>OZ008367.1:175834349-178234349 GCA_963931995.1 Phaonia tiefii | reverse complement strand
TTAGAACTTTTAACTACTTATAGATTTTACTCGAAGAATTTTACCGAGTAAATGTAGGAAATTGTCATTCTCCAAGGAATTGTCAAAATAAATTGGAAAAATAAGATAATATCGGCAAAAGAATTGTTTTTATAGAAAACAGAATGGAAATTCAATATACTATCACTGTTGTCGATTCTAGCAGTGCGGACTACTTTCTGTTGTACGTTTCGGACGAGGATCATGTTGTGGACACATTTCCGACATAAGTTTTACCACATTTACTATTTTTTTTGATCCCGTACTTTTTTGAAACTTGGTCTCTCAGAGAGAATTTTTTGTTATTTGTGGTGAAACTCCATTTTACTAGTTTTACTATAAAAAAATTACATGAGGTGTCAGGGGAAACCCGGTTGGAACGAAGTTCCCTTCACTATATACAAATTATGTGCTAGTTAGTATTATGTACTAGTTATGTACTAGTAGTGGACAAGGGACTGTCCGTGGAGTTGGAAAGTTTCTGGGCATATTCCTTTGTCCTTAGAAGGCGGATGAGTCAAACATACGGGACAACGGCGGATAGAAACCAAAAGAAGAAAATCCAAGTTCGACGTATTGCATCCTGGTCAGCGTCTGATCCAGAATAGGTCCAAAAGTATGGGCACAAACCTTATATACAATAACACTATCAACGAGAGGGTGAGAAGTAGTGATGCACAGAATCGAAGAAACGGTTCGCAAGAACCGTTCTTTACAACAATCGACCGGACCGTGACAAGAACCGAAAGACGGGTCCAAATGAAGCAAAGACGGTTCTTTAAGGACCAAAAAACTGGTTCAAAAGAACTGAAAGCGGTTCCAAAGAGACCGAAAAACGATCCGATAGGTACTGAAAAATGGGTTGAAGGAACTGTGAAACGGTTCCTGAACAAGATGACTCATTTCCACAGAAACCAAAGTGTTAACCTTTGGGTGAGGGTACGAAATTGTTTATTTTTTTTTTAAATTTTATATTCTTATAATAAGATATCTCACTTAAGCGTCTTTGGGACAGCAATTTGCTGAGAACTGGAACAGGTAGAAATGCCCAATTCCTCTCGGAACCGCATTTGACGGAAAATGTATATTTTTATCAAATTTTATATTCTTATAATAAGATATCTCACTTAAGCCTCTTTGGATCAGCACCTTGCTGAGAACTGGAACCAGTCCAAATACCCGGTCCTCTCAGAATCGGACTCGACAGAAAATATGTATTTTTTATCAAATTTTATATTCTTATAATAAGATATTTCACTTAAGCCTCTTTGGATAGCAATTTGCTGAGAACTGGAACCGATCCAAATACCCCTTTCCTATCGGAACCGGTTCTTAAAATACGCGGTACCGCACATCACTACAGAGAATGAGGACGGCTACACTCGCTTTGTTTGTTGGCATTCGAGTGAAGCGAAATTTTGACTGTCTACTTTAGTACATCGTTTTTGGGTTAAGATATGTTTTTCTTAACACATCTAAAGATACATATACGGCTCAATAAGTTCGTGACTTTTTGAATGAAACCCATTTCATTTTGCTAGAAAAAAAAAATTATTTTCAACATAATCTCCTTTTAGCTCAATACACTTAGTCCAACGTTTCTCCAATTTTCCATAAAATAGGTTTTTTTCGAGGTCCATAAAATAGGTATTTGTTTGATCGATAATTTCATTGTTGGAGCTAAATCTCTCTCCACTGAGTCATTTCTTTAGGTTTGGGAATAGGAAACAGTGACTGGGGGCTAAATCCGGAGAATATGGCGGATGAGGTACCAATTCGCAGCCCAATTCATGGAATTTTGCCATTGCGACTACACGAGAAAAATAATCCTTAATGAGCACTCGAAATTCACTTTTTTCCATTTAAAAAAAAAAATTCACGAGGTTGTATGTTTTGGACAGCTGTTAAACGCAAAGTAAATGACTGAACTTTTTCAAAATTTGGCAATAGTCTACTAACAGGTGGTACTTGATGGGAGCAGTGTTGCATTTCATATAACTACGACGAAAATTCGAAAAGTCATGGACCTATTGATCCGCCCTCGTATGAAGGTGCTTTTCGAAGGTAAATTTTCAAAACAAAAAAACTGTTCTAGCTTGGGTAGAACTTACGATAATTTTGTAATAGTACTATTTTTGTAATTTTTTCCGGTGCTACTTATGTTGAAGAACCAATGACATGAAATTTAAGAATATTTCCTGACGAAGTGTTAAGAGGAGTCGGGCGTCCCACGGTTTCAAATGTCTACAGCAGTGCTGTCGCTAATAATGCCAATCAATTGACATCTTTGGGTTAGTATTATTACCTTTCATTTGCTTCCATTCAACTGTTTCTCCAATGTTAGTAGTTTTAATAACAAGGGGTCCACTCCGGGCAATTTACCTTAACTTCAACTCCACACTCTTGCTCTTAACTTGATACTGCCTCCAATCTTTCGATCCAAAATGGAAATAATTCGAGAATATGTTCCACCAAGGATCGAATGAAATGACCAACTGATTGCACTTTTTTGTCTACATCACTATGAGAATAACGCAGGCTAATTTAGTCAACCTTTTAATTTTAAGCCATAAATTCCCGATTACTAGTATTTTTGCTTATATTGTGTAAATACTGGACAGAGAATCTATGTAATCAATTGTCTATTTTTAGATTTCCCACTCGCACCACTCATCAGGCCGTATGCAAGCTGGGAGCAGACATCGAAGACTCAATTTCACATGAATCTCGTTCCAAAGAACTCTGGAACTATGCTGCGAACTTACAGAGTCTCTACCGAAATAGTATATTCTTAGCCATGGCACGCACTATTGTGACTGCGTCGTCAAGATCATTGCGAGTTTTTTTTTTGCGCCAATCCAAACACTAGCCAAGAGCAACGCATGCGCACGAACACTTAAGTTAAGTTTAGATTTTCAGCATCACCATTGTCACGACATCCCTAACAATGTGGAAAATTACACATCTTCCCAGAGCGCTATGGAATACAAGATATTTCATGCCGTAAGTTTGATATGAATGCCAACAAATTACTTGCAACAGTTAACCACCACAGTTGGACAGGCAACATGAGTTATCTTCGCCCTTTTAGTGTTTATTTGGACATGGCTTCTACCTACTTGGCTATTTGGCTACTTGGCACAGCTCTGCAATTGTCTTAATTCGTTTGTTCAACATATAATTTGTTTAAGCCTTTGTGTGTTGTGCTCCACTGGTTGGTTCTGTCCTTCTGTCTTCTCGTTGCCACATAATAGGACAAGATTGTATCGCTGGAGCTGGAGCTAGAGTATGTTGTCCATAGGAATTTTCGTTTACGTCAACCGAGGTGTAATTTTGTTTTGTTGTCGGCGGCAATTGCATGTACTAATGAAGATAAATGTGGTGTTTTTGGCTTTCAGGCATAATAATTCATAGGATTACCAAGAAGATGTAATCAATTGAGAAGTCCTTTGGACTGGTTGTGCAGGGAGAATTTAGTTGGAAATCGAAAAGCTGCATTCATTGTTGAATATTCTTCGAATATACTGGCGATTTACTGGGGTATGATTGGTTTTTAAGGGGTGGAGGGGGGGGGGGGACATTTTGGTTTGGCATCAAACCGATTTAGCTTCTAAAACTATGAAATAGTTTACCTATGTTTTTGTTTAGTTTCATATTAAATTTCGTTTCGATCAGGTTGCAAAATCGCAAAAAATGTTCAGAGGTTTCTACTTTGTAACAGGAATACAAAAAGTGTAGTGATTTAAAGGGTTATTATAGGAATCTATTCATGTATCGGCTGATACAAGTCGGTTTCTTAAGCAGTTTACAGTTTGGAAGTTAAGGCAGTAGTATAAATTGTTACCTATTTTCAAAGACCTTATAAATAATAGACTAAGAAACGTTGTAACTAAATAATTATGGAAAGTATCCGCAGGTTTCTGTTTGCTCTAATCTTCACACAAGGAATAATTTCGTTCCAGACAAACGTAATTTCAGACAACTTCACTTCGGAATTTATTTACGGTAAACGAACACTTATGTTAATGAGGAACGAAAAACTTGTCTTGACTGTAGCACAACGGGCTAGAAAACGGGAGCTACCGAGCGGCATCGGTGTAAGTCCCCTTAGAGTCGAACAATCTTTCTTTCCCCTTGTTCGTTTTAAACATGTGCTCTCGCCACTTCGTCGATTCCCAAAAAAGTTCGTCAAACCAACTGGACGAAGTACAAAGTTTGAACAGTGTTACGAAAACCATTATTCTTTCTTTGAACCGGTAAATATTACAGAGTTTGATGATCTGATTACTGATACTCTCACATGAGCTGTTAACAGACCACTTGGAATCCATCCACCCTACATTGGTATGATCATGTTCGTGGATCAAGGATTTGTAAATAGGGCTAAATCACAGAAAAGTTCGTCAAACCAACTGGACCAAATACAAAGTCTTCAACGGTGTTATGAAAACCATTACTCTTTCATTGAACCACTAAATACTGCAGAGTTTGATGATCTTACTGATGCTCTTACATCAGCTGTTAACAGAGCACTTGGGATCCTTCCACACGGGATTTGTAAATGCTGAACAAGTCTTTTAGACAGCTTTTGAATACGTCAAAATCCTGAAGGACATGGTGAGACTGAAATGTTTAAAAATCTTAAGTAATATAAGAAAGACTTAAGGCTACGTTACACTATTAGAAAAATTGTTGGATATCTCAAAATTTTAATTTTTGCAGACCGAATGCAGTTGTGTTATCTTGAGATTTCTCTAATGTTTTTTGATTTTCGCAAAAAAATTATTGAATCAGGGTTGCATTTGGAATGAAATGAACAAGAACAAAATAAAACAGGAATATAGACTTTTATTTCGCTGTTTTTTTCCAATACTTAATTTTTGTTCACAACTTTCTTTTCAATTTATTCTGTTTAAAAAGTGTTTTGTTTGTCACTGTGCACAAATTTGTTTTTACATTCTCTCATTCCATGTTCTTTCATATTCCAAAACTGTTAGTCTAAACCAAGGGGTTTCTATGGCACAGCCGATTTAAAAGGTACTAGGGAAATGATGTAGAATGAGAGATCAAAGAAGACATACAGATTATAGACAATGCAGCAAACTAAGTTTAAAAGTGTTTGATTGATACTAATGACAGCTAAATTATGTTTTATGTTGCTTGCATCGAACGAAAATGCGCATTCCCTTTTATTTCTGTCCGTATTGGTCCAACCAAAGAGTAAATTACAAAAGCAACTCCAACTCGATGAATTGTCCTACCTCGTCGTTATCAAGAGAATACGAATAAAGGCATAGCGGCTCTTTTCTATTTCTCTATATCTAAACTGAAAGCAGAATGAACGTGCGATTTCGTTCAAATGAAAGACAGATTCATTTCCGTCTCCGCCAATTGTTGTATTTACACTGATAGTCTAACATGGCCTTTTATAAACATTTCTGAGATGGGGTTTGGAAACACGTCTGAGGCTTCTAAACAACGCAAAGTCCTCTTGACGACTGCCACCTCTCTGGAGGATCTGAAAGAACATCCACGAGGTGGACGACATGAACTGTCGAATCGTTAGACCTCCAGTTTTTAAACCCTACAAAGCACCTAGACCTGATGCTGAACTTACGATACAAAGTGGAGTACATATTTTGTCTCACAGGCGGCTGAACCTTTATATGAGCTACATTAAGCTAGTCTGTACTCCCAATTAGATGGAGATATTCCAAAGTGGTATTCATTCCGAAATGGGGGAAATCATCACAGATTAGTCCAAACGACGGTAGGCCAAACTGTCTCTCATCTTTCCCTCTGAAGGCATTGTAATGAAAGATTGACAGATATCTAAGCACGCTCATAGGACTTAGTCAGAAGACTCTCTAAGAGGGCCACGGACACTGAGCTCGTACTCTTTAGCAGTAACCAGAACGTTCCGTATATGCAGCCATTATGTCTAGGTAGTATAAAAATTTTCTAAGGGATAATGCAAGACATCTCTGTGTGACTATCGGCAGAAAGCGTAGTTTCAACTCAAACACTATGAACAGGATCTGTAGAGCCACAGGGCTCTATATTCACGTAAAAGGGAGGGCGATGAGGCTTATGGCCGAAAAAAGTTGTCCCGATATATACAGCTGTTCGGCCAAAATTGCTCTAACATTCTTGTTTTGTGGCTGGTACTGGACAAATTCACTTCAGTCAGTTGACAAAAGTCCAGAGAATGGTATTGATGTGAATAGCAATGATGTGAACAACTCCTGCCGAGGGCTTGGGGGTTATGCTTCACCTGCTATCACTACATTTGCTGGACAGGCAATTGGGTGTAATATCGGCAATCCGCCAAAGACATTCTTCGCAATGGATTATGAGCTTATATGGAATAGTCTTAAGGCATCTGCGGCAATTCACAATAGAAGTAGGATTTACGACACCCCCTATATAATCTTGGAGAGAAACTTCTCCACTCATACCGCGGAGAGACAGAACTGGAAGGGACGTGTAACAGGTAATAGAAAATATTTAGGGATGTAATAAAGAAGAAAATATTTAGTTCGTACACCGGCGACAATAAAGGAAAATGAAAAAAAAAATTACACCAACTTCAACATTTAAGATAAACTTCTTCAGCCATATCGTAACCAAGCAGAACTGAATGGGACGCATATCAGGCTATATAAGGTTCTACATTGATGGCTCCAAACTAGATGTCAGCATAGAATTTGGAGTCTATTCTAAAGAGCTACACTTTGCACAAGGTCTACCAATCCATTGTACCATCTTTTAGGCAGACGTCATGGCAATCGAAGAATCTGGCCTTTTCCTGGGACGAAAAGTCATCGCCACCTGGGCTTCCAACAGCTGCTCTGACTGTCAGGCTGCTATAAAATCTAAGCATTCTATTTTGCTGACTACAATATCTGCCTACAGCCGTCGCGCATCTGTAAATGACCAAGAAATTCGATATTCACCTAATATATGTGCCAGGGTAACGGACTATTCCAGGTGTTGAGTCTACCTTATTACCGCTTCCACTGGATATAGAGCTGGTGGAACATGAATAAAAACTGAAATTCGCAGACATGGGATTGATAGATGGCCTAAGAGTGCTAAATGAAGAATCAACAGAATCACCAGGCCAAGTTATGACAGAAATCGTTCGAAAACTTGATATCAACTGCTAGCTAAGATATATTTAAGGTAGCATTTGGTATGAGTAGGAGACAATACCTAGAATCTTACTTTATGTTGGATGTAACAGACATTCAGGGTTTAAGCTAACTGATCTTAGGATATGTTTTTGGGATATGTAAATGATTCAGCCGCATCTTGGAATGTCGAAATGGCGTAGTCAGAAGACTGTAGATCGATCGATCCTCATTGTAGTCAGAAGACTGCTGAACACACACTTCAAAGGAAACTGGTCCGAAGACATATGATCGGAATCCCAATGCGTTGCCTTTGTGTAGAAGCAAAATTGCGGCAGGTCGAACCATCAAACATTTAATGGTGCTCTATCGTGACATGATAATCTTTTATCTTAGTAATATTCCTAGTTTTCTTAATTGAAGGATATGGATGTGGACGACATGTGGTTTGATCAAGGCGGTACCACATATCATACATCACGAGAACTATGCAATTTCAATGCAATTCTAACGAAATTTTGGACACCCTTTTAGATTTGACAAAAATGCTTTAAACTTTTTGATTAACTAAACATTTAAATCCACGACATGTCAAAGCAACATTAGAATGTCAACAATTAGTTTGTGGTGTGTATTACAGCTTGATTGTACTAAAAGTTTTCAAAAATTGAAGCTGAGTAAAGCTTAATATCGTTACGTAAGTCGGCCATTAAGTTGAATTATGCCATATACGATCTCACCACTAAGGGTTGATGAATTCGCTAAGAACATCTGGAATAATCGTGAACAGCTGGCACTGCTAAGTAATCTCTTAGATAAATAAAAACCGATAGATGTTGAAAGATAAGTGGTGGATTTTAAAGTAAAGAGAAATTTTCTAGATGGCTTCGGAGTGGTGGATATGTGCAATTTTCCCTGGAAACAAAAACTATTGGAAAAAACAGTATAACCATGCTTTTTTACCTTTTGTACTGTCAACAAATATCGAAGGCAATATGCTCTTCTATTATTTATATACAATTTTCAAATTTAAACAGCAGAATAGAAATAAACTTTATTTTCGAGTGATTTTCGTCGCACCCGTGTGAAAAATGGTCCTACGGAAACAGCATGTGCCCTCTGGTGAATCATTTATGGTTTTTATTTATCTTTGGTAATCTCAGAACTACTAATTACGTCGCTGTGGAATTGTTTGGAACAATCGAGTATTTTTAAAAATAATGTAGTGCTCAGATTAAACATTAATTGACATGTAACGTGCATTCGTTGACTTGCTTTTTCCCGGGTCAATTGTAAAAGTAAACGGAAGTCAAACTACCAAACAGGTCATTTCTAATTATATTCGCTTGTTGTTTGGAAATTAAGCACGCTCGATTAATTTCAGTTTACTTTTAAATATTTCAAAACATAATCCATATTCAATTAGCCAAATCGCATTAAACGGACAAATACCTGGAGGAGTTTTAGCCCATATTGTTTAAAATATTTAAATTAAACAAATGTGGTCAAATGCATTGTTGCTTTCATAATCGAAATTAAACGGCTGGTAACTATGAACTATACAGCGGAAAATACCCTACAGCAGGCGTTATAAACATATATCTTATATGTTACTGTATGGGTCTCATATTCTATTGTATTCAAAATTGGGTAAAGGTTGTACAATGTTCTCCACTTTGTTTTTACTAAAAATTTAAATTAAAACAATTCATTACCATTTCGACCTGATGGCATCAAATGCCATCTCGACATAGTTTTTGAAAATATTCACAAAAATTATATACAAAATAATTTAGGCAATTGGATTAGTTAAATGAAACAAAAGTTATCGGCCATATAATAAAAACAATTAAGGCTAAATTGAATTTGAAAATGTTTCTATTATATTAAATATTAGAATCTCTATTTGACGCCCTCTAACTCTCTTCCTCCCCTTCCGCCATTGCCTGAAACAGAGTGCAGTTTTCCGCGACTGCACAAAATAAATTGAAATTGAAATTTGCTCTTAAATTGATATCAATGCAAGTATTTTCGTGGGAAAAGGTAATTAATAAACAAAATTCATTAGGATTTTTTTTTATATTTTGTTGTTGAACATTTTTAACTTTATTAGTAGTTTTTCACTTTGGTCGCCGAATATTCAATGATATGTGGAGCCAGTGTTGAATGTTAATGAACGGTAGTGTTGCACTATAGTTACACTGAGGAAAATGTAAGTGTGCTCAAGTAAAGAAATTAAATTGAAATATGGTTGCTTAAGCAAGCTAACACAAAGTGTGTGATCGGGTTTCCTAATTCAGTCCTAACCTAGGGATTCTTAAAGATATTTATGTAGGCATCTTCTTTCATATACGTATACCACACTGATATATATCTTTAAATTGCACAGGTAAATTGGTTGTTAATGGATGTTGATATTAAGGCTGTTTTTTTAATCCATTAAGCTGTTGCCACTTACGACTTTCCAAATAAAACGATCCACACTTAATACTACGAAATGTGGCAACATTTGCTGTAATGGGTGAAAAAAATGCGATACGGCAACACGTTTATAGCCAGTGCCAACAAATACATGGTAGTACCAGAAGTTGTTGTAGTTGTAAGCAGCAGCAAGATACAG
Source organism: Phaonia tiefii (assembly GCA_963931995.1). Lineage (NCBI taxonomy): Eukaryota > Metazoa > Arthropoda > Insecta > Diptera > Muscidae > Phaonia > Phaonia tiefii. The sequence continues at coordinate 178,224,578 of OZ008367.1, read as the reverse complement.
TTTATTCTCGTTAATTCGTTTCAGTTGTCAAACTCTACATAAATATATCCCAACAATTCAAGAATACAAAAAAGTATAAAAACAAAGTACATATGATTCTGACAGGTGAAACGAAAAATTACATTGAAAAAATTTCATCACCTGTTTAAACGACTATACCTGATAGATAATTCTACCATGAGCAATATGTATAACATTTACGGCTGTTGTCAACAATTTAATTCCAATTTTGTTTTCACTCGGAAATAACATAGAATAACACATACCATAGAAGCTTTTATTCGCTCCATAAATTAAACGTCATTGGTACGATGGAAAGTAAACATTGGATGGTGGAAAATATGGCTTCAATAATACCAGATAGTGGCAATAGTATACAGCGATCAACAAAGGAACAACAACCGAATTTCGTGTTTTTGTGGAAAACAAGTTGTGTTAAAAAAGTGCAAAATACATATAAATTTTTCAGTTCTACAACAAAACGACATGAGAAAGTTAAGTGAACATATTTTGTAACTCCACCTGGTGTAAGTTAATTTTAAATTTAATTGCTCTCATTTCCACAAACCTACGATGAAGAGTGAGAAATGAAACGTCAGATGAGAGAATAAGTTTATCTATGTATGTGTTATTCTATGGGAAATAAAAATCTATCGTTCAAATTTAGAGTTATAAAAGTATACGTACTCTTCCATTAATTAAAATAATAGTAATGAACTTAAAATGTGTAAGCTCCTTTGCAAATTTCTGCTTTTGAGTCTCTCCTTGACAACATTTTCATTCGCAAGAAATGGTAACAAAATTTATCTGAGATAATTTTTTGTTGCCATTTCTTGAAATTGAACATGTGGCAACATTGTCATCGCTAAAGTCGGAATTTAAGTGTGAAAATGAAATATCACTTAATATCGCTTAGCTGTCCGGTATAAATTAAGCTATAATTAACTTTAGCTGGGTAAAAAACGCATACTTATTAATTGTGAGCATCTTCTATTACTGTCATCTACGAAGTTGTATAGATCATGCGATATATTATAGTCTTATAGTCTACCATAAATTTGGTTGAAAGTTAAAGAGATCTATGAAAACTGTTACAGGGGATTATGACCATGATGTTCAAGCTTAAAGTCAAAAGAACTTCGGCTGAGTTTTCCAAACCAGGAACTGAATTCGATTTAACCAAAAACGACTTAAGCCACCGAGTCAGAAACTGAGTAAACAATTGTAGTTAGTATTAGAATCTAATATTTCGAAGAATCTGCTTTAGAGCCTGTGGTGAATATCGCACAATTTTCATGGGTGTAGCATGCGTTCCGACGTACGACATATGCTTCAGGCAAAAGGAACATCTGGAAATTGACAAAGGGGACAAACGGCAAACGGAGAGAACTACTCGATGGGAAAATGGCAAAGTGGTGCCAAAACACGCCAAAAGGCCGATGGTCCCTCAGATTTAAATTTGGATTTAGATTTGGATTTAGATTAGGATTTAGATTTTGATTTACATTTAGATTTAAATTTAAATTTGGATTTAGACTTAGATTTAGATTTAAACTTATATTCAGATTTATATTTAGATTTATGCTTACATTTAGATTTAGATTAAGATTAAGATTTAGATTTAGAATTAGATTTAAATTTAGATTGAGATTTTCGTAAAGTTTAGATTTAGATTTAGATTTATGACGGCAGAAAGGAGTCACTGGGTGGGAGGTATAACTTCCCCACTCTCTGGTCATCTGATCTTTACAGAAGGCTCCAAAATGGAATAGGGCACAGGATCTTAAGTGAGGGCACAGGGATCTTAAATGAGGACCTTCAATTCAGGCTTTCGATGAGATTGGGTGCGAACTGTAGTATCTTCCAAGCGGAAATCGTGGCGATTATGAGAGCTGCAATTGAGAAATGGACTTATACTTGTATCCATGGGGTGAATTTGTTATCTGCAGTGACAGTAAGCCAATTCTCAGTGCGATCAAGTCACACGTATGTAAATACAAATTGGTTAGAGATTTCAAGCGGATATAGAACAGTGTAGTGCCCGGCAAGCTAAGACTCTGCTGAGTTCCGGGACATAGTGATGTCATAGGAAATGTTGAAGCAAACTGTCTTGATAGAGCAGGATGCACTTCTGCTGATTTGAGATTGATTGCTTCTGCAAATCCACCCATATGTTACTTGTATGGCTTGATCGATCGATGGTCACTGAACGCGATCAACGCTGCTTGGAAGGCCAGAGGGAATTGCACGATTTCAAGAAATATATGGTCGGCAGTGAACTCAAGAGGTAGTAAGTCGCTTCTGCGACAGGATAAGGCTGACTTGCGGCTCCTCATTGGGATGATCACGGGTCACTGTGATGCTGGAGGCTTCACCCGCAACTGGATTGTAAACAGAGTTTATTACTGCCGTGCTTGTGGTGATGAAGAAGAGATGGAAACCTTTGAGCACCTTCTATGTCAATGCCCAGCCTTATTGCGTAGGCGTTGCCGTTGCTTTGGTTGGTTTCAGGCAGACGGGCTGGGCTGGAATTCTCGCGGGGTCCATGGATCCAGGCAGGCGATACCATCATCTGATGATTTGTCTATTGTTTTTCTCTATAAATAAATGGTTTCGCATTACATCCCATAAAGGGATTAGAGAGAGCTTCTCACAAACCATTGAGCTGGGCGCGATCTAGTTTTACACCCACTGATTGAAACCTACAATTTTTCACCGGTCCGAACTGTATTTTATTTTTCATGGCTAAGTACTCGACAGTGTCGCAGTCACAAAGCGAGGTGACAGTGCACAAGAGCCGCGACAGCTCTTTCAACCCCACTGGAAATCTGGAGTCGTAAACCTCGACTCGCACATGTGGATCCTTCATCTTGGATGGTATTGTATGGATTGATCAGAGCCTATCGGGTGATGTGTGTGTATATATATATACTGGGAATATAATTGAGTGGTTCCTCTGTCTGTCCTACGTGTATCTATTTTTCGAAAACTCCTCACTATTAGTGGGGCTCGCCCCCCTCTCCTTCTCCCTTCTTTCTTTTCTCTCTTTTCTTCTCATATATATGGACAATATTTAACATTAGACGTAATATTGTTAAAATAAACATAGCAATATTTAACTCACTGAAATAATTGTTTTTGTTTTGTCATAAACAGAGCGTCGATAAAAAGTGTTGAATAGTATAGAGAACTTATTGCACTCTCTTTCCGTTGTCATGTAGAGAGTCTCAGTAAAAGAGCATAAAAGAGTCTTATTCTCTGTATATAATAATTCAATATAAATGCACCATTTCGACAATGTTATTGCATAAAGCAATACAAAAAACATAGATGTTTCAAAAGGCATCAATGTTTCACATCAAAATTATGAATGGACCAAGTTATGAAAAAAATGAAAGTAATAGCGCGTTTACATGTACTCTTTTATGATGATAATGTCGTGATTATCATTCTACGGCAAAAAGGTGATTACATGCATTTTTAATCGATTTAGTTTTGACATTTTGTATTTCATGATGCCATTATGGAATTATATCAGGTGGTGGTAGGATGATTTGTATGCATTAGTATCATACAATTCTGTCAGTCAGTAATTTTTCTATTTCTTTATTTGTAGAAATAAGTTTTACTGAAATTAAAGATTTTTATGTGTGGAATTTATTTAGAATTTCTTGAAATTTTGTTAGTATTAAGATAACAAAGAAAGAAATCAATATCAGCTGTTCTTATAACACTATCTCTTATAATTATAATATTACTCATGTTTGTATGTGTTGTCATTAATGTAAATGTTCACTGAAGTACGTTTCCTTTAAATTCCCATTTCCGTTTCAGTTCAGACAGTGTCATACTGAAAGTGCGTAGACAACTCTGCGGTCAAAATGATTTGTGATATGATAATATCATTATCGAGGTAAATTTACGCGATCTTGGGAGGAAAAAATGTATAAGAAATCACATGATAATAGTGTGATTTACCGATTATCGAGTCAATCTGCAAGATCGAGTGCATGTAAACGCCCTATAATACGTTTTGAATCATTCGCCAGATGTCGCCAGTGCTTTTGGATCATACAATTCGTTCCATGAGTTCTCTATACTATTCAATACTCTTTGGCGACGACGACCTGCTTGTTTATTCGCTGCCGCTATATCAATACAATCATACTTATTTTCAGGCAGAGACTATTGTTGTACAACAACCACGTATGTGATGCTAACGCTGTGTGTTGTTTGCAGCGACGTAACTAGGGGGGGGGGCAAGCGGGGCACGTGCCCCGGGCGCCGACTTTTCGGGGGCGCCATTTCAGATGTAGGTAATAACTTTTTTTTAAGACTTCATATTATTTATGAGACTGACTAGTAAAAGCAAGTTTTCAAAATACAATCATAGCAATGAAGCATAATAAAAATAAGTATAATAACAATGTTGTTCAATTTTAATCGATTTCGAAATACTGCGACCATGATATATGATTATGTATATGTAGTTTGTTACCTGAAGCACAAACATATTTTGGTACATTAAATTGTCTATACAATTTTTTTGCTTCCTCTACTAATAGGTGGAATGTTCTAAAAAAACATGTACCATTATCATTAAAACTACAAAGCAATACCAGATGGTCTGCAAAGAGGGAAGCTGTGCTTGTAGTTTATAAGCATCTGGGGCAAATTATAGATGCTCTGAATGAGCTTTTCGCAAGTGAAATGGCAACTGCTGAGACAAGATCAGAATCAATGTCTCTTCTAAAGAACATTAAAAAGTTTGAATTCATTGTTCTGTCGTGCTTTTGGTACAAACAATTAAGTCGCATTGACATAGTCAACAAACTTTTGCAAAGAAAGGACATCAGAATTGATAGAACATCCAAACACATTAACAATCTGATCAGCGAGTTCCAAGAAGAAAGGGGAACATGTTCAACTATGGCAATTTCTGAGGCTAAGGAAATAGCTACCAAGCTAAGCGTGGACCCCAACTTTAAAGAAGTGAGGAAAAGAAAAAAGAAGCGAATGTTTGATGAGAAAGGAGAAGATGAAATCCACGAATTTTCGGAGGAAGGAAAATTTGGAGTTTTAATAGTTCAAATTATAGACCAGGTTCTAAGTGAACTGGAGCGACGACTTAAAGTTATTCAAGAAGTTAACGCTCTATTTGGTTTTTTGAATGGCCCAGCTTTCCGTTCACTTAGTGGTGATGTGATTAAAAATAGAGCATCAGATCTAGCCGCCAAAAACAAGGAGGACTTAAACGGCGAAGAACTGATAGTAGAAGTTGAGAGTTTCAAGTACCATGCCTTGGACTTGGGGCCAAACATGAAGAACGACACCTCTTATGATCTTCTCCAGTCAATGTACAAAATGGCCTGGAAGAGGCATACCCTAATATAACCACGGCTTTAACTATTTTTCTTACCCTTCCGGTATCTGTAGCCACAAATGAGAGAAGTTTTAGCAAACTAAATATAATTAAAAACTATATTAGAAATTTGTCAGGTCAACAAAGATTGAGCAACCTCGGTATAATATCTATTGAATATAAAACAGCTTCCAATTTATGTTTAAAAGACATTGTCGAATGCACTTTTGCCCCGGGCGCTAATTGAGCCAGTTACGTCCCTGGTTGTTTGCATGTGTTCACTTTGATAGATTGCTCTACATGTGCCTATAGATGTGAACACAACAAAGACAAACCCGAAAGCGATTTGAATATAAAGTCCGTTGTGAGTCAATTGCAATCCGAAATAGTACAAAAGCGGTCCGCTTTTTCAAGGAAAATTTACTACGCAAACAGATTTGTTATGCGTCCGTAACGGTTTCCCGTTTCGGACAAAATGCACGAAGAAAAGGAGTCCGTCTCGAATTCATAACAGATTCATATGGCACACTGGGAATATTGTTTTAAATTCTCTCTCAATATAATGGGCTTTGGTTAAGAATTGTCTTTACAAGCGAATTAGTAAATCAAAACAATTTTTAAAATATCCTTTACTCCCATGTCACATTTTCTCTCAGTGCAATAACTTTTTGATGGGAAATGTCTATCTCTTTAAGTTCGTTGGGTGTTTTTTGTTTTCCATCTTCTCGCTGACTTGCTGGCACTCTTCTCCAAGCATACAGGTGTTAATAGTGGTGGTATCTAAAGTTTCATTCATGCAAATTGCTTCAATGGAGATGAGGGCAATGATGCGCTACTCCATGCGACCGACGTTCTTAGTACTATAATGTGCAAAGTGACGACGAAAAAATAGAATGATAAAGAAAAATGTAAATTTATCTTAAACTGCTGTTGAAATTGATGCTTTTAAGCTTGTCACTGTATGAGCGCTGACTGGGTGAGTGAGTGTGAGCATCAAGGTGCTTCCTGAATTGGTGGAATGGGAGACAGATAGCGATAGCGTGTCTGGCAGCTTTGGCTGTGAGATATGCAAAGTCCTTATCACAGCATATTGCAAATGCATTATTTATGAAGACAAATGATCGAAAATTAGAGGTAGAAATTAAAATGGAGTGAAGTACTAGTCGACGATATAAACGAAGTAAATGATGAAAATCGTTGCAAAAAGAGACGAGATAGATTTGAGGTGAGATAGAGATTAATGAAATTTTCTTCAAAGCAATCGAATAATAAATCATTAGATTCAGCATTTCGAGTTAGAGGTAAGAAAAATTAAAAAAGACAAAACACATAAGTTAAGGTTTTGTTTTATAAGAGGGGCAGGGCCAGTGTTTCGATGGACTGACTTACATGTCCTTATGTGAGGACGCTGTTAGCAAAAAAGGCTTCAGTTCCCAAAAATCTCATGATAACTTCATATACATATATTTCTACTTTTAGTGGTGTAAGCGGAATTCAAGACAGACGTATAAAATGCCCTCGTCATGTGTGGCAATATTGCAGTCATTGGAAACGGCATGATAGAAGGAACGGAATGAAACTTGCCATTTCTATCAAAGATATACAGTGAAATTCCTCATTACGGACAGTCCTTATAAACGGACAGCTTCAATAGCCGGACAGATTTTATGAACATAGCTTTTGTATTACTTTTTCCATATAAAACTCATTCTAATAGCCGGACGCTCTAATACAGGACGCAGACACTATTTTTCCACCCATTTTTGATCAAAACATCTTTCATAAACGGACAGAAATCAAAAAGGTTCCACACACTGTTTTTAAAAATTTGTAATTTTCCAAGACCCCGCGTGGAATAAGAAACAAAATGGCTGCTGTTGTTGCCGACAATTCCTACAATAGCTACTGCTACTACCATGTTAAAGCTTGTACCATGCTTTCGTATTTGTGTTGATAGCAACGAGATTGGTGATTCCCCTTTTAACATGTGTGCCCTCATTGATGACAACTGTGTCAAATAGCGGCCGGCAGTTCCATTTAGTTTGTCAAGTAAGTTGCATGTGAATTGTGATTTTGTAAACTCGTAATAATATGACACCACAAATAAAAACGTAAGAAAGGAAAAATGGATATTGTTAATGTGTTTGAAAACGATAAATTGCCTGTTCGTGAAGTTGCAGAGGTAAAGTTTAATGCTTCAAATAATGAAATTGTGTACAATTTTTGGTTTTCAAAGGTTCAATATTGGAAAAACACAAGCTGGAGAAATCAAAACAAATATGGAAACAATTCATTCTAAATGGAAATCTGGAGTTAATGTAAGGGTTTTTCAACAGAGACGCTACAAAAGTAAATCGATAGGGACAGCAAACGACGCCATATTTTTCCCGCTCTTTTGACATTTCTCTTCAGTAAGGTTTGCCATTTCATCATGGAAAGATATACGAGCCAACAACGAGTCGAAATTATTAAAATTTACTACCGAAATTTGTAGTCAGTGGCCTCAACTTTAAGAGCGCTATGTCCAATTTATGGCCGTCATAATCGTCCTACCAGATCAACAATTGAGCGTCTAGTGGAAAAATTTGAATTCACAGGCACAGTACAAAATGTTCCCGTGCCAGTGAGACAAAGAAGTGCCCGTAGTGTCGAGAATATTGCTGCCGCTGAGGCTTCAGTTCAAGAAAGCCCAAATGTGTTTCTCACACGTCGTTCTCAAGCGTTGGGCATCTCTGTGACGTCGATGTGGCGAATTTTGTGAAAAGATCTTGGCCTACATCCTTACAAGATCAAATTGACGCAAGAACTGAAGCCGCTACACCACCATAAGCGTCGTATGTTCGTGAATTGGGCTGAGCAACAACTTGAAAATGATTCGGATTTTCATCGGAAAATCATCTTCAGCAATGAGGCTCATTTCTGGCTGAATGGCTTAGTCAATAAGCAAAATATGCGTTATTGGTCAGACAGCAATCCACACGTAATCCATGAGTCATCATTGCATCCCGAAAAAATTACGGTTTGGTGCGGTTTATGGGCCGGCGGCGTCATTGGGCCGTACTTCTTCCGTGATGATCAAGCCCGGCACATTACTGCGAATGCAAATCGCTACCGTTCAATGATAACCGAATATTTTTGGCCCCAATTGGATAATATGGACTTGGAGGACATGTGGCTCCAACAGGATGGGGCCACAAGCCACACAGCGAATGCCACAATCAATTTATTGGATACCAAGTTTGGTGAACGTGTTATCTCACGAAATGGCCCAGTCGATTGGCCGCCTCGGTCGAGCGATTTGACGCCGTTAGATTATTTCCTGTGGGGCTACGTCAAGTCTATGGTCTATGCCAACAAGCCAGCGACGATTGATGAACTTCGTACGAATATCGAACATGAAATTGCAGCAGTATCGGCCGATTTATGCTTGAAAACCGTCGAAAATTGGGTTCAGCGTCTGGACTTCTGCAAGCGTGCCCGTGGTGGCCATGCAAAAGAAATCGAGTTCCATTCATAATTGCATCGAACGTACTTTCACAGGAATAAAGAATTTCATTGGTATCTGAAACCGGTTTTGTTTTATTTAAAAAACTTATTGAAAAACCATCATCATCAAAAGCGAAGTTTTCTTAAAGACGGTGGCTCTGAAATAGACAAAATGTGCTTTGATTGGTTCGCTAAGGCTAGAAGTCAAAACATTCCTATATCTGGACCTATTATAAAAGCAAAGGCAATAGAAATAACAGTCAAATTAGTTGTAACTAATTTTAGTGCTTCAGATGGATGGTTAAACAGATGACGCATAAGGAATAATGTTGATGTCAAGTGCATTTCTGGAGAAGGAGGATGTCGAGCAGTTCCAGGCAAAGCTGCCATTTCTATTGAGCGGATACAAGTCTCTGGACATTTACAACGCAGATGACAGCGGACTTTTCTTTCGCGCATTACCGGACAGAACTCTCGTTCTTAAATCCGAAAAATTCATTGGCGATAAATTCTCTAAGGAAAGACTCACAATTTTGTTTTGTGCAAACATGGCAGGAGAGGAAGGGTTGCTTTTGGTTATAGGTAAAGCAGCGCGCCCTCGCACATTCAAACATGTTCCTATCACGGCACTACCAGTGGATTGGAAATCAAATAAAAAACATGGATGACTCGAGAGTAATGAGTGAATGAGTAGTGAGTCAATAGGAAATTGAGGAACCAGGAAAATGAGGAACCAAGGAAATTAAAATTATCTAATATAAATCTAACATAAATGAAAAACTTCGATTCTGTTTTTTGATTATATTTATTTGAACCTTTATAACTTTACTGGTTACGTTGAGAAGATGATATCGGTTAAATGGGCGCCGTCACAACTGATTACCATACGGGCTCGTTTTCTGTCATTTTTGTTCATAATGATTTGAAAATCATAATGAGCGATGAGGCTCATTTCCACCTCAGCGGGTACGTGAACAAGCAAAACTATCGCTTCTGGGGCACCGCAAATCCACGAGTGATGCACGAGGAGCCATTACACCCACTCAAAGTGACTGCATGGTACGCTGTTCACGCTAGAGGAGTCATCGGACCATTTTTTTTTCGAGAACGCCGCTGGTCAAACGACAACAGTGGACGGTGCGCGCTATAGGTCCATGTTAACCGAGTTTTTATTCTGCCGCAATTCGACGAATTAGGACTGGAGGACATGTGGTTCCAACAGGACGGGGCAACGGCACACACTCCGCGAGCCACAACCGATATTCTGAAGGCGGCGTTACCGGGTCGCCTCATCTCTCGTTTTGGCGATTTGCACTGGCCCGCAGGATCGCCCGATTTAACTGTTCCAGACTTTTGTAGTGGGGGTTTTTGAAGGCCCGTGTTTACGTGAACAAGCCCGAGACCCTGGAAGACCATTCGACACGAGTGCGATAATCGGTCGCCCGAAGTTCTCGCCAAAGCGATGAAAAATGCCATAAAACGAGCCCGTATGGTAATCAATTGTGACGGCGCCCATTTAACCGATATCATCTTCTCAACTTAACCAATAAAATTCCAAACGTTCAAATAAATATAATCAAACAACAGATTCGAAGTTTTTCATTTAGAAAAAAAAATGAGAGCCAAACAACATCGGATGACTTCTTTTGAAACACCTTGTACTATACTAATACAACGGCAGTATGCCAACCACTGGACCAAGGAATAATCCAAAATTTAAAAATTATTTCTAGAAGCTTTATTTTAAAACACCTGGTACGAGAAATTGAAGCTGCAACATCAGCAATAGAGCTGTCGAAATCAATTAATGTTCTGGAAGCTGTTTATTTCATCAAAGTAGCTTGGAATAAAGTAGAAGCGACAACAATCCAATACTACTTCCGTAAAGCAGGATTTTCGAAAATTTCTGACAGTCTTCTCGATTTTGATCCCGAGGATGATTTCCGCTGGCAATCTATGCTACAGTTCAGAAAGGACTCAACTTGGCAAATGATTCCGACAGTTTCCTTCAAAGAGACAAAAAAGTCTGCACTGAAGACAACGACATGGAATTTATATTTGGAGAACAAAGCAACGTTATGGACATAAGTGATTTCGAAGAAGAACCTTACGAAGAAGAAATAAGAGAGCCCATAACAACGAACGATGGAGGCTTTAGAACTTGTTGCTCGGTTGAAAGAATTTGCAAAAAATGACTTCGTAGTTTTTCAACATATCAAAAATATCGAGAGTCATTTTGAGAATGAACACTTTAAACTAAAACAATCAACATTTAAAGAATCAACGATAAAAACATTTTTTCAACCAAAAAAAAATTAAAATTTAAAACACTTTGTATCTATACTCTGAAATATATACATTAGGGCGGGTCAAATTGTATGGAACGATTTGTTTTTGATGAAGCGTATAGCAAAAACGTAATCTATAGGTGATTCTGAGAAATTTTACTCAAGAGACCATAGCTCTAAGTCGGATTTGGAGCCCCCCAAATTTTCAAAATAGATATTAGTGTTAATAGCGTTTTTTTGTTGAAACCTTGAAAATGTTGATTTTTTCAGATCGATTTTCCTACAATAAAGAGTTCGAAAACAACAAAATTTATCGTAATAAAAGTTGTTGGAAATTATCTGAACTTCCATAATCTGCAAAAAAAAAAGAAAATTCAGAATTTATTAGTTAAAAGTTCATTTTAGGCTATTTTTCGACAAAAAATTCCTAATATCTCTACTAAAAATAAAAAAAAATATTGGTATCAATACAGATTCTGAAAGGTGATAAAAATACCTTTCAAACCAGCCCACATTGAGGAATCTACTATAATTCTATCCGATTTTATGACGAATTTAATTAAATTATTCTATGTATATATGGAAAATATCTATTTTGAAATTTTGGAGGGCTCCAAATCCGACTTAGAGCTATGATCTCTTGAGCAAAATTTCTCAAAATCACCTATAGATTACGTTTTTGCTATACGCTTCATCAAAAAAAAATTAACCCGCCCTAATATACATGTATGTAAGTAATCACTTAAAATATGATCACTTGGACGCATTTTAAATATAATCTTTTTTTGTCGCTCCCATAAGCGGACATCTCCCATAACCGGACAAAAACATTGCGACGGTGAGTGTCCGGTTATGAGGAATTTCGCGTATACGCTAAACAACTGGACTCGTCTGCTTCAAACGATACATTTGCCCTCTTGTTAACTATCGATATATTCCCTCTAACATCTCTAATTTTCTTAATACTGAATGAGTTAAATAAATACTGATTTTCGCCTGAATACTATGTTGCATATGAAGGACATTTGAGAAGACTCTCCGTCTCCAATTTTGCAATCAATTCATAATTCATATCATATTGTGTTATTGGCCTCTATATCATTGTAGATTTATGAAATAATTGTGCATTTGATAAAATTTATTGATAAATAAATGGCTTTAGTAATCAAGTAAAAATATCGGATTCATATTTATTATTGACATTTTAGATTTTCTGCAATAATTAATTAAACAATTTGTTTAAATGGGCTTTTTTTTGGTGCCTCTCCAACCAAAAACTGAAAACAATTTATTAAATATAAATCAAAAAAATGCGTCATTTTTCCATAAAAACGACAAAATAAAAAAAGAAGAAAAATGCTGTAAACGGAAAAGTAAAATGGACACAAAATGAAAAGTGCGTTTACAAAAGTTTTTAGACTTTCAAGTTAATTGTTTTTATTTGTTTATCCTTTTTTGCTCCAAAAAACAGGACCAAAAATATACAATAAAATTCAAACTGTTGGTGCCAGATCGGGTATGTTTGAGTAAGTGTGTGTGAGAGTGTGAGCTGGTGTGTGTGAATGCAACGTAAACATTCAATTGGGCTGATTGCCACTTGAAGCAGCCAACAACAACGTCAAAGGACAGAGAATGTGGAATTCATGCTGGAAATATTTTTTATTTTTTCTGTTTTTCAGGATATATTTTTTGATGGTCCAGCAAGACAATCGCCACAATACGATAGTAACAATTTTACAGATCAATGCATGCAATTTTGGAGTAGTTTGCTTTTAGGGAGGTGGCGTTGAAAATTGTGTGTAAATTTATATTACAAGTCAAACAACAAAATAAAAATAAAAAACAATGATTAATACCACTGATATGGTATGGAGGTGGTTTTATTAAAATTATTCAATACTGTGTGATAAAAAGCTTTAGGGTCCTCTATCAGATCCCATGTTAATCCTGTCACTATCTCCGGGATAGGAAAGGTTATAACATATATAGCACCTCCAACATGGTAATTCTCTCTTTGTGATTCGATCCCTAGTCTAACCACCTTAAATTTTTTCCACCACGGTCATTTCGCTTAAAGACGGCGGCATTATCGAATACTTAGCCATAAAAAAAGTTTTCGAAATATCCTTCCGACCCCAAGTAGTAGGTCCGTCCCATTTAGTGAGTGTAAAAACTAAAAGGCGGAAAGCTCATTGGCATACGGGAGACACCCTTCACTTCATGTGATGGGAACATATTTAACCATATTCCCAACATGTATATGATAATTTGTAAATATATTATAATTAAATTAATACATATTCGAAAATTTAGTTTTCCACAGTCCATCGATTTTTGTTCAATATTCGTTAATCCATCTGATGTAACGAATTTGTCGCAATGTGAGAAGTTAAACGTGGGCACTCGGATACAGATATGTGCAAAGTACAGAGTCCGCGTGATTTAATGTGGTTCTCGACGCGAAGTCCTTAACCACAGGTGAGCACCGCCCCAGCAAGAACATGTTTGATATGACTGTTAGCGCCGACCTTGAGATATCCGTGCTACCCCGCATAGAGGGGCAGCCAAGAGATCAGGAATAGGAAGCCTTACACCGTTGGTATACACGATTACGTGGGAGAACAAACGCCCCGTATTCACATATCCGTCAGCACGCGACTTCTTTCTTCCTTCCACGAGCTATCAATTGAGCAACTCTCTGTACATGAGCTACTATTCCTTGGTAAAGAGCGAGGTACTACCCAAACCTCTTCCATGATAAGGACCACGGATCCCATATTTCGGGGATATGCACCTGCCTAGCATACTTCGTTACAAGTAACTCATATACAAGGCAACTACATAGCCTCTACCAGCGCTTTTGGTGGCAACCACAGCCAGCACGATCTCCCACAAGGGGGCGAATACACGCGTGGACTGGCCACCCCCGGCGACAAAAGCATCAATCGTGAAAAAATTTTACAAATTCAACATCAACAACAAGATCACGCAACATTGCCATTTAAATGCTAAAATTGCAATTAAACGGTCTAATAACTACAGTCAGACGGCTGCAGCTTTTCTTCCGGTCAATAACAGCGACCGGCAGCCAATCTACAGGCTTCGCCCGATGATGCCCCCGTGGGTCAAAACAAAACACAAACTGGAAGGGCACGAGTTCGAGACCTTCCACACTCAGAGAACTAATTGTTTGAAAAGAGGTTGTAGCAACCGTAAATTCGGCTGTTACCACCGAATTGAGGTTGTCACAAGCGAATTGAGGTTGTTACGACCGAGTTTAGTCCCCACAACCGAAATTCGGTTGTAGCAAACCTCGTTTCATAATAGATTCGGTTGTGACAACTGAAACTTCAATTATATTCGTTCAGTCAACTAAATTTTCTAAAATTTCGGTTGAAACAACCGAATTTGAAATTAATTCGGATGCAACAACAGAAATTGGTACCAAATTCGGTTGGAGTAACCGAATTCGGTTGTAACTCTCGAATTTGGTAGCAATTCGATCACAATAATCGAATCTAGCCTTAATTCGGTTGCAACTACCGAATTTGGCGTCAATTCGGTTGTTGTAACAGAAATTTTTTAAGCAGATATCAACTGTTTTGAAAGTTTTCAAAATATGCCGCAATCGTCTGTATACAAAACGGCTTAGGACGTAGATCCAGCGATGCAACATGTCAGAATTAGTGTGGTATCACATGATGGCCGAGACTTCAATGAAGTTCGGAAGAGGCATGTAAAATAAATTTATTACTCTTTAGTTTACCCCATATATATGACTTTAATTTAATTCGTTTATAAAAGTACAGGAAAATAAATCATCACTTAATAATAATAAACCTTTAATACGTAATTCATTTGTGACACAGTTCGGCGGTGACAACCTCTAATTCGGTTGTAACAACCTCTAGTTCGGCGGTGACAACCTCTAATGAGGTTGTGACAACCTCTAATGAGGTTGTGACAACCTCTAATGAGGTTGTGTCAACCTCCAATGAAGTTGTCTCAACCTCTAATGAGGTTGTGTCAACCTCCAATGAGAAGGTGTCAACCTCTAATGAGGTTGCTTCAACCTCCAATGAGGTTGTGACAACCTCTAATGAGGTTGTGTCAACCTCTAATGAGGTTGTGTCAACCTCCAATGATGTTGTTTCAACCTCTGATGAGGTTGTGTCGACCTCTAATTCGGTTGAGACAACCTCATAATTCGGTTACGGCTAATTCAGCTGTCTCAACAGAATTTTTCTGTGAGTGCACGCGTCACTCCCAAACAGCACACGGTCGGTACCAGAAATATGTAAGTACACCTTGACAATTTCGATCAGCTGAATTTGACAACGTCGGCTCCTGACATAAAAACAAAATGCCTTCAATTCCTACTGCTTCTACCTTACTTATTTTTCCATGAGCAACGCGAAAAAGTGATCCAAACGATTTACGAAAGAAGTGCATTTCGCACATTGCGTGATTTTTGCGGTCAACATAACCGGCCATCTGCGTCAATAATCAGCAGTTTGGTACGGAAATTCGAAGAAACTGGGTCGGTGCAAGCGTGACAACATTCGTGCGTCTTCGCATAGGTTGTTGGTGCGAAAATATTGCTGCTGTGGAAGAAAGTGTGAATCAGGCAGCGACAACCTCGATTCGCCGTCGTGCACAGCAATTTAACCATTAACCTACAGCACCGTTCAACGGATTTTAACAAAAGACATATTTTTGAAGGCCTAACTAATTCAATTGTCACAGGAACTGGAGTCTTGAGACCATTGACAGTGCAGTATATTTACCAATTGGACGCTTGAATTGCAAACACTTGATGCCTATTTGTCAAAAAAAATCAGAATGAGCGATGGGCACATTTTTAACTCAACCGCGACTTTAACAGTCGACCACATGTTCTCAAGAAAAAATTACCCACCCACAACGACTCCCTGTTTTGTGTGGTTTTTGGGTTGGCGGACGGAGCCATCGGACTGTAATTCTTCGAAAATGATGCCGGTAACTCTGTTACGGTAAACGGTGGACGTAACCGTGGCATCATAACGAAGTTTTTATGCCCTGAATTAAATGACATCGCCTGGGACAATATTTGATTTAACCAGGACGGTGTCAGTTGCCACACTGCGCATGCATCAATGCACCTATTGAGAACGAAGTTCCCAGGACACATTATCTCACGAAACAACGAAGTCAAATGACCGCCGAGATTTTGCGGTTTTATTTCATTGGACTTTTTTCTCTGGAGCTATGCCACAAATATGGTCTCTGGCAATATGCCTGACACGATTCGGGAGCTGAAGAACAAATTCAAAGCGTTAAATATGATGTACAGTGCGATCTATTCCCAAAAGGTTATGGGAAATTGTGATATGGGAAATTTGTCATGGGAAGTTTGGCCGTCGGTGGTGCAATGGTAGTGTGAGCGGCTCTTCTATATGAGAACGTGGTTTGGCTACCTGCTATGACCACCTTACATTTCCTTCGACGACGGCCACCTCGCTTAGTGATGGCGACACTATCGAGTACTTAGCAATGAAAAATCTTCTCAAAATATCGTTCGGAAACGGTGTAAAACTGTAGGCCCCAATCAGTGAGTGTAAAACTAGAAAACGCATAGTTCACTGGTTGTGAGAAGTTCTCCTCAGTCCCTTCATGAGATGTTATGGGAAAATATTTATTTTTTATTTTAAAGGTTTTGATACGTGCATCCTGTATTGGCAGAGGAATCGTGGTGAGAATTGAGACGGATATTGTGTTTCATACATAAATGTCACAGAACAGAAAATAAGATGAACAGAAATTTGAACAATTCTGGTGTGGTTTATTCATAGTTTAATTTATAAGTACATACAGATTTGTTATCCGTCTCATCTCACGTTTGTATTTGCGCTTCTTCAATGGGGAAACGAACTTCTGTCAGCAACATCGAACAATATCCTACATTTTTAGTTTTGTGCATTCACGGTGTTCAATTATTTACATATTTTGAACATACACAGTAACAATTTCAGCTGTGTTGGTCAAACCTCAGCGACAGAATTCTATCTGCGGTGTTATTGAATCACCATCTGCAAAGGATATGGTAGTATTGCTCTTGAAATTTGCATTTATAAACTTGCGTCTCACAAAAAGTTATCTGGGCACGGTATACATAAGATGGAGAATGCCACCTACCAGCTCATATCTCAGCACTGAATACTCACATTATACTGTTTACTAATAGTGCATTTTAAATATGTGTGTTTTTGAAATATAAAATGAAAACAAAGATGAAACCGACATACAGACCAACATACACTGAAAGAAAAACGCTTCGTCGCATGGATGAAACATTTTCATTAATGCTTTTTCGTTGTTATAGTGAAAAGTGTCGTATATCCGACAGTTTGGTAGTTGCTGCAACGAAAAATTTCATACTTGACTTCTTTGGAAATTTTTCATTTCGTTGCTGCAACAACTTACTTGTTGTTCCTGCAACAATTTTATTTAATTTAAATTTTGTAGAAAAATGGGTAAAAAATTAAACAAAAAGTAAAGGCATGAGTTTTAAACTACTGATATTTGGCTTATCTCTTACTTTTTATAGTTTATATTTATTATTTATATATTTTAGAGGTTTGTCAACATTTTTAGTTGACGAAACAATTTCGTTATTATAACGAAACTAATTTTTATGATGGTATAGAGAAAGAAGCAGTCGAAAAAATGAGCGAGTGTAAAAAAGAGGTCAGTAAGAGAAAATGTTGAGCGTGAGTGGTGGGTCACGTACACATCTTAAATTCGTTCCATTGCAACAATCGAAAGTGGTAGACATATCTCCGCCGGAATAATTTAAATAAATTTAATATATAATATTTTCCACGATCTTCAATTGAAATTCTTCTTATTCTTTAAACGAGATTCAGATCAATTATATGTGTTGCTTATTTATTTTCAATATTCTCCACATTGGGTGACTTCTTCAGAGAACAACAATCTTCTCCAGACGAGTGTTTCAATATGAAATGAATATAATCTATTTAGCAAATAGCTTTTTGATAACAAAAATTCAAAATATTGTTATCAAAACACCTGCAATGTAATAGTAACAGTGTATTATTGAACAATTGTCATTAAATAATTTCAAACACACTTCAAAACATTCATTGCAGCAATGAAACAAAATCATTGTAGTAATGAAACATATTCATTACAACAATGACTCAAATTCGTTACACTAGTGAAACAAATTCATAGCAGCAATGAACAAATTGAAACAAATTGAAATGAAGCAAATTCCTTGCAAGAACGATGACTATCCATTGCAACAATGAAACAAATTCATTGCAGCAACGAAACAAATTCGTTGCAAAAATAAAGCAAATTCATTGCAGCAACAATCATACTTTTACCACAGTAACGAACAATTTGTAGTTGATGAACACATTTTCATAGTGGGAATGAAACGTTACATCAGCTAAGTTTCGATGACAAAAGTTGTTGGGGTGATGAACATTTCATCCGTGTGACGATGCTTTTCCGTTTAGTGTAGTTGGTTATCGCTTAAAAATACGGATATGAGTTTGGAAATCTAGGGATTAGATTCTAGATGTCTAACCGATATAGAGAGTCCAGCAAAGTAATTTTTTTTCATTCAAGTGACCTGTGCCGTATACTTAATATTTTTTGTACTCTCACTTGACAGTCTGTGACGTATACATAATATTTTTTGTGAAAATCATACATCATACAAATTTGTCTTCTGCCATGCGCACTTGACCAACAGATTATTGCAATATCCCAACAAAAAGGCGTTTTAGAGTAAAATACGATAGTCAAATTGTGTATGCCCAACTATGTAAACTCTGTAACACTACTTCATTTGTTGCATTTCAGCAGATTTATGTTTCAGTGCAATATTGAATATATTTAATATTACATTTTATTTTTTCGCTTTATTTTATGTATTTGTATTACGAAATATTTGTACAGTAATAGCTTTGTATGGAAATATTCATTGATTTGTGAATTTATCACTAACCGATTGTAAATATTTGTGAAATTTAGCAAACAAATTGGGATGACGAATAAATACACGACCTTAATTAAAAGGTGGAATATGTACATTAGACTGATTCATCAAGGAAAGTGTCAATTAGAATTGTACCTTGGTACAATTCGCTGTGTTCCAAAAATCAAGACAAATCTGTGCATGAGGCTTTTGCACATCATGCATATGTAGCTACAATTTTATAGAACCGACTGGGTTAAAACGGAGTGATTCTTGGCTACGAAAATCCATAAATATTTACTTCAAATCATGCAAATTTTACCAGAAATCACAAGAAATTATCAGAACATGCTAACTAAGTGTTTGATACAATCTACTTTATTTTTAAAAATTTAATTGTTTTGGTATCTAAGAGACTTGATCTTCTTTTCATTAAGCCAATACTACACTATCAGATCAATTCCAATGAATTACAGGGAGAAAAATAGAATGCAAATTTCATGAATATCATGTAAATCGATGTTTTTAATTTAGACTATCAGATTGGCTGAATGCGAACACAGCTGGTTGCGACGTGACGTAACCGACAAAATTCAACCGTTAGATGAATTAAAAAACCAGGTGACAAAGAAAAATTGCGTACAGAAATTACGTACTTAAATAAATGTAATGAACTTATGAGAAAAATACATTTTATCGGTAACAATGGAAATTGTTTCATTGCAACTGCAACTCTGGTTGCATTCAATTTGTAACACAATCAAAACTTTACAAAAATCATACAAAGTTGCCAGTTTTTACCCCTACAAATCCTACTCCTATAGTTTTGCACCATCTCCTCTCGTTCAATCACCTGATCCACCTGGTAGTTGGAAATTACATACAGGACAGACACTGAAGGACACTGTTTTATAGGCGAGTTGAAAAGAAAACAGATTTTATATTGCATTTTGTTATGACTGTCGTGGTATGGGGTCTTGCTCGTTGCGTCCAAAGCTTTTTGTAGCAATTCCTTGTAGAATTTCCCAAGCAGCTCACTACTTTCCACATTATGTTAAGTATCCCCTGGTAAAGCCATCCAATCCTAGCCTAACGGTGCCTGAAGTGAGAAGGCGATTGGTTGAGTAACCAAGCATATCATTTTAACACCGATGCGTGTTAGGTACTAAGGCAACATCAGTACCCAACACAGTGGCTGAAACTCAACTTGTATGGCTGCCTTGAGGTTGTTGGCAGTCCCATCACTTCTTCAGAACCCATTTGTGACCACCTTAAAGCCCTGTATTCCATTTTTATGAAATTTTCGTTGCCAGAAGAAGTAAGTGGCCGTTGGTGATGCAATGCTAGTGTGCGTAGCTCTTGTGAATGAGAACGTGGGTTCGATAATATCATGCAGCCAACATTCATTTCTCAAAGACCGCTCAACACACAAACTTGGAACACAAACAATATACCCTCATAGGTGCATTCAATAATGTGAGTTCAGCGGCTATAACAGAATCACTTGAAGATCTTGACGTGGAAACATTCCTGAAGAGTTGGATAGTGACAATGCTACAGATCAGAATTCTCCACGCCTCTATGGGCAACAGTGAGTCATCAAAGCGAGTGAATAGGGGAACTCCTCAGGGTGGAGTCATCTCTCCTCTACTTTGCTTACTCGTGATCAACAAAATACTACTAACACTGGACAATATGAGGATCAAAACCGTGGCGTATGCGTATGACGTGGTAATAATGGTGACTGGTTTGTTCCCATCCGTGTTGAGCGATATCATGAATGGGGTCTTGAAATCACTTAACGACTGGGCCACTGGGAGACCCTAAACTATCCCGGAGGCGTAACATAGAGCACCATGCACAGAAAGCAACCGTTGCGTACTACGCTTGTCGGAAAATGTTCAGAAGCCGATGAGGTCTCCGACTAAAAATGGTGCTATGGATGTACACTAAAGTGATATAATCAGACCTATACTCTCCTGCGGAGCAATGATGTCCCGTCTGTTGCGGGAAAAACGTCTACCATGAAACTGTTATATAGAGTACAGAGATCAGCATAACCAGGCAATGAAGACGTGTGAAGACCTTAATACAATGCTTGACCTTCACATAACAGCTAGTGCGGCCTGGAGTGCTACCCGATTTAATGCTCATGGAATCTGGAATAGGAATGCATACATACGGACATGCGAGAATACTACAGATAATCCCAATATAACTCAATATAACCTCCGATTACTGCACCCCCTCATTGACGTTCGATAATCTATTCGATGTCAGGTTTCCCAGAATAGAGTGGGATGAAGGGGATCCACTGTCAGGTTTTGACAACAAAGAATTTACGGACGAATCCAAAATGGAATGTGGGACCGACTCGGGTATCTTCTCCTAGGAGCCAAGACTCAATTTTTAATACAAACTACCAGACAAGCGGAGGTAATGGCCATCAGGGAAGCCTGCGCCGAACTTATACTACTACAGAAAACAGAGAGCATTGGAATATTTGTAGATAGCCAAGCGGCTCTCCTATCACTTATATCTAACAACACTGCATCTAAACTCGTTGGTGAATGTTGGGAAAAACTTTCCGAGCTAGGTCGTCTGGGCAATGTTGTTCTTGCTTGGATACCAGGTCCCAAGGGTCTCCTAGGGAACGAAAGGGCAGACGAACTAGCCGGGGCAGAATCCTCTGTTTCCGAACTCCATATGGTGTCAGTCGCAGTGCCTATAGGGTTGGTTAAAAGAGGTATTTTCCTGCCTTAACTTGAACGAGCAAAGGCCAGATGGGATAGGACGGAGACGTGCCGCTTTTTCAGAAACACATGACCAGAATATAACATTCAATGGACTAATTCCCTCATCAGTCATAATCGGGAGAACATATCAAGGCTTATTGCAGTGCTTACCGGGCACTGGCCAATCGGTAATGACGCAAGACGGCCGAAGCTTCCATATAATGACCACTGCCGTATCTACGAAGACGTAGAAGAGGAGGAGACGGTGGAACATCTCCTCTGCAGTATTTTATTTTGTTGTAAATGAACTTTCTCGAAATTTTCATAATTTTCTTTTGCAGCAAATGAAGAAAACCGTTTATTATAAACGAAAAAATGTATACACTCATGCGAATACTCAAAAGTGATAATTTTAATGTATAGCTTCTCTTTTCTTCAGGAGAGAAACCCGGTTTGTACAATCACACACACTACTTTGTCACTTGAGTTGACGGTGTCTCCTTTAAACAAAGAGAGCAAGCAAATCCTTATGTTGGAGCAACGTATGCGATTACTCATTGTACAGACGCGCGGCATAGCAGTAGTGTAGTGTGGGTTCAACTCCATTTCAGGGAAAGCGTAAGTACTAAATCAAATTTGTATTTGAAATTTAATAAAATACTTATGTTATTGTTATTATTAAAATATAACATATTCAGTGTTTACGAGAACAGAAAAACCTTTACAACAAACGATTTATGCCAACTCTAAACCACAAAAAACGTTTACGAGAAATGAAAATCATTTTTACAAACTATTCTTTTGGTTACCACAAGTGAGTCATAGTAACTCAAAACTGCAAAAAAAACCTTTATCGAGAAAAGAAAAATATTTGTGATAAACAAATTTTTCATTTACTGCAATAGTGAATTATAATGTTTTTCGTTTCTCGAGAAAGCGTTTTTTTTTGTATTTTCGAGTTACTGTAACTCACTTGTGGTAACCAAAAGAATGGTTTGTAAAAATGTTTTCATTTCTCGTAAAGGTTTTTTTGTAGTTTAGAGTTGGCAGAAATCGTTTGTTGTGAAGGCTTTTCTGTTCTCGCAAAAAAATTCGTTTTGACAAATAAAATCCGGTTTGTTGGTTCCGGCTTTGAACACTCTAATTGCTTTTAAATGCATGTACTTATGTATGTGACTGTTTGTGAGCGCATTTCCACAGTCATATCTTTTATAACCCCGCATTGAGGTTATGGCGTCAAGTAATAAAAATATGATTTTTTTTGCTTCCATTTCGTTTAGAGTATTTTTTTTGGTCGTCTTTCAGTCTGACTCTGACTCTGTTGTAATAATTTTTCATATTCATATTTTATGTTTGATTTTCCTCGTAATTTTTTGGTAGCTGCGTTTTTTTTTTTGTTGCGGTTGGAATCATTTAAATGTATTGAATTGTTATCACGTACTTGTATTTGCGGTCACAGGTATGTTGGCAGGTATGGTAATTGAGGTAAGAGAGTGTACACTTAAGTGCAGAAAAGTACCTCGATTTGGATCGGCGTTTGGCTCAATGTTGCATCTCATGACAATCTCTTAAGGTAAATTAGTCAAGAATATAAGTCTCCAGAAGGGTCATACAAAAAAGGTTAATCCAGAATATTTGGAGATAAAAAAGCGATGATATGATCAATTTTAATTTAGAGTATAAGAACGGACTAAATCATAGCAGCAGAAAAGGTAATCCATGGTGCAACTAAGGACGTTAGTACGTAGTTAGTTGAACTAAGACCAAATCAATTATAACACGTAAGTAAATGCGTTCCCATGAAGATTAAGAGATAATATAGATAAGTGTTTAAGTTAAGCGATATTTAGTTTCGACAGTGTTATCAGCATTTGCTTCCAAAACAAACACAAATATATAGAACGTGTCGAAAATATATTTGTTTACCTGGAAAATATTTTCGACAGCAGTTATGGTTGATCGCTAAAGTTGATACTTTTCCCGCAACTAAAAAACTTTTATCCATCAGGGATGATTTTTGTTTATTCGGCATTTTTATTGGTACTTTTTATACCCTCAATCATAGGTATACTTTATAACAGGTAATACGGAAAAAATGTAACGTGAAGAAGTAGCCATATTAGACCCTCAGTATCTTAGGATGAAATTCGTTTTGGGACTTTTTAAGACGATTGAGCCATACTCGGTCAACACGATAACTGCCATAAATCTTTATCGATCACAGCAACATTTTGTCAGTGACTATTATTTGTCCAAAGGGGCAATATACCCAATTTCATTAAGATCGGTAGTGTTTCACGCGACATATCGCATTGACCACACGGACGGTCACCAAGCTTTTGCATTAGTGTGGCGACTTTGCCCATTTTCTTCAATTAAATATAGATAAGGGTGTTGAGCAAATACAGGATAATGAAGTCGATTGCCCCTCCTAGCTAAAGCGAAGTTAACACAGCAAATTCGCTGCTTAAAAAAAAATTCACAACATATAAAATTTGTCAAATTTTTCAAGACGTTTCGTGAAATAATGGATTAACAGTGTACTTTTTCCTTAGAAATAAATTAGAGGGAATTGTGAAATGGGAAAATCGCTACAATATTGTCAAAGGTTGTAATGCAATATTTCAAGCTGTTTAGGATTTATTGAAGTAAAATTTGAAATAGGTCCCTGACCCACCTCCAAAATTTTCTTCGGCCTGTAAAAAAAATTGTTACGTATAGGGGCAAAACCGAGCGGGGTTTTGTGGTGCCACGTCCAAGTACTTTCACAATTTTTTGATTTCGTTGAGGCCCAAGACCCACTGTTGCACAGTGCTATCGTCGAATAAGCCTTTTATCCATCGTATGCAAGGTCCTCTTGGGCATAATGTGTGAAATCAGTATGGCTTTAGATCTGGAAAGTCAACTATCGACCACCTATTACAACAAGTTCTGGAGAAAACCCACGAAAAGCAAATCGACGCCTACCACCTCTTTGTAGATTATAAGGATACCTTCGATAGCCCGATATTTAGAAAACTGTACCAAGCTATGTCGGTGCTTGGTATTCCAGCAAAGCTGACACTCCTTTGTAGAAAAACACTGACGAGACACGAAATCCTCGTTAGAGATTGGTAATGATCTCACCGAACGATTTAGTACGAGTTGACGCCTCAGGCAGGATGACACTCTATCCAGCGATCTCTTCAACATATTAATTGAGATCACGTACCGTCCGGATCCGAATGGTATTTTGAAAAGCTTTTCCATAGCTAAGTACTTAATATTGTCGCCTATCATTAAGCGAGGTGACCGTCGTCGAAGGAAATGAAAGGTGGTCGAAGCAGGGTTCAAACCCACGAACTCATGTACAAGAGCTGCGTACACTACCATTGCATCACCGACGGTCACACAAATTATACCTGCAAATATTCCATCTGAGACAGTTTGTTCACATTCAACTATGCCTTCTTCTAGCACGAATATCGAGAGGCCTTTGGGATGAAAAAAAAAATAAAAATAGCGCCCGCCATTCACCATAACAGCAGTTCTCTGCTCATTTCGGAAGAAATAAGGACTGATGATGCCGCCATTCCATGTTATCGGTATTTTTTATCGATAAATATTAAAACCGGTGTGTTATTAGGATTGCTGTTCTGCATATAACTTATTAGAAAGCCTGTATAAAGAGAGTTGTAAGAATATTCGGTGTCATTTTGTTTTTTTTTCTATTGAAGCTAAAATAGAGTTCGTTTTAAAATGGCGCCCGATAAATTCGAATTATGTGGTCTTACAAACAAGTTCGTTAAATATCGATTGTAACGTTGGCAGGGTGACACGTAGCACCGTGCTGTTGATACCATACTTCGTCCATGTCATGCTCTTCAACTGTGTGGAACAAAAACCTGCTGAGCATGACACGGTAACGCTCGCCATTGACGGTAACAGCGGCTCCTTGTTGGTATTCGAAGAAAATGGGCCTATGATGCCACCATGCCAAAATCTGTCCCAATCAGTCACTCGTTGTGGATGCATCGACTTTTCCTCAACGACATGTGGATATACCGAGTCTGAAATGCAACAATTTTGTTTGTGAACTTATACCCGAGGTGAAAATGAGCTTCATCGGCAAAGATTATTTTTCGGTAAAACAAATTTAAAACGCTTTGGATGCCCACGAAGCTTCCGTTCTGGACTATTTGAAGTTAAGTCTTCGTACCGAGGTCTTTACACAAATTCAATTTGCTGCAAACGCTGGCGAGTTGAAGTTGATGGCTGTTCCAACACACTTTCAACTAAAGGCGCAATATTTTCCACTAGACGAGCACGTAGACGAGTTCTTTTGTTCAATATTGACCCGGATTAACAAACTCGCTTCACAAATTGATCCACATTGGGCGTGGATGGAACTCTATTTCTATCGAATTAATTTCGTAGATTGCTTACAATTTGAGTTGAATTTGAATGCAGTTTTTAATAGTTCACAATTTTCTTCAAGTGTAAAGCGACCCATTTCGTACATTTTTAACCTTTACCTAATAATCTGTCAAGTGGACCATTGGCTTCGATATAACGGGAGGTTCAAATTCCAAATTTTTCATGGCCCACCAGTGATCTGTGCGCTTTCTAATTTTTTACTCACTGATTGGGACCTTCAGTTTTATACCGGTTCCCAACAGTATTTTGATAAGATTTTTCATGCCTAAGTATCAAAATACTGTTCGGAAGCGGTGTAAAACTGTTGGTACAAAATTAGAATGCGCACAGATCACTGGTTGTGAGAAGCTCTCCCCAATCGCTTCATGGGATGTAATGGGAAATGGGGTTTTTTAGTTAGGCAAAATCATCGTTCTGAAAATATTCCTTTGGACGTTTCGTACTTCTTTCTGGATAGTGAATACTGTTTATTGATTTATGATACTACCGTGTGTTGTCATTAGTTCTGGAACTTACATCTAACTCGGAGTTGACAGATATGGCTTCTATTGCCTTGGACAACTTATTTCACCAAATTATCGGCGTAATAATTCGTTGGCAAAGTCTTTTGTGTCTGTCTGATGGGGCTATGAAAAAGTCTTTATAGTTGTAATTCTGCGTTGTTATATCAGTTGTGCAAAAACCGAAAAAACCGGTTAATTGACTTGAAATAACCGATGAAACCGGTTTTTCGAAAATAACACTTTTCAAAAAAAAACGACTTACGGTTAACCGGCAGAAATTCGGATAACCGGTTTCGGTTTTGAGTACACTAGTGGAAATCATTCCCAACAAGCGTCATGGACAAACTAATAACACTAATGCGTCGAAGATGTCAAGCCGTAATCGACAATAACGGTTTTTCTAAAAAATATTGAACTCATTTGCATTGAACTGCCCTTGATTTTATTGGTTAAATATGAATTGGCCACTGAAGAATACGAATGAATATATATTTTTGTTTTTTCATACTCTTTTTTTAAAATCTCTATGGAGTGAATCCCTTTTCCAAATTTTTACAGCAATAAATAATACAATTTAAAAAGTTGGCAATCTTGTTTTCAGAAAACTTTTACTTAATATTTCGTTAAATATGCATTTTGGTCGCATTTGTTTTGACCACCACTGTAAATATGTAAATATGAATGGAATTTCACCTTTTTCTGTTTCCAAATCATTTAGTTTGTATTTTAGATAATAAAATCAACAATTTTGAAATTAATATAAATTTTTGTTTTATTATTTCGGCGGAAAATACCACCAACAAGTGAACACTGCAGTTGAAATCGTTGGATTAAACTATAAATTAGATTTTGTTTTTGTTTAAAATAAAAATGAATTAAATATTGAAATAATATTTGCTTCATGGCATTTTAAACTTATGAAGAGGGCGGATGGGTAGGATTTATTGATAAAATCTGTTTGAGTTTTTTTAAATGTTATTAAATATTTCCAGATATTTATAGTTACAAAAATGTTATTAAACAAACACAAATTTATTGTTAAAATTACATTTTAAAATAATGTCCTTGTACTTTTTGTTACCTGAAAATATTACAAGTCTGTTTTTGTGTTAAACTGTTGCGATTAAAATATTGATATGGAAAAATTACAAGATTGTGGATTTAATAATTGTCAAGTTTCGTTGTAATTTGCGAAAAAAGATTTGTGTTGTCATTTGCGGAAAAATGTATTTATATTTGTAGATTTTGGTAAATGAATTTGAATTCACACAAAGCGACACTCACAGCGATTGCTTAAAAGTGTATTGTCTTTACAATTGTGTGAATGCCTACGTTACACAAACATTTTTCTCTTCTTTGCCAAGTAACAAATTTTCTCATTGTCTTGTCTCGTGTAAACGCGGGGTTAAATACAATCTACGGGGTAGCCTACGGACTTTGTGGAGATGGGCGTGTAAAAAACTGATTAGGTGGTGTACACCCAGCCAAGACTGAGCTATGCCCATGTTACTCGAATATATACAATACCTGTTGTGAAAAATAGAGAAATACTTAAGAGTTTCCATTACTCTCTTCGCTGCCTCTTCATGACGACGAGGTAGTAGGCCATTTCATAGAGTTTTATTTGCTGAGGTATTTTACCAATTTTACACTTTCGTTGGATACAAACAATATAAAACATAATTTAGCTGTCATTAGCATCAATAAACACTATTTAAAATTAGTTCCTGTCATCTTTGCTCTCTCATTCTCTATCATCGGCCTAGTACCTTTTCGATCAGCTGTGCCATAGAATCCCCCTGCGTGAAACCAATCACCCCGAATTTTTCTGAAATTAGGCTTGTAGTGTGTGGCAAATACCTGGGTATTAGGTTCGCCTTAGATTCGGTGTCAGATTGTAGCTTAGTTTCAGACCCAAAAAAGGGCAAAAAATGCTTTGACCACCTTACATTCCATTCGACGGCGGTCACCTCGCTTAGTGACGGTGTCATTATTGATTATTTAGTCATGAAAGAGATTCTCAAATTACCGTTCGTTGCCGGTGTAAAACTGAAGGTTTCAATCAGTGAGTGTAAAACTAAAAGGCGTACAGCTCAATGTTTTCGAGAAGCTCTCCCCAATCCCTTAATGAGATGTAATGGAAACAATTTTTTTTTATATATACAACGGTGGTAGGTGTGACCGATAATCTTTTATTGGGTTATCGTCTGATGGCGGTGCTTCAGAAACCCACTTATCGTGTAGTACTGATCACGGTTCAGACAATGGCGACGATGTGTATCTCGGTCGACCTGCGCAAAGCTCCTACTAATGCACAGTACGTTTTATTATATTTATTGCTGGTAGCCATAATACACTGAAAGAAAAACGCTTCGTCGCATGGATGAAACATTTTCGTTAATGTTTTTGCGTTGTTATAGTGAAAAGTGTCGTATATCCAACAATTTGGTAGTCGCTGCAACGAAAAATTTCATACTTGTCTTCTTTGACAATTTTTCATTTCGTTGCTGGAACAACTTACATGTTGTTCCTGCAACAAATTATTTAATTTAAATTTTGTAGAAAAATGGGTTGAGAATTAAAAAAAAGTAAAGGCATGAGTTTTAAACTACTGACATTTGGTTTATCTCTTACTTTTTATAGGTTATATTTATTATTTATTCATTTTGGAGGTTTGTCAACATTTTTGGTTGACGAAGCAATTTCGTTATTGTAACGAAATTAATTTTTATGATGGTATAGAGAGAGAAGCAGTCGAAAAAATTAGCGAGCGCAAAAAAGAAGCCATCATGAGAAAAAGGTAAGCGTGAGTGGTGGGACACGTGCACATCTTAAATCAGTTCCATTGCAACAATCGAGAGTGGTAGACATAAATATTTCTCCGCCGAAATAATTTAAATAAATTTGTTAAAATATACTAATTAGTTATAATTCGTAATATCTAATATTTTATAGTGAAAACTAAATTGTGTGAATTTATGTGTTTGCTGGATTGTTTGTGTAACTTGCGAATCTATAAATCAAATAGGTAAATAAGCAGAATGCAGGGAGCAACACGACAGCAAAGAAAGTGACGCATCGATAGCAGAAAAACAAACCCGAAATGTGTAACTGAACTTTTGTGACTACGGGTGACGGTACAAGTCGCAACAAGATGTTCGTGTTTTTGTGTTTTGATCATAATTCGGTCGCGGCTGTTTCGTTGTGTTGGTATTTGGCTTCAGAAACAAGCGAAAGCCATACATACAATTATGCGGGCAAACACATTTCAATACATACATAATTTCAAACACATTACAAAACATTCATTGCAGTAATGAAACAAAATCATTGTAGTAATGAAACATATTCATTACAATGACTCAAATTCGTTGCAATAATGAAACAAATTCATTGCAGCAACGAAACAAATTCGTTGCAATAATGAAGCAAATTCATTGCAGCAACAATCCGACTTTCATCATAGTAACGATTAATTTGCAGTTGCTGAACACATTTTCATAGCGGGAATGAAACGTTAGGTTAGCTCACTGTCGATGACAAAAGTTGTTGGGATGATGAACATTTTCATCCGTGTGACGATGCTATTCCGTTCAGTGTAGGCGGCCAGATTTCTTCTATGTTGGCCCTCAGATTAAGCCAACTGCCACTGTGGGGCATGGTCTAAACAGGCCGGAAAAATGCTGCCGGCATTACTGTATTTGTTAGCTACTCGAAACCGGAAGCACTATTCGATTTAAAATGCCACATTTTTAAACTGGAAAGGGATACCTGGAACAATGGAGTGCCTGGTATAGAGGGATATGGAAATTTCTACAAGGGATGAGTCGGAAATGAATAATCATGTAGGGTAGGTAGTCTATTATAAAAACTAGAGTTGTATCTTACTCGTAGACTACTTGTTGGATGTAGCGTGCATCAGGCAAACATTTTTCGCGATTATGAAATGATCGCCTGTGTAACGGATAATAGCCTACCAGTCGTTGGGATCAGCATCTTCTCTAGCAGTCAGGGGTAATCGAGTCCTTGTTATCAGTATTTCTTAATAGAATATCTGCGTGCCAACGCCCCAGCAACATATTACAGGAAACATGTACATGTTTGCAAACATTGCTTTCATGAATTGAAGATCTGTTGCCTTTTTATTTCTTTGTTGTTTGTCTTGTTTTTATTTTTGGCGATTTTAAACAAATACATATACATATATCTCAAAAACATATATTATAACCTATTTATCATTGTGTCTCAAACATGTTGTTTTGAGGAGCAAACACAATGTATTTGGGCACAAGTATAGTACACTAACTGCCCTGGCAGAATTCGTCCCGCCGACAAAAGTATTGATCCACTTGAATAGATTAGAAATAGGAAATGATTATTACACGCAAATTTCACTTTTTATTGTTTTTAATTTTGAATTTTTATGAGCGATTTTTGTTAGTTTTTGGTTAATGTATGAGAAATTCATACTACAAGCTTACAAGTCATGTACATTTTTCGAATTGAAAAATGGTTGGTTTGTGTTGGAAATAATAGACAATTCAGTTCAACGCACACTCACTGGCATGACTAGTTTCGAACTCCGTGACAACTTCATCATCAGATCATCAATCGTATATATACAAACTCAATTCTGCAATACACATGTGCGAATTAATATCGATCGAGGATCCCAAAGTATCAACATCACTGAAAGGGCCTATAATTCCAACAACAAGAACAGACACAGTTTTTCCACCATGTTATTTTTTTCCTCCTGCGTTCTCGCATTGTTGCAGTGCTTTGAGGTGAGTTTTTTAATCTATATCACAGAGTTGTATTTTTCCGTGGTATAGTATTTTTGAAGACCGTGCTAGTGTCACGAACATGAATCTAATTTAGTATCGGAAAATACTTACCCATTAACACTGAATTTGCACTTTAATTCCAATTGGTACCTATACTGCGCCAATCGTTTTAGTTCATGTATTCATAGTAATACCATAATACCAAGGTTTTTTGCAGTGGACCATCCATTCACTCATTCATGTTCACTTTCAAGAGAGGCATAGCGGCTCTTTTATATTTTTGCATGACATCTCCAAACCTTTGGTTTGCTCAAAAACTTATTTTTACACTGGCATTACACATACACATACTTGTAAATACAAGAATATTAATACTACACGAAGGAAAGAACGAACGATACGCGACAACAAATTGCAATTTCCTTCATATACACAACATCACTACTATTGAGACTTCATCTTCGTCAGTGTTTCTCGCTCTCGGACGTTGTTTTGCATTTAATTACGAAACGTCTTTTTTAACCGACAATGAATCTAAATTATTTCTTGGTTCCCTATTATTTATTAACAAATTATGCACATTTTATTAAATTTATAAATGATTTTTTACGGAAACAAAAATTAATTTAAAGAAAAATTTGCAAATTACGCGCACTTTGCCCCAATATTCTGATTAGACTGAAGCAGAAAACGGAAACACCGTTTTAGGTAGGAGGCGAAAACAGGAACAACAAGCAATAGTTTGATATTTAAGAGAGGACAAGAGTAATAGATCATAGTTCAATAGGCAAGTGTCTATCTCCCTCTCTTATGTTCTCACGATGACGACGAGTTAGAGGTCATTTAATCGAGCTCGGGCAGGAGGATTCTATGGCACAGCTGATCGAAAAGGTACTAGGGAAATGATGGAGAATGAGAGACCAAAGAAGACAGGATCTAATTTTAAATAGTATTTAATTGTTACTAATGACAGCTAAATTATGGAAATGGTAGTAGGTCGTCATGAAGAGGCATCGAAGAGAGTAATGGAAACTCTTAAGTATTACTCTATGGTTCGGGTTCCTGTTGAATTTTACTCTTTGATTACTCTCTCTGTCAATTATCGGAGTCTAGGAATGAAATAAGTACACAAGGGATTTTTTTGAAAATATTACATTTGAACAAAAAGTTAGGTTAAAAAACAGATAACCGGACAAAAAATAACTTTTCAAACACAGCACAGCAAATTTTAATTGTGGTGAAATTTTTGTGAAGATCAGAGATTTTTGACTAAAGTAAATTTATGCCGAGTTTTTCTCACATTTTGAAATTTTGGTCGAATTTTTTTTTTAGTACTACGTCCTTTTTTTCAAGTAATTGAAAAAATTGTGTTCGTAAGGCTGGTCAGGTTTTTAATAAATTTTTTTTTGAGTTGGAACAAAAGCCATAAATAACTATCTGACAAATACTTTCCTTAAGGGTAAAAGCTGAAATAAAGCTGAAAATCGACTTAATTGAATAACAATATAAACACTCAACTTTGTTCATAACCATAGAAAATAAAAAAAAATTTTGCCATTACATTCCATGAAGGAATTGCGGCGAGCTTCTAGCAATCGGTAAGCTGTGCGCTTTTTATATTGAGACTCACTGATTGGGACCTACAGCTTAACACCGGCTCCGAACAGATTATTTATTTATGAGAAGCTTTTTAATTGCTAATTACTCGATAGTGTTGCCATCACTATGCGAGGTGACCGTTGTCGAAAGAAATGTAATTTGGTCAGAGCAGGGATCGAATCCACGATCTCTCGCACAAGAGGCGCGTACGCTACCCATTGCACCACCGACGACTACGCTTTATACAATTTTACAATCGCATGAAAATTATAATAGTTATTCGACTTTACTTAATAAGCTTTCAATTGCATTTGCCTAAAAATAGAAGTGAGAATATGATTATTTTTATATTAACAATGATCATTAATTAAAAAGTCCTGGATCAGTTTTATTTTTTGCGCTTAAAAAGTTTAATAACTTTTATATTTTTTATCCGATTTTCATAAGCTTGTTTGATATAAAATAAAATTATTTTTAACAACATGTACAATAGGGGCATATCCAAAATAATCGCCAATGATGTGTATTTAATAGGGTAACCATTCAATTATTCGTTATTCGGTTATCAATCTAATAAGGTTTTCTAGTGTGATATAATTTCAGAGCGACCCTGCCCTTTGCATGGAAGGTACCGGAAAGCCTGGCACTTTTGGGTCCAAAATTTAAGTTTTTTTTAATTTTGGCTTGATTCCAAAAGTCACTAATTTTCATGTTGCTGCAACTACGATTTGTGGATTGTACCTACATATCATTCATTCCATGAGAAAACGCCACAAATCTGACCGAAGGTCTTCCGATTTTCTTCAAATTTTGCACGGAGAGACTCTATGGAGCCAAATATACATTTGCGTTTTTAGATTTTTAAAATTGTTAAAGATCGCGATTTTATTAGCGTTTTTCATTTTTCAAAAAGTTAAAAAAATGGAAAAAGTAGTGAACTTTGAAGAGCCACATTTCCATAAGTGGACCGAATTTTTCAAAGATTTAAAAAGTTTCTGAAAGCTGTTTTTGTCTATTTTATGATTTGCAGTTTTAAAGTGCATTTTGCAGTGCGTTTTCCCCCTTCGATTTTCAAAAAAAAACATTTTTGTAAAATTTAGAATAGTATTTATTAAATAAATGTTCTCTTTTTCTGGGACAAAGAATGTTTCTATTTTTAATGATTTTTCATCTCGCTCCAACTAATAGTTTGATTCGATCTTTGCTACTTTTGCTTGTCACAGAATTGTACACACATATGTACAAATGTGTACATAGGTGTGTATACACGCTGAACACAATACATGATGAAATAGGGAAGAAGTATTTCATCATCCAATTCTAGTAGCATGTAGTTTCCTAGGAATAAGTATTTGGCATCAAAAAGTAAGCCTACTTACAAAAAAATCAAAAGAAAAACAATTTTTTTTCTGTACATTAGAATTTTTTGCAAAGTGCATCCAAAAATAGCATTTATATTACAAGTAATTGCATTCGCATTATTCTAAATCAGCATTATTTTAGAAAAACACACTTTAAATGACAACAATACCTTACAGTAACTTTTTAAATAATAGTAATGCGACAAAAACTGTTTAAAATATAGCAATTCGAAGTTACATACCAAATAAATTTCTTTCATATTTTGTACAAACATTTTCAAAATCCTAAAAAAAATTAAATTTAATTTTTTTTTATATGAAAAATCAAGTAAGTCTTTTTTTAAAAAATCATTACAAATAGTAAGCTGCCTTGTCCCAAAAAAAGATTACTTGTCTTTTTTATAAAAAATTCTGAATTTTGCAATGATGTTAAATTTTTTAAAATCATAGGCGGAAAAAGAAGTGGAAAATGCATTCAAAAAGTGCAGTTGCTATAAAAATGAATTTCTGAAATCAAGCCCTCATTTTTAGAGAACGGATTCTACAAATAGACAACCGTATCATTCAGAAACTTTTTAAATTTTTGAAATAGTCCATCTACTTAAAAAAATATAGCTCTCCAAACTTCACACCTTTTTTAATTTTTTTAGGTTTTCAAAAATGAAAAACGCGAATAAAATCGCGAGTTTTTTAAATTTCAAATATCTGATAATGGGATTCTCTTAATGGCTCCATAGAGTCTCTCTGTTGTCA
Source organism: Phaonia tiefii (assembly GCA_963931995.1). Taxonomy (NCBI): domain Eukaryota; kingdom Metazoa; phylum Arthropoda; class Insecta; order Diptera; family Muscidae; genus Phaonia; species Phaonia tiefii. The sequence continues at coordinate 178,189,298 of OZ008367.1, read as the reverse complement.
ATATAAACAAAATCGGAGGATGTGAATTCAGAAAATCACTTATTTTCAACTTTCTTTCCTGGAACGAATGATATATATTATAATTTATAATGACGTTGCTTTTGTTACGTTTTTTTTTTTAAATAAATTTGCCTAGTACAATGTTTGAACACTGTTTTATTTTTTTTTGTTTTATTTTATTCGAATAATCGATTAATCGAATAATTTGATTGCGTTTTGTTCGGTTAATTGTCAGATTGAAATTTACGATTAATGAGTAACCGATTAATCAAAAAACCCGATTAAATGGGTACCCTAGTATTTGAAGAAAACAGTTTATTTGAATCAATTAGGTTAAAAACCCTTCACCCCAAATCGTTTTTTTTATTAGATCAACTTTCAATTTTAATAGGGTATAAATTAAAAAAAATTACATACAAATATTGTATTTTAAAAACACTCAAAATATTTTTAGCAGACGAATATGGCTGACTAATGTCAAAAACATGTGAGTGGTAAAGGATTTTTTTACGAAAAACGTTCGGTTTGGTATGGAATAAACCAAGATGGATTCATATATGGTGAACGCATAAGCACAGCTGATTTCCTTTGTTTACATTGCAAACCACTTTCGAACTGTCAACTTCCCATGTATTTTGTTTTTGTTTCTGTTTATTTATATTCTCACGGATTTGACACAACGTAAGTAGAAGCAAAAACAAAATGTATATTGTTGTTGGTATCAATTTGCCATCAGCTACAACAACACCTCCTGCGCCTACCACGAGTATTTTTATCATGGAATAAACGAATGAATCGTAATCCAGAAAAATAAAACCCATCCCGCGTTTTTTATAAGTTAATCTATTTTCTTTTTCGATCTGTATTTTTTCTCCTCTGTAGAACAATAGCGTTTTTAAAATATATTTTTTCTAAATATAATTTATTAAAAAAATTTTCCAAAGGAAATGGATGATTACTATCGCACTTTAAGTATAGACTAAAGATCAGAGCTGACACCATGGTATCTAAAATATGAGTGAAAGATATCAGACGATTGAATACTTAAATTCACCACCAGATGGCGACACTCAACAACTACCTATTGTAATATGTATTTACATTAATCTACAAACACAGTGAGTGAATCAAAAAAAAAAAATAAATAAGAGCCTTTGTACACATGGGAAAATGTTTTCTTTAAAAAAATAAAACACAAGAAAAGTGCAAAATTAAAGAAATGCTTGCAATTCGGAAACAGGGTCCAATCTCAAAAATAAAACCTTCGTGATGTTACCAACATGATACTTTAACAAATTTGAAATAAAATTTAACGAAAAATATCCACTTTTTTTGTAATGAACACAGTGAAAATGTCCCCTATTTACTACTTATTGCAGCAGAGGCCATAATGAGACGTTGGGTCAAAATCTGGAGTTTTTAGGTGAAGATTGATATCTTATTATTTCAAGTGGTTGTCTATCCTAGAGAAATAGCAAAGAAGGTTGCAAAAGCTACTAAAAATGATACCAAAAAAATACCCAAAAAATACATACACATTAGCAAAAATAGTACAAACAAAGTGACAACAACTGACAAATGCATCAAAAAGTGATGAAACCAACAAAAAAGTACCCAAAGAGGTACTAAAATGTAAAAAAGTACAAAAATTATTATGAACACCATAAATGAACGGAGAAAGATACCCAGAAAAGCCAAGTATGATCACATAGATGTTGAAAAACGCAACAAAAAAGTACTAAAAGTACCCAAAAGTACCAAAAAGTACTAAAAAAGATAAAGAGGAATACAAACAAACTATACGAAAAATAACAAAGAAGGAAACAAAATGCACTAAAAATGGTACCAAAAAGTACCCAAAACGGTACCAAAAAAGTATCATAAAAGTGTCTAAAAATTACTATTAATTTTGAAATTTAGTCCCCAAAATTCATAATTCCATCTCCAACCGTTTGGTTTGGACGAAAGTACTATATTTTTCCCCTTTTTGGCCGTATTTGTATCTCCAACAGTTTAGATCTTGAAAATCACGTATCTTCGTATGTCTGCATTATAAGAGGAGTGTGCAACCAAAATTTCATGATTCGGTCTTCAGCCGTTTGGTATTCATTTTGGTACCATTTTCCCTAAAAGTAAAAATGTTTACGTCACTTATTTCCGCCCCGCCGCTGCCACCGTTTGTATGCGGTAAGAAGAGTGTACACACCAAGTTTCGTGATTATACCTTTAGCCGTTTGAATTTTAGCGTAAACTTAATTTTGTCCCGTTTTTCTCCCTAAAAGTACAAATTTGTAAAAGTCACTTTCTCCCCACGTTTCTATGTGTTAAGAGCAATTTACACACCAAGTTTCGTGATTCTGTCTTTAGCCGTTTGGATTTTAGTATAGTACAATTTGTATCACTTTTTGCCCCAATTGTTCTCCCTAAAAGTAAAAATGTTTACTTTACTTATTTCCCCCCGCCCCTGCCTCCGTTTGCATGCGGTAAGAGGAGTGTGCACACCAAGTTTCGTGATTATGCCTTTAGCCGTTTGAATTTTAGCGTAATACTTAATTTTGTCATTAAAAGTACAAATTTGTAAAAGTAACTTTCTCCCCACGTTTCTATGTGTTAGGAGCAATTTACACACCAAGTTTCGTGATTCTGTCTTTAGCCGTTTGGATTTTAGTATAGTACAATTTTTATCACTTTTTACCCCATTTTTGTCCCTTAGAGTAGTAATTTCATAAAATCCTTTCTTATCTCGCATATTTATCCCAAAAGGAGTATACAGTCCAAATTTCATTAACCTACCGTTAGCCGTTTGGCAAGGGCGCTGATGAATCAGTCAGTCAGTCAGTCACTAACGCAACAATTTTATATATATAGATTTGCGACACGGTACAAATACGTTATATTTGCATTCAAACAACAAAAAAGACAGAATTTTCAGCGTGTAGGTTCTACCTTATAGGTTACACAGGAACTGGAACTTGTTGGCATGCCTCTATAGACTTCTAAGTATATCCGGCAAGAACTCTCCTAGATCAGAATTTATTTATTTTTTTTTATATAATTCGATCTGCAATTGTTTTTATTAGAACACTTTCTGCAATTAATGACATTTCAACTGAGCGAAAATGATTCGCGTCGCTAAGTCTTCGCTAAAAGCGATTATACAGGTAAACTGTGTAACCAAAACACGCTTATTATCTCGTCCGTAACTGTTTTACACCGATTCCGAGAGCTATCGTCATTGAGCAGGTGGTTTATATGTTCGAGATTTAACTAATTTACTTCAAATCGAATTAACTTAAAATCCCCCACTGTGCCATCATAGTAATTAAAGTGTTAATCTTAAACACGTGCGATTTTCGATTAAATTTAATACAAATATACAGATACAGTTGTTGCTGTTGTTATTATTAAATAATGAAGTTTACATGTATTTATGAAGTTTTGTGGTTTTCAACTGTAAAATGTTTATTTTTGTGGTCAACAAGTTGTTGTTAATGTAGTCATGTAGGTGTGTAAAAAGAGTAAAAAAACAAACAGAGAGGAAACCAATTTAACCGAAGTTAACAAATTCATAACTCGAATGGATTTTAAAGAGTCTCAAGTAATCACATATGTGTGCAACAAAACTAAAAATTATGGCAAATTATTAAAATGACAACTGTAGCAGCACTCGAAACTACAATTTATATTTAAATACTACTCGTACTTACCTTCTTTAGCTGCAACTGGTTGTAACGTCACTACTGCTACTAAAATACCAATTGTTATTGTGATTATTTGTAAACTTTGGCATCTCTGGCGAATGGTCCTCATATCTCCCAAAGGAAATGGCGTCATTTGAGGCGCCATTTCTTCTCCTTTACCTTGTGTTTCAAATTAGTTGCGTCGTTTGCTCCTATTGTCCTGCCTAAGAATCAGCACAAACACTGAATATTATCAAATCACTAGCTGCTGTAACAAGCTGAAAAAGAGAAAGACAACAAAATCGTTCACTATAAATTAAGATTTTTTATTAAGATTATTAAAAAATATAAAACACTTATACTCGTATAAAAGAAACAACAATTTCTTTTTGGAAGATAAGACAATTAGTTCTGTGAGTTGCTTTTGTAGAATAGTGTTTCAGTGTTAATAAATTTCAAATCAATTAACCAAATTAGTTTGCCTTTTATGTTTTCCTCTACAAGAGATGCCTGCAGTGTCCTGAATGCGAAAGGAAAACAACTTCAAGAACAAGTAAAGTTTTGTGAATTATTGTTCTATTTTCCCAAATGTCTCGCAGACATTTTAAACTGTTTTTGTTTGTTCTATTCTATTGATATCACCAGCTGTTTATAATGTGGGTTTCATTTATAGGGACTTTTCCAAAATAAAAAAGGTCAACAAAGTTCAATTTTATCCGGGTAATCTTTATTATCTTACAAAAAGGTCAGTCATTCTGGACATTTGTTTTTAAGGATTATTTCTTGCAAATGTTGGCCGTAATTGAAGTTCAAAATTTTAGTTACAGGTTCGAGCATTTCGAATGGTATTTCACGAAAGACGCGAGTAACATTAGCTTTCACAAACACATTACACGTTGTCACAACCTATTAGAGGTTGTAACAACCTATTGGAGTTTGTCGCAACCTATTGGAGGTTGTTACAACCTATTAGAGGTTATCACAACCAATTATGAGTTGTCAAAAACTATTAGAGATTGTCACAACCTATTGGAGGTTGTCACAACCTATTGGAGTTTGTCACAACGTATTGGAGGTTGTCACAACCTATTAGAGGTTATCACAACCAATTACGGGTTGTCAAAAACTATTAGAGATTGTCGCAACCTATTAGAGGTTGTAACAACCTATTAGAAGTTCAAAATTTTAGTTACACGTTCGAGCATTTCGAATGGTATTTCACGAAAGACGCGAGTAACATTAGCTTTCACAAACACACTACACGTTGTCACAACCTATTAGAGGTTGTAACAACCTATTAGAGGTTGCCACAACCTATTGGAGTTTGTCACAACCTATTGGAGGTTGTCACAACCTATTAGAGGTTATCACAACCAATTACGGGTTGTCAACAACTATTAGAGATTGTCGCAACCTATTAGAGGTTGCCACAACCTATTGGAGGTTGTCACAACCTATTGGAGGTTGTCACAACCTATTGGAGGTTGTCACAACCTATTGGAGGTTGTCACAACCTATTGGAGGTTGTCACAACCTATTGGAGGTTGTCACAACCTATTGGAGGTTGTCACAACCTATTGGAGGTTGTCACAACCTATTGGAGGTTGTCACAACCTATTAGAGGTTGCCACAACCTATTAGAGGTTATCACAACCAATTACGGGTTGTCAAAAACTATTAGAGATTGTCGCAACCTATTAGAGGTTGTAACAACCTATTAGAGGTTGTAACAACCTATTAGAGGTTGCCACAACCTATTAGAGGTTGCCACAACCTATTGGAGGCTGTCACAACCTATTAGAGGTTGTCACAACCTATTGGAGTTTGTCACAACCTATTGGAAGTTGTCACAACCTATTAGTGTTTATCACAACCAATGTCGGGCTGTCAAAAACTATTAAGGATTGTCGCAACCTATTAGAGGTGGTAACAACCTATTGGAGGTTGTCACAACCGATTAGAGATTGTCGCAACCTATTAGAGGTTGTCACAACCTATTGGAGGTTGTCACAACCTATTAGAGGTTATTATAACCAATTTGAGGTTCTCACAATCTATTAGAGGTTGCCACAACCTATTAGAGGTTGCTTCAACCGAATTGCAGTTGTGAGGACTGAATTCGGTCGTGACAACCTCAATTTGGTTGTGACAACCAATATATATTCGATATATATATTATAACTGTTCACCGAATTATTATCGCAATGAAGTTGTGGTTTCCCGGGCTGTGTGGCAAGTAGCGCCGTGTTAGTGGAACCATCTGACGTCCATATCATGGGTTCCATTTCATGCAGCAAAAAGTCTATTATCATGGCGCGATAACGGTTAACATTCACAGATACGTTCCGGATCAGTGGATGCAAGCTGCTCATGAGCCCAAAAACTGAAGCAAGAAAGGGCTAAGTCTTTGATTGATGAAATTTTAAAAAATAACCGTTTCCCATTACATCCAATGACGGGATTGTGGAGAGCTTCTCACAACCCGTGAGCTATGCTCTTTCTGATTTTTCACCCATTGATTGGGACCTACAGTTTTACACCGGTTCCGAAAGCAATTTCGAAGAAGCTTTTTAATGGCTATGTACCCGATACTGTCGCTATCATTACGCGAGGTGGCCGTCGTCGAAGGAAATTTAAGGTGGTCAGAACAGGGATCAAACCCACGTTCTTATGCACAAGAGCCGGTTACACTAACCATTGCACTACCGACGGCCACATGAGGATGATGAAATATACTGAAGAAAAATACTTCGACAGTTTGATCTGTCATAAAGTGCCTATGGGAAAATGTGCCTACAACTGAATTTCCCTTATAATTTCATTATCGGGTTGGCGTGGGACGTTTGATGGTACAGACAGGAGAATAATACAACAAATACAAGTAGTAGCAGTATACGTTCTTTGAATTGTGGGCAAACATACCAGAGATTTTGTTTTTGTTCCATGATTCTAACTACCAATTTCAACACAAAGATATACCTTAAAAAAGTAAGCAAACTATGAAAACACAACTTGATTGTATTTGACACTTGGAGTCATAAGAATATAAAATCAGCTATTCTTATAACACAACCTGCACTTGTTCATATATGGACAGGGGTTATTCCAAAAACTTTGTACTAATGTAACCAGTTAAAGTTTCTCTGGAGTGGAATGGCAATCAAGAAAACCTTCACTCGTTACATTTCTTTGGTTTTTCTCCCTTGCACTCTTCATTGAAGATTTCAATACACCAACATTTTGTTGATAATGTTATTGTACTTATATATAATATTATTATTATATAATAAGGATGTTTTCTTATTCCCTTAAGCTATCGCCACTTACGACTTTCCTAATAAAATGAACCACACTGTAATGGCTGAAAAAATTCGATACGGCAACACGTTTGTAGCCAGTGCCAACAAACACATGGTATCAGCAGATAGTGTTGTTATTGTAAGCAGCAACTACAGACATTCTATTTTCGTTCATTCGTTTCAGTTGTCAAACTCTACACGAATATATACCAACAATACAAGAATACAAAAGAGGATAAAAACAAAATACATATGATTTTGACAAGTGAAACCAAAAATGATTTAAAAAAAATGTCATCACCTGTTTAAACGACTGTACCTGGTAGATAATTCTACCATGATCAATATGTATAATACCGCGTTTATGCTGCAACCGAAATCTCGATTGCCTAGATTTCATTCACAGGAACAGCTGATTTGTGTATGGAAAATCAGATGTTTAGGCCACGAAATGTAGATATCTCTAGATTTCGAGTGCAGTATAAACATGTTTTTACATTTACCGAGCGTTGTTGTCGTTTTTGTTATCATGTCATAGTTTTATGGTTCTATGTTCTTGGTTGGACGTAGAGTAACCCACAACAGCAACTCGAACTCTACGAAATTTCCAACTACGTCTGTGACCGCATATTAGACATGCAACTAACGTCAAACATGATTTAGGTGACATTAGCATCAATCAAATACTACTCAAACTTAATTTGGATCCACTATGTCGTCTATCAAATCTCCAGGTATCATTTCGTTGCATAGTTACCTACCGCTCATTCCTTCATCCAGTTTCAGTTTCAGTGTGAATAGAAGAATGAAAGTAAGCAACTAGAAGCATCCCATGAATCAAACTAAGTTTAAACAGTGTTTGATTGATACTAATGACAGCAAAATTATGTTTAATGCAGGTTGCGTCGAACACAAATACGCATTCTCTTTTATTTCTGTTCGATTTATGTCATATCATACAGTACCATCCAACAGCAATTTGAATCGTATGAAGTTACAGTTGATGGGATATCTTGAGATTCCAACTAGAAAATGCATCAGCTGTATGATAGCGACTCCCTGTGTGTGAAAGAAATTTCCTAACCCTTATTTAAAATATCTTCTGTCTTCTATATACTGTCTTTCTATATCCTGTTCTTTCCCACTTTGCTTGTAACTTGGAAAAACCCCATTTTAATAAGTTAATTGCTGTTTCCTTTCCAAAGGAAGAAAACCTACACACACACAAACAGAATGAGAAAACTAACATAATAATTGCATTCTAACAATGGATTTTCTGCTCTCAATGTAGCGCTTCACGTTCTTTTTCTCCTTAAGCTCGAACTCATGGTGATTGTTTCAAACACTTAGGCAACATCATCCAATTCCTTACCATTCCACTAGAATCATGGGTTTCCCTGTAATCCTGTCAACACTTTGTCCTCGTTTGTAAGGGGAATTTATTATTATCGCTTCGGTCATGCCGGTGGTTTTTTACACAACACACCCGAGTTCATTGAGGTCCTCACTCATACTCGAATAGTACAATATAGGTTTGGCTGAGCTGCAGAAGATCCTGCCATGTTGTGAGAATTATACTCAAGGATGTTGCAAAGAAATATGTATTTATATGGGACCATAAGAAATGGTATCCCATCGTAATGGTGACATAGACGGCGAGAGGAGAAAACTGTATAGTGCAACTTAATTGTGCAACCTATTAACCATTTTTGCTGCATGCATTTTAGTTGTTGGTTATTTTTGCTTCGGTAGTTTATGTTTTTGTTTGATGATGTTACAGTTTCCTATATGGCACAGGATACGAAGATGATGATGGTTTTTACTCTTACAATTTCTCGTTAATGTTGTGGTTTCCATTTTTTACGATTAAAAAAATTTTCAATGTTTACCGTGTCTTATGGCTACTACATAAATGGTTTGGCAAAGGTAAACATTAGTTGCAATGCAATTTAAAAGATTTGAAAATATCTTGAAAATTAACTGAGTTTGTTTCTTTGTGAAAAAAAGGATAGATTAGGTGTGTGTGTATTGCAGTATCTAGATATCGGGGAGCAACATATTATGCCACACTGTCTCCCTCCTGATTGGTTATATTGATATTCTGTAAGCAGATGTTAAGGCAATCAGGGAATGTGTGAAATGGCAGTTCAACCAAGCGAGTATCCATTAAAATTGAGTCGAAATCGTTCACTAGTACACGAACTCGTTTAATTGAGATGCTCGCACATACCAATCACAAACATAATGGTTATATTGAACATGTCGTTTATGTTCGTCAGGTTGATGTCAACACCATTTCCAATAGAAATTTGAAAAATATTAATTTAATTTTGAAAAATATCAATTGAAATTTGAAATTTATATTTAAAATTTGAAATACATTAATTGAAATTTAGAAATTCTATTTGAAAATTGAAATACATCAATTGAAATTTGAAAACATCAATTGAAATTTGAAAGACATCAATTGAAATTTGAAAAACATCAATTGAAATTTAAAATTCGTCACTTGGTTGGTTGCTTGGTTGAAAAGGCTGCAAGACAGCACGCTGTCAAGCACACTTAGGCTAAAGAATCCAATTGTGATACCTGAAGTTTCCTCTATAGCAACTATTGACTAGTCGTCTAGCCAATTTGCCCTCTCAATGAATTTGTCTATAAGACCTACAGGAATATCTTGTAGGGCTACGGTGCTAACTAAATGTGTTCCGAATATCCTACTTCTCAGTCCTGCCAGAGCAGGGCAGTCCATGAGAAGGTGTTTCGTCGTTTCCTCGTCCTCTTCCATGCAACATCTACAGAGAGTGGAGTTTCTATGTCCCAATCTTAGGGCGTGTTTCCCTACAAGACAACGTCCAGTAAGTGCTCCTATCATTGTGGAGAACCTGCCTCTCGGCAAGTAAAGTAGTTGCCTAGTCCTCTTCCTGTCAACCTGTGGCCAGAGGACCCTGGCTTGTTTGCAAGTTGAAGTGAGTCTCCACTTGTTCTTGAACATATTATCAGCCCACTGCCTGATCTGCAAACGGCAGGTAGAGATTGGCATACTAACACCTTCTTTTGCCGGAAAAACCTGTGCCGTAGTGCCCTGTCTAGCTAACGCATCCGCTTCGCAATTGCCTGGAATGGCGCTGTGTTCCGGTACCCAGATGAGCCTGATGTCAAAATACTCTGCCATCACCCTATGTGATGAGTGACATTCTTTCACCGTCAGGCACGTAGCAAACATGGCTTCCAGGGATTTTATAGCTGCCTGGCTGTCTGTGTAGATACATATTCTTCGGAGAGTTGTGACACTACTTTTCAGTAGTTCAGCAAACTCCACCTCGTTTCTTGAAATTTAAAAGTTATTCACCGATTTTATGTATTAGATTTTTAAATTTCAATTGGTGTATTTTAAATTTCAATTGATGCCTTTTAAATTTCAATTGAAGTCTTTTAAATTTCAATTAATGTTTTTCAATTCATGTATTTAAAATTTCAAATAGAATTTCAAATTTCAATTGATGTATTTCAAATTTCAAATACAATTTTTAAATTTTATTTGCTTTTTTTCAAATTTAAATTGCAAATGTTGTAGTCGCCCTAAATGTACTATGTATTTATATAGTTCATGCACTAACCAACTCCATTATCCATGCTAGGGCATCTCGGTGCCATAGATTATCGACTACGAATTGGAAAGAAAGTCGATGGACAGATGCCCGATTGGTAAGCTATGTTTAAATTGTGTTCGACTAGGGGATATCAACGCCACAGGTATTCGACATGGTGATAAACAACTAGTTGAAGCAAACCATGCAGCAAACTAAGTTTGTATAGTGTTTGATTAATACTAATGACATTTAAATGATGTTCTATGTTGGTTGTATCGAACGAAAATACCTTTTATTTCTGTCAGTTTTATGACTAACCAAAGAGTAGCATACAACAGCAACACAAACTCGATGAAATTTCCTACTACCTCGACGACCGCAAGAGGTCGCTAAGATAGGGATGGAGACTTTTATATATTACTCTTTGGTTAGACGGATTCTATAGACTTTTAAGGTATGTTTGTCTGATGATGATGGATTTCGACTTTTGTTTGATTGTAGTATTGCCATCTTTTCGTCGAATTCATATATGTAAGTCAACTGGTCAAAGTTTTAGGAGCTGTTGTATGTACACTTATTATATTACTAGTGGGTGTCCATGCCACAGCTGATCGAAATGGTAGTTGGAATTGGATAGGGAAAAGAGTGGATGGGAGAATGAGCAGCAATCAACTACAAGCAAACTAAGTTTAAATAGTTATTTATTAATACTAATGACTGTTAAATTACGTTTGACGTTATTTAAAATAGTTTTTACTGATACTAATGATTGCTAAATTATGTTTGATGTTAGTTGCATCGAACCAAAGGTAATACGCATTATCTTTTATTTCTATTGATTTTATGTTCACCATAGCGTAGCACACAATATCAACTCGAACTCTATGAAGTTTCCAATAAACTAGGTGACCGCAAGATAACGTAAGAGTTTTTTTTTTGATTTTTTTTGTAACTCCTTCTTTATTGCAATCTATCAAATACTTGACAATAGGCGACTAGAATAAAATATTCAAACAAATTTAGAAGAAAATTCAAATTCGTCTCAGTTTTAACTTGAAGAGAAACAACCAGTGCTAGTCCCACAGAGCATGGATAGTTTGCATATCATCGAGTGCTTAGGTAGGCAGATTTTATTTCATGTAGGTTCGTTTGCGTTCCATTAACTTCCATGAAGAAGTAGAAGAATCATTCTAAGTACGATTTAATTATTTCAAAGAAGAGATTGGGGAAGCTCTTTTTAATGTTGTAGAGTAAACCAGTATGCCATACCTTGTCGAAAGCTTGGCTAATATCCAAGAATACCGCTGAACAATATTTTTTTCTTCAAAGGCAGTTCTTATTGGCTTGACTGTCCTGTACACCTGTTCTACCGCTGCGTGACTGTCTCTGAAACTGAATTGATGGTTAGGAATAACATGATGTGTTTGCAGTATTGGTTTTTGTAGAAGAAGTACAATTTTCTCAATTACTTTTTCCATCACATGCAGAAGACTTATTGGTCTGTAGGATTTCACATTTTCTAGCGTTTTTGCGATTTTCGGAATCATTACTACTTCAGCTACTTTAAGCTGCACAGGAAAGTAACTGACTCTGAAAATTGAGTTTATAATATTTCTGAAATGTGTAATGGCTTTATTTGGAAGTTCGTTGAGAATTTCCGCCGTGATCAGACCAAACAAAGCCTGATGCCTTTTTCCTATTTGGAAGATTTTTTATCAAAATTTTTTTTTGTTGTTTTCCTGGCCCATTTAGGCTGGTGATGATAAAAATTCATAGACTTCGATAGGGTAATTATTTGACGCGATAGGTTGAAACACATTTCATAAGTGCTCACCAGAGATGTCACATTTTTCTTTATACGGTCTTGATAATGGAAACCCTAATTTATTGTTCTTATCCATTGTTCTGTTTATGCCCAACCTTTGACAGCAACTCGAACTCCATCAAATTGTCAACTACTACCGTGGCCGTAAGAGAACGAAAAACAGCTGAATGAATGTCTATAATAAATGCCTTTAATAATGAGGCTACACTGTCATTCAAAATGTATCCAATTCAGTGAAATACCACTCTTTTTTGTTAAATGAAAAAACTGTTTGGCACAAACATTTTTCGTTTATTTCTAATAATATTTTCTATTAACAATTATTTTAGTAGAAAATATATTATTACGTTGGCAAGAAAGTAACTTTGGTTTTCTCATATAGATGGTGCTAATGTTATTTTTAAAATACTATTGATCAACTGACGAAATTCTTTCTTATACAGTTACACACGTTACACAGTCTGTAGTTTTTTGTTGTTTGGATGCAAATACATATACTGTGTGTTTGGAACTTGTCCCAAATATAATGTATTAGTGTGCAAACACATTGTGTTTGCTGTTCAATATTGCATGGTTAAGACATATGTTATCATAATGTATGTGTTTGCGACCCAAATATATATGTGTTTCTGATACAAAAACAGCTGTGTTTGTTGCACTGTTTATGCTCTCTCGAGAGCAATAGAATAAAAGAGGGACAAAGAGAGATTCTATCTTGTAAGTGTGTATCATTATTTTTGCATTATTCTCTCAGTCAGTGACTCATAAATATTCCTGAATGTGCGTGTAAATTGCAAATGAAGTTTCATGTATTGAGTCGTCAATGGTTCATCGGACAGAGGATATCAAAAGCGCTTGATGAGAGAAAAAAGAATAAATAAGGCTCTAACAGTTAAATGGTTTGTGATGTTGCTTTGGTTTTTGTGTATGTGTTTCGGATATACATATATGTATGTGTGGCTCCAAAATGATTTTGAAAAAAGAAAATAGAAAGGGCAACCACGTGAAGTGCTTTGTCTGTCCGAGCATTTAGTGGAAAAATCGGAACGGCGGACTATTTTTGAAATATAATCAAAAAAACACGTAATTAATACACGCTTGGCTTGCATGAACTAGAATTGTATATTCATTATTTATAAATGTGGATTTATATTGATAAAATTAATTATAATAAATAACACAAATATATTTAGTTCAAAAACCAATTCGTTTCTAAATATTATTATGTTTGGGAGGAAATACGCACATGTTTCCATGTAACTATATGATGGTTTGGGGGAAACACGCGAATTCTTCCACGTAAGTGTATGGATGTTTGGGATGAAGAACGCATATGTGACCACGTAAAAGCATACATGTTTGCCGGTAAAGATGCTACTGTTTTCATTTAAATACAAGTGTGTTTGCGACTTGCAAAAATATGAATGTTTGAAGTGTGTTCCAAACATAAACATGGTTCCGGCAGATTATGTTTGGGTGAATAAATTACAGAGGCCCTTTTTAGCGTGCAGTTGACATTTCAAGCTTAAATTTGTGATATGTCGCATTATGTTCTGTCGTCAGTTTGCATTTAAATCGTGTTGTGAATATGAATGATCAAAATTAGTATTTTGTTTTTAATATTTATTAATATTTTCTATGAAAAAGTACATGTTAATAGCAATATTACTAAAGAAATGTGTGATCATAATAGATATTGATCTTGAACCGAATAAATATTAAAAACATAACAACTGAAAGATCGAATAATATAAACTTAAATTAGTATTTTTGTCATATTTTGCTCTTTTAATTTCGAAAAGGCAAAAAAAAAAACCCGTAGCACACCGGAATATTTGGGACGTGTATGGTTTGGATGCTTTAACAAAACCCACATGCCAAAGCTGCTTCAAAAAGGTTGTTCTGGAAATTTCACGATCAACAGGAGCGGTAGGCCAAATGAGGTTGATGAGAATGAAATCAAAGCCGTTAACGAATCTGACGTGTTTCTGTTCGAGAAGTTGCAGATAAGCTGAACGTGTGGCACAAGACCATTGGAAACCATTTAAAACGCTGCGGACTTGTCAAAAAGCTGGATATTTCGGTTCCGCCCGAGCTTACAGAAATCACGTGAACAATGCGTACAAACACTTGCGATTTATAGCTCAAATGCAAAAAAATTATGCACTTTTGAAACGTATTCTCACTGGATATCCAGAACGGATTCTTTTCTACAATGTCAACCGAAAGAGATCCTGGTCCAAGCACGATGATCATCATCATAGGCTGAACTGTACCAGAAACAAATCAATGAGTGTCCGAAGTCACGGGCGATGTGTTAACACCTTTTTGTTACACGGTACCTGTTCGATTTCTATGAACACTTTGGTTAATGTTACATTGGAGAATAAAAAGAGAATAGTTTTAGTGCTGAAGGCTCTTTTGCTATTGCACTTTCTTTTCTCTTACATCTGCTTTAACATTAGATGTAATATTGTTAAAATAAATAAAGCAATATTTAGCTCACTAAAATAATTGTGTTTGTTTTGTCATAAACAGAGCGATGACAAAAAGTATTGAATAGTATAGAGAACTTATTGCACTCTTCTTCCGCTCTCATGTAAAGAGTCTGAGTAAAAGTGCATAATCGAATCTTATTCTCTTTATAGAATATTTCAATATAAATGCACCGTTTTCACAATGTTATTACATAAAATAATACAAAAGGCATAAATGTTTTAAAAGGCATCAGTGTTTCACATCAAAATTATGAATGGACCAAGTTATGACAAAAAGAGAGTAATACGTTTTGAATCATTCGCCAGATGTCGCCAGTACTTTTGAGTCATACAATTCGTTCCACGAGTTCTTTATACTAATCAATACTCTTTGGCGACGACGACCTGCTTGTTTGTTCGCTGCCGCTGCAGCATAATTTTCAAATTTAAATTGATATGTTTCAAAATTAAAGTGATATTATTCAAATTACAATTGGAAACGGAAATTGGTTAATAAGGCGTATTCTTGGAAATATTGGTATTTCATTTCACACAACTGCCTTCTCCGCAAGAATTTGGGTATATTATCACAGTATGTATATGGCTAAATAAGACTCCAATAATTGTGAACTGTTACAAATCACCAACCTAGTGCGAAAGCATCCAGTCAATACACTCTTAAAAATTTTGTTTGAGTTTGGAGTTAATATAACTGGGATAGTACTGGATACATTTTTCATTTGTCGTAAACGTTTGTAAGCGATTTTTGGTTTTCGTAAACAAATTTAGTTATTTATCACAAATCACATGAACTACACGATTCATTATATGTACATTTGCCACAATTACAATTCCCAAACGAATTTTATTTATCAGACATATTGCTTGGGTGTGTTAACATTTTTCTATGTGTGTGGACAATCATAGATAAATGATGACGACGAGGTAGTAGGGCATTTCATAGAGTTCGAGTTGCTTTTGTAATTTACACTTTGGTTGGACCAATACGGACAGAAATAAAATGGAATGCGCATTAGTATCAACCAAACCGTTTTAAACTTAGTATCCTACATGGTCTATAATCTGTATGTCTTCTTTGTTCTCTCATTCTACATCATTTCCCTAGTACCTTTTCGATCAGCTGTGCCATAGAAACCCCCTGGTATAACCTAAGTTCGGATACAGTTTCCCGGTTTCTTTGCCATATATTGCAAGGCAACAAATATAAGAGCCTGGTATAGCTGCATATTTGTTTTTCGAGTTAGAGCGTTGGCTCCTAAATTCTTGCTAAGCCTGTTGGAAATCCTTTTCGCAAACACAATTCTATATCTGATGTTCAGGGCAACTATGTTGGTTTTGTTTACAGCAGACCCGAGGTAAATAATCCTATTCACTTCCTAGACGTTAAAACGGTTATCGCCGTTCACATATGAATCCATTGGAGATGAATCTCAATAATTTTCGGATATACCTTTACTCACTGTAATAGATTTTCCGCTCCATATTAATTACCTAATCGGTACTCCGGAAGTAATTACCCTGCCATGGTTTGAATAATTGACATAACTTCTAATCCGCCTACTTTCACTTACTCAATTGACCCACTGTACCCAAGGCCTGCTGTTTCACCACAAAGATTCTGCACTTATGTTTTCCCATTGAAACGATGGCAAATTCTATTAATGTTTTAAAGCAGAGCCAAAGAGATTACAAGAAATGAAAACTTATTACAAAAAGTCATTAAGATTCGCGGAATTAGTTTGAGTTAGTTATTTTTTTCCTTCATCTTTTCAATAAGATCGCGCTTTCATCTTTCTTCTGCTTCTCCGTCGTCTTCCTTATTAATGGATGGATGCAAAAGAACAAATTCCGCTGAAAGCGAGAGAAAAAAAATACCGCTTGTACTTTCAAGTACTCAAGCAAACCATCAAGTGTCATAAAGCACGAGTGGAAAAGCCGGAAAGGAAACTGAATGTGAAGAACTTTAAATGTCCAGGCGAGAAAGGAAGATGAAAAAAGGAAGCGATGAAAAAAAAAATAACGCCAAGCCACGTCAAATGATAGAACTTAATTGGTAATCATAGAGGAAGGAAGTAATATTATTACTGAGGAAACTAAAGATGTTTCCTTATCCCACGAATGAAGGTTTCTTTTTTAAATTTTTAATAAGAGTGCAAGCAGAGCGCAGCAGGAAGAGACAGAGGGCAGCAAAATGACGATATAATGTTAGGAAAAGGATGCGTACAAAATTATGACGATTTAGCATTTTTGAAATTTATTTGAATAAGAAGATTTTAAACACAAATTGGGTTTAAATTTGAATTTCTGAATATTAATACTGATAACCAGTTGAATGATAAATAAGATCTGTGTCAGCTTATAAATCGAATAGTGCAATTGTTGGCTGGGCTACAAGAATAAGGTAGAGCAATATTCAAGTAGAGTAACATGGTATTGTCGAAGGCTGAGTCAAGGGCAGTTATAGGTGAGGTTAGGTTAGAGTGACAGCCTGCATGTCAGACTCAGTTAGACCTTATAGTCGATTGCGATACCACAAACACGAAAGGACAAATAGGAGATTTGCCTAGTCCCTCCTGTTGCACCAGTTTGATTGCTTCAAAAACTCATGAGCTGGTGGATGCTAACATTCGCCAGATTTGCTAACTCTCCAAAGTCTGTGAGCCACAGACAGAAAAGGTATCAATGTCCTCTACGTCATCACAGCTTCTGCAAGTCATTTCTCAAGGCTCTCAGCCTCTTTGCGTGCCGTCCAATGAGACAGTGATCCGTCACGACAGACACTATACGTGATACGTTTTGTCTCGATTACAACAACAGGGCGTTAGTGCGTTTCAGGTCTTGGAACGGCCACATCGGCCTGAAATGTACACAGTTCCCTATACTGAAAGAAAGAGGTTCCTCATTTCCAACCTACGGCACATTTCACTGAATTGATAAAGAACATTTCATCAACAGGTTGGGTACTTTCGAAAATATGAACAAGCCAACGAACTACATGGCACCGAGAATAATGCAGGACAAACAATTTAAGGTACTTATACCTAACGGTGAAGACTGGGCGGCAAATAGCGTTAGTGAGGCCGGTGAAATCTCAATCTTCACGGATGGATCTAAAGTGGAAGCGAGCACGGGATCGGGAATATACTCCGAACCCCTAAAACTCAGGATTTCCACCAGACTTCCGTACGATCTTTCAGGCAGAGATGTATACCATGAACGTTACCGCAACTCAGATTTTGGAACGGGATTTATCTCCAAGGACTTACACTCAAGAATCATCAAATCACGTTGTACGATAGACTGCTTCTTATCCCTAACCCAAATTCAGGCGAACGAAATCACGCTCTGCTGGCTATCGGGACATAGCAACATTCACGGCAACGAAATAGCAGACGGATTCACTAGAACGGGCTCCTGTGTGCGGGAAGACGCTGACACCCTGGAGGTGCATATTCCGGTTGTGGAACTGAGGAACCAAGTAGCGTTAGCCAAGTCGAGATAGGAATCGGTATAGAACTGTAGGATAGCTTGATCTCTTTGGCCAGCCATTGATGGAACACGTACCAAAAAGCTGATCTGCCTTGGGAAGAATACACTCAGCACTCTCACAGGTGTCATAACTGGGCATGGTAGGCCACATGGCTGCACGTATGAAACTTCCCTATGAAGATTTCTGCAGAAGTTGTTTAGATGAAGAAGAGGAGTCCGTGCAGCACTTGATTTGTTCATGTAAAGGACTGCAAGTGTATCGTTTAGCCTTCCGAAAACCTCAGTGACCTAGCAGACGCTCCAATTAAACCCCTCGTCAAATTCATAGAAAAATCTCGCTGGTTCAGCAGAGCACAAGAGGACAACTGAGAAAAATTGTTTGCGCTAGACTTTCTCCTTTAACTAGTCCTTTCTCCTTTCACCATAATGGGCCGAAATTACGGCCTCGGTTGTTTTTAACTACATGCTACTTCAAGTTGATGCAAATTTATCATCAGTTTGATGTAAGTTTGTCATAAAGTTAAAGTAAATTTTTCCCATTCTGCTGTGAATTGTTCACCAATTTGTTGTACATTTTTCATCAATTGTATGTAAGGTTGTCATCAATTTGATGTAAGTTTTTCATCAATTTGTTGTAAATTGGTTATAATTTTTATATACATTGTTTGTTAATGAGTAGCGATACTTTTTTTTACCATTTTTCATCCGAAAAAATCCACAATAACACGGCACAATACCACATAAAAAGTGTTCATAGGGTGGATAATGTTTTCTATCCATTGCACTATTTTCTAGAATGTATTTATTTTCAATTTTCTACTACTTTTTTTCTTTCTCTATATTTTTTCAATACTGCGTCCGTCCATATTTTGAATCGATTCCACCAATTATTTCCAAATTCCAATGATGGAGATTAATGTAAGAAACTCATCAATTCAATGACGCTGAAAAAGTTGATGAAACGCATAATCTTGAAATTGAAGAATTTTTCATTGGATTGATGAAATTTGACATCAATTCAATGAAGAGGAATGGATGAACATTTATCATTGATTTGATGTAAAGGTTTTCTTTAAGTGTACTAGTGACCACCTACCGTTAGATGCCATAAGGGTACAATTTCTCAAGAAGAGCTTGCAAGTTGGTAGAGGCATGAAACATGTAACGTAGTCCCCAGTCTAGCAAATTCATCTGCTTTGCAGTTCCCTGGTATGCTCGTGTGGTGCGTCAGCCAAATAAGGTGAATATTAAACTATTCAGCCACCTCATTAATAGATCTGCAGCATTTGAGAGCAGTTCTCGAATTCAGGAAGACAGTTGCTAGAGATTTACGGCAGCTGACTATCACAGAAAATATGGATTTCCAATTTAGTCAGAATACTACGTCTCAGCAATTCCGCTAAATATTTGACTAGAACACACTACAGTGAGCAGGCAATCTTTTCACAGTGGATAACCGTAGGTCCTTAGGTAGTATATCAAAGCCTATTTTATCGTCAAGTATTGAACCATCTGTATAGAAGTTCACGAATCTCTTATGACAAGAGATGCGACTATTCCATTCTGATCTATTAGGTAGAAGAGTGTGCAACTTTTAGTTTAAGAGTTGTTCGCCCAAAGTATAAACAACAATACCGGGGAAGTCAGGCATTGTGTTGAGAAGGACACAGTGCCCGAAGTTATTTTCTGGGCAGAGTAATGCTGCCTAGCTACAATCTCTGGTGGTATTAAATGGTAGTCAGACGATGTCGTTCTCAACGCACCAGTGACACACATACCAGCCATTCACTGAACTTTATTCAGTAATGCGTTATTGTTATTGGGTTTCAGTTATAGTCTGCAAGGATGCAATATTCCTTACAGACCATGAACCGAATTAAATAACTAAATAAAGTAGGTAGTCTTCCGTAGAGCCGTCCAGACGATAATGCAGTACAGCATTATCGGTGTAACTACTGCCGTGTACAACCAATGAACTATTAACGGGTTCAAACTCCTGCACTTTTCTATTGCCCTTTAACAGGTGTGTCCTTAAGCACACAGGACAGAGTCTCTGTTAAAGTCTTTTTGGCTCTAAAAAACTACCTAAGTGATTGCGCTTTCAGAGAAGAGTTCAACTTAAAATTTTAAATTAATCTTTTATTTAAAACTTAATTGGATTTACAGATTTACACCCCACTTGACTTGAGCAGGCTCATATTGGCTTGTCAAATGATTTCTGAGAGTATTTGTCTTGCATGAGGACACTCGTATTGTCTGGGCAAAACTCTTCTTAGAACACTTGTCTTGAACTGAGAACACTTTTCTGGACTCGGATATGATTTCTAGATGCTTCGTAGTTTCATCGATTTTAGCTAATCAGGAACTTAGTGTATTGCACACGTGATGAGACGCATTTGCTGAGAGCAGCTCAGGATCGGGATCGAGTATGCAAGTTGCTAGGTCGGTATGAATACTGTAGGTCTACTGAGAATGGTTTTATATCGATTGTTAACGTGTCACATACATGAGAATAGTCAATCGAAGCCGCTATATGCGAATAGTTCGCCGAAGCAGCTTTATAGGAATAGTCAGCCGAACTGTCAGCCTCAGTCGCCATATAAGAATAGACACAAGAATCCACTATATAATAATAGTCAGCCGAAGCCGCTTTATAAGAATCACTAGGCGACTAACTTTCCTGCCTTGACTAGTGTTGCCATAAGGTTTAGTACACGACCTTATAATAGGTGCGAAATTAAAAATATATATGTGATCCTGCTTAAGAAAACCCACGTAGTATGTCAAATTTAATGAATTTTGTTTTGGATTTTTAAGTAAAAAACCTTCAATTTTCATATAAAACCGCTCGCAAATTTCAAAAACATCGGAAAGTAATGTAAAAATGCAATTATATTAAACAGTAAACTATGAAAACGCAACACAGTGGGGGAACTTTAATTGCGTTTTACTCAAAAACTTGTTTTGACCCACTAGGTGGGTTTCATATGCTGGGTCACATATGTGTCATTTATTTTATTAAACATAATATAAAATCGTAAAATGATATTAAAACAAAAAGTTTAAATAAAAGGTTTTCTACGAACATAGGGCGTCAA
Organism: Phaonia tiefii; assembly: GCA_963931995.1. Lineage (NCBI taxonomy): Eukaryota > Metazoa > Arthropoda > Insecta > Diptera > Muscidae > Phaonia > Phaonia tiefii. The sequence goes on along the minus strand of OZ008367.1, from coordinate 178,167,816 downwards.
CAAATTCTCTTCATCGATTTCTGTCTCTGGCAAGTGATTTAATTTGGTTCCAAGATAGATGAGTTTGTTTGAATGCCTTCTCCATGTATTATGTATGCCTTCTACATTCTCTCATGTATTTGTTGCTTCCATGTTGCCTTCGGGTTCCATTCAAGTGCCACTCTAATAATACCTGCTATTGGGCGCCTAAGTATATGGCCGATCCAAGTCCATTTTCTTCTACGTATATCCAATTCAATAGGACTGTTGCAAGTACTTTGCCAGAGCACTTCATTAGATATTGTCTTGTGCCAGTCGATGCGGACGATTTGTCTCTGACAACGATTGACAAACGTTTGGACTTTCTTCATTGTTAATTTCGTCAAGCTCCAAGTAGTACAGCCGTACAACAGTACAGACTTCACATTGCAATTGAATATTTACAGTTTCAACATTTCCGATATTCTCTTATTGCGCCAGATTTTGTGCAGGATAAGAAATGCTTCACGGGCCATATTTATACGATCACCTATGTATATCAGCCGTGGAGCCACCAACCTTGGTAATCTTGCATCCTACATAGTAGACTGAATCCACGGCTTCAATTAGCGAACCATCAACTGCTAGTGCAGTATTCCATTATGTTCGAATACTCTTCGAATATTCGAATATTTGTTCTCAATCCTATGTTTTTCGCATTTTCGCACAGTCTGTTTACCTTGGTCTCGATGGTATCAAATTTCTTGGCCTAAGACTTGTGGCATCTACGTAGTCGATGTCATGTAGATGTTCATACATACACCACTGAATGCCGAACGATGCTTCTGCAGTAGTTGCCTCCATTACCATAAGTCCATAAGTAGAAGACAAAATATGGGGGGGGGGGGGGGGGAGACAAGACACATCCTTGTCTAACAACCGCAGGTGTGGTGATAAATAAGTTAGCTTTCCTTCCCATTAAAACGAACTTTTTACGCTGCATTTCCGTACAGTTCACGGATCATGGATACTACGTTGTCCGGCATCCAGTTTTTGATCAAGGTGGACCACATTGAGTTGCGAAAAGTATATACAGAGGTAACTTCAGTTCAACTGACTGTTCTATGATTACAAGGAGTGTGTTAACGTGGGACATGGGACTGTCCTTGGAGGTGGAAAGTTTCTGATAGCCATTCACTTGGGAGTGGCCAGAAATGATTCCATCATTGGGCAGTCCAAGCAGCTCACTACTTCCACGCAGTATGTCCTGGGCAATGGCTTATCGGAAACCTCCGTTAGCTAGCTAAAGTGAGAAGGCGAAACGAATGAGCAACCTGAGTAGTAATGCGATCACTGATTCGTCTCAGGGTTATTAGGTGACCCTGTCACTGAAGTTCTTCGAAGTAGTGGACATATTCTTCTGTCGTTTGAAGGCGGATGAGCCAACACCCCTGGCCAACGGCGGATCAAAATTGAAGAAACCAAAATCCAGTTTAGACACATTGCATTCTGGTCAGCGTCTGATCCATAATGGGCGGCTGAAACATAATCATCCTGGCAGTAGCTAGAATGCAAACCACGGTGGGCTAGGTTTGCCTCCCGCCACCGTTATATTGATAATGAAAATACAGTATAAAATTAATGAACAAAGAAACCCTCCAACTGTTGATGACCCTCGCAAACGATATAAGGACCATGATTTAAGGATATGTACCTGTAATGTGCGGACGCTATACACGGCTGGTGCCACTTTCCAACTGGCGGATGTCCTCGGGAAATATAAAGCTGACATCACAGCGATTCAGTAAATGCGATGGACAGGATATGGTTGCACCAGAAAGTAAAACTTCGATATTTACTACAGCTGCCATGGGGGACTAGGCAAGAGACTGCGACACCTAGTTTCAAGGTTCAACCCAGTGAGTGACCGCATGGCCACAATTCGCATCAAGGCGAAACATTTCAACATCTCGTTAATTTGTGTGCACGCACCGACAGAGGATGAAGATGTTGAGGTCAAAGAAACATTTTATGAGCGTCTGGGGGAAGTATATGAACGCTGCCCTGACCACGACATTAAGATTATTCTGGTCGATTTTAATGCCAAATTAGGAAAGGAAAGTGTCTTTCCACCAACCATCGGTAATCACAGTCTACATGATACCACCTCCGATAATGGATTTGGACAGATAGACTTCGCCGCTGCAAAGAACATAATAGTTAGTAGCACACGATTCCAGCATAAGGACATTCATAAGGCGTCCTGGATATCTCCTGATTCATTACCTGGTGGCTGCGAACGTTCGCACAAGACTGAGCAGGGCGAAAAACGTACGAACCCGAACACAGGAAAGCTGGATATTAACAATGTCCTATCGACAGAAGCTCTCTCTCCTGCTAGAGCAAATTACCGCCCCCCCCCCCCTAACGAAGACCCAGATGCGCAGTGGAAACACATCTCGCATTCTTTGGAAACCGCTGCAAGGACTGAACTTGGCTATCAAAAACCGCAGAAGGATAAGCCGTGGTACGACGAAGAATGTCGCATTGCAACTGATGAAAAAGACGCTGCACGTATGGCAACGAAACAGTCAGTTACAACGCGTGCTGCGAGTGAGCGGTACGGGAAGCTGAGAAGAGAAGAAAGCCGACAATTTGGGCGGGGAAAATGGCAGTGGAAGCGGTGTAGATTGTACCTCCCCAACCAAGACGAGATTAGAACGGCGATCTGCCGCCTTAAGAATAATAAAGCCGCTGATGCGGATGGCCTACCCGCTGAACTTTTTAAGGCAGGCGGCGAAGAAGTGCTAGCCCACAGGCATCAACTTATATGCGGCATATGGCTGGGGGAATCTATGACCGACGATTGGAGTCTCAGTGTTTTATGTCCTGTATTCAAAAAGGGTGATCCGTGTGTCTGTTCCAACTATCGCGGTATCAGTCTTTTATCAATCGCGTATAAGGTCTTGTCGAGCGTATTATGTGAAAGACTAAAGCCAGTTATTGAAAACCTGATTGGACCTTATCAGTGTGGTTTTAGACCAGGCACGTCCACGACTGACCAAATATTCACGCTACGCCAGATCCTGGAAAAGACCCACGAAAAACAAATCGATACATACCACATTTTGTCGATTACAATGCTGCTTTCGATAGCCCCATAAGCTATGTCTGAACTTGATATTCCGGCAAAACTGATCCGCCTATGTAGAATGACGCTGACCAACACTAAATCAGTAGTGAAAGTGGGAAAGACCTCACTGAACCATTCTGTACCACGCAGGGACTTAGACAACGCGTCACACTTTCGTGCAATCCCTTCAACATCTTAATGGAGATAATAATGAGAAAGGATGCAGTAAATACGAACAAAACCATTAACACGAAAAGCCATATGTTGCAAGGGAATACTGACATCATAGATATCATTGGGCGAAATATGCGAGAGGTTACTGCAGTATTTTCAAGAATCGAAAAGGAATCAGCGAAGGTGGGTCTTTCTGTTAATGAGGGCAAGACAGAATTGATGGTGTCAACGGCTAGAGAAACCTTTCGACTTGGTCCGCACTTGAACGTTGACAACCGATATAATTTTTGAAGTGGTAGATGAATTTGTTTACCTTGGGTCCACCGTGAACAAGGACAACAACGTCAGCCTGGAGATAGATAGAAGAATTGTGCTTGCAAATAGGTGCTATTTTGGGCTCAGCAAGCAGTTTAGGAACAAAGCCCTCTTCGACGGGCAAAAGTCCAGCTATATCAGACTTTAATTTTACCTGTCTTGACATATGGCTCCAAAACTTGGGTCATATCGCAAGCGGATGAAAAACACCTGGGAGTTTTCGAGAGAAAAATTCTCCGTAGCATATATATTCCTGTTAGAGAAAACGGCGAGTACCGACGTCGATGGAACGCAGAGCTATATAGTCTATATTCTGACGTGGATGTAGCTAGGATATAGCTGGATTCGCTGAAAAATAAGGATTGGCAATGTAATATCTCTCCAGTTACTGAACAGCGATAAATCATCTTCATTCGGGTTAAAACATTCCTCCCTCTTTCCACTCCGTAAGGATTTTGTTGTCAATTCTGATAACGCTGATGCACCATATTTCAACAGTTCCGCTGGAATATTATCAGAACCATAAGATTTGTGATCCTTCAGTTTCCTCAGTGCCGCTTCGATCTCTGCCTGCGGCGGGGGTTCGATTGAAACATCCGATGTGAAATATTGCGACGTGAGTATGCTTCGTAAGGGGCACACTGACCTTCATCATCCGAAAGTCTAAATTGTTTCGTAAAAAATGCACGCCTTCGCTCCACTTGCTGATCTGGTGGTGATATACCCGTGCCATCATTGACTTTTAACGATGTAGTTAGTACTCCTGATGTTGAATAGCGTGCAGGCTAAATGCAGGGGCTAAATATTTCAAAGCAAAACAAATTTGGGTTTCTTCCCAGAAAATACCCTTGTTTGCTGGTATTAAATGTGGCAATTTGTTTTTTCTAAAAAGGCGTCCCCTTTCAAAAATTAGCTCAAAATTACAGTCTTGACCCTTGGCTCCTGAGATCTAGAGTCCAAGATAATTCGAAACGATAGACCTATCGCACCAAAAGCTAGGAAGCAACTTATAGCGAGGCTGATCCACACTCATTATTAAACACTCTATATGCAACAACAGAAATGAGAATTCTAAAGTAGCACTCTTTAAGTTGTCGGGACTGAAAATCAGTTTGAGGGTATTTATTAAACATACAGAGTGTGTGTAAGGTGGTTAGTGGTATAAATGGTGGTTGGAATTTGAACAGAGTGGTAGGGAGAATAAGCGCTAAGAGACTAGCATGAACCGAATAAGCAAACTAAGCTTAATTAGTGTTTGAATGACACTACAAATAGCTAAATTATATTTGATGTTTGTTGCATCGAACGAAAATACACATTCTCCTTTATTTCTGTTCGTTTTATATCTGGGGAAAAAACCTACGTTTTAATTACGGAACTAATACAAATATTATTTATATGATTATAAGTCATCGGTGCAAAAAGTAAATCTGAATCCTTCAAAGTGCGTCGTATATCCCACACATTTATCCTAAATGGCCATACTCCTTTTATTTTCCTCCATATGTAAATTTAAACTTTCAACTCTCCAAACAAGCTAAATGTTAAAATTTTGATAAATTTTCTGTTTGATTTCCCTTCATAAGTTAAGGGAAATCAACCGTATATAACATTATCCATCAATCTGTAGTTCAGTGTGTCCCACCGTTCTACCATCAATCGTCCATATATCGTATGTTCGTTAAATGCTCACATTATGGTGTGTTAATTGAATTTCATTACATGCCGTCAATTAAAACCATGCATGAATGGCCATTGTAGAATCCAATCAATAATGACATTTTCAAAATGCAGCCAATGTTCAATGACAAGTGCACCAACGAGTCCAAACATCTAGCTACTGAATTTCCACCAACGATTTACCATGGAACAAGACAAAAAGCCACTGCCTCCATAGATACAGATAATCGTAGTTGGAGCAGTCATACAAACGTTTCTGTTGGTTTTACTTCAGTCAAAAAGAGTGAACTCGAGAAAAAAATTGGAATACGAAAGGAAAACAATGCAATTAAATTTTAAATTTCATTTGGCACAAAAGTAAATTTTTTTCACCAAAAATAATTCTTTTTTGTACCAAAAGTATTTTGTGTTGCTTCAAAAATATTTCGATTGCTGCTTAGTCTTATGCTGATACAAAAATCAGTAATAAAATAATTTTCGTTTATTTTAGTGTAACCCTAAGTAACAGAATTTACGTTTGCGGCAAAGAAAGAAAACCGTTTATTGTAAACGAAAAAGTGTATAAAAACATGCGGATGCATTTAAAGATGATAACTGCCATGAATTCCTAGTCTTTCCGTTGATAGAAAACAAGGTTTTAGAAGCACACATGCAATACACTATTCTTTAATCAGGGGGTATACCAAAAAGGATGTATAAGTAGAGAAGTAAAAAACCACCGCAAAGTGGCAACCCTCGTACAACCCTCTTAGAAGAGAACCAAAAAGTCGACGCGATTCACTGAAACGCATTTCTCTCCCGCGACATAACTTGATTATTTCATACTTTTTAAATTTCTATAGTTTGATACTGTAACATCATTAGAAAACTGCTGGTGTATTGAAATAATCAACGAAGAGAGAGAGCAGAGAAATGAGGCGTTTCACGAGGGTTGTCACATTGCGGTGTTTTTTTTTCTCTACTTGTACATTATTTTTGGGCATCCATGACACAGCTGATCGACTTGGAGTGCAAACTAAGTTTAAATAAACGCTGAAAAATCTGTCGTTTTTTGTTGTTTGGATGCAAATATAATATGTGTTTGGAGCTTGTCGCAAATATAATATACTTGTACCCAAACGCATAGTGTTTGGTATTCAATATTACATGGTTGAGACACAATGATTAATATGTTATACCATATGTGTTTGCGACCCAAATATATCTGTGTTTGTGATACAACTACAGCCGTGGTTGTTGTTCTATTTATGCTCTCTCGAGAGCAAGAGAATAAAAGAGAGGCAACGAGTGTGTATTTTCGCATTATTCTCTCAGTGAGTGATTCATAAATATTCCTGAATTAGCGTGTAAATTGCAGATGAAGTCAGTGTTTCTTATTTTGGCTGATGTATTGCGTTTTAATTTCGAGTATTCAGTCGCTAATGTTTCGTCGGACAGAGTATATCAAAAGCGCTTGATCAGTGAAAGAAGAATAAAAAATCGCTCGGACGGTTAAATGTTTTGTGATGTTGCTTTGGTTTTTGTGTATGTGTTTCGCATATATGTATGTGTGCTACAAAAGTGAGAAATGATTTTGAGGAAGGAGAGGGCAACGACGTGAATGCCTTTTTCTGCTCGAACCTCCACTGAAAAAATCGGAATGGCGGACCATTTGTGAAATATACTACAAAAAAAACACAAGTAATTAATACACGCTTGTCTTGCATGAACTGGATTTGTATACCGTTCGTGTACGAATGCATAGTGATAACCAACGCATAGTTGAAACCTTCTGAAGACGAAAACGTGGGAGACAACAGAGCTGCAGATTCAAAACAAAACAAATAATGCATTCAATGCATGTAAATGTAAAAATCATTTAAATCTTTTAATTTTTTGTATTAGTTATTTATATAAGTAAATATGGATATATATTGATAAAATTAATTATAATATTCGTCCGAGTATATATTATTCGATCTTTTATTTGTTATGTTCTAAATAATTATTCGGCTTATATATAAACTCGGACGAATATAAATTTGAAGACGGTACACTCTAAACGCCAATCTCTTGGCAATCGTTGTTTCTTTTTTGAAACAACAACATCTACGCAATGACTTTCGATGAAAGCATGCATAGGAAAGAAGTGTTGTGAATATTGATGGTTATGGCAAAGTATTGTTGTGGATGTTTTCGCACAAGTAGGAGTTTAGACAATTCTCGCTTACTTGAGATTTGTTTATCCCTATAATGTGTGATGATATACCTAAATACTTGTGGAGAAGGGAGCTGATGATATGCCTGGGAGGGCATTGAAATAGCTATATTCCCAACCATCCACCATGATGATAAACTTCACAATTTTTCTTTTTTAACATTTTTAGTTCTTGAACATTGTCTAGTTACTTAATTATAATAAATAAAGAAAGAATGAATAATTCGTTTCAAAATATATGTTTTGGAGCAAATACGCATATGTTTCCATGTAGGTATATGAAGATTTTGGGGAAACACGCGAATGCTTCCACGTAAGTATGTGGATGTTTGGGATGAAGCACGCATATGTTTCCACGTAAAGGCATACATATTTGTCAGCAAACATGCTAGTGTTTGCATTTAAATACACCTGAGTTTGGGACTTGCAAACATATAAATGTTTGAAGTATGTTCCAAACATATACATGATTCCTGCAGAATATATTTGTGAGAATATGTTACTGAGGTCGTTTTTTTTAGCGTGTAGTGCTTGATTGATACTAACGACAGCAAAATTATATTTTATGTTGGTTGCGTCGAACGAAAATATGCATTTCATTTTATTTCTGTCCGTTTTATTTGTAACCAAAGATTAAAATACAACAGCAACTCGAACTGGGTGAAATGTCCTAGTACCTTGTCGTCATCAATAGAACGAAAAGGGAGGGATAGATGCTCCTGTCTAACCTCTTGTGCTCTTGTCTAACCTCTAAAGTCGGTTGCGACAATTTCTAAAGTCAATTTCGAAGCCGAAGCCGGTGCTGACAACCTCTAAAGTCGATTGTGACAACCTTGTAAGTCGGATTTGACAACGTGTACATTTCTCATTCTGAGAACCTCTCCGTTCGGTTGTAACAACCTCTAAAGTTGGTTTCGACAACTTCTAAAGTCGGCTTTGACAACCTCTAAAGTCGGATTTGACAACCTGTAAAGCCGGTTTTGACAACCTCTTGTAACAACCTCTAAAGTAGGTTGTGACAACTCCATAAGTTACGGCTAATTCGTTGGTCTCAACGAACATTTTCTCTGTGTGTATATTATGTTTATCAATCACAGTTTTTTTCACCGACACAGAGGAAAAATAGCTGTCTTCGAGAACATAATAATTTGCAAAGTTGTTCAAGTTATTACTATCTCTTGATAGTGTTCGATTACTCCAAAAAATCACCTACGGGAGAGCCAGAGAGAGAATATTTTGACAGTTCAATGATAGAGAACTTACAGGTTTTTCCTGGATGTCGTACGCGTACTTTTTGTGATATTTTTCACAACGAGAGCAAAATTATTCTTACGCATCTAAAACTAGTTACTTGATATTTTTGAACTGGAAAAGTTCTCGAACACACTTAATGTGTTTTCTATTTGCCAGTGGAAAGTTGTGGTTATTTGTGAATTTTCAATTGCAAACAAAATTTGAGAAAATAAATTAAATTTTTTCAATAAATTTAATTTTTTGGCTTATATAGATAGAACCATAGATTAATTTATATATAGATTTGTTATCCGTCCCATGTGATGTTTCTCTTTGCGCTTCTTCAATCAGGAAACGAACTGCAGGAAACGAACAAAATCCGCCATTTTTAGTTTTGAGCCTTCACGATTTACATACTTTGAACATTCACAGTAACAATTTCACCTGTGTTTGTCAAACCTCAGCGACAGAATTGTTCTCTTGACGTTCAAACACAAGTTCGCTTCGCTCCAATCATTAAACCGATAACCGAGTTGACAAATCAATGTAGAAATTAATCTATAGATTATTGCATGATTTGCTTCTGGTTGTTTATCGCTCTCTCGCCTAACCACTCTGTTCTCTATCAATTTCCTACTACATAGTCGATCAGCTGTGTCATGGATACCCATAAATCAACTCTGGTATAGAGAAGAAAATGTACTCATGGAATGGAATGCCAACAAAGAAACCGAGTGAAGCGCGTCGTTTCTCTGCTCTCTCTCTTACTCTCTTCGTTGAATATTTCAATACACGAGAAGTTTTCTGATGATGTTATTGTATCAAACTATAGAAATTCCAACCATATTTAAATAAAATTACATAAAGTATATAAATGGTATGAAATAATCAAGTTATGACGCGGGAAAGAAATGCGTTTGAGTGAATCGCGTCGACTTTTTTGGTTCTCTTCCAGTAGGGTTGCAAAATTGCGCTGGCTTTTTCTTTACTTGTACATCCTTTTTGGGATACCAACTGGTTTAATATGGAAGCAGCGATAGATGGTGGTGGTGGTCCGCCTGGAACTTTCTATTTAACCAAACTTCTGTGCAGAACAAATTTTTCTTTGAGTGTCTTAATATATGACTGATTTTTATAAACATTGACAAAGTAATGAGATGGCAAATGGTCGATAAAACATCTCTTCTCTATCAATCCCACTGACTGTGTTCACGCTGTGTATCATAGAGTAAACATATATAGAGAGAACATTTCTCTCATCTGCCGTTTCATTTCACACTCTTCGTGGTGAGGTCGGTGGGATAGAGAGATGTTCGACTTACAACAGTGGAGTTAATTGAACTGTTGGTTTAAATTTCTCATGTCGTTTTGGTGGAGAACTGTGAAAATTAAATATATTTAGAACTTTTTTGTTATCTCTTATTGCTAGTGTACATTTGTGTCTATTTGAATACACAAACACAAAATGCTGTTGTTGTTTTCTCGTTGAATGCTTTGTTCTAATGCCTCTATCTGCTATTATTAAAGCAATTCTTTTCAACATCCTATGTTCACACACTAGGCCTAATGCTATTAATTTACTGAGAGAGATGTTCCCTCTAGGTACATGTTTACTCTATGGTGTATGTGCACAAATGCATATATGTGTGTTGCGACGTGCCTTCTTTCGATTTGAATGCATTTTTGAAAACATTAACATTTTTCACACGCGATAAGAGCAACCGATATGAATGAACGAACTGTCTGTCTGTTTATATTCGCCTGAAAAAGCCGCCAAACGAGCAACCTGCATCTGCCCTCCCCCATCTCCCCCCCCCCTGCCCAACAACAGCAGCGTTGGAAATAAAAATGTTTAAAATCACATTTGAATGGCGCTTAATGTGTGTAAACAGGTGAAATGTGAACGCGTAGACAGACAGTGACACGGGCACAGACACATACACAGTCACCACCGTCCAGGGTTACAATGACAGCGCCCTAGCCATTGCCATTGCCGATGTAGCCATTGAAAAATGACCATAAAAATGAATTGCTACCGTTCGTTCGGTCGTGGTCAGTGGCGCTAGGAAGTAAAAAGCGACATCAGTTTTTTTCTGATGTTGAAAAAATCATGTTTTATATTTATAAAACGTCACACGACAGCAGTAACAGTAACAAAAATGTATAAATGGAAAAAACATGGCTGTTCTTTATTGTTATAAAAAATAATACACATAATTATGGGGGTCTTCCCTTAGAGACGGTAGTGTTCTAAAATTCTTTATCGTCGTTCCCACAACATCCCATGAAGGGATGGTGCAGAGCTTTGCGCAATCTGTGATCTTTGGGCTTCTAATTTGTGGACTCACTGATTAGAACACTACACTTTTACACAGAATCCGAACAATTATATAATGACAAACTTACTCAAATCCTATAAATCGATAGTGTTGCCGTTACTAAGCGGGTAGACTGGCGGAGAAAGAAAAATTGGTGGTAACTGCGGGGATTGAACCCACGTTCTCATGTAGAAAAGTCGCGTACGCACACCATTGCGTCACACTGTGGACCAAGGAACCAATCTAGTTAAATTTGATTAAAATCTTAGATGAAGAAGGACAGACGAAGCAGGAACTGATGAAGCTGTTACAGATGAAGGAGGAATAGATAAAGTAGGACCAAATGAAGCAGGAACTGACGATGCAGGAGAAGCAGGAACAGGTAAAGCAAGAACAGACGATACAGGAACAGTTGAAGTACGAACAGATGGAGCAGGAACAGATGTAGCAGCAACAGATATAGCAGGAAGAGTATGAAGCAGGAGCAGATGAAGCAGGAACTGATAAAGTACGTGGAGCAGGAACAGATAAAGCAAGAACAGATGATACAGGAACAGATAAAGCTTGAACAGATGGAGCAGGAACATATGTAGCAAGACAGGTGAAGCAGGAACTGATGAAGCGAGAACACATGACACAGAAACAGATTAAGCAGGAACAGAGAAATAAGGACAGATGAAGCAGGAACTGATGAAGCAGGAACAGATAAAGCAAGAACAAGTGTCACAGGAACAGATGCAGCAGGATGAGAATGAAGCAGGAACATTTTACCTAGAAAAATTTTTATGCAACGGAGTAATTAATAAACAAAATTTTCAAAACTGTTCGCATTTGGCATGACGGCTTTACAGGCCCATTTTCTTGGAAAATATGCATGGGGTCACCGTTACCGTCAATAGCTAATGTTACCGTGTCTTGCATCCAACATAACTTAGATGGCATTACGGTAATTAAAGTTGGCATTTCATAGAGTTTGAGTTGCGGATAACAGAACTAGCATCAAGTATTGATTAAAAACCTTTATCGTCGGTCAAACATAGTTTAATAGTTGTTTGTATCAATCGAACATAAATCAACCTCAACCAACCAACTACCATTTCGAGCAGCTGTGATATGGACACCATCTGGTTCGATGACATCCAGTGAAAGTTTTACAGTCGTTGCATACTCTTTGTATGTTACTCTATGGACTAGGTGCCTACGATATCTGCCTATGAAAGAATGTTTGGTGATTTCAGATAGTATACAAAAAGTAAATAAATGGTTTCCCGTTACATCCCATGAAGGGATTAGGGAGAGCTTCTCACAAACCAGTGAGCTGTGCGCGTTCTAGTTTTATACTCACTGATGGGGACCTACAGTTTTACACCGGTTCCGAATAGTATTTTGAGAAACTTTTTCATGGCTATATACTCGATAGTGTCGCCGTTACTAAGCGAGGTGACCGCCGTCGAAAGAAATTTAAGGTGGTCAGAGCTGGGATCGAACCCACGTTCTCATGCACAAGAGCCGCGCACTCTACCATTCCACCACCGCACAGTGGCTCATTTTGGGAAAACACGTTCCAAAAATCATAACTTTTGAACTACAGCAGATATTGATTTGAAACTTTTACTGATAAATCTTGAGACTTCAAAGATTCTGTGCTGTAAAAATGGGAGTGCCACGCCTAAAATAAAAGGGCGGGGAAAGTGGTAGTTTACAGACTTTTGTTTTTTGTGCTTTTGTTCTCGAAGTACAGATTGAAATTTTGCTTCATTCGCAATGAAATTTGCCACATCTTCGTCCTTTGCGCCAGAGACAATCTATACTAAAATTGAGAGACATCGGTTCAGATTTAGATATAGTCCCCATATATATGTTCCTCGATTTGACTAAATACCCCTCTAGAAGTCATATGTAAACATATATTCGTGTACCGATTTGCGACATGGTTGTGTTTCTAGTCGTATACTACTACTTTTTTCTACTACACTGCTACTATTTTATACTACTACTATTTATTCTATTAATTAGAACTACTATATATTTCGTCAAACAACACGTGTTTCATAATTTATTGACAATGGCCTTGCCGTATTACCGATTTGCGACATGGTTGTGTTTCTAGTCGTATACTACTACTTTTTGCTACTACACTGCTACTATTTTATACTACTACTATTTATTCTATTAATTAGAACTACTATATATTTCGTCAAACAACACGTGTTTCATAATTTATTGACAATGGCCTTGCCGTATTACCGATTTGCGACATGGTTGTGTTTCTAGTCGTATACTACTACTTTTTGCTACTACACTGCTACTATTTTATACTACTACTATTTATTCTATTAATTAGAACTACTATATATTTCGTCAAACAACAATGGCCTTGTCGTATTACCAACTATTTGAACTATTTTTAAAGAGTGATCTTGCTGAGAACTTTATAATAGCTGTAACTAAAGAGTTAAAGTGCAAGAATATTCGGGAACATGAAAATACATTGAAACGATTTTATAGGAATTTAAGAACAAAGTGGATTGCAAAACATCGGTTCCGAACAAGTTATGGGACCTGGCTTGAAAACAATACGTTTACTTTTGATGACATTCAAATGGAGAAACCCACTACTTCGAAAAGCGCTAGAGGAAGGCCCGAAGTTTCAATAGATGAGTGCTCGAAACGTAGCCGAAAGAGGAAGCTTATTGGAGCTACTGAAAATATCTCAACGGTAAATCTTTCCACAGCCTTATCACTAAAGTATAACAAGAACAAGGAAAGGGTTAAAGGCAGTATAACAGCAGCAGTATCCGAGGCGAGCCCGAAAAGGCTGCAAAGAATACAGAAAAGAATTCCTACTCCCCCGAACTCCACAGTACATGTAAATTATAATAATGATGAGGCCCTAGCTTTGTTTATCGATTTGGGGTTATCAAAAAAAAGATATACAATATTGCGCAACTCCTTAAAATCAAAGAACGTAGACATTCTGCCAAGCTATTCTGGAATAACATCAGCCAAAAAGGAAACTGTGCCATTTTCTTGTGAGATAACAGATGTACTAGCTAAAGTTAAACTACAAGATATGTTGAATCACACTGATCAGCGGATAATCACTACGAAAAGCATAGAAGAACTTGATTTACTTCCACGCTGCGACGGATCCTCAGGACAAAGTGCATACAAACAAACAATTACGACAAGTAACGATGAGAGCTTTTCTGACGCAAATATGTTTATGGTTTCAATTGTTCCATTGAGTTTAAAGTCTAGTTTGGCTGAACATTGGAAAAACCCTCGACCATCTTCAACTCACTTTTGTAGACCAGTAATGTTTCAATACGCGAAAGAAATAACAACCACTGCACAAATAACAACCACTGTCGACAACATAAAACATGAAATCGGTGAACTGCATCCAAAAGAAATTTGCATTCCTAATAAAATGTTTCGTATAAACCACGAGCTTTTTTTCACAATGATCGATGGAAAAGTCCTGAATGAAATCACAAATACAAAATCTACACGAACTTGCGCAATTTGTAAGAGGACACAAAAGAACTTCCAGAATTTAAATGAATCAATAGCTTATGAACACAACCACCAGTATGGGATGTCTCCCTTACATGCCAGAATGCGGTTCATGGAATTTTTCTTAAAGCTTGCGTATACTCTGCTTGAAGAAGAAGGTGATAAAGCGGATGTCAAAAGGAAAATTCAACAAGAATTTCGCAAGGAAATTGTGCTCCTAGTAGATCAGCCGGAACAAGGTTTCGGAAACACTAACGATGGCAACACCGCAAGGAAATTTTTTAATAATGTGGACATCACTGCTCGTGTAACTGGAATTGACGCAGAAATCATAAAGACGGTGCAGGTTTTGCTTAATGTTCTTAAATGTAGGGAAAAAGTCGACGCAAATAAATATGGAATTTATGCTGCAAGAACCGCCGAGTTAATTAAAGAAAAATATCCCAAAAAAATGTTAACCCCAACGGTTCATAAAGTTTTAGATCATGGCCAACAAATTATTGAGCACCTATCTCTCCCTATTGGGGAATTATCAGAAGAGGCATAAGAATCCAGGAACAAGGATTATAAAAAGTACAGATTCTCAAACACTCGAAAGTTTTCTCGGAGAAGCCAGAACGACGATTTGTTTAACATGCTCTTAGCGTCGTCTGACCCAAAAATTTCATCACTGAGACATGTTAGATCAATACCGGACTTAAAAACTGTATATTCTCCAGAAATGGTACTCTTCTAGGGGGCGTGGCTTAGTCAGTGAATATAAATTCAAAATTATTTCTTGTAATTAAGTTATGTGCCAATTTTCAGGTAGTTATCATATCAAATAACAAAGATAATAAGTAATAACTCTAGTACAATAGGTACTACTCTACCTGTAATGTGGCATGGGTTGACTCATAAAATGTCAAATATCTCCAATCGGGCATGATTGTGGTAATGGTTTGTTTTTTAAATTGTTTCACGGACGTTCCCTCAATAATGCAAAAATTTCAAATTTTCTTGCACGCCCGCCCTTTTTTTTAAATTCAACTCAAAGTTTGAAAATTAAGCAAAAAATAAAGGTTTTAAAAAAATATTTATAAAAATTAGGCCTTTATAAAAAATACATATATATTTTTTTAATATCTTTGAAATTGTTCGTAAAATCAAGAGAAAACAATTCATGGTTTTACCTCCAACCGATTTTGAACAAACACTAGTTTAGCTCTGCATTAATATTGATCTTTTTTTGGCATTTTTCATTCATCTTCAAAATAGCCTAACTTTGACCTGCTGTACAAACTAAACTATACACTCAAAATGGATGATATTTCAGAATTTGATACTTCAATCAGATCTTAATTGAAAAATATAAACCTTTTTGGCCAGTCAAACAACTAGAAATTTGATTTTTGGCACTAGTTTTCGTCAAATGAGCCACTGTGCACCGACGGCCACAAATAGATAGTATACTCACGGAAAAATTCGGTTGAGGCAGCCGAATTAGCCATAACCGAATTTAGAGGTTGCCCAATCCGAATTAGAGGTTTCTACAGCCGAATTAGGGGTCACAACCAAATTAGATGTCACAACCGCATTATACGTTGTCACAACCGAATTAGAGGTTGTAACAACCGAATTAGAGGTTGTCACAACCGAATTAGAGGTTGTCACAACCGAATTAGAGGTTGTCACAGCCGAAGTAGAGCTTGTTACATCCGAATTAGAAGTTGTCACAACGGAATTAGAGGTTGCCACAGGGTAATTAGAGGTAACGACCGAATTAGAGGTTGTCATAGCCGAATTAGAGCTTACTTACTTACTTATTCGGTCTCGGACAACCCCGGGGGTACGCAGGAATTCGTCAACCTGATCCCTCCAGCGGAGTCTTGGTCTTCCTATTTTTCGTCTTCCTGGCATTAACATAGTTAAGCGGATCAAGATAACGCGATTGCGCTGGCTAGGTAATGTCAGTAGAATGGATGAAGACGAACCAGCACGAAGGGTTTTCGAAACCGAACTCGAAGGAAGGCGAATTAGAGCTTGTTACAGCCGAATTAGAAGTTGTCACAACCGGATTAGAGGTCGACAGAGCCTAATTAGAGGTCACAACCGAATTAGAGGTTGTTATAGTCGAATTAGAGGTTGTCACAATCGAATTATAGGTGGTCACAACTGAATTAGAACTTGTAACAACCGACTTAGAGGTTGTCACAGCTGAAATTAGATAGTGTCCCAACTGAATTTTGAAACTTTGTTCTATTAATTTTGTGCAAATTTATGTTCCTGTATTCAAACTAAATTAAACGAATTAATATCAGATGCCACTTCTGACCGTCGCTGAAGTCCCGCCCATCATTCTGACGTGTTGTGTCTGTTGATTTACGTTACAAACCTTTCTAAATATAGGGCGGATCAATAAGTCCGTGACTTTTCGAACTTCCCTCGTAGTTGTATGAAATGCAACACTGCTCCCATCAAGTACCACCTGTTAATGGACTACTGTTCAAATTTTGAGCAAGTTCCGTCATTTACTTTGCGTTTAACAGCCTATTTTATGGACTTCGAAAAACTCTATTTTTTGGAAGGGGTACAAAAATTGGAGAAACGTTGGACTAAGTGTATTGAGCTAAAAGGGGATTATGTTGAAAAATATTTTTTTTTGCAAAAAAATCTGTGTTTCATTCAAAAAGTCATGGACTTATTGATCCGCCCTTATATAGTCGATGGAACATCTCAAACGACCGACCTTGAAAGGTTTCAGAACTGTGAACAGCTGCTTATAAGACGTTTTAGCACAATAACCGTAATTTAAAATTTTACTTACCTTTCTTAACAACCACATACAAATCTTGATATCACTGAGATAAAAACAGTTGAACATTCTTTAATTTTAATAATATATAAGTAGTATTTGTTTTTGTAATTTTCAACGTCAGGTTTGAAATATATTGAATAATATTGTTGTAACCGAATTGAAAATGAATTTGGTTGTATAAACTGAATTGATCAGAAATTTGGTTACACCAACAGAATTAACTGCAAATGTGGTTGTTACAACCGATATAAGACTAAATTTGGTTAGTGCGACGGAATTCTATAGTTTCAACCGAATTGATGCCATATTCGGTAGTTGCACCTGCATTAATTCCCAACTCGGTTGTTGAAACCGAAATTATAGTAAATATAGTTGACAGAACGAATGTAATTGAAGATATAGTTGTCACAACAGAATCAATTATGAAATGAAGTTGCTTCAACCGAATTTCAGCTGTGGTGCCTAAATTCAGTCGTGACAAGCTCAATTCGGTTGTGGTGACCGAAATTTGGCAACAGCCCAGAAATAACCGGTCAAGAAGAAGACATCAAGTTTCTCAACCGCCTCAGGTCACAACAACTACCTGCCTGATGATCATGTAATTTATGCGTTCAGACCATCAATAATTCGTTTAATTGAGAGCTAAGGTTTTAACCATGAGCTCGCATGTAAAAAAGAGTATTACCACATGCTGCATATCCAATGGTAGAAGTAAGGAAGTCCAGAATCTCGTCATCGTTCCCTGGACTATCCATGTTTACCAGAACCCATAGAAGTGGATATCAAATTGCTTGGTGATCTCATTTAGAGATACGCGCAAGTTATGGCTAATTTTTGAACTCAAGAGTACAGATTGTAGAGATTTTATAGCAATATGACTGTCAGAATGTATGTTGTCCCAGCCAGGGTGCAACTTCGCCGATTGCCATGATTTCTGTCAGAAATATTCAAGGTCTAATCCTATACCTTTAGAATGGACTCCAAACCTTACGTTGCCATCTACTTTACTTTGGAGCCATCAGTGTATAAGCCCAAATATTTAGTCTTTCCTGATATGCGTCACTTCCAGTCCTATCGGGAATGTCATAATGTGTTGTAAAGTACCATCGAATAGGGACCACATTATAATACATCACCAATGTTAAGAGGTGTTCAGGTATAACGCGATTTCGCAGATTTCATTTACATACACAGCTGATTTTAGTATCGCCAACCATATGGATGGTGAGCTAAAATCTCAAAAAATTCGGAATCACGGTGTAGGTGTATGTCGCTAAACAGTAGTGAGGTCCTATAATCTGGTCTCTATTCTCTGGCACATTATGACCCTAAGTGAAAACCCTTTACCTGTGAATGACATACGTAAGTTTACATAGCTCGTAGTATCTATGCTGCTGCCATGTCATATGAGATGAATGATAAAACATGTTGCAACTCACGTATCGTCTGTATACAGCATTTGATATGACAGGTATTGTAACAACAACAACGACATCAACAACAATAGGCTTTAAACTATGGTTATTGTATAACGATATCAATTCTGTTGTTGGTGTTTCTTGTTGTTGTAGTGTTGTTTTTGAGGTAATTTGTTAACATGATTTCATGTTTGTCTTGTTTAATGTGCAACGGATTTGGTTTTTGACAATAAATTAATGAAAGATTGATACGAATCAGATGTGTTTTTTGTCATAAAATCCATCGACCGATCCAACCATCCATACACTTTATATATTTATACATCCATCCATCCTCCAGTCATCCATCCATCACAACAGAGCGTAGTCGGAGTGCAGGTTGGTGTGGTTTGTGGTTCTCTGTATTTTATCAGGATTATTTTTATGTACTTAAGGATAATTTGTGTGTCTATCTATGTATTTGTATATATGGTACATTCCCCTTTACAATGCTTTCATCTCAAGGTATTAATATTCAATACAATTTGAAGATGTTAATTTTCCAACTATTCGATTATTTTGCGTGAATTCTAAATGTCGTCCTTATTAAATAGAATTTATAAATAGAGAAGAGTTTTTTTAGCCGTTTATAAGTAACAGTGAACTATGTGCGTTACATTTGTTTTGAAATCTCCAACTACCTGCCGTGGTATCTCATCGATTCTTAAACAATCTTAATGTAACAGATTCGCGATGGATCACTAGTCCTTATGGTCACGGAGAGACTTAAAGGGATCTGCGGCAATCCACGTTTAACCCTCACCTTTTGTATAATAATTAGGATCCGATAAACTCAAATTCTTTATCTCTCAAAAATTTCGCTACCTCATATAGTTTCAGCGATATCGGCTATTTGAGAAGTCGAAAAATAGCAACTTGAACGACCCCAATTATGTTTTCCGACCGGAGGCGTTTGGTACTTCAACCATATCCATCAATTTGTAGCTTTTTCTTTCAAAGTAAAATATTTTTGATAAATTAAATCGAACACCCCGAGAGCCCACAAAGGGGCGGGAGGCGAGCAGTGTAATTACTTTGTGAAAGACAAAAAAAAATTGCTACAGCACTGCATCATCGCTTTTTACATCGCGTATTCATCGTCGTAGAAAAAAAATTGGGTTGAAAATAGTAAAATTTGCTTTTGGAAAACTCGAACAGTGGCCCAAAATCGGTTAAGGTGGATTATATGACATCCACTTCTACCATTGCGCAAAACTTCTCCACTCATATCCTAGACAGATAGGGCTGGAACGGATACCTATAGTAGATATTTAGACATCTCCACTGATGGCTCCAATTCAATTCATGGGATTCAATTCTAAAGAAATGGATTTAGACCAGTGATGACCAAAATTTAAATTTCCATAACACGCGTGATGTACAGCAAAATCACAGAGCAAAACTAAAGAGCCTCCAATACTCTCTTCGATGCCTCTTCATGACGACGAGGTAGTAGGCCATTTCATCGACTTAGAGTTGCTTTGGTAATTTACTCTTTGTTTACGTTTGGTTGTAATACGGACAGAAATAAAAGGGAATGCGTATTTTCGTTCGATGCAAACATCATAAAACATAATTTAGCTGTCCTTAGTATCAATCAAACAGTTTTAAACTTAGTTTACTTCATGGTCTGTAATCTGTATGTCTTCTTTGTTCTCTCATTCTACATCATTTCCCTAGTACCTTTTCGATCAGCTGTGCCACAGAAACCCCCTGGCAAAATGCTGTTCCCATAGACGAATATAGTATAAACACATTAATTCTCTCAATAAATTAAATGTCATTGGTATGGTTGCAAGTAAACATTGGGTGGTGGACAGCATGGGTTCAAAAATACCAGATAGAGGCAATAATAATTACTACCAGTGCTAATAATACCACACTACCAGTGCTTGCACCTGGAAATTTTGTATCACCAAGGCCGCCAACTCCAGATCGTACTACAGAATTTACAGCAATGAGTACAGCAAGTGGTGTTACTTATGAAGATCCATTTGATACCGATTATGAGCCCCAACAGGGAAGAGATGGACCACAATGGAACAACTAATTTTTGTTCACCTAATTGTACTATTTACACTATGTTAATGTTTTCTTTTCTGTCTTTATTTTTTGTTTTCATTTAACAGGCGTACTTAATGGCCCTGACATTAGAAACCTATTCAAGAGCAACTTTGATTCATCGCTTGATGAAAATCATTCAATGGCATGGATTTACCTTCAGCGTGTATGCACCAGAGTCTTGGGAGGGGATCGAGACGCGGAACCGGAAGCAAGAGAATGGGTGAAACAAATGCTGCATTATTTTGAGATAATCGGCGCATCGATGACATTAAAGCTGCATTTTCTTCATTTTCATTTTGACGATTTTATCAAACAACTCCCCACCGAATCCGATGAGCAAGGAGAACGGTTTCACCAAACCACAATGCCCATGGAAAAACGGTACAAAGGCAAAAACCTAGACGCATTGCTTGCAGAGGTATGTTGGTGGAGTCACAAGATCACCCTGTATGATGTTAATGAAGTATTTGAAGAAGAAAGAGCTGATGATGGAGGGCAGTCTGGAAGCAACGTGCCTGTGGACACCATAATTGCTGAATCAGAGTCAGATTCGGACGATTTGGATCCACAACTTAAGAGAGCGCGATTTGCAAGTCCAGGGCCATCAACATTATAAACATAATACGAATACTTTTTTTTAATATTTTTGTAATAGATAGCATAGTATCTCAATGTTGAAGTAAAGAAAAAACAAATGAAATTAAAAAACGGTGTTAAGAATAATTCCCAGGAAGTTTATATGTTCTAGAAATTTGTTTATTGAGATCTTAGGTAAATTTTTGTAGTTGATTGTTTCCTTGAATTTTGAACGGTTTGCTACCTATGGACCTGAACACGGGAAAAAAGGTAAACAAAAATCGAATTTTTTTAAGTTTTTTGCGATTTTGATCTGGATTATGATTTTATATGTTCGCAATTTTTGTTCTTTATGACAAGAGCTACAACTTTGCCTCAGAGAGTAAATCGAAATTCTGAACGGTTTGCAAGATATGAGCCTGAGAAAATGATCACATTTTTACGAAAATGATACCGAGGCCCCAAATCTTTGGCGGCCCATAAAAAAAAAAGTGCATGACTTTGGGAAAAATTGGGAAACACGGGTCTTTTTGTTTAGTCTTTTATCACGTAGTGGTGTCCGTATATGGTTATTTTGCCATGACTTAAAAAATTACACACAGTGTAAGCAACGTCCAAAATATGAACAACAACCGCATTTTGTGGTTTTGTGGCAAACTAGTTGTGTTACATACAATAGAAATGTATACCAACGATAAAAATCAACAAAAAAAGTGCAAAATACATTTAAATTTTTCAGTTCTACACCAAACCCACGTGAAAAAGTTAAGTGAACATATTTTATAACTCCACCTGGTGCAAGTTAATTTTTGTCGAATTTCTCTCATTTCCATAAACCTACGACGAAGAGTGTGAAATGAAACGACAGATGAGAGAATAAATGTGAATATATTATATTCATCTGTGGCTGTTCCTGCTCTGTTAGCACACGTATAGTATAAGACTCTCCGTGTGGTTTCGATCGTTGGCGTTCAGCCAGGGGTTTCTATGACGCAGCTGATCGAAAATCCACTAGAGAAATGATGTAGAATGAGAGATCAAAGAAGACATGCAGATTACAGACCATGCAGCAAGCTAAGTTTAAATGTGTTTGATTGATACTAATGAGAGATAAATTATGTTTGCATCGAACGAAAATACGCATTCCCTTTTATTTTTGTCCGTATTATGCCAACCAAAGAGTAAATTACCAAAGCAACAAAGAACTCGATTAAAATGGCCTACTACCTCGTCGTCATGAAGAGGCACCGAAGAGAGTAATGGGGACTCTTTAGTATTGCTCTGTGGTTCGGCTCTTGCTTTGTTTATATTTTTCAATACAAATCAAATCAGTTGCTGTTCAGCATTTGTTAGAGCAAGGTCGCGCTGTGTAATTGTTTCACGGTGAACTTCGTTTTATTCTGCTTCAAGCACAGTTTTATGTCCAACCAAAGGCAAACATGCAACAGCAACTCAATGAAATGTCCTACTACCTCGACGATCGCTAGAGCATAGATTAATTTATACATAGATTTGCCAACTCGCTCATCTGTTTAATGATTGAAGGGAAATAAAGTTGTGGAAGGTGCAAGTTTGGAAGTCAATAAAAGTATTCTGTTTCTAAGGTTTGATAAACAAGCTAAAATTGTTACTGTGTATGTTCAAAAAATATAAATATATGAACATCGTGAATGCACAAAACTAAAAATGGAGTATGTTGTTCGATGTTGTTGATAGAAGTTCGTTTCCGCGTTGAAGAAGCGCAAAGAGAAAACATCCGATGCGACGGATAACAAATATATATATAAATTAATGTATGCGCTAGAGAACGCTAAGACAGGGATGGAGAACTTTATCTATTACTGTATAATTATACATGGTCTGTAGCTCAAATTGCTGGATCACCAGGCATGTACTACCAAGGAAGAACTTGAATTGTTCGAGAAACTTGATACCCATTCCTAGACAGGGTGTCCCTTCGCTATTATCCGCAAGCACTGGACGCTTTTTTTATTGGTAGGCTCGCGCCTACATTAGAGTAATATACTTGGAGTGTACAGCGGCTGAAAACATACCATTAAGGCAGGTGGTATCCATGCCACAAATGATCGAAATGGTATTTGACATAGCGCAGAATGGATGGAAGAATGAGCGATAAACAACTGGATGTTAACTAAGTTTAAATAGTTTTTCACTTGTCCTATAGGCAGCTAAATTATGTTTGATGCTATTTGCATCGAACGGAAGAACATTTTATTTGTATTCGTTTTATGCCCAACTTCTAACAGTAACTCGAACTACATAAAGTCTCCAACTACATCGGTGAACGCAATAGAATGGTGTTGAAAACTCTTAACTATTACTTTCTGATAGAGGCATAGATCAATATCTAAGAAACGCCATCCCTCTCTTTACATTCTCGCGATGTTCCCAAAGTAGTCCGTAATTGTATCGAGTCCGAGTTGCTGTTGTATGTCTCTCTTTACTCAGAAATAAAAGGGAATGTGTGTTTTCGTCCGATATACCACAGAGCAAGAATAAAGAGTCAAGATTACTCTCTTTGGTGTCTCTTCATGACGACGATGTAGTAGTCCATTTCATCGAGATCGAGTTGCTTTGGTAATTTACTCATTGGTTGGCATAATACGGTCAAAAGTAAAAGCGAATGCGTATTTTCGTTTGATGCAAACATAATTTATCTCTCATTAATATCAATCAAACACTTTTAAACTTAGCTTGCTGCATGCTCTGTAATCTGTATGTCTTCTTTGGTCTCTCATTCTACATCGTTTCCCAAGTGGCTTTTCGATCAGCTGTTCCATAGAAGCCCCCTGGATATACCCAACATAAAATATAATTTAGGTGTCATTAGTATCAATCAAACAGTATTTAAACTTAGTTTGCTGCATGGTTTACTTCTGGTTGCTTATCAACCTCTCGACAATCTACTCTGTTTTCTATTAATTTCCTACTTCATAGTCGATCCGCTGTGTCATGCATAGCCCCTGGATTAAGGTGGTTGGATATATAATATAGTTTTAGTTGCGGGTAACAGAACTAGCAACTAACATAATTGCAAAACCTCAAATTAAAAGTATGAATCGAACATAAGGGCTCATATTGGAAAACTGTAACAGCCATAGAGAAGCGATTTGACCACGGAAATTTACGAAGTTTTGCGTGTTGCATATTGACGTAGCATGTTGGAAAGTATTGCTTTAATAATACCAGATAGAGGCAATGACTCAAACCAACCAACAAGAAAACAGCCACGGCATTTCGTTTTGAGCGTTAAAATTTTTGTGTAAATACACCACACACATATACTAACCAAAAACGGTAACCAAAAAGTTCAAAATACATTAAATTTTCACAGTTTTTCAACAAAACGACATGCAAAATTTAAGTCAACAATTTTTGCAATTCCACCTGGTCAATGGAATGTCAATGTACGTCAAGTAACTCTCGATCGCACCAACCGCGCCACGAAGAGTGTGAAACGAAAACGTCAGATGAGAAAGATAGCAGCTCTTTATGACATTACTCTATGGTAACAGCTGTTTTTCAGAAATCATTTATTTAAAAAATATATTGCAGTAATTTATTATCATTTCAATGGTTAGTTCTTTCAAAAATATTTACGCGCTCAAAATACATACAGGCTGAGAACAATTCAGTTTTTTAGGGTCTCCTGAAATATTTGGAAAAAACAGACATGAGGCCTTGTACAATTAGGTGATTCAATTTAAAAGTTATTAGTTTCACACGCATAATTCATACATACATACATAGATTGCCTAACTTCATTGACGAGTAGCAATATGTATAACTATAAGAGTTTCCATCAGCTGATTTGTGGTTTTATTGGACATAAAATGAGCAGAAATAAAAGATAATGTGTATTTTCGTTCAATGCAACCAACATAAAACGTAATTTAGCAAACACTATTTATACTTCGTTTCCTACTTGTTGTGCTTCTAGTTGCTTGTCGCTCATTCTTCCATCCCCTCTGTTCTCTATCAAATTCCAACCACCATTTCGAGCAGCTGTGGCTCGGATACCCCTAAGCTTTGCAGCTGTGGGACAGTCTCAATATTTATAACTGTCGTCCACTAATAATTTTGCGGTAACATTTTCTCATTTTGGTCCTTTATTCGATTTGTAAATAGGCCTTAAAAAAAACTGAAACACCATAGACAGGGATTTGCCAGAAACAAGAGAAAATAACAAAAATTTAAAAAATGTGTGTTAATGCCTAGGAACTATTTACGTATAAAACAGCGCATAATCGAATAATTAATGGCAATGTCCTGACTTACAGCACACGTTGCAACCACAACGAGCAAAAAAGCCACAATCAGAATATTTCCTAATAACATTGAGCTTAAATTCCCAAAAATTAACTGTGTGGAGTTAAACAATTTGAATTTTGCATAACAACAGCCAGGCAAAATTCCACAACACCAGAAGACACTTCCATTCCCTAACAGGTTATAGCACACATTACAACTATAATAACAGCTGGCCAAACTTCCTAAGAATTGAACTATGCACAGCAGAAGCCTGGCCAATTGCCTAATAATTAGGAATAGCCGCCGCCGCCAGGTTAGCCGAACAAGCCGCCGCCACCAGGTTTGCCAGGACCCTATGCCGCCGCCGAAGCAGGATCTGTCGGCGTAAACCTCTACTAGGGACTTGTGACGTCTAAATCTGGCCTTTTACCTGGGAACATCTTTTACTATTGTTTGATATCTTTCTAAAGGTAATTTACATTAAAAACTTTTTTTGATTTTAAAATTTATAAAATTATCGACAAATTGTAAACAATACGTAATAACAATACGTCATATCCGCACATGTCCATCTTATGCAACTGTGCCTATTGATCGTTTGTTTACACATCACATATTCGTATGTATCTATGTATATGTATTGCTTATTTGTCATCTGTAAGCAGCTGTTTTTTGTTGATACCATTGTCTCATCACTGCTACCTCTTTGTTTTTTTTTTTGTCAAAGTTGTTTACCTTGATATGCAGCGGTTTCCAAGCTTTTTGTGGTTTTGTTGCTTTTCCACATCTTCCATATGCGGTGCCGGCAAAACGTGACTTTTGTCTAAGTGCAAATAAAAAATATCAAACAAAAACTGAATAATTTTTAATGGAAAACGTTTAGTAGTACAACGAGAATGTTAACCTGATGTTCGTTTCTTTGAATACAATCTAGGCGTCCCGAGACATGTTGCGTCATACCTCTGTTTGTATAATAAATGTGCTAAAAGTTGAATGAACTTCAAGTGACAAGATATAGAAATAAATATTAATACAATATATTTTGTTAAAAATAAAATAAGAGGTGTGAGTTTTTCACCGACTTATAATGAATATGGAATCACTTGGTGTTTTTATGACTTTATGAGTAAAACTAAAATAAAACATAGTACATATATATGTATGTTACTTTTAACACTTTGGTGGGAAATAGACCGTTATAAAACGGAATATTCAAGACGTATCCATGTCGCAGCTGATCGACATGGTATTTCAAATTTGATAGCAAACAAAGTAGATAGGCGTATGAGTAAACTGACCAACCTTCGCCCTTTTGGCGTGATAGTCCTGCTTTTTTCCCGATTTTCGCATCTCATCCAGGTTTGAATTTATAATAAAAAATCAATGAGTGTTCGAACGCACAGACGATGTGTTAACACCTTTTTGGTACACGGTACCTGTTCGGTTTCTATGAACACATTAGTAAATATTACACTGGAAAATAAAATAAAATTGTTTTTGTGCTGAAGGCTGCTTTAACATTAGATGTAATATTGTTAAAAGAAATAAAGCAATATTTAGCTCACTGAAATAATTGTTTTTGTTTTGGCATAAACAGAGCGACGACTAAAAGTATTGAATAGTATAGAGAACTTATTGCAATCATTTTCCTGTCTCATGTAGAGATTTTGAGTAATAGAGCATAAACGAGTCTTATTCTATTTATAGAATATTTCAATATAAATGCATAAATGTGTGAAAGGGCATCATGTTTCACATCAATATTGTGAATGGACCAAGTTACAACATAAAGAGAGTAATACGTTTTGAATCATTCGCCAGATGTCGCCAGTGCCTTTGAGTCATACAATTCGTTCCATGAGTTCTCTATACTATTCAATACTCGTTGGTGAAGACGACCAGCTTGTTTGTTCGCTACCACGTATGTGATACTAAAGCTGTGTATTTTTTGCATGTGTTCACTTTGATCGATTGCCCTATCCGTGTCTTTTGAATGTACTTGGACGTGGTATCACAAAACCCCGCTCGGGTTTGCCCCTACACGTAAATAGCTACAATATTGTCAAAGATTGTAATCCTATATTTTAAGCTTTTTAGGATTTATTGAAGTAAAATCTAAAATAGGGCCCTGACCCATCTCCAAAATGTTCCTCGGCCTGTAAAAAAAATTGTTACGTTAGGGACAAAACCGAGCGGGGTTTTGTGATACCACGTCCAAGTACTTTCAAAATTTTTTGGTTTGGTTGAGGCCCGAAACCCACTGTTGCACAGTGTAAGTATACGACAATTTGAAGTCAATGTCAGTGAAATTGTCTTAAATATATCAATTTCATTGTTGTCAAAATAACGGGTCCGCCAAATAACTTTTTTTTTGAAAATGCTATAAAAAATACTACTGAATATTTTCTCAAATTTCTTATTTTATTTGAAAGTACAATCCTTCCGGTTAATAATGGAAAATAATTTCATTCAAATGGCTACGATCGGTGCAATTTTTAAGCACATTATTGATTGTGTGCAGCTGTATTTCACCAATGGCTTCACGAATATTGTCCTTTAAAGCGTCAATTGTCTCTGGCTTGTCGGCGTAACACTTATATTTGAGGGCACCCCACAAATAATAGTCCAACGGTGTCAAATCGCAGCTCCGAGGTGGCCAAACGACATCAGCTCTGCGGGTGATAATGCGATCTTCAAAAACAGGGCGCAAAATATCGAGTGTAGCTTCGGCTGTGTGGCACGTCCTGTTGAAACCAAATGTTGCCAATGTCCTCCTCTTAAATTTTTGTGAACAAAAATTCGTTCAACATGGCCCGATAACGATCGCCATTGACTGTAACGGCCACTCCTTGCTTATTTTCGAAGAAAAATGGCCCAATTATGCCTCTGGACCAAAATCCGCACTAAACAGTGACTCGTTTTGGGTGCATCGGCTTTTCAATGTATGCGTGCGGGTTTTCTGTGCCCGAAATGCGACAATTTTGCTTGTTTACATACCCGCCAAGATCAAAATGAGCTTCCTCTGAAAAGATGATTTTTTTGGCAAAATCGGCATCTTCTGTAAGTCGATCGCAGGCCCATTTTTTCCATATTTCGCAGCGTTGTTCAAGCGTATACACAACCATATTCGTTCAGCGGAAGGATAAAACTAATTATCTGCCAAATCAGACATGAGCAAAGTGTTACCATTCACGAAAGAAGCACTAGTTGAAAAATAAAACGTTAGATGGCGGACCCTTTATGTGCGAAATTGAGTAATTTCGACTCAATTTCAACCCAAATTGTGAAAGACTTAAATTTCAGCCATCGCCGGTCAAACTCTGAAAACACCGCCGCCGACGACTCCAAAATGGTCCAGCCGTCTCCGCCCACATGTTGAGGTCGGCTATATTCTCCAAACCTGCTGATTTAAATACAGCGTGTTCCAAATCTTCCTTCTGATCGACACAGGCCGGTCGTGTATCTGTGAAATTATTTTCTAAAGTCCGAATCTGTGAAATTCTTTACTAAAGTGCATATGCCAAGTTAACAAATTTAAGTTGACTTCTCCTTTTCTGTCTTGTCAGCGTCAGATCCGCTTCCTCTAGCATTCACTTTTAGGCACTCTAGTACACTTTCGACTCTCCACCAATCTGCCGAGTTGAAGGAATTCTTCTAGTCTAGTATGTTCACCGCGTAGTACTTCTTGGAGCTATGCATCCAACTCGTCCCCGATATGGCCACTGATGCTATATTTATTAGTTGTTGTATTGCACAAGTTGTAGAACGTGATTTTCTGAACCCGTATTGGCGATGAGAGAGGCTGTTTGCGTCGTCCGCAAATTTCAACAACCGATCATAAATGATTATCTGCTGTATCTTGCCCATTGTGTCCATCAGGCACATATGTTGGTCGGCACAAAGACGGCTTGTCAGATGGTTTGTTTTCCTTTGAGAAGAGCACCTGGATTTATCAGGGAAAACCTTTTCTTCGAGGAGGTTTATAAATAACGATGACAGATTTCAACATCTTGTTGGGTATTCCGTCGCCGATTTTCCTGCAGGTTTACATGAACTCTACCGAGTTGATAGCCGGGATAATTTATTCTTCTGTAGGGCGTTCGTCTTCCACAGGATACGGTGGCTGTTGCGGAAATAATACTAGGGATAACACGATGTTGGTGGCCGTCGGTGGTGCAATGGGTAGTGTGTGCGCCTCTTGTATTTGAGATCCTGGGTTCGATCCCTGCTCTGACCATCTTAAAATTTCTTTCGACGGCGTTCACCTCGCATAGTGACGGCGACACTGTCGAGTATTTAGCCATGATAATGCTTCTCAAAAATACCGTTCGGAACCGGGGTAAAACTGTAGGTCCCAATTGTGAGTATAAAACTAGAAATCGCACAGCTCACTGGTTGTGAGAAGCTCTCCCCGATTTCTTCATGCGATGTAATGGGAAACCATTTATTTATAACACCATGTTCCTGAGCATTTCCGGATAGGTGATCTAAGGTAACCTTGTACCCTTCATATTCCTCAAGACTATCCTGTAAGCTGTTGCATTGGAGATTTATGCCCGATTCCTGCTATATGCGTTTGAATCACGCCTTCTTACTTTTCTTTTTGGCTTTCTTCAGCTTACGGGTATATAACTATTAAAATTTGGTCTTCCAAGGGCTCTGTACTTTTCTTTTCGATTTCATTCAGTCCTTCCTTAACTGTCACACCTATTCATTTCACCAGTAAAATGGATCAATTCTTCTACACCTGGTGCTTCTTGGTATTGTCGAATGGCAAGCGTCAATCAACAGCTTGCCCAAGTTATACGCAAACTGTCTTGCCCACCCATCTCTCTTTTGACATAAGGATATATCTATGAGACAGTCTTTCCCCTAAGGGCTGGTAGGTTATGGCGGATATCTATGATTTACTGAGTATGGCGGATATCTATAATTTTCCGAAAATGGTCACTATGTGTATAGTCTTCATTCAGCGACCACTTGTGTCTCGACACAAGACTGTCCCTGACGAAGCTTATGTCTATCAGTTATCCCCTCCCTGCTTCACTGAAGGTGTTTCTACGGCCGTATTTGAACAGCCTGGCTCCTACATCCTCATCATACATGGGTTTTTTTAATTTGCATTGGATTTTAATTTGCATTACTTTATCTAATGCAAATACCATTGTTTGAAATGACAATTAAAAAGTTTTGAATTTGCATTTGTTCAGCCAATGCAAATGCAGGTTGTGGAATCGGATGTCAATTGTAATGAAATATGGAAATGCTTTTAATTGTTTTGAATTTGTTTGATTGAAAGTATTTTATATGTAAAGGTTTGTGGATTCGATAGGTATTAACTCATAGTACTTTCGAATTCATAAACCTGTACTGTATAAAATATTTGAAAACCAAAAGTACCGGACATAGAATAATACATACCATAGAAGCTTTTATTCGCTCAATAAATTAAACGTCATAGGTACGATGGAAAGTACACATTGGATGGTGGAAAATATGGGTTCAATAATACCAGATAGTGGCAATAGTATACAACGATCAACAAAGGAACAACAACCGAATTTCGTATTTTTGTGGCAAACTAGTTGTGTTAAATACAATACAAATGTATAACAACGATAAAGTCAACAAAAAAGTGCAAAATATATTGAAATTTTTCAGTTAAGTGAACATATTTTCTAACTCCACCTGGTGTAAGGTAATTTTAAATTTAATTACTCTCATTTCCACAAACCTACAATGAAGAGTGTGAAATGAAACGTCAGATGAGAGAATAAGTTTATCTACGTATGTATTATTCTATGGTACCGGATATGAAGGAAATGATTGGAAAATAAATACAATTGCCAGTGGTATTGAAATTTTTTTGAATTTGCATTTCGAAAGGGAATTCAAATTAAACCACAAAGTATAATTGTCACATAATTAATTTGCCTTATGTATGCTCCTCAGACACCACCAGAGCACTGCGACCTTTTGCATTGTAGACGTACTACCCCATTCAAACGCCCATTTCTCAAAATTGCCGCAAATAACGAGCACGAGCATCCGCTACGGCCTCGCTTCGGGCATGCGCTGAAAATCACCATTCTCACAAATTGGAGGGGCATAGCAACTGGATGAGGATATACTCCTTCCGTCGCCCTCACAAAGCCGTTCTTATGACAGTGTTTCTCTTGGAACTCAGCTGATCGGTATGTACATTAGGGTGTCCCATCAATAAAAATTATTTTTTGCTCCAGCTTTATTTGATAGCTATTAGTGTCAAGTATTTTCGAGATTTCTTTCAGATTTTTCGGTAGAGGATTAGAGGTCACACAAGAGGAATTTACCCCAAAAATCGGGTATTCCGGACTGTTTTTGAATTGTACTTAAAACTCGGTCAATAACCACGATTTTCTTAGTTTGTAACTCAACATTTTTTAAGCTAAACGTATAAAATTTAATTGTATATGCGTACACCACAAGTTTTGGCAATGATTATGCTCAATAAGGTACCATGTATTAAAATTTTTCGTAAATTTTGGATACATTTTGTAAACAACACTTTAAAGCTTTCAAAATTACTATACAAATTTAAAATACTAATGATGCACTTTGAAAGACAAATACGTTCCAAGCAATCTTGGGGGAAAAAGTGTGGAATTTATACTTGCAGTTCCAGAGATATACAGCAGCAAAAACGGCCCCGGCAACGTGTTGCAGGAACCATATATATATGTTTGCAAGCATTGTGTTTGCAAATGTAGCTTTGTTTGTTTAAAACGGCTGAAAAAACCCTTGACGGGCAACAAAGGAACAAAAACGCATTTTCGATTTATGAAAACAATGCCTGCAAACATATATATTGTTCCCACAATATGTTGCTGGGGCCGTTTTTTCTGCATGTAATTCTTTGTTGTTACTTCGCGTATGCAGATTTGTTCATTAAAGAAATGTTTAAAGCAAATCCGATGCAAAAATGGCAAACAATTTATAATATTATTATTTTCATTAAATGGGTAGGGTAAAGAGCTTAAAAATGGCATAACTCTGGAACAGTAACTGCAAATTCAAAAATTTTTTTCACAAAATCACTTGGAATTTATTCGCCTTTTAAAGTGCATCATTAATATTTTAAATTTTCATAGAAATTTAAAGAAAATCCAATGCAAAAATGGCAATCAGTTTATAATATTTTTAGTTTCATACAATGGGTAAAAAGCTTTAAAATGGTATCACACTGGAACAGTCACTGCAAATTAAATTTAAAAAAAAAAAAAAAAATTGCTTGGAATTTATCCGTCTTTTAACAGGCAGCATTAGTTTTTTAAATGTTCATAGAAATGTTCATTTTTTATTTACAAAATTTACGAAAAAATTTGATACATGGTAACTTATTGAGCAAAATCATTGCCCAAACTCGTGGTTTATGCATATAACGGGGTTTTCAATAAGAGCGCTTTAGATACCAATGAAATTCTTTATTCCTGTGAAAGTACGTTCGATGCCATTATGTATGGAACTCGATTTCTTTTGCATGGCCACCACGGGCACGCTTGCAGAAGTCCAGACCCTGAACCCAATTTTCGACAGTTTTCAAGCATAAATCGGCCGATACTGCTGCAATTTCACGTTCGATATTCGTACGAAGTTCATCAATCGTCGCTGGCTTGTTGGCATAGACCATAGACTTGACGTAGCCCCACAGGAAATAATCTAACGGCGTCAAATCGCACGACCGAGGCGGTCAATCGACTGGGCCATTTCGTGAGATAACACGTTCACCAAACTTGGTTTCCAATAAATTGATTGTGGCGTTCGCTGTGCGGCTTGTGGCGCCGTCCTGTTGGAACCACATGTCCTCCAAGTCCATATTATCCAATTGGGGCCAAAAATTTTCGGTTATCATTGAACGGTAGCGATTCGCTTTCACAGTAATGTGCCGGTCTTGATCATCACGGAAGAAGTACGGCCCAATGACGCCGCCGGCCCATAAACCGCACCAAACCGTAAATTTTTCGGGATGCAATGATGTCTCATGGATTACGTGTGGATTGCTGTCTGACCAATAACGCATATTTTGCTTATTGACGAAGCCATTCAGCCAGAAATGAGCCTCATCGCTGATTGTTGAGGCCTCTTA
Source organism: Phaonia tiefii (assembly GCA_963931995.1). Taxonomy (NCBI): domain Eukaryota; kingdom Metazoa; phylum Arthropoda; class Insecta; order Diptera; family Muscidae; genus Phaonia; species Phaonia tiefii. Next base: position 178,133,998 of record OZ008367.1, on the reverse strand, counting down.
AAGTTGAGGCCACTGACTCCAAATTTCGGTACTAAATTTTAATAATTTCGACTCGTTGTTGGCTCGTATATCTTTCCATGATGAAATGGCAAACCTTACTGAAGAGAAATCTCAAAAGAGCGGGGGAAAAAATGGCGTCGTTTGCTGTCCCTATCGATTTACTTTTGTAGCGTCTCTGTTGAAAAACCCTTTATAATAAATGCCTACACATTTTGCTTTAAATATGTTGACTCACAAACGACGAAAATCGTGGTTATTGGCCAAGTTTTAAGTAAAATTCAATAAACGTCCGGAATACCCGCTTTTTGGGGAAAATTCGACTTACGCGACCTCTAAACCTCTTCCTAAAACTCTGGAAAATATCTCAAAAATACTTTGCTCTATATGCTTTCCAATTAAGCTGGAGCTACCATGAAAATCGAAAAAGAAAATTTTTTTGGGACACCCTAATGTTCATGTTGCAGTTTTTCTACATGTGCCTGTGACCAAGGTGCCATGGCGAAGTTTACTGAATGGTTCACTCACCAACACCTGATCTACGTTCTTTTTCCTAGCGGTTTTTCCTAGCGTTTGGGAGACTCTCCGATCGCTGGCTTTTCATAGCATTATTTTTTGTATAAAAGGTTTAAGGTTAGGCTAGGCCATTTTATCAGAATGGATGAAGATGAGCCAGCGCGAAAGGTTTTCGATAGCGAATCCCTCCGTATCCTAGGTGTTACCAGCTGGCGAGAAAAGGCGAAGGGTAGAGCCAGTAGGAAGAATATGTTAAAATTTGTTTAATTTGTTTGTCTAATTAATACGTGTAAGACGTCTGACCTCATGAGGTTGTAAAATAGTCAATAAAAGTAAAGTAAAGGTTTAAGGTTAATGAATATTTTTTACCAGATCTATGAAGTCATTACATACATTTAATGCAATTATTCATAATAATGAGTAGGAGTAATGAATGAATACGTTATATTAGCAAAGAATTTAATAGTATGTATTAATGAAAATATTTTTTCTACATCTCGACTTTTATAGTGCCTTCTCAATTGAATTGAAATCATTTTGTCGCCAACATTTTTACATATTGAATTTGACGTAATTAATTCCATGCCAGTTTATGGCCAACATTATAGAAATGCCCTACTCCCCCCGTCTCTTTCTCACTCGTTCAAGTGCAAACAAGAGTAGACATTTAACTATTATTATTATTGTGTTTTTTTTGGTGTTGTTGTAGTTGGCGGCATTAAAGCCATTATATAGTGGGTATGTCAACAAACCAGAAAATGCCAACAACAAATGGCGATTATATGCAAATTCTGAATATTCTCTAGTCAAACTCACAAAATCACTACCCCGAGACTACAACAACAACACCAGTAAAAACAACAGCCGAAAATCACACTTTCGGCAACAGCAACAAGAAAAAAAGACACAAACCAACAAAAAAAAAAAGAATTAATCGCATGCAAATTCAGTTTATGTTTACCCGCATAATTGGTGTGAATTTACGATTCATTTAGTTGCCGCAGAGAATGGACACGGCCAACATGGCGGAGAGTGTGAGAGCGGGCCCAGCACAAACACAAAATGGTCTCATGACAGCAAATATTAAATTGAAGCAGCAACCACACAGCAACATCAGCACTCGCAGCACTTCCATCGCTGTTTCCAGCCAGTCAACTAACGCCCCCCTACTCACTCGGTCAAAGGACAGCAACAAGCGATAGCGTTTCAGGCAGCTTACAAGTCCACTACTGGTCGTATTTATGCCCTCCAGCTTTTCCCAAAGCTGGGAAATACACAAAAGAGTGGGCTTTTGGCATTTTTCAAGTGAATGTGTGTTTGCTGAGCATTTAGTTGTTTTATGATATACGGATATGAGTACTTTGTCGTTGACTGGTGATGCCCTGTGGCCCAGTTTTATGTGCTGTCCTTCCTGATCCCCATTCTCATCTATATCAGCCGCGCCATCATCATGATGACATTGACTTTTATTATTTTGTTATTTCATTCAAAATCGCTTCGTGGCGAGTCGTCCTTTCTGTCATTTGTTGTCGGTCATTAGGGCAGTAAAAAAGGGAATCGTCGTTTGTGTTGTCTGCCAAACCTTTGATTTTGCAATTTCCAGGAATATCACGAACACCACTTAAGTTTCCGAGAAAATGGCGATTTAAAATGTTTAAATGTTTTTGCGTTTATTTGACTTCTTATTCTCTTAACAAAGGATCTCTTAATGTTGCTTTAATGGGTTAATGGCGATTACTTTGATGAAACATCAAATGATTTGAGGATGCGATGAGAAATTAAGGATAATGGGGTAGGTGTCATATCTTATGCTTTTGATAGCTGGGATTCGCTTTAAAAGTCCTTAGGGTGAGTTTCACAATCTTCAGTAGAAAGCTCAGTTTTATAGGCCATGTAAAATGGCTGTCTTAAGTGACATATAAATGACAAACATCAGGTATTTAAAGTTAATTTAAGTAGCCAATTGCCAATTGCGAATCAGAGCCTTGAGTAGTTTAAATTTGCTCTACATGAACCAGAAAAATATGGCATTGCCCTACTTGTTTCGGCGTCGGTTTGCCATCGGTGGTGCGATTTTAGCCTGCGAGACTTCACAAATTTACTCATGGGTTCAAAACCACTAACACATATTCGTTAATATTTTATGTTTCTGTAATGACAAATTTCATACATCCGACAATTTTCGTATATGATTTCTTTGACAACAATACAATACATTTTTCGTTCATGCAACAATTTTCTTTAATTTGAATTGTGAGAAATTTTGAATTTTAGAAACAAAAGTCAGTGCATGAAATTTGAACAATTTTTTTCGTTGCTACAACAATAAATTTTTCGTTCATGCAACAATTATATTTAGTTTGAGCTTTGGAGAAAAACGTGAAAAATTTGGAAATAAAGTTAGTGTATGCAATTTAAACTATAGTTATTAGGTTTATATCTTACTTGTTCCATCGTTTATTATATAGTATTATGGCCGTCGGTGGTGCAATGGTTAGTGTGCGCGGCTCTTGTACATGAGATCCTGGGTTCGATCCCTGCTCTACACACCTTCACATTTCTTTCAACGGAGGTCACCACGCTTAGTGAGGGCGTCACTATCAAGTACTTAGCCATGAAAAACTTCTCAAAATACCGTTCGGAACCGGTGTAAAATTGTAGGTCCCAATCAGTGAGTGTAAAACTAGAACACGCACAGCTCACCCTCTCCCTTCATGGGATGTAACGGGTAACCATTTATTTATTTTTATTATTTATATATTTTGGTGACTTGCCAATATTTATAGTTGACGAAACAATTTCGTTGCTGCAACGAAAGAGTTGTTAACTGAGCGAAACTATTTTTTATGAAGATCAAGAGTGAAATGGAGAGTAGAGAGAAATTTATCGAACTTACGATGAAACAGAGCACAGCAAAGCAAAATTATCAGCATGAGGAGTGGGCCACGTACACATTTGTAATCAGTTCAATCGACAGTGGTAGACGTATTTCTCCGCCGGAATCATATTTTTCCATTATGCGACCATTTAAGGTCATAACTGACGTTGATGTATTTGACAAATTTGTCGAAGGCCTTCAGTTGTACAACTTTGGAGAACATTATTACATTCCCGTGTTATTGGTTTAGAATTTCTAAGCAACAATTTACAATTTCTGAATTGGTATAATTGTTTTGGAACCCTAAATGCCATTTTTGTTCATTAGTGTATTTGAAAATATTGTTAAGGATATTAAGCACTACAACTTTGTAGAAGATATCAATTTTTAATTTGTTTCAAATTGGATACCTATAGGCGAATATTTAAAGAGAATGGTATAATGCAGCATTTCTACACCAATTATGGAGCTATAAATATAATTTTTGTTGATTAGTGTATTTAGAAAAGTTATCAAGACATTTATAAGCTACAATTCTTTTGAAGAGAGATACCGCAATTTATTTACCATTAGGCAAGAACTGTCAAAACATATAAAATATGTGCCAGTTTCCTTGACGTTTCGTGAAATAATCGAGTAACAGTGTGCTTTTCTTTAGAAAAATGTTTGAGGGAATTGTAAAATGGGAAAATAGCTAAAATATTGCCGAAGATTGTAATGCAATATTTCAAACTGTTTAGGATTTATTGAAATAAAATCAAAAATTGGGCCTTGACCGGCCTACAAAATTTTCTACGGCCTGTAAAAAAACATTTTAGGTTCCAAACTAGCGGGCATTTGTGATACCACATTCAAGTACTTTCATAATTTTTCGGATTGATTGAGGCCCTAAACAAAAATCTTTCATTTGTTGAACAGTGTTATTAGTGTACTTGAAATTACAAAATTCTTCTTTGAATATACTTCAAACCAAATTTAGTGGGAAAGTATTGTTTGGAATGGTTTCGTACTGACATGTCTCGAAACAATACTCATTAAGTTGTGGTTTGGCTATCCCTATAAGGTGTGTTGGTGTATCCAAATTCTTGTGGGATTTCGAGGAACTACAGAGGGAATGAGCTGGTTAGATTACATACTTCCTCATAGATATTATGGGATTTAGGATTTGTTGGAATAACCCAAGCGACTTAAAAACATGTCCTGCAAGAACGGTCCCATATGTTGATGAACGAGAGGTGGACCAATGAGGTTGACGTTTGGTTATCCCTATAAGGTGTGTTGGTGTATCCAAATTGTTGTGGGATTTCGAGGAACTACAGAGGGAATGAGCTGGTTAGATTACATACTTCCTTATAGATATTATGGGATTTAGGATTTGTTGGAATAACCCAAGCGACTTAAAAACATGTCCTGCAAGAACGGTCCCATATGATGATGAACGAGAGGTGGACCAATGATACATATTCTGTACGTGCAAAGCAAATCTGACCGATAGTGGATAGCAGGTGATCCATGAACTTTCTGTTTCTAGCCATGCCCATGGCATGAATTCTTGTTTCAGGTTTGACGGGGCACTGTAAGATTGGTAGGCATTCGAGAGGACTATAGGTCAAGGCAAATGACTTCTGCAAAAGCTGTACCGATGAGGAATAATCCACTTAATATCTTCTCTGGACGTGTCCAGCACCAACAATCAGAAGCATGTCTTTTATGGGACCTCTATGTAGGGACCTGGGAGAATTATCTCAGATAAGTGTAGACGAAGAAACGGAGAATTGTGCTTGGGAACTGGTGTTATTTTGGGCTAAGAAAGCACTACAGAGATACGACTCTCTTGTGAGAATCGAAAATCCAACTATATCAAACTATTATACAACAGAATTCTGGGTCATATCCGGACGGCCGAACAACTTTGGTATGGGAGGTACCAAAATGGGCGTGGCAAAATCACGCATGTGTCGGTGACTGGCGTATGATGACGCAAAGCCAAATACATAATTTGATTAAGATGGGAAGTGTTTCACGCTACTTATCGCATTGACAACTCGGATGACCATCAAGCTTTTGTATGAGAGATACAAGAGTGGGCGCAGCAATCTAGCCCATTTTCTCCAATTAAGTAGACTACCATTGTTTGAGCTGAAGTGAATCTTAACTACCGGAAAAAGTTTAAGAAGAATCATGATTTTGTACTAAATATGTCGATTTGTATGGGGGGTACCAGAAGGGGCAGGGTCACAACGCTCATTTCCAATGCCAACCTAAGTTTGGACAAATAATAGTCAGACAAAATTTCGTTGTGGTCGGTAAAGGGTTACGACAGTTATCGTATTGATCAGCCAGCCAGGCCGACAGAAAGACGGGCATAGCTCTGTCGTCTTAAAAAGCACCCAAAACGAATTTCGTCCGAAGATACTGAGGCCTAATATGGTTTCTTCTATGAGTTACACGTTTTTCCGTATTAATTAATATATACCCCCCGTCCCTATGGATGAGGGTATAAAAAAAGGTCCTATAATACAAAAACGTCGAGTATCGACGACAGACTGTATAATCTGTATTCCGACATAAATAAATAAATGGTTTCCCATTACATTCCATGAAGGAATCGGGGAGAGCTTCTCACAACCAGTGAGCTGTGCGCTTTCTAGTTGTATACTCACTGATTGGGACCTACAGTTTGACACCGGTTCCGAACGGTATTTTGAGAAGCTTTTTCATGGCTAAATACTCGATAGTGTCGCCGTCACTATGCGAGGTGACCGTCGTCGAAAGAAATTTAAGGTGGTCAGAGCAGGGATCGAACCCAGGATCTCAAGTACAAGAGGTGCGCACACTAACCATTGCACCACCGACGGCCACAATTCCGACATCAACATGGAAAATATCGCGGTTAATCTGGCTGGGCTATGCCAGGAGAATGTATCAGAATGCACCAGTGCGAAAGGTTATCGAAGGCGTACTCGAAGGATATCGAAAAATAGGACGACCAAGACTTCGCTGGAAATTGCGTCATTATCTGGTCTCGAACAACGTCGGGGGTTCAGGAAGTTAACAAAACGAAGATAACATATTTCGCCAACCAGGCCGCTCTTTTCCTCATCTCTCCAGTTGGTAATACCAAGTGTATGCAGGGATTCGTCAAGCTGATCCCTTCAGCGGAGTCTTGGTCTTTCTATTTTTCGTCTTCCTTCGAGTTCGGTTTCGTAAACCCTTCGTGCTGGTTCGCCTTCATCCATTCTACTGACATGGCCTGGCCAGCGCAATTGCGTTATTTTGATCCGCTTAACTGTGTCAATGTCGGGATACAGCTTATACAGCTCATGATTCATGCATCGCCGATACTTGCAGTTGGGCGCTATTGGGCCATACATTTCTCGGAGTATTTTTCGCTTGAAGACTTCTAGAGATGTTTCGTCTGCTTGCGATAAGACCCAGGATTTTGTGCCAGAAAGCAAGACAGGTTGTATGAGAGTCTGGTATAGCTGGAATTTTGCTGCTCGAGAGAGGGCTTTATCTCCAAAGTGATTGCTTAGATCAAAATATCATATATTTTAAGGCAGACTTTGTTGTGATTCTTTGCGGAAGATTCGAGGTATATAAATTCGTCCACCACCTCGAAATTGGGGTCTAATTGCGTGGAGACCCTGCTCGTTGAAATCAGTAATTTTGTTTTGTTTTCATTTACTTTCAGACCCATTCGCCGTTGTGCACTATACGGCCATAGATTTTTCAGTGTATTTTTCTCTCGAAGACTCCTATAGATGTTTCGTCTGATTGCGATTCTGCGCCATAAAGCAGATGGACTTTTGTTACTCGAGAGAGGGCTTTATCTCTAAAGCGCTTGGTTACCCCAAGATGACATCTATTCGCAATCACAAATCTCCGCTTGATATCAAGCCTGGCGTTCTTGTTTTTGTTTGCGGCAGATCCGAGGTATATAAATTCGTCCGCGAGCAGCATGTGACTTTTGCTGTTGATGCTTTCATTCATGTTGACTGCAGCTTTTCTCGTAATAATCTCCATTAAGATGTTAAAGAGATCGCACGATAAGGTGTCGCCTTGCATGAAGCCTCGCTTAGTTTCTAAAGGTTCGGTAAGATCCTTACCAACTTTCACTGATTTGGTGTAAGTCAAGGTCATCCTGCAATTTCAATTGATATATTTCAAATTTTAATTGACGAAATTCCAATTGATGTATTTCGAATTTTAAATGCAATTTTCAAATTTCAATTGATATTTTTCAAAATTAAATTGATATTTTTCAAATTTCAATTGGAAATGGTGCAGCCCAACATAAGTATGTTAACCGTGATCTTTTAAACTTTTAATGACTGGTGATCCCAGTAAGTTAGCTGTTCCGTTTTATGTCATGATTACACTATTGAAAAACTATTGGTGGAAGATGAGCTGGGCTATGAGTGTTAAAGTTTCCTGATATTAAAAAGACTGACAAGAACATCGTTTGTCTAAAGAAAAATAATTGTTTTCCCATTACATCCCATGATGGAATTGGGGAGAGCTGTGCGCTTTTTACACCATTTCCAATTGAAATTTTAAAAAATCAATTGAAATTTAAAAATTGTATTTGAAATTTGAAAATTCTATTTGAAATTTGAAATACATCAATTGAAATTTGTAAAACATCAATTGAAATTTAAAATACTTCAATTGAAATTTGAAACACATCAATTGAAATTTAAAAGACATCAATTGAAATTTTAAATTATCAATTGAAATTTAAAAGACATCCATTGAAATTTAAACCACATCAATTCAAATTTAAAATACACCAATTGAAATTTAAAAATCTAACACATAAATTTTGAAATTTTAATTTCAAGTGACGAATTTTGAATTTAAATTGATGTATTTTAAACTTCAATTTATATTTGTTTAATTTCAATTGAAGTTTTTCAAATTTCAATTGGTGTATTTCAAATTTCAATTGATGTTTTTCGAATTTCAATTGATATATTTTAAATTTAAATTGATGTATTTCAAATTTCAATTGATGTTTTCAAATTTCAAATAGAATTTTAAAATTTCAGTTGATTTATTTCAAATTTCAAATAGAATTTTTAAATTTCAATTGATGTATTCCAAATTTCAAATATAATTTTAAAATTTCAATTGATAGTTTTCAAAATTCAATTGGAAATGGTGTAGTTTTATACTCACTGATTGGGACCTATAGCATTACACCGGTTCCGAACGGTATTTTGAGAAGCTTTCATTCATGGCTAAGTACTCGATAGTGTCGCCGTCACTAAGCGAGGTGACCGTCGTCGAATGAAGTGTAAGGTGGTCAGAGCAGGGTTCGACCCAGGATCTCATTTACAAGAGCGGCGCACACTAACCATTGCACCACCGACGGCCGTTTGTCTAAGTTCTTCCAAAGGGATCACATAAGTCCTCTAGAGAAGTCTTTAATGCGGATTTTCCTCGAAGCATCTGGTATATGGGCCAACAACTTTGACGACTGCCTCGTGTATCCTACGCAATTTCCAACATTCAAATTCTATTTTAATTTCCCATTTCCGCGCTCCTTTTGATTCAAATAATCACAACATTTAACAAATTTATTACTAGTAATCAAAAATTCATGTCCCAAAATCAATTTGCAATAATTTGTTTAATTACATTTGGACCGGACCCTTTTTTCTCTTGGGAAAGAGATAGACAGATGCAGAGAGAGAGATAGTGACCGAGAGGCAGAAGAGAGTAATAAGCGACATTTAACAACATTATAATTATTGGACAATTTGATGTGATTTTAATTCACTTGGTTTAATTTTTATCGTGAAATTCAACAACTCTCTGTATAATTCAAATGACACAATATGAAGCGGCAACGTCAAAATGCCAACAAAAATGTAATCACTGCCCGACATTAAAATTATAACAGAATTAAATTAATTGCTAAATCAATTGTAACTCCATTGGGGGCGGAAAGTAAACAACAGCAACATGACAAATTACAACCCAAAATAAAGGAAACAAATTAAAAAAAAAATAAAAAAATAATAATAATAAGGCGAAAGGTCCAATAATACAAACGATGCAAATAAAATTGTTTAAATCCCAAAGTGAAACCTTTTTATTTTCCCATCGTCACTGACTGACTGCCTCTCTTTCCATTCCTTTCCATCATCCTCCGTTGCTCCCCTTGGGAGAATGCCGCGTGGAAGAAAGGACATTTGGTGGCAGCAGGGAAGATAACTGCTAAAACGTTTTCAAATTACTAAACACGAAAATGTCGAAATCCATGGTGCTCTTAAATGACCTTTTCTTTATCCAGGCGGATGAATAAAAACACAAAAAAAAAATCAAGCGACAAAGTCATGCTTAAGCATGCATTAAAAACATTTAAACAAACACTGGATAATGACAGCAAAGCAGAAAAAACCTTTGACCGTCACAAAGTGTGAAAACAGTACCAGTTGGGTGTTGTTATTTCGCTTATCCTCCTTTTGATGTGACTTCAAATTTAATGTTTTCAAAGGATTTAATAAAGAATGTTAAAGGACTAAACCAGAAAAGTCAGTTAGTCATCGGTAAAAGTGTTTGGATTGGATTCATTTAGCAATGACAGGAAAGGACATAATATTAATTATACAGATCTGAGAACTCAACTTTTAGTTATGATTTAATGACAATTTTAAATATTAATGCACGCAAAGAAATATGTCGTTACACCCAAACGAAATTTCGGTTGAGGAATGCAATTTGGGTAAATGGATATTTAAACGATACAAGATATAATTTCATTTGTTGCAAATAAACAACATCGTTACGAGAACCAAAAACGTTTATAACAAATGATAAAAAATCAGAAAAACCTATACGGAATGGAGGAACTGACAAGGGAGGTCTTGTCCCAAATTTGTCAGGAATTTAGCACTGTATGGTGTTTTGCGTGAGCTGGAGGGATCAGGTTAAATTTGCTGACTATTTGGCAATTGCAGTAATGAAATTCCACATTCCGAGATATGCTAATGGGCTTAAACAGGATACTTGCTAATACACGGTGAAAAATCTGTCTTTTTGTTGTTGTTTGGATGCAAATATAAAATGTGTTTAGAGCTTGTCGAAAATATAATATACTTGTGTCCAAACATATTGTGTTTGCTATTCAATATTACATGTTTGAGACACAATGATTAATATGCTAGAATATATCATCACCTAAAGTGCAAAAGGCCGGTTTTTTATTTTTTAGAGGAGACGGAATAAACGTTATAAATATTTCTTAAAAGCTACTTTTTTCTCCATTAATTTGTTTTAGAGAAACAAACCCGTCTTTGTTTCCTAAGCCTGAATCTAAAATTTGGATATTAAGTTTCAAGTAGTATTTAATTTATAACGTTTATTGCTTCTACTGTAAAAAACTAAAAAGTGTTCTTACGGCCTTTTGCACTTTAGGTGACGATATGAGTTTGCGACCCACATATATTTATGTTTGTGATACAAATACAGCTGTATTTGTTGCACCACTATCTATGCTCACAAGAGAGCAAGATAATAAAAGAAGGACAACGGGAGAGTCTATCTTGTAAGTGTGCATCTGTATTTTTGCATTATTCTCTCAGTCAGTGGGTCATAAATATAAATATATATATATGTGCGTGTAAATTGCAGATGAAGTCAGTGTTTCTAATTTTGGCTGATGTATTGCGGTTTAGTTTCAAGTATTCAGTCGTCAGTCCTTCATCGGACAGATGATATCAAAAGCGCTTGATCAGTGAAAAAAGAATAAACGAAGGCTCGGATGTTTAACTGGTTTGTGATGTTACTTTGGTTTTTGTGTATGTGTTTCGTATATTTGTATGTGTGCTACCAAAGTGAGAAACGATTTTGAGGAAAGAAACTGGAAAGGCCAACAACGTGAAGCCCTTTGTCTGTCCGAGCCTTTACTGAGAAAATCAGAACGACGGACAATTTGTGAAATAAACGCTTGCCTTGCATGAACTAGATTTGTATATAAATATATTCTTTAAGTACCAACGCGTAGTGATAACCAACGCATAGCTGAAATCTTCCGAAAACAAAAACGTGAGAGACAACAAAGGAGAAGCAAAAGAGCAGCAGATTCTCATTTCATGAAAAAAAAAACAAATAATGCATTTAATGCACCTAAATGTAAAAAAGGCTGTTTTAAATCTTTTAATTTGTTGTATTAATTATTAATAAATGTGGATTTATATTGATAAAATTAATAAATAATACATACATATATATTGAAATCAAAGAATAATTCGTTTTTAAATATTATTATGTTTGGGGGGGAAATACGCATATATTTCCACGTAAAAGCATACGTGTTTGCCAGAAAACATGACACAAGTGAGTTTGGGACTTGCAAACATATTAATGTTTGAAGTTTGTTCCAAACATATACATGGAACCTGCAGAATATATTTGGGAGAATATGTTAGAGAGACCATTATGTTACAGCATGTAGGGCCACGGAAAATCGGTTGGGTGTAAATTTGGAGAAACCATAGCTGAAAGCAGAAGGTTTCGTATATTTAGCCATTGTTAGCAGGTGGTAGAGAGGGTTTATGCAATGTATGTATCTACACGCTGAAAACTTTGTCTTTTTTGTTGTTTGGAGGCAAATATAACGTGTTTGTAGCTTGCCGCAAATATAGTATACTTGTGCTTAAACACATTGCGGTTGCTATTCAATATAACATGTTTGGGGCACAATGATTAATAGGTTACAATATATGCATTTGTGATCCAAATGCGGGTTTGTTTGTTGAAAACTGCTGAAAACACTGCTGTCAGTCACCACAAAGAAACAATAAGCTGCAGATCTTCAATTCAGGAAAGCAATGCTTGGAAACATGTACATGGTTCCTGCAATATGCTGCTGGGAACGATATTTTTAAGCGTGTAGCATACAAGGATTTTGTTAATTGGATTTGTATTTTAACTTGCATTGCTATATCTAACGCAAATGCAAAAGAATTATCATTGGTTCGCAATGACAATTAAAAAATTTAGTGATTGGCATCCGATTCAGATTGTTGAATCGGATGCCAATTGTAGTGAAATATGGGAATGATTTTAATTGTTTTGAATTTGTTTGACTGCAGGCAATTCTGTTTTTAAAATATTTTATATGTAGAGGTTTGTGTCTTCGATAGGTATTGCCACGTAGTACTTTCAAATCCATGAACCTGTACTGTATAAAATACTTGAAAACCAAAACTGCCAGATATGAAAGAAATTCTGTGAAAATAAGTACAATTGTAGAATTGGTATTTAAATTTTTTTTTTGAATTTGAATTCAAGTTAAATTACATATTATAATTGTAATATAATTAACTTGCCCCATGTATGATGTCCCTACAAGTAGTTTAGTTGGTTCATGTGCTCTCTCTCATCTACGGCCTTTAAAGTAGTCAATGTTTGATAACAACGAATAAGGAAATTTTAGTTTTCTCCTTGGTGACACTACTTTTAAATTTGATCCTTAATGAAAGTTGGTGAGTCAAAATCTCCGAACCCCACAACAGGGTGTTCCAAATGTGGACTTTACCACGGAACGTTTCATACAAAGTAAGTTACTTTTTTGCCAAGCCATCTTCGGCTCCTAAATAAGAAGTAGTATTTCGAATTTTTCTTGATAACTTTATATATTTATTGTTTAACCATGTACCCAACTATAACCACCCATCCATTTCAGAATTCTAAATCCTTGGGCATTGTAACGATTTATTTAACTTTTCCTTACGTAAAGATATGTCCTTTTGTCTCACGTTCATTGTTGAACAAAACTAAATGAATTTGTCTTACATCACGTGAAATTCAACATTTATTTGCCTGTCGTCCCACCGTTGCAATGTCTTGTCCTGCTTCACAAGAAGAAAAAATACAACTTTTTGGGGAGAAATCAAGAAAATTTATACCGACGAAATCCTTTACGGAAAGCGCGAAAAGTATTTTAGCAATTGCTTACCAAAAAGAAAGGACAAAACAAATGACACAAGGACAGAAGAACGAAGAATTGTTAAGCAATTTTGTGATTTTTCTTTTATTTTAGGAAATATTAAAACCATAAGAGAAATAATGGAAATCTACGGAAAATCCAACTTAAGCAACTGAAATGTTACAAGAAAATTAAAAAGATAACAAAGTGAAAGTTGACTAATTGTAGCTGGCAACGACTACTGAATGATCTATAATTAATAAAGGATATTTAAAATACTTTAATAACTGGGTACAATTTCAGATTGGGGTAACCCCAAATTAAAGGGAAGGAAAGGTAGGTGTGTACAAATGTACATATGGACATTCATCGGTAAATCAAGTCCTCCCTCCAGTATGTCTGACGGCATTATACAAAAAAATATATGGTTTCCCATTACATCACATGAATGAATTGGGGAGAGCTTCTCACAACCACTGAGCTGTGCGCTTTCTAGTTTTATACTCACTGATTGGGACCTTAGGTTTGTACAGCTTTTCGAACCGTATTTTGAGAAGCTTTCACTTTGCGAGATGACCGACGCCGAAAGAAATTTAAGGTGGTCAGAGCAGGGATCGAACCCAGGATTTCGTGTAATATTGCACCACACGGCATTATACGTCTGCAGTATTTTGGTGCAGAAATCTTCACTTTTTCCTCTGAGTGTTATTTTATCCATATCGATTTTAATAACAAGGATGTATAGGATCTTAAGTGAAGCACAATTTCATCTGAAACTACCCCGAAATATGTAATCCTTTTTGGTTATAAATAACTATTTTCCAATTACATCCCAAGAAGACACAAGGATCAGATTTATTGAGTTATGCTCTTTTTAGTTGTACATTCACTGAGTGGGACCTACACGGGTTCCCAAGAGTTTTTTGCCCGTCACTAAGTGAAGCGACCGCCGCAAAATAATTGTGAGGTTGCCAGATTGCACCACCGACGTGTATCTGTGTACATTGGTTATATTGAGCGCAATGTGGGATGTGGGGACTTTACTTTAGTAGTGTTCGGCGATAAAAAAAAAGGTGCCATAAATAGTGATGTGCGGTTCCATGTAATTTAAAAATCGGTTCTGTTGATTCCGGATCCGAGAAGAACCGGGAATTTGATCCGGTTCCTGAGCTTAGCACATTGCTGACACAGAGAGGCTTAAGTGAAACATCTGATTCCTTATGATACACTGAAAGAATAACGCGTAGTCGCATAGATGAAACATTTTCGTTAATGTTTTTACGTTGTTATAGTGAAAAGTGTCGTATATCCGACAATTTTGTAGTCACTGCAACGAAAAATTTCATACTTGACTTCTTTAACAATTTTTCATTTCGTTGCTGCAACAACTTACTTTTCGTTCCTGCAACAATTTTACTTAATTTGAATGTTGTAGGAAAATGGGTTGAAAATTAAAAAAAGTAATAGCATGAGTTTTAAACTACTCATATTTGGGTTATCTCTTACTTTTTATAGTTTATATTTATTATTTATTTATTTTTGAGGTTTGTCAAAATTTTTAGTTGACGAAATAATTTCGTTTTTGTAACGAAACTAATTTTTATGATGGTATATAGAGAGAAGCAGTCGAAAAAATGAGCGAGCGTAAAAAAGAGGCCAGCTAGAGAAATGGTGAGCGTGAGTGGTGGGTCACGTACACATCTTAAATCAGTTCCATTGCAACAACCGAAAGTGGTAGACATATAATTATTCCGCTGGAATAATTTAAATAAATTTGTTAAAACAGACTAATTAGTTATATTTAGTAATAATCTTATATTGTGAAAACTAAATTGTGTGAATTTATTTGTTTACTGTGATCGTTTGTGTAACTTGCGAATTTATAAATCGAATACATATATAAATAAACAGAATGCAAGGAGCAACACGACAGCAAAGAAAGTGACGCATCGATAGCAGAAAAACTACCCCGAAATATGTAACTGAACATTTGTGTGTGTGTATGCGCGTAAAGGTACAAATCGCAACACAATGTTCGTGTTTTGATCATAATTCGGTCGCGCCTGTTTCGTTGTGTTGGTATTTTAGTGTGAACAAATTCATTGCAGCAATGAAGCAAATTCCTTGCAAGAACGATACTTATTCATTGAAACAATGAAACAAATTCATTGCACCAACGAAACAAATTCGTTGGAATAATTAAGCAATTTCATTGCAGCAACAACCATACTTTCACCACAGTAACGAATAATTTGCAGTTGATGAACACATTTTCATACCGGAAATGAAACGTTACGTTCGCTCACTTTCGATGACAAAAGTTGTTAGGGTGATGAACATTTTCATCCGTGTGACGATGCTTTTCAGTTCAGTGTATATAATATGATATGATATATAATATCTTACGATATATCACATCTTATATTATATGACATTTGCTATCAAGTCCGGTTCAGAGAATTTATTGGACCGCTTCCGCTTCTCAGCAAATTGCTATCCCAAAGAGGGTGAAGTGAAGTTTCTTATTATAAGAATTTAAAATATGATAAAAATACATATATTGGTACCCTCACCCAAAAGGTTAACACTTTTGGTTTCTTTGGAAACGAGACCTCTTATTCGGAAACCATTTTCACGTACTGCATCGGTGTTTTGTGGCAGAACAACCTTCACGAAATTCATCCTGGAGCGAACGGCATCCGAGACTGAACTCTGGGTACCAGTGATTTACAGTGGTTTTTGATGGTGCTTCATCACCAAAAGTCGAAAAAAGTTGATTGAGACACTCTTGTCCTGATAATCCACGGCGAAAGTCGTAAAAAATCATCGCGCGAAAATTTTCACGGGTTAGTTCTATTTTTTTAACCTAGATGCGTTTTTCAATCCACTGTAAATACGACAAATAGTGCTTGTATGTTAAAACGTTCTATGTATATTTAGGCTAAAAAATTTCAAACTTTCCAATGGAGGTTACAGTTTGCATCTGGGAACAATAGTATTGTCAATTCCCGAAATATAACTAGCAACCCTCGTAAAATCTCATCTCGCCAAGTACCCAAATGCTCCAAGTGGCGTAAACGAGCTGTGGGATAGAGTAAAAGTAATTTGGGATGCGATTCCAGCGGAAACGACAGCAACATTTTGCAACACCATGCTTTGCCGTATACAAGCTTTGAAAGAGCCAATGGCTACTGAACAAAATATTGAATTAGAAAACAAATAAATTAACATAAAGACAGAGTGCAAAATTGTAACATTTGTATAAGTTTACAATATCTACTGTTCACTTTATATGTACCCCAATGTGCACAAAAACGGGTTCGGATCCGTTTCGAACTCGTTCATCATAAAATCATAAAAAAGCGGAATGTGAGTTCTCGAATTCGTTTCGAACCCGATACGAGTTCGTAAAAACATAAAAATGCGAATCAGTGAAACTGCGATTTGGTGGAATAGTCTCGAACTCGTTACGAGTCCGTATAAATATAAAAAGCGAATCAGTGAAATCGCGATTTGGTGGATCCGTCTCGAACCCATTATGAGTCGGTAAAAACATAAAAAAGCGAATCAGTGAAATTGCGATTAGGCGGATCCGTCTCGAACCCGTTACAAGTCCGTATAATCATAAAAAAGCGAAATGTGAGTTCTCCAATTCGTTTCGTACCCGTTACGAGTTCGTAAAAACATTAAAAAGCGAATCAGTGAAATTGTGATTTGCCGAATCCGTCGCGAATTCATTTTATTTTCATAAAACGAATCCGAAACGGATTCAAATATGAATTTCGTTACGAGTACGAAACGGATACGAAAATTACAAAACATGATTCGTATTTTCGAGAGGAATTTTATACGAAAACGAATTCGTTATGAGTTCGTAACGGATGTCCGTTTCGGACAAAATGTACGCAGAAACGGATCCGTCTCGAATTCGTAACGGATTCATATGACACATTGGGACCTACGGGAAATGAGACCGGTACAGAACCAGTCACGTGATAGGTCCATTAGTGAAAAAGCTCATTCTAAAAAGCATACACAATTACAAAGTGTACTAAAAAGTTACGAAGCGTGCACTAAAAAATACATAAAGTTCACTAAATTGTACTAAACAGTACACAAACTGTAGTACAAGGTACGCAAAAAAAAAAAACCAACACATATATAAAAAGCACACCTATTGTACCAAAAAGTACAAAAAAAAATTACACATTGTACACATGGTCTGTGCGCTTTCCAGTTTTCACTCACTGATTGGGACCTACAGTTTTACACCGATTCCGAACGGTATTTTGAGAAGCTTTTTTCATGGCTATATACTCGATAGTTTCGCCGTCACTAAGCGAGGTGACCGTCGTCGAAAGAAATTTTAAGGTGGTTGGAGCAGGGATCGAACCCAGGATCTCCTGTACAAGAGGCGCGCACACTACCCATTGCACCACCGACGGTCCACTCGTAAAACATATACTACAATGTAAACAAGGTACTCTAAAGAGTGCACTGTATCACATCCTAACTAGAAAAGGGTCATAACCCAAAATGTCGAAAACTGGGTTTGTGAAATTAAAAAATGTGTAGAAATTTTTTTGACAGAAAGGAAGAGATTTAAATTTTTACTGCGGATGGAAATAAACCTCGGCTATTGTTTTAGAACAAAAAATTAATATCTGAAAAAGTTGAGTTAGAGCTCATTTGTTGGTTTAGGAATAAACTCGAACAAACATAACCGATGGTAGATACGATACCGGAGTAGAAAAGGTAGTTTTATAGTACAGACTGTTCCACGAATGGTTCTTTGCAATCGATTACTATGCTGGGCTCATAAATCCGATACAGAAATTGCGGCTAAAATTAAATTCGAATGGGTAAAACGGGCAAACCTTAGTGTAATTAACTACAAAGAAACCTTGAGTAGTCCTTGTCTAGTCCTTTTCACAATGATTTCTTTTGAGATCGCTGTAATTCAATACCAGCACACCATTCCAGCATAAGGACATTCATAAGGCGACCTGGATATCTCCTGAGCAGCGGGCGAAGAACCAGACTGATAACTTGGTAATAGATGGCAGGCACTCTTCTAGTGTAATGGATGTACGTGTGATTCGAGGTGCCAATATCGACTTGGATCATTACCTGGTGGCTGCGAAGCTGGATATTGACAAGCTTGATTGACCGGAGATATCAATGTCCTATCGACAGAAGCTCACTCTTCTGCTAGATCAGAATACCCCCCCAAGACACAGATGCGCAGTGGAAGCACATTTCCCATTCTTTGGAAATCGCTGCAATGACTGAACTTGGATATCAAAAACTGCAGAAGGATAAGCTATTTTACGACGAAGAATGTCGCATTGCAACTGATGAAAAAGACGCTGCATGTATGGCAATGAAACAGTCAGTTACAACGCGTGCTGCGAGTGAGCGGTACAAGAAGCTGAGAATGGAGGAAAACCAACTATTTAGGCGGAAAAAATGGCAGTGGGAGCAGACAGAGAGTGAAAAAACCAAAATGTGCAGGATGAATGGTGAATCCCGAAAGTTATTCCAGAGGGTAAGAAGATTGAATAACGGGCCTAATAATGGGCTGCTGAATGGGAATCTGGTGACTGAGAAGCAGTGAGTGCTTAAAATGTGGAGAGACCACTTTTCAGCACTGCTCCACTCGGATTCTTCTACTGAAGATCAGGAGGTAATGATAGTGGAAGATAGATTCTTCTACTGAAGATCAGGAGGTAATGATAGTGGAAGATAGTGTAGATTGTACCCCCCAACCAAGACGAGATTAGAACGGCGAATAAGAATAATAAAGCCGCTGGTGCGGATGGCCTACCCTCTGAACTTTTTAAGGCAGGCGGCGAAGAACTGCTAGCCTACATGCATCAACTTATATGCGGCATATGGCTGGGGGAATCTGTGACCGACGATTGGAGTCTCATTGTATTATGTCCTGTATTCAAAAAGGGTGATCCGTGTGTCTGTTCCAACTATCGCGGTATCAGTCTTTTATCCATCGCGTATAAGGTTTTGTCGAGTGTATTATGTGAAAGACTAAAGCCAATTATTGAAAACCTGATTGCACCTTATCAGTGTGATTTTGGACCAGGCAAGTCAACGACTGACCATATATTTACGATACGCCAAATCCTGGAAAGGATCTACGAAAAGCAAATCGATACATACCACCTTTTGGCCGATTACTAAGCTACTTTCGATAGCCCCATACGGGGAAAACTGTACGAAGCTATGTCTGAACTTCGGATTCTGGCAAAACTGATACGCCTCTGTAGAATGACGCTGACCAACACTAAATCACAAGTGAAAATGGGGATAGAGCTCACTGAACCATTCTGTACCAAGCGATGACTTAGACAAGGCGACAGACTTTCGTGCAATCTCTACAACATCTTAATGGAGATAATAATGAGAAAGGCTGCAGTAAATACGAACAAGACCATTAACACGAAAAGCCATATGTTGCTGGCGTATGCTGATGACATAGACATCATTGGGCGAAATTTGCGAGAGGTTACTGCAGTATTTTCAAGAATCGAAAAGGAATCAGCGAAGGTGGGTTTTGCTGTGAGGGCAAGACAAAATTGATGGTGTCAACGACTAGAGAAACTTCTCGACTTGGTCCGCACTTGAACGTGCACAACCGATTTAATTTTGAAGTGGTAGATGAATTTGTCTACCTTGGATCCGCCGTGAACAAGGACAACAACGTCAGCCTGGAGATAGATAGGAGAATTGTGCTTGCAAATAGATGTTATTTTGGGCTCAGCAAGCAGTTTAGGAACAAAGCCCTCTCTCGACGGACAAAAGTCCAGCTATATCAGACTCTCATTTTACCTGTCTTGACATATGGCTCCGAAACTTGGGTCATATCGCAAGCGGATGAAAAACAACTGGGAGTATTCGAGAGAAAAAATCTCCGTAAAATATGTGGTCCTGTTAGGGATAACGGCAAGTATCGACGTCGCTGGAACGCAGAGCTATATAGCCTATATTCTGACGAGGATATAGCTAGGCGAATCAAATTAGAAAAATTGGATTGGCTAGGCCATGTTATCAGAATGAATGAAGATGAATCCGCTGGAAAGGCCGGGCAGGAGAATCCTTCCGTATCCTTGGTGTTACCAACTGGCGAGAAAAGGCGAAGGATAGAGCCAGTTGGAAGAATATGTCGAAATTTGTTTAATTTGTTTGTTTAATTAATATGTGCAAGACAGACGTCTGACCTCATGAGGTTGTAAAATAGTCGATAAAAGTAAAGTAAAGTAATTCAATAAACTTTTTCACAATTTTCCTCCAAGAACCATTGGCGTTTATTTTCCCTTGTGTAGGGTACTTGAATTTACTTTGCTTCTAAATAAAAGCAAACTTAGCCAAAGAAATTATTTGATATTACGAACAATAAAGCTGTTAAGCAGAAATGGCGGCCTAAACTGTCTCAACGAAAGACGTTTCCTATTTAGCGAAACTTTGACAGGATGAAAAGACATTTACAGTGCAAAGATTCACTGCAGGCAAATGAATAGCGATTATTTGGACGAGGGGAGTGCAATATAAAGTCTAACTCTGCTGCTGCGTTATCCTGATGACGTTTTCGCATTCATTATTTCGTTGTATTTTAAGATTTCCCTGCCTGTGAAATTGAAAAGACAAACGAGGCAAAGATTTCCAAATGGCAAAGTTGTAAATCTTGTTGTGTTTGTGTCTTCTTTGTATTTATATTCTTTTTCGATTGGCCCCGGTGAATATAGGAGAAGTTTATCTCTTCCTATGTGACTAAAGGTAGTTGGGAATGTCATACGATATTAAGTGTTGGAGTTGGAAAATTTAAATGTTTAATAATTCCTAGGAAAATACAAGTCTTAGCTAGATAAACGTTTAAATCTTCTAACTACACCCAATGACTACAGGGTGTTACTATTTTTTTCTTTTGAAATTTTAATCT
Source organism: Phaonia tiefii (assembly GCA_963931995.1). NCBI lineage: Eukaryota > Metazoa > Arthropoda > Insecta > Diptera > Muscidae > Phaonia > Phaonia tiefii. The sequence continues at coordinate 178,112,713 of OZ008367.1, read as the reverse complement.
GTCGCCTGTAAACTGTTGTAGGATGACCTCGGATAAAAGTCAATCATATTAGAGCAGCAGGAATCCACCCTCTGAAATAATGAAATCGACACATAAGGCCTATTTGGCGGTTGAGAAAGACAGCTTTGTTAAAATTAATCTATATTTAAATATTATAGAACATGTTTTAGCATTTATGCCGAGGCTTATAGGACGGACGGACGCACTGGAATCAGCCACTGGGATACTATGAAATTCTGTTTAAATACTGACGTTGTTGATTCGTGGTTTATGCTTTTTGTACAATTTGTTATTCCATAGAATTTATGTTAAACTGATATTCATGATGCCATTTGTCAGCTAATTCCCTGCGATGTCAAAGTTATCGATTGCAAGTTATTGTGGCATTAATGCCATCACAACGAATTCCGGATGTTCGGTATTGTATTAAAAGAACACAAGTCATTGCTGTATTAATGCAGAAGATATCAGCTAATATCGATAAGCACGACATTTTTTTTTTAGCCTAGTGTCAGAAAAAAAACGCGCCTTAGTGATGAGCCCATCACTATTTGAAACAAGTTGGTAATAATATCGTATTAAAATATTAGCGCAGTTTGCAACTGGTATCATAATACAGTACGACATTTTTAGCTGGTACTTTAACAGGCCGCGACTTCGAATCGATGAACACACATTCTGGCGAAACAATATTAAGTCTGGAGCATCTCAGGAAAAATGCAGAACAGTGGACATGTGTACTTATCACGATCTTCCTATACTACTTTTACCGAAGCATTAGTCAGTGGAACCGACTGAAATACAGGGTTGTTCAGTCACGACTGGACAAATTTTTCCTTGGCTCATTTCATGAAAATATGTTTATCTACGACCATTCCCGATAATGCAAGAGAGCGAAATGTCAGCGGTTTGAAAATTTTCGGATTGGTGATCGAAGGGTACTAGGGTAAAATTGCTAAGTTGTGAACCAGATGGCCGGATGTTTTTGTTTTTGGGCTTGTTTGAAAGGCCTTTTAGAGGCCTTTAATCATTAATAAAAATGTGAAATCGCCGAGATACAAAATTACCTAAACGAAGCCCAGATGTCTAACTTTTCAAAGTTATGACTATTTGACTGAAATGCAATTTTTTGTTTGTTTTGGAAGCGAAATAACAGCGCGCTTTTATTTGTTTTTGTAAATTAACAAGTTTAAGATTTTATTTTATTGGAATTTTTGGCTGAAGAATCAAACACAAACGAAAAAAAAACATTTGATGTTAAAGGAAGTTTTCAATGTAGTTCCCGTTTTTACTGAACACAATTGCAGTCGTTTGCGAACCACATCGGACACGTTCGGTAAGACTTCTGGGCTTTGTTTAGGTAATTTTAGAAAGGTAGGACTAATTTTTAAGAGAAAAAAACATAAGTTATCTGCCATCTGGATGAGAAAATTGAGGTTATATGTACATTCTTATGTGGTTATTATTTTTAAAAGCTCGGTATCTCGGCGATTTCACTTTTTTTTTTATTTTTTTAATGATTCTGAAAGGTCTCTTAAACGCCTTTCAAACAAGCCCAAAAACAAAACAAAAACCGACCACTGGTTCAGAACTTAGCAATTTTACCCTAGTACCCTCCCACCACCAATCCGAAAAATGTCAAACGGCTGCCATTTCGCCCCGTTGCATTTTCGGGGATGGACATATTTTCATGAAATAAGCCAGGGAATGCGCTTGTCAAATTTTTCCAGTCGTGACTGAACCACCCTGTATTTCCTTATAACGCATTTACACCGCCGTTTATCGCGGCCAGATTAGCTATAATCCTGTTCTCTAAACTGTGCCGTTTACACCACCTAATTTGAGATTAAATTGACATTTCAGTTGGCAACTCCGTGCTTAGACAAACACCGCGCCGAAACAAAATTATCGACGACGGCGGCACAACAGAAAAATGAAGTTGGCGGCTATTGGTTTTGCCAGTTTTGTACAAATTTGGGATGATTTTGAAATAACTGAAACTTTAAAATTGGATCAGTGGGTCAAATAGGGCCAGACGATAAAATAGGCTATCTGATTGAGGTATCTCCAAAACATGCATTCTGAATGCAGCAACCGCTTCTTCAGGTGTCGAAAAACGTTGACCTCTCATTTTGTTTTTTACGTACGGGAATAAAAAGAAATCATTCGGTGACAAGTCAGGACTATACGGCGGATGACCCATCAAATATGTAGATGTTTTGGGTGCTCAAAAATGCAGTTGTTTCAGCCGATGTGTGACAGCTCGCATTGTCATGGTGAAGAGTGATCCATCTTCGGCGGTTGGTTTTCCTGATTTCTTGGAAGACAACTGGCAAACATATGGTTGTGTACTACCACTCAGAATTCACTGTTTTAGTGGTACGGTTGCGACATGTCCGGTTTTTCCGAAAATACAGGCGACCATTTGCTTGGAAATGCTTCGGGCGCGAACAACTTTTGTTGGATTTGGCTCATCTTGAAACACCCATACAGTTGACTGCTGTTTACTTTCGGGTTCATACGCGTACATCCAGGTTCATCACCTGTCACGATGTCATAGACGTGTTTCGAAGCACCGCGATCGTATTTTTGGAGCATTTCCTTCGACCAATCGACACGAGCCTTTTTTTTGAGCGATTGACAAATTGTGTAGGATCCAACGCGAACAAATTTTTTTGACAGTCACATATTTATGCAATATTTAATGTATGCTGGTCCCACTAATGCCTAAGGTTGTCTCAATCTCACGATAGGTCACAGGACGATCTTGCAAAATCGGTTCGCTCACAGCATCAACGGCTTTCGGAACAACAGCTGATTTTGGACGACCTTCACGAAATTCGTCTTGGAGTGAACTACGACCACGATTGAATTCACCATACCATCGATAAACACTGGTCCTTGATGGAGCTTCATCGCCAAAAATTGAATTAAGTTCATCCATGCACTGTTGCTGAGTTAATCCACGTCGAAAGTTGTAAAAAATAATCGCACGAAAATGTTCACGATTTAATTCCACATAACCTCAAAAATGTCCAACTTTACGATAGAGCTGTCAGTTGCCCGATTGCAACACTAGGGTTGCCAAATCCCGAAACATAAAATTCAACCTCGTATGAATCATTTCTTGACTAATGAGTGGCTAAGCTACAAGAACAGAGACAGTATATGGAGCGTGTGACAGTCGGTATTGCAATGGTAGTGTGTGCTGCTCTTGTACATGACTACGTGTTTTCGATCCTGCTCAGACCACCTACAATTTTATTCGACGGCGGTCACCTCGCTTAGTGACGGCGACATTATCGAGTATTTAACTATGAAAAAGTCACTGATTTTGGGAAGCTCTCCCCAATCCCTTCATGGAATGTATTGGGAAAATCATTCAAACAAAGCGATGATTTATACGACCTTTCGTATTATATTAAAAAATAAAAATGTTCGAGCGTTTGGTCGTTTTTTAAATAATTTTAATCTTCTATATTTCGTTGGGCTTTTGGTCGTCAGGAAGATATACACAATTGTTAAATAAAATATTATAATTAATTTAATTTAATTTAGCTGATTCATAACAGTTTCCTATCAACTGTCTAACTTTAGTATGAACATGTCTGTTTCAATCAAATGCAACTCTGATAATCGTGGTTGTTGCCGGTACAACGACAGCATTTCATCAAAAGTTAGCAGCTCATTAGCCACTCGTTTTCAATAATTGTATTCTTCAATATTTCGCCGCCCTTTTGGTCGTCAGGAAGATAAACACAGTTATTAATTAAAAAATGATAATTAATTTAATTTAATTATTTAATTAATAATTGTGGTTATCTTTCTGACGATGCTACCCAAAGGGCAGCGAAATATTGAAGAATAAAATTGTTTAAAAAAAACGAACAAACGCTCGAACATTTTAATTTTGGAATGGAAAACCATTATTTTTTGTATATGGGGCGTAGTTCATTCATTTCAGATCTTTCGCAATTCCTTCAGTGTAATCCCGTTTTATGGGTACCTGAATTCCAAAAGGACGTAACTCTAAATTTTTTCGACATCGCGGTTTTTACATATTCAAAATAGGAAAAATTAAACAAGAGACTCAACACAAACATAGTCTCCGTTTATTAATTCAAACTCCATTTCTAAAATTTGTAAAACTTTGAATTTTACTCCGATTTTCCCCCTCTCATGTAAAGTTTTTAATATGTCAGTTACGCCATTTTAGAATTAAGACAACGATATGTTGTGGCTTCATCAGTGCTCCTTAAAATTGTGTAGGGTATTCAATTCCATATTGAAATGTAAACGTGTCATATTGAAAATCCATCCACCACGGACATCAATATTTTTACAGCATTATTTGAGTGGAATCCAAGAGAAAGCTGGTCAGTGCCTTTTTTGTGGTTAATTCTGATGTCTCTATGGTCACAAATAATATAATTAACTAATCATTTGCTGGTCATGATTTTTAGGTGACATATGATATTAATAAGGGATATCAACGGATGAAACAAATGATGTCAACTAGTAAAAAACACACAACTGTGGGGTTTTTAACATTTCCTATTAGTATGCAGACAGACTTGGACGAGGACGTCAAAAGGATGTTGGTTGTGACATTTAATGACAATTTCTTCCTTTTTTGTAAAAAATCTAAATTTCATTCTCCACCCTTCCGCTCAAAACTGCGAAAGGATAGAGGGTTTCTTTTTGTCCATAAGTTGTGGCACAACAGTAAAGATAAAGCAACTAAGGTATAGTAGGAAATACCGGATAAAAGGTATAATTCGGAAGGAAGGAACTAAGATATTTGAATATATACCCATATGCCAATCATCGCAGGGTCTGCGAAATGTCAAATTTGTTATTATTTAAAATTTATTTTATTGCAGAAGGGTTGGAAAGTAATATCATAGTAAGAGATTGAAAAATATTATTCTATATGCCCACTTATGGAAAGGACATTTAGGAGATACGTGTATCCTTGCTTAAAATTCAACGACGATGCTTTTCAACATGATCAGCAAATGTGGGGGCCGTCTTGTTGGAACCAGATGTTGTCAAGATCAACTCCTTCCAATTTCGGCCATAAAAAGTTGGTTATCATCGATCTATACCGCTCTCCATTGGCAGTAACGGTATTGCCAGCTTCATTTCGAAAGAAGTACGGACCGATGATTCCATCAGACCCAAAACCACACCAAACTGCCAATTTAGGTGAATGTAATGGTTGTTCTGGAATAATTTGTGGATTTTCTTCGCACCAGAATCGACAGTTTTGTTTATTTACCGCACCACTCAGATGAAAGTGAGCCTCATCGGAGAAGATGATTTTGTTAAAAAAATCGTTATCGTTTTCAAGTTGTTCCACTACAAAATCACCAAATTCATGACGTTTACGGTAGTCCAATGACTTCAGTTCTTGAGTGATAACAATTTTATACGAATGCAAGGCCAAATCCTTTCTCAAAGTCTGCCAGGTTGTGGTTTGAGACTGTCCCAATTGTTGACAACGACTTGGAATCGATAAATTGCAGTCTTCAGCAACACTTTCCTGAACGGCCACAATATTTTCATTACTTCGAGGGGTTGTTTGTCTTATTGGCAATTGAATTATCGTAATTTGTAACAAGTCGACGAATAGCGAGCACAGGTAGACGATTATTACGGCCATATAAAATGGCAAAACCGCACGAAACGATGCAATTGTGAAAACGATTATTTTGATAAAAAAAATGAATAATTTGTAAACGTTGATCTTGCGTATATCCCTCCATGGTGAAATGGTAAACATTACTGAATACAATGGAAAAAAAATTACAGATCATGACATACTACAAATGACCGAAACGTCAATTAGAAATCATATCACTCCAATTGGAAAACCCTTTATATGAATGAAACGACGATACTATGAGCCCATTTTGTGATTGATAATTTCGAATAATGATACGCAGGCGGAGTTGTATTGTATTCACCAAGTTTGTCAAGTCGGCTTAAAGAAGTAAGCTAAAGCTTCTCACCTTTTTTCCAAATACTTCGTATGAAGGGTCAGCGGATAGCTTCTTACAATCATTGAGCTGTGTGCTTTCTAGTTTTACACGTACTGATTGGGCTGGGTTCGGGAAAATTCCAAAAACAACACGCAAAGAAAAAACTCCTTCCTCCCAAACGAAATCTCAGATAACTGAAGTTTGTTTGGGGACTGTAGTTGGGAGAAACGAACTTCTGTTAATCCATACATGTCATTTCGTTTGGGAGAACCGAGAAATGTTTGCAGCAAACGAGTTATGAAAAATATAAGCTGAAGTAACGTTTGCGAGAAACGAAAAAACGTTTGCGAGAAAAGAAAAACGTTTCCGCCAACTGTTTGTTTGATAACAGCAACTGAGTTCTAGTTGCTCTAAACTAAAAAAACGTTTGCGAGAACTGAAAAACGTTTGCAGTAACCGAGTTATGCAAAATTAGAGCTGAAAGAACGTTTGCGAGAAGCGGTTCCACCAACTGTTCCTTCGGTTACAGCAACCGAGTTTTAATTAAAACCTTTATTTATGGCTTCCGTAAGTTCTTTCTTGTTTAATTTTCCAACTTTTATGATTTTGGATTTACCCATAAAGTTTTTCTTAAAAAAAAGTTGGAATTTTTGTCTATTTTTCCACTGTCTACTTACACGTCTGTCTCGCCTTGCATTCAAAAATAACAACTAAAAGCGCATAAAACTACAACGTGTCAATTGTCCATCCAAGATGTATTAACAAGGTAGAAGCATTAGAATGTGTGATCACTTTTATGTGTATGCGTGAGTATGTATGGATAAGACTGTGTACACAGTCAGAGAATGAGAGAAATTTACGTTCTTCGTTATCTGTTCTCATTAGAAAAATGGCTAATTTCGGTTATAGCAAATGTAATTTTGTACGTGTTTGATGCAAACAACGTTTGCAACAACATGATATATATTTGCGATATATGAGTTTATTTGGAAGAACTACATGAACGGTTGCGATTAATAAATTAATTCAAATCAATCAAAGTATTGTTTAGAAAACCGAGCAATAAACGGTTTTTTCTTTGTATGCATAAAACTGAAAATAATTTAATTTTTAAAAAATTGTGATTTGAATTCCCTAGTAAATACACTTTTCCATTCATAATAAAATGTTTTCTTTATTTGCTGCAGAAGTAATGTATACTGATTTCAGGCTAATTAAACTTCGCTTACAAAAAAGAGACGATTTGCCCGATAACTCGATAGACGCAGCAGCAGACAAAATACTTTTGCGGAAAAAGAACTGGTTTTGCTCCAATTACTGAGCTCGTCACGTTGTTTTTTCTTTGCGTATATTAATTATTCTTTTCTACCAAAAATATTTGCAATTATTGAAGAGGTTTGTGTCGAATTAGAGACACGCGAGTCTTCCGCCCCATCTCTTAGGTGTAAACTTAATAAATTATTCTAAACTAAAATTAGTAATAGTTCCTGTAATCCTGACAATACTTAACATCTTTAGCAGTGTGTGTGGTAAAGGGATTTCAAACCAAGCATCATCAGTCCGCATTTTGCTTAATGACCCTATTTTCGTTTGTTTGTTCATACTTAAGGCTCGTATCTGTACTGTTTTTCGCAGTACTGTACTGTTTTTCGACATCAAAAACTGCGTACTGCTTTTCTCCCTCAATGTACTGTTTTTCGATACATAATAAAAATACTTCTATTTACTTCAAAAATAAGCATTCTCCTCGGATTCGTCGCCAGCCGCCAACTGCCGCTGTTGAGCGTCGGCGGTTGACGATGAATAATCGCACAGAAGAAGTTGTCGATTGCTGGCGCCGGTGAAGATAATCGCGGCGGGCATCGACTTTTGTTTTTTTTTTTGTGTTCTTCTTTGCTACAATTCATCAGTATCCATACTTGCTTAGAAAATTCTAATATCTTCATTTTAATAATTTTAATTTTTATAGAATAAATAATGTCTCAATCAAGACGAAAAAACATATTTAATACAAAACTTCGTGAAAAGTATCCATTTCTCGAAAAAACAAAAAGTGATAGTGATGTTTTGTGCAAAAAGTGCATTTTCAATTGCGTTTGGTGGTAACGCGAATATCGGTCGTCATATGAAAACAAAAAAACATCAAGACGCTGAAATTGTCGCTTCTACCAGAACATCGATAAGATCACATTTTCAATCGAATGTGGATTTACATTTAACGGCACTGGAAGGAATGTGGGCATATCACGTTATTAATTCTAATCACAGTTTTAAATCGTCGGATTGTGCGGCACAAATATTTAAATCATGTTTTAAAATAAAAAAGTTTTCGTGTGCGCAGGAAAAATGTCAAGCAATAGTCACCAACGTTTTCGCGCCGCACGCCCAACAATTGCTTAAAGAAGATTTAAAAGACTGTAGTTATGTGTCAATCTACACAGATGCACCAAACCATGGGAGTATCAAACTTTTTCCTGTGCTCGTTGGATATTTCATTCCCACTGTCGGTGTACGCGTTAAACTTTTGAATTTAACCGAAGAAGATGGTGAAAATTCCACCTTAATATCCGATCTAATAACGTCTACTGCCAGTGAATACGATCTGAGGAAGAAAATCGTCTGCTTCTGTGGCGATATTGCAAAAGTTAATTTTGGTGGAGAAACTCGTGGCAGAATGAATAATGTTTATCACCGATTGAAACAGTGGCTTCCACATTTGGTCGGCATCGGCTGTGTCGCTCACATAACACACAACGCATTGAAATTCGCATGTGATGGAATACCATTCGACGTAGAGTGGGTTGTTGTGAAAACATATTCTCACTTCTATCTTAACACTGTACGCATGACAGCATTGAAAGCTTTTTGTGAAGAAGCAGAAGTGGAACGTAACAGGCTGCTCGGATATGCAAAAACACGATTTTTGGCTCTCGGGCCAGCTATCAAGCGTATTTTGAAACTCTATGATGCTCTTCAAATGTATTTTCTTGGACTGGAAAGAGGAGAAAAAAAGTTGAAGGATTTTTTTAGTGAAGAATCATCAAAATTTTGGTTGCTATTCGTTCAAAAGCAGGTAAAAATATTCATTCGGGGTGCCTATTCAATTTCTCTAATTATATAGAATTTTCCTCTTCTCTTTCTGCTTTATTTTTCTTTTATCAGGCTGAATTATTCGGAAAATATGTGCTGAAAATTGAAGGTGATGATGTCACTGCAATCGAAGTTGCACACTGTTTAAATGAGCTCGAAGAAACACTAAAAATGCGTCAAGAGGATGATTTTTTATCGCCAACTGCAGTAGCAGAAAGCAAAAACTTATTGACAATGGATACAATTCGATTGAGATGGCTGCTATACGCACCGATTTTTTCGGTAATTTTGCCTGCTTTGATTTTAATGCTTTTATTTTAATTTAAACTAATTTCGTAGCCGCTGGCTGCACTCTCCTACTTCCATTTATGGACAGCACCGTTCGAGCCACTGAAGCTTTTTGCGTGGGCAGTATTGAAAGAAACACCAACATGGAATGAAGTCGAAGCCGTTATGAACACGTTGAGCGAATAAAATTTGTACAATGCCAATGAAAATGCGGTAAATTTGCACACCCAATTTATTGTATTGTACGAGCGACAAAATTATGCAATGGAGAGAAGGCAATGTTTCGATTGTGGATCGGTGGGTGGATATATTTATTCATCTCAATAAAGCCGATTGCGAATTCAAAGAAATGGCCACGATCGTTGAATATATTTTATGTTTGCCAGGAACTTCAGCATCAGTGGAACGAATCTTCTGTGTGGTGAACAAAACTTGGACGTCAGACAAAACCCGATCAGATGTGCAAACATTGAAGGCGATTCTGACCGTCAAATGTAATTTGAAGTACAAATGCGTTGATTTCTACACATACCTCAAAACGAAGCCGGAATTGCTTCGCCAAATTGCTTCAAACGACAAATACAAAACAACCACAGAAGCTGATTCTGATGGAAATGATTATTAATATTTTTTTATATATTGAATAAAAAATATACTGCGAAAGGTACTGCTTTTCCAAATCGATGTATTGCTTTTTTAACAAATTTCAGTGAAATGTACTGTTTTTGGTCCAAAAAACTATACGAGCGTTATTCATACTACAAGATTTCAGAGGCTGATACATTCTTCTAAGTGAAAAATGGAATAATAGATAATTCACTGACATGACTAGTTTTGAACTCCTTGACAAGTTCATCATTAGATGACTACCATATGCATACGCAATTTGCATATCGTCGCCTGAATCTTGACGTGGCGTATACGCCAATTTACAGTTTTGAAAAAACCACTTCAAAGTTTAAATCTGATAATCATCGAGCTTATACGGCAAAAGCCATACTCAATATGTATCTCTGAAACCAATGAATATAAAAGAATGAGGATAAAAACCGATGTACTAATGTAGACAGTCAAAATTTGTCTGCAATCGAATGCCAACAAACCAAACGAGTGAAGCCTTAATCATTCCCTGCTCTCTCTCTCTCTCTTACTTTCTTCATTGAAAATTTCAATCATGGTAGAATGAGAAGGTAAACTCGGTAGACAGCTGATTTAAATTTTTTTCTCGTTGTTTAGTTGGCCGCTTTTGTCAGATTCAAAGGTTTTGTTTTTCTGTTTACATTTATTTGTTGGTATACATACGTATGTGTTGACTTTGACATGAGGAGAGCCTAAACAAAAAAAAATGCCTGTTGTTCTTGCCCACAATTGTTGTTGTAGCTACTGTGACTACTTGGTATTTTTACTATGATTTCAATTCGCGAGCAGCTTTTTGATAGTGTTATTTTATATAACTTTACAAATTCTAACCATGTTTAAGTAAAACTACATATAATTATGAAATAATCAAGATATGACTCGAAAGAGAAATTCGTTTGAGTGATTCGCGTCGACTTTTTTGGTTCTCTTCTACGAGGGTTGCCAAATTGCGCACAACTTCGGCCGCCTAATTCTTGATGGTCTTTGTGTCAAAGACGATTTGTACATCGTTTTTGTTTGTGTGGATCATAGTAAAAAAACAAGTAGTAGCAGTAGACGTTGTTGTTGTTGTAGGAAGCAAAAACATACATTTTGTTTTTGTTTCAATCGCTTAAGTTGTCAATCTATACACGTAAGTATACCAATAACACAGGAATACAAAAAAGTATAAAAACAAAGTGCATATGAGTTTGACAGCTGAAACGATCAGCCACAATGAAAAAACTTAAAACAGCTGTTCTAACGAGTTTACCTTCCTGACTTTACAATGGTGAGGACCGACCAAAGTGTCTGGAATTTTAAATAGAAAAGAAAATTTACTCATGGAGTGGATTGTCAATAAAGAAAACCAGTGAAGCGCCTCGTTTCTCTGCTCTATCTCTCTTCGTTGAATATTTCAATGGACGAGCAGTTTTTTGATGATGTTATTGTATCTAACTATAGAAATTCCAACCATATTTAAATAAAATTACATAAAGTATGTAAAAAGTATGAAATAATCAAGTTATGACGCGGGAAAATTGCGCCGGTTTTTTCTTCTCTACCTGTACATCGTCTTTGAATAGCACAATTTGAGTGTTACTCGTTCCAAATCCGTTTCCAACTCAAAAACGTCAAAATGACGCCTATATGCGAATTCAAGAAGTCAATTATTCCAATAACAAGAGCACTAGGCTTTTTTCCTCCATGTTCTCTTTTCCTACGTCTGTTTGTGAGAAGCTCTCCCCTAACCCTGTAATGGGAATCCTGTTAGTCCCGAGGTGAGTATTTCCTTTTAAAATTCACTATTTTCCAATAGTTCTTCAAAAGACACCATTAGGGATTTGAAAAATATTGAGAAAAACACAAAATTTAAGTAATTTAAGTAAAGTCACCACTCGCTTCTGTCATCGGTTTGATACTCGCTTTTTATACTCTGCCAATTTTCACTCCATTTCCATGGGGTTTAGCTTTCATGTGAATCCTTGGGCAGTGCATGAGCTATGTATTTCGTCATTGTTCGGGTAATGAGTGACATGTGTGAACCGGATCTAAATAAGTAGCAGCAGGTAAAAAGAAGCATTTCTAACCTATCTGCGACATGTTGGAGAGGAGGTTCGGGCAACTTTTGTTACATATGCTATATTTAAAGTCCCAACTCCCCACCCCTTCAAAAAACCCTAAAGGATCCTAGTATAATACTCACTAAATCTTTGACATCCAAAGATGCTAAAAATCACCCCCCAAAAAAAATGGTTGTCGCACATTCATATTTCAATTAAATTGAAAGCGCCAAACATTAAATGAACAACATTAAGGACATTTTGTCATACAAATTTATACACCGATGACATGGGTGGCGGGGCGGAATTTATAGCTAAGAAAATAAAGCAACAAATAAACTTTGTTGCTGTACAACAACGCATAAAATAAACTTGGCTATAATGAATGTTCGTGCTAAAAACAAATTAATTATCCTAGAAGGTGAAAGAGATGGCTGCCTTACATACTTGGTATTTACCATTATTAAGTTATAGCAAATGCCAGTGCTCCACATCGCTCCGCGTCTCTTCGCTTACTGCACCACCACTTCGCTCATATTCGAAAGCCACTACCACCACTATGGTGGGATATAAAAGGAGCTCTTGCTTATAGACAAAGAAGACTAAGTACCACAAGTCACAAGACAACAGCAACAACAACAACAAAGCAAAGTGAATAGAAAATATTTTATGATGGGTGTGAAAATAGCTCATAAAGAAACACAAACCAACAACTAACAATGCCAACGTTACAGTATTAATGATTTCCAAGTACAAGGGAAGAAGGGGGTGGCATTTTTTTCGGATGAGGTATTCTATCTTTCCTAGAAGAGGAATTAACAACAACAGCAATTGCATGCATTTCCTTAATTATGCAAAAGATTGTTCATACAAATGGCAAATGTTAAAGAAATTAACTCAAAGAGAAATGTGACTCAAATAGTGGAGGAGAAGAAATTACTATATAAACAACAAGAATATCCTGGTTGCTTCCTTGAATAATAAATCTTTTCAAAAGGGGAAATTTGTGGTAAGATCAAAGTACTAAGCACGAATGAAAAGTGTGAGGGCGGTCCCAAAACTAGCCGAAAAGACGTATAGATGGCGCCAGAAGTTTGAAAAAAAATTATTTTGGTGAAAAGTGGCAACCTTATTAAACATATGTTTTTAGTTTTAAGGCGCCACGGTGTTTACTATTTGATCACCGTTATGTAAATCAATATTTCCAGTTGAAAGGTCTCAGTCGAAGCAATATTAAACCCGAGCTAGATTCTACTCTGGGGGAGTCTGCTCCTTGCAGTACGAGTATAGAAAGATTTCTCTGATTTATTCCAAATTTTGTGATTAAAATTATACCACATAGTTGCTGGATGATCACTTTCAAAAAGGGTTTAACAGGTACAATTTTGGAATGAATTTTAAAAGTAGGGTAATTCCAACAAAAAAAAATCGACACATAAATCAGTATTTTCGAACCCGACCACTGTTGATTGGTATAAAATTTGGACAGTACATTCTCCTAGTCCATACGAATTCTATGACAATAAAAATGAGTCAAAATTCAAAGTAGTTTTTGTTTTATAGTTCGTTGAAGTAGGTATTGAATTGCGCTTTCTGAAAAAAGGACCTGACTTAAAAATGGCATAACTTTGGAATGCGTTAATGGATTTCAAAATGTTGGATATCATTTTAAAGCTTGAAAAAACCGCTTTAACGTTTCCCAGAGAGTTTTTAAAAATCCGGTATTAATTGACTGAGTTATTGAAGTTTTTATTAAAACAAAAATTAATTATGATTTGTTTTAATACAATTTAGCTTTAGTAAAGTAAAGTAAAGCTTTAGTTTTAATAAAAACTTCAATAACTTAGTCAATTAATACCGGATTTTTAAAACCAAAGTTGCGTTTTACTCACTAGTACATGTCACTTTTGAATAAATTCAAGGGTATTATAGTTTCTTTCTAAAATAATGTGTGAAATCCTCGTCGAAGTAAAAAAATTACGACAAAAATTAAAATATACCTGTTTGGTGGACAAAGTCACACAGACTTCTCATATTTTCTTAAAGAACGTATATATCGTTTAAAAGGCCTAAGTTTCTTCTTTTTAAATCTGGTGAGAAAATAAAAATCGGTTGATAATCAACTAACTTACAGGCTTATAAGTGCGCAATAGTACGCAAAACCGGGGTTTTAACCGGTTTTCAAGATTTTGGAGGTGTTTGGGAAATTTAACAAACACATTCTTGTTTCACTCTTCAATACCTACAAGAAAAATACTACTACTTCCCAGGTATTTCTACTGTAGTATTTTTCGTAACTGTGTTATACGCAGTCACTACCTGAAAAATCGAAACTAAAACAGCAAAACTTTAGCAGTCTTTACCCAACTTTATGTATCTAATGATCCCATGGAGATCCCATTATGAAACTTGCCTATGATGTAGAGAAAAATGTGGACTTTCTTTTTGGTGGGAGGTAATCAAAAATTAAAGATACGTTATGCCACGATACTCAAGGATAGAGGATACTTTGGAGGTTTCAATATCATTGAACCACAACAACATGACCTTTGTATGGACTATTATTAAAGCGGTTTTTGCAAGCTTTAAAATGATATTCAACATTTTGAAATCCATTAACGCATTCCAAAGTTATGGCATTTTTCAACGAACTATAAAACAAAAACTACTTTGAATTTTGAGTCAATTCTGGTATCATAGAATTCGTATGGACGAGGAGAAACTACTGTCGAAATTTCACACAATTCAATCCTGGTGGAAATATTTTGGAATTACCCAGTATACTAAGTGGAAAAGTATAGGTTAAGTTTGGTTAGGTTAGAGTGACAGTCTTCATGCCAGGCTCTCATAGACCTTGTAGTCCACTGTGATACCACAGTGACAGAAGGGTAAATATGAGATTTTAGTAGTCCGTTATGTTGAAGCAGTTTGATTGCTTTAAAAAGCTCAAGACTTAGCGGATATGTTAACATCAGCCAGATTTGCTAACGCCCAAAAGAATGTAAGACTAAGAACATGTTCTATTGACTTCACCCTCCTCTTCGTCAGCACAGCTTTGTCACGAAATAGTTTAACAGATCGCTAATTTGTGTACATGCACCGTCGGAATAAAAAGACTATGGCGTCCAGAACATGTTCTATGAGCGCCTAGAGGAAACATACGACCGCTACCCTGGCCATGACGTTAAGATTATTCTGGGTGATTTTAATTCTAAAGAAGGTAGGGAAAGCGTCTTTGAATCAACCATCGGTAAATTCAGTCTAAACGCCATCACTTCCGCCAACGGAAAGGTGGTTCAGTGTCCAGTGTGCGCGCCTCTTGTACATGAGATCCTGGGTTCAAACCCTTCCCTGACCACCTTAAAAATTTCTATCGGCGGCGGTCACCTCGCATAGTGACGGCGATACTATAGAGTATATATCCATGAAACGGCTTCTCTAAATCCCATTCGGATTCGGTGTAAAACTGTAGAAGTCAAACCAATGGAAATGGATCAGGGTACTCACCGATTTTGAAGAGATAATGACGGGAATCTTGTCGCAGATGTTGCAAGTATGTTGCGAATATGGAAAAATCACTTTTCCGATTTACTTGTTCCAGAAGGCTTCAATATTGATGAGGGTGTGGACCACATACTGGACGATGGCGTCGACTGTAACCATGAAGGCGGTTCCCCGGAGTAAGGTTTGGCTATTTCACATCCGACCTAGTTGACCTCCGCGATTATTCCTAATGTGCGTGTAATTTTTGATAGCCGGGAATGGCGTTCGCGCCGTTCCGACATAAATGAATACATTTCAGTTTAATTTCAGAACAGAAATTTCCCGGCTACTCAAAATACCGTTCGGATCGGTGTAAAACAGGAGGTCCCAATCAGTGAGTATAAAACTATCACTGGTTGTGAGAAGCTCTCCCCAATCCCTAAATGAGATGTAGTGGGAAACCTTTTTTTAAATTTCCCGGCTTAAGAGCAACAAAGCCGCTGGTGCTTATGGATCTGGCTAGACAAATGCGTGCCCGATGATTGGATTTGTAGCATACAATGTTCTGTTTTCAAAACAGGCGAGCAGATGATGTGTACAAACTATCATGGAATAAACTGTTTATCCATCGCATACAAGGTCGTTTCGAGCGCAATGTGCGAAAGACTAAACTCGTTTGTTGCAGAAGTGATCGGGCCTTATCAGTGTGGCTTTAGGCATGGTAAGTCAGCTATTATATATTCTCCATTCCTGGAGAAAATCCACGAAAAAATCGACACCTACCATCACCTTGAAGATAATATGGCTGCCTTCGATAGCCAGATACGGGCAAATCTGTAAAAACATATGTCGGAGCTTGGTATTCCTGACAAACTGACACGTCTTTGTGGAATAACACTGACCGACATGAAATCCTCAGTAAAGATTGGTAAAGATCTCTCCGAACCATTCAGTACAAGGTGATGCCTCAGGCAGGGCGACGCCCTATCAAGCGATCTCTTCAACATATTAATTGAGATTGTCGTATGCTGATGATTTTAAACATCATTTTGTCGAAAGCTGCGAGAAATTACTGCAGCATTTTTCAAAAATTGAGAAGGAATCAGCAAAACTTGGATTGGCAGTAAACGAGGACAACACAAAATTAATGGTTTCGACAAGCAGATCATCACCTGATTGTATGATCACCCGATTATATGAAAGGCTGAACGTTTGGAACCATTATAATATCGATGTAGTGGACGAATTCATTTGCGTCGGCATCTGCCGTGAACAGAAGCAATAACGTCAGCCTGGAAATCAAACGGAAAATTGCAAACAGGTTTTATTTTGTGCTAGCACTGCAAACATAAGACTCTCTCTCATGAAATGAAGATCCAACTATATCAGACTCTCATACAACCTGAATTGTTTCATGGCGTAGAATCCTGGGCCATATCGCCTGCTGATGAAACATGATTGGGAGTTTTCGAGAGAAAACTATAGGGTGTACAATAATAGAAAACGGTGAGTACCGCCAACGGATGCTGCGACCTGTATAATCTGTATCCCGACATCGACGTTATTATACGTTGAAAAAAGCGCGTTTACGCTGGCTGGGACATATCTGTAGAATGGATACGAAGGCACTAGTGAGAAAGGTATTCGAAGGCGTGCTCGGAGGGCATTGAGAAATTGGAAGACGAAGGCTTCGCTGGAAAGACCAGGAGGAACAGTGCCTGCGAGGGCTTGGTGTTACCCCTTAACTATGTCAATGTCCGGATAAAGCTCGTACAGCTCATGATTCATGCGCCGCCGATACTCGCTGGAGTATTTTTCTCTCGAAGACTCCTACAGATGTTTCGTCTGCTTGCGATAGGACCCAGGATTCTGCGCCATATAGCAAGACAGGTTGAATGAGAGTCTGGTACAGCTGGACTTTTATTACTCGAGAGAGGGCTTTATCTCTAGCGTGCTAGCTTAGCCCTCCTCTCAACTCTCCGCTTGATCTCAAGACTAATGTTATTGTTTTTGTTTACGGCAGATCCGAGGTATATAAATTCGTCCACTACCTCGAAGTTATAACGGTTATCAACGTTCACGCTTTGGTCTAATCGTTGAAACCATTAATTTTGTCTTGTCCTCATTTACCGTCAGACCCACTTTTGCTGACTCCTTCTCAATTCTCGAAAAAGAACGCAGTAACTTCTCTAATTTTGCGCCCAATGATATCTATGCCATCAACATACGCGAGCAGCATGTGACTTTTGCTGCTGGTGGTTTTATCCATGTTGACTGCAGCTTTTCTCATAATGATCTCCATTATGATGTTAAAGAGATCGCACGATAGGGTTTCGCCTTGCCTGAGGCCTCTATTAGTTTCGAAATGTTCGGTAAGATCCTTACCAACTTTCACTGCGGATATGGTGTTCGTCAAAATCAGCCTGCAAAAGGCGTATGAGACTTGCAGGAATACCAAGGCCAGGCATTGCTTCGTAGAGATTCTCCCATATCGGGCTATCGAAGGCCGCCTTATAATCGACAAATATATGATAGATGATTCTCCAGGATTTGGCGTAGCGTGAAAATCTTGTCAATTGTCGATTTTCCAGGCTTGACTATCAGGTAAAATATTGATTCCGACTTTAGGCAGAACATTACTTCTCAGCCATTCCGCATCTTCTTTAAAAGCTAAGATTTCTTCCTGGAAGTCATTACGGTGATCAGACAGTCATTTCGCAATGGATAGCCCTAGGTCCGTAGAAAAGACACCAAAGCCTACTTTATCGTCAAGTTTTTAACCATCTGTATAGAAGTTAATGAATCTCTTATGTCCAGGAATGCGACATTTCTATTCTGATTGATCAGGTATAATAGTGTGGTAGTTTTTGTCAAATAGTGGTTCGGCTAAAGAGTAATCGAGAATACCTGGAAGATCATATCTTGTTTTGAGGATGACACTGTGTCTGAAGCAATTTTTTTTTTACCAGATTGACAGTTGCCTAAGCATTCGCTGAACTTTACTCCGTATCTCGCTGGAGGTGGATTTATGTAGTGTCGTCCATCAGACGATATCGCCATACAGCATTATCGGTCAAACTACTGCCGTATACAACCAAAGAACTACACGTGGATTGAGATTCCATCGTTTTCCTATTGCCATTTCCTTTATGAGCAGAAATTGTAGAAAAAGTACACAATGTGTTCTCAAAGTGCACCTGCTACTGATTTGCTCAAGGTGCTCAAGATACAATAAATAAAAGGTAGTCCCATTACATCCCATGAAGGGATTGGGGAGAGTTTCTCACAGTCAGAGAGCTGCGCGCTGTCTTGCTTTTACACTCACTGCTTCAATCATCAACAACTAATGTCTTTAATTTCAAATTATTAATAATTAATAATTTCTTATAGTTTTCCTCTAAATTACAAGTATAAATGCAGTTTTTTCTCGAGTGTAAATTAAGGAAATTCTGGAACAAATAGCGTAATGAAAAAGTGAATAGAAATTTATGAATGTTTTGTTACTTTTTCTCACCATTCGCATTGTTGTTGCGCCATTACCGTGAAGAAAAAACTTTTTGCCATTTTTACATTTGTCCCAATGCATGGAGCCAGTGTAAGCCAGCGTGGTCAAAACATTACTAACACTGTGCGGCAATGTCAATAAGATTGTATATTATATTTTTTGTGACTTGGAATTGTTGTTGGATTTGGAACGATGCAATGCATTAGAAGAAAGTCACTGTGTGGTTTAGATTGTGCGCCGACGGCATCATTGGTCCTTACTTCTTCGAAATCGATGGTGGCATTGCGCTATCGATCGATGATAACCAATTTCTTTTGTCAAAAAATTGGATGATATGTATGTGTACGACATGTGGCACCAACAGGATCGTGCTAAGTGTCACACAGCTGATGCTATGGTGGATATTCTGCACGATCGATTTGAGGGCATGGTTATCTCACTAAGATGCAACGTAAACTGGACAACGAGATCGTGCGATTTGACCCCCTTATACTTTTTCACGAGGGGTTTCCTTAAGTGGCAAGTGTAAGCTAATAAACCACCGATGTTCTCAGAATCAACATGAAATGTAAAAATTCTCAAATTCAGTCTGATAAATGCGCCAGAATTATCGAAAATTGTGTCTCGGATAAGGTGAGCATAATAAATAAATTCCGGGAGATATAAGAAAAATTTTACAATATCGCGTGTAGTTTGTGGCCATCGGTGGTGCAATGGTTAGTGTGCGCGGCTCTTGTACATTATAACGTGGATTCGATCCTTGCTGTGACCACCTTCCATTTCCATCGACGACGGTCACCTCACTTAGTGAACTTAACCATGAAAAAGCTTCTCAAAATACCGTTCGGGATTGGTGAAAATATGTAGGTCCTAATCAGTAAATATAAAAATTAGAAAGCGCATAACTTCCAGGTTATGAGAAGCTCTCTCCAATTCCGACATGGGATGCACTGAGAACCATATTTGTATATTTTGTTGTTACTTTGGAGAAATGTAGATATATTGCACATGGTTGGAGTTGATATGTTTACTACAATAATAGGGACTTAGTATCTATCGCACTAACAAATATCAGACACGCCAGGAAAAAATACATTTAGATTTCGTTTAGTACAAAAATATTTCTTTTGCCACAAATATATTTCGGTTGTTACTAGTCTTATGGTTGACCAAAAATTTATTAGTTTTCCCGGAGATAACAGGCGTTTATCATACAAATTTGTTTCTTTTGTTTTGTAGTAAACTTTTAAATGCCCCAAGAACTGTCATCATTTACTTTTGCGGCAAATATAGAAATTCGTTTATTATAAACGAAAAAGAATAACCGGCATACACTCTACAGTGATCAGTTTCATGGATCACTTCTCTCTTCGTTGAGAGAAAACAGGTTTACATAAACACACAATTTAATTTACCTAAAGATGCGTCCTAGTTTACGTTTGCGGCAAATATAGAAATTCGTTTATTATAAACGAAAAATAATAACCGGCGTACACTCCATGGTAATCATTTCCATGAATTGCTTCTCTCTTCGTTGAGAAAAAAACAAGTTTATACAAACACACACTTTAATTTTCCTCAAGATGAGTGTGCGGCAAATAAAGAAAATCGTTTAGTACAAAAGAAAAAGTTTATACACACCCTTTGAATTGATGATGCCAATTTGTACTGTTTCCTATTACGGCGTTTGTAATTTATTGTGTGATTCAACACACTGATCGTTTACCTAGTTATATTCCCCAAACGTTGTTTACTTCTCTGAGCTTTCGTTTGGGGGAAACGAACTTCCCTTACGCGCACTATAGAAAAGCCTTTGAACCAAAATACCAAAATAATTTTTATTGTGTTTGCTCGTTCATAGTTTTATTACCAGCTGCTGCTGTTATATATCTTGGTCGGTTGAATATAATTTGCAGTTGAAGTTGTTGTGTGTTTCTACGTAGCATAATAAAACATCTTGCCAACATGTTTCGGGAGTGGCACACGATGATGAATCACATGTTGGATTTTTCCATAGACAGGCACACACACCTCGCAAACACTCTTATTTTTTATTTTCCCCTCCAATTACAAAAGAAAACACACAAATTAATGTCTACCACTGATTTTGTACGTTACTTTTTTTTCTGTTTAAAATATATCCTTTTGATTATATCTAAGGATATGTTGCATTTTCTCTGATTTCTGATGTTATTATTCTCTTTACTACGGGGGAAGTGAGAAATGGCGGCTTAAACGTTTTTGGCGCCATTTCAAATTGATGTAATGTCCTGTCATTGATACTGACTGATGACACTTACTGGAGCTGGGCAATAATTTAATTTCTCCTTTACTCTGTCTCACTCGGTCGTTGTTTGTTTGTCATTCGAATTCAATTTACACATCAAATTGTCGATGAATTGGAATTCGAAGGGAAACAACAATTTAAAAGTTCTTGATAGGTTGGGTTGGTTTGTCTGGTGTTTGGTAAGATGAAAATAGACGATGCTATCGTGCGATTTTGACACGTTGTTGAAAAGGTAAAAGGGTTGCCAGAGGAAGTATGACTTGATATGAACAGGGCATCTAAAAATTGTGAGTTTAAAAATAAAGAAGATTGCGAGAAGTTTCCGCTCTCTCCTCTCCGTTATATTAAGGAGCTGGAGGAAAACATATATACTTTATATATGGTGGGTGTTATGAGTTATAGTGGGTTACTACCATAGAGAGATCATATACCTAGAGCAGCGACTGCTCTCAGTAAACTTACAAAGTTTCTTGTGGTTGCATATGGACGTTGTTTGTTTTTTTTAATTTTTATTTAATAATCGCAGATAAAGACATTGCTCCAACCAACCAACAAGAAATCACTTTTAATACTTTTCGTTTTGTGTATTACAACTTTTGTGTTAATACCATACATGGTTTTTGTTTAATTTGCATTGGATTTGAATTTGCATTGGATTTGAATTTGCAGTACTTTATCTAATGCAAATGCAAAACCACTGTTCACAATGGCAATTAAAATATTTTGAATTTGCATTTGCTCAGGAAATGCAAATGCAGGCTGTGGAATCGGATGCCAATTGTAATGATATATGGGAATGCTTTTAATTGTTTTGAATTTGTTTGACTGTTGGCAATTCTGTTCTTACAGTATTTTATATGTAAAGGTTTGTGACTTCGATAGATATTGCCTCGTAGTACTTGTCAATTCATAAACCTGTACAGTATAAAATATTTGAAAACCAAACTGACACGTACGAAGGAAATGCTTTGAAAATAAGTACAATTGCCAATGGTATTTACATTTTTTTGAATTTGCATTTGTAGAGGTAATTCAAATTAAACTATAAATTATAATTGGCATATAATTAATTGGTTTTTTAATTTGCATTGGTTTTTAAGTTGCATTACTTTATCTAATGCAAATGCAAAAGAATTACCACTGTTCACAATGGCAATTAAAATATTTTGAATTTGCATTTGCTCAGGAAATGCAAATGCAGGTTGTGAAATCGGATGCCAATTATAATGAAATATGGTAATGCTTTTAATTGTTTTGAATTTATTTGACTGCCGGCAATTCTGGCAGAGGTTTGTGGCTTCGATAGATAAAGCCTCGTAGTACTTTCCAATTCATAAACCTGTACTGTACAAATATTTGGAAACCAAAAGTACCAGATATGAAGGAAATGCTTTGAAAATAAGTACAACTGCCAATGGTATTGACATTTTTTGAATTTGCATTTCGAAAAGTAATTCAAATTAAGCTACAAATTATAATTGTCATATAATAAATTTGCCCCATGTATGGCTAATACACTACAACTATAAAGACCACAATAAAATATAACAAAAAAGTTCAAAATACGTTTCAATTTCACAGTTCTCAACCATGACAAATTTAAGTCAACAATTCTTGTAACTCCACCTGGTGTAAGTCAATTTACATCAAGTATCTCTCTATCGCACCGGCCTCACTACGAAGTGTGTGAAATGAAATGTCAGGAAGATGACACCTATGGATACGACCCAAGTTCACGGGCAATACATTGACATTACTTTCGCATTGTGGTTAGATTTTTTTTTTGTTACATCTTTATTTACAATCTATCTATTACAGACAATAAGCAAATGTGATTACTTAAGTACTAAGTAACAGGCATTATGCAGTTCCAGTGAACTGCATAATTTTAAAGAAAATATATTTTTTTTTACATATTTACAATATTTAGGACAATGAAAGATTTGACAATAATTATTAATGTTGAAATGGTAAATCTAGAACATGTCTTCTCTTGAGTCTTCTTGTTTCATTACTGCAGTCTAGGAGTGAGACAGCTAAAGGGTTTGGGTGGTTGTGTAGTCGTTGTAAGTAGCTTTCGCTAAGTTTTCTAATTTCTTGTTTGACGGTCAGCATGTTTATATCTTTGCAAATGTTCTTGTTGGTAATTAATCATAGTGTTTTGGATTGATACCTTTCGAGGATATCAATGTTGGAGTTTTTTGCTGTGCCCCATAGTTGGATGCCATAAGTCCAGATTGGTTTAAGAATTGCTTTGTAAATTCTAAGCTTATTGTTTAAGTTTAATTGAGATCTTGGTCCTAACAACCAGTATAATTTTCGACTTTTAATTTTTAGTTGCTTTTGTTTTGCCTTGATGTGTGGTTTCCACGTGAGCTGCCTGTCTCACGTCATGCCCAGGTATTTGACGGTTTTCTGCTGTGGAACAGTTGCACCATGTACGCTTACTGGAGGACAATCTTTTCTTCTTGTTGAAAAAGTTGTGTGACTAGATTTGTCAGAATTCACTTTAATATTCCATTTTAGTAGCCATTTCTCGAGATGCTGGATTGGTTTTTCTATGGATGCGGATGCTTTTGTTGGACAGTCGCTAGTTGCAAATAATGCTGTATCAGCAGCATATGTTGCTACAGCTACATTGTCAGTAGTTGGCATATCTGATGTAAATATTGTGTACAGTAGAAGGAAAATACTGGGTTAAACATTTTATGAAAATTCTTAATTATAAACATATTGATGCTGGATTTCTATGGACGAAAGATTATAACATAGATTATATTAGAATAGAGAAACAATTTCTCTCATTTGACGTTTCATTTCACACTCTTTGTCGTGGGTTTGAGCAAATGAGAGATGTTCGACGAAAATTGACTTACACCAGGTGAAGTTACAAGAACTGTTAACGTTTTCATATTATTTTGGTATAGAACTACTAAATTTAAATGTAGTTTTTTGTTTTATGTTGATTTTTATTGTTGGTATCCATTGGTGTTGTATTTAACACAACTATTTTACCACATAAAACGAAATAGCCCTGGTGTTGCCTTGTTGGACGTTTTGCATTAATGCATCTACCTGGTATTATTGACTAATGCATACCAACATCCAACATTTATATGCAACCATACCTGTAAAGCTAAAATTGTTGAGAGATTAAACTGCTCTACTTTGGTTTAGTCTATGGGGAAGAGGAACAGACGTCACATTTTTAGAGTGTGTAGAAATGATCAAAGTTAAATCTTGAAATTTTGAGTTATAACTTTTTTAAAGTTAGTGGGTGCTATAAGATTTAATATGGAAATTTGAAAATTAATTTTAAAAGCAAATTCAAATTCAAATCATGATGAAACTGGAGCTTTTTCTAGTATCTTTTGTTTTAAATTCAAGACATCTTATGATTTTTTGTGAAAATTCCACTCCGTTTATTTTAATATTCCTCGTAATGTTAAAGAGGTTGCATGCTTCAAGAGCGTTGTTTTTTTGAATGACTTGTGATTTCCCTATCCCCCTGAGCCGGTTTAGTTAATTGGTGGCAACTCTTTTCGCATACCAGCCTGTATCCTTTTCGAGCAGTAAACAAAGGAGTGCCAGTCTAGGACATGCAACTCAATACCCGGAATTCCGGAAGCAAAAGTCACAACACAAACACATCCTTCTCTAACACTAACCCAAACACGTCTCGGCAATATATCTCTTGTACATTTTGGAAGGTAATCAATTAAATAGTGAAAAGAAACTTTTAGGAAAAGGAATTCCTAAAGGTGCAAACAGCGTTGAAGAGAAATAAAATAAACTTTTTTGTTTCGATTTCGTTACGTAGTTTCCTTGGAAAATTTCTCCCGCAATTTTAAGAAACACAAACGGAACACGTCGTCTCGTTGTTTTTTTTTGTCTTTCTTGGGAAAGCAATAAAATATTTGCCAGTAAAGTAACCAATCGACCATTGACATTATCCTTCTTTTTAACCGTCGTCATCGATGTGTGTTGTGCGTTCTTTGTGGCTGTCAATCAAAAGCGACGAAAAGTTTATAGCCTTTTACCTTTGGCAAGGATCAAGGTAAGACCAGTGGCAGAAAGGATTTTTTTCTCTCTAGGTTTGCGTTTATTGTTGTTGTTGTCCAAAAATTAGCACCTTATAAATATTCTTAAAAGTCATTCATTTCTATCATTTATTATGCGTTCATTAGTTAAACTTTCATGTCTTGGTATTTTTTTCGTTTTCGATCCTATATAGCACAATGGGGGATATTAGTTGAAATTCTGCTTGAAGTTTAATGAACTTTTTATGTTAAGATACACATGGAGGAACAAAATTTGCCTGAATTAGGCCTAATTTTTCAGTTCAATTTATGGATGGGATTACCCTTAAACGTCGTGTTTTACGCTTACAATCCACATCCTTACTATAAGCGATGCCACATTACTGTCCCCAGTATGCCCGATTTTCGCACTCGAAGATCATTTTAAATGGGAATCTGACACGCTGCAAAATCTGTCTTTTTTGTTGTTTTGTTGCTTATGGCAAATATAGTATACTTGTGTCCAAACATATTGTGTTTCCTATGCAATATCAAATGTTGACACAATAATTAATATATTGTAATTTATATGTTTGTGATCAAATATGGATTTGTTTGTTGGAAGCTGGTGTAAACAAAAACGTGACAAACAACAAAAAAACAAAAAAGCAGCAGATCTTCAATTCAAGGCAATAATGCTTGTACGTAAGTATGTGGATGTTCCAAACATATACATGGTTCCAGACTTTTTCATTGTCTGATACAAAAATGTCAGTATGACAAAACTTTTGCGACACATCTGCATAGCTTCATTAACTTCTGATCAGAGCTCGCAATAATTGGTCTCTTTCGTGCTTATTGTCGTGCTTATCGTCTACTGGCACGATGCGAAACTGTCGCGAAAAAACCTCAAATTTCGTTCATCTTTGGCTTGATCTTCGCTTAACCGACGAGCGTTTTTGTTTGCTCGCTGGGCCCATGTGTTCACTTGAGACACTTTACTTCGTAAACACTCGGCAAACAGTCTTCGGAGAATTTAAGTGTGCGGCGCCAATAGATATTCCTGCATACACATATGAGCGCCCTATCCTCTTCTCCCTTCCTCTTTAATGAGTTGCCAGTGACGAAATATCTAAGGCAACAACATAAGGCATACGCAACAATAAAAATAAAGACCTTTTTTGCGGACCTTTTGTCGGCTTTGCTCACTTACTGACTCTCAGTACGGTTTTGTTCGTATCGAGCGGTCAGTAAGAGACGAATTCGTGTGTTACGCTCAACCCGAGAGCGACAACACGAACGAAACGCAAAATAGAGTTTTGGTTCAGACACTGAGCGATTCCGTCTCATTTTTTCGGTCTTTTGAGTGACCAGACCGCGCACAAAAATTTGGTTGAGCATATTTTGCGAGCTCTGCTTCTGATATAACATCTGATATAACATCAACTAGGAACCAAAGCAAAAGTAATGTACCCAGAGAACAATTTCGTTACGCTCAAACGAAATCCCAGATAAAAAACCGGTATGGGCCTCAGCAAACGAACACTTGTTAAATCAAATATTTGTTTTCCTTTGGGGTAAATATATAAAATCGTTTACGAGAACTGCAATACGTGTAAAACGAACAAAAGCCTAACGTCAATAAACGCTTACGAGAATTAAGAACCTTTCCAATAATTGTTCTGTCCTTTACCGGAAATGAGATGTAGTAACTTCAAATTCAAACAAGAAATATTTTCGAACAACGAAAAATGTTGGGTACTATTCTTCCGAACAGGATTTATATTGCATGGAAGTGTAACCTCATTAATTGAAGTATTTTATTTAATTCATGATAAAATTATCGGGGTAGCCACAGGAGGGGTTGTTGTAATTGACACATACATTTTATTTTTGCGTCCTTATTCGATGTATTAAATTTAGCGAGTAAGTGTACCAATAAAAAAAGTAAACAAATATACAAAAAACCGCAGAGTAATGCCATATAGAGCTGTCATTTTTCTCATCTGACATTTCGTTTCACACTCTTCGTGTTGCGGTCGGTGCGATAGAGAGTTATTTGAAGGAAATTGACTTACACCAGGTGGAATTATGAAAAGTTTTAACTTAAATTTCTCATGCCGTTTTGATGAAACCCTGTGAAATTTTAATGTAGTTTGGACTTTTTTGTTATCTTTTACTGTTTTTATATGTGAGGGTGCATGGGGTATGAGGGTGAAACACAGTTTTTATTTGCAAAAAAAATTATTTTTTAACGTAATCTTCTTTTAGCCCAATACACTTAGTCCAACGTTTCTTCAATTTTTGTATCCGTTACAAAAACAATATTTTTCGAGGTCCATAAAATAGGCCTTTGTTTGATCAATAATTTCATCGTTGGAGCTAAATCTCTTTCCACCGAGGCATTTCTTTAGGTTTGGAAATAGGAAATAGTCACTGGGGGTTAAATCCGGAGAATATGGCGGATGAGGTACCAATTTCTAGCCCATTTCATGTAATTTTGCCAGTGAGACTACACACGAGTGCTCCCGTGCATTATCTTGATGAAAAAGAACATGATGAAAAGTATATATGGGGTCGTTTTTTTTAAATCCTCGTTAAATCGGTCCAATAAGTTGGCATAATATTCACCGTTTGTTTTTCCCTTTTAAGGTAATCGATGTGGATTATCCCGCGTGCATCCCAAAAAAACTGTTGCCAGCACCTTATTGACCGACAAACTTACCTTGGCCTTCTTCGGAGCCGGTTCACCCGGAGAAACCCATTGAGTGTTATCATGGATGCATGTTTCATCCACAGTTACAAAACGCCGCAAAAACTCCTTCGAATTGCGGTTAAACAACTACAAACAATCGTTTGAAGTTGTCACACGATTACGTTTATGGTCAATTGAGAGCAAACGCGGCACCCATTTTGCAGACAGCTTTCATAAACCCAACTGATCATTTAAAATGGAAACCACACTGCCATATAAAATGCCTATGGCATCAACAAGCTCACGCAGTTTTACTCTGCGATCGGCCAACATCGAATTTTTTCCACATTTTCTGGTGTATTGCCCACAATTGGCCGTCCAGAACGTTCAGCATCATTTGTACTCGTGCGATCACAACAAAAGTCAGTAAACCACTTTAATGAGCACTCGAAATTCAGTTTTTTGCATTTTTAAAAAAATTCACGAGGTTGTATGTTTTGAACAGCTGTTAAACGCAATCGCAAAGTAAATGACGGAACTTCCTCAAAATTTGACAGTAGTCTATTAACAGGAAGTTCGAAAAGTCACGGACTTATTGATTCGCCTTCGTATTTGTGGAGTATTTAAACAAAAATTGTATTTATATATTTGAGCTCTCGAAGTGGAACGGAATTTGAACGTGTTATTAACATTTATGATCTAGCCGTCCCTATTGGAAAACTTTTTAATACTAATAATAGGCATAACTCTCGGTGTGGGTTCTTCGTGTGCCTACGATTAGGGGGTGTCCATGCCACAGTTGATGGAAATGGTAGTTGGAGACATTAGGAAATAAAATGACAATTTAGCACAATTGATTCTTTGCAATCGAGTACTTTTCTAGGAAATATTCATATAAATTATTTAGGAAATACATAGATAAAATGAAAGAAAACTTTGCTACAATTTTGTTTTGTGTTGTTTCAGTCATCGTTAATAGTTCAGGAACGATAATAACAATATGAGTATCTTTGATGACACGGTATAACTCTTAACAATTCTCAATTGGGTTAAACATTTTCCCTATTAATCGACTATTCATAGTTCTCGTGGTTCCAAAGTAGACTGACTCGAACTTCAACGCCAGCTTTCTATATACAGTTGTTATCACTCTGAAACTACCCTCCACACCGGCATTCTTCCCATAACATCTAATGGCATTCTTCCCACGACATCTACTACTTTCCGGAATGCTCTGTAGTTAGTGAATTCATCAACCTTTATGTGGAAAGTGACATAAGTCTTTCAATTACAGGGGTGTTACGCCAAAGTTATTTCGTACGAAAACAATTGTATGAAAATTGTTTGGGTCCGGAATTTTGACATTTTGGCTGAACAACCCTGTAATTGATTTTGCCTACGATTTTTTCCCAAAGAGCTGAGTACCAAGTAAATGAATAGCAAGGGAATTTTTCGGTTCATGAAATTTTCGTTATTTTTATACAGGTGTACTTCTTATGGCAACGAAAATTCCATAAAAACTGAATACCGGACTTTAAATTTAGATGCAATTAACCAAATGGGTTTTTAAATAACAGGTCAAAAGTTGGGCATATGACATAAATCGTTTCTATTTAAAATTTAAGTTGAGCAATATTAAGGGCTTGTGATTTTGACAACATAACCCCACAGTGTGTCACTTCAATTACCCAACTTGTCCTTGTCCATATACATACATTTCACCCCCAGGGTCGACCGACCGACCGACCGACAATGTCATTTCTCTTATTTTAGCTAATTTAAATTGTTCTCTTAAAGTTTATTTTAATAATGGAAATTTTTAATATTCTTAGAAATTCTTTTTCATTGTTTGCTCTATTACGCGCGCCGTTTTGATTATGGTGATGATGATGATGAAGTTGCCATGTCTTTCAACCTGAATCCAGGACACGCGAAATATTGACATCAAAGTCGAAGATTTTCTTTATTCTCCTGATTTAATTTTCATTTTCGTTGAGGTTCTTTTAGTCTGTTGGCACATAATTAAAAGGCGTCGCATCATGAGAGAAAACTGAAGGAGACTGAGGAGAATTTGTTTAAACAGGGAAGACATATCATAGACACTATACGAAAACTGGTTGCTTGTAGAGGAATCAGGGTAGTTGTTGGTATGAAATAAATATTCTCATTCCTCCTCAGCCAACAGAATTGTTCGCAGTTCAGTTTATTGGCAATATAATTTGCAAAAAAGCCGTCGAATTAATTTATATTAAGATGGAAATTTTCTGGAAATTTTTAAATTTTCTAAGAATTTAAATGATTTTGCACCAATTTTGTTCAAAATGTCTTCCTTATTTACGCGAGAGCGACAACATTGGCTAGGGCACGATAAGCATTCAAAGCCAAAAAATTGCAGCATCAATGATAAACAAAGTCCTTCAATTACATAGTTTTACTCATTACTACTCAAGAAGAAAATGAATATATCACACAATAAAGGATATCTATACGAATCTGCACCAGTGTAGATATATGAGGATTCGTTTACTATATTTTGCTACACAATAATGTCAATAAAAAAAAAAAATATTCATATCTTTGCTATAGCTCATGACGTTGTGACTGGACTAATCTTAAATCTAACAGTAAAGGACATCGATACCATCAAATAACAATGTAGGTAACAAGTCCATGACGTGGTTCAAACACAACATATAACAAACTGAGGGAAACGAAAGCTTGACGAGGAGAGAGATACAGTGTTGAAATGCTCAAGGAATGTGAAAATGATTCCAAAATCGTACTGATAGTGATTAAACTATCAGATCCTAGTATTGTTGTGTTGCTATTTTATTCTATATAACATATTGTTAAGAACAAATATCCTAAAGGGTGTTGGTTTTAAAATAGTATCGCAAACAAACAAGGAGAATGTTAGTACAAATATCAAAAGAGAAAAGAAACTACTAACTTGGGTATCTCTCAAAGACGAGCTAAGCATATTTAATATTTTGCAAGTACTCTTGCAACTTTCCACAAAATGTTAAAATGTATTGAAGCCATAGAAATAAGTTGCTCTTTAACATTGTTGTTATGCTCGAGTGCAACAATATATATTCTGCCAATTTATTTGTTAGTTTTTATTTGATTTAAGTTGAAAAAGTACACTGAGAAAAGGAAAAATATTTAATATTTTTTTTTCAAGAAGTTCTTTTCTGGCAGTCTGGTTCCAGTTAAATGGAACTATTGTCTCATCTAGCTAACACTCATGTATAACCTAGCTAACAATCTTGTCTAAGCTAGATATAACTCCTCTCTCATCTAGGTAACACTCATGTCTCATATAATTAATCGTTTTTCCCAGCTGGTTAACACTCTTGTGTCAGCTCGCTAGTGTTCTTGTCTCAGCTAACTAACACTCTTGTCTCAGCTAGCTAACGCACTCGTGTCAGCTAGCTAACACTCTTGTGTCAGATACCTAACACTCTCGTGTCAGCTAACTAACACTCTTGTGTCAGGTAGCTAACAATCTTGTCTCAGCTAGCTAACAATCTTGTCTAGCTAAGAATCTTGTCTCAGCTAACTAACAATCTTGTCTCAGCTAGCTAACACCCTTGTCTCAGCTAGCTAACTCTCTTGTATAACCTAGCTAACAATCTTGTCTAAGCTAAATATAACTCCTCTCTCATCTAGGTAACACTCATGTCTCATATAATTAATCGTTTTTCCCAGCTGGTTAACACTCCTGTGTCAGCTCGCTAGTGTTCTTGTCTCAGCTAACTAACACTCTTGTCTCAGCTAGCTAACGCACTCGTGTCAGCTAGGTAACACTCTTGTGTCAGATACCTAACACTCTCGTGTCAGCTAACTAACACTCTTGTGTCAGGTAGCTAACAATCTTGTCTCAGCTAGCTAACAATCTTGTCTAGCTAAGAATCTTGTCTCAGCTAACTAACAATCTTGTCTCAGCTAGCTAACACCCTTGTCTCCGCTAGCTAACTCTCTTGTCTCAGCTAGCTAACACTCTTGTCTCAGCTAGCTAACTCTCTTGTGTCAGCTAGCTAACACTCTTGTGTCAGATAGCTAACACTCTCGTGTCAGCTAACTAACTCTTGTGTCAGGTAGCTAACAATCTTGCCTCAGCTAGCTAACAATCTTGTCTAGCTAAGAATCTTCTCTCAGCTAGCTAACACTCTCGTGTCAGCTACCTAACACTCTCGTGTCAGCTAACTAACACTCTTGTGTCAGGTAGCTAACAATCTTGTCTCAGCTAGCTAACAATCTTGTCTAGCTAAGAATCTTGTCTCAGCTAGCTAACACTCTTGTCTCAGCTAGCTAACACTCTTGTCTCAGCTAGCTAACACTCTTGTCTCAGCTAGCTAACACTCTTGTCTCAGCTAGCTAACACTCTTCTGGCAGATAGCTAACACTCTCGTGTCAGCTAGCTAACACTCTTGTGTCAGATAGCTAACACTCTCGTGTCAGCTAGCTAACACTCTTGTGTCAGATAGCTAACACTCTCGTGTCAGCTAACTAACACTCTTGTGTCAGGTAGCTAACAATCTTGTCTCAGCTAGCTAACAATCTTGACTTAGCTAGCTAACACACTTGTCTCAGCTAGCTAACACCCTTGTCTCAGCTAGCTAACACTCTTGTCTCAGCTAACTAATAATCTTTTCTCAGCTAGCTAATAGTCTTGTCTCAGCTAGCTAACACTCTTGTCTCAGCTAGCTAACACTCTTGTCTCAGCTAGCTAACACTCTTGTCTCAGCTAGCTAACACTTTTGTCTTAACCAGCTAACCTCTTGTCTCAGTTAGCTAACACTCTTTTCTCAGCTAGCTAATAATCTTGTCTCAGTTAACTAATAATCTTATCTCGGCTAGCTAATACTCTTGCCTTGACAATATTGTCTCAGCTATTAAACACTATATTCTCAGCTCGCTAATATGCCTGCCTCTGCTAGCTAACACTCTTGTTCCAGCTTGAGACATTCCTGTCTCAGTTAGCTGACACTCTTGTCTCAACTGTGTAACTCTCTTGTCTCAACTAACTTACACTCTTTTCCCCGCTAGCTAATACGCCTGACTATGATCAATAACACTCTTGTTGCAGTTAGCAAAGAGTCTTTTGTATTCTAGCAAGCATTCCTGTCTCAGCTTGCTAGGGCTCTTGTCACACTTTGCTGTTGTTTCAGATAGTTGCCAGTCTCGCCTTGGCTAGCTGACCTTCATGTTTCAGGTAGCCGACGCTCTAGTCTCAGCGAACTGACATTATTGTCTCATGTAGCTTACACTCTTGTCTCAGCTTTCTAACACTCTGTTTTCAGCTAGCAAACACCATTGTCGAAGCTTATGTATCAGCTTAATAAATCTCTTGTTTCAGCGTAATGACAGTCTTATCTGAAATTACTGGCTGCATGGTCTCTGTTTTCTGAGTCTTTTGTCTCAGCTTAATGATGTGACATTCTTGCCTCATCTAACTAATTATCTTGTTTCAGCAAGCCTACTCTTTACTCCGCAGTATACGGATAATATATGGGCGTCGTGCTGAATTCATCGACATAATCAACTGATACACTTGTGTTTCCGTCAGCTGTAAACAAACCATCACTTTCTCCATTTATTTGATGAAATTTCTTTGTGTGTACAAATATTTTCAATTGTTTTAAGTTAACGCGTATCACGTTTTTCACTATTTTTATACCTTAAAGAGTACAGAATCCCAAGCAATTTTAAGACTCCGCTTTTGCGAAGGAGTCTTGCTGCGACTAGGTCCTTAACTTTCTTAAGAAGATACTTGAAAAGGATATTTTATGATTTTATAACTTATGGTAGTAAAAATACCACTCAGTTAGTACATAACCTTGAATTGTTGTAATAATAAAACAAATTTGTAATACTTTGTTAGAAGTACGTTCAATAAATCCCTCTCGCGTCGTTGTGGCATTCAACATTGCACTATTTTTTTGTGATTCCATGCATAAAAGGAGCTGGCACTGTGGTTTGAATCACCCGAAATGGAAACATTTACATCGTGCCGCACCAAAGCAGTTATATATTTGAACAACGAAGTGAATCGTTCTGTTATATTGGCTTTGCTGCTTTTGTTTGCTAGTTGGTATTTATTAATTGCTATTGTATGTTTACTATTTGCTAATTGCTTCTTGCTATTTGGTAGTTGCTGCTAGCTATTTTCCAGCTGTTATTTGCTGTTTAGTATTGGCAGTTTGCTACTTGTTATTTACTATTTGCTAGGTGGTGTTTGCTGGTTGTTATTTGTTTTTGATTATTTGCTACTGGCTATTTGCTAATTTGCTTATTGGTATTCGTTATTTGCTATTTGATAGTTGCTATTATTAGTCCAGAAAGTAAAAAACAACAAAGTGAAAAACAGAGTTAGGATTGAAAGGTTGTCATAAGGTATTCCTAGATGCTAAAATGGCAGCTACGATTTACCGAAAATCGGTAATGCAAAATATACTGAAACTATAAAGGATCGCTCTACGACGACACAATCTTCGGTTACTGACAAGTGTGAATACACACAGCGGTGGCTAAATGCTCCTGAATGTGATTCTTCACCAACATCAAAAAGATCGCCCAGCGAATGTGGGTTCGAATCCCACCCGCGCAAAAAACATTATCTGTTAGCCTAAAAGGGATTACAACTTTAAAAGTAACTCGGATCAAAGACAACTAAAATTGAGGATCAATTTTGATATCATCCTTTAAATATCTGGCATCTACGCCATCCGAAGCTCATCTGCATTTCGTTGCCAACGTACACATTCATTTTATTTATTTAGTTTGCGCGTATACATAGGTGTATACACATTAGACTGACTCACAAAAAAAGTATTTTTATTCCACCCCCTGAAATGTACCTTGACTTGTTTTTTGATGATTCCCAAAATATTTCGCGTCTAGGATTAAAACCCCGTGAGCTGGACCGTTTTTAAAAAAAGGCTTTTTTTGAGTTTTTCAAAGATTTTTGATAGTTAACTAAAGATAGTATGTGCAATATTAGTATCATAGGAAAGCATTTTTAAAGACGCATCCAACGGTATGAAAAACATGCCAACAAATGTTCTGCCAAGGCCTTTTTTCAAAGATATTCTGCAAAAAAACCTTTTTTTAAAATCGGTCCAGCTCACGGGGTTTTAATCCTAGACGCGAAATATTTTGCGAATCATAAAAAAACAAGTCAAGGAACATTTCAGGGGGTGGAACAAAAACACTTTTTTTTGGCCCCATACAAAATGAGTCGGTTTAATACACATGTATTCGTTACAAACACGTGTCTGTCTCATAGTTTCATTGTTATCATGATGATTTTCTATAATTCTTGATCCAGATATCTCTCCACGATGTGTACAATATAACCGTGCCAGACATCAGCTCCTTCCTCAGCCCTGTTCCAAAACATCCAAAATGGCAAATCATCTTTTATAGACAAACTCTTTCTCCTTGTGGGCTATAGTGAATCTAATCATAAGTATGTGGGAATTGTGCTATCTCACGTCATTGCCACCATCTCACCTCACCAACGTTTCAATTGCAGCACCATCTGATTCGCGTGTAAACGTACGATAATATTTAGGAGACGTCAAGAGTGAAAAGCAGCTTCAAAAGCCATAAATGAAAGGAACTGCCAAAATCAGTTTATGTTTGAAATCAAATTTTTATTTCTTCAATTGCACTGGCGGGCATGGATGGAAACTAGGAAAAATGTTTTCTTTCTGTCATCCTTATGGCAATGAATTGAACTCTCATATCGTGCACCAATTTGGAAGGGGGGGGTTTGTTATTGCTACTGACTGCCAAACGGTGATGATGCGAATGGTGAAGGCTATGATGATGGTGATTGTGATTGTTCTACTGATGATTGTGTCGAATGAGAGGGTGCACAAAATGTTCATATGAAGAGGAAAGAGTTAAGGCACGTGCTGGCTAATTATCAGCGGTGCAATAAGAATCATGTCGACAAGGACAAGAGCGGCACTAGGACGGATGAGAGCAAATTTCATTTTGTCAGAGCATAAATGTTAAGAAGTACTTTTGCTTTTAACTGTTTCAAACTGTTTTCAAGTAGAAGACGGTAATGAAATACGAGAGATGGCTGAGCATCAATTGGAACGGTTTTCTAATTCCCAGACTTACCGACCCTCTCCTATATAACTCGTCTTTATATTCGTTCTCCAAGATCCCGTGGTATTCATATGATTCCCAGGTTGTCATTGCTATGAATCGACAATATTACCGATATACAAATATTGACAAAAATCAAAATGCGGTTTAAGATTATGAAGGTGTTTAGAGGTGAAAATTAAAAAAAATGGATCTTAAAAGAGTTTGTTGTAACAATTATTTATACAAGGTGTTTCAAAAGAAGTCGTCCGTCCGATGTTGTTTGGCTCTCATTTTTTTTCTAAATGAAAAACTTCGATTCTGTTTTTGATTATGTTTATTTGAACCTTTAGAATTTTATTGGTTAAGTTGAGAAGATGACATCGGTTACATGGGCGCCGTCACAATTGATTACCATACGGGCTTGTCTTATGGCATTTTTCATCACTTCGGCGAGAACTTCGGGCGACAGATAATCGCACTCGCATCGAATGTTGACCTTGAGGGCTTTCAAGGTCTCGGGCTTGTTCACGTAAACACGGGCCTTCAAAAAACCCCACAAAAAAGTCTGGAACGGTTAAATCGAGCGATCTTGCGGGCCAGTGCAAATCGCCAAAACGCGAGATGAGGCGACCCAGGAACGCCGCCTTCAGAATATCGCTTGTGGCTCGCGCAGTGTGTGCCGTTGCTCCGTCCTGTTGGAACCACATTTCCTCCAGTCCTAATTCGCCGAATTACGGCAGAAAAAACTTGGTTAACATGACCCTATAGCGCGCACCGTCCACTGTTGTCGTTTGACCAGCGGCGTTCTCGAAAAAAATGGCCCGATGACTCCTCCAGCGTGAACAGCGCCCCATGCAGTCACTTTGAGCGTGTTTAATGACTCCTCGTGCATCACTCGTGGATTTTCGGTGCCACAGAAGCGATAGTTTTACTTGTTCACGTACCCGTTGAGGTGGAAATGAGCCTCATCGCTCATTATGATTTTGGTGGAAAAATCGTCCACTTCGTCTACAAGATTGAGGACAGGCAGCATCTGATGCACGGACTGGACTTTGTATGGGAACATGCGCAGGTCTTTGACCAAAATTCGCCATAGGGACGACCGGCTGATGGCTAATTGCGAGGCACGGCGTCTGGTCGATGTTTCCGGCAACAGCTCGACATCCTCGGCAACAGCGGCGATATTCTCGGCAGAACGGGCGCTCCGGGGCCGGCCACTCGTGTGGTCCCATACTCTTCAAGGTTAGTGGCCAAACGGCGCCGTGTTTGCGCAGTCGGTGTCGGACGGCCGGGGAATCGGCGACGGCATTCGCGCTGCGCCAACACCACAGACGAATTGTTACGCAAAAAAATAGACACATTTATTCCGCGTTCTTGGGGAGTGTATCGCTCCATGGCTTGTTTACTTGTATTCTACATCTGTCTAGTCCACAAATGTCAAAACAGATTTGACATTGGCTGGCATTTGCAAAAATTAGAGCATCTTCCAATAGGGTGGTCACTTTTGAAAGACCCTGTACTTATATATCTTGTCTCATCTAGCAGGGCAGTGTTGTTTCGGCTAACACTCCCTGCTCAGTTAGTTAACAAACCTGTCTCAGCTATCTAATGGCGATTTCCATTCTGAGAAAAAATGCAACATTTTTTCTGCCCTTTACCCCAAAAGTTAATTTTTGTTTTCGTTTGTGAAAAAAGTGCAACTCCACTTGAAGGTTTTGTGTTCGTTTCTCGCAGTGAGTCATGGGGGAAATTTTGCCCGATATAATGGCAAAATTTCTGTCATTTTGTTTGTGTTATTTGTCTTCGCTAAGCTAATTTTTCTTCCTTTTGTAGGGTCAGTTAAATTCGCTTACTTTCTTCAACAAAGTGATCGAATTTCTTGATAAGTGGGAATAACGACAAAACCTATTTGTATTGATACCCATTCGACTAGTTTGTATACATATTCGCTTAAAATTGGATTTCAAAATACACAGGTCGAATACCAACACAAGCGAGGTAATAAAGACATGCTATAAAAGCATACGGTTTTGAGAAAATGCAACATTTCTATGTTCGTTCCTCACCATAAAAAAGGCGCAACTTTAAGGTAGCGATATTATTTTTTAGAAACGAAATCACCATAACACTCCTGGCTCAGTTAGCCAAAACTCTCCACTCAGCGAGGTAATAAAGACATGCTATAAAAGCATACGGTTTTGAGAAAATGCAACATTTCTATGTTCGTTCCTCACCATAAAAAAGGCGCAACTTTAAGGTAGCGATATTATTTTTTAGAAACGAAATCACCATAACACTCCTGGCTCAGTTAGCCAAAACTCTCCACTCAGCCATCGAGTACTCTATTGTCAGGTAGATGACACTCTTGTCTGAGCTACTTAACATTCTTGCCACAGCTAGCTGATACTTTTGTGTCAGTTTGCTAGCACTCTTTTCTCACCTAACAACACTTTTATCTCAGCTACCTAACAACACTTTTATCTCAGCTAGCTAACAACACTTTTATCTCAGCTAGCTAACAACACTTTTATCTCAGCTAGCTAAAACAGCTGTCTTCGCTCAGCTCGCTAACACACTTGTCTCAGCTCGCTAACACACTTGTCTCAGCTCGCTAACAGACTTGTCTCAGCTCGCTAACACACTTGTCTCAGCTCGCTAACACACTTGTCTCAGCTCGCTAACACACTTGTCTCAGCTCGCTAACACACTTGTCTCAGCTCGCTAACACACTTGTCTCAGCTCGCTAACACACTTGTCTCAGCTCGCTAACACACTTGTCTCAGCTCGCTAACACACTTGTCTCAGGTCGCTAACACACTTGTCTCAGCTCGCTAACACACTTGTCTCAGCTCGCTAACACACTTGTCTCAGCTCGCTAACACACTTGTCTCAGCTCGCTAACACACTTGTCTCAGCTCGCTAACACACTTGTCTCAGCTCGCTAACACACTTGTCTCAGCTAGCTACCACACTTGTCTCAGTATGCTAACACACTTGTCTCAGCTACAAAACATTCTAGCCTGAGTAAGCTGATGATTCTGTCTCAGATAGCTAATACTCTTGTGTCAGTTGGGTTGCACTTTGTCTCAGCTAACTAATGCTCAATCATAGAACTATATATAAGAGTCTTCATTCCTCTATTAGCGGTTTCTTGCAGTCGTCGAGGTAGTAGGAAATTTCATCGACTTTGAGTTGCTGTTGTATGTTACTCTTTGGTTGAACATAAAACGGACAGAAATAAAAGGGACTGCTTAATTTTGAACGATGCAACCGACACAAAAGATAATTTAGCTGTCATTAGTATCAATTAAACACTATTTAAACTTAGTTGATTGCATGGTTTGCTTCTAGTTTCCTATCACCCTTTGACATATCTATCCTCTTTTTCCTACTTCGTAGTCGATCAGATGTGCCATGGATACCCCCTGACTCTATACCCATCTAGCTGATACTAAGCTTGTTTTTTCATTCCCTGCTAAAGTGATTATTCGACGACTTTGTATGGAGTGCCGCTTAATTCGGTTAATATCGCTTAATTCCCCCATACGAAGTCGTCGAAAAATTAGTTTAGCAGGGAATAAAGAAACAGGCTTACTTTTATCTGAGATAGATGCCACTTTTGCTTCAGTTACCTGGTAATCTTATCTGGGTTTGCTGATACTGTTGTCTCAGCTAGCTAATCATAGAGTAATGACGTATAGAGCTGCTATTGATATTATCTGACATTTCCATTCAGGCAGTCAGGTTGTACCACAATATATCTCCCGTAAAACACAACAAATCTTGTCAAAAAGTTTGGTAACGTTTTTTGTAATTAAAAAGGGACATCTTTGGAACACTCCTTTGTGTATCTCCCACACTAAAATGGGCGACTGAGCGGTTGATTACTGTAATGTTGTAATTTTTTTTACTTGCCATACAAATGCTGGGCGATAAGTACTCAAAAATGCAACAACTTCTAACATAGAGAAATACTTAAGAGTTTCCATTACTCTCTTCGCTGCCTCTTCATGACGACGAGGTAGTAGGCCATTTCATATTGTTTTATTTGCTGCGGTATTTTACCAATTTTACACTTTCGTTGGGCATAAAACGGACAGGAATCGAAGGGAATTCAATACAAACAATATAAAACGTAATTTAGCTGCCATTCGCATCAATAAACACTATTTAAAATTAGTTCCTGTCTTCTTTGCTCTCTCATTCTCTATAATCGGCCTAGTACCTTTTCGATCAGCTGTGCCATAGAATCCCCCTGGTCCTAATTAACTTGGATGATAGATAAAATCACATGAGGTGTCAGGGGACACCCCTTCCGCTATATATTATGTACTAGTTAGTTCCTACACGCTTAAGGCGCCCGTTGAATAATACGATAATTTAAATGGACCTTTAAGAAAAGATACTTTTTGTAAAATGATAAACTTTTTATAGAATGTATATTTCTAAAAAAAAAATTTATTTTTAGGTCCTTTTTGTAAGAATATGTATTATATCTTCCCGAAAAGGTAATTTTTTAAAGAGAGGTACCTTTCATTCAAAGCTAATGGGTTTTTTTAAGAAAGGGTACTATTTTTCAGAAGAAGTACTTTCTGTAAGAAACAGCCATAAGAGTATGAATTTTTCTTACAAAGAAGTACTTTTTTTAAGAACAGGTACTTTTTAAAGAAGTGGTATTGTTTTCAGGAAAAGGTAATTTTTTTAAGGAAATCTACTTATTTTCAGAAAGGCTACTTATCTCAAGAGATGAGAAGAAAAGGTATTATTTTATTTTTAAGAAAAGGTAGTGTCAAGAAAATGAATTTTTGTAAGAAAAGGTACTTTTTAAAAAAAAGGTATTATTTTGAAAAGAAAAGGTATTTTTTGAGAAATGGGATTTATTTTTTTATAATTGGTCCGTTTTCCTAGAATAGGTACATTTTTAAGAATAGGTACTTAACTCGAGAAAAGTTATTTTGTTTAAAAGGTACTCTTTGAGGAAAAGGCAGTTTTTTAAGAAAAGGCAATTTGTTGTAAGAAAATTTACTTTTTTAAGGAAAGGTACTTATTTTAAAGAATATTACTTTTTTAAGAAAAGGTACTTTTTGTAAGAAAATTTCCTTTTTTTAAGCAAAGGGTATTTCTCTCAAGAAAAGAAGAAGTATTATATTTTATATTTAAGAAAAGATTCTTTTAAGAAAAGGAATTTTTGTAAACAAATTTTATTTTTTAAGAAATGTTAATTTTTTTAGAATTCAGGAATAGATACATTTTAAGGGTAGGTACTGATCTCAAGAAAAGTTATTTTGCTC
Source organism: Phaonia tiefii (assembly GCA_963931995.1). NCBI lineage: Eukaryota > Metazoa > Arthropoda > Insecta > Diptera > Muscidae > Phaonia > Phaonia tiefii. Next base: position 178,071,281 of record OZ008367.1, on the reverse strand, counting down.
CACAAAAAATTTACTCTTTAAAAAAAGTATTCTTTTAAGAAAACGCAATTTGTTGTAAGAAAATGTTGTTGTTTAAAAAATGGTACGTACATATTTAAAAGAACATAACTTTTTTGAGAAAAAGTACTTTTTGTATGAAAATTTACTTTGTTTAAGCAAAGGTACTTCTTTACGATAAGGTATTTGTTTAGGAAAAGGTACTTTGTTTAAGAACATGACTAGGTATTTTTTTTGAGAAAATTTGTTTTTTTTAAGAAAAGCCACTTATTTAAGAAAATTTTCTTTTTTTAAACTTCTTTTGCGTTGGCTTTTCCAAATTTCAATATATACTACAATATAATACTGAATAATGCTTACAGGCTCCACCTAGAAAACTTCCCATTAAACAAGAAATTTCCCAACATATGTTAGTCTAGACACAAACCAAAGCAAAAATACCCAATATAGTTGATAATACTGGGTTGTAGCATAATAGTGTTAAAAAAAGGTTGTTTAATTTTTTTTTCATTCCAATATTTTGGGCAATATGGACGAATTTACCACGCCCATTCGGGCAAATGAAGGTTGGTCGGTTTTAAAAAATATGAACCTTTTGTGATGAAACTTGCACCCTATGAATGACTAAGGATGAGGGTATGTTTAAGTCGGTTCACTCGACTCAAATTTCTGTACTGGTTTTGAAATATATTAAGCAAATGGTAATAAAGGATTGACGTTCAGCGTCATTTCAACTGAAGTTCACGACAGCTTTATAAAATATATTTACACGCTGAAAAATCTGTATTTTCTTGTTGTCTGTTTTTGTTTTGTTTTTTTTGACGTGTCTGTAGCTTGTTGCAAATATATCGTAGTATACTTGTGTCCAAATACATTGTGCTTGCTATTCAATATTACATGTGGGAAACATAATGATTACTAAGTATGGTTTTGTGACCCAAATGTGGATTTGTTGGTCGAAAACTGCTGAAACCAAAAACATAACAGACAACAAAGAAACAAAAAAGCAGCAGATCTGCAATACATGTAAACAATGCTCGAAAAATATACATGTTTCCTGCAATATGTTACTGGGCCATTTTTTTTAGCGTGTAGCTATAACAAATTTACTGGCAAAATGGCTGTCGCGATGGCTTACAATGGGTCATAAACACATAAGAAAGACAATTTAAATATCAAGCTTTTACAATTCCTGTTTCAAACAGTCCTATATGACTATATGTTTTCTTATCTTAAAGCCTCATTAAATCTTGATGAAATGTTTTATTTCACAAAAAATTTGTTTGTGATCAGATTAAAATAAAACATAAAATTTTTTGAATACTTAGTAACAATTTCCACATATTTCAAGCATTTTACAAATGTGTCCAAACCACAGACAAATTCTCAACTAACAAACAAAATACGACAGTACAAGATACAATAGCACATCCTTGCTATTATTTAGACTAAAATGTAAGGATCCTTAAAACGAATTCCCACCCTGGACAATTGTGTGACTCTGGATATCAATCAAATTCATCTTTATTTATATGTTTGTCTACCAACAATAATTACAAGTAACAAAACACAATAAAAAACAAAAACAAAAAATATGTAATTCCAAAACTGAGCAATTATTTAAGTGAATACTTTTTTATTGGATGACGATGACTCCCCTTGGTGTGTAATGAAATAAAAGGACATGAACGAAACTTCGACTTCTTAGAGAAAAAAAGAAAATGCAGAAAAAAATGGAATACTTTACCATTTATTTATTCATGTTTTTTCCTAGCATCGTTCTGTTGGGAAAACTATAAAAAAAACTGAGCCAGAGTATCTCGAAACTTTTCATTCTTCAAGTTTTTTCCCCCCTTCTTGTGGATTAATTTGTTGTGGCATAAAAGTCAAGTCAAGAGTTGAGTGATGGCTGCTGCTACTACTAAAGGGCCCAAAAGGCGCTGCAGAGATGTTGAGATGTATGTAAAGGCAATAGCAGCGATGGGGTATAAATAAAAACAAGCGAATGAAAAAGAGAAAGAGAGAGAACTCTACTCCAAGTAAATATCTTAAGGATATTTAAAGTTATCTTAACACAGCAATAACAACAACAACAGCAACAACAATAAGGACAACGACAACAGCATCATCAACATTACATTATAAAACTGTAGTTCGTTTTTTGTGGCTGCTATCAAATCCAAAAAGGCTAATAAGAAAAGTCTAAAGTCAACATGAACGAGTAAAAAGTGCAACGAACAATTTTGCGATAAACAAAATAAAGTATAATTCTTTTTCTTTTATATTTGAATAATATTTACCAATTTATTAATATGGAAATAAAAACAAAGGAACATCTCAAGGATCCATTGGATTTTTCTGAAGGGAACAAAGAGGGGAATATGCAAAACATCCTAAATGAATCAGAAAAGTTGTAATAGTCATTAGATCAGCGGAAAATAAAATACTACTTATAAATACTTAATAATGGTTGTGAGCCATATCACAGTACAATCCAATTGAACTGTTTTCTTTTAGCAAGAAATGGAGAAATAAACGGGAAAAAGGATTTTAGCTGGAATAACACATCTCAAAGTTTTTATTGTTTGCTTTCAGAGATTTTGGATTTTTTGCAACGAAGTTTCTTATCGCACGTTGTGGGATGGGGGCTAAATGAAAAAAAAAATTAAACAACTTTTTTTAACACTATATTATATTATCCACTATATTGGGTACTTTTGCTTTGGTTTGTGTCTAGACTAACATATGTTGGGAAATTTCTTGTTTAATGGGAAGTCCAAGCAGCTCTCTACTTCCACGCAGTATCTCCTGGGCAATGGCTTTATGCGAAACCTCCATTAGCTAGCTAGAGTGAGAAGGCGAAAATAAAGGAGCAACCTGATTTGGTTATGCGATCACTGATGTGTCTCAGGCTTAGTAGGTGACTGATGTCACTGAAGCTCAATCAAGCTATCGGGCATATTCTTTTGTCCTTTAGAAGGCGGATGAGCCAAACATACGGACCAACGGCGGATAAAAAACCAAAAGAAGAAAATCCAGGTTTGACATATTGTATCCTGGTCAGCGTCTGATCCATAATGGACGGCTGCAATCAAATATCCTGGCAGTAGGTGAAATGCAAAAACCCGGTGGACTGGGTTTGCCTCCCGCCACCGTTCATAATAAACGAACAAGAAAACATAAACAACCCCTATTTGTTAACGACCCCCGCAAACGTTATAAGGACCACGATTTACGGATATGCACCTGGAATGTGAGAACTCTATATAGAACCGGTGCAAGTATATAATTGGCAGATGTCCTCGAAAGTTATAGGGCTGACATTACCGCAATCCAGAAAATGCGATGGACAGGACATGGCTGCACACGAAAAAGAAACTGCGACATATAATACAGTTGCCATGAAAAAATTAAAAAAATGAATGTTGGTAGTTGGCAAAAGACTGCGACATCTAGTCTCTAGGTTCAATCCGGCATAATCCGCATAAAACCGAAATATTCCTATATTTCCCTGATTTGTGTGCATCAGGGACACCGACAGAAGAGAAAGATGATGATGCCAAAGACATATTCTAGGAGATCCTAGAGGAAACGTAAGACATTAAGATTGTATTAGGAGATTTTAATGCCAAAGTAGGAAAGCAGAATGTGTTACATCCAACTCTTGGCAATTTCAGCCTACATGCTGATAGTACTGACAACGGTATGAGACTGATTGACTTTGCCGCGGAAAAAAACATCGTCACTAGTTTTACAAGATTCGAGCATAAAGACATCCACAAGGCTACTTGAGTATCAAAGAACGAAGGGCCAAATTGATCACGTGGTAATTGATGGAAGGCACTCATCCAGTGTAATGGACGTACGAGTGATCAGAGGAGCTAACATTGATTCTGATCACTGGTCACCGCAGCAAAGGTTTGCACAAGATTACGTAGAGCGAAAATCGTACGAAACCAGACGCAGAGGAAGCTGGACATCGGAAAGTTTCAATTACCAGAGGTAAACACAGCCTACTCAAGGAAGATCTCGCAACATTTGGCACAGAACCCACCCCTACCGATAACGATCCTGAAGCGCAGTGGAAACCCATTTCCGACTCTATAAAAACTGCCGCAACAACCGTACTTGGTTTTGAAAAACCGCTACGCAACCAACCATGGTACGATGAAGAGTGACGCATTGCAAATGATGAAAAGAATGCTGCACGCATGGAAATGCTTCAGTCAATTGCAACGCGAGCAGCGACTGAGCGGTATAGAGAGAAAAGAAAGGAGGTAAACCGTCTCTTTAGGCATAAGAAACGGCAGTGGAGAAAGCGCGAGAGTGAGAAGATTGAGTCATACAGAAGGAAGAACGAAACCGACAATTCTACCAAAAAGTCAAAAAAAAACTAATAGACATAGTTCAGGACCCTCTTCTGTAAAGACAAGGACGCAAATCTCATCGCAGATGTGCGGAGTATGTTGTGAATATGGAGAGATCATTTCTCTGTACTATTGGTACCTGAGATATCCAATGACGAGACAATCGATCTAAATTTGGACGACGACGTCGATTGCCCCCTCCTCAACAAGACGAGGTCAGAACAGCTATTGCCCGGTTTACGAACAATGAAGCCGCAGGAGTCGATGGATTACCGGCGGAGCTGTTTAAGGCTGGCGGCATTGAGCTGATAAGGTGCATGCATCAGCTCATTAGCAAAATGTGGTTGGATGAATGCATGCCCGGGGATTGGAGTCTCAGTGTACTATGTCCCATATTTAAAAAAGGTGACCTGAGTCTCTGTGCCAACTACCGTGGAATAAGCCTTTTATCCATAGCATATAAGGATTTATCAAGTATAATGTGCGAAAGACTAAAGCCGCCAGTTACCGCTGACCTAATTGGACCTTTTGCCCGGGAAAATCGACAACTGACCAGATTTTTACGCTACAATCAAATCTTGGAGAAGACCCACGAAAAACAAATCGACACCTATCATATATTTGTCAATTATAAGGACGCTTCGATAGCCCGATATGGGAGAATCTCTACGAAGTAATGTCTGAGCGTGGTAGTCGTGCAAAACTCATACGCCTTTGCAGGATGACCTGTACGAACAACAAATCCACAGTGAAAATTGTTAAGGATCTTACCGAATCTTTCGAAACTAAATGAGGCCTCAGGCAAGGCGACACCCTATCATGCGATCTCTTTAACATCTTAATCAAGATCATTATGAGAAAAGCTGCAGTCAACATGAATAAAACCATCATCAACAAAAGTCACATGCTGAAAATGAGGACAAAGTAGATACGAGTATCATTGGGCGCACAATTAGAGAAGTTACTCCGGTGTTTTCGAGAATTGAGAAGGAGTCAGCAAAAGTGGGTCTGACAGTAAATGAGGACAAGACACAATTGGTGGTTTCAACGAGTAGGGCCTCTACACGATTAGACCAAAGCGTGAACGTTGGTAACCGCTATAATTTCGAGCTAGTGGACGAATTTATATACCTCGGATCTGCCGCAAACAAAAACAACAGCGTCAGGCTTGATATCATTTTGGGGTAAGCAAGCGCTTTAGAGATAAAGCCTTCTCTTGAGTAACAAAAGTCCAGCTGTATCAGACTCTCGTACAACCTGTCGCAGAATCCCGGGTCCTATCGCAAGCAGACGAAACATCTGTCGGAGTCTTCGAGAGAAAAATACACCGAAAAATGTAAGGCCCTATAGTGCACAACCGCGAGTATACGCGACGCATGAACCATGAGCTGTATGAGCTATAGCCCGACATTTACATAGTTACGCGGATCAAAATAACGCGATTGCGCTGGCTAGGTCACGTCAGTAGAATGGATGAAGACGAACAACCACGAAGGGGTTTCGAAACCGAACTCGAGGGAAAATGAAAAATAAGAAGATCAAGACTCCGCTGGAGGGTTCCGGTTGACGAATCCCTGCGTAGACTTGGTATTGGGAACTGAAGAGATAAGACAAAAGATCGAATTGGTTGGCGAAATATGTTATCTTCGTTTTGTAAGGTCCCTGTCCCACCGGGGTTGTTCGAGACTGGAGACCCTTTGGCGAAGATGAAATCTTCTGAAAACAAAAAACTGAGAGACAAGAAAGAAATGAGAATCAAAAGACCAGCAGATTCTCGTTTCATGATGAAAACATTGCAAGAAAATGTAAAAAGGGGCGATTTGAATATTTTATGTATTATTATTAGTTGGTTAAAAGTGTAGATTTATATTAGTAAAATTAATCATAGCAAATAATATATTGGGTGTCTCAGTAGGATTGCACTTTTAGAATTTAGTGTATTTTTTGTGCAAGTGGCAACTCTGAAATTTGACAGCTGTCACATATGTTTATTCCGATTATAAAAAATGCAGCACGACGCGTTATAATTGCGAAAACTTATTACAAAATTTTTTCGAGAGTTATGCGGAGACCGCTCGCAAACTTCGAAGAATTTTCAGGCGAGAAGTGCACCTAATATATCAACCAGTGGAAGAGTGGCCAAATAGTTTGAAGAAACTGGGTCGGCTATGAACAGTAAGACTCCTGTGCATCAATGTACCGGTCGGCCTCTTGAAAACATTGCTGTTGTAGACGAGAGTATCGCCGAAAACTCGAAAACATTAATTCGCCATAGTTCTCATCAACTTCAAATTTCACGAAGTACAACGCAGCGAATTTTGACAAAAGAGCTCGTCCTTCATGCGTACAGAATTCTGCTTACTCAGAAGCCGAAACCAGCAGACCCTGAAAAGCGCTGGAAATTCGTTCAATGGTCAAGCAAAGTCAAGTCAAGGCCAATTTTTCAAAAAAAAGTCATCTTCTCCGATGAAGCTCATTTCCATCTGAATGGCTTCCTGAACGTGAATACACAAAATTGTCGAATTTGGGGCTCAGAAAATCCTCATGTAATCCATGAGAATCCAATGCACTCACAATGAGCAACTGTCTGGTGCGTATTTTGGACAGACTGCGTTATTGGGCCTTAGTTTTTTGAAGATGATCCCGAAATTGCAGTTACTGTGAACGGCATTCGTTACAGGAACATGATAACGGAGTTCTTGTGGCCTTAACTGAACGAGATGGTTCTCGGTTAGATACAGCCAGATCTCTGTGAAAAATTCATGGAAAATTTCATGAACAGAGTAATGACCTACCAGTTGGAAATTTTGTCTTGAAGACATTGTCAGTAGTATAGAGTTGTGTAGTTCACGAACGAACTAGTTCAATTGAACGATTCACTCTTGTGAACTAGATGAACTAGTTCACACTGTTCCGCTCTTTTGTTTCAGTAGTTCACTTGTTTTAACATTTTTTTGCATTTCAGTTGAGCAGGTCTCTCCGCCATTTTCAAGTTCTTGCTCTCTTTGTCTCACTCAATTTGCACAAAGGTGCCTAATGTTGCAATCTTTGTGTAATGGATATGTAACCGGCTTCTACACAATAACTACAAAGCTAATCACCACTTTTGTGGCAAAATATAGAAAGACGACGGAAATATCAATATTTTAGAAACGGGATAACCCAATCGTTGATCCATCCGATCTTCAATAGGGCGAGTTAGTATAAACAAATATCACAGTATCCAAAACACTTTAAAAATCTGCAAAACTCAGACCATTTTCGCTATTATTCGGTCCGATCACAGCTCATGTGAATGAACTAGTTCATTCTGCTGAGGTGAACTAAAATGAGCGCTCACTTGAATGAACTAAAATTCCCAACTCTACAGTAGTATTTCCTTAGGACCATGTCAGAAGGTGATGACATTTTATATAAGAGGTAGTCTTGATCTGTCACTGGTTTTGACTTAGGTGACATAAATGGTGAAAGAGCTGACAATCTATGTAAGACCTTTGAGTCCTTTTGAGTTGACAACACTATGACTGACTTTTACAAAGACAAATGCTGAATATCGTTCGAGGAAGTCTTCATCATTTATCAACTGCGAGTCAAGTGTGTGGATTTTCAAATTTTTTAAAAACTTCAAACTGAAAAAATTATATTTATTTGTAGTTATGAAATATATGCCATACATTTTCAGAAATTATTTCAAAAAGGCTATGCAAATTTTCCGGATATGATAATTACGTATGCATGTAGTATATATTCCGACTTTTGTCATCTTCTCTTTTAGATTGTATTTGATGTCGTGCAACAGGTCAGAAACACACACATACATAGATTCAAATAAATACGTTAGCATGTACTCGACAAATCTGTCTTTTTGTTGTTTGGATGCAAAGCTTTGTGTTTACTATTCAATATTACATGTTTGAGACACAATTATTAATATATTGGAATATATGTATGTGTTTGCGACCCATATACATTTATGTTTGTGATACAAATACAGCTGAGTTTGTTGCACTGTCTATGCTCTCTCGAGAGCAAGAGAATAAAAGGGACAACGAGAGAGTCTATCTTGTAAGTGTGTTTCTGTATTTTTGCATTATTCTCTCAGTCAGTGAGTCCTAAATATTCCTATTTCGCCTGATGTATTGCGTTTTAGTTTTAGTATTCAGATGTCAATGGTTCATGGGACAGAGGATATCAAAAGCGCTTGATCAGTGAAAAAAGAATAAACGAAGGCTCGGTCGGTTAAATGGGTTGTGATGTTACTTTGGTTTTTATGTATGTGTTTCGTATGTGTTGGTGTGCTACCAAAGAGAGAAACGATTTTGAGGAAAGAAACTGGAAAGGGCAACAACGTGAACTGTCCGAGCCTTTGCTGAGAACATCGGAACGGCGCACAATTTGTGCAATAAGTGTAATTAAAAAATGCAAGTAATTAATCCACGCTTGGCTTGCATGAACTTGATTTGTATATAAATATCTTGTTTGTGTACCAACGCATACTGATAACCAACGCATAACAGAAACCTTCTGAAAACAAAAAACGTGAGAGACAACAAAGAAAGAAGAAGCAAAAAGAGCAGCAGATTCTCATTTCATGAAAAAAAAAACAAATAATGCATTCAATGGAAATAAATGTAAAACGGGTCGTTTTAAAGCTATTAATTTTTTGTATTAATTATTTATAAATGTTGATATACATACATATATTGATATATATATTATAATAAATATTACATATATATTGAAAACGAAGAATAATTCGTTTCTAATATTATTATATTTGGGAGGAAATTCGCATATGTTTCCACGTAAGTATATGTAGGTTTGGGGGAAACGCCAATGTTTCCACGTAAGTGAATGGATGTTTGGGATGAAGAACGCATGTGTTTCCACTTAAAAGCAAACATATTTGTCAGTAAACAGGATACTGTGTGCATTTAAATACAAGAAAGTTTGTGACTTGCAAACATATGAATGTTTGAAGTGTGTTCCAAACATAGACATGGTTCCAGCATAATATGTTTTGGGAAAATATGTTAGAGAGGCCGTTATTTTTCAGCGTGTACATATATATATGGTGACCAGGAACACCATATTTAAAGTCATCTCGAGCAACTGACCTACTGATGAATGGTTACTCAAGTACGTCTTGTGTACATGTCATAAGGTTATCACCACTATTGACAAATTGCGGAAGATTCATGCTGACTTTTAACCAAATGTATGTAAACGTCAGGGGGTGTCATGAGGTTATTAGTATGGGAGCGGAGCGGAAAGTCAGCAGTGACTCTGACATGTCACTTCTTTGTCACTGATGATGTCTATAGGAAATTTCCAACCGGGCTGCCATCAGAGCCCTGGGGCCATTTGACGGATATTTTATTTCATACTTAATCGGAACATGTCTTCGTTACAATCCAATAAAAAAACAACTATCTCGAAAACTACTTGTTTTTAGTTTTAAATGAAAAAGTGAATTCTTACAGAGATACCATTTACATATTGAAATCAACATTAATTCGTTTCTAAATATTATTATGGTTGGAAAGGAATAGGCACATGTTTCTACGTAAGTTTACAGAGGTCTGGGAGGAAACACGCGAGTGGTTACAGGTAAGTATATAGATGTGTGGGATGAAGCACGCATATGTTTCCACGTAAAAGCATACATGTTGGTCAATAAACATGCTAATGTTTGCATTTAAATATATGTGAATTTGGGACATGCAAACATATGAATGTTTGGAGTGTGTTCTAAACATATACATGCAGAATTTGTTTGGGAGAATATGTTACAGACGCCGTTTTTTCAGTGTGTGGGATTTTTATCCATAGGTGCCTGAATCATTTTGTAAGTATGTATGTATATTAGCTTTGGAATAGCAAAACAACTTTGTGGTATGTGTCAATGTTACTGTTCAAAGGACGATAAGTAAAAAAAATCCTTAGAAAGTAATTTTTTCAATGTTTCTTAAACAAATCTATATATATAAAAATGTATGTATGTGTGTATATTACGAATCGACTCGAAAACGGCTGGACCGATTTTGATGAAATTTTCAGACACTATTCAGAATCATCTAGCAGGTGACATAGGCTAATGTGAATGTGGGCGGTGCCACGCTCCCTTTTCAAAAATCGTATGTACGTGCGTATGTTACGATTGGACTCGAAAACGGCTGGACCGATTTTGATGAAATTTTCAGACAATATTCAGAATCATCTAGCGGGTGACATAGGCTATACAGCCAGGGTGAAAGTGGGCGGTGCCACGCCCCTTTTTCAAAAATCCCTCCGACGGCTTTTCTAATAGACTAATAGACCGATTGTTATGAAAATTTCACAATGTGGTACTGATGACCTGCTGATACTCCTTGGATATACCTGGTTGTAATTGGATACAGTTGCGTGGCACCGCCTATACAACTTGAAATTTAAAGTGGCTATATCTCATGAACTGCCAGAGATATGAAGATGAGATTTGGTATATATGATGTTGTAACAGTATGAATTACGGCCAGGGTGATAGTGGGCGGTGCCACGACCCCCTTTTCAAAAATCGCTCTGACGGCTTTTCTAATAGACCAATAGACTGATTGTTATGAAAATTTTACAATGTTTTACTGACGACCTGCTGATACTCCTTGGCTATACTTGGTTGTGATTGGATAAAGGGGCGTGGCACCGCCCATACAACTTTTAATTTAAAATGGCTATATCTCATGAACTGTCAGAGATATGAAGATCAGATTTGGTATATATGTTGTTGGAACAGTATGAATTACAGCCCGGGTGGAAGAGGGCGGTGCCATGGGCCCTTTGAAAGAATCCGATATACCAGCCATAACTATAGTTTGAAACGTAAAGGAACAGCAAATGTTGTTCACCCTTTGGCATTACAAAAACTTTGAAGGCAAAACGTAGTTTTCCGGTCCAGCTAGTATTACATAAAATTGGTGGAAACTCTCGCAATTAATACCCAAAGTTAGATACACCACCCCATATATATACCCATGTAGTGTTGACGAAATGCAATCAAATCTTCTCCTTTTCCGGTGACGCTGAAGACAAAAGTTTTGGTAAAAATAATAAAAAAGCCAGAATTTTTGGTCCAATTTTCAAGATTATTTTCCTTTTGAGACAGTAATATTGACACATGCCTCACGTTTTTTTGTTATTCCAAAACAAAACAAAAAAATCGATACGGCCAATATCGATCAAATATTTCCAATTCGATATAACGGGTCCGCCATCTAACGTTTTTTTTTCAACTAGTGCTTATTTCGTGAATGGTAACACTTAGCTCATGCCTGATTTGACAGATAGTTAGTTTTATCCTTCCGCTGAACGAATATGGTTGTGTATACGCTTGAACAACGCTGGGAAATATTGCGACATTACTTTGAAAATCATGGTAGTGTTGCAGAATGTGTGCGAAAATTGCGTACGGATTTTGGAAGAAGAGAAGCACCGTCAGCTCCTGATGTCGTTTGGCCACCTCGGAGCTGCGATTTGACACCGTTGGACTATTATTTGTGGGTTGCCCTCAAAGATAAGTGTTACGCCGACAAGCCAGAGACAATTGACGCTTTAAAGGACAATATTCGTGAAGCCATTGGTGAAATACAGCTGCACACAATCGATAATGTGCATAAAAATTGGACCGATCGTGTAGGCTATTGCATGGCCAGCCGAGGCAGCCATTTGAATGAAATTATTTTCCATTATTAACCGGAAGGATTGTACTTTCAAATAAAAACAGATATTTGAGAAAATATTCAGTAGTTTTTTTATAGAATTTTCAAAAAAAAAAGTTATTTGGCGGACCCTTTAGTTTTATAAGATTTTTTGTAGGTGTAGAAACATTTTCATAGACGCTGAAATTGTATGAGAATCTAGTATATCTAGTTTTAGAAGCATTTCAAACCCTTTCGCTTTTCTTTGGGCCAGTTGAGTCATTCATTTCAACATTTTGTCAATCAAAAATGTGTTAAAGTTCTAATTTTGAAAAATTTCTGGCAAAATTTTAAATTATATTTAACTATGTATTGATGTCAAAATTTAATTTATTTCACATAACAGTTCTGTGACCTACAAGAGACTTTAATTATTTCACACAATTCGTTGATACGGCTTATTATAAATATTTGCTGAAACAGGATGAAACTACACAATATATTCCATCCCTTGCATTGCTCACATTGCCACATTGTGGTAGAAAACCATAAAACCGAATTTTTATATATTTATTCCAAATAACATTAATTACAACATCAACGAAATTTATCAATTACATTAACAAATTGCCATTGCAAATTGTCTGCATTTCATTTAGTGAAACCACAAATTTTTAACAATTCCGATTTTGGTGTCGAGCAATCAAGTGGCATACGTATGTACGAGTATAAACAAACATAGATATGGGCATAGATGATGTCCTTTTTTCTGGATGAATTTCAAATCGTTTCCAATGGCATTTGGGCTCAATGCAAGCGAATTGTTGGTCAACTTACCGTAATTGTCGATAATTGGCAGCGGCTGTAATTGTGCAGGCACCTGTGAAACAAAAATACAAGAGTGAACAATTTTTATATTAATTATTTAACTAATTTATGGTGCTGAAGGATATCTGGCCTATATTTATATTTGTATTTAGTAATTGGTTTCGGATTCCTGAGTAAGCTTAAATCAATAAATTCGTGCCTTTGATGATATAAATAGGAAAATGCGATAAGTTCAATAAATCCATACCAGGAAAAATGAGTAGCTAGCAATCGTAAATAATATCAAATATCCTTTATTCTTCTTTGAGTTATCATGCAAAATATATTTTATAAATATTTTGTAAATCTGAGAACCATAGAAAACTCATCATGTGTGCGTGGTTATTTAGAAATTGCCCTAAAAGAAGCAAAGAGATTTTTTCCTTTGTGTTTGATTCTTCAGCCAAAAATTTCAATAAAATAAAATCTTAAAACGTGTTAATTTACAAAAACAAATAAATGTGTGCTGTTATTTCGCTTCCAAAAACAGAAACAAACATTTTAGCATTTCAGTAAAATGGTCATAACTTTGGAACGGTACGACCTCTGGTCTTCGTTTAGGTCATTTTGGAAAAGTAAGAGGTATGGGTATCTTTCAGAAAGGTACCTGCCATCTGGCTGAACAAATTGAGGTTATGTGAATTATTCGAAAGCTCTGTATCTCGGCGATTTGACTTTTTTCTACTTTTTTTTATTGATTCTGAAAGGCCTCTTAAAGACCTTTCCAACAAGCCCGAAAAATCCGACCACTGGCTCAGAAGTTAGCAACTTTACCCTACTACCCTCCGACCACAAATCCTAAAACTTTGAACCCGCTGCCATTTCGCACCCCTTGCATTTTCGGACATGGTCCTAGTTGACTTTTCTTCATGAAATGAGCCAAGGAATACGCTGGAGAAATTTGTCCGGAACTACTTGAATCACCCTGTATGTATGTGTGCTACCAAAGTGAGAAGCGATTTTATGGAAAGAAACTGGAAAGGGCAGCGAAGTGAAGCCCATTGTCTGTCCGAGCCTTTTCTGAGAAAATCGGAACGGCGGAGCATTAGTGAAATAAGTATAATAAAAAGACACAAGTAATTAATCCAAATAAATATCTTGTTTGTGTTCCAGTGCATAGCTGAAACCTTCTGAAAACAAAAACGTAACAGACAACAATGGAAGGAGAAGCGAACGAGCAGCAGATTCTCATTTCATGAAAAAAAAACAAATAATGCATTCAATGCAAATAAATGTAAAAACGACCGTTTTAAATCTATTAATTTTTGTATTAGTTATTTATAAATGTGGATTTATATTGTCAAAATTAATTATAATAAATAGGACATATATATATTGGAATCGACGAAAAATTCTAATTTCTAATTAGTACTGTATTTGGGTGGAAATACGCACTTGTTGCCACGTAACTATATGTAGATTTGGGGGAAACACGCGAATGCTTCCACGTAAGTATATGGATGTTTGGAAAGAAGAACGCATCTGTGTCCACTTAAAAGCATACATGTTTGTCAGTAAACATGATACTGTTTGCATTTAAATACAAGTAAGTTTGGGACTTGCATCCATATGAATGTTTGAAGTGTGTTCCAAACATATACATGGTTCCTGCAGAATATGTTTGGGAAAATATTCAATTCAATTCAATTCATTTCAATACAATACAATACAATACAATACAATACAATACAATTCAGTTCAGTTCAATTCAATTCAATTCAATTCAATTCAATTCAATTCAATTCAATTCAATTCAATTCAATTCAATTCAATTCAATTCAGTTCAATTCAATTCAATTCAATTCAATTCAATTCAATTCAATTCAATTCTGTTCAATTCCGTTCAATTCAATTCAATTCAATTCAATTCAATTCAATTCAATTCAATTCAATTCAATTCAATTCAATTCAATTCAATTCAATTCAATTCAATTCAATTCAATTCAATTCTAGCCTTCATTGCGAACGGACGTGTCTTTTAGTTGCGCGCATAAAAATCGTTTAAACAAACACTCGTGAGTGAGATAGTCGAAATGGCAACAATGCAAGAAACTAGTTGTGCTAAATGCTTTCAAGTGTTGACTAGCAAGCATATGAAATGCAGCGTGTGCAGTGCCTGCTTTCACTTCTCACCTTGCTGCCCAGTACAACAATCAACCTACAATGGTATGAATGCTGAAAAAAAGGCGGCTTGGAAATGCAGTACATGTAGAGAGCGTAAGAACTCTACATATCAAATAATTGTATCAGACTCTGGTACTCAAAAGCAAAAAAGACATGAAGATGAGGACGATGATGATGTCGATGACGTTTTCGACGACAATAACAAACGGTTCAAAGAACATACCTCGCAGCGACCAACACAACAACATCAACAAACCGCTGAAATAAATGAAACTATGAAAATAATGATGCTTAACATGGCAAAGATGACAACTCAACTTACATCCATTAGCGCCCAACTACAAATCCAACAAACAACACTCATACAGATAAACGAAAATGTTTCTAATCTCAGCAGTCAGGTCATTGAGCTGCAGCAACAAAATGTGAATAAAGATAAAAGGATGAGCGAGATGGATCTGAGAATATGCAAATTAGAGCAGAAGCTAATAGAGAAGAACATTGAAATAAATAACATAAACAACGAAGATTTGAGTGCGGTCGACGTTGTTAAAAAAATAGCAACAAATCTGAATTTGGAGTTGAAGGAAACTGATGTTGAAAACGTATACCATACAAAAGGAAAGAAAAAAGTTGTGGTTGAGCTTAGCTCTCTCAGGAAGAAGAGAGAAATTATGAGTAAGATAGAGCGACACAGAATTGATGCAGATGGTATCAACAATGATGATGGAAGTGATAAACATAAATATATATATATTAATGATCAGCTGACTGTGCAAAAAAGACGATTGCTTTGGTTAGCAAAGACAAAGGCTAAAGAGGCCAATTGGAAATTTGTCTGGATCAGTAATGGGGAAATATATGCGCGAAAAATAGAGAAAGCATCGATTGTAATTCTGAACAATGAATCCGATATAGAATTAATTTGTTAATAAAAAATATAAAACAATAATAATAAAATTAAAAACTAGAAACATAGTGAGAAAGAGACTCGTAATTATAAAGCGATTTAAAATTAATACCACAAAAGCCTTATCAAAATAAAGAGCACCACAAAAAATTAATTATTATTAATAAACCTCTTAAAGAGAAAAATAATTAAACATTGAATTGGTGAATTTATTATCTTGAATTAAAATGAATAATCAAACCAAATCTCTATACAACTTTAATGAAATTAATGACAATTTTTTGAATTATCCATTGTCATTTGTGTACATGAATATTCGTTCCTTACGAAAAAATTTTTCAACTCTACTTGTACATCTAAACAAAATTATTAAATCAATCGAAATTATAATACTGGTAGAAACAAATATAACGGATGAGGAAAATTGTTTCTACTTAATTAATAATTTTAACAGTGTTTTCCTAAATAGAGAAGGCACAGGTGGTGGCATTGCTATATATATAAAAGACAACATAAATTATACAACAACAACATTAAATACACAACACTATGAATCACTACGCGTCGATTTAACTTTCGGTACAAAAACAGCAACCCTTCTACCTGTCTACCGTCCACCGCGGTCGAACATTAAGTGTTTCATAAACGAACTAGAACAGAGCATAAACCAAATTCACAAAAACAGTGCAATGATAGTAATTGGTGATATGAATATTGACATTGCAAAGGAAAAAACCAAAACAACGAGAATGTACATTGATATGATGTCTTCTAATGGACTACAAAGTATGGTAAACGAAACAACGAGAGAAGAAGTGAGTAAAAACAAAGGCACTTGCATTGATCACATGTATGTGCGCAAAAACAAAACAATAACTTTCGCATATGCAGCTGTGATTTTGACTACCATATCTGACCACTATTCATTGTTTGGCTGTGTAGGAGAAACAAATAAACAAAACAAAACAAACGTAACTGACAACCAGGGTACGGAAAAAACACTATATACAGGAATAAACACTTACAAAGTAAATAATTTAATCAATAAAACAAATTGGAATACTACCGCAATACAAAATCAAAACTGTGATGAGAAATTTAAATTTATATATAATAAATTTACAGAAATATACCACAATGCTAAACAAACTAAAATTAAAAACAAAAAACGAAATGACTATCCTTGGCTTAATGATCAAATACTAAGTTATTGTGAAGTGCGAGATAAACTTTATCAAAGACATAAAAAAAGCGAAAAAAATTTAAGTAAAGCGATAGAATACAAAATTTTCAACAATAAACTTAATCAGATAATTCTGAAAGCAAAAAATGATTATCGTCGAAGAGAATTTATAAAAAACAGACACAACATGCGAGGAACCTGGATATTAATAAATGACATTATTGGCAAAAAAGTGGACAATGTTGATGAAACTATTAAAAAAAACTTTGTTAAACAAGATTTAAAAATTGTAACTGAAAATTTTGCCATTAAGTTCAAAGAAAATGTACAAAACATTTTACATGATTGTAATATAAAAACACTGTTTTCGTCTGAAGTAAGAATAGAAAATACAATTTATGTCGAACCAACAAATGAGGAAGAAATTATAAACATAATAAAAACACTGAATTCAAGAAAAGGAGCAGGAGTAGACGGCATCCGACCTAAAGACATAAAATACAACGCGGAAACACTTACCCCAATAATAACCCATTTTATAAACGCAAGCCTAAATGAATGCACTATTCCCAAAATTCTAAAAACATCAATTGTAAGACCGATTTTTAAAAGTGGCACTAAAAACGAATACAATAATTATCGTCCAATTTCAATTTTACCGGTAGTAGAAAAAATACTTGAGGAGATTATTGTTAGACGTCTTAATGCATTTCTCGTCAAGTACAAAATAATCAATAAGCAACAATATGGCTTCCAAAAAGGAAAAAATATTAATAAACTGCTGGGCCATTTCTCCACCCACATAAACAAATCTTTGAATGACAATGTGCACTGCTTGGCACTTTTTGTTGATTTTAGCAAAGCGTTTGATACGCTGTCACATAAGAACCTTCTATGTATTTTGGAAAGAAATGGGATACGCGGACAGTGCCTTAAATGGTTTAAAAACTACCTTGAATTCAGATCTTACAGGGTTAAAATAGATGGAAATGAGAGCAAAGAAAAGTATTTGGATCATGGCGTACCACAGGGATCTAAGCTTGGTCCAATACTCTATCTAATATATGCTAATGATATGTTAAACCAACTAAAAAATAGCAAAACTTTTGCCTATGCTGATGATACGGCTATCCTAGTATCACATGAGGATCTTGAAACCGCGGTAAAGTCAATGCAATTGGAACTTAATGTGATCACAAGGTGGTGTCACGACAACGGCTTAGTAATTAATGCCAATAAAACAAAGTTAATGCATATCAGATTACCACATATTCCAAGGAGTATCATAAACATAAAATTCCACAACACAGACTGCCTACACAAAAACAAACTCTGCCATAATTTCGATAATGACCAATGCGACACTGTTATTGAATTAGTGGATAACTACAAATATTTAGGCGTTATAATAGATCAAAATCTAAGCTGGAAGGACCATATTTTAGCGTTGAACAAAAAGCTACGTAAGGCCTCCTATGTGCTTTACCATCTAAATAACTGCGCCCCATTAACAGTCACCAAGCAAGCCTATTTTTCGCTGGCTGAATCGTACATGCGCCACGGAATAACGGCATTTGGGAACACCTCACATTGCAATATTCTACAAAAAACACAAAACAGAATGGCTAAAATTTTAATGAAAAATAAAGAAAATACACAACGTGAAATTAACACAACACAACTAACAACTAACAATTCAGAAACTCAAATCAAATTATTCATGCAGCAACAAAATATACTAAATTTTAAGAGCATATATAAATCAGCTATACTCAACGAATTCCAAGATGAGAACCTTTTGGAAACAATAGACCATCGATATAGCACGAGAAGAAGAGATGAAGGAAGATTTAAAACACCAAAATTTAAAAACAAACATGGGAGAAGCACCTTGGATGTACAATTACCAACTATATTAAATGCAATGCCTATAAATATTCTAAATGTTTTAAACATACAAAATAAATTTAAGCGTAAAACAACAATTAAAAAATATTTAATAAATTCGCAATGAATGAACATCGTAACTAACAGATGTAGAAGTTTTTATAAGATCTGTAAATTTGAATTATAACTTTTTTTTTATTTTATTTTTATATATACTTCTGCATATTTGTATATCCCTGCATACAAGCGTAAGGCTTCGCGGGGGAATAAGCATTTGTAATGTAAATTATATTTTATTATTCAATAAAATAAATAAATAAATAAAAAAAAAAAAAAAAAAATTCAATTCAATTCAATTCAATTCAATTCAATTCAATTCAATTCAATTCAATTCAATTCAATTCAATTCAATTCAATTCAATTCAATTCAATTCAATTCAATTCAATTCAATTCAATTCAATTCAATTCAATTCAATTCAATTCAATTCAATTCAATTCAATTCAATTCAATTCAATTCAATTCAATTCAATTCAATTCAATTCAATTCAATTCAATTCAATGCAATGCAATTTATTTCCATTCAATTCAATTCCATCAATTTAGTCCAAGTCAATTCAATCTAATTAAGTCTAATCTAGCCTAATTAAGTTCAATTCCTTTTATCTTCTTAATTGAATTGAACTGATTTGAATTGGTTTTTATTGAAATGAATTGAATATCAATCAATCAAATCAAAATTTCTGAGTTCTATTTATAGTTAACAATTACGTTTTATTTTTAAATTAAAATGTAAATCAGTAATTTCCTTTAAGGCTAAGAGATCATGTTTTCTCCGGTTAGTGAAAAAAATGTAAATGCCGCGGGTGGGATTCGAACTCACATTCGCTGGACGATCGTTTCGATGTTTGCGAAGCATCATTTTTAGAAGCGTCTAGCCCCTTAATTTGCAACGCCTGTTTAATGTAAAAATAACAAGTTTAATTCATATTTTTTTAATTTTGAAATTTAATTCGTGAATGATAAAACCTTCGGTGGTGCAATGGCTAGTGTGCGCGGGTTTTGTGCATGACAATGTTGGTTCGGTCCCTGCCCAGACCACATTAAGTTTCTTTCGGCGCCGGTCACCTCGCATAGTGAAGGCGACACTATCGAGCCTTTAGCCATGAAAAAGCTTCTCAAAATACCGTTTGGAACCGGTGTAAAAACTGAAGGTCCCAATCAGTGAGTGAAAAATTAGAAAGCGTACAACTCACGGTTGTGAGAAGCTCATCCTAATCCCTTCATGGAATGTTATGGGAAACGGTGTTTTTGTGTACAGGACGATAATTTCTTTTACTAGCTGATAAGAAACTGATTTCTATACGGTTTGGCAGGAATCATGACAATGCAGTCTACGTCTATGGCAGATTTCACAAGATAGATTAAAATGTGTCATAGATGCTGTGAATGTTTTTCATAAAATTCTCTTCATATGTCATGAATATATTTCATTGAATTTGTTTCATAGATTGTATAATCCTATGCAATTTTTCTTTAGTTGAAAATTTTTGAAGAAATTCATAGAATCTGTAAATCATTTGATCATAATACATATGACGCACATTTTTGCAGTGTGTAAACATGAATTGTGGAATCTCCAATATTATATATTTTGCTTATTTCGATATTTCAAGTAATACTAACTTTTTAATACACATTTTACATAATACAAATCCAAATACTTGTGTTTGTAGTTACATATTATTATGATTTGATATGATAATGGTTAAAAATTCAATGATCCATTTAATTCCCATTGGTTTTCTGATATGAATGCCCATGCATGTTGTGTAAATTAGTTTTATTTGTATTTTGACAAACAAAAAAATGCATTTGAAATAATTTAAATTATTACCTTTCCAAAGGATGAGGAAAGAACAATGAGTTCATAAATAAACAACTCAATACCAATCCCTCTGGTTATGTTCAGACCCCAAAAATACTGCAATAAGTCGATAATGGACAAATGCATCTAATTATAATTTATATTTTCGAAAAAGCGAAAATAATAAATATTTTTGTTGTACGAGTCTATTATTTATGGTACAAAATCAAAGCCAGAGCCAAAGGCAGAAAATAACACATTTATTTCGAAATATAGAGCAAAATGAAGAGAGAGAAACAAAACGCTATATGAATTTCAAATTGACTGAGTTAAGTAAATTGGTTGTAGCAATGAGTTAGTACTTTTTTTGGTACACAATTATACTCGATACAAAAGTTATTTAGTACTATATGGCATATGACATCATAACCAACATATACATATGTCAATCGAAATATGGAGAGACAAATAAATTCGTCTGCAATCTCGAAGTTATAATGGAAATCAACGTGGAAGAGCGTGTGGGGAATCTACTCCTTGAAACCAGTAACTTTGTTGTGTCCTCATTTACTGGCTAACCCACTGACTTGCTGATTCTTTGTCGATTCTCGTAAATATCGCAGGAACTTCTCGCACAGTCGAGGGACAAGTTGTTGATTTACGGGTCTAAAGATACACAGATAAGGTCCGATTAGTTGACTTCATTTCCGCCCTAATATTTCTGCAGTAAGTTAACATTTTATATCTTTCATGCTATCTTCACTGTTGTTTTTTTTGTTTTATATTTCCCGATATTGAGCACCTACACAAGCCTACTATATGGAGCGGTTCAAAAAAGGGAACAAACTGTGGAGGATAAGTAATGAGTTGACCTAAAGGCTATGTAGAAGAAAACAGGTGTTTCTTAAAAAAATAAATATTTACATACATCTCTTCAGTTTCACTACAAAACTGCCCATCTCTGCTAGAAAGTTTCAGCGTGGCATAAGAGCATTACAGTTTCATATACACAAGTACTCACTAGCCTTACACGCAAAGAAAAATTTCGTTCCACACCAACCAAATTTTAGTCAACTAAACTTCGTTTGAGGAAGTTTATGTTTACGAGAAACATGTCATGGAATTAGCACAGCTGACTATATAGCGGGAGCTACAGAGTACAAATTGCCATTGATACAAACATTTCCGTTGACACTTAGGTGTATGATAACTACGTCGTATGGGGATACACCCCTATAATATAAGAAGTTTTATGAATTTTACATGAAAATTTACATGTATTGAAGTACTTACGCTCTCCCTGACGCGTAGTCCAACTTATACATTATGATTACAAGAAGTGGAGTCTGACTCAGATTCAGACTTTGGCTCTGATTGGTTGGTTGGTTTACGTGGTTGCTAAAGATGCTATTTAGCATCAATTAGTATCTGGATACACCGTTTTGCATACCACATCACTCCGGACAGTCTAATGTATCGTGTCTATATCCATTCTGTTAATCGGAGATACCTTATTAGATCCTCCAGATCTATCTCGTGTATCTCAGTGAGGTTGTGTAGGAAGGGACGACTAAAATAATCTTGAGACGTCTATTCATTAGAGCCGGTCAACTGCAGATGAGATGTTCCACCGACTCCTCCTCTTCTGCATGTTTGCAGGCACTACAGTGGTCATTATGTGGAAGCTTCAGCCGTTTTACGTGATTACCGATTGGCCAGTGCCCAGTCAGCACGGCAATTAGCCTTGATATGTTCCCCCGATTATGGCTAATCAGGGAGTTAGCCCGGTGAGTGTTATATTCTGGTCATGTGTTTCTGGATATGTGGCACGTTTCTGTTCTATCCCATCTGACCTTTATTAGTTGGAGGTAGTGCAGGAAAATACCTCTTTTGATCGACCCTATAGGCGTTGCGACTGACACCAAATGGAGTTCGATGGAAGAGGATCTTGCCCTGGCTAGTTCGTCTGTCCTTTCGTTCCCTAGGAGACCCTTGTGGCCTTGTATCCAAGTAACAACCACATAGGCCAGCCGACCTAGTTCGACAAGTTTTTCCTTAGATTCAATAACGAGATCATATGCAGTGTTGTAAGATTTAAGTGATAGGACAGCCGCCTGGCTATTAACAAATATACCAATGCGCTCTGTTCTCCGTTGAAGTATAAGTTCGACGCAGGCTTCCTTGATGACCAGTACCTCCGTTTGGAAAACGCTGTACTTGTCTGGGAGTGTGAAAAATAAATTGAGGCTTGCCTCTTCGGAGAAAACACCCGAGCCGGTTCCACATTTCATTTTGGATCCGTCCATTCATACTTTGGTGTCGAAGCTTGTCAGTGGTTCCCCTTTATCCCACTCTATTCTTCTGGGAAACCTGACATCGAATAGGCTATCGAACGTAACTGGGGTGTGCAAAGATCGGTGGTTATATTGAGATCTCTTGTCATTATCTGTAGTATTATCGCATGTCCATATGCGTTGCTCTTCCAGATTGCAGGAGCATTTAGTCGGGTAGCAGTCCAGGCCGCAGTAGCTGTTATATGAAGGTCAATTGGTATAACATGAAACATTAAAGGCTTTAGCTGGACACGTCCTCATTGACCCTATTATGCCGATGCAAGCTGATCTCTGTACTCTATATAACAGTTTCATGGTGGACGTCTTTCCAGCGACAGGCGATTGCTCCGTAGGAGAGTGTAGGTCTGATTACACTAGTGTACACCCATAGCACCATTTCCGTTCGGAGGCACCATCGGCTTCCAAACATTTTTCGTCAAGCACAGTACGCAACGCTTGCTTACGCTTCCAGGATAGTTTAGGGTCTAGAATCACGTCCAAGTACTTGGCGTGAGTTGATAGTCGAATATCAATTCCTCTTAGCCGAGGAGGATTAAACTTTGGTATCTTGGTCGTCGTGGTTAAAAGCACGAACTCAGTTTTCCCTGGATTCACTGCAAGACCACTCCCAGTGGCCCAGTCGTTAATAGATTTTGGTTTTAGTAGTATTTTGTTGACCACGAGTAACCAAAGTATGGGAGATATGACTCCTATTCACTCGCTTTGATGACTTGCTGTTGCCCATAGTGGCGTTGATAATTCTGCTCTGTAGCATTGCTACTATCAAACTCTTGACGAATGTTTCCACGCCTAGATCTTCTAGCCACTAGATCTTCTACCCGGTTTTGTTAAAATTAAAAACCGAAAGCGATTTCTTGAAAAATTAATTTTTTGAACAATCCGAAAACTATGTAGTTGCTTGAAAAACTGATTTTCTGCATAAACCGACAACCGTTTTTTCAAAACCGCCGGTTTCTTGGACACTCTAATTCTAATCCTACTGCGGCTGTTTCGAAGTATTTTTAAAACAAACAAAATTTCTAAAAATAACTTGGAACGATGACAAAACGTTTGTCAAAATGTGAATTTCTTCATCGACTGAAAACGAAAATATTTTTTTATTTTTTACATTGACTTAAAAATAACATTATTCTTAGAAACAACCTACAAATATCGTTGCTGATATGGAAATTATTTTATCACAGGATTTTCAATAAATGTTTTGTTTGAATTTTCGAATTTTTTAATAGAATCGAAAAATTATTTTGTTCTGTGCAGTCGAAAGGATACCTGTGTTTAAAACATTTTGCTGTTTACCAAATTCTATTGGATGTTTTGAGCAGCTCCGAAAGTATAGAGCGGATTATAAAATTAAAGAGTGTCTCAGTAAGAATGCACTATTTGAGTTTCAACTGAAAACACGTATTTTTTGAGATAG
This sequence comes from Phaonia tiefii, assembly GCA_963931995.1. Classification (NCBI taxonomy): domain Eukaryota; kingdom Metazoa; phylum Arthropoda; class Insecta; order Diptera; family Muscidae; genus Phaonia; species Phaonia tiefii. Next base: position 178,046,636 of record OZ008367.1, on the reverse strand, counting down.
TTGTGATTTTTTTATGGGATTGTAAAGAAAGTATGTTCCTATTAAGTGTGGAGTAAAACATCCGTCAAATGGCCCCCACGTCTCTAATGACACGCAATTACTCTTTGCATGAAATTTTCCCAAACTTTTGCACAGATATGTGGCTGTATCCCACTGATGACCAGTTGGATCTCGGATTTGAGTTCAGAAATTGTTTCTGGTTTATTCGCGTAAACCCGATAATTCACAAAATCCCAAAGAAAACACTAGCACTGCCTTAAATCGCATGATCTTGGTGGCCAGCTGACATCAGAATTTCTTGAGATAATTTGTTCTGCATTAAACCGATTAAATCGATTGTTTCATGCGCGGTGTGGCAGGTGGCGCCGTCCTGCTGAAACCACATGTCGTCCAGAGCCATGCCGTGTGGTTTAGGTCACAAAAACTCTGTTATCATGTTCCTGTAACGACTGCCGTTCACAGTCACTGCAATTTCGGCCTCATCTTCGAAAAAGTATAGACCAATCACGCCGGCTGATCAAAATCCGCACCAGCCAGACAGTTGCTTGTTGTGGGTGCATTTGTTTTTCGTGGATTGCAGGAGGATTTTCTAAGCCCCACATTTGACAATTTTGTGTATTCACGAAGCCATTCAGATTGAAATGCGTTTCATCGGAGAAGATATGTTTTTTTTTTGAAAAATTGGCATTGACTCCACTTTGCCCCATTACCCATTGAACGAATTGCTGGCGCTTTCCATGGTCTGCTGGTTTGAGCTCCTGAGTAAGCTGAATTTTGTACGCACGAAAGTGGAGGTCTTTTGTCAAAATTTCGCTGCGTAGTGTTTCGTGAAATTTTAGATTGTTGAGGATGATGCCGAATTGATGTTTTCGAGTTTTTGGCGACACTCTCCTTTGAAACCGCAATGTTTTCAGGAGTACGACCGGTTCGTCATATTGTTCATAACTGACCAAGTTTCTTCAAATTTTTTGACCACTCTTCGAATTTCACCTCTGAAAATTCATCGAAGTTTGCAACGAAATTTAACCACCTCGGGGACACACGCTGGAAAAAAACCAAAAATGGCATCCTCTTTTGAATTGTTCACAGAATACAGTACAAGTGCTCCGAAAGGGGGAAATTGCCCCCAAGGCCCAAAAACTCAAGAAACGGCCCCTGAACTTACAGATAAGTGTTGGTACTCAAGTGAAAGGAAATCGTCTTACGATTTCATTGGTGCCATCTCTCGACTCACAGGCATCGGAGGCGAAAAGTAACGGCATCAATGAAATCGTAAGACGATTTCCTTTCATTTGAGTATCAACATTTACTTGTAAGTTCATGTATGGGTACTCAAATCAAAGGAAATCTTCTCACGATTTCATTGGTGGTATTGGTTCCTCTCTACGTTGCAATTTGAAAATTGATAAATTTTTATTCCATCTAGTCGGTCGGGCAGGGGAGTTCAAATACCTTCTGTACCTTAAGTCGAATTTGTCGCAATTTTTGGGGGACTTACAGCCATCGGATGTGAAAAGTAATGGCACCAATAAAATCGTAAAACGATTTCCTTTCATTGGAGTACCAGCAAGTTCAGGGGCCCTTTTTTTCGATTTTTGGGCCTTAGGGGTAATTTCCCCTTTTCGGACAACTTGTTCCCGACTCAGGAGCTAAAGTCAAACAAAACTGTATTTCAGTTTTTTTCCATCGCCTGTCCCCAAGGTCTTAAAATTCAAGCAATTGTTGTAATAAGTTTTCACAATCATAACACGTTGTCCTTGCGTAAAGCGCTCCATTTTTAATAACCGGAATAAACATATGTGACAGCTGCCAACTTTGAGAATTCCCACTTGCACAAGTAAAACATGACACTAAAATTAAAAAGTGTAATCTTACTGAGACACCCTTTAGAATGGGCAAGGATGAGTCAGCGCGAAATTTCTTGAAAGACGCAGTCAAAGAAGGCCCATGCCTCTGCTGGAAAGATTAGGTAGCTGAATGTCTGTCGAAGTTTGTTGTTGCCGGTAGGAGAAATATGTTATCTGTATTTAGTAACACCACTTACTTCGCGGGGGTTTTGAGATCAAATAAGGAAAACGTAAGGAATTCAACGTTAAAAATATGTCAACAGAAAGAAATGTTGGATCTAAAGCATACATGGGTTTTTTTTTAATTTGCATTTGATTTTAATTTGCATTCATTTAATTAAAAAATTTTGAATTTGCATTTGCTCAGGTAATGCAAATGCAGGTTGTGGAATCGGATGTCAATTGTAATGAAATATGGGAATGCTTTTAATTGTTTTGAATTTTTTGACTGCTGACAATTCGGTTTTTAAAGTGCTGTATTTGAAGAGGTTTGTGGCTTTGATAGGTATTGCCTCATAGTACTTTCACGCTGAAAAATAATGGTCTCTCTAACATATTCGCCCAAACAGATTCTCCAGGAACCATGTGTATGTCTGGAATACACTTCATACATTAATATGTTTGCAAGTCCCAAACTCACTTGTGTTTAAATGTAAACAACATCATGTTTACTGGCAAACATGTATGCTTTTACGTGGAAACATATGCGTATTTCCCTCCAAACATAATAATATTTAAGTACGAATTATTCTTCGATTTCAGTATATGCGTATGTATCATGTATTATTATTAATTTTATCAATATAAATACACATTTATAAATAATTATTACAAAAAAATAAAAGATTTAAAACGGCCTTTTTCACATTTTGGGTGCCTTGAATGCATTATTTGTTTTATTTTCATGAAATGAGAATCTGCTGCTCTGTTGCTTCTCATTTCTTTGTTGTCTCTCACGTTTTTGTTTTCGGAAGGTTTCAGCTATGCGTTGGTTATCACTACACGTTGGTACACAAATAATATATTTATATACAAATCTAGTTCATGCAAGCCAAGAGTTTATTTCACAAATGTTCCGCCGTTGCGAGTTGCTCAGTAAAGCCTAGGACAGACAAAAGGCTTCACGTTGTTGCACTTTCCAGTTCCTTTCCTTAAAATCGTTTCACACTAATTACATACACACAAAAGAAACATCACAAACCAGTTAAGCGTTTATTCTTTTTTCACTGATCAACCGCCTTTGATATCCTCTGTCCGATGAAGCGTTGACGACTGAATACAAAAAACTAATATGCAATACATCAGCCAAAATGAGAAACACTGATTTGATCTGCACTTTGCATGCAAATTCAGGAATATTTATGACTCACTGATTGAGAGAATAATGCAAAAATACAGAAACATACTTACAAGATAGACTCTCTCGTTGTCCCTCTTATATTCTCTTGCTCTTGAGAGAGCATAGAAAGTGCAACAAATACAGCTGTATTTCTATCACAAACATAAATGTAAGTGGGTCGCGAACACATATATTCTAACATATTAATCATTGTGCCTCAAACATGTAATATTGAATTGCAAACATAATATGTTTGGACACGATATTTTATATTTGGGACAAGCTTCAAACACACTTTATATTTGCATCCAAACAACAAAAAAATACAGATTTTTCAGCGTGTTCAAATTCATAAACCTGTACTGAATAAAATTTTTGAAAACCAAAAGTGCCAGATATGAAGGAAAAGCTTGGAAAATAAGTACAATTATTGCCAATGGCATTGAAATTTGTGTGAATTTACATTTCGAAACGTAATTCAAATCAAACTACAAATTATAGTTGTCATACTCGTATAATACATTTGTACCATGTATTGCCTAAAGATAGCAGAGGGAAAATAACCGATTAAATGCCAACTTAAATAAGGTTTCGAAAAGGGATGGCCCAGTTAAGAGTCATCACTTTGAATGCCTGTGTGGGTATGTCATTTCACGCGTGAAATGAAAGTTTGATTTGTAATGCACATTTAAATTTTGGGGGAAATATTTCAACTTTTGCAGGAAACGTTGAGTATACGTTGGAAATGAAAAATGTTTGCACCAAACGACCTCTAACGTTTTTTTTTCTGTACGTGTAGTTGTATCATGATTGAGTACAATCGATTCGATAGATTTTGTTCAATTTGTTGGGGAATTTGTTTATTTTTTCATGTCTGCTCTCTTTTATTGGTTTGTAGCTGCAGTTGTTGTTGGAAGGCTATCGATGGGGGCAAAAATGCAAAAATAACGACTACAGCAATAGCAACAACAACAACAGCGAAACCAACAGCAACAACAACAACACTTACTACACTGCTATCGACACAAATAAACACAATTAAAACATTATAGAATTTTATGTTGTTTTTCCGAATTAACATTTAAATGAATTATGTTATAATTGCACACATGATAAAGCAATTTCCTATTAAAACAAAATTTATTTCCACAAACACTCATCTGCACTCATCCATACACACACAAACACATACATACGCATACACTTTAACATTTGCATTTACACACCACCCACTGATAATAATAACACATCATTATAAATGCATTTAGCATTATGGTTACGGGAGTATCTACGGTGCATGTGTATTGGCGAGGGTGCGTTTGAATGTATAAGTGACAGAAAGTTCATTTGCTACATTGATGTTGAAGTTTGGGATAACAGATATTTCCATATCCTCCATAGCGTCTGACTGCGAGTTTAACTTTAGCTATTAGAGACAGTAGTCACGATTCATCGCAATCGCAAGAGACGACTGATCAAGGATCCTGGTGGTTTTTGAATATCGGTATAAGTTATGGTTCTTTAAATTTATTGCGTTCTTGTTCTCCCATTACTCCGGCAGTCGTTGGTACATCAGTGAATCCATAAAGCAATATAACAAGAGTTTGCAACAGCTGTTAAAGCTTTGCAGGATGTCACAGCGCAAGTTGGAGTTCCAGATGACAAAACAAACGCCAGACATAATTTAAAAGTCATTATCATCAATCAAATATAATTTCAAAGCCTTTAGTATGAATCGAACATAATTTAAAAAGCATTAGTATCAATCAAACATAATTTAAACATAGTTTGTCTATCGCTCATACCTTCATCCACATTCTTTTGCATGAATTTCCAACTTCATAGTCGCTGTAGCACAAAAACCTCTTGAGTGAATCGCTCGCCCGCAAACACATTTAATCTTCGACGAGGTCTTAGCGTTTCAAGAAGAACCCTTAAGGATTTTGCAGACTGCAGCGCCATCTCCCAGACTAACACTCAAAATTTTATTCGCAAGAACCATATGACTTTAACAACAATATAGTCTTGAAGATTTTACAGAAAAAATGCGTCTTAAATCAAAGTTGGTTGAAATCGGAATAAAACTGTAAACCACCTTCAGTGTGTCTAAGAAAACGGCCTGCTTACAATGCGCTATACTTTTTTGGAAGGCGTGAATTCTTCCGTAGCCAAATCAACTACACGCTGAAAAACACGGCATCTGTAACATATTCTGCTAAATATATTCTTCAGGAACCATGTACATATTTGGACCACACTTCAAACATTCATATGTTTGAAAGTCCCAAACACACTTGTATTTAAATGAGAACAGTAGCATGTTTACTGGCAAACATGTATGGTTTTACGTGGACACATATGCGTTCCTCATTCCAAACATCCATATACTCTCGGTGTGTTTCCCCCAAACCTGCATATACTTAGGTGGAAACATATGCGGATTTCCTCCCAAACATAATAATATTTAGAAACGAATTATTCTTTGACTTCAATATATATATATATTATTTATTATAACTAATTTTATCAACATAAATCCACATTTATATGAAATTAATAAAAATAAATAAAAGATTTAGAATGACCTTTTTCTACATTTACTTGCATTGAATGCATTATTTGATTTTTTAATGAAATGAGAATATGCTTTGTTGTCTCTCACGTTTTTGTTTTCAGAAGGTTTCAACTATGCGTTGGTACACAAACAATATAGTTGTTTACAAATCTAGTTCATGCAGACCAAGTGTGGATTAATTACTTGTGTCTTTATTTTATAATATTTCACAAATGGTCCGCAGTTCGGATTTTCTCATTAAAGTCTCGGTAAGACAAAGGACTTCACGTTGTTGCCCTTTCCAGTTTATTTCCTCAAATTCGTTTCTCACTTTGGTAGCACACATAAATATAAGTGAAACACATACACAAACACCAAAGTAACATCACAAACCATTTAACCGTCCGAGCCTCTCTTTATTCTTTTTCACTGATCAAGCGCTTTTGATATCCTCTGTCCGATGAACCATTGACCACTAAATACATGAAACTAAAACGCAATACATCCGCCAAAATCAGCAACACTGACTTCATCTGAAATTTACATGCACATTCCGGAATATTTATGAATCACTGACTGAGAGAATAATGCAAAACTACAGATACACACCTTCAAGTTACACTGTCTTGTTGGCCCTCTTTAATTCTCTTGCTTTCGAGAGAGCATAAATAGTGCGCCAAACAAAACTGTGTTTGTATCACTAACACAGATATATTTGGGTCGCAAACACATATATTATAACATATTAATCATTGTGTCTCAAACATGTAATACTGAATAGCAAACACAATGTGTTTGGACACAAGTATATTATATTTGCGCCAAGCTCGAAACACACCAACAACCAACAACAAAACACGACGGATTTTTCAGCGTGTACTTATGAGGACGGTCCCAAAACTAGCCGACCTGACGTATAGATGGTGCTAGTAGTTTGAAAAGATATATTTTGATGAAAAGTGGCAACCTTATAAATCATATGTTTTAAGTTACAAAGCGCCACGTTGTTTAGTATTTTTATTTGAGCCATCAAAAGTAAACGGTCTGAGTGATATTGTAAACAGGGAAAAAATTGATCAGCGTAATGTAACTAAATATTTCCACTTGAAAGGTCTCAGTCCAGGCAATATTAAAGCCGAGCTAGATTCTACTCTGGGGGAGTCTGCTCCTTCGTTTACGACTGTAAAATATTGGGTAACAGAGTTTAAGCGAGACCGTACGAGCTGCCAAGATGAACACCCCAGTGGTCAACCAATTGAGGTGTCCACGCCAGACACGGTTAAGAAAATCTACAAAATGGTATTGGGTGATCATCGGATGATCGTGCCTGAGCTAGTTGAAATGATAGGCATTTCCAAAAGTGCTATACATCGTATATTGACTGAAGATTTGAAGATGAGAAAGCTGTGCAGAAGATTTGTGCCGTGCTTGCTTTCAATAGAGCAAAAACAGCGTCAGGAAGATGTTTCAGAAGAGTGTTTGGCGATGTTTCACCGCAATAAAGCTGAATTTTTGCGTCGATTTGTAACCTTGGATGAGATAAGGGTTCACACCTGAGACAAAGGAACAGTCAAAGTAGTGGACTGGAATGGGAGAATTGTGGCCAAAGAAGCTGAAGACGGTTCCATCTACAGCCAAAGTCATTGCGTCTGTTTTTTGGGATGTGCATGGGATAATTTTTGTGGCAGTCGGTGGCGCAATGGTAGTGTGCGCGGCTCTTGTGCATGAGAAGGTGGGTTCGATTCCTACTCTGACCATCTTAAAGTTTTTTCGATGGCGGTCACCTCGCTTTGTCACGGCGACACTATCGAGTATTTAGCCATGAAAAAGCTTCTCAAACCTATTCCTAATTCCTTCATGGGATGTAACGGGAAACCATTTATTTTCCATTTTACATATCTCAAGAAAAATTATTCTGACAAATAAAGTGTACTCTTTAAAGAAAAGGCAGTTTTTTAAGGAAACGTAATTTGTTGGCAGAAAATTTACTTTCTTAAGAAAACGTACTTATATAAAAAAAAAATACTTTTTTTCAAGAAAAGATACTTTTTTTTAAGAAAATTTACCTTTTTTAAGCAAAAGTACTTAAGATAAGGCATTTTTTTTAAGAAAATGTACTTTTTTTTTTTTTTTTTTTTTGAGAAAATTTTAACATCTTAAGGAAATGCTCTCATTTAAACTTCTTTCACTTTGGCTTTTCTAAATTTACTTTTTCTTAGGTTTAAAACTACAATATATACTAAATATTGGTTACAGGCTCCACCTAGAAAACTTCCCATTAAACTAGTAATTTTTCAACATATGTTAGTCTAGACACAAACCAAAGCAAAAGTACCCAATATAGTTGAGAATACTGGGTTGTAGCATAAGAGTGTTAAAAAAAGTTGTTAATTTTTTTTTCATTAAGACCCCAGCCCGTCCCAAACGTGCGATAAGGAACTTCGTTCCAACTAAAAAATTTACAGCTTACTGATTATGAGATACTGATTCTCTCCCCTGCCCCTTCATGGCATGTAATGGACAAATAGTATTATCGGTAACTTTTGTATGCATACATTTTGACAACGAAATGTCATTCGATAAACAGTTCCCGGCTTTCAGTTATTTCTGTGCTTATACATGCAAAGAAATATCTCATTACCCCCAAACGAAATATCGTTTTATGAATTTCGTTCTTTAAATGCGGCAAACGAACATTTGTTGAATCAAACATATCATTTCCGTTGCGATAAATAAATGAAAGCTTTAACGTGCACGTTTGATTCTTGGTATATCATTTATTTTAAATTCATATCTAAAATCCAAACAAAAAGAAATTATTTTTAAATGAAACGAAAAACTTTTCCATTAACTGTTCTTTCGTTTGCCGCAACCGATTTCTATTTAGTAACTCCAGACCTAAAAACTTTTACACGAAAAGAATAGCTGAGACGAATTGTACTGTATTTCACAAAATGGGATTTTTTTGGCCGGAAGTGTATCCTAATTAATATTGAATTTTAAGTATAAATTGATTTTGGTTTTTTCTCTGAAATGGAGGTGAACCCTAACACAATAATTTAAAGTTGCCGCGTCAGCCCAATGAACGTTACATCAGTGCACTGAGGTTACGTGAGTTGGTTGTGTTGGAAGAAGACAGAATCAATTCAAGAGACAGTGTATTTTATGCGTGTGTTTGTATAAACTTGTTTTCCGTCGAAGAAGAGAGAACCAATTCTTGAGATGTGATCATCACCTCTTCGTTTAGAGTGGGTGGCCCAAAGACGATGTTCTTGCAAAAATTTTTAAAATGCAACGACAGAGTTTCATATTATTTTTTCAATGTTATTTGTACCTTTGGGATGTTTTCCAATACGTTTTGTAGATGATATCCATCAAGAGGACGGCGGAATTGTTGACAACCATGTGGACCCATTTTTATCATATTTGCACTCGTTCTGAAGGAAACATCCGGCGATAAGATCTCGCACTCTTGTCGGATAGCCTCTTTGCGAGGTTTCAGAGTCTGCGGCTAGTTGAGCCGTTACGTCAAAAATCTCCAAAAATAGATATCTGGAGCGGTTAAATCGAACTATCATTCCCATCAGTGTAAATCGCCAAAACGAGAGATTATACGTCTGCACTTAATTTTTTCTTACATCTGCTTTAACATGAGAAGTAGTAGTATTAAAATAAATACGACAATATTTATCGTACTGAAATAATTGATTTTGTTTTGTCATAAACAGAGCGACGACGAAAAGTATTGAATAGTATACAGAACTTATTGCACTCTTTATCCGCTCTCATGTAGAGAGTCTGAATGAAAGAGTATAAACGAGACTTATTCTCTTTATAGAATATTTCAATATAAATGCACCATTTCGACAATGTTATTACATAAAACAATACAAAAAGCATAAACGTTTCAAAAGACATCAATGTTTCACATCAAAATTATGAATGGGCAAAATTATGACGAAAAGAGAGTGACACGTTTTGAATCATTCGCCAGATGTTGCCAGTGCTTTTCAGTCATACAATTGGTTCCATGAGTTCCCTATACTATTCAATATTCTTTGGCGATGTCGACCTGTTTGTTTGTTCGCTGCCTCTACATCAATACCATCATACTTATTTTCAGGCAGAGACTATTGTTGTACAACAACCGCATATGTGATGCTAACGATCTGTGTTGTTTGCATGTGTTAACTTTGATAGATTGCACTACCCGTGCCTATAGATGTTAACACATCAAAAATAGACTACGTTTCCGTGCCAAATTTCGTACTTCCTATAAAGCCCCAAAACGCAACAGATCCTACCTAACTGACGAATTAGATAATAAGTTGCGCAATGTCAGTCTAGTATTGAATATAACCGAATTTGTCACACCCAGTCGGGTAACGGAAGGTTGGTCGGCTGCAAAAAATATATGAACCTTCTGCAATGTTACCTGTGCTCAATGGATGACTTAGGGGAAATTTCTGCACTTGGGTTTTATAAAAATTATAATTTTTATCATTTACATATATGTATGTGGCTATGCGAATAATCGCCCAAGTGAAAATCGCCCAAAACGAAAAATGAACAATGACCCAAAATTTTTGGGTGTTTTTCATTAAGAAAAAAGACCCAAAAAAGAGGTAAAATCGCCCAAAAATTTAAGAACATTCGCCCAAAAATATAAATCCAATTTATGAACAAACGCCCACTATTTTGTGCTGATTGTTCATAATGATAAATCGCCCAAGACTGGAGCGAACAACCGCCCAATTAAGTAAAAACACAACTGGAAGAAAACTATTTTTGTATTTTTGTTATATATTTGAAAACACTTGCATGGAATCTTTGACTTCTTCACGACAAGTAGGACAGGTATAATTATTTTGGCCTTCCGCAACACTTTGGGCCTTTTAGATGATAATACAGTTACAACAGTTAACTTAAGAACAAAAATGACTTGTTCAACAAAATAAAAAAACATTTTGGGCGAATTTACATTTTTAAAAATTTGGGCGATCATTCATCATGAACAAACACCCAAAAAATCAAAAATACCAAAACGCCCAAACATGATGAACAATCGCCCAATTTTCTTTCCCATATTTTTTGGTCGATTGTTAATTTTTGGTTTTTGGGCGATTTTCACTTGGGCGATTCTTCGCATAGCCTATGTATGTATGTCAATACAGAATGCAAAAGTTTCTCGAAATTCTTAATAACAGATTGTAAAGTACATCTAAGTCGATGTATACCATTCTAAACATTTTAAATTACTTTGTCACAATCTATTTGCATGTACATTTTGTATTTGTCGGATATTCCACTCTCTTTTCTTTCACGGTGCATCTGAATCGATTTTAATAAAAATTGCACTTAACTCAAATTTTTAAACTGATTCAGGTTTTGGGTTGTGGAAACAAGATAACACTGGTGCTACATGATTTTGGATCCAGATCTAGTCGTCAATTTTTGTTGATGTGGATATGAACACAAACATTTTTTTAAAAGGTAGAATTTTGGAACGAAGTTCCTTATCGCACGTTGCGGGATGGGGGATAAATGAAAAAAAAAATTAAACATCTTTTGTTTTAACACTTTTATGCGTTATGCTACAAACCACTATTATCAACTATATTGTTTACTTTTGCTTTGGTTTGTGTCTAGACTAACTAGATGTCTCACAAATATTGGAAAATTTCTTGTTAAATAGGAAGTTTTCTAGGTGGAGCCTGTAACCAATATTTAGTATATTTGGCAGTGTTGAACCTAATAAAAAGTAAATTTATAAAATTCAAAGTGAAAGAACAGTTTCTTAAATAAGTGCCTTTTCTTAAAAACAGTAAATTTTCTCAAAAAAAACCTATTCCTATTCTTAAACACAGTACCTTTTCTTAAAAAATGCCTTATCGTAAAGCAATACCTTTGCTTAAAAAAGGTACATTTTCTTACAAAAAGTACCTTTTCTTAAAAGAAGTAATTTTTTTTAAATAAGTACCTTTTCTTAAAAATGTAAATTTTCTTACAACAAATTGTCTTTACTTAAAAAACTATATTTTCTTTAAAGAGCACAGTTTGTGTGACACAAAAGAACTTTACTTGAGATAAGTACATACTCTTAAAAATGTACCTATACTTGAAAAAAGTGATAATTCAAAAAAATTTCCATTTGTTAAAAAAAACCTTTTCAAGGATGATTTTTTTATTTATTCGGCCTTTCTTATTGGTACTTTTTATTACATTATTCAAGCTCTAGACCATCTATATCTCTAAAGTAGAGATATAGTATTTTAAAAGAAGATGTTTTGCAAATGCATCCTCATGACTTCTGGCAAACCATATAGCTATTTCAGATCTAGCCACAGATTTTCATCAGTGGTTGTTTGGAATGCTGCTTTTGAAAAATTCATCAAACTAAATGCAATCAAAATCTCATCTGTCTTGAGAATTTTCCCACTATGCAAGTGTGCGAAAAATATCGCAAGCACAACACACAAGAACACATTTGCAAAGAATTTCTTTCCATCTCCAGACAACCATCGGTCTCCATTAGAAATGATTTTTGTTGTTGTCTAAATGGCAACACAATGTTTACAGACAAAAAACAAACAACCTTTTCTTCAAAAAAAATACATGTTCTTACAAAAAATTACATCTGCTATAACATTAGATGTAATGTCGTTAAAATAAATAAAGCAATATTTAGCTCACTGAAATAATTGTTTTTGTTTTGACATAAACAAGAGCGATGACAAAAAGTATTGAATAGTATAGAGAACTTATTGCACGAGTCTTATTCTCTTTATAGAATATTTCAATATAAATGCACCATTTCGACAATGATATTATTATACAAAAAGCATAAATGTTTCAAAAGGCAACAAAGTTGCACATCAATATTATGAATGGACCAAGTTATAACACTAAGAGAGTAATCCATTTTGAATTATTCGCCAGATGTCACAAGTGCTTTTGAGTCATACAATTCGTTCCATGAGTTCTCTGTACTATTCAATACTCTTTGGCGATGACGACCTGCTTGTTTGTTCGCAGCCGCTACATCAATACCATCATACTTTTTTTCAGGCAGAAACTATTGTTGTACAACAACCACGTATGTGATGCTAACGCTGTGTGGTGTTTGCATGTGTTCACTTTGACAGATTGCCCAACCCGTGCCAATAGATGTTGACACATCAAAACGGACCTTTATGGGAAAAATACAGTACATATGTAGTCTTACAAAAATACCTAAAAATATATTAAAAAAATTTTCATTTTACAAAAAGTATCTTTTCTTAAAGATCCATTTAAACTATTGTATTTTTCAACGGGCGAAAGGAACTCCGTTCCAACCGGGTGTTCAATGTTAAAAAAATTCTTCAACATGTTAAGCAAAATTTTATTTGGTTTTTAAAAACCGTCTGGCGATTACTTTCCTTTTGTTGGCTCATTGTCTTTATTGTGGAGTAAATCAAAAATGTTATAAAAATTACGTCAGTCGCACCGTGCTCTCCTTTATCTATCTCTCTCTATGTCAGTATATGTCGGTGTTCAATTTATTTATATTAGTTATGTGACATTTGTACAAATTTATGGCAACAATAAACATAAATTATAATTAAATGTGAATTTTGTTTATAAATAGATTTTATATAATTTTTTGTTGGTATTTAGTTTTGTGGTTTTTTTGTCAGCGGAAATTCATCAATTTGTTGCGGGTGACAAAAATACAGAGAGAGAGAGATGAGAAGTGATTAGGAAATTTTGGCAATTTATATTTTCAGCCAGGGCATGCATTTGCGCATTATTAGGAGAATGGCTATTTGTGTTATTGTAACCTAATGAAATGACTTTACATTGAATATTTTTAAATTAAAAATTTAATAATCAATTCTTGAAAATATTCTGACAATGTAATGCGAAATTTGGTTTCAGTTTCCATAAATTTTTTTTTTTAATACTTATTGGTCTTCTGACAATGGGAAATTCGTTATTGGAAAGATACCCGACGAATATAGCAATAATATATATCTACTATTGTATGAATTTATTGCAGCTAAACCCCCTTTCTGTTCTCTAAATTTCCCAGTAAAAACAAAATAAATCGACTCATTTCCGAGTATAGTAACGCTGAAAAATCTAACTTTTTGTTGTGCAAATATAACTTTCTTGTAAATTGTCGCAAATACAGTATACTTGTGTGCAAACACATTGTGATTGCTATTCAATATTACAAGTTGGAGACACAGTAATTAATATTTTATAACACAGTGCAACACCAGAACATATAACCATATACGGACACCACTACGTGATTAATGACCAAAAAAAAGACCCGTGTATCCCGGTTTTGCCCAAAGTCATGCACTTTTTTATGGGCCCCAAAGAAACAATATTATTTTGTCAGGCTCATATCTTGCAAACCGTTCGGAAATTTGATTTACTCTCTGAGGGAAAGTTGTAGCTCTTGTCTTGTGTTGTTTCCTTGAATTTTGAACAGTTTGCTACCTATGGACCTGAACAGGGGGAAAAAGGTGAAAAAATGTTGACTTTGAAGATGACGTTTTTTGATTTTATATATTCACAATTGTCCTCAGATTGTACATCAAAATTCCGAACGGTTTGCAAAATATGAGCCTGACAAAATGATCACTCTTTTTGCAAAAATTACACCGAGGCCCCAAACCCATAAAAAAAAGTGCATGACTTTGGGCAAAACTGGGAGACACGGGTCTTTTTTTTGTTGGTCTCTTATCACGTTGTGGTGTCCGTATATGGTTATATTTCCATGACTTACAAAATTACACACAGTGTAACATATGTCTTGGTTTCCAAATGTGGCTCCGTTTCTTGAATCCTTCTGAAAAGGAAAACGTGGCAGACAACAAAAGAACAAAAAAGCAGCAGATCTTCAATTCATGTAAACAATGTTCCAAACATAAAGGGTTTTTCAACAGAGACGCTACAAAAGTAAATCGATAGGGACAGCAAACGGCGCCATATTTTTCCCGCTCTTTTGACATTTCTCTTCAGTAAGGTTTGCCATTTCATCATGGAAAGATATACGAGCCAACAACGAGTCGAAATTATTAAAACTTACTACCGAAATTTGGAGTCAGTAGCCCCAACTTTAAGAGCGCTAAGATTCGGATTTTCTTCGGAAAATCATCTTCAGCGATGAGGCTCATTTCTGACTGAATGGCTTCGTCAATAAGCAAAATATGCGTTATTGGTCAGACAGCAATCCACACGTAATCCATGAGGCATCATTGCGTACCGAAAAAATTACGGTTTGGTGCCGTTTATGGGCCGGCGGCGTCATTGGGCCGTACTTCTTCCGTGATGATCAAGACCGGCACATTACTGTGAATGCAAATCGCTACCGTTCAATGATAACCGAATATTTTTGGCCCCAATTGGATAATATGGACTTAGAGGACATGTGGTTCCAACAGGACGGCGCCACACGCCGCACAGCGAACGCCACAATCAATTTATTGGAAACCAAGTTTGGTGAACGTGTTATCTCACGAAATGGCCCAGTCGATTGGCCGCCTCGGTCGTGCGAATTGACGCCGTTAGATTATTTCCTGTGGGGCTACGTCAAGTCTATGGTCTATGCCAACAAGCCAGCGACGATTGATGAACTTCGTACGAATATCGAACGTGAAATTGCAGCAGTATCGGCCGATTTATGCTTGAAAACCGTCGAAAATTGGGTTCAGCGTGTGGACTTCTGCAAGCGTGCCTGTGGTGGCCATGCAAAAGAAATCGAGTTCCATACATAATGGCATCGAACGTACTTTCACAGGAATAAATAATTTCATTGGTATCTAATTTAAAAAAACTTTTGTAGCGCTCTTATTGAAAAACCCGTTATATATGATTCCTGCATAATGTAAGCCGTCTTTTCAGCGTGTTGTTATGTGACCGTTACCTAGCCTAACCTATTGTACGCCTAATTCGTGATTGAGACTGGTGAAATTCACACCAACATTTCTTTTTGGCCAACGGTGGAGCTATGTTTAGTGTGTGCGACTCTTTTCCATGAGAACATGGGATCGATCCGTGCTCTGAATACCCTATATTTCTTTCGACGACTGTACTATCAAGTAATGGGGCATGAAATCGATTGTCGACAAAAATCAGTTCGGAACCGATAAGAAACTGAAGGTTCCAACCACTGAGTCAAACACTATAAAGGGCACAGGTCCCTCAGTATGTAAAGCTCTCCTCTGTCTATTCCTGCACTGATGAAACATTTCCTCATTTTCCAACCTACGACATATTTCATTGAATTGATGAAGAACATTTGGTCAAACTTTCTTTCATATTTCATAAATAGATTATGTTGATTCAACGACAACGTTACATCAAGTTGATGTAAGCTCGTCATCAAGTTGAAGTTAATGTTTCACCATTATGATGTAAATTGTTCATCAATTTGCTGTACATTTTTTGTTAATTATATGTAAGGTTGTCATCAATTTTATGAATGTTTGTCATCAATTTTATGCAAACTGGTCAACATTTCTATGCAAATTGGTTGTTAATGTTTCGCCAAAATCTTAGGACTATTTTCATTGTAAAAAATTCGCAAAAACAGGGTATAAAAAAATGGTTTCCCATTACATCCCATGAAGGGACAGGGGAGAGCTTCTCACAATCACTGAGCTGTGGGCTATCCAGTCTTCACTCACTGATTGGGACCTACAGTTTATTCCGATTCCAAACGGTATTTTGAGAAGCTTTTTCATGGCTAAATACTCGATAGTGTCGCCGTCACTATGCGAGGTGACCGCCGCCGAAATAAATTTTGAGGTGGTCTGAGTAGGGATCAAACCCAGGATCTCATGTACAAGAGACGCGCACACTACCATTGCACCACCGACGGAACAGGATATAAGCCCACATAAAAAATGCTCGTAGCGTGGATATTGTTTTATGTCCATTGCATTATTTTCTATTGTGTATTTATTTTCAATTTTCTACTACTTTTTAACCCTCTGTAGTTTTTCAATTCTACGTCTATATTTTGAATCGATCCCACAAATTATTTCTAAATTCCAATTATGAAGATTGAGGTTAAAAATGTCATCAATGCAATGAAGCTGAAAAAGGTGAAGAAACGCAGAATCTTGAAACTGAAGAACCTTTTCATTAAGTTGATGAAATATGTCATCAATTCAATGACGAACAATTCATGAACATTTATCATTGATTTGATTTAAAGATTTTCTTTCAGTGTGGATACCATGGGAAAATATGTATTTATTTATTTTACTTAGATATATTTCTTTACCAGCTGTGGCTACACGTTTTGTTTTATGTTAAATTTTCTCATTCGGAACCGGGGAAAAATTGTAATTCTGCAAAGGGCGAGTCCAAATGCAAATTATATAACAACACACATTACACCAAGCCGCGATCGAAGCATCGGTGTTTTCTGGCAGATTTGTATTCAAGCTAAGGACACGAAGATATTTTTCTCGAAAAGAGATAATCAATCAACGATGAATATTATTGTAATTTAGTGGAGAGTTTCAACAAAGATTTAAGGAAATATTAAACGACGGCATTTGACCACGAATAAAGTTCAAAAGGGCACACACGTGCAGTCGTTAGAAAATATCCTACCCCCGACACCAAGACTACGACTTCACAGCACTGGTTTAACTATACACTGAAAGAAACACCTCCATCTTTCGAGTGAATTTGTTCGCAGTCTGTATGGATTTCATGAACTGAAGAAGATTCATCGCTCTGATGGACATGAGTTATTGCCGCGATGATTATCTTTCGTTGCAGTGATTAAGATTTTATCTTGATGCATTAAATAATTTGATTTGGGCTGTTTGTAAAGGATTTATTTTTAGTGTAGGAATCTCGTTTTATAAACAATAAATGAAGTTTATAAAACGAGATTGTTTAAAAATTACGGTAATGACAGTATTTCCCATCATTATTACATTATATATCTTTTCAAAATTCGTAATTATTAGTTATCCAATACGTTGGTCACAGTTTTAATACATACGTACCAGAGTGAATGTTGTATAGTTAGCGAGTTCATGAACTTTCTTGTGGTGGGATTCATAACACTATCTAGAAACAACTAGTATTTTACACAATATTCTATAGTTAGCGAATTCAACAACCTTCGCTTAGAGAGTCCGGAACTAAGGGGGTCATAATCGACCACATATACGTTAACATTACATTCAACTAACTTGAACAGAACTATTTCATTCATATGTTAGTTTAAACTAAGAGGAATGCATGATTCGTAATAATATTGTTGCAAATTCATACAAATATGAATGTTTTGGAGGTTTTTGTGGCACCATATACATAAGTGATGGTATTTATTTATGACGGCAAAGGGAAAGGTAAATACAATATCGTCACGCCATTATATGAGCAATGCCACGTTAAGTTGTTTCAGCCGATTAACAGCTATTGTACGAATCGACATGTCAGTGACATGTCGGTGCATGAAATAAAGACTTTACGTTTTATTTTTTAAAATTGGTTAATTGTCGCTTAAGACATCAAGTTCAACCTTTTTTTTCCAAAAATTAGATTGGACTTGATCCTTAAAACAGACGTTTGTTTAAATCATGATTGGAGTATGGAATATGGTGGCTGAGACAGCACTTTACGGCCAAATACATCCAAACTAACTGATGGTTCAAATGGATCCACACGTTTTCTTTCCTAACTGTGATCGTTTAAATGGGGTTTTCTCAAATGGTCGTTGAATCTGTCCAATGAAATAAGTTTTGCCCTTTTGAAAGTTATCGAATTATGACTCATGAATCTAACAAAAACAAAAAAAATGGCCATGATCCAGAAGTCTCTACCAGTCTTATGCGGCGGCGATCAGACTGGTGAGTTCTGATGAATACACGTTTCGATCACGGCTTTTAGGTATACAAATCTTATGCGGTTTGCGGTGGAAGAACATTAAACACTTCGCCACATTTGGATATGTAGTCACTTTAGAGGAAACGCGGCAAACATATTGCAGATAGCTTCTAGATACACCCTAGTTATGCTAAATCAAAAGGATTGAGTTGTTTCTTATATAAATGTCCTTCACTTTAGAGCTAACGCGGCACCCATATTGCAGATAGCTTCTTCATACACCCTAGTCATGCTAAATCAAAAGGATTGAGTTGTTTGTAACGATGACGATAACGATGATTAGACCGCAAGGCAGTCGAAGACGTACTCGGACGAAGCCGACAAATATGACGACCAAGGCTTCACTAGAAAGGACCAGGTGGAAGAATATCTACTAGTGTTTGGTGGGACAAAGTGTAGAGAAAATGCAAATTACCGATCCGGGCGGAAAAATACATTATCTCTGCTGTCTAAGACACATGACCCGAACTGGTTGTAGATGGTCAAGTTGGTGAAATAAAAGTAAAATTTCTATCATTTGTTTCAGGTGTAGAAATGCCAAATGGCATCCATTACATACAATAACAACATTTAATAAATCACTTTGAAACGTTGTAGTATTTTTCAAGTTTTAGCTTGGCTTCATTCAGGAGCCCAAGATCCTACTGATACCATGCTTGAGCGTTGCCTCATCATTTGTTACTCGTGTAATTAAACCAAAGATTTGTGCTTCCATAAACATAACGAACTTTCCAGAAAGCTTTATAGTTAGCGAGTTTATCAACCTTTTTGGTGGATCGCGAAAATCTGTTTGTTTATTAACTTTTAACAAATTGTTCTTTCAGAAATTCATAAACTTGTCAAAACTTTAAAAATTGTTTTTCTTTGCTCCATTCGTGAGTCAAAAATCCTGAACATTTTTATTGAAAACCAATGGTTTGTACTTCCATAGACATAGCGTACTTTCCTGAATGCTCTATTGTTAGCGAGTTTGTCAACCTTTGTTGTGGATCGCGAAGAAATCTACGTTTTTGAAAGAACGCAGAGAACTTTTAAAATTAATTTCTTTCAGAAATACTTGCATTTGTCAAAACTTTAAAATTAGTTTTTCTTGGCTCCATTCAGAAGTCAAAAATACTTGCGATATCCAGTGTGATTGCAATCCAAAGATTGGTACCTCCATAGACATCGCGTACTTTCGAGAATGGTCTATAGTTAGCGAGTTCGTCAGCTTTTGTTGTGGATGGCGAGAAAATGTTTGTTTGTAAAGATCGCAGAGAGTACCCGATTATAAAAGTTCTCAGCGCTCTTTAACAAACAAACATTTCTTCGCCATCCACAACAAAAGTTGACGAACTCGCAACTATAGAGCATTTGTCGAAACTTTAAAATTTTTTTTCTTGGCTCAATTCAGAAATCAAAAATCCTTCCGATACCATGGTAGAGCGTGATTGAAACCCAAAGGTTTGTATTACCATAGACATCGCGTAGTTTCCAGAATGTTCTATAGTTAGCGAGTTCGTCAACCTTTGTTGTGGATCGCGAAGAAATGTTTGTTTGTTAAAGAGCGCAAAGAACTTTAAAAATTGATTTCTTCCACAAATACTTGCATTTGTGGAAACTCGAAAAATTGTATTTCTTGACTCCATTCACGAGTCAAAAGTCCTTGCGATACCATGTTAGAGCGTTCTCTCAACATTTCTTACTCAGTGTGAAGAGCACAAAAAACGTTTAAAATTAATTTCTTCCAGTGATACTTGTATTTGTCAAATCTTTAAAATTAGTTTTTATTGGCTCCATTCAGAAGCCAAAAATCATTGCGATACCATGCTAGAGCGTTCCCTCAACATTTGTTACTGAGTGTAATTGAAAATCAAAGATTTGTGTTTGCTTAAACATCTTGAACTTTCAGAGAGTTCTATAGTTAGCGAGGTCATCAACCGTTTTTGTGTATCGCGAAGAACTGTCTGCTTTCCAGAATGCTCTACAGTTAGCGAGTGCGTCAACCTTTGTTGTGTAACACATAGAACTGTTTGTTTGTTGAAGAGCGCGGAGAAGTTATAAAACTGTTTTCAAGCAGAAATGCTTGTATTTTTTCAAAACTTTAAAGATGAATAAAACTCTTAAAGAAAACATTAGTGTGCTGAATTGCAACTACAGCAAAAAAAAACATATTCCCACAATGAAAACTCAATACACAAATAATATGGAAATGTCCATATGGAATATAACAAATATGTTTATTATTGCATTTGAATAGTGTTTTCCAACACACTTCAAATGCACACACTCGCCCTCACACCCATTCTCATGCACACACATATACTTCAACTCAAACACCCTCACACACACACACCCAAACACTCTTCCACTCTACCAATCAAATAAATCCAAACATCCTGTATTTCACTGCATTTACATGTATGCATACGTGTATTTCATACATTTGATACTTTATCCTTCCAGTTCGCCGTGTGTGTTTGTGATATTTTTGGGGTAAAAAGGAAATTGTTTATTTGTCTATCCCGATATGGATTTTGGATATAGTGTCAGGAAAATATGTTTGTGTATTCGAATGTGAATGTGTGTGTACATGCATATGAATGTGTTTACACTCATATCTAATATATTTTTGCATATTTTACCAGGGGTCATAATAAAATTGCGTTAGATACCGATCAGGGAGTATAGATTTCCTTGTTTTCTCTCAATGCATGAATCCTGTTTAATTTAAATATTTATTTTATAGCATTGATAGTAACATTTCTGCTTATCACTGTTAAAAGCAATTTGTTATAAAGAATTGATTTTGGTTAGAAATTAGTGCTGTGGAGAAAATCTTTAGATGGGACAAGTGCCAAAATTGAAATAAATAAATATTGTATTTCGTTATGATGGCTATAAGTGACAGTTTAAAAATCAAACTTAAATATGAATATGATAAGAAATATTGTTTTTTAGTTCCTAGTCGGAGATGTCTAAGGGCCTGCACTATCACAGTACTGAATCCAAAGTGAAGATTACTTCGCCTAGAAACTGTGCGGGTTTTATGAAAATAAAAATGCCCACACTACTACACAATCTCCTGACAAAAGTCAGAACCTTTACCGTTACAATGGCAAATATGTTTTTCCAGATTTTCCGAAATAGATAATCTTCTAGACCAGTCCAGCAGGACCGTTGTGATACGACGGGTTGTCATATTCTGTCGCCATTTTTGAACCTCCAAATTCACCTGATGTGGCTAAGGGTCGTTCAAGCCATGTGATACCTCATCCCGACATTCCACGATGTGGCTGAAGAAGATATGTACATAAGTTCCTAGTGGAACAATTAGTACTCTGCAAAAACGCCCTAAGATCATTCAGCTTAATTCCCTGAATGTGTGGTAGATCCACTTTGAAGTAACCCTGCAGGCAAATTACCAACTAGTAACATTTTGGGGCAGTCATATTACTAGTTATTACAAGAACTGTCACAAAATCGATTGGTTGAGGTTAATTGAATAAGAACAAGAATAGACAAAATAAAAAACGATCGACTGCGCCGCTTTAAACGCAATCACCGCTATCCCTCTCTTGCATTGTTTACTCTGCTTACAACATAAACAATCAAGCAATCATTATATATATATAACGGGTTTTTCAATAAGAGCGCTACAAAAGTTTTTTTTAAATAAAACAAACGCGGTTTTAGATACCAATGAAATTCTTTATTCCTGTGAAAGTACGTTCGATGCCATTATGAATGGAACTCGATTTCTTTTGCATGGCCACCACGGGCACGCTTGCAGAAGCCCAGACGCTGAACCCAATTTTCGACGGTTTTCAAGCATAAATCGGCCGATACTGCTGCAATTTCACGTTCGATATTCGTACGAAGTTCATCAATCGTCGATGGCTTGTTGGCATAGACCATAGACTTGACGTAGCCCCACAGGAAATAATCTAACGGCGTCAAATCGCACGACCGAGGCGGCCAATCGACTGGGCCATTTCGTGAGATAACACGTTCACCAAACTTGGTTTCCAATAAATTGATTGTGGCATTCGCTGTGTGGCTTCTGGCGCCGTCCTGTTGGAACCACATGTCCTCCAAGTCCATAATATCCAATTGGGGCCAAAAATATTCGGTTATTATTGAACGGTAGCGATTCGCATTCACAGTAATGTGCCGGTCTTGATCATCACGGAAGAAGTACGGCCCAATGACGCCGCCGGCCTATAAAGCGCACCAAACCGTAATTTTTTGATGACTCATGGATTACGTGTGGATTGCTGCCTGACCAATAACGCATATTTTGCTTATTGACGAAGCCATTCAGCCAGAAATTAACCTCATCGCTGAAGATGATTTTCCGATGAAAATCCGAATCATTTTCAAGTTGTTGCTCAGCCCAATTCACGAACATACGACGCTTATGGTGGTCAAGCGGCTTCAGTTCTTGCGTCAATTTGATCTTGTAAGGATGTAGGCCAAGATCTTTTCGCAAAATTCGCCACAACGACGTCACAGAGATGCCCAGAGCTTGAGAACGACGTTTGAGAGACACATTTGGGCTTTCTTGAACTGAAGCATCAGCGGCAGCAATATTCTCGACACTACGGGCACTTCTTTGTCTCACTGGCACGGGAACATTTTGTACTGTGCCTGTGGATTAAAATTTTTCCACTAGACGCTCAAATGTTGATCTGGTAGGACGATTATGACGACCATTAATTGGACGTAGCGCTCTTAAAGTTGAGGCCACTGACTACAAATTTCGGTAGTAAATTTTAATAACTTCGACTCGTTGTTGGCTCGTATATCTTTCCATGATGAAATGGCAAACCTTACTGAAGAGAAATGTCAAAAGAGCGGGAAAAAAATATGGCGTCGTTTGCTGTCCCTATCGATTTACTTTTGTAGCGCCTCTGTTGAAAAACCCTTTAATATAATAATATAATATATAATATAATATATAATATAATATATAATATATATATAATATAATATATATAAAGCAGGAGAATAGTTTACAATAAGAAACTAACGAACTAGAATATATACTAGTGTAAATAACTAGTATGAAAACAGTGCTGAAAAAACTAGTCTCCAACTAGTTTAATAAATGGTATATCTATTGAAAGCAAGTAGTATTTTAACTGTATATAACTATATATAAAGCAACTGGGTAATTCCAAAATATTTCGACACAGTCCAGGACCCAACCCCTTTTGAATTGGATGAAATTTGGACAGCAGTTTCTCCTCGTCCATACGAATTCTATGACACCAGAATTGAGTTAAAATTCAAAGTAGTTTTTGTTTTATGGTTCGTTGAAGTAGGTATTGTATGGCACTTTTTGAAAAAAGGACCTCTCTTAAAATTGGCATAACTTTGGAATGCGTTAATGGATTTCAAAATGTTGGATATCATTTTAAAGCTTGCAAAAACCTCTTTAATAATAGTCGATACAAAAGTCATGTCGTTGTGGTTCAATGATATTGAAAACTGCAACGTATCCTTTATCCTTGAATGTCCTGGCATAACGTATATTTAATTTTTGATTTTCCCCACCAAAATGAAAGCCCATCTTTTTTTCTACATCATAGCCAAATTTAATAATGGGTGCTCCATGGGATCACTAGATACATAAGGTTTGGTAAAAACTGCTCGAGGTTTGATGTTTCAGTTTCGATTTTTCAAGTAGTGACTACGTATAATTATCACGGCACGATTCCGATTTCTCGGGCCCCTTAATTTGACCGTTGGATAATGGTGTATTGACGAAAAGAAAACGAAAAACATGAATAACTTTTTTCGATTAGAGCCATAGTTTCGGAGTTACGAGGCTTTGAAAGTGCCCAAAATAGGTGAATTTTAGTGTTAAATTTTTTTTATTTTTTTTTCTATTTTCTCATCTTCGGCAAATACAAATACAAGTATTATAATCTATCAGTCAAGAGAAAAAAAAATTTACTTCTTGCAGGAAATTAAATAGATAATAAAATACCAATCACTATTAACCAAGTAAAGAAATTTCATTGTATTTGTAAATTTTACTTTTTATTTATTTAATGACACTATAAGTTTTAAATTCTGATGACAGTGAAAAATATCTAGTCTGGATTTTACCAATGCATAATGGGTTAACATGATAAATTGCTTGTGTTTTTGGAACAGGTTTCAATTGCGGACATGAAGCATTAAACTGTAGTTCTTCCCTTATATACTCCTCTTGTGAAACGTAGATGAAGTTCATATTTTTGATGTTGTTTTTTGACCACGTGTACATTGCAAAAGGAGTGTTTATTGCACTTTCGGAGCTTTGAATATTTGCCCGTGCCACAAGTCTTTTAAGTGTACCGCCAAGTCCGCCACAAACATTTTTCCTATGTGCTGTACAAAAATAGTTCCATTCTGCTTTGATTCCAAATTTATGGTCATGACATGTGAGGTTGTATATATTAGATTTGTTTTTATACTGAGCGGCTGATCAATCAGAAAAGTAGAAAACTTTTGACGGCATGTTTACATGTTCCTTTATAAAACTTACAAACTTATTTAAAAACAGATTTACTGCAATTGTGTTGTGTTTCATAATATCGCTTATGATTACAAAGTTTGTAAATTTAACTTCTTCCTCTGATCGGTAATAAATTCCGAATGGGTGAATCGTTGTTTGTTCATTAGTCCAGTGGTATGACTGCACTTCATTTTGTATGACGAAAGTATAATTTTCAGCAAAGTCTAAAACAACTAGTACTTCGTCAGATTTTAAATCTGCTCGTATTTTATTGAAATATATGTTTTGTTGCTTTGTTATGAAAGAGTATTTTAGTAGTTTTGGCAAACGTTCTAAAAAATTGTCTGTAAAATCTTCAACACTTTCTACTTTTGTCATCAAATTTGATCTATCCGTTTGCGTCCACAAATTGTAACTTACTGTCTCAATGTTATGACCGTCAAAGAAATTATGTATAACAGACCTAAGTCTTTCAAATCCAGGACATTTATCGCAGTCACCCATATAATATGCCGCTAAAGGATTTTTGCATATTCTCAAATTAAGCCAGGTATGGTAGTCAAAGTAATTTTGGTTATCGTGGTCCTTTTTGAAGACACTTTCACACATTAGTTTGACATTCTGATGAATGACACAAACACATACCGAAAGGGTGCCGCTGCTCCCTGCCAGTACACATTGTTGTGGTCTCAGAGAGGCAAATTTTGAAAATCCTACTTTTAATTCTGTGTGATGAGTTCTAAATTCATTATACAGCTCCTTCAAATTCATAAGCATCAATCGTTTTTGAATGTGTATTCGTTTGCCATCCACCTGAAACAATTACTTTGTAAGTAAGTTTTAAAAAAAATGATGTACAACATCCTATACCTTTACAGATTTAAAATCTTTTTTTCCGGGCATCAACCGACTGTATTCATCTTTACAATAAAAATCGATTACAGAAGCGTTCAAACTATCAATAGCGGATTGTTTGTTATCGTCTAGGTCTACAGTTTTATGCATGTTCGAATATTTTTTTGATTTTCTTATAGAGTACATAGAGGACGTTGGAAGCTCGTCTTGCATTTTTCGGAGAGACCAGTCTTGTGGCAAAACTTGTAAACAAGTCTCCTTTATGGTTTTGTCACTGCTATAATCAAAAATTTTCCTTATAGCATCTAAAATCTCACTGTCGTCTGACTTAGGGGCAAGTGAAACTTCGTCATATCCGAAAATTTCAATGCATATTTTTCGCATAGCATAAGCATTTCAATGCATCTTCCATAGGAACAAATAAGTTGTCTTCTTTTGTTTCACTTTCACATATCTGTTGTCTTTTTGCAGAAACTTTTATTCTGCAACTAGAACATATTCTAGAATCAGGACCCGTATTTGAGTACATTTGCCTTATCCAAAGTGGAAGTTTTCTGAGATCCGATATTATCACTTTTGGATGAACTAAATTCAAAGGGTTACAACACGTTTTACTTGCGAAAGCACTCATCTTGTCAAACAACTTTTACTAATTAAACCACATGTATCTATTTTTAGAATTTGCATACTTGTACAAATAAGTCGAAAAATCGAATCATACATACATGTAAAAGTAACCCAGCAATCGGTTGTTGAAGGTAAAAAATTTTAAATATGAACACCCGGATACGCATAAAATCTACTGTGGACTTGTATTTGCCGAAGATGAGAAAATAGAAAAAAAAATAAAAAAATTTAACACTAAAATTCACCTATTTTGGGCACTTTCAAAGCGTCGTAACTCCGAAACTAAGGCTCTAATCGAAAAAAGTTATTCATGTTTTTCGTTTTCTTTTCGTCAATACACCATTATCCAACGGTCAAATTAAGGGGCCCGAGAAATCGGAATCGTGCCGTGATAATTATACGTAGTCACTACTTGAAAAATCGAAACTGAAACATCAAACCTCGAGCAGTCTTTACCAAACCTTATGTATCTAGTGATCCCATGGAGCACCCATTATTAAATTTGGCTATGATGTAGAGAAAAAGATGGGCTTTTATTTTGGTGGGGAAAATCAAAAATTAAATATACGTTATGCCAGGACATTCAAGGATAAATGATACGTTGCAGTTTTCAATATCATTGAACCACAACGACATGACTTTTGTATCAACTATTATTAAAGAGGTTTTTGCAAGCTTTAAAATGATATCCAACATTTTGAAATCCATTAACGCATTCCAAAGTTATGCCAATTTTAAGAGAGGTCCTTTTTTCAAAAAGTGCCATACAATACCTACTTCAACGAACCATAAAACAAAAACTACTTTGAATTTTAACTCAATTCTGGTGTCATAGAATTCGTATGGACGAGGAGAAACGGCTGTCCAAATTTCATCCAATTCAAAAGTGGTCGGGTTCGAAAATACTCATTTTTGTGTCGATATTTTTTGGAATTACCCAACTAGTAACACGCCTATGACATCCCCATGTAAAAATCAATAGTTCGTCCTATTTAGAATGGACAGATGTGCAACTAGTATGTTTCTGTCTACAAACTAGTTACCTTAGCATATTAAATATTTGATGACCTCGTCATACTCTTCATTGCCACAGATTTTGCTCTAACCATGAGCTGTGATTCCAAGTGTCTGTTTAATTAACTTCTATAACCTGCTAATCGTCCCTTCCAGTCCTTCCTGTCCGAGATATGAGTGGAGAAGTTTCTCGCAAATATAGAATTGTGTTTCGTGTAATGAACTTCTATTGTGGACTTCCGCAGATCGCTTAAAATCGTCCCATGCCTATATGGGATGGTGTTCCGTCGCGATGAATGGCTTATGTGGATTACTGAACATGCCATCATTTTGCTTTGTGTAAATATAGTCGTAATAGGTGGAGAATAACCCCCAAACCGTCGCTATGGGCTCCCCAAAGCCTCGCCACTGCCTTTCTCTGGACTTTTCTCAACAGCCTTAGGTAAGTGGATTTTCCGGTAC
Organism: Phaonia tiefii; assembly: GCA_963931995.1. NCBI lineage: Eukaryota > Metazoa > Arthropoda > Insecta > Diptera > Muscidae > Phaonia > Phaonia tiefii. Next base: position 178,018,539 of record OZ008367.1, on the reverse strand, counting down.
TGTCCACCAAAGGACAATGCTGTAGTGCAATAACTGATGGAAAACAGAAAACTATGATATTTTCACACGAATATAGGACAACTGTGGCTCTTCTGATCCTGTTCATAGTGTTTGACTTGAAACTAAATTCTATGTGGCGAATTACACCTAGAATCTTGCATTATACCTTAGGAAAATTTCTCCACCACAGGAACAATGACTGAATATTCGAAACTTTTTGCTTCCTCGTAAAGACTACATTCCGAAAAATAAATGCTCCAGCAATAAATTGCTGGAAACATATACACGTTTGCAAGCATTGTTTTCATGAATTGAAGATCTGCCGCCTTTTTGTTTATTTGATGTCTGTCTCGTTTTTGATTTTAGCGATTTTCAACAAACAAATCCACATTTGGACCTCGAAAACATATATTATAGCTTATTAATCATTGTGTCTGAAATATGTTATATTGAATAGAAAACACAATGTGTTTGGGCACAAGTATAGTATATTTGCGACAAGCTACAAACATGATACATTTGCATCCAGACAACAACAAAATAATGATTTTTCAGCGTGTACGAGCTCCGGTTTGTCCAAATTTACATCTAACCCATTCCCCGTTGCACACTTAGAGACTCTCCTGATCAAGTACTGGGACACATTTCTGCATGTCGAAGAGTATTTATATTGCTACGACTATGCAACCTGATCCCTCCAGATTTAGGAAACCACTTTCCAGTGCTATATTCCAGAGAAGTGGATATGACACACCCACTTGAAATGTTTCTCTATACTTATACACACTACGAGTTAACGTCGTATGACCCAGTTGTTACTTGCTACTTCTTGCTCGCCGTTGCCATTGCTCGATCTGACGCAAAGACGATCAAGAAGTACACGACCAGAAGATGTGCGCAATTTGGCAACTCTAGTAAAGGATAACCTAAAAGTGGTAACAATTCATTCAAAAGCATTTCTCTCTTACGTCGTAACTTGATTATTTCATACTTTTTGCATAGTTTATGTAATTTTAATTCAACATCCCAATGTGACATATGAATCCGTTACGAATTCGAGACGGATCCGTTTCTGCGGACATTTTGTCTGAAACGGACGTCCGTTACGGGCACATTATTCGTTTTCGTATGAAATTCCTCTCGAAAACAAGAATCGTTTTTTATACTTTTTCGGATCCGTCTCGAACTAGTAACGAACTCCATATTCGAATACGTTTCGTTTTATTTAAATAAAATGAATTCACTGATTTCACTGGTGGATTCGCCACATTACAATTTCACTGATTCCCTTCGTTATGTTTATACGGACTCGTAGCGATTTCGAGACGGATTCGCTAAATCACAATTTCACTGATGCCCTTCGTTATGTTTTTACGTACTCGTAACGAGGTCGAGACGGATCCGCTAAATCACAATTTCACTGATTTGCTTTTTTACGTTATTACGGACTCGTAATGGGTTCGAAACAAATTCGAGAACTCGCATTTTTTATGAGTTTACGGACTCGTTACGAGTTCGAAACGGATCCACATCCGTTTTTGTGCACATTGGGATGGTTGTAATTTGTATAGTTATATAAAATAACACTTCAAAAAGCTGTTCGTGTATTGAAATATTCAATGAAGAGAGTAAGAAAGAGAGAGAGAGGGAGAGCAGAGAATGATTTAGGCTTCACTCGTTTTACTTTCTGGCATCACAGAGCAATAGAAAAGAGCTTCTATGCCTCTCTTCGTGCTCTCTTAATGACAACAAGGTAGTAGGTCATTCGATCGAGTTCGAGTTGCTTTGCTAATTTACTCTTTGGTTGGCATAATACGGAAAGAAATAAAAGGGAATGCGTATTTTCGTTCGATGCAAATATAATTTAGTTGTCATTAGTATCAATCAAACCCTTTCAAACTTAGTTTGCTGCATGGTCTATAATCTGTATGTCTTCTTTGGTCTCTCATTCTACATTTTCGATCAACTGTGCCATAGAAACCACCTGTTGGCATTCGAGTGAAGAGAAATTTTGACTGCCTACTTCAGTACAACGTTTTTGTCTGACGTTTCTGTTTTTCTCTTTGTCATTATCGAAAATTTGTTAGACCGCGCAACTGCAAATAGACTACTCTAAATAATACACCCATGAACCAAGAAAAAAGGTTTGGGGTGTTTCGTTGTCGTATGTGGTTTGTTAGGAAAACGAAGTTCAACTATCTCAACGGACGTAATTGGTGTGGTTCGGTTTCGTGGTTTCTTTTTACTCTTTTGGTGCTGGTGCTCCTGTGCAACTTGACATGGAACCGACCAGAGGCGTACGTGAGAGTCGGTGGCTTCTGACTCAATTGGAAGCCCCCCAGAGCGACCCCTACATTGGCTCAGTGGAAAAGTAAGGTTGGTGTTTGACCCCACCAACTACAACGTTTATTATATCCAACGAGCTATGACAGCCATCGCGAAAAGATGAACAATACCTTAGATCATTACACTATGGCTTTCACGCGCGTGTTCGACGCGTGCCTAACGCGTTTTGTGGATTAAACGTCAACAACTGAAGGGGTGGTTACAAGCCAACACGCAGAATGTAATCTAATCGACATTTACGTAGGCTTGATAAAAGAGAATAGCGTGATAACACGCGCGTGAAAGCCATAGTGTAATGATGCACTTACTATTTGGAGTTGCTTGTTCGTTTTTGTTGAAAGAAGAGAGAAAAAGTTGAAGAGAGAGAGAGAGAGAAAGAGAGATAGAGAGAGAAGAATATAATTTGCAAGACTATGGTTGGGTGCATACATGCTTGGTGCGTATGTTTGTGTTCGTTTTACACGTCTGCCAAAAAATTAAAGTTCGGCTCTAGTGCATGAGAACGTGGGTTCGATCCTTGGTCTGATTACATTAAAATTTCTTTCGGCGGCGGTCACCTCGCATAGTGACGTCGACACTATCGAGTATTCAGCCATGAAAAGCTTCTCAAAATACCGTTCGGAACCGGAGTAAAACTGTAGGTCCCAATCAGTGACTGTAAAACTAGAAAGCGCACAGCTGATTGGTTGTGAGAAGGCTCTCCGCAATTCCTTCATGGGATGTAATGGGAAACCATTTTATTTTTTTACAATAACTCAAACAACTTTTACGATAATGGTGTATTACTTGGCGGAAACGTTGCGACTATTGCTGCCAACACAGACCGTCCATAGCAAATTAAATAGGGTCAGTAACGAATTGTACTAAAATTGTTTCAAGCTAATTTTATTTTTTTGGCTTGCCCAAAATTTTGGTAAAACACATATCGTCTTTCGTTGTTGTCAACATTCTTAGCAATTCATTTTGCGTCCTACGAATTAAGTAAAACAAAATGCCATAATGCAATCAACTGTGTGTAATATCGGCATTTATCCTTCACCATTTCGTGACGCTCAAAGAAAGAGATACATTTTAATTAATCACAGTCCGGCAATAAATATTCGATGGCTCTCAACAAATTTGGCCGGCATATGTTAACCATGCCAGTGGAACTTTTGAACAGCGATAAAAACAACATGCAACGTTGGTAATAATATTGTGCATTACATTAAAATGCCTTTAAGCCAGGTCAAGAGAAGACAAGGACCAAATTGATAGGAGTTGGTTGATCGACATCATTTCCCGGCAATGTATGTATAAAGTTGAGGCAGACTATAAACAATAAAAATAAGTTTTTCCGGGGCGATGCAATAATGAACATTTTTCTTTTGCCATTTTATGCCAAATATTGGTAGCAACAAACGTTCAAACGCACAAAAACCTCTATATCTCTTACACACACAAGCGCACACATATACACACACACATAAGCATACCCATATTGACTACACTCAGAACTTTGGTGTTTATATATGGGCCACAAGAGTTGCTTCGATTGCTCGCATATGTTGACCTGTCATTTTTCGGCTTATTAAATTTCTCAGTAGTGATGCTGCAGTTGTTGACGGTGATACTTCTGGGAGAAAGAGAGAGAGAGAGAGATAGAGAGAGAGAGAGTGGACGAAATTGGCTTTATTTGAAAAGTTCAAAGAGGTGTTGCATCATTAAACTCATGAGTTGGGCTGATTGTTTGGCAAGTGTGCCACGATTTTTGATGAGTGGATACACGCAAAGAAATTTCAACGTTTAGAGGAGCATAACAATTTTTATTTTTTCCCAAAAATGTTTCGTTTGCTACTTAGTCTTATGGTTGACCGCAAAAAGTTGATACTTTCCCGCAAATAAAGAAAGATAGTTTTTTTTGTTGCAAACGAACTTTCGTTTACTCCAAAACTATCAGCATTTACTTTTGCGGTAAATAAAGAAAACAGCGTATTAGTCACGAAAAAGTGTATATATACACTCATAGGTGATTACTCGCATGTAGTGCTTCTATCTTTTTTGGGACATATACACACTAGAGTGTCTCCTGAATTGTCTTCATTTCACAAAAGCAAACAAGCATATCCTCATGTTATGTCTTCGATCGTCTTCGCTTAACGTATGCGATGGCTCAATAGACAGTCGCGGTTACTTGCAGTGATCGTGCCTGGGTTCAACTCGATTTCAGGGAAAGCCTAAGTACTAAACTGAATTTGTATTTGACAATTCAATCAAATACCACTTCATCCAAAATTAGCCATATTCAGTAAAACATAAATCATTTGCTTTTTATTGTATATGAATCGATCTGAAGTTATTACTTAGAAAAATATTTTTCTATTTCTTATAAGCTACACAGGTCAGGGATTTTTTTCCACAAAAAAAAAATCTTGTTACACGAAAAATAAATTTGTGGCTTTCCTTCTAAAACTTCTTTGAGTTTGGAGTTTCCTCGCGATGGATCATCAGTCAATATGGTTACATGACCAATTTAGTCGATCTGCTGCGTTCTACAATTGATGTGTATTACAAGACACCCACTTCTCCCTTTGAGATGAACGTCAGTACTTCTCTCCCGGACAGGCAGTACTGGAAGGGAAGCATAGTAGTTAATAGAAAGTACAGAAAGTAGTAAAGTACTACACTGAGACCTTGGAAAAGGCTATCTGACGATTGTTATATGCTTCAGGCAGAATAGGGAGAAATTGTCAGTTGGCTTCGACCTAATAAGTATAATCATTACCGCCTGGGGTATCAACATCTATTCGTACAGTCTGGCTGCTATGAAATCTCCGCAATCTGTATTTCTGACTTCTGGAGTAGCCATCAACTCTCTTTAACAGCCGAGCATCTGTAACCCTTCGACTACCATACATTTTCGGCCGAAGAGGTTGAATTTTGGTTGACTATTTGTTTGATCTATGACCTAATAATAACTATGCCCCAAAAAATCCAACCAACAATTTGCTTTGGTACATTTTAGTCCATTTGAGCTACACGACACACATATTTTCGGTCCGTGAAAACATGTTGAAATTAGACATAAATTGTTTAAAAACTGTTCCCGACATTTGCCCCATGTGCGCCTATTTTTCGACCACTTGCATCGCCTTGTAGTAAGACCATTTTTTACCCACTTTTATGGTTTACATGGGTCAAATCGAATCAGTTAGACAATTTACATCTACTATACTATTGTTGCCCGTACCGTGTTCGATAAATCACCCAAATCTGTGTTCTACCTGAATAATTATAGGTGCCAACAACCCTAGGGCAAACTTACTTGACTGTGGGCGTCAAGGGGCTGAATGAGACGAGCAGTTCCATATCCACCTTATATGGGTGCCGGGATACATGCACTTTCCAGGGCACCATAGACTGCGCAGGCGATGTTAGAAACAGTTACCTTTCCTGGTCCACTAGATATGGAAAATCCACAGAAAAAATAAAAATAAGTAGCCGTAGTCGAATTTATCGGTTCTCATAACTACATTTGATGCTATCACATCTGAATTAGAGGTTAGCACAACCGGATTGGAGGCTGTCGCAACCTATTAGAGCTTGTCGCAACTTTTTAGAGGCTATCGCACTTAATTAGAGGTTGTCGCAACATATTAGAGCATGTCGCAACCTATTAGAGGTTGCTTCAACTGATCTTTGTTTGTAACCACCACATTTGATGTCAGCACATTCAAATTAGAGGTTGTTACAACGGAGTTGGAGGTTGTAGCGACCTATTAGAGGTTGCTTCAACTGATCTTTGTTTGTAACAACCACATTTGATGTCAGCACATTCAAATTAGAGGTTGATACAATGGAGTTGGAGGTTGTCGCGACCTATTAGAGGTTGCCGTAACCCATTAGAGGTTGTCGCAACCTATTAGCGGTTGTCGCAACCTATTAGAGTTTGTCGCAACCTATTAGAGGTTGCTTCAACTGATCTTTGTTTGTATCCACCACATTTGATGTCAGCACAACCGAATTAGAGGTGGTTTCAACCGAATTGGAGGTTGTCGCAACCTATTAGAGGTTGTCGCAACCTATTAGAGACTGTCGCAGCCTATTAGAGGTTCTCGCAACCTATTAGAGGTTGCTTCAACTGATCTTTATTTGTAACCACCGCATTTGATATCAGCACATCCAAATTAGAGGTTGTTACAACCGAATTGGAGGTTGTCGCAACCTATTAGGGGTTACTTCAACTGATATTTAGTTGTGGAGACTAAAATCAGTCGTGACAACTTCAATTTGGTTGTATAAACTGCAATTCGGTAGCAACAACCTATTTTTAAACAATTAGCTCTGTTAGTGTGGGTTTGCCTCATTCTCCATACCAAAAAAAAAAAACGATTCTCTTACAACTCTTGAAGAAATTGTGGAGATCTTGCGAGAGCAATTTGTGGGCTGTCTGCTTTCCAGGTTTACCCTCACTGATTGGGACTTACAGTTTCACACAGGTTCCGAAAGGTATTCTGCGAACATTTTCCACGGCTACATTCTTGAACGTGTCGCCTTCACGAAGCTAGGAGACCGCCGTCGATAGCAATGTAATGTGGTCAGTGTAGGGATAAAACCCACGTTCTCATGTACAAAAGGCGCAAACACTACCGCTACACCGCCGACGGCCATACAATCTGAAGCATAAAACCGACGCGCTCAGACATGCGAATGATAGATGACCTGGGCACACAAAGTTCAGTTATTACCAGGCAAGTATGGTCAAGTTTTTACCAGAATCGTGTGCTAGTAGCTGTGATCATTGGACATAGATTATTAAACAAACACGCGTCTAGACTTGGGTTATCAGTTCGTGATAATTGTAAAAGCTGTGTGGAATAGGACGAGAGAATCGAGCATCTTCTGTGCCGCTCTTAGACCTTTTGTATAAGTACGAGACGATAGCATCTGACTGTCATGTTGGATCTAATAGACAGTCAGCGAATTAAGTTGAATTGTCTAAGGGACTTTTTCAGATTACTAATTGCTTCATCAGGAACTAAAGTACGTATCTTCTTCTCATATGGCTTGAACGCCCTTTAACCATCCGAGTGTTTCCACGAACTTGTTTGTGTCAACCGAAGGAACAGTAAATGGAAACATTTCAAATTTCTCTTAAACGTTCTTGTTTTTGCTTTCGATTTAGCATACATTGTTTGTTATCAACGTTTTCACGCAACGAAATATTTCTTTCGGTGTAGTCATCATGAGGTGAGATGTGATGAGGTTAAACCAACATCCCGATAAAATGAGCAAAGTTTTATCATAGCATTACCAAACTGCGTGTATTGTCAAAGATAAACGCTATGGTATGGTAATATAGCCGATGGATGTTGTTGACTGATATAGTACATACGACGACTCATGGATTATGTGCCAAATATTGTGCTCCTTTCACAGGACACACACATGTAGGTAAGTGCGTGCTTAAAACTCATTTTATGTATGATAATGAATATTATTGCAATTCTTCTTTAGGTCTTTAGGTACTGATACTCCCTACGCTGTTCAATGTACGAATTTCAGGATTAATTACAAGGAATTATTATAGCGACTTAACCCTTTGAGGTCTGTACCTTTTCGGCCGAAGTAATTTGATTTCATTTTGTTAATTTTCTTGATCAATGAACTTATTATTGCTATGCCAGACAATGGGCGCACTACCACCAAGGGACCGCATTGTGTGTGCTGGAAGTTTAAGGTAATATGCGTCAGCAGTGGCCAATGGAAACATTCGCTCATACCACTTAGTCGATGCATACGATGATTTGAAGAGGAATGCCATCGCAAGAGACAAACGAAATTTGATTGCCGTTATTTTTTTTTGTAAAACATCAAGTCCCATTATATGATTTCTTAAAGTTCTGTGGTTCCTAAGAACCGTTCAAATCATTTTGTAGAAAATTTCCTTTATTTCTTTAATAAGTTATTTGTAATGAAGTTTGTCAAATGATACCTTTGAAAACTATGTCCAGTATAGAGTAATTCATTTATAGAGAGAACATTTGTATGATCCAACGTTTCCTTTCACACTCTTTGTTGTGAGGTCGGTGTGATAGAGAGCTGCTCGGCTTACACCAAATGGAGTTACAAGAACTGTTGACTTAAAGTTTTTGACTTCATTTCAAAGTCTACACCCAGTAAACAAATGTTTCCGACGTGTCGGATGTCTGTAGGTTCTCTTAAATTATATCACACAATTAGCCGAAATATCTGAAATTCCTTCAGTCATTTAAATTTGTTTTCTGTACATTTTCTGTCAGCCGGTTCAACACATTCTCTGAAATTCCACACGATAATCATACGACGTTTCTGCACATTATCTGAAGGGAATTTTTTATTCTAATTGATTTTCTTTTCATTCCGTAGCCATGCGCCAGTAAGAGAATTCCCCGGAATTTTTTTTACTGTATAGTTTCGATGAACTAAATTGTTGTTTTTGTTTTGTTTGCATCATTTTGTCTGTTTAGTCTTTAGTTACAAACGAGCAAGCAAGTGCATAAGATGTCGCGGTCGTCAAATAAAAACAATAATTAATTAGTACGTGCACATGTAAGTAAAACAAAAGTGTTTAAAATAACAGTGGATTTGAAAAATGTATGTTCAGACGGCTCTCCGAAATTACCACGACAAATAGTAAAATGTGTCAGAGAACGATCGGAAAAGTCGGACCATTATCGGATGTTTTTCAGATTTCTCTGCGACATTGTTACGACAAATCGGACAAATGTCAGAAAATAATCGGCTAACTGGGACCACTATCGGATGTTCAATTAGACTTTACGCCGACTTCGCTCAGCTACGTCTAAATATCCGTCAGAATTTCCCTCAGAATTTTCACAGAAATCTCTCAGATAACTCTGCACACTCTTCCGAATTTCCTCCGACAAAACTTTCCGAATTCTTCTCAACCGCCCATTCGATTTTATGTACGTTGTCTGACCGACATCGGTATCAGATAGTCTGACAGATTTCTGACCGAATTCGGAAGAAATTGTTTACTGGGCAGATACTACATTTCTCGGTATCAAAGTCTACAGTTTAGTAAAAATATGATATTTGCGTGATGAATAATAGTTCTTCAGCTCATTGGGCTATATAACTTTTGGATGGAAATTTTTGATGTTTAACAAAAACACACCAGCGGACAAACAAATTGTGTAAAGCGAAACCGAAGTGCCGCCGCTGCCGATATTTTTATTGCTGTGAGGTGCCTGTGAATTTTTTTAGATACTAATTTGGATTACACAGTGCAACGCGAAAAAATATAACCATATACGGATATACCACTAGGCGATAAAAGAGCAAAAAAACGAACGGTGTCTTCCAGTTTTCCCCAAAGTCATGAACGCCTTTTTTAATGGGTCCCCAAAGATTTGGGGCCTCTGTATCATTTTTGCAAAAAAGTGATCATATCTTGCAAACCGATTCTAATTTTGATTTACTCTCTGAGGGAAAGTTGTAGCTCTTATCATGAGCTATCAATCAATTCAGGCACAGTAGATAGGCATCTGATGATACCTGCTCTGACCATCTTTAAATTTCTTTCGACGGCGATCACCTCGCATTGTAACGGCGACACTATCGAGTATTTAGCCATGAAAAAGGTTCTCAAAAATACCGTTCGGAACCGGTGTAAAACTTTAGGTCCCAATCAGTGAGTATAAAAATAGAAAGCGCACAGCTTACTGGTTGTGAGAAGCTCTCCCCGATTGCTTCATGTGATGTAATGGGAAACCATTTATTTATTTTTTTCAAGCCGATTGGCACAGGCTCCATGATTTCCAGTTTGTTTGTGGGTATATATGAATGCAAAATTATTTAGAAGGACCCTCAATTTTGTTGATGCCCATTTAACTAAAATGTTTGTATGACCTGTAATCCATGGTAGGGTATTCAATATAACCCACAATTATCTATTTTATTTATATTATAAAAATGCAGTAATAAAAGAATAACCAACAAAACCCAAATAATACAAATAAAAAAAAAGGAATTTATCATCAGGATATTAATAGGATACACTGACTGATGTATAATATATGAAAGAACCCATAGGAAAATGGGCAAATGTGTTACTACCTCTTACCTCATTCTCTGGCAACTTAATGATGGAAAAGGGAGAACGGAAATCATACGATATAACAAAAAGAGAAAGAGAAAAACTTTCATTGTAGTTTCATCGTCGTCGTTCGTTGGGTTTGCACTGTAAGTTTTCTTCTTTTGATTATGCTGTTGCTCAATATTAAAAACAGTTTGTTTATTTTTCTCCCATTGAGGAGAGCGTATGTGTGTTAAGTGCCTTAGTGTGAGTATGTTAAGAGTCTTGATGGGTCTGTGTGTGTGTAGGTGTGTGTGTGTTTGTGTGTGAAAGCTTTGGCCACCATATGTGTGACATAATTTTACTCTTCAAACGCATAACGAACGCTCTCACAACTACACGTGCATTGCCTTAAGCTTATAATTTGCCTCATGCACTCATAAACTCGCACTCATACAATGGTAAATATACTCACATGTTAGTGTGCGTGTGTTTGTGTGTGCCACTACATGTATTAATGAGCTCTTTGCAAAATATGATTTCTTTTTTGCGCCCGATCCTTTGGGCAACGTTATTATTATCACCAGAGGATGGTGGCGATGATAATGATGATAATAACGATGTTGGTGGTGATGATGATGGCGATGATGACGATGGTAATGGGTGGAAACCTACAAGTCTGTATAATGATGATATGCAATTAGCCACTTTTTGTGTTGTCACATGTGTGAGTATTATGTCCTTTTTCGTTAAATTTATTACAATATAAATCCTAGTAACACATCAAGTTACCACTACACATTTTTGGTATTTTCATTAAAATTCATAATACCCACAATGTAACATCACACACACAATGAATGATTTTTATTTATTACACTATTGATATTTTGTGGAAATTGATTTAAAAAAATTTGATATTTACCTTTGACCCGAGGTAAAATGATATGCGTTGCATCAGCAGAGCAAACTGCTTTAGGCGAAATGCAAAAACTAAAATTTAATTAAATTGCAATCTATTGTTTATTTATTTATATTTATATGCTCATAGATGTTTATAAAAGAATTGGTTTATTTTTATATATAATTGCTTGATAAATTTAATATTTTAGTTAGACTTTGTTTTGGAAAATGAAAAATAAATAGATTTTAGATATTTTTGTAACCGTTTTTTGTCTACAACTATTTTTGAATTAACAAAAAAATTGCAATTGTACAGGCGGAGTAATTGAAGATTCGAGTGCAGTTTGATAACCTCGTAACTTTTTGAATAAGAGATATTTCCTCCGTCAGAAAAACGCTTTAGTCATTTACCACATACAAGGTATTTCAAAAGAAGTCATCCGATGTTGTTTGGCTCTTTTTTTTGATTATATTTATTTGAACGTTTAGAATTTTATTGGTTAAGTTGAGAAGATGATATCGGTTAAATGGGCGCCGTCACAATTGATTACCATACGGGCTCGTTTTATGGCATTTGTCATCGCTTTGGCGAGAACTTCGGGCGAATGTTGACCTTGAGGGCTTTCAGGGTCTCGGGCTTGTTCACGTAAACACGGGCCTTCAAAAAACCCCACAAAAAAAGTCTGGAACGGTTAAATCGGGCGATCTTGCGGGCCAGTGCAAATCGCCAAAACGAGAGATGAGGCAACCCAGGAACGCCGCCTTCAGAATATCGGTTGTGGCTCGCGCAGTGTGTGCCGTTGCCCCGTCCTGTTGGAACCACATGTCCTCCAGTCCTAATTCGCCGAATTTCGGCAAAAAAAATCGGTTAACATGGCCCTATAGCGCGCACCGTCCACTGTTGTTGTTTGGCCAGCTGCGTTCTGGAAAAAATGGCCCGATGACTCTTCCAGCGTGAACAGCGCACCATGCTGTCACTTTGAGCGGATGTAATGGCTCCTCGTGCATCACTCGTGGATTTTCGGTGCCCCAGAAGCGATAGTTTTGATTGTTCACGTACCCGCTGAGGTGGAAATGAGCTTCATCGCTCGTTATGATTTTGGTGGAAAAATCGTCCACTTCGTCTACGAGATTGGGGATGGCTTGGGCGTAGGTTACACGCGTTTGGCGGTCGACAGGCAGCAGCTGATATACGGACTGGACTTTGTATGGGAACATGCGCAGGTCTTTGACCAAAATTTGCCATAGGGGCGTCCGGCTGATGGCTAATTACGATGCACGGCGTCTGGTCGATGTTTCCGGCGACAGCTCGATATCCTCGGCAACAGCGGCGATATTCCCGGCAGAACGGGCGCTCCGGGGCCGGGCAATCCTGGCAACGTCTCGTGTGGTCCCATACTCTGCAAGGTTAGTGGCCAAACGGCGCAGTGTTTGCGCGGTCGGTGTCGGACGACCGGGGAATCACCGACGGTATTCGCGCTGCGCCAACACCACAGACGAATTGTTACGCAAAAAAATAGACACGATTAATCCGCGTTCTGGGGGAGTGTATCGCTCCATGGCTTGTTTACTTGTATTCTACATTTGTCTAGACCACAAATGTCAAAACAGATTTGACATTGGCGGCCATTTGCGAAAATAAGAGCATCTTCCATCACAAGCACACGCAGAAAAATGTGTATTTTTTGTTGTTTGGATGCAAATATAATGTATTTGTAGCTTGTCGCAAATATATTATACTTGTGCACAACCACATTGTGTTTGCTATTCAATATGTCATGTTTGGGACACAATGATTAATAGGTAATTATATTTGTATTTGTAACCCAAAGGTGTTTTTTATTGAAAACTGCTGAAAACAAAAACGTACAGAAACTAAAGGAATATAAATCAGCAGATCTTCAATTCACGCAAACAATGCTTGCAAATATGTACATGGTTCTTGCAATATGTGGCTGGGGCGGTTATTTTTCACGGTGAAGTCATTTTCCACATACAATTCTGAACAAACTAAGAACTTGGCATACAATTTATTTTTTAACTTGTTTACCATCCATCACAAACACATGCAGAAAAATATGCATTTGTTTATTGATTGGATGCAAATATAATGTCTTTGTATCTTGTCACAAATATAGTATATTTGTGTGAAAACAAATTGTGTTTGCTATTTAATAGTACTTGTTTGATACACATTAATTGATAGGATATGATACGTGGTTTTTGGGACTCAAATGTAGATTTGTTTGTTGAATACTGCTGAAAACAAAAACGTGACAGACAACATGGAAAGAAACTACGACCAGATCTTCAATCCATAAAACATAATACTTGCTTATATGGCCTCACCCATAGGATGGGAGTATATATCATTTAATACGGAATAAAATGTAACGCATAGTGGGATCGATATTATACCCTCAGTATCTTTGGACGGAATTCGTTTTGGGACATTTTAAGACGATTGAGCCCTGTCCGTCTGTCTGACTGGCTGGCTGGTCAATACGATAACTGCCGTAAATATATATCGATCACAGCGAAATTTTGTCAGTGACTATTCATGGTTAGTTTGGGATTGAAAATGGGCGTTTTGGCCACGTACCTTCTGGTACCTCCCATACAAATCGACATATTTAGTACGAAATCGTGTTTCTCTTAAGTCAGTTCTCTGGAATATGGGATGAGCTTTAACTCAAACATTGCTTAATAGTCTGTAAATATGAACTTAAATGGACGAAGTCGCCACCCCCATTCTGGTATCTCCCATGCAAAAGCTTGGTGGTCGTCCGTATTGTCAATGCGATAAGTCGCATGAAACACTTCTGATCTTAATGAAATTTGGTATTAGGCTTCATGTCAATAACCGCCAGTCACCGATTAAGGCAAAGGTGGCTTTGCCACGCCCATTCTGATACCTCCCATATAAAAGTTAGTCGGCCAGCTGGCTGTTCGGCCAGATAACTGCCGTAAATCCTTGCCGATCACAATGATATTTTGTTAGTGACCATTATTTGTCCGAACTTAGATTGAACTTGAAAATGGGCCCTTTGGCCACATCCCTTCTGGTACCTCCCATACAAATCGACAGATTTTGTACAAAATCATATTTCTCCTAAAACTTTTTCGGTTAGGTGTGATTAGCTTCAGTGGCCGTCGGTGGTGCAATGGTTAGTGTGCGCGGCTCTTGTACAGGAGATCCTGGGTTCGATCCCTGCTCCAACCACCTTAAAATTTCTTTCGACGAAGGTCACCTTGCTTAGTTACGGCGACACTAGCGAGTATATAGCCATGAAAAAGCTTCTCAAAATACCGTTCGGAATCGGTGAAAACTGTAGGTCCCAATCAATGAGTGAAAACTGGAAAGCGCACAGCTCAGTGATTGTGAGAAGTTCTCCCCGGTCCCTTCATGGGATGTAATGGGAAACCATTTATTTATTTATTTTGTGATTAGCTTCAACTGAAACGTTCGTTAATAGTCGTCAAATGTCTGCTTAACTGGAGAAAATGTTCGAGGTTGCCACGCCCATTCTGGGACCTCCCATAAAAAAGCTTGGTGGTCCTCCGGGATGTCAATGCGATTAGTCGCGTGAAACACTTCGGATCTTAATGAAATTGGGTTATAGGCTTCATGTCATCGAAGGCGAGTCACCACGTGAGACAAGGATGATTTTGCCACGCCCTTGTTGGTGCCTCCCATACATAAGTTGTTTGGCCGGTGGATTGTTTGGCAAGATAACTCCCGTACAACCGAACCAATCTTTATGAAATTTGGTACTAGACAAAATTTAGTCAAACGTCGCCCTTCTATGGAAATGAGTAGTTTTGCCACGTCCCTTCTGGTACCTCCCATACAAAAGCTTGGTGGTCGTCCGGGTTGTCAATGAGATAAGTTGCGTGAAACACTTCCGATTTTAATGAAATTAGGTTATAGGCTTCGTGCCATCAAAAGCCAGTCACCGATTAAGACAAGGGTAATTTTGCCACACCCTAATTACCAAGATAAGTTGTGCGGCCGGCTGGTTGTTCGGCAAGATAACTCCCACAAAACCGAACCAAACTTTATGAAGTTTAGTACTAGACAAAATTTAGTCAATTTCACACAAAAGGTGGACGGATGACCGGTTGAACGACACGATAACTCTCGTAGAATTCAAGCGATCTTAATGAAATTCGGTACTCGGCAAAGGTTTTCCTAAGAAAATTAAAACATTTGACAATTTTCAGTAGAATTCGGTCGCAATGGATAACTTCGGGTGAGGGTATGTTTAAGTCGGTTCACCTGACTGCAATTTCTGTACTAGTTTTTTTTTAACTTTTATTGATTTTATTATCTCGTTTGTCGACCACTATTTAAGGATGATTTTTGTATAATTTTATAATTTATGTAAAATCATATAAGAAACAATCAGCAGAGAGAGCTTCATTCGAAGTACTGAAAGAATTAATTCTATTATGCACAGCTCTTCATTGGGGAGTACTGAGTGAAGTAATTTCTGTGTAAAGTCTCAATTTTGTTTTTGCTGGGCTTTTTCAAATCTTCTGTTGTTGTATCATAGAGTTCTAATAAAACGGTTACATTTAGTTTAGTCCATTTCAATTCAGTTCAGTTGTTGTTCCGTTACGGTTTTGTTGTTGGTTTTGTACAACTGTCTGCCATCAATTTCCGGTCGTTGCAGAACTTCCGTTTAACATCGAAATTCAAAACACAAAAGCAACGAAAACAAAAACAATGCAGGCACATAAGTTGTAGCTTAGTCAGCGGGAAACCAAGTATCATTAACAACAACAGTAGTTAAGTGGATTCCGGCCTTTATTCTGTACTCCATGGTGGCGTGATATGAAAACGAGTTGATTTTAAATACAAATGTTTGCTTTAAAAATATTGTATTTAGGTGACGTAGAACACATTAAATTGAAAATCCAACTCGTCTTATCGCACGTTACGACATGGGGGCTAAATGAAAACAATTTAAACAACTTTTTTTCTAGTATTATATTAAGTATTATCAACTACTTGCATATTGGGTATTTTTGCTTTGGTTTGTGTCTAGACTAACATATGTTGGGAAATTTCTTGTTTAATGGGAAGTTTTCTAGGAGGAGCCTGTAACCAATATTTAGTATATATTATAGTTTTGAACTCAATAAGAAGTAAATTTAGAAAAGCCAAAGTGAAAGAAGTTTAAAAAAAGATAATTTTCTTAAATAAGTGCCATTTCTTAAAAAAATTAATTTAAAAAAAAACTACCTATGCATATTCCTAAACAACGTACCTTTTGTTAAAAAACTACCATATCTTAAAGAAGTACCTTTGCATAAAAAAGTAAATTTTCTTACAAAAAGTACCTTTTCTGAAAAAAAGGTAATTTTTGATATGTTAACATCTATAGGCACGGTTAGGACAATCTATCAACGTGAACACATTCAAACAACACACAGCGTTGGCAGCACATACGTGGTTGTTGAACAACAATCGTCTCTGACTGAAAATAAGTATGGTGGTATTATTGTAGCGGCAGCGAACAAATAGCAGGTTGTGGTCGCCAAAGAGTATTTAATAGTACAGAGAACTCATGGAACTAATTGTATGACTCTAAAGCACTGGCGACATCTGGCGAATGATTCAAAACGTATTACTCGTCATAACTTGCTCCATTCATAATTTTGGTGTGAAACGTTGATGCCTTTGGGAGCATTTATGCTTTTTGTATTGTTTTATGTAATAAACTTATCGAAATGGTGCATTTGTATTGAAATATTCTATAAAGGGAATAAGACTCGTTTATGCTCTTTTACTCAGACTGTCTATATGAGAGCGGAAAAAGAGTGCAATCAGTTCTCTATACTATTCAATACTTTTTGTCGTCGCTCTGTTTATGACAAAATAAAACCAATTATATCAGTGAACTAAATATTGCTTTATTTACTTTAACAATATTACATTTAATGTTAAAGCAGATGTAAGAAAAAAAGAAAGTGCAATAGCAAAAGAGCCTTCAGCACAAAAACTATTCTTCATTTATTTTCCAATGTAACATTTACTAATGTGTTCATAGAAATCGTACAGGTACCTTGTAACAAAAAGGTGTTAACACATCGTCCGTGAGTTCCAGCACTCATTGATTTTTTTTAAATAAGTATGTACCTTTTCTTAAAAACTTATATTTTCTTACATCAAATTGCCTTTTCTTAAAAAACTAAATTTTCTTTAAGGAGTACATTTTTGTGAAACAAAATAACTCTTTTGGAGATAAGTACCTACTCTTAAAAATGTACCTATTCTTGAAAAAAGGACCAATTAAAAAAAAATTCCTATTTTTGAAAAACAAACATTTTCTTCCAAAAAATACCATCTCTTAAAAAATACCTTTTTTTTACAAAAATTTCTTTTCTTAAATCTACCTTTTCTTAAAAATATAATAATACAAAAAAATATAAATTCCCATTTTGTAAAAACAACATTTTCTTCAAAAAAAAAATACCATCTCTTAAGAAAATAACTTTTCTTACAAAAATTTCTTTTCTTAAAAGTACTTTTACTTAAAAATATAATTATAACTTTTCTTTTTTTTCTTGAGATACGTATCCTCTCTGGAAATAAGTAAATTTTCCTTAAAAAATAAACCTTTTCCTAGAAAGGGTACCACTTTTTTAAAAAGTACTTGTTCTTAAAAAAGTACTTCTTTGTAAAAAAAAATTTATACCCTTATGGCTTTTTCTCACAGAAAGTACTTCTTCCTAAAAATAATACCTTTTCTTAAAAAAAACATTAGCGTTTAATAAAACAAGTACCTCTCTTTAAAAAATGACCTTTTCGTGAAAATATAATATATATTCTTCAAAAAATTACATAAAAATATATTTTTTTAAAAATACAGTCTATAAAAAAAAATTTATCATTTTACAAAATGTATATTTTCTTAAATTTCCATTTAAATTATCGGATTTTTAACGGGAGCCTTAGGCGTGTTAGAAATAACTAGTACATAGTATATAGCGAAAGGAACTTTGTTCCTACCGGGTGTCCCCTAACACCTCATGTGATTTTTTATTAAGGTGGCAACCGGAACATAAGGCACAATTCGTAACACTCATACGTTACCAGTGTAGTCGCAATATCACACACATTGATATCACTCATACGTTTTGGGTGAAATTCTTCTTTAACAATTTTCATTAAAGTCGTATACGCAACATTGAAACAACTACACGTCGTATACACGCTTAGGTGTATCTTCCAATATATCACACTGATATGTGTGTTAAGATGAACTATTTCCCAACTTCCATAATACCACCTACATCCATAAGTATAAATTCACTTAAACGATGGAATTTATTTTAACCCGTTTTCGTTCCACAAATCTCTATTTTACTTGACGCTGCTAGGAAAGTAAACTAAACTGACAACATCATTTACAAAACAAACATCTTCATAACACAAAAAGAGCACAAAATCAGCGTCCTCCATATCCATGTATGTCTATAAGACCGAGTGGATACACGTGAGGGAGACCAAACAAAACAAAAAATAAATAAAATGGGGAAAAAATAAAAAATAAATTTATTATTTTCTACACAATACAATCAGCGACAGAAAATTCAATTTCTTAACAAATATAAAATAAGTCCTTTCCGCGCCACCATGACATTTTCTTCCTCTCCATACGCGGGTATACAGCGATTTGTTTACTTATATTATTATTTGTGGCTGGAGAAACAGTTGCTACCTAAAAACGGAGGATATGGAGTCCAAAGGTTTTTTTGCGGTGTCTTGAGAGCCGCCGTTCAGTAACAGCAGCTGCATCCCGAATATCAGCAGGAATAACCGCTAAAATGCAAACAGAAGGGGAAAAAAGAATTGGAAAAACCACTTCACGTGTCAACATTTGTTTACCACTGTAGTCCTTGTTGTTGTTGGGGTTTTTTTCTTCATCTCGACATCATATTTGGCTGGATGTTGCTGTGGTTTTCCAACCACAGAAATAGCGCCAGACGTTTTCCAAAGCGACAACATCGACGACATCAGAATTCTTTCTATTCATCTTGTACTTGCAGTAGTCAATTCCTGTATGACATTTTTTTGCGGAAAATATAACAAATGCGAGGGGTTTATATGCGAAGCAGCGTGTATAGAATCCTGAAAATTAAAAAATTTTTGGGTGTTCCCAAATGGTTTACCTGAAAAATATTTCGTAATTCTCTTCGATTTGCCGTACAGTGCAATTTTTCATTTAAAAAGGAATCGTGCGCAAAGAAAAAAACAGATGTCAATGATTTCTAAATGAACAGTTTCGAATTTTTAGACCTTGGATGAGCAGCTTCTCAAAAACCTTTCTGAATCGGTAAAACAAATCAGTTAAAAAGTCTTCTAGAAAAAGGCGTAACGCTTGTTGATTGCATGAAGCTCTCCCCTATTTCTCTATGGGAAGGAATAAATAAAATAAATGGTTTCCCATTACATCCCATGAAGGGACCGGGGAGAACTTCTCACAATCACTGAGCTGTGCGCTTCCAGTTTTCACTCCCTGATTGGAACCTACAGTTTTACACCGATTCCGAACGGTATTTTGAGAAGCTTGTTCATGGCTATATACTCGATAGTGTCGCCGTCACTATGCGAGGTGACCGCCGCCGAAAGAAATTTGAAGGAGGTCAGAGCAGTCGAACCCAGGATCTCATGTACAAGAGCAGCGCACACTATCCATTGCACAACCGACGGCCACATAGTTATATAAATTATTGAGTAGACTGCAACTAACACCTTAGGTTGTTTTCTTGAAAATTCAAGATATCAAGCTGTCACTACAACGCAATACTAGAGAAAACTGAAAAAGATTCCTGAAACATTTGTTATAATTTCAATCAATTTGAAAATTTTGATCAAATTGGAATGCAGAGCATATCCGAGTTTTAAAGCCTTATCTCAATATTATATCTCTGGAGGTTGCGGTAACCCAATCGGACAAAAAATCAATTAATACCACTCAAACGACGCGAACAAATCATCTGATTAAGAAAAGGTACAAATCTGAAAAATCAGTTTTTTTTTATTGTTTGGATGCAAATATAAAGTGCGTTTGGAGTTTGTCGCAAATATAATATACTTGTGTCTAAACATATTGTGTTTGCTATACAATATTACATGTTTGAGACACAATGATTAATATGTTAGAATATATATGTTAGAATATATGTGTTTGCGACCAACATACATTTATATTTGTGATCCAAATACAGCTGTGTGTGTTGCACTGTCTATGCTCTCTCGAGAACAAGAAAATAATAAAGGGACAACGAGAGAGTCTATGTTGTAAGTGTGTATCTGTATATTTGCATTATTCTCTCAGTCAGTGAGTCATAAACATTCCTGAATGTGCGTGCAAATTGCAGATGAAGTCAGTGTTTCTTATTTTGACTGATGTATTGCCTTTTAGTTTCATGTATTCAGTCGTCAATGCTTCATCGGACAGAGGATATCAAAAGCGCTTGATCAGTGAAAAAAGAATAAACGAAGGCTGTGACAATTAAACGGTTTGTGATGTTTCTTTTTTTGTGTGTATGTGTTTCGTATAAATGTATTTGTGCTGCCTAAGTGAGAAACAAGTTTGAGGAAAGAAACTGGAAAGGGGGCAACAAAGTGAAGCGCTTCGTCTGTCCGAGCATTTACTGAGAAAAGCGGAACGCCGGACCATTTGTGAATGGCTTGCATGAACTAGATTTGTATATAAATATATTCTTTGTGTACCAACGCATAGTGACAACCAACGCATAGCTGAAACCTTCTGAAAACAAAAACGTGAGAGACAACAAAGAAAGTAGAAGCAAAAGTGCAGCAGATTCTCAATTCATGAAAAAAACAAATAATGCATTCAATGCAAGTAAATGTAAAAAGGGGTCATTTTAAATCTTTTTTTTTTTATTAATTACATATAAATGTGGATTTACATATATTGAAATCAAAGCATAATTTGGTTTTAAATATTATTATGTTTGGGGAGAACTACGCATATGTTTCCACGTAAAAGTATACATGTTTGCCAGCCAACATGATGCTGTTTACATTTAAACACAAGTGAGTCTGGGACTTGTAAACATATTAATGTTTGAAGTGTGTTCCAAACATGGGTCCTGCAGAATATGTTTGGGAGAATTTGCTAGAGAGGCCATTATTTTTCGGCGTGTAAATATTCGTTAAAATAAAACATCCGATTCCGTTTGTGTTAAACGAAAAATCAGTTTGTCGAAAAAATTTTACGTTTCTCGTGAACGTTTTTTATTTTGAGCTTGAAATTTTTATTGGATGACTAATTTTAATGTAGCGTTTTTGTTCAGTATTGTTTGCTATTTTATCATGGAAAGAAACAGCCTGACACTGCGTCTACAAATTATTCAGCTGTAATATAAAATGTTTTTACCGCTTAGAGGAAATTATGGCCACACAAAATCGGACTTCCGAACGCAAAATTCGCAGTATAATCCCATTATTTGGAACCCAATTTTAATTATCAGAGAAGCACATGCAACACGTAAAAAAACAGTTTCCCCCATAACATCCCATGAAGGGATTGGGGGAGAGCTTCTCACAACCAGTGAGCTGTGCGCTTTCTAATTTTTCACTCACTGATTGGGACATACAGTTTTATACCTGCTCCGAACGGTTTTTTGAGAAACTTTTTCATGGCGAAGTTTACACCGGTTCGTAATGGTATTTTATGAAGCTTTCTCACGGCTAAATAGTCGATAGTGTTGCCACCACTAAGCGAGGTGGCAGTCGCCGAAGAAAATGTAAGGTGTTCAGAGCAGGGATCGAACCCACGTTCCCATACACAAGAGCCGTGCACACTAGTCAATGTAGCACTGACAGCATGTGGAGAAGAAAATATATCGGGATTAGCTGAGCCTGTACACGATGACCGTGAGTAATTGATTCGACAACGACTTCAACAAATGCTCGAATGTGTCATCGAAAATCGAATCCCAAGATAGGACCATGTTAGCCGCAGTTACGCGCAATATTTAAAAGTAATAATCTTTAAAAGATGAACATAATGACTGGATTTTTTCTCTGAAATTGAATTCAAATGGATTACTCATTATAACTCGTTTGTGGCAAACGTAATAAAGTGTTATACGTTTATCGGAAACATTTTCTGAGTTGGGAGTGCCTATAGATTGTTTGTTTTCAACGTTTTTCATTTCTCATAAATGATTATATTTACGGAGGTTCGTTTGGGAGTAACGAAGTTGTTCTGTGGGTGTATCTATGATCAGTAGACATCTAGCGGTGATGAAGCCATTTGATTGGAAAATTTACCTCTTTGAAATGGAGATTTAATGTCTCTGAGGCAGGTTTAAACGTCTAGGTCAGGGGGGTTCAATGCCACTGCTCATCGTGTATGAAGTTGGAAAATGATGCAAAAGAAACTGGATGAAGGAATGAGCGATACGCAAAGTATGTTTAAATTATGTTTTATTGATACTAATGTCTTTTAAATTATGTTTGATTGATACTAATGTCTTTTAAATTATGTTCGATTGATACTAATATCTTTTAAATTATGTTCGATGGTTACTAATGACTTTAAAATTATGTTCGATTGATACTAATGGCTTTTAAATTATGTTTGATTTATACTAATGTCTTTTAAACTATGTTCGATGGATACTAATGGCTTTTAAATTATGTTGGATGGATACTAATGGCTTTTTTATGTTGGATTGATACTAATGTATTTCAAATGATGTCCGATTGATACAAATGGCTTCTTGAATGATAGATGATCATGACTTTTAAATTATGTACGACGCTGGTTTTACCATCTGCAAATTCAACTCGATGAAATTCCAACTTGCGACGTGAGTTCCGGGTCAAGGCTTTAACATCTGTGGCACCTGGTTATATTACTCGATGGTCTAAGTATTACAATCTAATGTACACATATAAATGGTGTCCCAAATTTCTCGAGATGTGTGACTTATGGTACCGTCTTGATGAAACCACATCAATATCATTCAATAAAGGAACAAGAAAACTAGATCATCATGTCACTACAAAACACCATTAACTGGTTGTAGTCCATTTTGAAGAGCTGGGACTTGGCCTTATCTTTCAGGCAGAAATCATGGCAATCGGAGAGGTTGGCCTTTGGTTGGGACGAAACGTCATCACCGCCTGGGGTATCAGTATCTAGTCTAACAATCAGGCTGTGCTATATGTATTTCTGACTACAATAACTGCCCACAACTGCAGCGCATTTCTAACTGAGATGGCCAAGCAGTTCGATATTCAACTTATATGGATGCCGGGGCACAGGAATAAAGAATATTCCAGGAAACCATAGACATGAGCTGGCAGGATTAGTGAATATACCTTACTTGTTTCACGGGATATGAAGCATGTGGCTATGATCTTTTCGGTAAGCAAGCTTATGCTTCAAATCGAAGCTCTCAGACATGCGAATGATAAATTATCTCGTAGCACGACTTGCAGGTTTCACAGGCAAATGTGGCCAAGTTATGCCCTAAATCGTACGCTAAACCTGGAATCCTGGTTTTAGTTGAGTAAATAAATAAATATATGGACTAAACATATCCATTCCCAGACAAAATATCTCTATGCTAGTAGCTGTGATCACTGGACACTGCTTAATAGGGAAACATTCGTCCAGACCTGGAGTCTCAGCTCAAGATTACTGCAGAAGCTGTGGTTATGAAGAGGAGGAAGAGAGCGTCGAACATCTCATAAGGTAGTGCTCGGCCTTTGGTATAAGTATGAGGAAATATCTATCCATGTTTTGGGAAGTTAAACTGAATGATCTTAGGCCGTTTTTTGCAGAGTACTAATAGGTTCGCTAGGGACCAATGTACATATCTTTTTCAACCACTTCCTGGATTATCGGGATAAGGTAACATATGGCATTACCTCCAGATAACAATACAGTGGTAATTTACAGTTTCTATGATGGGAATATGACGTCCCGTGGTTTCGCAACGGTCCTCATTTGACTAAGTGTGTCAATAGTGACAGCCACTGCTACCTAACCTCACTGTTATTACGCTGCCAACAACATTTTCGACGAAAGTTTACCCCAAACATTGACAAACATCTGCTCCAAATATTGATTCAATTTTTTCTCGACAATCACTCTTTCATTAGTGGCGAATAACGAAGCCATCAATATGAAAATGAGCCTTATGGCTGAGTTTTCTTTACATAGAGCAAATTTGAATAGAGAAACAATTTCTCTCATCTGACGTTTCATTTCACACTCTTCGTCGAAGGTGTGGGCAACTGAGAAATGTTCTATGAAAAGTAATTTACACCAGGTGGAGTCACACGAACTGTTGACTGAACTTTTTCATGCGGTTTTTTTATAGAACTGTCAAATTAAAAAGTATTTTGTACTTTTTTGTCGAGTTTTATCGTTGATATACATTTGTGTTAAAACTATGTTGCCACTCAACTACACAATGCGTTTGTTGTTGCTGTGTTGGAGGTTTTGTACTAATGCCACTATCTGGTGTTAATGAAGCCATGCCTTGAGGCATCCAACGTTTACATGCAATCGAACCTATGAAGTTAATATTATTGAGAAGAAGAAGCTTCTCTATTCTAATTTGGTCTATGGTTCCTTAATTTAGAGCTCAAATTTGAATAACTCTGATCTTTCAGCTATCACGCTGTCTCCAGTGTTTCATGCAACCGAACCTATGAAGTTAAAATTATTGAGAGGAATAAGCTTCTCTATTCTAATTTGTTCTCTGTTTCTTTAATTTAGAGCTCAAATTTGAATAACTCTGATCTTTCCGGTGTCACGCTGTCTATGTTTCTTTAACAACAACACTCTACCACACACATGGCACGAAATTCAAAACATGCGTTAATTTTGGGAAACCCTTTGTATAGTCAAAAATGCATTCAATGGCTTTGTCCTTTTTATAACGGAAATTTGAAAAAAAAATTAATGGAACGCTCTACTGTGTTTCCCTCATTTTGAGAATTGTTTGAAACTCCCAAAAAACTTTTGCAAGTTTCCTCTCACTCTTTTTGCATTCCTTTAAACTTCTCTTTATATCCTGCGGAACTTTTGTCATATCCCACTCATCGCAAGGCAGTAGCCGTGGAGTGAGAACATCACCCACGAACGTAGATATGTTTGTTGTGCACAATGTTTGCATTTACCTTCATCTGTAGATGCTTTATTTAAAATATGGAACATGGATGTTGTCGGGTGTTGGCCTATTTATTCAGTTCACGTTGTTTACACAAGTTCCATATGCGTTCCTGTTTGCAAATGTTTTTACCTTACATTTCTGTGGCGCTATTTCTATCACACTCTAATTCGTTCTTTCTCTTTCTCTGTGAGCCATAAACTTTTCGAGTACATAGAACTATTATGATTTGTTCCCAATGTATTTCATTCCACTTTAGCCGCAGGTAGAAGAACCACAACCACTTACAATTTACCCACCGCATAAGATATTGGTAATGCTGGATGAACATGAACAGTTGTATTATATATTTGTGTGATTGTGTGACTGAAAAATCAAATACTATTATGCTATCGTTATCAATTGATGTGGTTGCTGTATGATGATGTGCCACAACTGCTGCTATTTATTCTTCAGATGTGTAGATACACCAATCTACTGTTTACTAGTCGTGAGTGTATCAGATCCTTAAATTGTTTGTGCATAACATTGATGCAACGTCAACTTGAGTTCCCTGCCTTCCAAGGATGGTGTTTGCAATGCAGTTTTGCTCTTTTCTTGTGATTTCTCTCCGGGATAAGATATGAGTTATTATCATAAGTGGCCACAGAGGATGAATGTTATTGACAAGTATCAGGAAAAGATTTTTGGAAATGCCAATCAGTAGTTGACGATCTTAAGAATTAAAAGTAATTGAATTGGAGGTAATTGAAGGGTTTCTTGGATGACTACACTTAGGCCATCGGTAAATGTTTAGCCCATAGAGTAACGGCCTTATTCACAAAATGTTATAAAACATTTGAGAGATGATTTATCAAACAAAAAAACGACTCTCACATCTCTCACCACTTTTTATGAATAAGGGCCTAAGACACTAAGAATTTGCAGCTGCTGATTTTCTTGGACATACAACCTTGGAAAGTTACAGGAATAGTTGTTGATTCACGCATAATGAGAAAAACTTCCAATTTAACAAATGTACATTTTAATAGAAATTAATATCAATATGTTTACTCTAACAATACATTACATTCTGATTTTGTTCACTTGTTAACCTTTTATTCCAACGATTTAATTGTCACAATTTTCAATAACTATACCCTTAGTTGATATGTTTTGTGCTTTTGGTTCGATGTCTGGTTGCAAATTTCTGAAAACCACACAGTGCAACCCTAAATTCGTTCAGTCACCTATCGCCTTTTCTTTGTTCTTTGATACTTTGTTCTCTACACAGAAAAAAATAATTTTTCAATTCAATTAAAAAATTCGAAAATTCAAACAAAATATTAATTGAAAATCCTGTGATAAAAAAAATCAAACATCCGCTACCATACGAGGTTAAATTTTATGTTTCGGGATTAGAGAACAAAAACAAATATTAATCATCGAAAATCACTTTATTGTTTTTCAAAATATTCCCCATGAAGATTTATACACTTTTGCATGCGTTTGAACCAATAGTCGAAACACTTTTGCCACCTAGATTGAGGTGTCTCCAAAACATGCATTCTGAATGCACCAATCGCTTCTTCAGGTGTCGAAAAACGATGACTTCTCAGTTTTTTTTGTACGTACGGAAATAAAAAGAAGTCACTCGGTGCCAAGTCAGGACTATACGGCGGATGACCCATCAAATCGATGTCTTGTTTGCTCAAAAATTCAGTTGTTTCAGCCGATGTGTGAGAGCTCGCATTGTCGTGGTGAAGAGTGATCCGTCTTCGGCGGTTGGTTTTCTTGATTTCTTGGAAGACAACTGGCAAACAAATGGTTGTGTACCACTCAGAATTCACTGTTCTGCATTGTTCTAGTAGTACGGTTGCGACATATCCGATTTTTCCAAAAAAAAAAGAGGCGACCATTTGCTAGGAAGTGCTTCGGGCGCGAACAACTATTGTTGGATTTGGCTCATCTTGAAACACCCATACAGTTGACTGCTGTTTACTTTCGAGCTCATACGCGTAAATCCAGGATTCGTCACCTGTCACGATGTCATAGACGTGTTTCGAAGCACTGCGATCGTATTTTTGGAGCATTTCTTTTGATCAATCGACACGCGCCTTTTTTTGAGCGATTGACAAATTGTGTGGGATCCAACGCGAACAAATTTTTTTGACAGTGAAATGTTTATGCAATATTGAATGTATACTGGTCCCACTAATGCCTAAGGTTGTCTCAATCTCACGATAGGTCACAGGGCGATCTTGCAAAATCAGTTCGCGCACAGCATAAATGGTTTTCGGAACAACAGCTGATTTTAGAGGACCTTCACGAAATTCGTCTTGGAGTGAACTACGACCACGATTGAATTCACCATACCATCGATAAACACTGGTCTTTGATGGAGCTTCATTGCCAAAAATTGAATTAAGTTCATCCATGCACTGTTGCTGAGTTAATCCACGTCGAAAGTTGTAAAAAATAATCGCACGAAAATGTTCACGATTTAATTCCATTTTTTGGCCGAGATGAATCTTTTAAGTTACTGTAAACAACACAAGTAGCGGTCGTATGTCAAAACGTTCTGAGTACGCATAACCTCAAAACTGTCGAACTTTACGATAGAGCTATCAGTTGCCAGATTGCAGCACTAGGGTTGCCAAATCCCGAAACATAAAATTCAACCCTCGTATTTGTAAGTTGTTTATTGGAAAAATATTATTATACAATCAATGCAAAATTTCACGCATCTACGAAAATATTTGTACGCTATTTATCAAAAATATTTTCGTTTTTAGTCGATGTACAATTTGACATATTAACACTCTAAATTGTATCTCAGTTTTCGTTTTGTCTTCGATCCGAAGTATTTTTAGAAATTTTGTTTATTTAAAAAAACAGTGAAACAAAAGCGGTAGGATTTGAACTCACATCCACGGGAAGATCTTTTCGATGTTTGTGACAAAGCGTCGTTTCGGGCAGCGTCTAGCCCGTTACGCCACCGACTGCCTGTACAAACTTATCTCTAACTGAAGTTATGTGGTTGTTCGTATCGTATTTACTTCGTTAATTATTGGTGTATTTCTTATGAATTTTTTTGTTAGTACCATTTATCGATTTTCATTTCGATATTTGAGTAATTTCTCAGTATATCAATGACAAAAGTAATTCAGTCCTGAAATTTTTCACGTACCAATTTTTTTTGTTAAAGTTTTACAGTCGTCTTTTTTTTCTGTGTATGGTTTTCGAACTACATTTTCGAAACGCTGTGGCACTGAAATACCGTGGTTTAGCCTATTGCACCCACACAGAAAAAATATTGGCCCACAAATTTCAATTAAAACTATAATTGCATTTTTTCCAAAAAATATTCAATTACAAATTAATTGAATCAATCAAATTTTTAATCATATTTATAATTTATTTCTTGAGTTTACAACAGAACTTGGAGTTGGCAAGGCGCAAATCGACGGCGCTAAAAATGTTTAATTTTTGGGTGCATTATCGAATTTTTGCTGTGAATCTTTCTAAATTAATATAAACATGCATGATATGTTCTTAACAAATTTTAATATAAATAATTTTTGTAAACAAAAATTGTTGTGATAAAGTATTTTACAGAAAGTTGAATTTTACAGCGCCGTTGGGAGGCAATATGTGTGGCGGCTCAGTCACCAGCCGTCGTCGTCACTTTTCGTACGTCTCTGGTCTTTGATATACAACACTGTTGTTAGTTGCAATTCGTTTATTGTTGATTGAAAGATTTTATTTTCTGAACTTCAAGTTAATAATAGTGTTAAATCTTGTCTTGTTTCGTTATTAAAACTGAGTTTTTTTGTAATTGTGTTTAATTGCCAAGTGTTTTTGAATAAATTTTATTGAAAATGAGGGCTTGCGTTGAGTGTTTTGTTTGAAATGAAAAATGTGGCTGTCCTCGAATATTTTTTATGCACTTGAAAAGACACAATTTGCCGTCTTTTGCCACATACAATTGTTTACGCGAAAATTGTTTTTTTGGACATTTTGATCGTGTACAACAAGAATGCCCTAAATTAGAAAAAAGCAATACATTTCTATAACAAAGCTGTGAATAGCAGAAAAGATGGAATGCGATAATGGAGTGACTGTTGCTGCGGACAGAGCAGATAAATTGAATGTTTCTGCAGAACCACCAGATGTACCTAATGTACAGATGTACAAAAATAGTTTAAGAAACCTGGACATTAGATCCGATTACAAATCCAAGTTCTAAAAACTTTTATTTTTTATAGCCATAAGTACATGTGTAGTATCTGTACTCATATCTATAAATAAATAAATAGTTTCCCATTACATCCCATAAAGGGACTGGGGAGAACTTCTCACAATCACTGAGCTGTGCGCTTTCCAGTTTTCACTCACTTTACACTGCAAGAAAAACGCTACGTCGCATGGATGAAACATTTTCATTAATGTTTTCACGTTGTTATAGTGAAAAATGTCCTATATCCGACAAGTTGGTAGCCGTTGCAACGAAAAATTTCATACTTGACTTCCTTGGCGATTTTTCATTTCGGTGCTGCCAACAACTTATTTGTTGTTCCTGCATTAATTTTATTTCATTTTAATTTTGTAAAAAAATATGTTGAAAATTAAAAAAAAAATAAAGGCACGAGTTTTAAACTACTGATATTTGGTTTATCTCTTACTTTTTATAGTTTATATTTATTATTTATTTATTTTGGAGGTTTGTCAACATTTTTAGTTGGCGAAACAATTTCGTTATTGTAACGAAACTAATTTTATGATGGTATAGAGAGAGAAGCAGTCTAAAAAATGAGCGCGCGTAAAACAGAGGCCAGCAAGAAGAGCGTGAGTGGTGGGTCACGTACACATCTTAAATTAGTTTCATTGCTACAATCGAAAGTGGTAGACATATTTCTCCGCCGGAATAATTTAAATACATTTTTTAAAGCAGACTAATTAGTTATACTTAGTAATAATCTTTTATTGTGTGAATTTATGTGTTTGCTGTGATCGTTTGTGTAACTTGCGAATCTATAAAACAAATAGATAGATAAACAGAATGCACGGAGCAACACGACAGCAAATAAAGTGACGCATCGATAGCAGAAAAACTACCCCGAAATGTGTAACTGAACTTTTGTGTGAATGTATACGGGTGAAGGTACAAGTCGCAACATAATGTTCGTGTTTTGTGTTTTGATCATAATTCGGTAGCGGCTGTTTCGTTGTGTTGGTATTTGGCTTCAGAAACAAGCGAAAGCCATACATACAATTATGCGAGCAAACACATTTCAATAAATCATTTCAAACCCATTTCAAAACATTCATTGCAGCAATGAAACAAAATCATTGTAGTAATGAAACATATTCATTACAACAATGACTCAAATTCGTTGCACTAATGAAATAAATTCATAGCAGCAATGAACAAATTCATTGCAACAATGAAGTAAATTCCTTGCAAGAAAGATACTTATTCATTGCACTAATGAAACAAATTTATAGCAGCAATGATCAAATTCATTGCAACAATGAAGCAAATTCATTGCAGCAACAACCATACTTTCACCACAGTAACGAACAATTTGCAGTTGATGAACACATTTTCATAGCGGGAATGACACGTTACGTTAGCTCACTTTCGATGACAAAAGTTGTTGGGGTGATGAACATTTTCATCCGTGTGACGATGCTTTCCGTTCAGTGAATAAAAATCGCTTTAAAAATATAACATTATAGTTTTTATTTTATCGTCGTCGCAGGGGATGGGGGTCACATGCTGAAAATAGCAATAACGGTGTTAACTTATCCAATTCAAAATTTAATCAAAAATCGCGAAAAAAATCAATAATTTTTTGAATTAACTTGATTACATACTTAATCAATATTTTTGAAAAAACTCAATAAATGTTTGAATCAAGTTTACAAATATTTTAATTGAAGCTTTATTTGACAAATTTACAAATACCTTTAATTAATATTGTCATTTTCGTGAATACACCAAAATCAAATAAGAAATTAATAAAATAAACAAATTTTTTAATTGAAATTAATTTTTATTTTTTTCTGTGCAGACAACAAATTTTTTTGAGAAGAGGTTATCACAACCGAGTTGAGGATGTTACGATACGAAAATTCAGCTCCTCCTCAATGTAAAACTCTCACTCCGAGTTTAAAAAAATTAACATCTCGAGCCAATTTAATTTTAAAATTTTTGTTTATTTGAATCATACTTGGGGCAAAGTAATTATATGACAATTATAATTTGTTGCTTAATTTGAAGTACCTGTCCAAATGCAAATTCATAAAAATTTAAATACCATTGGCAATTGTACTTATTTTCAAAGCATTTCCTTCATATCTGGCACTTTTGGTTTTCAAATATTTTATACAGTACAGGTTTATGAATTTGAAAGTACTATGAGGCAATACCTATCAAAGCCACAAACCTCTACATATGAATGGCTTTAAAAGCAGAATTGCCAGCAGTCAAACACAGTCAAAAAAATTAAAATAATTACCATATTTCATTACAATTGGCACTCGATTCCACAACCTGCACTGACATTGCCTCAGCAAATGCAAATTCAAAATGTTTTAATTGCCATTGCGAACAATGACAATTCTTTTGCATTTGCATTGGATAGATGTAAATTAAAAAAAACATGTGTGATTTGCATCGCTCCCGAGCGAATCAAATATATCAAATAAAAATTCGATTCGGAGTTTAATTTTTATACTCCTGGGGGGAGAGCTTTATACTAAAGAGGAGCGAGTGGAATTTTTTTGAATTTGGATATACATACATAAGTAAGAGGCAACTATTACAGAAATCGATTGAAATGTTGTGGAAGGTGCAGAAAATAATAAACGTCTATCAGAAAGGGCCGAATTATAAAACGACTAAAAATCGGAGGGAATAATGGGGAATGGACCTATATTAAGTAAATATTATATGTGGTGAAAAATTACAATTAACGAGATCATTAGTATGGAATGATTGCGTCTAGAGGTCGAATAATAATTTGAATATAAGTTTAAATAAGGCGACTAAAGGCAGACCAAAATTTGTGTTGGACAATGACTCGAGATATATTAATTATAGTGTACGTGGTTAAAAAGGGTTACAAATTGGCGAAAAAGAGTTAGACTTCAGAATGCAATAAAAATCGTTTGGAATGTTTAAAAATAGTGTCTGTGGGTAAACAGGGGGATAAATTGGTAAAAATGGTACAACTTGCAATAATGGCAAAAATATTTAGAAATTTATTAAAAATAATGTGTATGGGTAAAAAACTGTAGAAGGGTCATGAGATGGTACAGCTTTAAAATGCGAGGAAAATCGTTTGGAATGATTTGGAATATGTTAAATATAGTGTACGACGTATGCAAAAAATTTATTTTCGGGAATTTTGAAATTTTACCTCGTCATATACTTTTTCAGTCCCAATTTTTTTGGTCTCATTTTCAGGTTTTACCCCTTTTTACCCGTTTTTAACCACATTCACAATTTTTTCCACATATCTTTCCAAACGATTTTGCTCGCATTTTCTAGTTTTAACCTTTTGCCGCCTTTTATCCACATACACAATTTTTTCCTCATTCGTAATCCTTTCAGACGATTTTCTTGCATTTTCTAGTTTTACCCTTTTCGCCCCTCTTTTTACCCTTTTTTTTTAACCACATTCGCAATTTTTACCACATTCCTCCAACCTATCCAATCAATTTTTCACACATTTAAAATTTGTCCCTTTTCGGCCCCATTTTACCGTTTTTACCACCAATCAATACTTTTGCAAATTCCTAACTTTTCCAAACGATTATTGTCACATTTGGAAGTTTTACCCATTTTGCACCCTTTTTACCCTTCTTATACACATTCACAATATTTGGACATTCCTATCCTTTCCAAAAGATTTTTCTCATATTTTAAAGTTATACCCGTTACCCTTTACCCGTTTTATCCACATTCACAATTTTTACCACATTCCTAAAAAAAAGTGAGCCAATTCGTATGGAAGAATTTTTTTTCGAAAAATCGCCAAAATAAGAAAATCGCTATAATAAAAAAGTGGCTATAACTCGAAAACGGTGCGTCCAATCGAAAAAATATTAAAAATTTTACCTCCAGACGAGTCTCCAATATAGCATCACTTTTTTGTTTTAAAAAAAATCGTATAATAAAATTTTTCAAACAACAAATCGCTAAAACGCCCTCATATTTTTATCTCGGAAAGGGAGCGTCCCATCGAAAAAACAACCAATTTTCTGGGTTTCTAAGGGGATTTCATAAAGTGGTCCAATTCCTATGGAAGATTTTTTTTTCGATAAATCGCCAAAATAAAAAAATCGCTAAAATAAAAAAGTGGCTATAACTCGAAGAAAGTGATGCCATATTGGAGACACCCATTGTTTAAAGCCTCCCATGGAGGTAAAAAATACGAACTCTGGTAAAGATAACAATCATTTACACTGACACAATTTTTTGGTCCAGTTATGTGTGATAAAGCGATAGCGAATAATTTCCCAATATTTAACTGTGATTAACTTTGAAGATATTTTTTCGTGTCACAGTACTCTTGACTTGCGCTACAAAAAACACGAACGGCGCACGCACAAAATTCAAATTTCGGGCACGAACATATCGTGCATACGCGTGGCACATCGTGGCATAGCAAAAAGCATGGGCCGTGCCCACCTCTAGTTCTGACAACTGCATCTTTAGTAATGTTCGTTCGTTCTGTCAACGAAATTTTCGAATGACGAAACGAAATTATTGTTTGCCGTTACATGTTCATTTCATCATACAGACGATCGTATCGAACACAGCTGTATATGAAGTTTGATCATTTACTATTTTGTGTGATTAAATTTAAATCTTATATTTGCAAATCTTTTGTTATTCGTATTTTGTAAATTCTACTTAATATTATCATGTTAGCAAATTTATGTCTGATGGCGTAATATACTGTGAGTTCTAAAAGAGTTCAAGATTTTAAGAAATTCTTATCATAAAAATAATTAAAAAAATAAAATTTCAGAGAACCACCTCAATTTTCATAAACTGCTACTGACAACTTTTCGAAACAATTGTTGTGTATAGAAATGCTTAAGACAAGTGCATCATCATCTTACCTTTTTTGGTCCAAATAATCTCTTCTCAATGTTGTAGTTAGTAACTCCCAGAAGCGACCTTAACATGTAAGCACTGCAAGAGAAATCAAGAAAATAAAATGCAACTTTATTAAAAGAACCAACGAACAATTTTCAAGTTTTTATAATGATTTGTTTTGTGTTTTTCCTCTCACTCTCTCTCTATCTGGCGTTTGTTGAAAATTTTGTGTAGCATTTCTTAGAAACAAGTCCAGAGGCGATATTCACTATGTAGTTCCCTCAATGTGCTCTGAGTTTCCTGCGTTTTGCAAGTGGGGGATGCACACACATATCTAAGCGTCCAAACAAGACGTGCCTGAGTGAGTTTCATAAAATTAAGCAAAATTTATGTTTACCCACAGAGAAAAGTTGTTACACAAAATACAACCGAACTATTTGTTGGGCTGAGTTTTTGTCGGCGATGCTGTTTTGTTGGGTATCTGGAAAACCTCAGTCACCAGTGTAACAAAAATAATAAACATTTCTACGCACTCGTACTCGTGCGCCTAACTAGAGTGCGACTGCAAGTGCAAGTGCGAGAGTTGGAGATTTCGAGAGTTTGTGTTAAACAACATTTCAACTAACAGTTACCGGAAGTGGGCACAAGCAAAAACCGGAAACATAATTCAAACTTCGAGTGCCATGTATCGAAGTTGCAGCGAAAACGGCATCCCGTCGTTGTCATCGACGTGCTCTGTGGTCATTGTTATTGTAAGGGTTGATGTCTAATCTGAACGCAATTAAAGTAAAAGTAGAAGAACAAATAAGACAACGATCTGGGCATCGCAAAGGTGGCCCACCCCAACTAGGAAAATCGCTTTGGAAAGTAAGTGAGACGGCAAAACTTTTGTCACTTAGTCAGAAAGGATATATATATATGCACTTTCTTTATTTAATCCGTATAAATAAATAATATAAGAATATAAAAGAAACAATATTATACTACAAACTTTAAATAAAAGGTTCACGAAGAAAATAGGGCGTCAACGAATTCTCTCTATCGATTTCTGTCTTTGACAAATGATTTAATTTGGTCCCATGAAATACGGGGTTGTTTGTATGCCTTCTAAAGGCACCGCTTCCATGTGTTTGTTTCTTCCATGTGGCCTTTCATGGCCTTTGACACCATTGCGGGTTCCATTCAATTGCCGGTCTAACAATATCTGCTGTTGGGCGCCTAAGTATAGGGCCGATCTAAGTCAATATTCTTCTACGTATCTCCAATACAATAGGACTGTTGCATGTACATTAGCAGAGTACTTCATTAGATATTGCATTGTGCCAGTATATACAAGGTGGCGCAAAAGTAATCCTCCTATCAGAAAATGCTATAACTTTTGCGATTGGCCCTAATGTCAGTTCTGTTTTGACATTTGTGTAGTAAACACATGCGAAATACACGTTAATAAACAATGTTACGCTACACTGCTCCAGAACGCGGAATATTGCTGACTATTTATTTGACCAATAATCGGTCGGTGACTTTGGCACAACGTGAATTTCGTCGCAGATTTCCTGGCCGTCCAACGCCTACTGGTGAAACACTGCGACGTTTAGCCGCTCGCCTCGAAGAGACTGGCACAACACGAGATGCTGCCAGGGGTGGCAGACCCCGGAGTAGCCGTTCTGCAGAGAATATTGCTGCTGTAGCCGAGGATGTCATGGAAGCGCCGTCGACATCGACCAGACGACGTGCCACGCTACAGAGCAATGATCAACGAGTTCTTTTTGCCGCAACTTGATGAATTGGGATTGGAAAATATGTGGTTCCAACAGGACGGTGCAACGGCACACACTGCACATGCCACAACCGATATGCTGAAGGATGCATTTCCCGGGCGCCTAATCTCCCGTTTTGGCGATTTGCACTGGCCAGCAAGATCGCCTGATTTGACCGCTCCAGACTTCTTTTTGTGGGGCGTTTTGAAGTCGCGGGTTTATGTCAACAAGCCTCAGGCTCTTGCAGCTCTTAAAGACAATATCCGTCAAGAATGTGAGAACCTATCGCCGGAAGTTTTGGCCACAGTGATGGAAAATGCCATAAAAAGGGCTCAAATGACAATCAACTGTAGCGGTGGCCATTTACATGACATCATATTCTCGACTTGATGTAAAAAAAATTAAAAGACCAAATAAAAATAATCCACAAAAGAATCAAAGTTTTTAATTTTTTTTTAAATTACAGCCAAAAAACATCGGAAGTTTACTTTTGCGCCACCTTGTACAAACGTTTAGATCTTCTTCATTGTCGGCTCCGTCAAGCTCCAAGTAATAAAAAAAATGGTGTCCCTTAACATCCCATGAAGGGATTGGGGAGAGCTTCTCACAATCAGTGAGATGTGCGCTTTCTAGTTTTATACTCACTGACTGGGACCTACAGTTTTACACCGGTTCCGAACGGTATTTTGAGAAGCAAGTAATACAACCATACAACAATACAGACTTGCAACACGAGCCTTATTTGTATGATCACCTATATCCGGCGCGGAGCCACCATCCTTGATAATCGTGCATCCTAAATAGTTGCCCAAATCCAAGTCTTCAATTAACGAACCCATCAACTGTTAGTGGACTATTCCATTGTGTTCGGATACGAATTTGCTTTGTCTTCTTTATATTTATTCTCAATCCTCCCTTTCCCCATTTTCGAAGAGTCAATTTAGTCATCTGCTTAGTCCATATCATGTAGATGTTCGTACATACACGCAAAGAAAAAACTCGTTCCTCTCAAACGAAATCTCAGATAACTGAAATTCGTTTGGGGACTGTAGTTGGGAGAAACGAACGTCTGTTAATCCATACATGTCATTTCGTTTGGGAGAATCGAAAAATGTTTGCAGCAAACGAGTTATGAAAAATATAAGCTGAAAAAAACACGTTTCCGAGAAACGAAAAACGGTTTCACCAACTGTTGTCTCGGTTACAGGAACCGAGTTCTAGTTAATCCAAAATAAAAAAACGACTGTGAGAACTGAAAAACGTTTGCAGTAAACGAGTTATGAAAAATTAGAGCTGAAAACACCTTTACGATAAACGAAAAACGGTTCCGCCAACTGATCCTTCGGTTACAGCAGCCGAGTTGTAGTTGCTGCAAACTAAAAAAATGTTTGCGAGAACTGAAAAACGTTTGCTCCAAACGAGTTATGGAAAATAAAGGTTTGCCAGAAACGAAAAACGGTTTCGCCAACTGTTGTTTCGGTTACAGCAACCGAGTTATAATTAGAACTGTTATGCCAAACGAGTAGATAAGACTTTGTCTACAGTCGGCAGAATGAGAGAAATTTACGTTCTTCAGAGAAATGGCTAATTTCAGTTATCACAAACGAAAAATGTTCATGACTTGACTTGTAAGCTTGTAGTATGAATTTCTCATACATTAACCAAAAACTAACAAAATCGGTCAACAAAATTCAAATTCAAATAAACGTAACTGACACTAGCACGGTCTCCAAAAAAAGCTATACCACGGAAAAATACAACTCTGTGATATTGATTAAAACTCACCTGAAGGCACTGCAACACTGCGAGAATGCATGAGGAAAAGAAGAGAATGGTGGAAAAATTCTGTCTCTTCTTGTTGTTGGAATTATAGGCCTTTCAGTGATTTTGATACTTAGGGATCTTCGATCGATACTAATACGCACATGTGAATTGCAGAATTGAGTTTGTATATATACGATTGATGATCAACCGATGGTATCAATTCAGGCACAGTAGTTAGGCATCTGATGGTGAACTTGTCACGGAGTTCGAAACTAGTCATGCCAGTGAGTGTGCCTTACTGAATTGGCTATTATTTTCAACAAACACCAACCATTTTTCAATTAGAAAAATATTCCTGACCTTGTAAACTTGTAGTATGATGCAGTATCAGTTGCTGTAAATCTTGAAAATGCACAGAAGAAGGGTTTCCTGTCCCTCCGTGGAATGTAATGGGTAAATATGTATGTAGATATTTGTTTTATAAACCTTTTGCTGTAAACGAAAAAACAGTTAATGGAAACGGTTTTCTACATGTTAGTATATGGGAAGTTCAGGCTTAAGCTCCTAAGATCAGAAGCAATTTTCTCACTGCAAAATGGTTGAGGTGTCTTGGAATCAGACACAATTCGGCAAAGCAAACTCACTGACATAACTTGTTGTGAACTGCGTTTCTTGGAAACGTATTTGTGAGCTTAGATTTAACATAAAACGTTTGTTGTGAATGTTTTTTGTTTTTGTTTGATCACAAACGGAGAACTATGTTTGCTTCAACAAATGCTCGTTTGCCACAATTACATTCTCCAAGGTAGTTAATGTATCTGAAATTTCGTTTGAGTGTAACAAATTTATTCTTGGCGTCTGTGGTACAAGCCGAGTCTTCTACTGATACAAAAGCCCGAATAGAAGAAATGGGGATGTTCGACGATCTCGTCCTCCTCTTCATCCCCACGCTCATACAGTACATATAGTGCTTAGAGATCCTAGACTTTATCGTAGAGATATCCAGTCTAGGAGTGGATATCAAGTTTTTCGAACGAATTAGGTCATAATTTGACCGCATGTGCCTGGGGTTTCTTGCACACCATCTATCATGTGCTGGTCTAAGAGTTTTGGTTTTAAAATGAGCTCGCATCTAGACAAGGTTATACCCACACGTTTTAGATCAAGTGGATAAGGTACTCTTGATCTCGCAAACTTATCCGCTCTAGCGTTCACTGGAATGTAGTTCTGTCTCAGTATTCAAATAAAGTGGGTATCTCATTAAGATACTCGCAACAGTTATGCGCAGTTTTCCAAATCAGGAGTACAGATTGCAGAATGTTTTTAGCTGCCTAGCGGGCAGAGTGAATGTTGATATCCCAGGTTATTATGATTATTCATCGCAGATGCAGTGCAGCTACTATCGGATACTATCTAAATGTCAATTTAATGGTGTGACAGTGTTGACGCAAGGTATAGATGTACCTTTTTAGAATATACTCCATAACTCTGAAATCGAGTTAGAAGCATTTCGTGTTCCGCATGTTACCCGATAGGTGTACCTACTACTCCTGGACAGGAGTGAAGAAGTTTTTTTTGAACGGCAGACGTGTTTGCTTTGGAAGACACTTAACTCCAGATCTCTGAAAATCTTTCAGTGACGCAACTTTCTTGGAACGCAACTGATGACAATAGCTTTTAAACTGTTGCAAATTGACAGCTTAAAAATATGCAATGTTATGATAGGAAAAATTGCATCCCAATTAAAGTACATGCGCTAAACTCAAGGTAATTTTTTATGTCAGTTTGTAATGTGACGTCATAATCCGCCCGAACATAATTTAACCAAATACCCACGAACAACCATGACTCACACCGAACACCTCAACCAGCCAACAACACCCTTCGAACAACCTTCACTCACAGCGAACACTTCAACCAGATAACCACAGCCGCGAACAACCACACACACACGCTCTATCGACAGTCTATGGTAATCATACATAACAGTCAACTTCAGTCGCGAAGGACTACGCACTGATAAGACTGGTCAGTGTGCGACAGCGGCCACTCAAGAATAAGTGGTTCGCTGTAATTCTCATTCACACCAATGCGGCTGGATTACTTAATGTTGGGGTTGACCAGCATCAGCGAACAACCCGCTAAGATCATAGATACATATCGGGACTCTAATTCCGAATGGAATTAATAGTAAAACTTTTCCCTTAAACTACTATTCCACGGTTGACTATTCCACCATAGCCACTTCGGTTGACTATTCCAGCATAGTCACTGCGGTTGACTATTCCACCATAGCTACTTACACCGACTATTCCACCATATCGACTTCGGTTGCCTATTCCAGCATAGCGGCGTAAGCTTGACTATTTCACCAAAGCGACTTCGGTTGACTATTCCACCATAGCGACTTCGGTTGATTATTCCACCACAGCGACTTCGGTTGACTATTCCACCATATCGACTTCGGTTGACAATTCAACCATAGCGACTTCGGTTGTCTATTCCAGCATAGTAACTGCGGTTGACTATTCCACCATATCGACTTCGGTTGCCTATTCCACCATAGCGGCTTACGCCGACTATTCCACCACAGCGACTTCGGTTGACTGTTCCACCAAAGCGACTTCGGTTGACTATTCCAGCATAGCGACTTCGGTTGACTATTCCACCAAAGCGACTTCGGTTGACTATTCCACCATAGCGACTTCGGTTGACTATTCCACCAAAGCGACTTCGGTTGACTATTCCAGCATAGCGACTTCGGTTGACTATTCCACCATTACAACTTACACCGACTATTCCAGCATATCGACTTCGGTTGACAATTCAACCATAGCGACTTCGGTTGTCTATTCCAGCATAGTATCTGCGGTTGACTATTCCACCATATCGACTTCGGTTGCCTATTCCACCATAGCGGCTTAGACCGACTATTCCAGCATTGACTATTGCACCATAGTGACTCTGGTTGACTATTGCACCATAGCGGATTAGGCCGACTTTTCTACCATAGTGACTTCATTTGACTATTCCACCATAGCGACTTCGATTGACAATTCGCCCATAGCGACTTCGGTTTTCTATTCCACCATATCGGCTTAGGCTGACTATTCCACCATAGTGACTTCGGTTGACTGTTCCACCAAAGCGACTTCGGTTGACTATTCCACCATAGCAACTTACACCGACTATTCCACCATATCGACTTCGGTTGACAATTCAACCATAGCGACTTCGGTTGTCTATTCCAGCATAGTATCTGCGGTTGACTATTCCACCATATCGACTTTGGTTGCCTATTCCACCGCTTACACCGACTATTCCACCATATCGACTTCGGTTGACTATTCCACCATAGCGACTTCGGTTGATTATTCCACCACAGCGACTTCGGTTGACTATTCCACCATATCGACTTCGGTTGACAATTCAACCATAGCGACTTCGTTTGTCTATTCCAGCATAGTATCTGCGGTTGACTATTCCACCATAGCGACTTCGGTTGACTATTCCACCATAGCGACTTCGGTTGATTTAAAATGAGCTCGCATCTAGACAAGGTTATACCCACACGTTTTAGATCAAGTGGATAAGGTACTCTTGATCTCGCAAACTTATCCGCTCTAGCGTTCACTGGAATGTAGTTCTGTCTCAGTATTCAAATAAAGTGGGTATCTCATTAAGATACTCGCAACAGTTATGCGCAGTTTTCCAAATCAGGAGTACAGATTGCAGAATGTTTTTAGCTGCCTAGCGGGCAGAGTG
Organism: Phaonia tiefii; assembly: GCA_963931995.1. Taxonomy (NCBI): domain Eukaryota; kingdom Metazoa; phylum Arthropoda; class Insecta; order Diptera; family Muscidae; genus Phaonia; species Phaonia tiefii. The sequence continues at coordinate 177,976,673 of OZ008367.1, read as the reverse complement.
AATGTTGATATCCCAGGTTATTATGATTATTCATCGCAGATGCAGTGCAGCTACTATCGGATACTATCTAAATGTCAATTTAATGGTGTGACAGTGTTGACGCAAGGTATAGATGTACCTTTTTAGAATATACTCCATAACTCTGAAATCGAGTTAGAAGCATTTCGTGTTCCGCATGTTACCCGATAGGTGTACCTGCTACTCCTGGACAGGAGTGAAGAAGTTTTTTTTGAACGGCAGACGTGTTTGCTTTGGAAGACACTTAACTCCAGATCTCTGAAAATCTTTCAGTGACGCAACTTTCTTGGAACGCAACTGATGACAATAGCTTTTAAACTGTTGCAAATTGACAGCTTAAAAATATGCAATGTTATGATAGGAAAAATTGCATCCCAATTAAAGTACATGCGCTAAACTCAAGGTAATTTTTTATGTCAGTTTGTAATGTGACGTCATAATCCGCCCGAACATAATTTAACCAAATACCCACGAACAACCATGACTCACACCGAACACCTCAACCAGCCAACAACACCCTTCGAACAACCTTCACTCACACCGAACACTTCAACCAGATAACCACAGCCGCGAACAACCACACACACACGCTCTATCGACAGTCTATGGTAATCATACATAACAGTCAACTTCAGTCGCGAAGGACTACGCACTGATAAGACTGGTCAGTGTGCGACAGCGGCCACTCAAGAATAAGTGGTTCGCTGTAATTCTCATTCACACCAATGCGGCTGGATTACTTAATGTTGGGGTTGACCAGCATCAGCGAACAACCCGCTAAGATCATAGATACATATCGGGACTCTAATTCCGAATGGAATTAATAGTAAAACTTTTCCCTTAAACTACTATTCCACGGTTGACTATTCCACCATAGCCACTTCGGTTGACTATTCCAGCATAGTCACTGCGGTTGACTATTCCACCATAGCTACTTACACCGACTATTCCACCATATCGACTTCGGTTGCCTATTCCAGCATAGCGGCGTAAGCTTGACTATTTCACCAAAGCGACTTCGGTTGACTATTCCACCATAGCGACTTCGGTTGATTATTCCACCACAGCGACTTCGGTTGACTATTCCACCATATCGACTTCGGTTGACAATTCAACCATAGCGACTTCGGTTGTCTATTCCAGCATAGTAACTGCGGTTGACTATTCCACCATATCGACTTCGGTTGCCTATTCCACCATAGCGGCTTACGCCGACTATTCCACCACAGCGACTTCGGTTGACTGTTCCACCAAAGCGACTTCGGTTGACTATTCCAGCATAGCGACTTCGGTTGACTATTCCACCAAAGCGACTTCGGTTGACTATTCCACCATAGCGACTTCGGTTGACTATTCCACCAAAGCGACTTCGGTTGACTATTCCAGCATAGCGACTTCGGTTGACTATTCCACCATAGCAACTTACACCGACTATTCCAGCATATCGACTTCGGTTGACAATTCAACCATAGCGACTTCGGTTGTCTATTCCAGCATAGTATCTGCGGTTGACTATTCCACCATATCGACTTCGGTTGCCTATTCCACCATAGCGGCTTAGACCGACTATTCCAGCATTGACTATTGCACCATAGTGACTCTGGTTGACTATTGCACCATAGCGGATTAGGCCGACTTTTCTACCATAGTGACTTCATTTGACTATTCCACCATAGCGACTTCGATTGACAATTCGCCCATAGCGACTTCGGTTTTCTATTCCACCATAGCGGCTTAGGCTGACTATTCCACCATAGTGACTTCGGTTGACTGTTCCACCAAAGCGACTTCGGTTGACTATTCCACCATAGCAACTTACACCGACTATTCCACCATATCGACTTCGGTTGACAATTCAACCATAGCGACTTCGGTTGTCTATTCCAGCATAGTATCTGCGGTTGACTATTCCACCATATCGACTTTGGTTGCCTATTCCACCGCTTACACCGACTATTCCACCATATCGACTTCGGTTGACTATTCCACCATAGCGACTTCGGTTGATTATTCCACCACAGCGACTTCGGTTGACTATTCCACCATATCGACTTCGGTTGACAATTCAACCATAGCGACTTCGGTTGTCTATTCCAGCATAGTATCTGCGGTTGACTATTCCACCATAGCGACTTCGGTTGACTATTCCACCATAGCGACTTCGGTTGATTATTCCACCACAGCGACTTCGGTTGACTATTCCACCATATCGACTTCGGTTGACAATTCAACCATAGCGACTTCGGTTGTCTATTCCAGCATAGTATCTGCGGTTGACTATTCCACCATATCGACTTCGGTTGCCTATTCCACCATAGCGGCTTACGCCGACTATTCCACCACAGCGACTTCGGTTGACTGTTCCACCAAAGCGACTTCGGTTGACTATTCCAGCATAGCGACTTCGGTTGACTATTCCAAAAAAGCGACTTCGGTTGACTATTCCACCATAGCGACTTCGGTTGACTATTCCACCAAAGCGGCTTAGGCCGACTTTTCTAGCATAGTGAATTTATTTGAGTATTCCACCATAGCGGCTTAGGCCGACTATTCCAGCATAGTGACTGCGGTTGACTATTCCACCATAGCTGCTTATGCCGACTATTTCATCATAGCGACTTCGGTTGACTATTCCACCATAGCGACTTCGGCTGACTATTCCCCCATAGAGACTTCGATCAACTATTCCACCCTAGTGACTTCGGTTGACTATTTCACGATAGCGGCTTAGGCCGACTATTCCACGTTACTGTTATTGATCGACAGGAATCCAATCCCAATCCAGTTCTGCCCATCCGAATATAAGATGCCCGTATTGAAGGACGAACCGAACCCGACTTGAGCCGTTCTCAGACCTAACCCAACGTAGTGTTCAAACTATTCCCAGGAGAGTACTCGTAACCGTTCTCAAAAGAGTGCTATCAGACCGAGCCCAACGGAGCGTTCTCAAACTATTCTCAGAAGGGTACACTTTATCGTTCCCAGAGGAGTGGTGTCAAACCAGTTTTAAAAGAGTGCTATCAGACCGAGCCCAACGGCTCAAACCATTCCCGGAAGAGTATTCTCAACCGTTCCCAGAAGATTGTTGTCAAACCGCTCCTAGAGGAATGCTCTCAGATCAAACTGAAATTAGTGTACTCAAACCATTCCCAGAAGGGTATACTCAACCGTTCCAAACTATTCCCTAAAGTGTGTTCTCAACGTGTGGATAAATTTATGTTGTTTCTTTAAATTAAATTATTTTGCATCATAAGAAAACCAATAAAGAATTTGAATTCAAACCCCAGAGAAGGGTAAACCGTTCAGTTTTTATTTCGGAAGGTTTATTGAATCGTAGCGAAAGACCCTCGACATGACTAAGCTTACCTCAGCCCTTGACAAAACCACGTTACAAGTTGCAACTCGACCACCAATGGACAATTGAATTGTATGGGTTCACAAGGCATCAATGGCTTCATACAAAGGCCATAAATATAAAATAAAATATATTAAGGGAATTGTACTGATTTGCATTTGACTGAACAACCATCACCAGTTTTGAAGGTTCTTCATAGAGACATGTTGATACTTCATTCCTTGGAAGGAGGAATGAATACAAGGAAGGTTGCGTATGAATATCATTTCCGTAAAGAAGATACCACTTGTAATACATTTCAGCCTTAAGGAATGTCCATTGTAATTTCAATGGTTAGAGAGGCTATTGTGGTTTACCATTTAGGCTTGTAGTTATCAACCAACAAGTGACCTAGTGAATAGGAATAGGAACAGTTTATCGTTAACTTAATAAGTCATTCTTGTTTAACAGATTGTAACTAAAATGCGTTCACATTTTCTCTAAACCATATTCTATCTAGCCTTAGGCCCCTGAAGCACATACAATACATATAGCCACAAAAGATTTGTTCAAGCGAACAACACTTAACTTCCGTGGAATAGAACTACAACACTCCAGCACCAGCATCACCAACAACAATACCATCAACCACGAGGACAACTAAGTGGTAAAATATTTGGCGATGTGAGTCCTGTGCATCTGCTCAGTTAAAGTGTTTAATAGAAAACTTTGGCTTTCTGTAGCCCCACAGTATATGAAACAGCCTTGCATCACATTCCTCCAGTACGGAAAATATTCCTACAAAACTGCGAAAGACCCATCTGCAAGAAATTGCCAAAAACTGGTGGAGGAAAACTAGAGCAGACACTCTAAGCGAGCAAGCCTCATTTATCTTTGTTGTGTTGTCTTGTGAGAAATACAACTTGGAAGAAAATTATAGCCTAAAGGGTGTTCTAGTTGTATAGTTGTGGCAACAAAGTGTTGAAACAAAAGTGTTACAATTAGGCTGAGATCCGCAGTTGCCTAAGACGCTGGGGTAAAGACACAAATACCGCAACAATATTACAGATTATTTTGCGTGCATTTTCTATAAGTTTCCTTCTATGCCAAAAGACATATACATATTCTCGCAAACACACAACTAATGAATGATACTTTGCAGGAATATTTGCTTGGTTGTGTTGTGAATTATGGCATTTACGAGAGGGTAGTGTGAAGTGTTTGGTTGATTGTCTTTACACTGTGAAATTGAATCGCTAAAAGACAGCCATTTACAGATAGTGTATTACAAATCCGTTTAATCTAAACCAAGAACACCTTTGCCTTTCGATTTATAAAGCTTAAAATAATCACTAATTTTAATTTCCGTTTCATGTCACCTTCCTTAATATGTGTTCATATTTATAAATATAAATTAATATAACGTATACTCACACCTAGTCACTTTATGTTGATATATACACCGACAAGTGGGGCGTATACGTTACATAAATTTATACTACTAAATGTAGTTATTTGTATGAACAATGGGGCGTATGGGTAATATTTTCCGTCTCATGATGCATTCCGGAATATATTTTCACACGAAAATAAGTTAATATAACTTATACTAATGATGTCGACATACACCGAGAAAGGGGCGTATACGTTATATAAATGTTTTCCATTTAAATATAGTCTTTCGATTGAACCAAGGGGTGTATGAGTAATTTATATTGTTATATTAGTTGATGTAAAATGAAAACGGTATAATGGTAATATGTTTGCAACAGATGACTGACTATGTTTATAATTGAACACAGTTGTCCAGACGAGTCAATTCAAAACTGTGTGATTTAATCGAAATCTACCAAAAAGCTATTAAACTTGTGGGGCCAACAAATTTATAATAATCGTTGTTTATTTTCTCGTTGCGAGATACTGTAAAACATGTTGTAACGTGGTTTTATCAAAGACTGAGGTAAGCTTAGTCATGCCCAAGATCTATCGGTATGTTCCACCTTTTCCAACATGATCCACTTCTTTCGAAAGAAAATCCAGAATAGTTTACTCTTTTCAGGGTTTCGAATTGATATTATTTAAGCCAAAAGTTATCAAAGTCATTTCATTTACAGAAATACCATCAACTGTTTTACCCGCGGAGAATACTCCTCTTAGCTTGAAAACACCCGACTTGACTTGGCAGCGCATTATTGGCAACGCTTGTGCTGGCTTGACAACATTCTTCTGGGAACACGTGTCTTGGGCTAACAAACTCTCTGGAGAGGTAACGTTAGGTTGTTGTGGATTCTGTCGATAATCGCCACACTTGAATTTACTTTACTCAGACCATTGTGATACTTCAGGCTAACAAGAGTTAGCATTAGCCTCACCGGAAATTAATTTAATATGCTCACAGAAACTCAAGATTTTGTGTAGCCCTGTCTAAAATACGTCCCCCAGGTCCTCCTAAATTTGTAGGATCCCATAGAAGATATTCGTGACCGTCGGTGGTGCAATGGTAGTGTGCGCGGGTCTTGTGCATGAGAACGTGGGGTTCGATCCCTGCTCTGACCACCTTAAATTTCTTTCGACCGCGGTCACCTCGCTTAGTGACGGCGACACTATCGAGTATTTAGCCATGAAAAAGCTTCTCAAAATACCGTTCGGAATCGGTGTAAAACTGTAGGTCCCAATCAGTGAGTGAAAACTGGAAAGCGCACGTCACTAAGCGAGGTGACCGTCGTCGAAAGTAATTTTAAGGTGGTTGGAGCAGGGATCGAACCCAGGATCTCCTGTACAAGAGGCGCGCACACTACCCATTGCACCACCGACGGTCACTTATATATTCCTCTATACATATATTCATACACATGTATTCATATATTCCTCTCCGATATTGGTATTTCCGATCGAAGAGTAGTTCTGCTTTCGAGTAGTCGACAAACGTGGGATTGTTTGGAGTATCTTCCTCAGCAGTGTGTGGCCGTCAATGTTGGAATGGTTAATGTGCGCACCTCTTGTACATGAGACCCTCGGTGCGATCCTTGCTCTTGACCACCTTAAATTTCTTTCGGCGGTGGTCATCTCGCTTAGTGACGGCGACACTATCGAGTATTTAGCCATGAAAAAGCTTCTCAACATACCTTTCGGAACCGGCATAAAACTGTCGGTCCCAATCAGTGAGTATAAAAGTAGAAAGCGCACAGCTCACTGGTTGGAGAAGCTCTCCCCAAATCCTTTATGGGATGTATTGGGAATCCATTTATTTTATAGCCTTGAGTAGTATAAAGTAGTAAGAGCTTGACCGACAGCCTATTACTCATGGAGCCGACCAGCCATCACTGGGGTACCGATAGAATACAGACAGATACCCTCGATTGCAAACTATACATAGGCACGGTGCACATGACACCTCCGATTGGAGGAGTTAGTTTTGAGTAGAACCTGTACTGTGATAAACAGTGCCCTCCACAGGAACAGACGCTGACCACGTAACCGCCCATAGTGGGCAAATGCCTAGGATATAGTTTGACTGTACAACAATGTAGACTTCACTCTGCTGATTTCACGCCTCCTAGGAGTGACTGCTGTGGAAAGATGACGTTATCCTTTCGTCGTGTCGCAAAATATTTTTTTATATTGTACCCTTTTATTGTACGTCATCGGACTCCGCCACTCTTGGTCGGGGCCTACTTATTCTTCGCAGCTAACCTACATATCTGTAGGATATCCAGCTATGGCCCCGAGGCGGCCCATGGTAGCCTGAGCTTAGCCGTAGGTGCCTAATATGTCTAGCTACTTTATAAGTGGTTTCCTATCATAAATACCTACTATCGGAAACTAATGTAGGCAACTTCCAGTCGTACCTATCTTAGGCACCTACACTAGGTACCTAGCCCATGATGCATTGCAGAGTAGTGGATTTAGTCTTATTGGGGACGTACACTGTTGCATGGAACAATTCGGATTCACTGTGCTGGTCAGAATGAGATATGCGGTTTACTTGCTCGGTATGAACTTAACATGTCAGGTGAGTATCGTTCGCGATTGGTTGTTATTGACTGAATTGCATAGGAACATTCAGCTGAAGCTGGTTTGTGTGAAATGCCAGCCGATACCGCTCTATAGGAACACGCAACCGAAGCCGCTGTCTAAAATTTATTTCCTATCTTGAAAAAGACCGGCTACAAATGCATGATTTTTGTTTGAAAGAATTCTATAGAATTCACAATAAAATGTTTTTCAAAATGTGTTTCACTTCTAGTATGAGGTGTCATATTATAACGTCAGGTTATAATGTTACAACAGTATTTTTGGATATTTTGTCGCACAAGTGCTACACGCTGAAAAACAACGGCCTCTGTAACATATTCTACCAAACATAATCTGCAGGAACCATGTATATTTTAGGAACACACTTCAAACATTTATATGTTTGCAAGTCCCAAAATCAGGTTATTTAAATGCAAACATTAGTAGGTTTACTGATAAATATGTATGCTTTTACGTACAATTATATGCGTGCTTCATCCCAAACTTCCATAGACTTACGTAGAAGCATTCGCGTGTTTCCTTACACTTACATGGAAACATATGTGTATTTTCTGCCAAACATAATAATATTTAGAAACGAATTATTCTTTCTTTCTTTATTAATTATAATTGAAATAAACAAATAATACAAAAAATTAAAATATTTAGAATGACCCTTTTTACATTTACTTACTGAATGCATTACCTTTTTTATAAAATGAGAATCTACTGCTCTTATGTTGCTCCTTTCTTTGTTGTCCCTCACGTTTTTGTTTTCAGAAGGTTTCAACTATGCCTTGGTTATCACTATGCGTTGGTACACAAACAATATTCTTATATACAACTCTAGTTCATGAAAGACAAGCGTGTATTAATTACTTGTGTTTTTTATTATATTTCAAAAATGGTCCGCCATCCGATTTTCTCCGTAGAGGCTCGGGCAGAAAAAGGTATTCACGTTGTTGCCCTCTCCAGTTTCTTTCCACAAAATCGTTTCTCACTTTGGTAGCACACATAAATATATGCGAAACACATACACAAAAACCAAAGCAACATCACAAACCATTTCACCGTCCGAGCGTTTGTTTATTCTTCTTTCGCTGATCAAGCGCTTCTGATATCCTCTGTCCGATGAACCTTTGGCGACTGAATACATGAAATTAAAACGCAGTATAGCAGGCAAATTAAGAAACATTTCATCTTTAATTTACACGATAATTCAGAAATAAATATCAGAATCACTGACTGAGAGAATAATGCAAAAATACAGATACACACTTATTAGATAGACTCTCTCGTTATTCCTCTTTTATTCTGTTGCTCTCGAGACAGCATAGACAGTGCAACAGACACATGTGTATATATATCACAAACACAAATATATTTGGGTAAGTCATTCAAAATCAGCAGATGTATTTACAGTTTCATTTCTCTTCCATTATGCGCTGGTTTTCTTTAAGCGATGGTCGTTGCCTCCATTTGGAATGGTGTATTTATTGGTATATCGCTAGAACTTGTCAGGGGGCTATACAGTTTATAGCTTAAACTGTCTATAGAGCTGTGTAGGTTAATGCCAATCACCAAAAGGTCTAGAGTTCAAAATAAAATTTAAATGTTTATGTTTGACTCGACTTAATTTACCGACCTCCCATATCGACACTAATTCCCTTGCACACATGCAAGCAACTAAAAACACAAACACACACATACCTGTGGTAAATATTAATATATATGTATGTATTTATATATATGTTAGTATGTACAACAAATATTTTATAAGCTGTTAACATTAGCCTGAAGCCAAGTTTTACACAAACACTTGAAATACTTTATGTATAAATCATTTGCAATGTAAAAATATGAATATTTGAAGATATGAACCATACGTACAGACACAACGGCGGAAATCATGAGCTGGAAGGCCTTATTTTAGGCCTTCTATAGGATCCCCTGCTCCTAGTCGCAACATCACCTACTGCCTTCCATTTCAGATTGTGTAGGATTGGATGGCAAGACCTTATATCTTCGTTTCCTATAGTAGGCCTTCGTAAATATGGAAAGGGGTATAGAGGCCTTCGTAAAAAGGGAAAGAGGACAGGTCTTCTAAAAAATATATCGAGAATTAGTAATTGTGAATAGAAAACAGTTTCGCCACACCTTTCATGTGAAATTTGTATTTTGTAAAGAATTTTTTATTTTTTTTTAGAATTTAAATTTTATTTTGTCCATATATTCATTTAACAATTTTTCATATCTTATTCTAGAGATTCTTCTTCTCTCCCAACGTCCTAAGACTGTACTGGGAATATATGCCTTATGGTTAATTTAAGTGCCTGTAAGACCAGCCCACTTATACTCTTGCGTATATATTAACACTCTTCTTGGTTCAGCTTTCGCGGGAAAAGGACCATAAAACCCGGATGTATTTTTTAAAGGATGGAGCAGCCTATTAGTGCATTGTTTATAGAATGCCTTTGTCATGTTGTCTCAAACCTAGTAACGGGTTTGTCAATAAGAGTGCTACAAAAGTTGTTTCAAATAAAATAAAACCGGTTTTAGATACCAATGAAATTCTTTATTCCTGTGAAAGTACGTTCGATGCCATTATGTATGGAACTCGATTTCTTTTGCATGGCCACCACGGGCACGCTTGCAGAAGTCCAGCAGCTGAACCCAATTTTCGACGGTTTTCAAGCATAAATCGGCCGATGCTGCTGCAATTTCACGTTCGATATTCGTACGAAGTTCATCAATCGTCACTGGCTTGTTGGCATATACCATAGACAGGACGTAGCCCCACAGGAAATAATCTAACGACTGGGCCATTTCGTGAGATAACACGTTCATCAAACTTGTTTTCCAATAAATTGATTGTGGCATTCGCTGTGTGGCTTGTGACGGCGTCCAGTTGGAACCACATATCCTCAAACTCCATATTATTCAATTGGAGCCAAAAATATTCGGTTATCATTGAACGGTAGCGATTCGCATTCACAGTAATGTGCCGGTCTAGATCATCACGGAAGAAGTACGGCCCAATGACGCCGCCGGCCCATAAACCGCACCAAACCGTAATTTTTTCGGGACGCAATGATGACTCATGGATTACGTGTGGATTGCTGTCTGGCCAATAACGCATATTTTGCTTATTGACGAAGCCATTCAGCCAGAAATGAGCCTCATCGCTGAAGATGTTTTTCCGATGAAAATCCGAATCATTTTCAAGTTGTTGCTCAGCCCAATTCACGAACATACGACGCTTATGGTGGTCAAGCGGCTTCAGTTCAGTTCTTCTTTGATCTTGTAAGGATGTAGGCCAAGATCTTTTCGCAAAATTCGCCACAACGACGTTACAGAGATGCACAACGCTTGAGAACGACGTGTGAGAGACACATTTGGGCTTTCTTGAACTGAAGCCTCAGCGGCAGCAATATTCTCGACACTGCGGGCACTTCTTTGTCTCACGGGCACGGGAACATTTTGTACTGTGCCTGTGGATTCAAATTTTTCCACTAGACGCTCAATTGTTGATCTGGTAGCACGATTATGACGACCATAAATTGGACGTAGCGCTCTTAAAGTTGAGGCCACTGACTCAAAATTTCGGTAGTAAATTTTAATAATTTCGACTCGTTGTTGGCTCGTATATCTTTCCATGATGAAATGGCAAACTTTACTGAAGAGAAATATCAAAAGAGCGGGAAAAAATATGGCGTCGTTTGCTGTCCCTATCGATTTACTTTTGTAGCGTCTCTGTTGAAAAACCCGTTATATTGAATATGAAAACACATTTAAAAAAGGGAACTATGACAACACCTTACGAATACAGCTACTTAAAAGCATAGTACGGATTGCGCTCTTTTTCCACTCCCTCGCAAATGAACAAATCACGAGGTAGCGAAATTTTCAACTCGCTCACGATTTTACTTCACCTCGATCGCGATTTTAAAAAGTAAAACTCTCGAGCGTGTTTAAAGTTTAAAGATGAAAATATAACTCGCTCACGATTTTAACAGGCAGCAATCGCGAGCGAGTATAAAAATTAAAGATCACAATCGTTAAATGTGTATTTTGTTTGTGCAGGGCCAATATTAACAGGCAGCAATCGCGAGCGAGTATAAAAATTAAAGATCACAATCGTTAAACGTGTATTTTGTTTGTGCAGGGCCAATATATGATGTAGTTTCGATTGCTAATAACTTCTTTTTCAGAAGTTGTAATCCATTTTCAAAATCTCGCGTTTACTACAACAATCTACAAGCCTTCCAAGAGTTGAAAGCTACCAATGAAGAAGAAATCGTCAATTTGGAGACAGATGTTATGCGAGCAACAATGTAAAATGCCGTAAAACTAGCACAAATGTGAATCAACTCGGGAGATGGTCATTTGACCGATATAATTTGTTCAACTTAATGTAATAAATTTGTAAATTTTACAACGTCGGGTAAACTTTTCGTGAAAACAGAACTCATTTTTTCTTCATTTCTAATAAAATGGTAGGCAATTCGCATTAGGACCTTCCTTTGGGCCACCTTGTATTATGAGTTTTTTTTACGAATTTTTATGTTTTATACAGAGGAAATTCGGAATCAAGATCATCATTATGTGGCATGATAATGATGTAAGGAGTTTCTCGGGAATCTCATAATGACATTTTATAAACTTTTTATGAATTTTCGTTTAACAAACTTTGATATTTTCTTCATCGGAATCATAATTTTCATATTAATAATTTTAACGACCCAATTTTGTAGTTATCAACCATCGCAATCAACATATTGAACAGTCAGTTTTGCTTAATAGAATTACGTACCAGGTAGAGACATTAGAAATTTCGTAGTTGAGTTGTTAAAATTAGTTGATTAACGAAAGACGAAAAATCCACAAACCAGCTGAGCTGCCTCGTCTACCAATTCTACCACGATTTATTCCAACAAAAAGTTTGTTCACTCAGTCCCAACCTATGTTCGGCTTGCTCGCAATAGAGAGCACTGAAGAAAAAGTAGGTAGAGCTCAAGATGTACAGTGACGAGCAAAATTGTTACAGGTTTGTCACAGTTTGGAAATAAATTTTTATAGTTTATTGTTCTCCCGTGAATAAAATGAACACCAATTTTAATTCTATGTTGATATATACATATATAAATATAAATATTATAAAGTTATATAAATGTTACAATTTTGCACTCTGGTTTTATGTTAATTTATTTTCTGATATTTCTGATTAAATATTTTGTTTAGCTTTTCAAGAGCTTGTATGCGACGAGGCATGCTGTTGCAAAATTTTGCCGTCATTTGAGTTTTCGACCGGGTTTAACTTTATATACTTGTAATTTATTGACTGCTTAACCAGATTTTAACGATCTTGACCGAATATTTTGGTTCGTTGTTATGCAAAACTCGTTGTTTCTATAGCTGCTAGAAAATGATTTTGAAGAATTGAAAGATATTGCTCTTTTTTCAAAATACCTATAATGTTAACCAGAGAACCGGAGAAATTATGGATCCACCACCATATTTCACGTTCCATGTTGTTTTACTGCATTGGGGTAGTAGTTTTTGGATTTCTGGTCCAGTACCTAGCACGGCCATCGGAATAAAATCGATTGATTTCTGTCTCATCAGACCATACAACATTAGACCCAAGGCGTAAAATGTGTCAAATATAATGCTTTACCTTCTTCCAGTCAGCTTCGGTCTGATGTTTGGTAAAGGTGGGCAAATTCTTCGCGAAGCTTTATATTCTTTTGTAAAAAAATGGTTGGTTTTTCTTCTTAATCTGTTGAGACTTCGACGAGCAGTCTACTCACTGGCAGTCCACTAGTTTACATTTTTAGTGCCGCAGCTGGGGTAATTCACTAATTTTGCCAAATAAGGACAAGTATGGGGCGTCCAGGAGCAGTTGAATTTTTAATATTTTTCTTCCGTTTTATTCTCTCGATCGTCATATGGCTAACATTACAATTTTTTGCAACGTTCCGAACAGAATTATAATTTTTTAATAATTCCATGATTTCACCTACTTTAGATGTTTCCATTTTTGATCAGCACGTGGACAATAATGAGCAATTGAAAAAACGAACAGTAAATTTATGAGCTACGTCATAGTTACATTTGAGTTTCAGGATCTTTAATGAGTTAAACAGAGCACAATATTGTTACATTGGACAGAGTGCGTAATTGTAACATTGGGCTTTATTTACATATTAAGCTCTTTTAAACATATACACGCTGAAAAATAACGGGCCTTGGAACATATGGCAGGAAACATGTATGTATATGTTTGCAATTATTGGTTTTATGAATTGAATATCTGCTGCCTTGGTGTTTCTTTGTTGTCTGTCACGTTTTTGTTTTCAGCAGTTTTCAACTAACAAAGCCACATTTGGGTCACAAAGACAGATATTATAACATATTAATCACTGTGTCGCAAATATTGTTATATTGAATAGCAGACACAATATGTTTGGATACAAATATATTATATTTTTGCGACTAGCTACAAATGCGTTATATTTGCATCCAAACAACAAAATAAGACAGATTTATCAGCTTGTATGAATAATTGCTGTATATTTTTTAGTGTTCATTATGAAAGAGACCATATCAAAATAAAATTCAAAAAATGTTTTAGTTCTAAAGTTAAGCGCTGCTAAAAATCAAAGTTTTAAACTTCCATTATCGGAAACCTGTTACAATTTTGCTCATCACTGTATCTACTACAGGCGGAAGCGTTAGCCCAGGTGTTTTCATTGTTTTCTCGTCGTTAGGGTCCGACGTTGTCAAATTCAAATGTATATATTTTGTTTGTGTTGGGTTTTACATATTGTTGGTATACATTATGTTGAATTTAAAAAAAATCAAAAAGAAAATGACTCTTGTTGTTGTCGCCTTAAATTACAGCAACACCTCCTGCGTCTACCTTACATATTCTGCCATGATAGACATCGCTCGTTCGGAAGAAAAATAAAAATAAAATAAACAAAAATCTTCGATAAAAATTGTTTTTACGAGTTCTGAATCTTTGACAAAAATCTTTTTTACGAGTTCGAATCTTTTTAACTCGGATTTCAAGTTACAAATCGAACGAGTTCTTGATGATTCCGCTCGCTAGTCGAGTTTTTCCATGCCTTGTGTAAAAGTCAACCATTTCGCAGGCCTTATTTGAGGTGGACATTATCAAATATTGGAAATTCCGCCGCTGTATATTGGTATGTTGTAGGTATTTATTCCAACTAACTAACTATCCGCACATAAATTGCAACGCTGGGTCAAAAGAAGAAGATGCTACATAACGTTGCTGCTCCATTGCATTACGGATATTTTGAAGTAATTAAAATATAATGGAATAAAATTTTCGCAAGTTTTCACACAAATTAATATCCGGCTACAACTTAGAGGTATTGCTGGTAATTGTAATGCTCTGCTGTAGAGGAGCTCAACGTTGTTAGCCAAAAATCCTGTAAATAAATATAATATGAATTGTTGAAAATATGATAGAGTTAAAATATGTTGTTGACTTGATTTAGGCTACACTGAGTAAGAAACTCGTAAGTGTTGAGCAAAGTTTTTCAGAGCAGATTGTACAGTAGCTCGCCCCGCAAAATGCGGTATATAAACTGATTTAAAATTTAACTAAGGTCCATCGGAGATTACCGGTTATAAAACAAATTCCACTGAATAGACTATAATACCGCCAAATTTTTTAAGTTTCAAGAAGATAAGTATTACTACATTATTGTAGCTCGTCAGCTGATTGCGGGAAAAATAAATATAAAAAATTTTAAGATAAATATTTCCCATCTAACCGACTTTAGAAGTTGGTTGCCAAAGTTTACTTTGAGAAAGACCTAACTATTATCATACGAAAGAATCATTCTTTACTTTTTTTAATAAAGATTAGTTCCTGGCCGAACCTGCTACGAACATCGCCCATTGTGAGCTTCCAATTTTCGATGACGCGCAGGCCTGCAGTTACTCAATCGTAGTCAGCTAATACGTGTAGACTTTGGACTTTAGGTAGCCCCCAAATAAAAAGTCTAGAGGCTGGTTGAAAAGGCTGCAAGACAGCACGCTGTCTAGCAACACTTAGGCTAAAGAAGTCCATTGTGATACCTGCAGTTTCCCCCATAGCAACTATTGACTAGTCGTCTAGCCAATTTGCCCTTTCAATAAATTTGTCTATGAGACCTACAGGAATATCCTGTAGGGCTACGGTTCTAACTAAATGTGTACCGAATTTCCTACTTCTCAGTCCTGCCAGAGCAGGGCAATCCAAGAGAAGGTGTTTCGTCATTTCCTCGTCCTCTCCCATGCAGCATCTACAGAGCGAGGAGTTTCTATGTCCAATCTTAGGGCGTGATTCCCTACAAGACAATATCCCGTAAGTGTTTCTATCATTGTGGATAACCTGCCTCTCGGCAAGTTAAGTAGGTGCCTAGTCCTCTTCCTGTCCACCTGTGGCCAGAGGACCCTGGCTTGTTTGCAAGTTGAAGTGAGTCTCCACTTGTTCTTGAACATATTATCAGCCCACTGCCTGATCTGCAAACGGCAGGTAGAGATTGGCATACTAACACCTTTTTTTTGCCGGAAGAACCTGTGCCGTAGTGCCCTGTCCAGCTAACGCATCCGCTACGCAATTGCCTGGAATGGCGCTGTGTCCCGGTACCCAGATTAGCCTGATGTCAAAATACTCTGTCATCACCCTAAGTTATGAGTGACATTCTTTCGCCGTCAGGGACGTAGAAAACATGGCTTCCAGGGATTTTATAGCAGCCTGGATGTCTGTGTAGATACATTTTCTCCGGAGGGTTGTGACACTACTTTTCAGTAGTTCAGCAACCCCCAGTATGCCAGAAATTTCCGCCTGAAATACACTACAGTGATCAGGCAGCTTGAAGGAGATATTTACAATTAGGTCCGGTGAATGCACTACTTGCTCGTCCAACTTTGATCCATCCGTGAAAAATTTGATACTACTGGTATCCCCTTCCAGTGACTTTTCCCAGGAATTCGTGTTCGGAATAGAAGTCCCTAGATTTGTCGCTGGTAGAAGGTAGGGGATACAGTAGTCCGTTTTTACGGGAATAGAGTTGATTCGGTGTAGTAATTCAGCATGTCCGGAATGCGCCGATATCATGATGTCACAATCTCTGATTCTCACCAGGGAAGTAGCGGCTGCCGATTCGGCCATGATATCAGGCGTACAGTTGTTCAGGATAGCACTAAGTGCAGTGCCTGACGTCCTGCCCATTTCCCCTCTAGCGCTAATCAGTGCTGATCTTTGAATTTTCATCAAGGAATTCGGAATATACTTCTTTTGGAGGGACCTCCACCAAACTACGATGCCATAGAGTAGTATTGGTCTGACTATTGCCGTATAAATCCACATGGTGATCATACGAGACAGTCCCCAGCGCTTTCCTATCGCCCCTTTGCTGCAGTAAAGAGCAGTAGACGCCTTTTTCACCCTCTCCTCCACATTCGGTTTCCAAGACAGTTTTCTGTCGAGAATTATTCCCAGGTGCTTGACCTTTTCCGTCAACAGTAATTGCACCCCATTAACTGACGGCAGTTCAAATGCGGGTATTTTATATTTCCGGGAGAACAAGATAAGCTCGGTTTTAAGTGGGTTAAGTGATAGTCCGTTGTTAGCGGTCCAGTTCGAAATCAGACTAATGCTAAGTAAATTTGGCATTCGGCCCTGTCCAATTCAAGAAGCAGTTCATTGACAGAAGTTAACCATAATAGTGGAGACAGAACTCCCCCCCTGCCGTGTCACCCTGTTAACGGTCCTAGCAATTGTAAAACCACCCCAATTAGGCGTGTCACTAAAGTGTCGGCTCCTATATTCTGTAAGGACCTAAGAATCGCCGAAGGTTGAATGTTATTGAAGGCTCCCTCGATGTCCACGAAGGTCCCTAGAGCGAAGACCTTATTCTCAAGAGAGTTTTCTATTATGCTGACTATAGAGTGGAGAGCCGTCCCAGTTGACCTGCCCTTGATAGAGGCATGCTGAGAACTCGATAATAGATTCTGTGGAAGATTACTTCGAACGTGAATGTCCAGTAACCTTTCAAATGTCTTAAGAACAAAGGATGATAGACTGATTGGTCTAAAGTCCTTTGGTTTTAGATGACAGCATTTGCCCGCTTTCCAACCAACTACAAGATAGGTATAGTCAGGTCCGGCTGATTTATATGGCTTAAAGCGTCTAATGGCACATATCAGATTCTTTCTGCTCACTATTGAGCGATGTTTTTCTAAGCTAGGTGTGTTTCCGCCTAGCTCTTTTGGCTGATGAACAGAATTTCCTGTCATCGTTGGGAAAATGGGTATCCAGGAGAGTCCCAAGAGACTCTTCAGACGAATACATCCACGTTCCATCGTCTTTCATTAAGAACCCCGCACACGGTGGGTTTTTAGCGGGCACGCATCTTAAGCGTGCAGTCCCTCAATGGATTCACAGAAGTTTCGCCAGGATTTCCGTTTGGTCTTCTTGTTTTCACCTTTATATAGATTAAGACTAATTTTGTGAACGTCCCAATGCCTTTGGTCGCCGCTCTTTTTGGCCTTGTTGAAAAGCCGCCTAATGGACGATCTTGGATCCTGAAGCTCAGCGTTCCACCAATGAGGTTTTTTGTTACCCTTGGCAGCATAATAACTACTGGTCTCACAGGACTCATTGAGCGCGTTCCTGCACGCATCAGTAAATTTGCCAACTAGTTCTTGCAGCTCTGGCACATTAGTCGGAATATTCGGATGGTAACCTAAGAGTTTCCTTAGGCGCCCACGATAGGCGTTCCAGTCCGTTTTCCTAAAATTTTTAAAAACTTTCTTTTCAGAGGTGCGATATTTATGTGGAACTGTAGATATCTATGATCAGAAAATGAGTGATATCACATGATCGAGGCGGCGGCAACTTCAACTGTTCACCGAAGTATTATCACAATAATGCAATCTCTGAGTGCCAAGCCAGCAAATAATACTGGTTACTAAGAAGCAGGTTTGTAAAGGAAAGTCGCAGAGACAATCGCTGATCGACCTGCTGAAATAAATCATCATTGGTGCATTATGATGTTTGCATCTAGTGTTCAAGATTGACAATTTTCTTATATGATAAAAGTAGTTGAAGAAGGATTTTTGCGATAAATGAGTTATCTGCTACATTAAAAACTTTATAATTTTAATTTTGTTTCTATAAGTTTATATTTTAATACTTTTCTGGCATATGATTTTTGCCAAAAACTTTTATTAAATCTTTGGTTTTCTTTAAAATGTCTTTAAATTTGAAATTTTAAAAACTCTTTTAAATATTTTGTATTCTTTGAAATTCTCTTTTTCTCCGCTAAAGGCTTTGTTATAATTTTTTAGCATTGATTTAGAAGAAGAAGAAAATAAACATGAATTTTATTTTGAATTCGCACATCAAACCATTCATATGCACTCGTAAATACTCTCAGATTCCTTTAGTTAAGAATATGTTTCACTTTTTTTGTCTATTCTTTTTATTTTCGGAAAATCCAAAGTAGAAGATGATAGAAAATCAGTGATTTTGTGGAATAAAGTACGTCGTACCCAAACAGCTCTGTAAAAGAGAATAGCACAAAGTGACCATGGGTAACTAGTGGACAAACCACATAATTCGAATAAACAAACCACACAAAATGTTATAGATTCATTTTAAACTTAAATTATTTTCACCGGATGGGCGTGGATGCTTCACTTGGTTTTGTTGCGTTTCCGATTAAATCTTCATTTACCATATAACATTTAAAATTTTTTTTATTTGTCTTCTCTTTCTGTAAAATTAAATCTTGTGGAAAATCTATTTAAAATTCACGAAAAATTGGCAAACCAGATGCCAAAATTGTTAGAAAAATGGTTTCCATTTTTTTTTGGCTGAACTAATATTTGAATCAATACGGGTATCTGCATTATGTTAAATTAACATTTGAATGTTACTGAAGCACTGAGCTGAGTGTTGTAGTCTGTCGCTCATGGCTGTTAGTTGAAATCTACCTTAAATGATGTCACCACCAACGGCTGATGAATTTGCTAAGGAAATAATTGTAAGAATCAAGAGATATTACTATACATGGGATTTTTTAATTTGCATTGGATTTTGAAATAAAAATAAATATACAAATGCAAACGAATTGTCATTGTTCGCAATGGTAATTCAAAAATAGTAAATTTACATTCGCTCAGGAATGCTTTTAATTACTTTGATTTTTTTTTGACTGCTGGCAATTCTGTTTTTAAAGTATTTTATATGCAGAGGTTTGTGGCTTCGATAGGTGTTGCCTCAGAGTGCTTTCAAATTCATAAACCTGTACTGTATAAAATATTTGAAAACTAAAACTGTCAGATATGATGGAAATGCTTTGAAAATAATTCCAATTACCGATAATATTTAATTTTTTTTTTCAATTTGTATTTGTAGAGGTAATTCAAATTAAAGTACAAATTATAATTGTCATATAATTAATTTACCCGATGTATGTCTATTACCCTCAATCCTTTTTCAATTTCTATTAAATACAAGTATATTATATAGTATATTATTCTATTATATTCGCTATTACTCTCTACACAAACTGGGAGATGGTTCGGGATACTGCTGTATGACGTTGTTTGCAGTTGTATTAATATAAATAGACGACTACCGACCACCATTTTCGCCTAAGAGAGAAACCTGTTTCCTGACGACCATTTGTAAATCGATAAGACGAATAATTATTCACTCAAAAACCATTTGTTTTGTGGGTTTGATGTTTGGAGTGGAAATAATATATTGACAATAAAATTGAATACAACAATAAGTGATGATTTGTCCGACCTTTCGTATTGTATTCAAAAAATAAATTGTTGGAGCGTTTGGTCGTATTTTTAATTAATTTTATTCTTCGATATTTCGCTACCCTTTGGATAGCATCGTCTGGGGGCCAAATGAAAAAAAATTAAAAAACTTTTTTTAACACTATTATGCTACAACCCAGTATTATCAACTGTATTGGGTACTTTAGCTTTGATTTGTGTCGAGACTAACATATATTGAGAAATTTCTTGTTTAATGGGAGTTTTGTAGGAGGAGCCTGTAACCAATATTTACTATTATATTGTAGTTTTGAACCCAATAAAAAGTAAATTTCGAGAAACCAAAGTGAAAGAAGTTTAAAAAAAGAAAGTGTTCTTAAATAAGTGCCTTTTCATAAAAAAAACTAAATTTTCTCAAAAAAAAAACCTATTCATATTCTTAAATAAAGTACATTTTCTAAAAAAAATACTTTATCTTAAAGAAGTACCTTTGCTTAAAAAAAGCAAATTTTCAAAAAAAAATACCTTTACTTGAAAAAAGTAATTTTTTTTTTTAAAGTTCTTTTCTTAAAAGTTTCTTTTCTTAAAAAAGTTAATTGTCTTATAACAAATTACCTTTTCTTAATAAAAACTACCTGTTCTTTAAAGAGTACCTCTTTGTGAAACAAAATAAATTTTCTTGAGATAAGTACCTACTCTTAAAAATTTACCTATTCTTGAAAAAAAAAACAATTCAAAAAAAATTCTAATATCTTAAAAAAACATTTTCTCCGAAAAAAATACCTTTTCCTAAAAGTACCTTTTCCTAAAAATAAAATAAAACATTTTCTTTTCTTTTCTTGAGATAAGTAACCTTTCTGAAAATAAATACATTTTCTTAAAAATAATAACATTTTCCTAAAAAGAGTACCACTTCTTTAAAAAGTACTTGCTCTCAAAAAATGTACTTCTTTGTAAAAAAAATCATACTCTTATGGTTTTTTCTTCCAGAAAGTACTTCTTCTTAAAAATAGTACCTTTTCTTAAAAAAAACATAAGCTTTTAATAAGAGAAGTACGTTTC
This sequence comes from Phaonia tiefii, assembly GCA_963931995.1. NCBI lineage: Eukaryota > Metazoa > Arthropoda > Insecta > Diptera > Muscidae > Phaonia > Phaonia tiefii. The sequence continues at coordinate 177,955,426 of OZ008367.1, read as the reverse complement.
TTCAAAAAATTACCTTTTCCGGAAAATATAATCAGCAATTCTAAATATTCCCATGGAAATGAGTTCCCTGGGAATTAATTTTTCCCGGGAATAAAATCCTCCTATTCTAAACATACGGGGGGAATAGAATACTAAGCGCGAGAGAATTGCGAATTTTCGAAGTCAGCTGTTTTGTTTTATGACGTTTGGTTTTGGTTGTTAAATGCAAATCATTTCAAGCAAATAAAACTTATTTAATAATCAAAATAAGTGAAAATGCACACCACAGCCTTAAGAATGGCAGCAGAAGAACGACCGGGAGCAGGAGAAGCAGCAACAAACATTTGCAAGGAGATAGTTACGCAATGCGACGAATTCTCTTGAGCTGCCGCAAACTTTGTAAGTAAATAAGGGAACATACATATTTACTTGGCTTAACTCTAGTTCAGGGGCATTTCTTGGAATGGTATCAACATTTTATCATCAATATAGATTTTTAAGCTGAGCTGAAATATATATATTTTTTTGTACGATAGGCCCATCTTCTTGAGATATGGTCTTGCAAAGCTTGAGTGTATGGTCGGCTATATCTCTGAAACTACTTTTCCAACCTTGTTGAAATTTATGTCAGAGAAAGGTCGCTTTAAACTCTTCAAATACGGTTAAAAATATTTAATTTTTTATTAACCCATTGTGGTATTAACCCATATAACCTCACTGTTTTCTTTAAAATAATTTTTTTTAAATCATTTTTTCTACACACCAGTAATAAAGAAGATTTCAGGCTTTCTTTCAAGGTATAATACGGCTCAGTAGCCCTTGAAAGACAGGGGATATAAAAAGTTAAAATTTTGCTATGAAACTTTCAACATAATATGAGGGAGGACCTGTTTTCAATAAAATATCAAAAATTATTTTAAAACAATCGCGCGATTTTACTGGTTTTGCCACACATCGACTTAAGGTACAGAGGGAATTTGTACCCCCCTGCCTGACCCAAGGTGAAATATAAATTTAACGATTTTCAAAAATTTAATTTCATTTATTTATATTCATTTCATTTTCAAAAATTTATTTTCATTTCGACGTTACGGAAATTTTACTCGAACCGAAGAGTTTACATATGTATCTGAACTTTGAAGGGCCATAACTCGGGAAATATGGGCCTACGGGAATTTTTTTTTTTTTATTTAAAAATAAATTCTATACACCCCCTAAAAAATTAAAAAATTGCTCTATTGCCCTAAAATAGAGTTGTTACAAAAAAAGATAAAACAAGGGCGCTGGTCCATATTTTCCGAAATATAGACCTCCAAAGCGTGAATATGTAATCGGGCATAAGTAATCAATTTATTATCCGATGTAGTTGCAATCGGTACCATTACAAAGGCATTATTAAACCCTATAAATCTGTGTATAAACATTTTTATTTATATTAACCAATTGGGGAGCAAATTAAAATAAACGAGATTTTAACCTTACTTTTTTGATGAACATTATTTTTTTTTAAAAAATGCCCTATTATATTTCTTTTTTGGTAGACTCCGATAATAGACAAGACCTTAACTTTTTTTAGAGTATAATATTCACCTATAACCCTTCGAAGACCGGAGATATTAAAGTTCATAGTATTTTTATGTTATAAAGCTTTCTGCATGGCTTAGGGATTTTCTCGTCTGGTGCGAGTTCAACACCCGTTTCGTGGCATTGGTATAGCATTTCTGGGTTAAATCGCGCGATTTTTAGAAATAATTTTTTAATTTTGGTGAAAAAAGTGGCAAATGTATTCAAAACTTTGAGAATTATACCTTAAAAAAGGCAAGTCTTGTCTATTATCGGAGTCTAACAAAAAAACTACCAATTTTTTGAAAATAATAAATTTTTATTAAAAAAGGGAGGTTAACAAATACTGTTTTTTTTTATAAAAATAAATATGTGTATACACAGATTTAAAGAATTTAGAAAGACCTTTGTAATGATACCCATTTCTACTAAGTTTGATAACCTCTTTATTCCGAAGAAGAATAATACCATAATATTGATTAAAATAAAAGTAATTATTGTAATTTTTTATAGAAAATATTAAATTCTTACATTTTTGCGCAGCACTCCCTAGCAATTTGTTGGCGGAATTACTCCCAAAAGTTGTTTTCACATTCTCCATTTTATTGACATTTAGAACACCTACTTTTTTCCCGGGAAAAATTTTCCTGTTTCGAAGTTCGTTTAGAATAAGGGAAAAGGGAAAAATCTCCCAGGGAGATTTTATTAAGAATAGGGCAACAGGGAATAGGGAAAAAACTCCCAGGCAAATGCTATTGAGAATTGAACTGAATATATATTCTTACAAAAAGCCCTAAAAAAATCCTTTTAAAAAAAATAAATTCTATAAAGACAAAATTCTTAAAGAAAGTTTATAATTTTACAAAACATTATCTTTTCTTAAAGATCCATTTAAATTATCGTATTTCTCAACAGGTGCCTTATGTATGTTGGAACTAACTAGTACATAATATATAAAAAAATAAATGGTTTCCCATTACATCCCATGAAGGGACCGGGGAGAACTTCTCACAATCACTGAGCTGTGCGCTTTCCGGTTTTCACTCACTGATTGGGACCTACAGTTTTACACCGATTCCGAACGGTATTTTGAGAAGCTTTTTCATGGCTATATACTCGCTAGTGTCGCCGTAACTAAGCAAGGTGACCTTCGTCGAAAGAAATTTTAAGGTGGTTGGAGCAGGGATCGAACCCAGGATCTCCTGTACAAGAGGCGCGCACACTATCCATTGCACCACCGACGATCATACATAATATATAGCTAAAGGAATTACGTTCCAACCTCGTATCCCCTGACACCTCATGTGATTTTTTAACTATTCTTCATAGTTTGTTACAGTTTTAAAAATGCTATACTATTTCGCACAACTATAGCAGTTTTCCTTAAGCCTTAGAAAATATATAACTGCATATTAACATACACAACACGCAGCAGGGATGGCTAGGTGAAATCTCTAGCATACACTGGGAAAATATTCTCATAATATTTATGAAATATTCTGCATTAATCCTGTGAAGATTTGTTGTAGCTGTATTGACGAACTTTCATAAAAGGTTTGAAAATTTACGCAAAAGTCTTCATCAATATGTTTCATACAATATTCTTTATTAATTCAATGGATAATATTATTTGTCGGTTTCTTGTTATTGGCTGGCTGCTTAATTTCTTGAGCAATTGTAATTTTTACATAAGAGATGTCCATACATGTAAAAAAATATGGTTTCCCATTACATTCTATGAAGGAATTGGGAAGAGCTTCTTCTCTAGTATCATACTCAATGATTGGGTGCTATAGCTTTACACTGATTCCGAAAAGTATTTTGCGAGTATTTTTCATGGATAAAAAATACTCGATGGCGTCGCCGTGACTAAGTGAGATGACCGCCGTAAAATAAATGTAAAAGAGCCGCAACCCACTACCAACATTTTTGTAACATTTTTGACTATGAATATTTTAATATCATCTTTCAGGACACTCGTATAATCGAAAAAAAGAAGACTCAAATAAACAAACTTACTTACTTACTTTCAGCACAACCGCTGATTAAACCCGTGGCTAGATCTCAAATATCAATAGCTCAATAGCTGTTTGGCAGGGTACATAAAAATGCACTCCAATTCTACGAAAAAGGTTTATAAAATGTATAAACATGTGCCATAGATGTCATGAAAAAATTTTAACAGAGACCCAAACGCACTCAAAGCAAAATGGTGCTGGTAAACTGTTATACTCGTATTTGAACTTATCCCGTGGCAACTCTGATGAAATCTGTAACTATAGTTGTCAGCACTGTAAGATATCAGCTGTTAAGTTTATTATTGTTTTTATGCAAAGTATAACTTATTCAAATTATGGCGGAAAACAGTCAACAAAGACATTATCGGATTAATTTCTCGGTTGCCGAGGAACATTTATTTATTGACCTGGTGAAAGAGCGCAGTCAATTTCAGAAAACCAATTACTTAAATCATAACAATATGAAAACAAGACAACTGTTGTTAACAGTTGTCAGCTGATTGCATTTATCGTTACGATAAACTACTAACCGGCGTTAGACCTCCTGATAATGTTATCGGCCGTATAAATTTTAAGTATACATTGAGAAACTGAAATACTGCTAACCGGCACTTTACAAATACGATAAAAGACAACCGAACATTGAGGAAGTGATCCTTAATATATAAAATATAGCGTTTTATCTTGTATACTTTATAATCACTTAGTTATTTTAGATTCGAGTTATTTTAGATTCAAGATAATAATGCATTTATACCGCCGTTTATCGCGGTTCAATTTCAATGTTCAGTTTCAAGAAATGGCAACACAAATTTATCTTAGATTATTTGTTTTTTCATCAGGGATGATTTTTATTTACTCGCCCTTTTTATTGGTACTTTTGAATTTTTTTATTCAAGCTCAAGGTCATTCTATATCTCTATTAAGATATAGATTTTAAACAGGAATTTTGCAAATGTATTCCTATGATTCCTGGCAAACCGTGTAGCTATTTCAGATCTAGCCACAGATCTTCATGAGCAGTTGTTTGGAATGATGTTATTGAAAAATTCATCAAACGAACTCTCATTTGAATTGAGAATTCACTATTATGCAAGTGTTCGAAAAATATCGCAAGCAAAACACACAAGAAAAGATTTGCAGAAACTTCTTTCCATCTCCAGAGAAACATCGGTTCCCATTAGACATGTTTTTTGTTTGTCATTTATCCCTAAACGGAAAATTTTGATACTGAGAGTTACCACATATCTCTGATTTACCTTGCAAATATTTCATTAATAATTCATCTTTGCACTCCATTCTATTTTTGTGTGGTATGTGGTATTACTTTTGTTTACTAAAATAATCGAAATGTCAAAATTCCGGTCCCAAACAATTGTTTTTATACGAAATAACTTTGGCGTAATAACCCTGTACTTGATTTTGCCTACGAAATTTTCGCAAAGAGCAAATGAAAAGTGAACGAAATTTTCGGTACATGAAATTTTCGTTACTTTTTATGCACGTACTTCTTTCTTATGGCAATAAAAATTTCATAAAAACTGAATACTGGGGTTAACAGTCAAGACAACACTATTTTGTTTTACTTGCAATAACAAAAGCATGCAGTTTCACCGCTCTCCACGTGATTCAAATTCATCAGGGATGATTTCTATTTATTCGTCCTTTTTATTGGTAATTTTTTGTTATCATTTCTTGTGAATGAAAATGTTATCAAGAAGAACAGACTCAAAAACAGAAATTTGCAGAATGGCTTACACATGGTAAATTCATTCCAAATATTTGATTTAATTTTTTTTATCTAATTTTTATATTTTTTTTTCTCTAGACTGAAGGATAGATTTTTATTTTATTAATTGAAATTTAAATTGAAAACAAAATTGGCATTAAATTGTTCACAACAATGCGCAGTAAATGTTATACATACTGATATTGGTAGAATTACATGTCAGGTATAGTCGTTTTACAGGTGATTTAATTTTGTCCAACATGCCACTCATATGTATTTTGTTTTTGTACTTTTTGTATTCTTATATTGGTATATACTTGTGTAGAGTTTGATAACTGAATTGAATAACCAACAATAAAATGTCGATTTGTTGCTGCATATAACTACAGCAACATCTGCTGCTACCATGTATTTGTTGGCACTGGCTACAAACGTGTTGCCGTATCGCTTTTTTGTTCACCCATTACAGCAAATGTTGCCACATTTCGTAGTATTAAGTGTGGATCGTTTTTTTTGGAAAGTCATAAGTGACAATCGGTTAATGGAATAAAAAAACAGTTCTATTATTAGAAAAGGGTAGCAATTTACAAATCGGGTCGCTTTACGCTTGAAAATACATTGATATATAATAAAATCTTTTTCCCAAAGTTCTGCATTTTTACCGAAAAATCGTATTTCCGTTGAAGCTCATTTTCACCTCGGACTACGTTAATAAGCAAAATTGACGCAATTTTGGGACTCGAAAAATCCACACGTCGCTTATTGAGGACTTAATGCACGAAATCGATGTTGTCGTTCATGAGGTAGGGACCCAAATAATCGAAAACATACTGAAAATAGGGTAGATCGAATTAGGTACTGCAAAGCAAGTCGTGGAATGCATTTGAATGATGTTGTGTTTCATTCATAAATGCCAATGATGGCACTTACCAATAAATTACTAATTTTCATAAAATTTATTTCGTATTTTGCTTTAAAACTAAATTAAATAAAATTCTACATTTTAAATGATCCGCCGTTTAATAAGGGGAACAGATTGGAGAAAATTTATAACGCATTTACACCGCCGTTTATCGCGGCTACGTTAGCGATAAACCTGCTCTCCAACCTTTGTCGTTTACACCACTAATTCGAGATTAAATTAACATTTCAGTTGGCAACTCCGTGTTTAAACAAAGTCCGCACCGCGGCAATTATCGCTGACGGCGTCACAACAGAAAAATTAAGTTGGCGGCTATTGCGTTTGCCAGTTTTGTACAAATTTGGGATGTTTTTGAAATAACTGAACCTTTCCAATTGTATCAGTGAGTCAAATCGCGCCAGTCAATAAAATCTGCTCACCGATTAAACCAATAAGAGTCATTTGTATTGGCGGCTCCGTGAGCTTCACAAAAGTTTTGGTGGCGGCGACGCGTCGGAAAATTTTCAGTCGGCTTCCATCTGACAAACAGTTGATTTTTTGTGTATGTTTTTATTATGGTTGCATTTTTTTTAGTAACTAACAGTGTTGTATCAAAATGTTATCATTTCTTGTGAATGAACCCACTTTAAAATGAAGTAAAAAATTCAACTTCAGTTTCTACAGATTACAATTGTATGACCAATCTTCTGGGTTAGCGTGGGTTAACGGAGTTAACCATCAAAATGCGCTAATCTTGGTCGGTGTAAATGCCGTATTAGGAAATTTGCACGCAGCATGAATTTCCTACAAAACATTACAATTAATGCCTTCAGTCTATATTGAGAAATTGACCATAAATCGAGAGAGCAATGCCTCATGTACTCTTTCTTAACTTAGCCTTACCTTTGAACAAATTTCGTAAATGTGTGTCGTAGAATCTACGAAAATGTGTTATAGATGCTATGAACAAATTTCATTGATTTTATTTCATGCTAATTATAAAAATGATTCATCGATTCTACACTCATTAAACTAATTGTTTGAAAAGATATGGGAAATATCATTGATATGGTAAATTCTGGTGTTGCCACCCATTGCGGTTGTAACGTCTGAATTTAGTCACCATAACCGAAATTCGGCTAAAACAACCTCTAGTAAGTTGTGACAACGTCTAACGCGGTTGTAAAAACCTCTAGTTCGGATATGATGACAGCTAATGTGATTGTGGCATCTTCTAACTTCGGTGACGGCTAATTCTCTTGTGTTTTCTGTGGATCTATGAAGTATTTCGTTGAAAGGCTTCTTCGACACGATTCACAATAGTTACCATGAATATTTTTTCAGTGTTAACATTCTCCGGATATGAATATGTACAAATACACATCAATCTGTTCCAGTATGAGTGTGTGTTTTCCTTTTTGGTCTTACTCTTTCTGGTATGTGAATTGTAAAAATATTTTCTACCATTACGAACAAACAAACCAAAACATATCATTTCACTTCATATTACTTAGTATGTCCTTTTCGAACAGGGTTCTTCTACTCTATTCATTTTTGTCTTTCTGCTTTGTTTTTTTTTGCGAAGAAAAGGACTCTAAGAGAAATCCTTTACAATGTATATATGTGTGTGTATTTATAAAATACAACAAAAAAGTATTGAAATGTTTGGCATACAAAACAATTTCATAATTATCATTGTTTCTCGTAGTCTGTGAATATTTTTGGTCCTTCATGTTGTTTGGTTGTTGTTGTTGTTTTGGTTGCCTGTCTCCAAGTCTTGAGATACTGAGATTTTTACAAATGACTTTGTGGTTAACTTTGAAATGTATGTTGAGGACATATTTGGACAACATCTCTATGAATGTGGTATTTTCCATGTATGTCCTAAAAAAACACTAAAGAAATGTACTACAGATACTACTACACGTCGACGACATAGCAGTTGCTTAACAATTGTCGTAGTAAATGAAAACTTTTGAAAATTGTTCAAGTAATTGCTAAGTCGAGATACACTAGTATTACTGCAAAGCCTTACAGGATCTTTGCAGCCGCCAAGAGTATATTATCTTACGTACAAACTTAGGATGTTTATGGTGTGAACAATAAATCACAACACACGAGTATACATGAGTCCAGGTATACATGGGACCATTAGAAATTACCCCAAATGAGGCGTTTCAAATTTTAATCAAATCTGATCAGAAAATAATTAACTATGGCCTTAAAATCATTGAGAAAATAAATCCAAAATGAAATTAATATAGAGGATTGAATTTGATGTTTCGGGATTAGAGAACAAAAATAAATATTAATCATCGAAAATCACTTTATTGTTTTTCAAAATATTCCCCATGAAGATATATACACTTTTGCATGCGTTTGAACCAATTGTCGAAACACTTTTGCCACTCTGATTGAGGTAACTCCAAAACATGTATTCTGAATGCAGCAACCGCTTCTTCAGGTGTCGAAAAACGTTGACCTCTTTGTTTGTTTTTACGGAATAAAAGGAAGTCATTCGGTGCCAAGTCAGGACTATACGGCGGATGACCCATCAAATCGATGTCTTGTTTGCTCAAAAATGCAGTTGTTTCAGCCGATGTGTGAGAGCTCGCATTGTCGTGGTGAAGAGTGATCCGTCTTCGGCAGTTGGTTTTCTTGATTTCTTGGAAGACAACTGGCAAACAAATGGTCGTGTACCACTCAGAATTCACTGTTCTGCATTGTTCTAGTGGTACTGTTGCGACATGTGCTGTTCTTCCGAAAAAACAGGCGACCATTTGCTTGGAAGTGCTTCGGGCGCGAACAACTTTTGTTGGAGTTGGCTCATCTTGAAACACCCATACAGTTGACTGCTGTTTACTTTCGAACTCATACGCGTAAATCCATGATTCGCCACCTGTCACGATGTCATAGACGTGTTTCGAAGCACTGCGATCGTATTTTTGGAGCATTTCTTTCGATCAATCGACACGAGCCTCTTTTTGAGCGAAAGACAAATTGTGTGGGATCCAACGCGAACAAATTATTTTGATAGTCAAATGTGTATGCAATATTGAATGTATGCTGGTCCCACTAATGCCTAAGGTTGTCTCAATCTCACGATAGGTCACATGACGATCTTTCAAAATCAGTTCGCGCACAGCATCAATGGTTTTCGGAACAACAGATGATTTTGGACGACCTTCACGAAATTCGTCTTGGAGTGAACTACGACCACGATTGAATTCACCATACCATCGATAAACACTGGTCCTTGATGGAGCTTCATCGCCAAAAATTGAATTAAGTTCATCCATGCACTGTTGCTGAGTTAACCCACGTCGAAAGTTGTAAAAAATAACGATTCACGATTTAATTCCATTTTTTGGGCCGAGATGAATCTTTTAAGTTGCTGGAAACAACACAAATAGCGCTCGTATGTCAAAACGTTCTGAGTACGCATAACCTCAAAAATGTCCAACTTTACGATAGAGCTGTCAGTCCCGAAACATAAAATTCAACCTCGTATTTCTCCAACAATTCAGAGAATTCCAAAGAAAAGAAATTGGGATTTTCATCTCGAAAATGGTGAATTCGTAATTAAACTGTCATCTTCAATATTAAATTGTAAAATTTTATTTTGAAAAGGACAAAATAAAATCCATTTCCGATTGAGAGCAACTAAATTAATTAGTGATGAAAGCTGTAATTAGAATTGAAAATTTTACATGTTAATGCATGATAATGTTGATTAGTCTCACCCTTAGAACAACAAGATTCTAACTGACAACTTTTGATAAATTCATCTGCATTTATCACTCTACTAAAATGGTCATGCCCTTTCGATTATTGCTATAGCTATTATTATACACGCTGAAAAATCTGTCGTTTTTTGTTGTTTCGATGCAAATACAACATGTGTTTGGAGCTTGTCGCTAATATAATATACTTGTGCCCAAACGCATTGTGTTTGCTATTCAATATTATATGTTTGAGACACAATGATTAATATGTTATTACATACTCCCATGTGTTTGCGACCCAAATATATTTGTATTTGTGATATAAATACAGCCGTGTTTGTTGCACTGTTTATGCTCTCTCGAGAGCCAGAGCATAAAAGAGCGGCAAGGACTGGGTATATCTTTTAAGTGTGTTTTTGTACTTTTGCATTATTCTCTCAGTGAGTGATTCATAAATATTCATGAATGTGCGTGCAAATTGCAGATGAAGTCAGTGTTTCGTATTTTGGCTGATGTATTGCGTTTTAATTTCATGTATTCAGTCGTCAATGGTTTTTCGGACAGAGGATATCAAAAGCGCTTGATCAGTGAAAAAGAATAAACATTAGCTCGGATGGTTAAATGGTTTGTGATGTTGCTTTGGTTTTTGTGTATGTGTTTCGTATATATGTATGTGTGCTACCAAAGTGAGAAACGATTTTGAGGAAAGAAACTGGAAAGGGCTACAATGTGAAGCCCTTCGACTGTCCGAGCCTTTACTGAGAAAATTGGAACGGCGGACCATTTGTGAAATAAGTGTAATAAACAAAACACAAGCTATTAATCCACGCCTGGCTTGCATGTACTTGATTTGTATATAAATACCTTGTTTGTGTACCACCGCATAGTGATAACCAAGGCATAGTTGAAACCTTCTGAAAACAAAAACGTGAGAGATAACAAAGAAAGGAGAAGCAAGAGAGCAGCAGATGCATTCAATGCAAGTAAATGTAAAAAGGGCCGTTCTAAATCTATTTTTTGTATTAATTATTTATAAATGTGAATTTATATTGTTAAAATTAATTATAATAAACACTACATATATATTGAAATCGAAGAATAATTCGTTTCTAAATATTAATATATTTGGCAGGAAATTCGCATATGTTTCCATGTAAGTATATGGAGGTGTGGGGGAAAGAAGCGAATGCTTCCACGTAAGTATATGGATGTTTGGGATGAAGCATGCATATGTTTCCACATAAAAGCAAACATATTTGTCAGTAAACAAGCTAATGTTTGCATTTAAATACACCTGAGTTTGGGACTTGCAAACATATAAATGTTTGAAGTGTGTTCCAAACATATACATGTTTCCTGCAGAATATGTTTGGGAGAATATATTACAGGGGCCGTTTTTTTCAGCGTGTATCTCTTATCGTTCACGAGATATCTAATATAACAAACTTCTAGCTACTTATATGGATATTGATGAGATAGACGAATCATCCGACACAGACAGCGAAAAGTACGACGACGTGGATGATTTCGAGGAAGTAAAGGGTGGCTGAGTAAGAACGCACTTTCTAATTTTAAAATAGATACACGTATTTTTTGAGATAGTTATAATTTTTTTACTGGATAGTCAAGAAGACATGTTCCGATTAATTACTTACTTACTTATCCGGTCTCGGACAACCCCGGGGGGTCAGGGACCTTACAAAACGAAGATAACATATTTCGCCAACCAGTTCGATTTATTGCTTTATCTCTCCAGTTGGCAATACCAAGTGTACGCAGGGATTCGTCAACCTGATCCCTCCAGCGGAGTCTTGGTCTTCCTATTTTTCGTCTTCCTTCGAGTTCGGTTTCGAAAACCCTTCGCGCTGGTTCATCTTCATCCATTCTACTGACATGGCCTAGCCAGCGCAATCGCGTTATCTTGATCCGCTTAACTATGTCAATGTCAGGATAAAGCTCATACAGCTCATGATTCATGCGTCGCCGATACTCGCCGTTGTGCACTATAGGGCCATAAATTTTTCGGAGTATTTTTCTCTCGAAGACTCCTACAGATGTTTCGTCTGCTTGCGATAGGACCCAGGATTCTGCGCCATAAAGCAAGACAGGTTGAATGAGAGTCTGGTACAGCTGGACTTTTGTTACTCGAGAGAGGGCTTTATCTCTAAAGTGCTTGCTTAGCCCAAAATAACATCTATTCGCAAGCACAATTCTCCGTTTGATCTCAAGGCTGACGTTGTTGTTTTTGTTCACGGCAGATCCGAGGTATATAAATTCGTCCACTACCTCGAAGTTATAACGGTTATCAACGTTCACGCTTTGGTCTAATCGCGTGGAGGCCCTGTTCGTTGAAACCATTAATTTTGTCTTGTCCTCATTCACCGTCAAACCCACTTTTGCTGACTCCTTCTCAATTCTCGAAAAAAACCGCAGTAACTTCTCTAATTGTGCGCCCAATGATATCTATATCATCAGCATACGCGAGCAGCATGTGACTTTTGCTGCTGATGGTTTTATTCATATTGACTGCAGCTTTTCTCATAATGATCTCCATTAAGATGTTAAAGAGATCGCACGATAGGGTGTCGCCTTGCCTGAGGCCTCGCTTAGTTTCGAAAGGTTCGGTAAGATCCTTACCAACTTTCACTGCGGATTTGGTGTTCGTCAAGGTCATCCTGCAAAGGCGTATGAGTTTTGCAGGAATACCAAGCTCAGACATTGCTTCATAGAGTTTCTCCCGTATCGGACTATCGAAGGCTGCTTTATAATCGATAAATAGATGATAGGTGTAGATTTGTTTTTCGTGTGTCTTCTCCAGGATTTGGCGTAGCGTGAAAATCTGGTCAGTTGTCGATTTTCCAGGCCTAAAGCCACACTGGTATGGTCCAATCAGGTCAGCGATAATTGGTTTTAGTCTAATGTGCGAAAGACTAAAACCAATTATCGCTGACCTGATTGGACCATACCAGTGTGGCTTTAGGCCTGGAAAATCGACAACTGACCAGATTTTCACGCTACGCGTGAATAAAAGGCTTATTCCACGGTAGTTGGCACAAATACTCGGGTCACCTTTTTTAAATATGGGACATAGTACACTGAGACTCCAATCGCCGGGCATGCATTCATCTAACCAAATTTTGCTAATGAGCTGATGCATGCACCTTATCAGCTCATCGCCTATCATGGTTAGGAGGGGGGCAATCGACGTCGTCGTCCATATTGTGATCGATTGTCCCATCGTCATCGGATATCTCAGGTACTAGTAGCGCGGAGAAATGCTCTCTCCATATTCCCAACATGCTCTGCACATCTGCGACGAGATTTCCGTCTTTGTCTTTACAGAAGGGGGGCCCTGAACCATGTCCATTAGTTCCATTTTTAACTTTTTGGTAGAATTTTCGGGCTTCGTTCTTCCTTCTGTATGTCTCAATTTTCTCACTCTCGCGTTTTCTCCACTGCCGTTTCTTACGCCTAAAGAGACGGTTTACCTCCTTTCTCTTCTCCCTATACCGCTCAGTTGCAGCTCGCGTTGCAATTGACTGAAGCATTACCATACGTGCAGCGTTCTTTTCGTCATTTGCTATGCGACACTCTTCATCGTACCACGGTTTGTTGCGAAGCGGTTTTTCGAAACCAAGTACGGTTGTTGCGGCAGTTTTTATAGAGTCGGAAATGGGTTTCCACTGCGCATCAGGATCGTCATCGGGAGGGGGTGGGTTCTGTGCCAAAAGTTGCGAGAGCTTCCTTGAGTAGGCTGTGGCTACCTCTGGTTATTGCAGCTTTCCGATGTCCAGCTTCCTCTGCGTCTGGTTTCGTACGATTTTCGCTCTACTTAATCTTGTGCGAACCTTTGCTGCTACCAGGTAGTGATCAGAATCGATGTTAGCTCCTCTGATCACTCGTACGTCCATTACACTGGATGAGTGCCTTCCATCAATTACCACGTGATCAATTTGGTTCCTAGTTCTTTGATCAGGGGATACCCAAGTAGCCTTGTGGATGTCTTTATGCTGGAATCTTGTGCCACTGATGACCATGTTTTTTGCCGCGGCAAAGTCAATCAGTCTCATACCGTTGTCGGAACTGTCAGCATGAAGACTGAAATTGCCAATAGTTGGATTAAACACATTCTCCCTTCCTACTTTGGCATTAAAATCTCCTAGTACAATCTTAATGTCATGGCCAGGGCAGCGGTCATACGTTTCCTCTAGGAGCTCATTATGGAGAGCATGGTTAACCACCATCTAGTGAAGTATCTTGAGTCCAATGACCTTCTTAACGATCGGCAGTATGGTTTCCGTAGAATGAGATCTACTGGAGACCTAATGGCGTTCCTTTCGGAACAGTGGAGTCGATCCATCCACCGGCTTGGTGAGAGTAAGGTAGTGGCTCTTGATATTTCCAAGGCCTTTGACAGAGTATGGCACGATGCACTCTTGTCAAAGCTCGCTGCTTTTGGTGTCGGTGATAACTTCACTCGATTTATATCGAGTTTTCTCAGAGATCGCACTATACGAGTTGTTGTAGATGGGGTTTCATCCGACGAGCATAAATTGACTGCAGGTGTTCCACAGGGCTCTGTTCTTTCTCCTTCTCTTTTTCTTATTTTCATTGACGATCTCCTGGGTCAGACTGTGAATCCAATCTACTCTTTTGCCGATGACAGTAATCTCTGCCATTCTTATTCATTCGATCGTAGGCCAAGTCTTCAAGAGATTGAAGTCAAACGCCGGACGATGAATGAAACACTCGACCGCGATCTGGTATCCATTGTTGAATGGGGTCGAAAGAATAGAGTAGATTTTAATGCGGGTAAGACCCAGTGTTGTTTGTTGTCGCATAAACGTATTGCTGACCCAGGTGTGTCGTCATTGTCTATGGACGGTGTGGATATTGATGAATCAGACGCTCTTGATGTTCTGGGCATGAAAATACAATGTGATGTCCGTTGGGCAAAACATGTATTTGAAGTGTCGAAAGATGCATTCAAGTGTCTAGGATTTTTAAAGCGGTGCAAGAAATACTTCACTCCCTCTGATCTTCTCAATATCTACACCACCTACATCAGGCCAAAGATGGAGTATAACTCCCATATATGGGCAGGTGCTCCTAGGACTTCTTTGGAGCTTCTCGACCGTGTCCAGAAGAGAGCGACGGTGTTAATAGGGGACAGTAGGGTATCCAACTCTATTGCCTCCCTTGAGCATCGTCGAAATGTGGGTTGCGTGTCACTTTTCTATCGATATTTCCACGGTATGTGTTCCTCGGACATCCGTCAACTTATGCCGGACGTGAGGATATTTAGCCGATGTACGCGGCTTTCCAGGAACTCTCATCCGTTTTTTATCGAATGGCCGATTGACCGCACTACACACTATAGAGAAAATTCGTTCTTCAGCCGTACAGTCCGTATGTGAAATAAACTTCCGGCTAGTGTATTTCCCACCAATTGTGACATACAAACATTCAAGGCAAATGTCAACAGTCACTACTCCCTCTTTCCACCCTCTACTACCTCAATTTTCCTTCGCCAACACAATGCACTGCATTTATAGGGGGCATCCCCTGAGTGTTGGTTTGATATAAAAAAAAAAAAAAAAAAAAAAAAAAAAAAAAATATGTCTTTGGCATCATCATCTTTCTCTTCTGTCGGGGCATGCACACAAATTAGGGAAATATAAAAATATTTCGCTTTTATGCGGATTGTGGCTATTCGTTCACTCACAGGATTGAACCTAGAGACTAGATGTCGCAGTCTTTTGCCAACTACAAATCCGCAACTACAAATGGCAACTGTAGTATATATCGCAGTTTCTTTTTCTTGTGCAGCCATGTCCTGTCCATCGCATTTCCTGGATAGCGGTAATGTCAGCCTTATAACTTTCGAGGACATCTGCCAGTTGGATACTTGCACCGGATCTATATAGAGTTCTTACATTCCAAGTGCATATCCGTAAATCGTGGTCCTTATAACGTTTGCGGGGGTCGTCAACAAATAGGGGTTGTTTATGTTTTCTGTTTCGTTTTTGTATTTTCACTGCCATTATGAACGGTGGCGGGAGGCAATCCCAGCCCACCGGGTTTTTGCATTTTACCTACTGCCAGGATATTTGATTGCAGCCGCCCATTATGGATCAGACGCTGACCAGGATGCGATATGTTGAACCTGGATTTTCTTCTTTTAGTTTCTATCCGCCGTTGGCCCGTATGTTTGGCTCATCCGCCTTCTAAGGACAAAAGAATATGCCCGATTGTTTGATGAGCTTCAGTGACATCAGTCACCTACTATACCTGATTTGATGCTCATTTGTTTCGCCTTCTCACTCTAGCTAGCTAACGGAGGTTTCCGAAAAGCCATTGCCCAGGACATACTGCGTGGAAGTAGTGAGCTGCTTGGACTGCCCAATGAAGGAATCAATTCTGGCCACTCCCAAGTGAATGGCAATCAGAAACTTTCCACCTCCTCGGACAGTCCCATGTCCGATTAATTATGGAATAAAATAACCGGCAAATGGTTCCGCGACTTTGATGACAGGCCACTACTCTTTTCATGAAATTTCCCACGACTTTTCCACAGAGATGTGGCTGTATCTCACGGATGACGCGTTAGATCTCGGATTGGAGCTCAGGAATTGTTTGTGGTTTATTCGCTTAAATCCGATATTTCACAAAACCCCAAAGAAAGAAATCGCATGGCGTTAGATCGCAAAGATCGCATGATCTTTGTGGCCAGTTGACATCAGAATTTCTTGAAATTTCCCTCTTGCTGAAACCACTTATCGTCTAGATCCATGCCGTCGAGTTGAGGCCAAAAGAACTCCGTTATCATGTTCCCGTAACGAATGCCGGTCACACTCACTGCAACTTCGGCCTCATCTTTCAACAAGTACGGACCAATCACGCCGCCTGACCAAAATCCACACCAGACAGTTGCTCGTTGTGGGTGCGTTTGTTTCTCATGGATTGCAGGAGGATATTCTGAGCCTCAAATTCGACAATTTTGTGTATTTAAGAAGTCATTCAGATGGAAATGCGCTACATCGGAGAAGATGTTTTTTTTTGAAAAATTGGCACTGACTTCACTTTGCTCCATTACCCATCGAACGAATTTGCCGGCGCTTTCCATGGTCTGCTGGTTTGAGCTTCTGAGTAAGCTGAATTTTATACGCATGAAGGTGGAGGAAGTCTTTTGTCAAAATTCGCTGCGTAGTGCTTCGTGAAATTTGAAGTTGTTGAGAACGATGCCGAATTAATGTTTTCGGGGTTTCGGCGACACTCTCGTTTGCAGCAGTATTTTTTTAAGAGACCGACCGGTACGTTGACGCTCAGGAGTTTTACTGTCCATAAGCGACCAAATTTCTTCAAATTGTTAGACCACTCTTCAAATGGTTGACACTTCAAGTGCCCTTTCGCAACTGAAAATTTTTCGAAGTTTGCGAGCGGTCTCCGCATTATTTTCCAAATTTTTGCACAATTATAACACTTTCTTCTTTCGTAAAACGCTCCATTTTTAATAATCGGAATAAACATATGTGACAGCTGCCAAATTTCAGAGTTGTGACTGGAAAAAAACTACACCAGATTTAAAAAGTGCAACCTTACTGAGACACCCTTTAGCCTTCTAAAGTGGGAGGAATGATGATATAGAGAAGTAGAGAAAAAATATGATTTGGAGGATAGCGGCGGAAGTGACAACCAAGATTGGGCTCGTCCAGTACAAGTTGTCGGCTCCGAAGGTTCAATATTGTGGATAACAAAAACCACAGGAGGAAGATCAGATAGTTCATGAAGAAAATATCAGCGTTAGAAATAATAATAAACGTTCAGGTCTTAATGAAGAGTTAAGGCAAAAAAAAAACAATCAAATTGTAGTAGCGTTTAATGTCGATGGGGTTTACGGCAAAAAGTCCTTCAAATCCTTCAAATGTCTACGGAGGCATTTTGGGTAGAAAACGGCAAATATTCTTAAAGGCAAAGTAATAAAATCGCCTTTTTCAGAATCTATTGCTTTCCTTTCTCACACGCCCGGCACTGCATAACAACTACTGCGAAAGACAGTGAACCTGCAGAAAAAGCGTCAGTTTAAACAAGTCGATGTTGCAAAATCGAAGTGCACCGAAAATTAACTTTTTTTAAATTTTAAATTTTAAAATTGTTTTGAAGGATCTAAAGTATTTTTAACGAGCAGGATGTCATTTCATCATTTTTATGTTTCGTAAATACTCTTATTTAAATAAAATACTAGCGAATTAGGTGGTGCGTTGGCACTAGTAGCATAGTATACTACACAATATTAGGAATCTGCTTCGACATATGGGTCAAGCAAAATACCTAGTACGTTGGTGCTAGCGTTATAGTGCGTCATTTAGAATTGGCTAAACGGCTGGCGAAAGGTAATGCAGAAGGAAGACAATTTAGCCCTTCCTAGGGAATCGCGGAAATCGGATTGAAACGGAACTAGTGCTGTACCGTAGGGGTTAGCCATATCGCTGATATGGGACTCCTCCCATTTCCTGGCGGGATTTCTAATACCACTGGCCATTGTAGCTAGGCAGCATTATTTTAGAATTAGGGCACTTTCACTTTGGCCAGAAAATGGCTTCGGACAAAGTAGCATTCTCAAGACACTGCCTAACCTTCCAGGTATTGTCGATTACACTTTGGCTGAACAGTTCTTTGAGGATAGAATTGTCGCATACCTGGATACCTGTATACGATAAAGACGGCGTTGGTGTCATTTCTATCTACTGCGAAATAAAAGTCTGAGCACTGAGTGTCTACCAGGCAGAAATATTTGTTATTAGAGAAGTAGCGGAATGGCTGAGAAGTGCTGTTCTGCCTAAAGTGGGAATCAACAGTTTCTCTGATATTCAAGCTGCCATCAAGTCCCTCCCTCTCTTAACGAGAGACAGAACAGTTTAATATTCACATTTTTGGAGCTTTTGGAGATTTAAAAAACACAATAATGCAATTGTGTTATCCAGAAACGGCAAACTGTAAAATGGTTTTCGGCAAACAAATATTTCCGGTTTCCCATTACATCCCATGACGGAATTTGGAATAGCTTCTCACAACCAGTGAGCTGTGCACTTTCCAGTTTTATACTCACTGATTGAGTCCTACAGTTTTTACACCGATTCCAAACGGTATTTTGAGAAGATGTTTCATTGCTAAATACTCGATAGTGTCGCCGTCACTATGCGAGGCGACCGCCGCCGAAAGAAATTTAAGGTGGTCAGAACAGGGATCGAACCCAGGATCTCATTTACAAGAGGCGCGCATTCTAACAACTGCAGTATTTATGAATGTGCTTTCTTCCTCTTCTTCACATTTGGTTTGTCAGTATATATTTTACCAGGTGGTTTTACAACGACAACACGATAACAATAAAATCTATTTAAGTTTTGTTTGTTTTCAGTCCACTGTCAAATTCAACTCAAGTGCATATACACATTACAATTAAGAAACAAATTTACTAAATCAAAATACATATGAATTTGAAAGTCATGTGAGACAACGAGATAAAACAATTAAGTTAGCTGTAGTTTCGCTACCACCTGCTCCAAATACATTTTGTATTTTGCGTCTGTATTTTTCTCGTTTAACTTTTTCTATTGAATGCCACTTTTTCCTAGTGATGGACTTAAAATTACACTGTGTGTAATTTTTTAAATCATGGAAATATAACCATATTTCCACCACTACGTGATAAAAGACAAAAAAAGACCCGTCTCTCCCAGTTTTGCCCAAAGTCATGCACTTTTTTTTATTAGCCTCCAAAACTTTGGGGCCTCGACGTCTTTTTTGCAAAAAATGTGATAATTTTGTCAGGCTCATATCTTGCAAACCGTTCGGAATTTTGATTTACTTTCTGAGGGAAAGTTGTAGCTCTTGTCATAGAGAACAAAAATTCTGAACATATAAAATCAAAAATACAAAATCAAAATCGCAAAAACTTTTAAAAAAATTTTAATCCTTTTTCCCCCTGTTCAGGGCCATAGTTAGCAAACCGTTCAAAATTCAAGGAAACAATCAACTACAAAAATGTACCTAAGTTCTCAATAAACAACTTATGAACTTCCTAGGAATGATTCTTAACACCGTTTAGGTAGCGCTTAGGTAGCTTTTAGGTAGCCGCAAAAGTGAAAAATTTCCCGAAATTTGTAGCCCCGCCTGCTGTTGTTATCGAGACCAGACGTCTCACTAATCTTGCCTGTCATGAAGGGTCACTGTATCATTGGACGACGCGCAGAGAGGCTGAAACTCTTGAGAAATGAGTTTGCAGAAGTTGCAGTGATGAAGTGCCCCGCTCTTTCCAGAAGGCGGCAGGCAAGACTAGGCCCACATTTATTTGGGAAGTTAGCAAAACTGACTGGTGCTAGCATCCGTAAACTCCTGAACCTTTTAAAGCAGTCAAAACTGGTTCCTTTTGTCCTTGAGGTATCACAATGGACCACAAAGTATAAGTGAACCTGACATGCAGGCTGCCACTCCAACTTAACGGAACCAAACCCGTCATGCCAGGTCTCTTCACGCGAATCTTGCACACAATTCACTTTTTTTGGATAACTAGCTACAAAACAGTATTCATGGAAGATTGACAGATGAAAAGTGCGGCGATTAAAAACAAGTAAATAAATGGTTTCCCATTACATCACATGAAGAGATTGGAGAGGCTTCTCACAACTAGTGAGCTGTGCTTATAATAATTTTACAGTTACTGATTGGGTCCTACAGTTTTACACCGGTTCCGAACGGTATGTTGAGAAGCTTTTTCATGGCTAAATACTACATAGTGCCGCCGTCACTAAGCGAGGTGACAGCCGTCGAAAGAAATGTAAGGTGGCACAATAGGGATTGAACCCACGTTCTCATGTACAAGAGCCGCGCATCCAAATATTGCACCACCGATAGCCTTTAAACCATAGCGGTCACTAAACTCAATTAATCATAGATGTGATATGGAAAGAAGAAGGAGACTTATGACCAGTTTCACAGTTGAAAATTCTCCATTTAAATTAAATTTAAATGCCCCATATTTGTCACTCAAATGTCATTTAATATGAAAATATTTTGGGAGCTTTTAAATGACGAGTGTGAAACTCGCTCTTCGAGTGTCAAAAAATCTGTTTTTAGCTTTTGGCCGATTCTCAAGTACGCCAAATAGAATGACAGGTTATCTGGAAAACCTGTAACCTTTCGTTATATCAGGTGACACATACTTTTGAATGGCGTAATGCTCAGACTGGCCAAAAGGTAGGATATAATTATTCAATTCAATATGATTGGAATTATCTCAATTTGAAGTAGAAAATACCCATTTCAGTTAGACTTCTCAAGTCTCTCAAAATAAATGAAAAACAAAACCAAAGTTCATGAAATGTTTGCACAATTTTAAAAAAGGAAAACTATAGACTATAGACAACTTGTGCTTATTTATTTGCCCCTGACTGCAATTGCATACACAAGTTATAGAGTAATGTCATATAGAGCTGCCACTCTTCTCATGTGACATTTCCTTTTACACTGTTCATGGTGCGGTTGGTGCGATTGAGAGTTATTTGACGTAAATTGACTTACACCAGGTGGAGTTACAAAAATTGTTGACTAAAATTTGTCATGTCGTTTTGATGAGAAACTGAGAAATTTAAACGTATTTTGGACCTTTTCGTTATCTTTGATTGTTAGTTTGTGGTGGATTTACCCGAAAATGTTAACACACAAAACGAAATACCATTGCTGATTTATTGATGCTTGGTTTGAGCCATTGCCTCTATCTGGTATTATTAAAACAATAATTTCCAACATGCAAGGTCCACATGCAACATCCCAAACTTTGTAAATTTACTCAGTCAAAGCCATTGCCTCCATCTGGTATTATTAAAGCGATACTTTCCAACATCCAACCGCCCATCTGCAACACACCAAATGTCATAAATTTACTGAGAGAGTTGGCTACTCTATACGTCATTACTCTATGACATAAGTCAACCAACAGCAAACATCAGACCAACGTGCAGACATATCAATTCATTTAATTGCCTTTTTCGGTAGCAAGACACAACTCTCTCTGGTCTTTGTTGCTCTGGTCTTTCAGTGATTGTTGTTATTGCAAGTGTCCTTTTTGGTTTGTTTTACAAATAACATTCGGAGTAACTCTAGTCAAAAATGAATATCCTGGACAACGCATTCGTCTATACATACTGTGCACATTTGTATTGACGATTGATTCGTTTTTTAAATTGCTTGGTAACAAAAAATCTTCTTTCTTAAGTTGATACAATTTGTATTTCTTCTCTATTATTGTCAATTTTGTATAGAACTGCTTGATTTATTTAATATGAGCACAAGGACACTCAATTAAATCAAGTGTAACTTGTTTAGTTTATTTATAAGATTGCTTTTGCTGCAACAGTTTTTGCAAACGAATAATTTAAAATATTTTTCTTTTCCTGTATAATCAATTTATTTGGGAAATAACATGTAGTTCTGATGTTTCAAGTAATTAAGAAAAATGCCCGAAGCCTGTAATGGTTTTAGTATGAAAAACCTATCGTATGTACATCTCAATCCTTTTTCGTATTCACTGAAAATGTTTGAAATGTTCTACCCAGAAAACCGTTGGAATCTAACTAACTACAAGTATATCTCAAAAATGTAATGGTTTAGAACCTAAGATACATGAGATATGTTTGTTAACGCATCCACAATGAGATGCCAGTCAAGATGTGAAAATAAATGATGATGTTGGCCAAAAAGATGATGATTTTACAGACCCTCAAATGTTGGATGACGTTGCGCCGAGAACAAACACAAACGATTTAAACAATCAGTTGCACGGACAGTCAGGCAGACTTTCGTACACAAGCAGAAATTGATATATAAAAAAAAGAAATATGCCAGTGATGCTGCAATAAATATTTCAAGATGCAACTTAGCCGCTCGGGCAACAAAAATATCAACAGCGACATCACAACTCTACTATGACTGAGGTCACGTATCCTGTTGTTCGGGTAAAGTGGCTGTGATACAGCAGAGATAGCAGCATCGAAAGCATCCAGCAACATCAGCATTTGAACTACATATCTTGAAGGAGGAGCAGCCTTAGCGTAGTTGAGTTAGTTATGATAAGGTTACAAAGGGGTGGGCAAACTGCTGGTTTCTCTTTCGCATGTTAACTATCAACTATTGTGCCCGAAATATTCCCATGTTGAACGACTGAAAGAGAGCCATATGAAGTTCACTTTAACAACATTGCACTGAAACAATTTGCTGCGTAATATTATTGAAATATTCTTCACAAAAAAAATTCTTCATTAATCCTATGAAATTATTCATAAACTCCATAGATATTATGACAAATCACATGAGGTGTCAGGGGACACCCGCTTGGAACGAAGTTCCTTTCGCTATATATAATGTACTAGTTAGTTCCAACACGCTGAAGGAGCCCGTTGAAAAATACGATAATTTAAATGGATGTTTAAGAAAAGATAGTTGTTGTAAAATTATAAACTTTTTTTAAGAACTTTTTTTCATATAATGTATTTTTTTTATAAATATATGTATTATATTTTCCCGAAAAGTTCCTTTTTTAAAGAGAGGTACTTCTTTTATTAAAAGCTAAAAATTTTTTTAAAAACAGGTACTATTTTTAAGAAGAAGCACATTCTGTAAAAAAAAACTCATAAGAGTATGAACTTTTTTTTTCACAAAGAAGTACATTTTAAAATTATTCAGGGATGATTTTTAATTATTCGGCCTTTTATTGGTACTTTTTAATTTTGTATTCTATATCTCTATTAATAGAGATAACGATTTCAAAAGGGGGTTTGGCAAATGGTGACCGATGGTTCTCTGGAGATGGAAAGAAGTTTCTGCAAATATCTGCTAAACAAAAAACATGTCTAATGGGAACCGATGGTTCTCTGGAGATGGAAATAAGTTTCTATAAATGTTTTCTTGTGTGTTTTGTTTGCGATATTTTACGAACACTTGCATAATAGTGAATTCTCAATTCAAATGAGAGTTCGTTTGCATTTAGTTTGATGAATTTTGCAATAGCATCATTCCAAACAACTGCTGATGAAGATCTTAGCAAGATCTGAAATAGCTATACGGTTTGCAAGGAATCATAGAAACACATTTGCAAAACTACTTTTTAAAATCTTCACCCCTATTAATATAGATATAGACTGACCTCGAGCTCGAATAAAAAATTAAAAAGTGGAAGTAATTTTTTTAAGAACAGAACACTTTTAAAGAAGGAAAATGTTATGTTTTTAAGAAAATGTACTTATTTTCAGAAAGGCTACTTATCTCAAGAAACGAAAAGAAAATTTATTATTTTATTTTTAAGAAAAGGTACTTTTAAGAAAAATAATCTTTGTAAGAAAATGTGTATTTTTAAGAGAAGGTATATTTTTGAAGAAATTGGGTATTTGTTGAAGAATTGGTCCCTTTTTCTAGAATAGGTACATTTCTAAGAGTAGGTGCTTATCTGGAGAAAAGTTATGTTGTTTCACAAAAAATTTATTTTTAAAGAAGAGCTAATTTATTAAGAAAAGGCAACATCTATGCAGTGGCTTTCGACGAAAGCCTGCAAAGGAAAGAAATGTTGTGAACGTTGATGGTTATGGTAAAGTATTTGTTGTGGATGGATTTGGATGGAGTGTTGAGACAATTCTCGCGTACTTGAGATTTGTTTATCCCTATAATGTGTGATGATATACCTAAATACTTGTGGAGAAGGGAGCTGATGACCATCCACCATAATGATCAATTTCACACATTTATTTTTTAATATTTCTATTAAAATGTACTTTTTCATAGAAAAAGTACTTTTAATAGTTATTGATCTTGAATCGGACAATTATTAAAGAATAGGCAATTTGTTGTAAGAAAAATTACTTTTTTAAGAAAAGCTACTTATTAAAAATAATAATACTGTTGTTAAGAAAAGGTACTTTTTGTAAGAAAATTTACTTTTTTTAAGCAAAGGTACTTCTTTAAGATAAGGTATTTTTTTAAGAAAAGATACTTTGTTTAAGAATATGAGTACCTATTTTTTGTGATAAAATTTACTTTTTTTAAGAAAAGGCACTTATATAAAAAAAAATACTTTTTTTAAACTTCTTTCACTTTGAAAATGTCACTTCACTTCTAAATTTACTTTCTATTGAGTTCAAAACTATAATATATACTAAATATTGGTTACAGGCTCCACCTGGAATACTCCCCATTAAACAAGAAATTTTCCAACATATGCGAGACATCTAGTTAGTCTAGACACAAACCAAAAGTAAACAATATAGTTGATAATAGTGGGTTGTGGTATAATAGTCTTAAAACAAACGTTGTTTAATTTTTTTTAATTTAACCCCCATCCCGAAACGCGCAATAACGAACTTCGTACCGAAAATAAAATCAAATTATATTAAACTTATGAAAAAAAATTAAAAACTTAAGTTGAATTCCTTGAGTGTCTGTTATGCCCAGGAAAATGTTTAAAATCTAGAAACATTTCTTCTACTCATTCTGGGCGGGAGTATAATTATAGATAATTTGTTTCCTCCCCAGCGCTGTAGCTCTTGTACTGCCTATCAAACACTGTTCAGTGGCCAAAATTTGACACCGAAATCAAACCGTTCCCAGGAACAACAAATGAACTTCATTAGTAAAAAAATAAATAAATAGTTTCCCATTACATCCCATAAAGGGACTGGGGAGAACTTCTCACAATCACTGAGCTGTGCGCTTTCCAGTTTTCACTCACTGATTGGGACCTACAGTTTTACACCGATTCCGAACGGTATTTTGAGAAGCTTTTTCATGGCTAGATACTCGATAGTGTCGCCGTCACTATGCGAGGTGACCGCCGCCGAAAGAAAATTTGAAGGTGGTCAGAGCCGGGTTCGAACCCAGGATCTCATGTACAAGAGCCGCGCACACTAACCATTGCACCACCGACGGCAACTTCATTAGTAGCAAAACTAAACTACAATAAAATATGGGATGCATCAGAAGGGCCTAGACCGGCGATGATCTTGTAGAGCGGTCCCGAATGGTAATATGACCAGAATTTTGTAACTTTTTAAGGATAAAAATCGGTAGTTAATTCAACAAAGTTCGAAAATGTTGTATTGAGATTTTATGAACTTTGACAATTCAACTACCGAATTTATTTTAAATACCGAGTTTTAATACTCATAAAATCTGCACCGGCACCGGAATTCTTTAACTTTTTAACGACAAAATCGGTAGATAATTTCTCAAAATTCATAAAATTTCAATACAAAATTTCCGAATTCTGTCAATTTACCTACCAATTTGGCCGTTAAAAATTTACAGAAATCCTTTAACTTTTCAACGTAACTTTTTAACGATAAAAGTCGGTACTGAAATTGACAAAATTTGGACATTTTATGTTGAAATTTTATAAATTTCGACAATTTAACTACCGATTTGTATCGTTAACTAGTTGCAGAATTCCTTTGGGTTCTGAATACAAATTTTACGAATTATGTCAATTTAACTACTGATTTTTATCGCTAAAATATTGCAGAATTCCGGTGCAGAGGATTCATGGAGCTGAAAAACCTCGAACTTGTCGATTCATGGGTGTTTTAACCGTACACTCCACTCTAAGGGAACATCTTCATTAAATTGGACGGAAGGACAAACGAAAGTAGAACCGACGGACAAAAAAAAACGCCCAAACGACGAAGAATCGTACGCAGCCAGTTTTTAGATGTAATCGCAACGCAACGATGCAACACACTACTAAGCGAGGTGACCGTCGTCGAAAGAAATTTAAAATGTTCAGAGCTGGGATCGAACCTAAGTTCTCGTGTACAAGAGTCGCGCACTACCCATTGCACCACCGACGGCCACATGTATATGCATGAACATGCATCGACTCAAAACTAATTACGTTCTTGAATTGGTTCACGCTTCTTTCAACAAAAGTAAACTGGTAAATTTTAATGTTGAGATGGTTTTCGTCGTCGTTCAAATAGTGCGGATTGAGACACTCTTGTTTCGATAATCCACGCCATAAAACGTAAAAAATCATCACGCGAAAATTTTAACGGGTTAATTCCATTTTTTGACCGAGATGAATTTTTCAAAGCACTGTAAATGGGGTAGTCCAAGGTAAAAAAGGAGATTTTCCAAGTGACATGTCAACGATTTTGATGAAATTTGGTAGAAAGTAAGCCTATTCCAAGAAAAGATCAACCCCAAAATTGGAGCATTTTTTTTTTTAGCTTTTTGTGGGGTTTGTAAGATTTCAAAGGAATCAGTATAGTTTTTTTTAATTTCAAATAACTCGAAAACGGTAAAAGCTGGACTTTTAAAAGTTTCAACGAATGTTCACAAGTAAATTGAGTTTAAAAAAAAATAATTTTTTTTTGCAAATATCATGGATTTTTTCAGAAAATTTAGTGTAGCAAAAAAGAGCCATCGTTCGATTTTTTCCAAACACTTTGCGGGGTTCGGCATGTAGGTAGGGTGCAAAATGAGGGAGTTATAGCCATTTGTGTGAAGAAGCATAGGCTTACTTTCTACCAAATTTCATTAATATCGGTGACATGTCACTTGGAAAATATTTTTTTACCTTAGACTCCCCAAATACAACAAATAGTGCTCGTAAGAAAAAGCGTTCTATGTATTTTTATGCTAGAAAATTTCGAACTTTCCAATGGAAGTTTCAGTTTTTCATCTGGCAATACTACACCATTTCCAATTGAAATTTGAAAAGTAGCAAATTTTATTTAGAAAAATATCAATTGGAATTTGAAAATTACATTTGAAATTTGAAATACATCAATTGAAATTTAAAAATTCTATTTGAAATATATCAATTGAAATTTAAATAACATCAATTGAAATTTAAAACACATCAATTCAAATTTAAAAGACATCAATTGAATTTTGAAACACATCAATTGAAATTTGAAAAATTCGTCACTTGAAATTTAAAAATTATTAACCGATTTTATGTATTAGATTTCTAAATTTCAATTGGTGTATTTTAAATTTCAATTGATGTGTTTTAAATTTCAATTGATGCCTTTAAACTTCAATTGATGTGTTGCAAATTGCAATTGATGTATTTCAAATTTCAATTGTTGAATTCCAAATTTGAATTGATGTGTTTTAAATTTCAATTGATGTCTTTTAAATTGCAATTAGTGTGTTTCAAATTTCAATTGATATATTCTAAATTCCAATTGATGTTTTTCAAATTTCAATTGATGCATTTCATATTTCAAAAAGAATTTTCAAATATCAATTGATTTTTTTCAAATTTCAATTGGAAATGCCCGACATATAAATAGCATTTGTGGTAGATTTCCCATTTCATTTGATTTGTTGTTATTCCTGTTGGAATTGTTGCAAAAAATTGCAACTCGTTTATTATTGGCAAATTTCAAATGCAGTTTTTTCCCGTGTATACCTGTAAACATATAAAACATTTCTGCTACGAACTTCTAAAACTAACAATTCCTATGTTTGCATAAGAAATTGTGGCGCACATTCTTTGATTTCACTCGAATTTTTTTGTGCGTTTAATGTAAAACTTGTAAAATTTGTGTTGGATTATCCACAGGTTTTCCTGGCTGTTGGGTTGGAAGAAGTAAATAAAACAACATGCGAAGAACTTAATTTTGTACGTCTACACTTTACAATTTATTGTGGCTGAATTGAAATCCTTGCAGCTAAGCCAAGACGAAAGAGAGACTTGTGTTCAAGTTTAGATGTGTGCGGATTGATAAAACCGAAATCTACAAATAATGCCAAGGAGTGAGAAGATGAAGTTGTCTGGGTTCGAGTTTGTTGCGATATGTCAAGGAGTGGTATGCAAAACAAATACGAGTAGGTATAAAGCCTTACGTTACGTTTGCGTATGTTAATTTCTATACAAATACAATAGGTGACTTTTGATTGTAATTTTTACATGAAAAAAAAACCAAAATCCGTAAAGTCGGTTATCATTCATTAAGCTGGCAACCATCACACCATTGTACAAAGGATACTTTCCAACATTAACAATACTTGTCACTTTACAATTTCTATCGAAAAAACACAGCTATTGTTTGGTTTTCAAGAATTAGCTAAAGAGAAAATAAACAATTTGACGATATTGTGAATGGAGTCCATATATTTAAATTTTTTTACATGCACCTTAAGATTCTCTAAATTAAAATATTTTCCTGGAGTTGTCGCTACAAAAGCACAATAACGCACATCTCCTTATTCATGTCAGCAGAATGGTTTACACTCACACATGCGTCCTTAATTGCGATTAGGTGGTAAGAAAGTTAGTAAGGATTTTTTCTTGTAAATATATGAACGTTCAGCGTTGATTGTAGCTTTATATTAATCACTGCACGTTTTTCTGTAAACGGCAGCAAAAAGTTTTTGTTTGTGAGGAACGTAAGGAACAGGGATTTACAAAAGAAACTACATGTGTGATGAACCAAGAAAAAAAGGAAACAAAATCACAAAACTTTCCGTGTGATGTCATGTGTTTGCATGCAAATTGTGTTTGGTATTATAAAACAAGATATTTGTAAATTATGAAAATATACGGCAAATCAGCGACGCAATGTCACCCTACAGTGTGTGGAAAATAGAAGATCTTTATCGTAAATATAAAAAAGAGTTTTGGAAAATACATATATTCATTAATTCCCTGCATATGCAACTACACCATTTCCAATTGAAATTTGAAAACAATCATTTGAAATTTAAAAATTCTATTTGAAATTTGAAATACATCAATTGAAATTTGAAAATTCTATATGAAATTTGAAATACATCAATTGTAATTTGAAAAACATCAATTGAAATTTAAAATACATCGATTGAAATTTGAGACACATCAATTGAAATTTGAAATACATCAATTGTAATTTGAAACACATCAATTGAAATTTTAAACAAATCAATTGAAATTTAAAAGACATCAATTGAAATTTAAAAATCTAATACATAAAATCGGTTAATAATTTTTAAATTTCAATTGATGTGTTTTAAATTTCAATTGATGTCTTTCAAATTTCAATTGCTGTCATTCAAATTTCAAGTGATGTTTTTTAAATTTCAATTGATGTATTTGACATTTCAAATAGATTTTTTAAATTTCAATTGATGTATTTCAAATTTCAAATATAATTTTCAAAATCAATATATCGCGAAGCGATATCCTTCTCATCAAATCACATTTCGTTTATATGTCTGCATAATATGTAGGGTTTATATTGACCTGCATTCCCATGATTGCAAATAATATTTAAATATGATTTTATAACCATTAGTACTGCACAGTGTCGTGGGATCAGGAAAAAATAATGTACAAGAGTGTAAGAACAAAACTCATTAACTGTAAGATACCCCTGTCTTTATCACCAAACAAAGTAAATAAATATTATCCCACACTGAAAGAATAACGCTTCGTCGCATGGATGAAACATTTTCGTTAATATTTTTAAGTTGCTACAATGAAAAGTCTCGTATATTCGACAATTTGGTACTCGCTGCAATAAAAAATTTCATACATGATGTTTTGACAATTTTTCATTTCGTTGCTGCAACAACTTAAATTTCCTTCCTGCAACAATTTTACTTAATTTCAATTTTGTAGGAAACTGGGTTAAACATTAAATAAAATAAGGTCATGAAATTTAAATTACTGATATTTGGTTTATGAGTAGCAACTTCGTTGCTGCAATGAAACAACTTCATTGCAGCAATGAAGTAAAGTCATTGCAAAAACGATACTTATTCATTGCAGCAATGAAAGAAATTCGATGCAGCAACTAAACAAATTCTTGCAGGAACGAAACACTTTCATTGCAGCAACTACCACACTTTTGCAGTTGATGAACACATTCTCGTAGCGGGAATGAAACTGTACGTTAGCTCACTTTCGATGACAAAAGTTGTTGGGGTGATGAACATTTTCGTCCCTGTGACGATGCTTTTTCGTTCATGAAATGACAAGGGGGAGCTTCTCGCAATCAGATGGGTGGGCCATTTAATTGTTCATACTCACGGATTGGAACCGTGTGCGTTTCAACGATTGCGAATGGTTTTTTTTTGAAAAACTCTTCAGTGACTAGTTACTCGATAGTGTTGGCATCACTAAATGAGGTCAAAATCGTTGAAAGAATTGAAATGTTATCAGAGCAGGGATCAAACCCACTTATTATGTAAAATAATCGAGCACACTGCCAACTGCACCAACGAGCTCTAAACCCTTAAATTCGTAACATATTCATACACACTGCCAGAGATGTTAGTGATGAAAACATCTTAAAGATTTGGACTCGCGATGTGATCTTATCGCGATCGCTGGCGTACAAGTCGTATAATGCGCTCTTTACATTTTCAACTCCGTCGCGACTATTGCCTGTTAAAATCGTGACCGAGATATATCTGCAGATCTTTAAATTTTAAACTCGCTCGCGAGTTTTACTTTTTAAACTCGCGATCGAGTTGAAGTAACACCGTGAACGGGTTGAAAACTGAGCTGGATCGCAATTTATTCATTGGCCTTCGACGAGCGGAAAAAGAGCGCTTCCGTACTATGATTTTAGACGATTAAGCCATTTCCGTCCGGCTGACTGGGATTGGGTTTGGGATTAAAATGGGTCATTTCCATGTTTTATATTTATATATCTCTACTACACAATTGCCAATCGAAATTTACAAAAAAAATCAACCGATATTTAAAAATTCTGTTTGAAATACATCAATTGAAATTTAAAACACACAATTGAAATTAAAAGCGCATAAATTGAAATTTGAAACACATAAATTTAAACTTGAAAGACATTTAAAATAAATTTAAAATACATCAGTTGAAATTTAAAATACATCAATTGAAATTTAAAAGACATCAATTGAAATTTAAAAGACATCAATTGAACAAGGAATCAGAACATGGAATTAATTAACCCGTAAACATTTTCGCGCGATGATTTCTTACGACTTTTGGTGTGGATTATCAGGACAAGAGTGTCTCAATCAACCTGTTTCGACTTTTGGTGATGAAGCACTATCAAAAACTACCAAGAGTTCAGGCTCGGACGGTTGTTCTGCCACAAAACATCGATGCAGTGCATGAACTGTGTCACACATCGTGAGATAGAGGTATCCTTGCACATTAATTCCACTTCAATGCCCAGCGGCGGAACTCGCAAGGCCTTCCACAAATAAGGCATGCGCTGCAGAATGGCTCTTTTGTAATGCCGTCCTAAAATAAGGCCTGCATAATGCACGAAGTTTTTCATCAGATATAACCAAGAAGAAGATTTTTACAATTTTGAGAAATTTCTTTTCCGATTCTTTTTAACCGTAATTTACTCGGAAAATTTCATACAAATTTTCAAATTATTGATATTTTAAATTAATATTTTCCAGGGTATTTTTAAAATTTTCAATAGGCATTTTCAATACTTATGAATAGAAATGTAAAAGTGGATAATGAGTTTGTGATAAAATAAATTATTTTAATTTTACTTTTGTTTAACAAAAATAAATTAAAATAAATTCCTTCTAAGGCCTTCCTCTTTGCATGCCTTCTAAGGCCTTCTTTAGGCAATGGGTAAGGAAGGCCTTGCCTCCCAATCTCACGCAATGTTAAAAAGAAAGGAGTAGGTAATGTGTAGGGAAGGCCTTCCGTATTTGAAAGAAGGCTTGTTTGGTCATGATTTCAGTACATCCAGGTCATGACTTCCGCCACTGGGTACATTCAATTTTGCATGAACATTTGGCTGTAGAAAAAGATTTGTCCGCGTTGGATCCCACATAATTTGACAATCGCCCCAAAAAAAGGCTCGTGTCAATTGGTGTAAGGAAATGATTGAAAAGTTCGACCGTGGTACTTCAAAAGACGTGTATAAAATCGTAACGAATCATAGAAATATGCGTATGAGCCGGAAACGAAATAGCAATAGACCGTGGGGGTCTTTCAAGACGAGCTAAATGCAACAAAAGTAGTTCGTAGAAGAAGCACAGCGAAGCAAATGGTCGCACGTTTCTTCGGCCGAATGGGGCATGTAAAATGGGGAAATGGGGAATATTTTGAAAAACAATAAAGCTATTTGCATTTAAAAATGTTTGTTATTATTTGCTATTTCCGTAATATAAAAAGCAACGCTCCCTCGTATATGCGATTAGCTTCAGACATACGTTAATATCCTGTAAATGTCCATTTAGCTGGAGAAACTAGACCAGGTTGTCACACCCATTCTGGTACCTCTCATGTAAAAGCTTGGTGGACGTCCGGGTTGCCAATACGATACATCGCGTGAAACACTTCCGATCTTAATGGAATTAGGCTTCATGTTATCAAACGCCCGTCACCGACTAAGGCAAGAGTGAATTTGCCACTCCCATTTTGCTACCACCAATACAAAATTTATTCGGCTGGCTGGATTTTCTGCTAGATAACTTCCGCAGAACAGAACCAATCTCTATGAAGTTTCGTACTAAACTATTTTGTCAAATGTTACATTTCTATGGAAAATGAGTTGATATGCCACACCCACTCTGGTACCTATACAAGCCCATACAAAAGTTGAGCGGATATCCGGTTGAACGACAGATAACTATAATAAACCACAGCCGATCGTAATGTAATTCGGTACTAGATAATATTCTGCTTAAAGCTACTGTGTAGTTAAAAATTACATGAGGTGTCAGGGGACACCCGGTTGGAACGAAGTTCCTTTCGTTATATATTATGTACTAGTTAGTTCCAACACGCCTAAGGCACCTGTTGAAAAATACTGTAATTTAAATGGATCTTTAAGAAAAGATACTTTTTGTAAAATGATAAACTTTTTTAAAGAAATGTTTAATTTATTGAATGTAAATATTTTTTTTAAAAGTATATTTTTAGGTCCCTCTTGTAAGAATATGTATTATATCCTTTCTTTGATGAGAGGTACTTGTTTCATTAAAAGCTAATGTTCTTATATAAGAAAACGCCTACGAGTATGAATTTTTTTTTTTTTTACAAATAAATCCTTTTTTTTAGAACAGGTACTTTTTAAAGAACTGGTACTCTTTTTAGGATAAGGTTATTTTTTTAAGGAAATTTACTTATTTTTAGGAAGGCTACTTATCTCAAGAAAAGAAAAGGTAATATTTTATTTTTAAGAAAGGGTAATTGCAAGAAAATAAATTTTTGTTAGAATAGGTATTTTTTGTAAGAGAAGGTATTTTTTTTTTGAAGAAAAGCTTTTTTTTACGAAAGAACAGGTAAAATTTAAGAGTAGGTACTTATCTCAAGAAAAGTTATTTTGTTTTACTAAAAAGGTACTCTTTAAAGAAAATGTAGTTTTTCAAGAAAAGGTAATTTGTTGTAAGATATTGTACTTTTTGAAGAAATGGTACTTATTTAAAAAAAATTTTTTTTAGTTAAGAAAATGTTATTTTGTTAAAACTGCTTCACTTTGGCTTTTCTAAATTTACTTTTTATTCGGATCAAAGCTGCAATATGTAATAAACAGGCTCCACCTAGAAACTTTCCCATTAAACAAGAAATATTCCCCAATATGTTAGTCTAGACACAAACCAAACCAAAAGTACGAGTGTAAGAGTAAGTGTGCTGCCAAATGTAATTCCATGCTCAGGGTTGTACTTCATGGATTTGCCAGTCTTGCACTTTGGCTTTTCTAAATTTACTTTTTAGTGGGTTCAAAACTACAACATGTAATAAACAGGCTCCACCTAGAAAACTTCCCTTTAAACGAGTATTTGTCAAACTCACACAACCATTCGTTCGCTTCAATTTTTCCTCTAACAACGTGTATGCACTGAACAAAAAATCTTATTCATTAAGTGAAATTAAAAAAATTCTTCTTCCCACTCAACATTATGTCAAATAAAAGTACAAAAACTAATAACAACAAAATTCAGTTGTTTTCAAAAAGTTTTATTTTATTATGATGACTAATATAAAAATTTCAATTACAGCTTTGATTTATTTTATCAGTGTGTGAAGTCCAAATACAATGACACAGACGTAGAAGTTAATGAACAAAATTCAAAAAATCATCCGACGCGAACCTGCTCAGTTGACTCCTGGCACTGATGTTCGTTTTTTAGCGTCGGGCACTAATTCTATTGCCGTGCCCGCGGACATACTGGTGGCAAACACTGCTTTAAACCAAACCAAACCAAAAGTACCCAACAAAAAAAAAATAAATGGTTTCCCATTATATCCCTAGAAGAAATCGGGGAGAGCTTCTCACAACCAGTAAGCTGTGCGCTTTCTAGTTTTATAATCACTGATTGGGACCTACACATTTACACCGGTTCCGAACGGTATTTTTGAGTAGCATTTTCGTGGCTTAATACTCGATAGTGTCGCCGTCAATATGCGAGGTGACCGCCGTCGAAAGAAATTTTTAAGGTGGCCAGAGAAGGGATCGAACCCAGGATCTCAAGTACAAGAGGCGCGCACACTACCCATTGCACCACCGACGGCCACACAAAAGTACCCAATATAGTTGATAATAATGGGTTGTAATAAAGTAGTTCAAAAAACGTGCGATAAGGAACTTCGCTCCAAAATTGACTATTGTGCCACACCCATTTTAGTATCTCCCATACAGAAATTGGGCGAACATTCCGGTTGGCCGAATCGATATCTCCCATAAACCACAACTGATATGAATAAAATTTGTTACTGGGCAATATTTGGTCAAAAGCTAGTGTGAACAAATGAACACGTTCGCCATGCCCATTTTTTAACCTGCCCCTTCGTTCAATGAGGATATGGAAAAGTCGATTAACCCGACCGAAATTCTGTACTGGTGATAATCAACTTAAAGAATTGTTAAGCATTTTTCGGGTCTAAGTTTTGTCCATGATGAAATGGCAATGCCAAGTGGGTATATGTGATTTCGACACGAATAAGCATAGAACTGTTAAAAATTATACACTGAAAACCCAAACAGCATTAACATCTCAGTTTATGACTCACTTGCGGTAAACGAAAGATGAGTTAATAGAAGAAATTTTCGATTCTCGTCAGAATCATAGTCTAAACTTATTATATATCGTTTGTTGCAAAAGTAAACGATTTGATTTATTCATCTCAAAGGAAATGATAGTATGGTCCAAATGTCCGATTGCTGGAATTACAATCCCCAAAAGAAAATCAGAAATGTCGTTTGGAGGTAAGGAAATGTTTGATTGCTTGCTAGTTTTAAACTCACTAAGTGGGATCTAAGTTTTTACACCGATTCCGAACTGTTTTCTGAAAGGCTTTTCCAAGTGGTATAAGCAGAGTTCGTATTTGTGGAATGTGTAACGATCGTTTACCCATTACCCACAGGAAAATCGCCTATTACCCATTACCAAAATAAGAAAATCGCTAAAATAAAAAAGTGGCTATAACTCGAAAACGCTGCGTCAAACCGAAAAAATAATAAAAATTGTACCCCCATAGGAGTCTTTAACCAATGGGTGTCTCCGATATGGCATAACTCTTTATTTTAGCGAATTTCGTATTTTAGCGATTTTTGGAAGAAAAATTCTTCCAAGCGAGTTGGACCACTTTATGAAAACCCCTTAGGAACTTGGCTAAAATTGGTGATTTTTTCGATTTGGCGCTCCGTTTATAGATATAAACATGAGGGCGTTTTAGCGAGTTTTTGTTTGAAAAATTTTATTTTTAGCGATTTAAAAAAAAAAAGTGATGCCAATATAATTTTTATTTTAGCAATTTTTTTATTTTGGCGATTTTTCAAAAAAAAAATTCGTCGATACGAATTGGAACACATTATGAAAACCCCTTAGAAAACCGCAAAAATTGATTATTTTTTCGTTTGGACGCTCCGTTTCCGAGATATAGAGATTTTTCCTAATTTTTTGATATTTTCGATCAAAAATGGGGATGGGTTACCCATCGTCGTGGGTAGCTACTCATTATTTTTCCCATTTCCCTGAGGGTAATAGGTAAGCGTGATGAGTAATTCCCCATTGAAGTGGGTAGCTAACTATTATTTTCCCCATTGCCCTGAGGGTAATGGGTAATCGTGATGGGTAATTCCTCATTTTCGTGGGTAGCTACCCATTATTTTCCCCATTGCCCTGTGGGTAATGGGTAAACGATCGCTACCCATTACCCACGGCAATAATAATGGGTTACCCACGAAAATACGAACCCTGGGTATAAGAAAAATCAATTTTTGTAAACACATTCGCAACACTGTGCGAGTTACTGTCACACACAATAAAAACAGTCACCCGTATACGTACACATACATATGCGATATACTATAAAATGAGCGATGAATGTTTATAAAGGTTAAAAGGCAACAGTAACTACAACTACATAAATGTAGATGTACACGTGCACATGAAACAATACCAGCTACGCATAGAAGAAGAGGAAAAAGTAATTTCTTATGCACGTCATTACCTTACACAAGTGCTTCTTAACACGACATTACAGCAGTTGCATCTCTGTGTGCGCCTGCAACATTTTACATGAGCGAGTGAGCGCATTTCTTTCAAATTTCCACAGTTATTGTTGTAGTTGTTGTTTTTGATGGCATTAGTGCTTGCATTTGCATTCATATTTTATATGCATTTACAGTTCGTTTAATAGAAAGTTTTCTTTAACATTTGCACTTCAACACAATCACACATGCAGGTATACCCATACACTTAAATGAAGGCACATGTTAGGAGCGATAAGGCCTTCTCTCAGAATTGGTCACATTTGCCAGTTGTCTTTAGGTTGCATGGCATTTTGCTAAAGAACCTCCATGCCCAGAATGTTCTCGGTAGGCTTTATATTTTCATATTACAGAAAAGAGAGAAGAACTTTCAGTGTAATTCAGTATTTTTATACCCGCTTTGTATGATTTTTTGGGGAGTTCTTTCATGGCTAACGGTGCGATTACACGGGACAGTTCTAAACAAGACAGTGTTGAGAATATGTACACACTGAACAATCAGTATTTTTGTTGCTGTCTGGATGCAAATATAAAGCGTGTTTCGAGCTTGTCGCAAATACACTCTGGTTCACTTTTTAATGGCTCTATTCAGCAACCCGTATCGTTTGCAATTTGTAACCGATTACAGAATTTTAAAATGGAAATTGAAGCTAGACATTTTGAGATATCACAAAACTATTGACAATAGCGGTTTCTTAACTAAACAACTTTTTTTGAGCACACTATAAAAAAAAATTCCTTTTTTTTGGGTAAACATCGATTTTAGTTTTTTCCGATAGATTTAAAGTTTTTTGTTTTGCCATTTTGACTCCTAAAATGATTAAGATGTAATAAATTGTAATAAACAAACGCTCCCTACAAAAAAACTACTTTAAAAATAATAAAAAAATAATAAAGTGCCTTCATTCAAGTGAACCAAAAAAAATAACACATTTTTGAACTTTTTCTTATAAATTCTTCCAAAAAAGTTCTTAAGTTAAGAAACCACGATTGTCATGATTGATTTTTATATCTCAAGATATCTAGCTGCCACTTCCATTTTAAAATTCTGCAATCGATTAAAAATTGCAAAAGATACAGGCTGCTGAATATGGAATTTTTAGTGCCTTTAAATAAGTGAACCGGAGTGTATAATATAATTGTGTCACACATTGTGTTTTTTATTCAATATTCCTTGTTTGAGACTCAATGACTACTATATTATAATATATATGTTTACGACCCAAATATATATGGGTTTGTGATACAAATACATCTGTGTTTGTTGCACTGTTTATGCTCTCTCGAGAGCAAGAAAATAAAAGAGGGGCAACGAGTGTTTATATCTTGTAAGTGTGCATCTATCTGTATTTTTGCACTATTCTCTCAGCGAATGATTCATAAATATTCCTGAATGTGCGTGCAAATTGTAGACGAAGTCAGTGTTTCTTATTTTGGCTGATGTACTGCGTTTTAGTTTCATGTATTCAGTCATCTTTCATCGGGCAGAGGACGCTTGATCAGTGAAAAGCGAATAAACGAAGGCTTGGACGGCTAAATAGTTTGCGATGTTGCTTCGGTTTTTGTGTATGGATTTCGTATATATGTATGTGTGGTACCAAAGTCAGAAACGATTTTGACGAAAGCCCTTTGTCAGTCAGAGATTTTATTGTGAAAATCAGAACGGCGGACCATTTGTGAAATAAGTACAATAAAAAAACACAAGCAATTAATCCACGCTTGGCTTGTATGAACTATATTTGTATATTGTTTGTGTACCAACAC
Source organism: Phaonia tiefii (assembly GCA_963931995.1). Taxonomy (NCBI): domain Eukaryota; kingdom Metazoa; phylum Arthropoda; class Insecta; order Diptera; family Muscidae; genus Phaonia; species Phaonia tiefii. The sequence continues at coordinate 177,916,259 of OZ008367.1, read as the reverse complement.
ATCTGTGTCGAAAAGGAAAAACGACTTATGTGCATTTCAGACTTTTTTAGGTGAGCATCTTTGGGAGGTATTTCCCATGAGAAGTTCTGACATTTAATTAGATATGTAAACAACATCTGGTGTATGACTTCCTGATACATAAATAAAATTAACTAAAAACTGGATCTGGAGGTAATTGGGACTCCAGTGGTTATCGTAGTGCACTTAATTACTATTTTCCTAAGTGTACTTAAGACGCTTTTCCTTTTTGACACAGACATAGTGATAACCAACGCATAGCTGAAACCTTCTGAAAACAAAAACGTGAGAGACAACAAAGAAAGGAGAAGCAAAAGCACAGCAGATTCCCATTTCATAAAAAACACGTAATAATGCATTCAGTGCAAGTAAACGTTAAATGGGGCAATTTAAACCTTTTAATTGTTTGTGTTAATTATTTATAAATGTGGATTTATATTGTTAATATTAATTGTAATAAATAAATATATGTATATTGAAATCAAAGACTAATTCGTTTCTAAATATTATTATGTTTGGGAGGAAATACGCATATGTTTCCACGCAAGTATATCGTTAGCTAAAATACAAAAAAGCGTAACTAACCCAAAACTTCAAAATCGAGTTTTTGATTGATTGTTATGAATGCCATTAAACTACATGTCTACAAAAAATTTTAAACCTCTGCGATCAAAAATCTGTCTGTGTGAAATTAGAAAAAATTTCGTTAAAAATATTTATAGTTTTCATATTACAAAGTTATGTGCTTCTCCTGTAAAATTATATTTTATTAGTTTCGCCGTTTTGCATTTTAGCTAACGATATGTAGGTTTGGGGGAAACAGACGAAGGCTTTCACGTAAGTATATGGATGTTTGAGATGAAAAACACATGTTTCCGCGTAAAAGTATACATGTTTGCCAGTAAAAATCATACTGTTTACATTTAAATACAAGTGAGTTTGGGACTTGTAAACATATGAATGTATGAAGTGTGTTTCAAACATATACATGGTTCCAGCAGAATATGTTTTAAGGAATATGTTAGAGAGGCCGTTATTTTTCAACGCGTATTAGTTGTCAAAAAGGAAAAATTGTTGGTGTGACGTACGTGTCCAGCCAATTCTAAAGACAGTAAAGTTTTAAGCAACTGCCGATAGTGTCGGTTCGTGTAAATTTCGTGGTCTGATTTTGGTTTGTGTTTGCTTACATTTGACTGAAATCTTAATTGTACTAAAAGAAGATTTCCATTTTAATTCTACATACGTGTTTATATGTGTGTGTCAAACAATATTTCAATAAAGCACCAAATTATCAAAATAGAAATAAATTTCCCCAATTTATACGCTCTTGGATGATGTAAGAAGGGAGAGTCAAGTCCATACAGTAATTACTTACCTAGAGTAAATATCTCTCGCAGCAAATTTATGACATTAGGTGTGGTATTATATTTATTACCATAGTTAAAAAAAAAAAAATGCTCTAAGGGTGATACTTGCGAGATCTTTAGGGCGTTTGGGACACGCCTAAGAATTACTCGACCGGGTCTTTGGAGCACACACCGGTCTTTGGAGCAAGTGAACAAAACTTGGGGTGGGAGCTTAAATTTTTCAAAGTTGTAAAATAAGGTCCACATTTGTACACACTTTGTCGTTTGCAATAAACGGGGTTTTTAAAAAATAATTAATTGGGTTCTTTCTATACCCCAAAAGTGAACTATCACAATTTTTGAACAAATGAAAGTTCGTTTACAACAAATGAAACTACTTTTATTGTAAAACGTTTTTATTACCGGGAAAAGTATCAGCTTTTGCGATCAACCGTGAAACTAAATAGACAACGAAATATTGTTGCAGCAAAAGATATACTTTCGCGCCAAACGATCTCTAAACATTTTGTAGGTTGTGACATTAGACTTCTTGAAATGAATTTATATAGTCGGTCTGTAAAAGATTCACTGGCATCCAGTAAAATATTTTCCACCATGCACTACTACATGAATAAGGCCTTGGTAGTTCCGCTACTGAGATATGTATGTTCACACTTATGTACACTAGGGTGCAATTGGTTTTGAATTTAAACATATTTAAGAGCTTATTCCTAATTGTTGCAAGATGAGTCAAAACAAGCATCGATACTACCAACCAAAACGTCGCGATTTTGACTGCAATGTTTAAACACCATTTTGCCCCATGAGAGCGACCTAGAGATGGTCACAGCTGGATCATAAGAAAATCTACTTCAGTCCACGAAATTAAGTTTTACGCTTTAAAATTTTATGAAACCCATAAATTAGGACCATCCTAATATACAATAATTTTGAGGATACAAATTTCTGCATATGACTTTTAAACATAAAATGAGAAATGTGTGACATTTGCCTGTTTATTTTTATCTCTTGACATAAAATGAAGATAAATTTTAAATTTGTATTGTTGGTAGCGAGCAGCTAGTTACTCCAAATTACTTGTACCAAAACGTAGATTGCTGACAGGGTCCGCCTACAGACCCAGCTATGTTAGATTAGCTTAGGTTAAGGAAAGTGATTCGAGACATAGGTGCTTCGTCCCATGACTCATTTCTGGGCTAGGAATTTATACAGTGTGTGCTGTTCACAATCCCATGGAAAATTTTTTTTTACAATATAGCCATTAATGACACTGTACAACACCAATTTACGTGAATATAGTCAAACCCCAAAAACTTGGACCGCTTTATAGCTACACTTTTTTTTATGGGCATGCAAAGTTTGAATTTTCTTATTCGAACTGTCCGAAATAAATTTAAAAATCGAGTATAAATATTGAATAGAAAATATCATGTCTTCAGTGAAATTTGACAAGGATTATTTTCGTAGAATATTTGAATGCTCTATTTCAAAGCTGAAAGGATCCTTTTTGTCATTTGTTCAAAAAGTACACTAAAATTACAAGCTAGGGATTCACAATCTTTCACGAAATTATTTCTCACTAAATTTCATTATGGGTCGTCAAAGACTAAGATTCTCTATCTGTATTTTTAGACGTCCTTTTTCGAAACAAGGTCAAGAAAACTGCACCAAAATGACCGGCAAAATATCCAAATGATCTACCAATTTAATGTGGAATAGATTTCACTAGAGGATTTCGCAAACGAGTGTCCTTCATCTTGAATTTGCATATGTCCTTTTTTAATAATTGAAATCTTGAAAGCTTAAAACTTATATCTGAAGTGGTTTATTTTGAACACACTATGGTTTACAAATAGATTGTCAAAATATATGTGTCAATTGCTCAAGAAATGTCTCTTTATATTTTATATTGCAGCGAATCAAATTGATATTAGTCAATGTTTTACTTGCGATCCTGGGCTAAATACCAGCAACATGTATCTATCAACAGTTGACATAAATAACTGCAACATGTAAATGCAACATGTAGCGATCAACGTTCGACTCTTTCTAAGCAAAATATGATTAGTAATCAAATTCGTCACAAATGGAAGTCTTGCCATACCCTTGGCCATACCCTCAGAAAGTCGCAAGATGACATCGCGCGCACAATCCCCGATTGAAACTCACATGGAAGACGTAAAAGAGGAAGACCCGCAAATATGTCTGGTAGACGCAGAAGCCACAGGGAACGGATGCACATGGAGCGAAATGAAAAACTCAGTCTTAGATAGAATGAAATGGCATGATTTGGTTACGGCCTTATGCTACGCTAAGGAACTACACGCTGAAATATCTGTCTTTTTTTGTCTGCAAATATAAAGTGTGTTTGGAGCTTGTCGCAAATATAATATACTTGTGTCCAAACACAAAACACATTGTGTTTGCTATTCAATATTACACGTTTAAGACACAATGATTAATATGATATATTATACATGTTAAAAAAATGGTGTCCCATAACATCCCATTAAGGGATTGGGGAGAGCTTGTCACAATCAGTGAGATATGTGCTTTCTAATTTTACACTCGCTGATTGGGACCTACAGTTTTACACCTGTTCCGAACGGTATTTTGAGAAGCATTTTTATGGCTAAGTACTCGATAGTGTCGCCATCACTAAGCGAGGTGACCGTCGTAGAAAGAAATGCAAGGTGGTGTGAGCAGGGATCGAACACACGTTCTCATGTACAAGAGCCTCATACACTAGCCATTGCATCACCGACGGCCACATTGCGTGTCTGCGACCCAAATATATCTGTGTTTGTGATACAAATACAGCTGCGTTTGTTGCACTGTTTATGCTCTCTCGAGAGCAAGAGAATAAAAGAGGGACAACGAAAGAGCCTATCTTGTAAGTGTGTATCTGTATTTTTGCATTTTTCTCTCAGTCAGTGAGTCATAAATATTCCTAAATATGCGTGTAAATTGCAGATGAAGTCAGTGTTTTTTATTTTGGCTGATGTTTTGCGGTTAAGTTTCATGTGTTCAGTAGTCAATGGTTCATCGGAGAGATGATAATGGCGGATCAATAAGTCCGTGACTTTTTGATTGAAACAAGTTTTTTTTTTGCAAAAAAAAATATTTACTTTTTAACATAATCTCCTTTTAGCTCAATACACTTAGTCCAACATTTCTCCACTTTTTGTGTCCTTTCCAAAAAATAGGATTTCTCGAGGTCCAGAAAATAGGCATTTGTTTGATCAATAATTTCATCGTTGGAGCTAAATCTCTTTACACCTAGCCATTTCTATAGGTTTGGAAATAGTCACTGGGAGCTAAGTCCGGACAATATGGCAGATGAGGTACCAATTCGTAGCCCAATTCATGGAATTTTGTGTGCATCCGTGAATTATCTTGATGAAACATAATATGGGGCCATATGGGGTTGTTTTTTTTAATCTTGGTTAAATTGGTCCAATAAGTTAGCATAATATTCGCCGTTTATAGTTTTCCCTTTTGAAGGTAATCGCTGTGGATTTTCCCGCATGCGTCCCAACAAACTGTTGCCATCACCTTCTTGGCCGACAAACTGTAATTGCCCTTCGGAGTCGGTTCACCCGGAGAACCCCATTGCTCAAGATCCATGATCCATGTTTCATCCACAGTTACAAAACACCGCGAAAACTCCTTAGAATTGCGGTTAAACAACTTCAAACAACCCATTGAAGTTGTCACACGATTAGGTTTATGGTCAATTGAGAGCAAACGCTGCACCCATCTTGCAGACAGCTTTCTCACACCCAACTGATCATTTAAAAACGAAATCACAATACCACATGAAATGCCTGTGGCATCAACAGTCTCACGCACTTTTACTCTTCGATGGGCCAATACCATATCGTAGATTTTTTGGACATTTTCGAGTGTATTGATCTCAATTGGCCGTCTAGAACTTTCAGTGTCATTTGTACTTGTGCGACCACAACGAAAGTCAGTAAACCACTGTTTTACTATTGAAATCGATGGTGCAGAGTCCCCATAGTATTTATCAAGCTTTTCCTTGGTTTGATTGGCGGTTTTTTTTCGCAAAAAATAATCTTTAATGAGCACTCGAAATTCACTGTTTGCCATTTTTAAAAAAATGCACGAGGTTGTATGTTTTGAACAGCTGTTAAACGCAAAGTAAATGGCGGAACTTGCTCAAAATTTGACAGGTGGTACTTGATAGGAGCAGTGTTGTTTTTCGAATAACTACGAGGGAAGTTCGAAAAGTCACGGACTTATTTATCCGACCTCTATCAAAAGCGCTTGATCAGTGGAAAAAGAATAAACGAAGGCTTGGACGGTTAAATGGTTTGTGATGTTGCTTTGGTTTTTGTGTATGTGTTGTGCATATGTGAATGTGTGCTACCAAAGTGAGAAACGATTTGGAGCGAAAAAATTTGGAAAGCAACAACATGAAGCCGTTTGGCGGACCATTTGTTAAATCAGTATAATAAGAAAAACGCAAGTAATTTATCCACGCTTGGCTTGCATGAACCAGATTTGTATATAAAGCGTGATCCATTTCGAGGTTCCCTACTTTTTTAATGAAAAAAACATAGAAAATTCAAATGGTGTTTGAAAATTCAAAGAATATTTATTATCATTTGAAAGAACATTCTTTGGCATTTATTTTTTGAAGATTATGTCTATCAAATGTTGGCCGCGGCTACGTCTCAGATGGTCCATCCGTTGAGTCCAATTTTCGATGACGCGTTCGAGCATTTCGGCTGGTAACTGGCGAATGACACGCGTGATGTTTTGCTCCAAGGCCTGAATCGAAGCGGGTTTGTCCGCATAAACTTTAGACAGGAAAAATTCTAACGGTGTGATATCACACGATCTTGGTGGTCAATCGACCGGCCCAAAACGTGAATTGTGTTCTCTCAATAAATCCATTGATTGATGCGATGTGTGGGAAGTGGCGCCGTCTTGTTGAAACCAAATGTCGCCGAGATCACGAGCTTCAATTTCAGACATCAAATAGTCGGTTATCACGGCACAATAACGGTCGCCATTGACGGTTACGTTCTCACCGGCATCATTTTTGAAGAAATATGAACTGATGATTCCACCGGCCCACAAACCACACCAAACCGTTGTTTTTTCTGGATGAAGTGGCAGCTGTTGAATCTCTTCAGGTTGTTCTTCGTCCCAAATTCGGCAATTTTGCTTGTTTACATACCCATTGAGCCAAAAATGGGGCTCATCGCTGAACAAAATTTGGCTCGAAAACGTCGGATCTTCTTGGAACTTTTCAAGAGTCCATGGAGCGAAGCGATGTCGCTTGGGAAGGTCGAGCGGCTTCAGTTCTTGCACAAGCTGTATTTTGTACGCTTTCAATTTAAGATCTCAAAGTATAATGCGCCAAGTCGTTCCGAGTTGCTGCGAACGGCGCCGAATCGACTCTCTACGGTCTTCGTGTACTCTCTCAGCTACGGCCGCTATATTTTTTGATGGTGTTGCGAATAGTACGCTCAGTAGGCCGATTATGTTGACCATAAGTTGAGCGAAGTGCACGGAACACATTCCTCACAGAACGGGAACATTCGTAATAAAGTTGAACGATTTGTAAACGTTGTTCAGGCGTAAGTCTTTCCATGATGAAATGCCAAACAATACTAAACAAAAATAACATGACAGCATGACACGACTCACACGTGATCTGTCAAAAAAAGGCTATTGAAAAAAGTATGTCTACTTGGATCACCCATTAGATATATTGTTTCTGCACCAACTCATAGTGGTAACTAACGCATAGCTCAAACCTTCTGAAAACACAAACTTGAAAAAAAATAACAGCAGATTCTCATTTCATCAAAAAATACCTTCAGTACAAGTAAATGTAAAAAGGGACGTATTAAATGTTTTAATTTTTAGTATTAATTGTTTATAAATTAATTAATTACAAAATTAATTATAATAAATAGTACTACATATATTGAAATCAAAGAATAATATCGTTTTCAAATATTATTATGTTTGGAAGGAAATACGCATATATTTCCAAGTAAGTATATGCAGGTTTGGTGGAAACTCGCGAATGCTTCCACGTAAGTATATAGATGTTTGGGATGAAAAACGCATATGGTTCCACGTAAAAGCGTATACGTTTGCAAGTAAACATTATACTGTTTACATTTAAATACAAGTGAGTTTCCGACTTGCAAATATATGAATGTTTGAAGTGTATTCCAAACATTCATGGAATACATTTGAATGCTTGAAGTGTTTCCTGCAGAATATGTTGGGGGAGAATGTGTTAGAGAGGCCGTTATTTTTCAACGTGTGTGGGAACAACATATAAGAAAAATTAATGAATTTAGAAACAGCCTTATAGTCGAAATGTGTATGTGAAAAAATTCAACATTAATTATTCATAAATTCTTCTTGCACCTTTATTATGTACTGCGAACTTAATTCACTCATAGTAATAAATTTTGTTCGATTTTACTGAATTTCCATTCAAAAGCCAACTGTACTGTACTAATCGCCTACATCTATTTCATTCCAGAAATAACAAAGCAAGGACCAATTGGGAGTAATTGATCTTAATTACATCAAATAGTATTGTAGACTTTGTGAAATTTGTTTACCAATTTCCATCAAGTTCTTTGTGTTGTTTTTCTCTTTGGAATAATTTCTTTGTGTTGTGGCCAACCCAACGAATTTACTACGAACTGGGATCATATGCCTTAACTACACTTTTGTGTCGTCGTATGTGTGTGTTAGACATAGTGGTCCTTTTGCTAACGAAAATTTGAAGATGTGTTTTACTCTAATACTCTGGTATAATATAGCTCAGACTCCAATGAGCCAACTTATACTTTCTGTCAGACAGAACTTTGTTAGTTTGTGGAAGGGCAAATTCAATAGGGACTACGCATTGATAGAGGATTTAATGTTTTTTTTTTATTCTGTTTAACTTTATTTAATGAAAAGTTCCGATTTTTCTTTCAACCCACTTTGGAAATTGGCGAAAATATGCAGCAAAGAAGAGAGAACAATGCGTGTAGAGGATAAAGGTAAAAAGTTGTTAAGGATTTTTTTGATACAATATGAATAAGTGTTTGTTACTGGTTTGAATGGGGTTTTTCTTGTGAGCCTATAAAAGATGTTACATTTGAACTGCTGTTGAAATAATAAACTCATTAAATAAAGTCAGCTATTAACAGCAACAAATGCTTGCTACTTTGTTGCTATTACAGCAAATGTATTGCCATAACCTCTAACTGTTCGCAGTAGCGACAGGCTACCTGATAAAATGTTTGCTACAAACAGCCAACTTATGTTTGGTACAAACACAAAAACATATTTGCTGAAATTGTAAATATATTTACTTTCAGGTTTTCATCAGTCTTTTCTGCTGCGATTAATAACATATTTTTTTGAGTGTAAGAATTGTGTAAAGAGATGTTCCACATCAATTACCTAGCAAGGTAATCAGTAAGTGCAAACTCTTTTTCTTCAAACAAAATTTGTAAAAACATTTGTAATCAAATTGAATTTCAATTATGTCTTCAATTATAAATCATAAACAACATCTCAGATAAATTATCTTCGTATGGTTGTGGCAAACGAACATTTGTTGAAGCAAGAATATCATTTCCTTTGTGATAAATAACTAGAGCTGTGTAGTTCACGAACGAAGTGGTGCAATTGAACTATTCACTCTTGCGAATTAGATGAACTGGTTCACATTGTTCAGCTCATTTGTTTCAGTACACGCTGAAAAAAACTGCCTCTGTAACATATTCTCTGAAATACATTCTGTAGGAACCATGGATATGTTTGGAACACATTCTAAATATTCATATATTTGCAAGTCCGAAATTCACTTATATTGAAATGCAAACATTAGCATGTTTACTGGCACAGTTGCAGACTTATACGTGGAGCCATATTATCATCACAAACATCCATATAGTTATGTCGAAACATTCGTGTATTTTCTCCCAAACGACCAAGTGACGACAGAATACATGAAACTAAAATGCAGCACATCAGTCAACACTTAGTTTGCATACGCATTGTGGAATATTTATGAATCACTTACTGAAAGACTAATCCAAAAATATAGTTATAAACTTCAAATAACAGTAACTTAAACTGAGGACAACTCTCTATGTCACTCTTTGATTATTTTGCTCTCGATAGAACATAGCGACAAAAAAGGAAGATAGGTAAACAGTGCACCAAACGCCGCTGTATTTGTATTACGAATAAAGATATTTTTGGATTACAAACACATATAACATAACATGTTAATCATTGTGTCTTAAACAGTTAATATTGAATAGCAAACACAATTTGTTTGGAGACAAGTATAATATATTTGCAACAAGCTCCAAATACACATTATATTTGCATCCAAACAAGAGAAAAATACAGCTTTTTCAGCGTTAGTTCACTTGTTTATGCAGTTTTTTTGTATTTCAGTTGTGCGGTACACTCTGCCATTTTATAGTTCATGCGTTCTTTGTCTCACTCAATTTTTGTGGAACGGATATGTTACCGGCCTTTTTATTGGATGTGGAATGGATGTGTTACCGGCCAGAATTTTAATATTTATTTATTATTTATATCTAAACTGAAATAAACATTTTTATTTATTTTAATAATTAAAACTAGAGCACGAATCACTACTCCTTTCCAAAATATAAAAATATTTTAGAAACACCAATATTTCGGCAATGGAATAACCCTGTCGTTAAACCCGATCTGAATTATTATCTCCGCGTGGGTTTATATTATACAATGCCATTAATAGGGTATCCAAAACACTTGAAATTTCTGCAAAAATCAGACCAATTTCGGAATTATTTGCCCCGATTGAACTAGAACCACAAGTTGAATTGAAAAGTACAAGTTGAACTAAAAACTACAAGTTAAACTGAAATGAACTCTTTAGTTCACAGATCACACGAACAGTTAAACTGAAATGCTACACTGAACTAAAATGAACTAGTGATTTAAATGAATGAAATAGTTCATTCTATTGAGATGAACTACAAAGAGCGAACACTGGAATGAACTAAAATTCCCAACTCTATAAATAACAGAAATCGTTTATGGGAACAGTAAAAAGTAGTTACGTCTCTGTATAATTTTTTTTCAACTTAGCTTTTTTTTAAATGGAGATTGCTGAATGACAGTCTACGAAAGGGCACTAACTACTCCAACTTAGTCTCAGGATAATCAAGTTTCCTAAGGTACCAATCAAGTTTCCTAAGCTACCCAGCAGCGAAAAGAGGTGGCTTGCATGCCTTATTCAGTCAGTCAGTAGTCCCACCCTACAATTGCTAGTGTCACCCCAAATGGGCATAGGGCACCATAGGAAAAGGACATTTCCAGTGCACATTTCCCTTCTCTTGGAAGGCCTGCTCGCTGGCCTGTAGAGATGCAACCTCGTAGAAGACCTTCCCGTAAGCCTGCTAATGGAAGGCTTTCTAAGAGCCTGCTAGGAGGCCTGAAAAAGAGCATTTTCAGAATGACTCAGGAAGAGATAAAAGGTATATGCGAATAACTTCTATATTTATAATGTTCGGATATTTTTATGTCTCCTAGCTAAAGTAGTATAAATACTATCTTTGAACACAATACAATTTTTTTTTCAAATCTGTAGTCTCAGGATTCGAACACACGATTTCAGCACCTGCAGCCGGATGTGTTACCTACTCAGCTACCGCATTTTTTAAGAAGTCTTATCACGACGTCTTCCCTTTCAGGCCTTCTGGTAAGCCTGTTAATGGGCTGCAAAAGAAGGCCTGCTAAAAGAGAATTTTTAGAATGCCTCAGGAAAAGATAAAAAAAATATGCGAATAACTTCTATATTTATAATGTTCAGATATTTTTACGTCTCCTAGCTAAAGTAGTATTTATAAACACAATGTTTGAACATAATATAGTCTTTTTTTTAATCCGTAGCCTCAGGATTCGAACACACGATTTCAGCACCTGCAGCCGGATGTGTTACCTACTCAGCTACCGCATATTATGAATTTATTACGAACAAGAGCATCAATCGTGCATTACCTTAGCAGGTCTCCCAACTGGAGTGCTTGGAGGAGAGAAGTGTGCATGCTAATGAGCATGCGTTCTGCCATCCACTAGTATATCAGCCGGCAGGCCTGCTTAAAGAAGGGAAGTGTGCATACATACAGGATATTTTACAAGACGCAGAGTGGGCCTCCTGACATGCCTGTATTCGGAAGGGAGTCTATCGAATCTTTTTATATCTTTTTTGATGTATTAACATCTATAGGCACGGGTAGGATAATCTATCAAAGTGAACACATGCAAACAAAACACAGCGTGAGCATCACATACTTGGTTGTTGAACAACAATAGTCTCTGCCTGAAAATAAGTATGATGATATTGATGTAGCGGCAGCAAACAACCAAGCATGTCGTCGATGCCAAAGAGTATTGAATAGTATAGAGAACTCATGGAACGAACTCAAAAGCACTGGCGACATCTGGTGAATGATTCAACACGTATTACTCTCTTTTTGTCGTAACTTGCTCCATTCATAATTTTGATGTGAAACATTGATGATTTTTGTAACATTTATGCTTTTTGTATTTTTTAAGTAATAACATTGTCGTAATAACATTCTATAAAGATAATAAGACTCGTTTATGCTCTTTTACTCAGACTCTGTACATGAGAGCTGAAAAGAGCGCAATAAGATCTGCATACTATTCAATACTTTTTGTCGTCGCTCTGTTTATAACAAAACAAAAACAATTATTTCACTGGGATAAATACTGCTTTATTTATTTGAACATTATTACATCTAATGTTAAAGCAGATGTAAGCAAAAAGAAAGTGCAATAGCAAAAGAGCCTTCAGCACAAAAACTATTATTTTTTTCAATGTAACATTTACTAATGTGTTCATAGAAATCGAACAGATACCGTGTAACCAAACAGTGTCACCACATCGGCAGTGAGTCCGAACACTCATTTACCTTTTTATATCCTTGAAGTTTTGCTAAGGGGACTGCAAAGGATGGCCTGCAAGAGAGAATTTTTAGAATGGCTCAGGAAAAAATAAAAAATATATGCGAATAATTTGTAAAAACCTGTTTACATTCATTTGCGTTTAGGCCCCAGCGCCGTAATCGTATTTTTCCAAAATTGACCTCGACGAATCTATATCCAATTTTGTTCAAAATATGTTACTATAATCACATTTTAAAATGATAAAGAAGTGTACGCAGTAGAGAGCCTTGAATAAAGTAAGTGTTTGTCAAGGACGTAGACCTGCATTTCAATGTCCATATAAGACGAGCTCTAAAAAATTTGGACATTAAGCCCGACGGAAGGCAGGTAACGCAGAATGGTCACACATAGAAAATATGTACCGGGACGTTATTGGGCCCTCCATAAAGGATAAAATCCGAAGGCCACCCCTAACCCTAACGTTTTTTGACCGCCATTTCTGTTTGGTTGACATATGCCAGATTGTATTTAATAGGAGTGCAGAGCAGTCGATAACAATTTAGTTTGGAGCATCTCTCGTATCAACAACGTGCTGAAGTTATTTGGTTCAAATAATAAATAATTTTTGTTCAAATAATGTACCGAGCAAAGTCATCCATCCATTCAGGGTATTGTAAAGATTTTTTAAACTTTGTATACACTGGGACATAAAGTGAGGTCTGCCCGAACTCGTAGCGTACGTACGGCACACAATATTGCTACAGTGAGAGACGATGTTGTTGAAACCCCAGACACGCTAGATAGACACCGTGCACAAAAATTTCAAATTTCATCGTCAACTTTGGTCATCATAATACGAGGCGGATCAATAAGTCCGTGACTTTTCGAACTTCCCTCGTAGCTATATTAAATGCAACACTGCTCCCATCAAATACCACCTGTTAATAGACTACTGTCAAATTTGGAGCAAGTTCCGTCATTTACTTCGCGTTTAACAGCTGTTCAAAACATACAACCTCGTGCATTTTTTTAAACGAAAGAAAAAACGTCAATTACTCCAAAGAATTGCTTGCTAAATACTATGAAAACTCTACACCATCGATTTCAATGGTAAAAAAGTGGTTTACTAACTTTCGTTGTGGTCGCACAAGTACAAATGACGCTGAACGTTCTGGACGGCCAATTGAGGTCAATACACCCGAAAATGTCGAAAAAATCCACGATATGGTGTTGGCCGATCGAAGAGTAAAAGTGCGTGAAGTTGTTGATGCCACAGGTATTTCATATGGCAGTGTGGTTTCGATTTGTTTAACCGCAATTCGAAGGAGTTTTTGGGGCGTTTTGTAACAGTGGATGAAACATGGATCATGGATCGAAACAATGGGTTTCTCCGGGTAACCCGTCTCCGAAGAAGGCCAAGGTAAGTTTGTCGGCCTATAAGGTGATGGCAACTGTTTTTATGCCAACTTATTGGACCGATTTGACGAGGATTCTCATCGAACACATTCTCAGGATTTAGCCCCCAGTGACTATTTCCTATTTCCAAACCTAAAGAAATGACTCGGCGGAAAGAGATTTAGCTCCAACGACGAAATTATTGATCAAACAAATGCCTATTTAGGGACCTCGAAAAATCCTATTTTTTGGAAGGGATACAAAAATTGGAGAAACGTTGGACTAAGTGTTGGACTAACCTTATATGCTATGGATAAAAGGCTTATTCCACGGTAGTTGGCACAGAGACTCGGGTCAGCTTTTTTTAAATATGGGACATATTACACTGAGACTCCAATCGCCGGGCATGCATTCATCTTACCACATTGTGCCAATGAGTTGATGCATGCACCTTATCAGCTTACCGCCACCAGCCTTAAACAGCTCTGCCGGTAATCCATCGGCTCCTGCGGCTTTGTTATTCTTAAGCCGGGCAATAGCTGTTCTGACCTCGCCTTGGTTAGGAGGGGAGCAATCAACGTCGTCGTCCATATTGTGATCGATTGTCCCATCGTCATTGGACATCTTAGGTACCTTTAGCGCGGAGAAATGATCTCTCCATATTTCCAACATACTCTGCATAGCTGCGATGAGATTTCCGTCCTTGTCTTTACAGAAGGGGGCCCTGAACAATGCCCATTAGTTCCGTTTTTGACTTTGTGTATGTCTCAACTCTCACTCTCGCGCTTTCTCCACTGCCGCTTCTTACGCCTAAAGAGACGGTTTACCTCCTTTCTTTTTTCCTTATACCGCTCAGTCGCAGCTCGCGTTGCAACTGACTGAATGAAACATTGCCATACGTGCAGCGTTCTTTAAATCGTTTGCAATGCGACACTCTTCATCGTACCATAGCTTATTGCGATGCTGTTTTTCGTAAACAAGTACTGTTGTTGCGGCAGTTTTTATAGAGTCGGAGATGGGTTTTCACTGCTCATTAGGATGGTATTAGGGTGGAGGGGGTGGGTTCTGTGTCAAAAGTTGCGAGAGCTACCTTGAGTAGGCAGTGGCTACCTCTGCTAATTGCAGCTTTCCGATGTCCAGCTTCCTCTGCGTCTGGTTTAATCTTGTGCGAACCTTTGCTGCTACCAGGTAGTGATCACAATCAATGTTAGCTCCTCTGATCACTCGTAAGTCCATTACACTGGACGAGTGCCTTCCAATAAATTACCACGTGATAAATGTGGTTCTACGTTCTTTGATCAGGCGATACCCAAGTAGCCTTGTGGATGTCTTTGTGCTGGAATCTTGTACCACTAATGACCATGTTTTTTGCCGCGGCAAAGTCAATCAGTCAATCAGCATGTAGACAGAAATTGCCAATAGTTGGATGAAACACATTCTCCCTGCCTACTTTGGCATTAAAATATCCTAATACAATCTTAATGACATGGCCAAGGCAACCCAGTCCACCGGGTTTTTGCATTTTACCTACTGCCCGGATGTTTGATTGCAGCCGCCCATTATGGATCAGACGGTGACCAGGATGCAATATGTCGAACCTGGATGTTCTTCTTTCGGTTTCTATCCGCCGTTTTCCCGTATGTTTGACTCATTGGCCTTCTAAGTACAAAAGAATATGCCCGATAGTTTGATGAGCATCAGTGACATCAGTCACCTACTAAACCTGAGTTGCTGCTCATTTGTTTCGCCTTCTCACTCTAGCTAGCTAACGGAGGTTGCCAAAAAGCCATTGCCCGGTTAACCGGTTTTCGGATTATTCGAAAATTACGTTTTTTAAAAATCGGTTAGCCCTTTCCGTTTTGTGCACTCTAACTGCAATAATATCAATTTTAGCCTACATATATGCTCCCAAAGAATGACTTCTAAATGCCTTCTCTTTACCCATGTGAAACCAAATACACACCCTCGTAAACACTCTATCGTACATATTAACAATAAACAGAGTTTTTGCTCGTATTTGTGTTTGCAACTCAAACAGAGGAAGAAAAGGAACCCAATACTTCTCTGTGTATGGTTTCACACTTCCCTTGATGCGTATGGTCATGTCCTGCCAAAAAATATTCTCGCTTCAACAACGGATATTCATGTAGATCCTAACATACTTAACTGGTCGATGTGTTTTTGAGAGTTTTTGCAAAGGGATGTGTGGTCTGCAATGTTGGGGTTTCCTTTAAATTTGTGACTGTTTGCGAGTGTGTCCAGGAGTGTGTGCGCATTTGCCAGTGGGATTGTATCATCCCATACACATACATGTAGTTAAGTAGGTCCTTAGAATTGTTTGTAAGTTTGTAACTATAAATATAGTTTGAAATTGCAATTGGTTTTCTGTTGGCAGATAATTAGAAGGACAATTAAACTTGCCTAAATTATTCAGTTTGAAATGGTTACTCTACTGCATTTTCCCAGAGTATAACTCGATGGCATTCATACATATGTAGATCGAGGATCAATTGTTTCGATATGAAGTAGAAATTCTTGGAATAAATTCGAATGGCTTTCGTAGGAATGTAATAACACTTTATATGCTAGAGAGATGTGATGTTAAACAGGGATGGTGCGCCGGGAATTGGGAATCTATTGCAAATTTAAAAGTAATTTCGTTTGAGTTACATTTTCATTAATTCAAAATTAGTAAAATTTTCATTTTTCATTTCAGTGATTTTCCGAAGAATCAAAATAAGAATGTTCCTTTAAAGTACATGGGTGAAGAAAAAATGTGCCAAATACAGAAATTTTTTTACCGAAATATGTTTCGAATTACAGAAATCATCAACGCAGGAAATTCCACAAATGTTAAATATTCTCCATGAACTAATGCAGCAGATGACGCATCTTATTGTAAATATAACGTCAAAAATCGCTCAAAATTAACTGATTAAAGATAGTGTTCTGGAACGCAAATGGCCTAGCCCAACATGTACTAGAGGTTACAACATTCTTAAAAATAAATCAAGTTGACATAATGTTGGTTTAAGAAATACACTTTACAAATAAAAGTTATATACATATCCCACATTATAAATTATACCACACCAATCGCGCAGATGGGAGAGCCCATGGTGGCTCTTCAATTTTGATCCGAGATAGTGTAAAACATCATCAGGGGGAACACGTTTGCTCTAACGAAATCCATGCGACAAATGTAATAGTAGATGATTTGTGCGGTCCAGTGACTATTTCGTCCTTATTTAGCCCACCTAGGCACAACATTAAAACTTCTCTCTACCCGACAATTGTTTAAAACCTTAGGACGCTAATTTTTGGCATGTGGTGACTATAACGCCAAACACAAAGCATGGGCTTTCCGACTAACTACTCCAAAAGGATAACAATTGCACTGTGCGATTATAAATCTACATTTAACTATAACATCCTCAAGAGCTCCTACACATTGGCCCACAGACATAAATAAAATACCAGATTAAATTGATATTTGTGTATCAAAGGGTATACCGCCAAAATCGCAGAAATGTGTAACAAGCTCGGACTTATCTTCTGATCATTCTCCTGCCTTCCTAACTATGGACTCTACCGTAGACTACATAAACCGCCCATGTAAATTGCACAGCAGAAGAACAAACTGGCAACATTTTAAAATATTAATTAGAGAAAACCTTCATACAACGTGTTTCAAAAGAAGTCATCCGATGTTGTTTGGTTCTCATTTTTTTTCTAAATGAAAAACTTCGATTCTGTTTTTTTGATTATGTTTATCTGAACCTTTAGAATTTTATTGGTTAAGTTGAGAAGATGATATCGGTTAAATGGGCGTCGTCACAATTGATAACCATACGGAATATCGGTTGTGGCTCGCGCAGTGTGTGCCGTTGCTTCGCCCTGTTGGAACCACATGTTAACATGGTCCTCGGTTGTCGTTTCACCAGCGGCGTTCTCAAAAAAAAAATGGTCCGATGACTCCTCCAGCGTGAACAGAGCAGTCACTTTGGGCGGGTGTAAGGGCTCCTCGTGCATCACTCGTTGATTTTCGGTGCCCCAGAAGCGATAATTTGCTTGTTCACGTACCCGCGGTGGTGGAAATGAGCCACACGCGTTTGGCGGTCGACAGGCAGCAGCTGATGCACGGACAGGACTTGGTATGGGAACATGAGCAGGTCTTTGACCCAAATTCGCCATAGGGACGACCGACTGATGCCTAATTGCGAGGCACGGCGTCTGGTCGATGTTTCCGGCAGCAGCTCGACATCCTCGGCAACAGCGGCGATATTCTCGGCAGAGCGGGCGCTTCGGGACCGGTCACTCCTGGCAACGTCTCGTGTGGTCCCATACGGGGAATCGGCGACGGTATTCGCGCTGCGCCAACACCACAGACTATTGTTACGCAAAAAAATAGACACGATTATTCCGCGTTCTTGGGGCGTGTATCGCTCCATGGCTTGTTTACTTGTATTCTACATCTGTCTAGTCCACAAATGTCAAAACAGATTTGACATAGGCGGCCATTTGCAAAAATAAGAGCATCTTCCAATAGGGTGGTCACTTTTGAAACACCCTGTATCAACATTCCTCTTAAGTCTGATGAAGACATAATCGGAGCTGTTGAACATTTGGCGAATACAATACAACAAGCCGCTTGGTGCTCAACTCCCCCAGACAGAACTAGCAATATCCCCAAATTGTCAAGCTCTTATACGTGACAAAATCCGAGAAAAACACAGAGCAAAAAACGGTGGCAATTATCGAAATATCTCCCTGATAAAACTATATTGAATAGATTCACTTCGGACCTAAAGTCGCTACTGTGTGAGGAAGATCATATGAATTATGAATTACGTATGCAGTCTCTTGGCGCTACAAAGGACACAGATTACTCACTTTGGAAGGTGGCCGGAGAAAACAAAAGAACACCGAAAACAAATCACCCTATTCGAAAGTCTGATAAGTCATGGACAAAAAATAATCTAGGAAAGGCAAACAGATTCGCGGAATATTTAGAAAGCGTATTTACTCCCCACAATGCTAAAGATCCAGTTCAGCCTTCTATTGAAAACTACTACTTAAAGTTTAAAAAATCGGAAGTATTGCAAGAAATACGCAAACTGAAACTTGATAAAGTATCAGGATATGATCTTATTAATGCAAAGATACTCAAGGGACAACCTGCAGAAGGCATATCAGTTCTGACTTCAATATACAATGCGTGTATAAATCGTTCTTTTGTCCCCACTCAGTGGAAGGTGGCTCAAATTAATATGATCCAAAAACCAGTCAAACCATATGACCATGTAGACTCATATCGCCCCATAAGCTTGCTAGCCATCATGTCAAAAGTTCTTGAGAAATTATTCATGAAAAGATTATCTCCGATATTAGAACAGGCCAAATCATCAATTTGGGTTTAGAAAACACCATCGAACTATCGAACAAGTTCACCGATTGGTCGAGTGTACACGATACATTTGAAACAAAAAAAAAATATTGTACAGGATCATTCTTGGATATTTCACAAGCATTTGATAAAGTCTGGCATGCAGGATTATTATATAAGGTCAAGAAAAATCTTCCAATAAATTACTTTTTGTTTATAAGGTCTTCCTAGATATTTCTATGGAAAAGAAGAGAATGATATAACAGATCTAAACTTACTACAGGCTGGGGTACCACAAGGCAGTGTATTGGGCACCACACTCTACCTACTATATACATTCGACCTCCCACAATCGGAAGACATTCTCATTGGAACATTCGCTGATGATACTGTGCTTCTTGCTGTGGATACTGATCCAAAACAAGCCAGCGAACTTCTACAAATATGTTTAAACGACTTACATGCATGGTTACTGAACTGGCGTATACAAGTAAATGAGCAAAAATCTGTCCAAGTAGTCACCTTCATGCCGTAAGACATGCCCCCCGATAAAACTATATGCCACCGCTGTACCACAACAAAATGCTGCGAAGTACTTGGGAATGTATTTAGATAGACGCCTCACATGGCAGAAACATATTAAAACGAAGAGAAAAGCCCTGGATATCCAGTTTAACAAATTCAATTTCCTTCTCAACTTGCGGTCTCAACAATCTCTTAACAACAAGTTATTAATTTACAACTACATCTTGAAACCTATATGGACTTACGGCATCCAATTATGGGGCACAGCCTCAACCTCTAAACTGGAAATTCGTTTTCAGTCTAAGACCCTTAGAAAAATTACCGGAGCTCCTTGGTTTGTAACTAACGCCCAAATCTACAAGTTCCACAAATTGCCACAGTACAAAGAGAAATTATACAGCAGATGTCAAGATATTTTAATAGAATCCAGAGTCATCCAAACCCATTCGCCAATAACCTTATGGCAAACACTGAGATATTTGTTAGATTGAGAAGACAAGCTCCAAAAGATCTGATCGACAAGAACCATAACGGCACCTAATTATATGTATATTCATATGTTTATTGTTTTAAATTCTTTACCTTAAATATTAAATTCTATATTAAGTAATATTATATAATATGGTATTAAGAAGTTAAAAGAGTGTAGGTACAGTCAGAGAAAAATATATCAGTAATTGTAGAAAAAAAGTTTGTTGAAATATCAAATGTAATCTGGAATGAAGGTCCCTGTGCACGAATTACAAAATTTGGAGATAACATTTTATGTGAATTCTCTAACTGATTTGGTGTCACCCCTATGAACCGTCAAAGTCGTTCAAAAAATGGTACCTGCACCTCCCCCACGTGCGCCTCTTTGTTACACTCGTTATATTATTTTGAACTAAGACCATTTTTTGAACCACTTAGACGGTTCATAGGAGTCAAACCGAATCAGTTAGAGAATTGGCGTATACTACAGTATTGGTGCTACTACCATCTTCTATAATTAACCCATGGATTTATTTGCTCTAGCCTCTACGCGAAAAAATATAGGTGTCAACAACCCTAGGGTAAACATTCTTGCCTGTGGACGACAACGGGTTAATGAGGTTTATGGTCTGCATATTTTTTCAAAGACGAAACCGGATGTAAACTAACTATGGGTGGCGCCTAATAATGGGCTATTATAATGTCCTATTTGTTGCCTGAAATTGAGGCCGGCGGTCTCGACTAAATTGTGTCCAACAAGTCGACGCTACTTGGCACTCAGTCCTGAAAACCATGACATTATTGCAACACGAATTCAGTGAACAATTCAGTGAATGGCGAATTGTTCGCCTAGATCATGTGATACCATAGCTTTTGGGCTATGTGAAGTTTAAAAGCTACATGGGTAAACCGGCTACGGTTGAGGAATTCTAAGTCAATACTCCTCGCGTTATTCGTTAATTGAACGTTATAAAAAATTGGAACCTGAGAACGGAACCTGAAAATGGGCGGTGCAACTTGCCACTCAGTCTGTGAAAACATGACATTATTGCGACAACAATTCGGTGAACAGATAATTTCACGCCTGCAGACTTTTTCTTTGGGGATACGTAAAGCCCAAAGCCTACATGAAAAAGTCGCCTGCGATGAAATGTTCGCATTATCGAAAATCAGAATGGACCACGTTAGACGCAGCTACGTCCAATATTTGGCAAAAATAATCTTTAATATCCCAGCGGTGGAAGTCGCAAGGTCTTCCACAAATAAGGCATGTGGAATGGTTCTTTTGTAATGCCTTCCTAAAACAAGGCCTGCGGAATGCATGAATTTTTTCATCAGATATAACCAAGAAGAAGATTTTTCCAATTTTGAGAAATTTATTTTCCGATTCTTTTTAACCGTAATTTAATTGGAAACTTTCATACAAATTTTAAAATTATATTGTTTATTTAATATTTTTGAGGGTATTTTTAAAATTTTCAATTTAAAGTTGGGCGTGGTAAACTTTCTAAGAAAGAACTTATAAATAAATATGTAGAACTGGATAATGATTTTGTGATCAAATCAATTAATTTAATTTTATTGTTTATTAACATAAATAAATTAAAGTAAATGCGTTCTAAGGCCTTCCTCTTTGCATGCCTTCTAAGACCTTCTTTAGGCAATGGACAAAGAAGGTCTTGCCTCCCAATCTCACGCAATGTTAAAAAGAAAGGTGGAGGTTATGTGTAGGGAATTTTTAAAGAAGGTCATGATTTCAGGTCTTCCAGGTCATGACTTTCGACGCTGGGATGTTTATGGAAACTATCCACTTAAACGTTACCCACTACGTTACCCTTTTTGAAAACCGGCACATACTTTAAACGTTAGTAAATATTTGAGTTGTGTAAATTTTATGGATTTTCATATCATTTCTCGTAACTGAAAACGTTCAAACACTCTCACATACATATATGAATGTCCATTCTGTTCCTTCTATCATTTAAACTTATGTTTGTTTATTTGTTTGATTAGTTATTTTCTGATGCAGAAGAGAGAAAGGTCTTCTGGCTGGGATGCATTGCATTGAAATCGTAATGCAATGCCAATGTACACATACACTAACACACACACGCACACACTTGTAAAGAGTACAATCAGTATTTGTATACCCAGCGGCGGAAGTCTTGACCTGGAAGGCCTGAAATCATGACCAGATAGGCCTTCTTTAAAATACAGAAGGCCTCTCCTACACATTACGTCGGCCTTTCTTTTTAACATAGCCTGAGATAGGAAGGCAAGGCCTTCCTTACCCATTGCCTTACGAAGGCCTTAGAAGGCATGCAAAGAGGAAGGCCTTAGAAGGCATTTACTTTTATTTATTGTTGTTAAACAAAACTAAAATTAAAATAATTTATTTTTTCACAAAATCATTATCCACCTCTTCTACATATTTATTTATAAGTATGTATGTATCTATCTTAGAAAGTTGTACCACGCCCAACTTGGTATGGAAAATTTTCAAATTATCCTGAAAAATATTAAATAAAAACTATAATTTTAAAATTTGTATGAAATTTTCCAACTAAATTACGGTTGAAAAGAATCGGAAAAGAAATTGCTCAAAGTTGTAAACATTTTCTTCTTGGTTATATCTGATGAAAAATTCATGCATTCCGCAGGCCTTATTTTAGGAAGGCATTAGAAAAGAACCATTCCGCATGCATTATTTGTGGAAGGCCTTGCGACTTCCGCCGCTGGGTACATACAACAGGGTGATTTAAGCAGTTGCATCTTAGAATTTAGATTTTTGTCAACAAAAATTTAAAAAATGTAATAACCATATGAATTTAAAGTTTTTACTTCGTTTTCTAGGGACGAAACAAATAAAACAGCCGAGTAAAATAAAATATTGAAATATTATCCCATTATATTTCATCACTGGACAGTGGGATAAGCTCTATCACGATCAGTAAGTTACTCGCTGTCTAGATTTATAACCAGTAATTGGGAACTGCAGTTTTATACAGGTTCCGAACGAGTTTTGAGAAGTTTTTCATGGCTCAATACTCCATAGGGTCGCCGTCACTAAGCGGGGTAACAATCGTCGACAAAAATGTAAGGTGGCCAGAGGAGGCACCGAACCCTCGTTCTCATATACAAGAGTCTAAACTATCTAACCGTTGCACCACCACCGAAGTTTGAAAATAAAAAAATTTTATTCGTGGTTTGTTCTCAATCACCCTAATGTATACAATTCAAACTAAACGAAATTTTGCAAGTGTGTGAATGTGGTTATGTATGCTTGTGTTGGGTACGATAGAGCTTTCCAATGATTGTATTTTATGCCGGCTGTTGAAGAGTTACCCACCAGCCAACCAGCCGACCAACTGACCATATATGTGACCAATTATCTCCATTCAACCATCTAGTCCACAGCACCCACTCGTTGCCGTAAAGCAGATGGTCATAATTTTTGAAAATATAGTTTTTTTCTGGAAGAGAAGCTCATGCTCTCTGTGAATTTGTGTGTATGTGGTTAATTCTTTACTATTTGTCTCAACCTAAAGTCAAATACATAAATATAACGAAATGTATGCATTTGTATGTGTAATACACACACACGCACACACACACCAACACATACATTCTCGCTCACAGGATGCACATAAGTGTTTGTTTGGCTGTCTACTTAAATGTGAGCTACTTATTTAAGATTTATGTCCTGTGGTTACGTATTTGGTTTTATCTTACGAAGGCGAATGGCTGAACACAAAACCCTGAATAACCTTCCACTGACACATTTGTTTTCCAGCATCTTCACCCGGATGAGGTGTCCATGGACGGCTTATGGCTGGGAGTTTACAAAAGTTTAATTATTACAAAATTGCTGTCAGCTGTTGTGACTAGACAATTTGAGATTTAAATGAACTCGGTGGGTGTTTTTGCAACCTTTTGTAGTGTTTATGCTCTTTATAGTCTATATGATCTTTATGTTCAGTGACTTTATTGATTTTAGGAGACGGTTTTTCAAAATTGATAATGCTCTACACATCTGAGAATCAATCTCACTAATGACTCGTATTCGAGAGAACTTATCTGGTAGAAGTAACTAAAATCCATTCCCATGAACGGCCAGGGAGAGTTTCTTACAATCTTACAAGATGTGTGCCCTTTAGTTTTACATTCACTGATTGGAACCAGGAGTTTATACCGGTGCTGAACGTCTTTGTGAGAAGCTTTTTCATCAGAGCAGAGATCAAACCAAGGTTCTCATGAAACATATTCGCGCACACTATCCATTGCAACACCTACAGTGGTGCTTCTAATAAACCCCATTACTGACAACAAACAGTGCTACAATGTTTGCTACTTATCAGCAACGTCTGATATTACAGCAAATAATATTGGCTGTCGATGTTGCAGTGGCTAGTGTGCGCGGCTCTTGTGCATGAGATCCGGGGTTCAATCCCTACTCTGACCACCTTAAATTATTTCCAGCAGTGGTCACCTCGGTCACGTCCCTATCGAGTATTTAGCCACGAAAAAGCTTCTCACAATACCGTTCGGAACCGGTGTAAAACTGCAGGTCCAAATCAGTGAGTGAACAACTAAAACACGCACAGCTCACTGGTTTTGTGAGAAGCTAACCTAATCCCTTCATGGGATGTAAAGGGAAACAATTTATTTTTGTTTTTAATTGATAGACTGCAGATCAATATGACGGTGACTTTTTGAATGAAACACATTTTTTTTTTGGAAAAAAAAATTTTTTCAACATAATTTCCTGTTAGCTCAATACACTTAGTACAGCGTTTCTGCAATTTTTGTATCCCTTCCAAGGATGAATATGTTATAAAATATTTTTTGTGATCCAACAACAGCTTTGTTTGTTATACAAATATGGTTGTGTTTGATGCACGTTTTACTAAATGTTTTGTCGTTATGCTCTGTCAAGATCAAAATAATAAAATAGGGATAACGAGAGATTGTTCTCAGCTTATGTCGTTGTTATTGCTAGTGTGTAACTGTATTTTGGCATTATTTTTTCGGTCAGTGATGCACATACATACATATATTCCTGAATGCGTGTGTAAATGAATTGAGTGTTGCTTGTGTTGAACGATCTATTGCGTTTCAGTTTAATTCAGAGGTCAATCGTTGGTGTGGGAGGAAACACACGAATGTTTCGACGTAAGTATACGGTTGTTTGGGATGAAGCACGCATATGGTTTCAGTTAAATTCAGTGGTCAATCGTTGGTGTGGGAGGAAACACACGAATGTTTCGACGTAAGTATACGGTTGTTTGGGATGAAGCACGCATATGGCTTCACGTAAAAGTATGCATCTTTGCAAGTACACATGCTAATGGTTTCAGTTAAATTATGTATGTTTAGGACTGGCAAATATATGATTCTTTGGAGTTTGCTCCAAACATATACATAGTTCCTGCAGAATATGTTTGGAAGAATATGTTATAGAGTCCGGTTTTTGTCAGCGTGCAGTCACTCTAACCTAACCAAGGTGGATATTTTCCATTTTTTGCTAAAAGCACCTTGGGGAATGTATCTTATGGTACTGAGACCCTTATCTAAACTTACTTAAACCGAGGTAAACATACCGTATAATTTGAAATTACTGCAGAAAAGGAGGTAAAAAATCAGGCTAATTCTAAGAGTTATCTTCGAGGAGATCACATCAACTGTGCCACGTTCTAACAATGCTAGTCCTGCACGCTGTAAACTCTGTCGTTTTTTGTTGTTAAGATACAAATCGAACTTGTGTTTGGAGCTTGTGGCAAATATAATATACTTGTGCCCAAACGCATTGTGTTTGCTATTCAATATTACATGTTTGAGACACAATGATTAATATGTTATAACATACAGGGTGATTCAGGAAGTTCCGGACAAATATCTCCAGCGTATTCCTTGGCTCATTTCATGAAGAAAAGTCCACTAGGACCATGTCCGAAAATGCAAGGGTGCGAAATGGCAGCGGGTTAAAAATTTTCGGATTGGTGGTCGGAGGGTAAAGTTGCTAACTTCTGAGCCAGTGGTCGTTTTTTTTGTTTTTGGGCTTGTTGGAAAGGTCTTCCCGAATCAATAAAAAACAAGTAGAAAAAAGTCAAATCGCCGAGATAAAGAGCTTTCGGAATGGACAAAAAAATTCACATAACCTCAATTTGCTCAGCCAGATGGCAGGTAACTTATGTTTTTTAAACGAAGCCCAGTGGTCTTACCGTTACAAAGTTATGACCATTTTACTGAAATGCAAAAATGTTTGTTTTTGGAAGCGAAATAACAGCACACATTTATTTGTTTTTGTAAATTAACACGTTTCGAGTACGTTGTGTTTTGAATTAGTAAAAATTGCAACTTATTCAAACGATGAATTGGCAGACATTCATTACATGTATGGATTCTGCGATGGTAATGCAAGAGCTGCTGCGCGTGAATATGCATTACGTTTCCTAATCGACGACCACCAAACCGAACAACATTCAGTGAGACGCACCGCCGATTTCATCTGGCTGAGCAAATTGAGGTTATGTGAAGCTCTGTATCTCGGTGATTTGACTTTTTTTCTACTTTTTTTTACTGATTCTGAAAGACCTCTTAAAGACCTTTCCAACAAGCCAAAAACAAAAAAATCCTACCACTGGCTCAGAAGTTAGCAACTTTACCCTACTACCCTCTGACCACCAGTCCGAAAATTTTGAACCCACTGCTATTTTGCACCCTTGCATTTTCGGACATGGTCCTAGTGGACTTTTCTTCATGAAATGAGCCAAGGAATACGCTGGAGAAATTTATCCGGAACTTCCTGAATCGCCCTGTATACAAAACCAAAATGTAAAAGATCTCAAAAATCACACCCAAGAAAATTCTGATAAATCATCGAAACTTTCTAAAACACTGATTTTTTTATGTTAATACTTTCACGGCATTTTTTGAATCAAAAATACACGTCTACACATTTTACAAAGATGTTTCTATGTTTATAAAAATTATATGAATTTATCAATAAAAATTATGCTTACAAAAGCGTAAAACTGTGTTATATACGAATAGTAGGTAGGTACTAAATAATATATATAAACGCAAATATATACAAAAAATAGTTTATTTTAATAGTGGCATAACTTTTTTTCATTTTGCACAATATTTTTTTTGTGTTTTTAGCATCATTTCTTTCCATTTTGCACAATTTTTTTGGCCGCTTTTGGCAACCCTGGGAGGATGTGATAACACCTTTTTGTTACACGGTAACTGTTCGATTTCTATGAACACATTAGTAAATGTTACATTGGCAAATAAAAAACAGCGTTCAATCATATGATGACGTTACATTTAAATAATATTAAAACTTAAAATTATTTAAACACCAGTGCAAGCAGGTTCGCCAGTTTTTTTTCAGACGAAATCCCCGAATTGTTATTTTTAATCCCCGAAAATCCCCAAAAAAAAGCTAAAATCCCCGGAAAAATCCCTATTGTTTTAAAGGTAGTTCGAGAAAGTTTTAAGTTATAAAATTAAAATTTATTTAGAATTCAGTTTAACAAAACGAAAGCTTAAATATTGAGAAATTTAAACGTAAATAAATTATTATATTATTATTAAATTATTAATTTAAAAATAGTTATGACAAAAAGATTATGACAAATGAGATCTGGCTTTAATTTATGTGCACATTGGTTAAGTCATTAAGGCTTAGTATATATGTATATCAAATACTTCAGTCTCATAATCTTCAGATTCATCTACTTAATTATTTGTTTTGTACATAGTTTTAGTATTTCTCGTTATTTCTTATCCACTGCTTCTATTCTTTTCAGGAACACCAAATATCAAAAATGTTTTTTTACTTGTTTTATTCTAGTCATTACGTACAGCCTTACCAGTAAAACAATTTGATATTTTCAGGAACTGACAAGTGTATGCAGTTCTTTTTGCTGACAACATTTAGCAATACCTCAGCAAATTTATGACATTTGGCCTGGCGTGATATTTACATTCGATGCTGAAAAGAACTGCTTTACTAATACCAGATAGAGGCAATGGTTCAAAACAACGAACAAAAGAACAACAACGGCATTTCGTTTTGTGTGTTAAAATTATTGTGTTAAATACAACACAAATGAGTTGGCTAACAATAACAGTCAATAAAAAAGTTAAAAAAACACATGTAAATTTTACAGTTTTTCACCAAAATTACATGAAAAATTAAAGCAAGAAGTTACTGTAATTCCACCTGGTGTATGTCACTTTTCGTCAAACATCTCTCTATCACACCGACCGCATCACGAAGAGTGTGAAAGGAAACGTCAGATGAGTTAAATATTCTCTCTAGTTAGATTTACTCTCTGCCAAATATTATTTGTGTGTTTATGCTTGCTTTGATTTAGGTAGTACCAGATCAAAACTTTCAAGGAATGGTACAAAAGATGCGCTTTTAGTGCAGCTTCAATTTTCATCCCCAAAAAATCCCCAGATCCCCAAACCAAAAAAACAATCCACTGTTTTGAAAAACTAATCCCTTATTTGGGGATAAATCCCCTAAACTGGCAACACTTAATACTTTTTGTTTTATTCCCACAAAAAACAAAGAGAATGCAAAGCAAGAGACACATGTACATCAGTGATGATATTTGTAGTGGATAAGGACTTTTTTACCTCCTATCGATTTCAAAAAGTCCCCAACTCCGGTTGGTTCAATAAAAGTACTTTCGGATTTGACTCACCAAGTTTTATCTGAGAGGTTTTTAAATACAACAAGTGGCAAAAGAAGCAAGGTCGAATCAGTAGGTATTGCAGGAATTTTGTCTTCAAATCAAGGGTCGGACCTTGTCAAACTCAGCTGATCGAAAATGCCAAGATTTATTTAGGTTGTGAGATTTTGTGTAATAAGACTGAAATATAGGTATGCCTAACTAAAGCTTTCACTCACCGAGTAATACTAACAAGAGTTTTCAACAGCTTTTTTGTATACTAACAAAGACCATGGAAAACTTGGAAAACATAGAGAATGAGAGCAATCTTTGGTTTTAACACTTCATTACATTTAGGTTTTTTTCACTGAATATCAATTTTTTTAATCGATTTAATTGGCAAAATTTACTCCCAGTTGATGTGTTTTGTACATTGGCTTGACACGCGGCAGCAAAAGTATGAAAATCACACCACGCAACCCAGTCACCGATTCTTCTTTGAAAGCATCTTGTCTATCTGTTCACTAAGTATTAACTTGATCAGCTGTCTCATCAATAACACTTACGCTTACTGCATTTACATCGAAAGATAAACAAACTGTACGCAGACTAAATACATTATTTTTATGTTCTACAAACAGCCCTTTATCTGTCGGTGTAAATACAGATTTATTTAATTATTTTATAAAAAGTACTCTTACGCCGAAAAAAGTACTATCGGAAGAATAAAAAAAAGTCCCCTCGAAAATTATCAAATATCATCACTGATGTACATACATTCATTGTTATGTTCGTACATACGCTACACAAGTTCACATGTATAAATACGTCATTATTCTCTTTGCTCTGAGATTGCTCCGCACCAACATTTTATTTGACACTCTTTATTTTAAACCCAAAATACAAAGAGAATGCAAAGCAACAGCCACATGTGAATCCATGCATTTTTATGTTCGTACATACGCTACACAAGCCATTTTATGTATGTATAACCCAGTGTTGCCAATTTCAACTTTAAGTGTTCTGCATCTTTCGCTTCTGCACTTTTTTTTTTTAAAAAATGGTAAATAATTTTTAGCACTTTTTCGGGGAATTTTTTCAAACTTTTGACTTTTCTGGCTCCATTTGTAGCATTTTTTGTCGATAAATTGAATATTTTTTATAATGTATATCTGTTTTTTGGAACTGAACTCTGTAATAATGTTTATTTCCATCCAGGAATTGTAACATATATAGAGTTATCAACGGTATCGATGTTAAATATGTACGTTAGTTGGCATTTAAAAAGTCCGTTGCTGCAAAAATATGTTGGTCCAGACTTCTTATTAGATTCATTAATTTTGATGTAGGGATAACATGACTCTAATGGCCAGTTTTTAAGTGGGTAGTTAACTATAAGATTACTTAATCGTAACTGAAAGTTAATTTGAGGTTAACTTTGCATTTTGTCTTTCAGTGGTGAGTTAATGTAAGTCGCCGTATTGTTAAGGATTATGGCAACTCTTGTATTCTTATTGGAAAAACAACTGGTTTGGGATAAATACCAAAACAACAAAGAGGAACAACAAAAAAAATGGAATTATATAAAATAAGAAATAGATGCATAAAATCGAAGTTATTTAAACAAAATCGTGTAAAAAACTATACAGGCGCAATCATTTGACGATCTAGACTCAACGTATGTGTACAAATACGCAAAACAGAATCATATATTTTATACAATATAACATTTCTCATTTTGACAGTCAGTAATTTGATTGTCAAAATCATATGGTTCTGACTAAAAGTTAACCAACCAATATTGTGGGTTAAATCATAGTTAAACAATGACTGAAAAACACAATTCGAGGTTTAACCAGAATTTAACTAAGAAACGAAGATCACCACTGACCGAAAAACTGGTCATAAAAAACAAAACTAAATTTGTCGGTTTATGAATTTTGCCTCAAGTTTAGTACTGTTCAAATTGGAATGGACGATTCAACCGCCTAATTACTTTAATGAGTTTAAAAAACGAAACCAGTTTTATTAAAGCGGTTACTTGGTTAACCGCTTTTGAGTTTATATGGTTGAGTATTCCAAATTTGAATATGGCTTCTTAATTTTAGTGTTAAATGATATACGTTTTCTAATTGTATTATGGATTTCATATACATATGAAATTTTACACAAAAATTATTTTTGATTATTAATTTTTATTATTTTTGAATATGAATACGAATATATGAATTTAAAAGTCATATTTTTCAAAATTTGATAAAACAATTTGTTTTAAACAAATAGCATTTTAAAATAAAAGGAAATTTAAAAAACCAACTCGAAACAAGTTGAGAAACTTCAGTCGGGTAAACCGACGTAAACTTATCCTCAACTTAGTTATCCTTCGGTTCCGAGTTCCAGTAAAAAAGTTTATATTTTTAGTTAATGTATGAGAAGTTCATACTACAAACTTACAACGTCAGGATGTTTCTAATTGAAAACTAGTTGGTTTTTGTCGAAATAATAAACAATGCAGTTAAACACATGTCTAACTTCTGTGCCTGAATTGATTTATATTTGTTTTCGCAGTCGACAAACCTTCAATTGCCCGTGGCAAATTTGCCCATATTCAATAGCAGCGTCACGTGTCCAAAATATTATCTTCTTAGCAATTAAGGATGTGTTGTATTTTTGGGGTATTATCATGACTTCCAGCCAATTGTCCGCAAAACAATTGAATGGAATGTGGTCGAAGGAGTGGGGTCATACGGCCCCATAAACTAGGGTTGTTTAAATAATAGCCAATGACAAAATGTTATTTTGATCGGTAGAGATTTACGGCAGTTACCTTATTGACCAGCCAGACAGACAAACGGGCATGGCTCAAAAGTTTTAAAATGTCCCAAAAAGAAATTTGGTCCAACGAAACCTTGTTGTTCCAATAATTTTCATTTTGTTCAAAGGAGTTGAAAAAAAAACTTATAAAAAAATACAAAAAATTCAGTTTGCCAGTATGCTTTTCAATCTTACCTGGCGGTTACACGGGACAGTTTTGCTCCGACAGTAGAAATACACTCACACATTTTTACTACAACACTTACACTTCTCTCACTTGCCTCGCCACTGTCTTTGATTTTTCAATGACAGTAACTTCGGCAAGAGGTTTGACATAAGCGGCCAGATCATGGCTGAACTGGTAAAGGTTGGCGCAATAGAACAACTGATTTTGCTTTCTTATGACTAAATTCAGTGTATTTTGTTGTTGTACTTTTTTGTTTACTGTGTTTGTTCATATGGATCTGTGTTGAGTTTGACGGTTAGTAGTTCACACAATTACAACAAATCCTGCTGCGTCAAACTCTACTAGTTCAGCCATCGGCCATATCGGTGACGTTTCGTGGGAATTTGAGAAAAAAGCAAAAACATCACAAACGACTTTACAAATTGGGAAATATATTTGTATTTGAAAATTTTCCAAATTTTTATTGAAATATTGTTTGACAATACAAACATATAAACATGAATACATGTCAAATTTTGCACAGTACATTAGTTCCATTGTAATTTGCACAAGTAAGACAAAACCCAATGGCAAAAGAGTGAAGAAACAAAATATCAGAGCACGAAATTTAACGAAACGACACTGTCGGCGGTTGGTTAAAACTGTACTGTCTTTATAACTGGCTGGACGCGTACGTCCCACAAACAATTGTTCTCTTTGTGACAACAAATACATATTCTCAACTATCTTGTCTCAAACTGTCCCGTGTAAACGCACCGTTACTGAAGGTAAGACTTTACTTTAGCAAAAAATTTGAATTGAAAAATTAATTCGTCAACCTTTTACGAGGATTGTTTCTTCTCTTGGAATTGTATTTACGTGGTTTTGCATTTCTGCTAACGATATATTGTTTTCTTGTGTGTTTTGCTTGCGATATTTTTCGAACACTTGCATAGTGAAAAATTCACAATTCAGATGAGTTTTCGTTTGCATTTAGTTTGGTGAATTTTTCAAAAACTGCATTCTAAACAACCGCTGATGAGGATCTGTAGCTAGATGTGAAATACGGTTTGCCAGGAATTATGAGGATGCATTTGTAAAACTTCTATCTTAAAAAAACTATGAATACTGTGGTTCCTGATTTGGAGGAAATAATTTTTTTAATACAAAAATGTTTGCCTCTTCTGCGCGAAAGAAAATTAAAGAAATCGCGTTCTATTCAAAGAAAAGTTCTTCATACATATATACAAATATTGTAGTCATACAAATATCTGTAGCCGACTTAAGCGGAAATACGTTGCTTGTTTTTGTCACAGTCCTCATTCAACTGTGCATTCATTGGAGTGATATATTGTAAGATGAATTTTGTATTTGTTCCAAAGAAAGATATAAATCCAAAAATCCGACGCAATAAACCTAGAATTTGACCAAAAATTTCACCATTCCTCATGTACATATGTAATTAAATTGTAGAAGGTATTTCTTTGAGTCAGCTGAGGAGTCAGTCGTAGTTATTATCCTTTTTTGTCAACGCTTAAAATTCTAGCCTCGCAGCCTTTAACTAATTATTTATACGTAAATGCGAACAGAAATTTAATTTAGTATCGGAAAACACTTACCCATTAACACTGAATTGCAATTGGGATACTGCGCCATTTAATTCATGTATACGACGGTTTTGCATTTTACCATCCACTCACTCATTCATATTCTCTTTCAACATTGCACATTATCAAACCTTTTATTTAATCAAAAACTTATTTTTACACTTACATTACACATACACATACAAGAATTAACACTACACGAAGGAAAGAACGAAACCATAAACCGAAAACAAATTGCAATTCTCTTCTAAACATAACTACTGCAAATATTGAGACTTCATCATGATTAATTTCTCCAACAATTAATTTTTCAATGTTTCTGGCTCTCGGACTTTGCTTTGCATTAAACTACGAATCGACTTTTTTAACCGACAAAATTACATTATCTTATGCACATTTTATTAAATTTAAATGACTTTAAACGAAAACAATAATTAATTTTAAGGAAAATTTGCAAATTACGCGCACTTTGCCCCAAAATTCTGATTAGACTGAAGCAGAAAACGGCAACCCCGTTTAAAGTAGGTGGTGAAAACAGGAACAACAAACAATAGTTTGATATTTGAGAGAGGACAAGAGTAATAGATCATAGTGCAATAGGCAAGTGTCTCTCTCTCTCTCTCTCTCCTAACGTTCTCTCGTTGACGAAGAGGTAGTAGGTCATTTCCAGTGTTACCATGTTCGCTTACTTTGTGCTGTTTTGGCACAATTTTTTGTTTGTTTGCCGTTTAGCACAATTTCCCCAAAATTTTTGCAAATTTTTTCAATCTAAGTATAAATTTTTGGCACAATGGTTTTGCAAACGGTACAATTTTTCCTACTAAAATGTTTTTAATACAATTTTTCTGAAAAATATATTTTTACAGCATATTTATCGATATCTTGTGGTTTAAATCCGCTCACACACCTATGTAAGCGTAGTTTCCGCATAGCGACGGCTTCACAAAATAGTGCTCTAGGGCTGCGACATCGACATCGATGTTTTAAAAACATCGATGTTTTTCTAAAACATCGAGTACTTTTAACATCGATGCCTTAGTGCCGATGTTTTTCCAACATCGATGTTTTGTATCGATGTTTGCATCGATGTTTTTGCTTTCGGACTGGTTGTGAGCCGAGGCAAAATTAAATTGTCGGCTTCGCATGTGTTTCATTTGAGGACCTTTGTTTTTTTTTTTTAGTCACAAACTCATCGGCGGCGTGAGCGAAAACATCGATGTTTTTGACCGATGTTACATCGATTCAATGGCGCGGCTGAAGTAACAAACGATCGGCGTAGAAGTTTTTACCGACATCGATGTTTACAAAACGATATACAAAACTTTATTTATACTGGAGTTATTTTATGTATACTGGAGTTATTTTATGCTTAAAATATTCAAAAACATCGATGTTTTTGGGGGTGTCTTAATTTTGCAGAAATGAAATGAGAAACATCGATGTTTTCGAATTGTTAACAAACTAAATAAAAACATCGTTGTTTTGTTTTTGCTGAAATTCTCTTGTAGATATGTGTTGTCAATATACAAATCACCCTATTCGTCGATATAAAGGCAAATAGTATATACAAAACTTTATTAGTGCTGCCTTTTATATCGATGTTTTTCAAATTAACAAAATTTATAGAAAAAACATCGATGTTTTCGAATTGCTAATAAAATTATATAAAAAAACATTAATATTTTCAAACATCGATGTTTGGATTTCGCTTTTATATATGACGTGCCGGCGTATATATCACCCTATTGGTCGATATAAAGCAAAAACATACAAAAGTTGATTAGTACTGTTTTTTTATTTCGATGTTTTTTCTATAAATTTTTTATTTTGAAAACATCGATGTTTTTTATTAAAGTTTTTTAGCAATAAAAATAAAAAAACAGTACTAATCAACTTTTGTATGTTTTTGCTTTATATCGACCAATAGGGTGATATATACGCCGGCACGTCATATATAAAAGCGAAATCCAAACATCGATGTTTGAAAATATTAATGTTTTTTTTATGTAATTTTGTTAGCAATTCGAAAACATCGATGTTTTTTCTATAAATTTGATTAGTACTGATTTTTATTTCGATGTTTTTTCTATAAATTTTTTATTTTGAAATCATCGATGTTTTTTATTAAAGTTTTTTAGCAATAAAAATAAAAAAACAGTACTAATCAACTTTTGTATGTTTTTGCTTTATATCGACCAATAGGGTGATATATTTGAAAATATTAATGTTTTTTATATAATTTTGTTAGCAATTCGAAAACATCGATGTTTTTTCTATAAATTTTTTATTTTGAAAACATCGATGTTTTTTATTAAAGTTTTTTAGCAATAAAAATAAAAAAGCAGTACTAATCAACTTTTGTATGTTTTTGCTTAATATCGTCGACATGACATATATAAAACTGCACTTCAGGGAAAACAAAACACGCAGAAACATTTGTAACCGATTGTTTCTCACTTGACGACCTTTTTTTTTTGTAAGTCAATGTCAGAGGGAAAAGAATACGTGCGCAGAAACATCGATGTTTGGAAACATCGATGTTTGGAAACATCGATGTTTTTAACCGATGTTTTATCGACATCGATGTTTCTCATTTGAAACATCGATGTTGAAAAGCATAAAAATACTTATTTTTAAGTTGAAGAGCTAGTGTACGAACACAATTGGCGCGTTGAAAATGTATATATGTATGTATGTTGAAAATTTCTACATGGAAGTAGCACAAGAGCTGGCGTCTGACGTCGCAAAAATTACAACTCTTTTCATTCCCCTGGCGTCAAGAAGGCAGATTGTTGCCACCTTAATACAAAAATTGTTATGTGTTGAGAAACAGTTGTATATTTTTCTGACGATTTGAATAAAATTATTTCAAATTTCTTAAAGTAATGTGAAGAGGAATTGTAAATTCATAATTTATAGGGTAAAAAATAATAGTCGATGCCGTGTTTGTCCTTCCGGCATTTAGAAAATAATATTTTCTGAATTATTGCTTAGATTGGTGTGTGTGTGTGGGTTAGTGACCAATAAATTAAAAAGTAAACAAGGATGAACAATTTTGACAAGTGATTTCATTTATCGACAGCGTATTTATATTTAACGCCAACGGTATCGCCTTGATTGTGATTATGCACTTACGGCCGTATTCATAAAAAGTTATGAGAGGTTTGAGAGACGATTTATCGTACAAAAAACGTCTCTCATATCTCTCACAACTTTTTATGAATAAGGCGGTTAAGGTATAACCAACCTGGTCAATCGTCCCGATATTAGCGGGATTTGAGTGTTGCATTTTGGGTGTCGCAGCCTGGCTTGAATCTATTATAACAAAATCATTATATACAAAATAAATCACTTCCATTTACGTATTTAGACTTGTTTTAACTAAATATGCGTTGCGCTTTTTGCTCGCAGCCAGCTAGTAAGGTTAGGTATAACATATGTTCTGGATACAGAATTACAAATAAACTAAAATGCCAACTTTAGCATAATAGTTTCGCAAAACGGCTCAATTTTTGTGGCCATTTGGCATAATTTTAGAGTCGGTCTCTGGCAACACTGGGCATTTCATCGAGTTCTAGTTGCTGTTGAATTTTACTATTTGGTTGGACATAAGACGGACAGAAATAAAATGGAATGCGTATGTTCTTTCGATGCTACCAACACAACATAATTTAGCATAGTGTAGTGTATTCAGACAATCTATAACTTTGTGTTGCAAAGTGTAACATTCGAAAAATGGAAATATACAGGGTGATTCAGGAAGTTCCGGACAAATTTCTCCAGCGTTTTGCTTGGCTCATTTCATGAAGAAAAGTCCACTAGGACCATGTCCGAAAATGCAAGGATGCGAAATGGCAGCGGGTTCAAAATTTTCGGAACTGCAGAGAGGCAACCCAAAGTTGGATATCGAAATAGTTTGACAGCGACATATTTGTGTGTTTAAATGATCGTACACGCTGCAAAATTTTTTTTTGTTGTTGTTTGGATGCAAATATAACATGTGTTTCGACCTTGTCGCAAATATAATATACTTGTGCCCAAACCCATTGTGTTTGCTATTCAACATTACATGTTTGAGACACAATGATTAATATATTATAGCATATCGGTTTGCGACCCAAATATATTTGTGTTTGTGATACATATACAGATGTGTCTGACGCACTGTATGCTTTCTCGAGAGCAACAGAATAAAAGAGGGATAACGAGAGAGTCTATCTAATAAGTGTGTATATGTATTTTTGCATTATTCTCTCAGCCAGTGATTCTGATATTTCTGAATGTGCGTGTAAATTAAAGACGCAATGTTTCTTAATTTGCCTGATATACTGCGTTTTAATTTCGTGTATTCAGTCGTCAATGGTTCATCGGACAGAGGATATGAAAAGCGCTTGATCAGTGAAAGAAGAATAAACAAACGCTCGGACGGTGAAATGGTTTGTGATGTTGCTTTGGTTTTTGTGTATGTGTGTCATATATATTTATGTGTGCTACCAAAGTCAGAAACGATTTTGTGGAAAGAAACTGGAGAGGGCACCAACGTGAATCACTTTTTCTGCCCGAGCCTCGGAATGGCGGACCATTTTTCAAATATAATAAAAAAACACAAGTAATTAATACACGCTTGTCTTTCTTGTACTAGAGTGGTATATAAGTATATTGTTTGTGTACCAACGCATAGTGATAACCAACGCATAGTTGAAACCTTCTGAAAACAAAAACGTGAGAGGCAACAAAGAAAGGAGAAGCAATTCAATGCAAGTAAATGTAAAAAGGGTAATTTTAAATATTTTACTTTTTTGTATTAATTATTTATAAATGTGTACTTATATTCATAAAATTAACTATAATAAATAAAACATATATATATTGAAATCAAAACATAATTCGTTTGCAAATATTATTATGTTTTGGGAGGAAATAAGCACATGTTTCCACGTAAGTATATGGAGGTTTGGGTGAAACGCGCGAATGCTTCCACGTAAGTATATGGATGATTGGAGTGTCCACCTAAAAGCATACATGTTTGCTAGTAAACATGCTACTGTTTGTATTTAAACACAAGTGAGTTTGAGATTTGCAAACATATGAATGTTTGCAGTGTGTTGCAAACATATAAATGATTAAAAAAAATAAATGGTTTCCCATTACATCCCATGAAGGGACCGGGGAGAACTTCTCACAATCAATGAGCTGTGCGCTTTCCAGTTTTCACTCACTGATTGGGACCTACAGGTTTACACCGACTCCGAACGATATTTTGAGAAGCTTTTTCATGGCTATATACTCGATAGTGTCGCCGCCACTATGCGAGGTGGCCGCCGCCGAAAGAAATTTGAAGGTGGCCAGAGCAGGGTTCGAACCCAGGATCTCATGTACAAGAGCCGCGCACACTAACCATTGCACCACCGACGGCCACGTATAAATGATTCCTGCAGAATATGTGTGGGAGAATATGTTACAGAGGCCGTTTTTGTTATTTAGTTTGTTTGGGTGTCGGATTTTTTCGCAGAAACATAAGTACGTGGACTTAGTTGAAATTTGTTGAATTGATACATTAAAACCAGAAAATATTTACATTGCCAATGATTGTTTTTGAGTGTAATTCGTAAACGATGTGTCTGTCAGTGGTGCAAAGTTTAGTGTGCGCGTCAATTGCATCTGAGAACTTGAGTGGTCAGACCAGGGACTACGAGGGACACCTCGCTTAGTGACAGCGATACTAGCGAGAAATCTGCCGTGAAAAGCCTTTCAAAAAACCATTCGGAAACGTTTTAAAACTGTAATATGTCAGCTTTAAAACTGACAATCTCTCCCCTGTTTTTTCCTAGGGATTTAAGGTGAAATATTTGTTGTTATAAAATCTCCCGCAAGGGAAATGATGAAATATTGTTATTTATTTTATATGTAACCGAAAATAAATGTTCGCTGTTTAAACCGGTGACTTTAGGAAGATTTACACTTACTAAGACTTACTTAATCTGTTGTCAGAATCTCTCACTGAACCTCGGTCAGTTAAAATTTTACCTCGAAGTACAAATCGATTACATTGGATCCGAAAAAACAGCACATGATGAGCTTTTTACTCCTAATTCTATTACACCAAATATATAAATTCTGCACACCGTACGTCCTCTTCATCTCTTCATGACTTGTGGATGATTGATTTAACATCTGGGCCACTTTATCATGCCAAGACTTCAGTTACTATCAATGACCCTAATAATATTCCTGATGAATAGACCTTTTAGAGTTTATAATATCATTGTCTACTCACCGTTTACACCTGCACTGTGATGATGAGGAAACCTAATTCAACTCAACTGCGAAAAAGTTCATTCTCATCCTGTTTCAGGATAATTTAATAAAATTTCCTTAAATTAATTTCAATCATTTTCAAAAGTAATATTCTATCATTAATTTCATTTGCTACAATATACACGAGTAGACAGATACACCTACTACATACAATTTAATGCAGGTGATGGTGGCTGGCCCCACCTACAATGTTGCCGCAGAAACACCGGCAACGGCAATAATAACAATAAATAAATTGTTTGAACAAATTAAAAATGATATCGCCAACATGGGCGTTAACGGCAACATGAAAACACTTGTCTCCTTTTAAATTGACGACTATTTGTTGTCGTCCGTCCATGGAGTTGTGGTGTCGGGCGTTCCGTGGCAGAGAGGTGACGTTGACGGTGATGGTGATGGTGTCAGTGGTTGTGGCACCCGTGTCGATGGTGGCGCTACATATGGTGTCAGCGCTTCTGCCAGAGGTGATGGTGGTAAAGGTGATGGAGGCGGTACGCGTGGATGGTGCTCCACCAACTGTGATGAGGCTTGCCTGAGCCGAATTGCGTTTCGCTGAGTTTTTGCAATAATCATAAATCAATTTAATGTTTATACGCTTATACCGACATATCGCATTTGATAGAGAAGAATTTATGTTAAAATTACATTAATGACTCTAGATGCTATCAACGTTTTACATTTTTGTTAGAAATTACCCCAGAATTGGGGGAAGCTGTGATTTATTTAGCAAAAAAAACAGGTGTGAGAAGTTTGAAGTGCTAAACGTTTAAATAAATTTCAGCGAGAAAGTTATATTTTGCATGTAAACTTTGTTACCTTGGTGGTGCTTTTTATTGATTCGTTGCTGTACCTAAAAATAGAAGAGAAAGTATTGATTATTGCGCGATTTATATAAATCAAGAATAAATTGTGCCAATAGAAGTGGATATAAAGGTTTGGATACGAGTTA
This sequence comes from Phaonia tiefii, assembly GCA_963931995.1. Classification (NCBI taxonomy): domain Eukaryota; kingdom Metazoa; phylum Arthropoda; class Insecta; order Diptera; family Muscidae; genus Phaonia; species Phaonia tiefii. Next base: position 177,875,582 of record OZ008367.1, on the reverse strand, counting down.
TAATGTAAGGTAAGGCTGCCGACGTCACAGTCCTAAACAGTGATTTTGGAGGGGAAATGGAGACGAATTGCCAGGTTAGGGTTCACTAAACACAACGCTGTCTTACATTGCCGTCAATGATAACACTGTTGTAGTCGAAAAATGTATCGACGTTCTAGTAAATTGTATCGGGTAAAGGCAAGTCTACCCTTGAAATGTCTGTATCACGTCAAATTTCTGAAAAAATCAATTTTTATCAATTCTCGGAGTTTCCTGCACTTAAAAAATCCGTTTTCACTTTTTCCAGCATAACTTCAAGGGATTTAAAATTTTTCACTCATAACATTTGTTGTAGCCTTGATAAAGCTGAACAACTCTTGTGAACATATTAAAACAATTTGAACGTATCTAACCACACTAAATAACACATAAAGACCACTTTGTATCTAAAACTATGACACTATTATTTTCAAACGAAGCTGTTTCTCGCTTCGATCTGAGTTTGGGGCAGATATTATGTTGAAACACCCATCGAAGCTGCATTTCCCAGTTAGCACAAGGCATCATAATGTTTTTTTAATACAGTCGTATAATAAGCAGCATCCATTGTCTGTTCAATTTGGAATAAAGGTTCTGTCCCAATGTAAGAGTAACAACCCCGTGCCATTATGTTTCCGCTACCACGTTTAACTGTTTGGATTGTGTTCTGGGGCCTGAATTCGGCGTTGGAAGGTCTTCGTACAGAAAGATTACTCTTATCATAATTACCCAATCTCACATTAGTTTCAGCTGTCCGGACTATTTCACGGACTATTTCACATGCTCCTTGGCAAAATGCAGCATTTTTTGAAGGTTCCGTTTGGATAGAAATGGAACTTTTCGGACACTTTTCGCCTTTAAATTGTTTTTAGTTAGCATTTTTCTTAATGTAGAGGTGTCAACATCCCCATCGTATTGCCTTTTAAGGGCGCAAGAGGTAACAAAAGTCGAACTCTACGTGGCGCAATATTTTTGGTTCCAAACGTTCTGTAATTTTCAGGGTTTTACCGTCTGTTTCCTGGATTGGGGTTATATTTTATTCCGGTCTCCAACATTTTCTTTGAGCATCCAATTATGTCAGTACTTTGTATGTAGCTTCTGAATTCTTTTATCGTCTCTTTTATTCTTTCTTGGCGCTAATGATTGCAATATTTACATCGGCCCCTTTTGGAACGTCAATAATGACAATTTATTAATGCTACGTATAAACATTAATCATATTTAGAAGCTAAACTTTGTTTTCAAATTCAAATCCAAACTACCATAAACCATTACAAAAAAAAAATATTTTTTTGTAATTGACTCTATTTTATAGCACACGTCATTACATAGCCTTTAAAATACTGACACTGACCTGGAAACAGTAGTGTACAAAATTTATTAAACATGACGGCATTATATTCAGCAGAGGACCGGTCAATCAGGTTCAGAATTTCTTGACATGAAATATCTTGGACCACTGATTTGCAGAGAATAAAAGTTTTGACGAGTGTGTGCCTCTATTTCATCGCACACCGCTGTATATTAGGGTGTCACAAAAAAATTTTCTTTTTCGATTTTCAGGATCACTCAAGCTTAATTATAGGGTAAGTTAATATGGTAAAGTATTTTTGAGATTTTTTTTTCAGATTTTTGGGAAGAGGGTTGGAGGTCGCGCAAGTCGAATTTCCCCAAAAATTTTGAATTCCGGACGTTTTTTGAATTTTACTTAAATCTCAGTCAATAACCACGATTTTCTTAGTTTGTAAGTCAACATTTTTAAAGCAAAACGTTGAAAATTTTATTATTTATTATTTTTATTTTATTTATTAAACATTTATAAACTACCACTTTGGCAACGATTTTCCTCAATAAGGTACCATGTATTAAATTTTTTTAGTAAATTTTGGATAAATTTTTGTAAATAACGCATTATAACTTTTAAAATTTCTATGATCATTTAAAAAACTAATGATGCAGTTTAAAAGACAGATCAATTTCCAGCAATTTTATAAATACTATTTTGAATTTGTTGTTACAGTTCCAGAGTTATACCATTTTCAAGCCTTTTATCCATTGTTTGAAACTAATAATATTATAAACCTTTTGCCACTTTTGCATTGGATTTGTGTTAAACATTGAATTAATAAAAACTTTCGCGTTTAGTGTTCATTTTTTTCGCTAAAGATATCAGAAATGGCCAGTCCAAAATAACTAAAATTTTTTTAATTTACTCAGAATTCATCAAATATGAAATCTCAAATTAGAAATAAAAATATTAATTTATTATATAAATTCATACCTCCATAACTGTAGGAAGCTTTACACTCATACCAAAGAGAAAAAATTGAAAATACAAATAGAAAATCCTTTATTGGGGATCTAGCGATGCTTGCGATGCTGTAAGCCCTGCAATATATTCTGAAAATCTTTTTCAGAAGTTGTGACGTTGATGCAACTGTTAACCACATCATGTTCTGCGACATCATTTACCACATGCAATCGTTGAACTTTATGCGTTACTTAGTGAAATAATATGTTTGTTTCCCATTTTTCTGGATCTGTTTTTTAAAAAATCAATAAAAATGTTGCATGCTTCAAACAAAGTAAGGCTGGTTTTTGAACGCAAACTTTTGGTTTATTGATGTGTTAACATCTATAGGCACTGGTTGGGCAATCTCTCAAACTGAACACATGCAAACAACACACATCAGTAGCATCACATCATGGTTGTTGTACAACAATAGTCTCTGCCTGAAAATAAGTATGATGGTATTGATGTAGCGGCAGGGAACTAAGAAGCAGGTCGTCGTCTCCAAAGAGTATTGAATAGTATAGAGAACTCGTGGAACGAATTGTATGATTCAAAAGCACTGGCGACATCTGGCGAATGATTCAAAACCTATTACCCTCTTTTTGTCATAACTTGGTTTATTCATAATTTTGATGTGAAATATTGATGCCTTTTGAAACATTTATGCTTTTTGTATTGTTTTATGTAACAACATTGTCGAAATGGTGCAGTTATATTGAAACATTCTATATAGAAAATAAGACTCGTTTATGCTCTTTTACTCACTCTCTACATGAGAGCGGAAAAAGAGTGCAATAAGTTCTCTATACTATTCCATACTTTTATTCAATACTCTCTTTATGACAAAACAAAAACAATTATTTCAGTGTGCTAAAGATTGCTTTATTTATTTGGACAATATTACATCTAATGTTAAAGCAGATGTAAGAAAAAAGAAAATGCAATAGTAAAAGAGCCTTCAGCACTTTTTTTTATTTTCCAATGTAGCATTTACTAATGTCTTGATAGAAATCGAACAGGTGCCGTGTAACAAAAAGGTGTTAACACATCGCCCGTGAATTCGAACACTTATTGTTTTTTTTAATTCCAATTTGGAATGAGTGTTGGATATAAAATTGAAATGTTTTATTCAAATTCACGTTACACTGATTTCAATTCGAAAATCATATTGAGATTTAAGTTTGAAACATTAAGGGCGAGTTTCACCCTCGTCATTTAAAAGCTCACCGAAAATTTTCACATTAAATGACAAGCATTGGGAATTTAAAGTACATTTAAATGGAGAATTTTCAACTGTGAAACTGGCCATTAGTTATAAATTAATTTTAATCTGAAAATTGAATAAAAAAATATTTGAAAAGTTTAATCAATTCTTAAGAAATTTTTAATTAATTCTTAAGCCACATTCACAATGCCAGCAACAATTTGGTATTTCAACGTCTCTCGTTCTCACTCACAGCATTTAATATAATGTCCTTTCGTTTTTATTTTACAAAAATTTTTTATAATTTTTTCATAGAAGTAGGGGTACATCTACGCCAGCTACAATTTTGTTCGAATAAATAATATATGTACTTCTAAGCGATAGATGGCGCTGTACCTCGAATTTCATTTAAAAACTTAAAAAAATCAATGAAAATTGAAACGATTTGTGTCTGTAGATTCATTATAGAACATAATTTTACCTGTGGTATATTTTAATAGCAAATACGTTTATATACATTAACATTTTTCAATATTGAAAATACAAACCTGAAAGTAGCATTCGAATGATGATTCAGATATTAGAGGTTGCGTTGTAAAAACAATTCTAAATTATTTGTTTTTCTGTTTGTTCATTACATGAACAATACAATTGAAATGTAATTGATTTTTATACTTTTTGGTTCAGTTTTATTGTTGACATACATTTGTGTTGAATTGGACACGAGAACAAAATACATTTAATTGTTACCTTGATATATTGACCGTAATACTGGTATCACCTGTTATAAAACAAAAGAATACTGATTCGAAGTAAACTGTTGCTTACATTGCGAACGCCTATTGAAAATGTCGCTTGCATTGTGATTCCTGCTTTATTCATTCAATTTAAAATTTGAAATAACTGAATTTGAATAACAGTTTTGATTGGAAATGTCAGTTAGAACTTATTGAAGCATAAAATCATGTCTCAAAATAGATGTAATGTTCCTTAAATCAAAAATTTCATTAAAATTCAAAAATCATATCATTTATTATTAATTATTTTAATGATATTATACAAATTAAGTGAAAACCGTATAACCGGTTAACCGACTTTTTTCAAAAATCCGGCGCAAGGTTAATATAAAAAAAACCGATTAACCGGCTCCGATTTCTGTTATGGACACTCTAGTACGCACACAGAAAACATCTTTTGAGACAACTGAATACGTCGTTACTAGAGTTTCCCAAAAACCCGGTTGACGGTATATTCGAAAAATCAATTTATGAAGAAACTGATTTTCGGTTTGTTCTTTCGAACATGTTTTCTAGGTGTATTCGGTTTTTAATTTAGGACTGCAACCCGTAAATTTTTTTATTTCTTTAAATTATAGGGAATAGGGTGTTACAACTACTTTAGAGGCACTGTCACATGTGGCCCCGTCGTATTAGAACCACTTGTCAATCAAGTGCAATTATTCCATTTTTGACAAAAAAAAAATCCGGTGATCGTCGAGCGGTATATTGCCCCTTAACTTTGCTGCCGTCATTGTCTTTGCAGAAATACGGTCCAATGATGCCGCCTGCCCTTAAACCGTTCCAAACAGTGATTTTTTCACGGTGGTTTGGCAGCTCTTAAACAGTGTTTGGCTGCACTTCGGACAAAATGCGGTAAATCTCTTGAATGCCGTACCCATTGAGCCAAAAATGAGCCTCGTTGCTGAAGACAATTTTTCGATAAAAAAAGGTGATCTTCTTCCAGCATCTCTATGGCTCAATTATCAAAAACACGACGTTGCAGTAGATCACCCAGTTTCAGATCCTGCGCTAACTGTATTTTGTATATCATCAGACCGTGGTCCTTACGCAAAATCTTCCAGGTGGTCAAAGAACACAAACCCAAGTACTGCAATATGCGACGGATGGACATATCACGATCATAATTAACATTAACATAATTAACATTGGATACAGCAGCAATATTCTCCTCCGTATGCATTCTACGGATACGGGTTGGTGGACTGCTATCCAATAGCATGAAACTAGTGTGAAATATGGTCTCAGTGGCTTCAATAGCCTGCATGGGCGGTCAATTATGACGACTATAAAATGGACATAACTTGCGAAACACATTTTTCACATTTTTACGAGATAATAAAATTCAGTGATTTGGAAGCCTTTGTCCGTTCGTAAGTCTATTCATTATGAAATAGCACTGAAAACCCAAACGCCAAAACTCCAAAAAAACGCACCCGTAATTTGTATTTGTATTTCGTCCAAATTCTGGCATAATTACAAACTGTATCAAAACTGTCATTAAATAAACAAAATAATGGTTTCCCGTTAAATCCCATGAAGAGATTAGGGAGAGCTGCCATTAGCCGTAGTGAAATATACAAGAGTCGCTATCCCTATCTTCATGTTCTCTTGATAACGACGAGGTAGTAGGCCATTTCATCGAGTTCGAGTTGCTGTTGGACCAAAACGGACAGAAATAAAAGTGAATGCGTATTTTTGTTCGATGCATACAACATAAAACATAATTTAGCTGTCATTAGTATCAATCAAACACTTTTAAACTTAGTTTGCTGCATGGTCTATAATCTGTATACCTTTTTGGTCTCTCATTCTACATCATTTCCCTAGTACCTTTTCGATCAGCTGCGCCATAGAAAGCCCCTGCATTAGCTCAGTGACTTTCGACGAGACATTGATGGAACTGAAACACTCATGCACACTCTTTATATATTACTCTACGGCATTTACTGTGACTCGTCTATAGCTGTAGATAATTGGAACATTTGTATATTGTATTTCGAAATCAATTGATTCTCTTAAGTTAATTAGTTTTGACGTCGTGCTGAAATTAACATCACCTACTAACTTTAAACAGATTATGATGATGTGACTGCAGTAGTAAAACTCCGTAAATATATGATATCCTTACTAAAAATACCAACGGATGTCCTAGAAACATTCGAATGCATTACGTATGAAATGACAAATTCTGACACATCTGTCTGAAATAAAAATAAAGGACATATTACACACTTTCAAATTCGAATGAGCATTCCATGTTTTCCACATATTAGATCTATATCTAAAATAAATTTTGAAATTCTTAAAATCTACCACCTACCTACTTGTTGAAATATTGCAACAACAATTTAAAGCCACTTACATGAGGATAAGATAACAAAATCTTCATTAGTGGAAAAACAAGCATTTACAACAAATTATCGACCAACGCTCGTTGAGCATCTGCTGCGTCATCCTCCAACCGTCGACAGCATCTTTGTCCTCAGCCCCAAACGTCACACTCAGCACACTCACTATCGATATCGAAATCGGAGACGGAGTCACAGCCAGTATCAGCATCATTGTCTACATGTAACAATAAACTGATTTGGGGCTCTTTACTACACAAAGAAGCAACTCAATAATTTATGGCTCTTTTGGCAAAAAGCGGCATTTTCAGTGATGAAGTAAACACTTTCCAGGTTGAAACTTCCTCGCCAATATCTGGTTCTCGACTCTCTTGACAAAGGCACCGTCGAAGATGTTGCATTCAATGTCAATACTTGCGTTTATTGACTAAACGATGCCCTGCAGCAGAGTCCAAAAGACTCCGAAGATTTCAGTGCAAAATTGCGGCAAAATAAGAAAATAGTTTAGGCCAAATGAAGTGCAACCAACAACAAAACACACGAAGTCATCGCTGCTTACAAGTTTGAACCAGGTCTTCTTGTATAAAGAACAAAAAATGTCGACTCAAGGTCGTTTAATGCATTTATTAACTTTGCCATCGCCGCCACTAGTTGTGTTCTTCTTCATCTTGTGTTGCTGATGTTGTTCCTACTGTTGCAGCTAAAAGAACAGGAGTAATAATAAATTTATTCGTTTTCGTGAATGCACTCTGAGTGCTGCTTAAAGGAACCCAAAGAAAAAGAAGAAGAAGAAAGAAAAAAATCAGAAACACGTCTTTTTATGTTGGCAAACGTCATTATTATCATCTTTGGATGGGCACATGATTTCCTTAGAGAAACCTACTTTTTACTGGAGGCAAGCAGAAAAAAAATGACGCGATCAAGGTAGCATGAACTAAAGAGATTTCACCATAAGTTGTTAGCTTTTTTTCAACGCTCAGAAGGCAAAAGTAAAAGCGGAAAAATGTTAAAGAAAAATACAAAGAAAAAATTGGTTTACACTTAAGCAGGTGGAATAAGGACAGCCAGAATTAAGTTGCATTCATAGACGCTTGATCCAAACTCTAACTAAATAAATGTAAAAATATTCCCATTACAGCTCACGAAGAGACAGACACGACAGCTTCTCACAATCAGTGATGTGGGGCTTTCTAGTTTTATATTCACCAGAGTTTTACACCGGTTCCCAGCTGTGTTTTGATAAGCGTTTTCATAGCTAAGTACTCGATAGTGTCCACGTCCCTAAGCGTGGTGGGCAGAGCAGGGATAGATCGTTGTTCTTATTGACAAGAGTCTCGCATACTAACGACTGAACCACCGACGACTTTAACAATCAACTGCCCATCAGAATTGACGAAGGACAAGAGTGTTCAAAAAATCGTCATTTTCGAATAACCGGTTTTAGGTTTAACATCATTGATCATTGTGGCCGTCGGTGGTGCAATGGTATTGTGCGCACCTCTCGTACATGAGATCCCGGATTCGATCCCTGCTCAGACCACTTTAACCTTCCTTTCGGCGGAGGTCACCTCACATAGTGACGACGACACTATCGAGTATTTTGCCATGAAAAAGCTTCTCAAAATACCGTTCGGAATCGGTGTAAAACTGTAGGTCCCACTAAGTAAGTGAAAACTGGATAGCGCACAACTCTGTGATTGTGAGAAGCTCTCCCCTGTCCCTTCATGGGATGTAATGGGAAACCATTTATTTATTTTTTATCATTGAGTTGAAATGAATAGAGTTGAACTGCACTGCATTGAATTGAACTGGACGGAAGTGAAATGAAATGAATTGAGTTGCATTGAATTGAATTGAATCGGAATGAGGTGAATTGAATTGAAATGAATTTAGTTGGATTGATTTGACTGAAATTTAACATAATTGAATTGAATTTAATCGAATTAACTCGAATTGAATTGAATTAATTTGATTTGAATTGAGCTGTATTGAATTGACTTGAATTGACCTGAATTGAATTGAACTGAATTGAGTTGAGTTTAATTGAAATTAATTCAGTTGACTTGAACTAAATTTAATTGAATTGAATTGAATTGAATTGAATTCAATTCAATTGAATTGAATTGAACTGAATTGAAATGAATTGAATTGAATTGAGTTGAATTGAACTAAACTGAATTGAATTGGGTTGAATTGAATTGAATTAAATTGAATTAAATTGAACTGAATTGAACTGAATTGAACTGAATTGAATTGAATTGAATTGAATTGAATTGAATTTAATGGAATTGAATTGAATTGAATTGCATTGAATTGAGTTGAATTGAATTGAACTGAATCGAATTGAACTGATTTAACTCGAATCGAATTGAATTGAATTGAATTGAATTGAACTGAATTAAATTGAACTGAATTGAATTGAGCTGAATTGAATTGATTTGAGTTGAATTGAATTGAATTGAGTTGAATTGAATTGAATTGAATTGAATTGAATTGAAATGAAATGAAATGAAATGAAATGAATTGAATTGAATTGAATTGAATTGAACTGAATTGAATTGAAGCGAATTGAATTGAATTAAATTGAACTGAATTGAACTGTATTCAGTTGAACTGAAGTAATTGAATTGGGTTGAATTGAATTGAATTAAAATGAATTAAATTGAACTGAATTGAATTGAATTGAATTGAATTGAGCTGAATTGTATTGAATTTAATTGAATTAAATTGAGTTGAATTGAATTGAATTGAATTAAATTAAATTAAATTAAATTAAATTAAATTAAACTAAATTGAACTGAATTGAATTGAAGAGAATTGAATTGAATTAAATTGAACTGAATTGAACTGTATTCAGTTGAACTGAAGTAATTGAATTGGGTTGAATTGAATTGAGTTAAAATGAATTGAATTGAATTTAATTGAATTAAATTGAGTTGAATTGAATTGAATTGAATTAAAATGAATTAAATTGAATTAAATTGAACTGAATTGAATTGAATTGAGTTGAATTGAATTGAGTTGAATTGAACGGAATTGAATTGAATTGAACTGAGTTGAATTGAACTGAATTGAACTGAATTGCATTGAATTGAATTGAATTGAATGGAATTGAATTGAATTACTGTTTGGTGTAGATTTATTATCGAACATGTTTTCGTTGCAAATGCAGCTAATGGTGTGATATGTTGTGCAAAATCTAGTCTTGTTGTTCGTAAATTGCATAACATGGATGTTAACGGCATGTAGTTCCAACAATACGGTGCCACATGTCATGTATCCCAACAAAAGTGCAATTGCAATACAATCTTGTGCCAATGATCGGACACCCTTTAAAATAATGGGGCCGCGCAGTTACAAGACCGACGACTCAGCCTCTGAATAACTTCAGAACTCACACGAACCTCAGTGGTCGTCCAGTATCAATATTATGCACACTCTTCCAAAACTTTCACAACAAACTAACCAAAGCGGGGGAACCTCTTATGCAACGGAACTGGACACTTACAGAGAAGGTGTTCGAGTGTCTCAAGTTCCTCTTTATCCTCACAGGTATGACAATAATCAATCCTCTAGTTGAGTGTCTCGCATCACAGATCTCCGTGAGGTATATATTGGCGTTTTCGAATTGTAGTAATAATTGGGTCCCATTCGAAACCAGCAGCGGCAATAAATCCCTAGAAAATGTGCTGTCTACACTCGCTAACCAAGCAGAATTGGGGTTTCGCCGATCCCTCTACAGTTAAGAAATTGGTGGTCTAATAGAGACTTTTCAGTTCTGACTGGAACTAGCAGAACCTGTTCTGTCATCAGAGTCTGCTGCCTCGTTCTCTACTATATCGGAATTGTCAGGAAACCAGGCATAGTCTCAGCTTATAACGTGCTAGCATAATCAGAACTCGTTTGCAATCCCTACGCAGTTTCGATTAACAACTGCCCACGAATATGATAGCATCTCATAGAGCAGATGAGCTACGTCCCTTATGATGGTCACGATTACAGCTCTGAGGACGCCTCAACCAGTCATAAAGCCAACTTAAGTGGAAGGCCCTTGTACAAGATTCCCCTGCCAATATCCGTCGTGGATCCATCAATAAAAATTTAATTTCCCGTGAGTATGAAAAATATCCCGTCTATGCAAAAGTTTCTAGGCTGTGCTACTATTTCCGGACACATCTAGAATTTCAAGATTCGTACTAGCACGGTCGCAAGCAGCTCTCGATCCAAAAATTTAATGTAGCGGCAGTCAGCTTATTCCCCTGATTTCTAGCGTGCCCATGTGAATTGTGGAATTCCACCAAAGTGTAGTCAGATGCTCAACTCAAGCATCCAACCCCAATGGACATATCACAAATTTTGTGTAGAGCTCCAAAGTAGTGAGATTAAAAATTATATCACAAGATACTTGAGGAAAACTATTTCTGCCGTCACAAATGTTCATTACTGCAGTCCTATGAACGTTACTCAACTTTCATTTGATTGTTCCTAAACCAAGCCACCATACATGGTGACATTAGCAACAGCTACTTACTTTCAAGACATCTTACGATTTTATCGTCAAGAACAAAGCAAACCAAGCTTAAGAAATAAAAACCAAGTACTATGTACAATTTGATCATAAGCGAATCAAAATCATCCGAAGTGTAAACGAATCACATTCAAATATCTGATTCCGTTTGATCTATCCGTGTACTTGTATTATTTGTGTGTGGTTCTATCACCGAAGACACACAAACTATAAACAAAAAATATACATGTATACCAACAACACAAGTAAACAACGATGTAAAAAAACATATGTATTGGCAGTTGGCAAGTAGCACGGTAAAAAAAAACAATCAAATCAGCTGCTCTAACGCCACGACGTTGCGTAGTTCAACCATAGAGAAATAGAAAAAAGCCGCTTTGCCTCTCTTCGTGGTCTCTTGATGACGACGAGGTCGTAGGCCATTTCATCGAGTTCGAGTCGGTATTTTAATTTACTCATTGGTTGGACCAATACGGACAGAAATAAAAGGGAATGCGTATTTTTGTTCAATGCAAACAACATTAAACATAATTTAGCTGTCATTAGTATCAATCAAACACTTTTAAACTTAGTTTGCTGCATGGTCTATAATCTGTATGCCTTCTTTGGTCTCACATTCTACATCATTTCCCTAGTACCTTTTCGATAAGCTGTGCCATAGAACCCCCTGGTGCAACCATGGGACATACTTATATACACGAAAACATTCACATTCATATTCGTGTGCATTTTTCATGGCGTATAAAGTAAGCGTCGTGACTTTACTTAGTTTAAAGCTGATGAGCTACTAAATGAAACTTTGTCATTATTTGCTATTATCGTCTTCATCAGTGATGGGAACTGTGGTGCAATTGTAAAAAATGTCTATATAATTTTTCGAATCCCGTCACTGACATTGTCGCTTGTTACACTGCAGACATTAATCGGGGCTGCAGAAACAATTCGGGAAAGTATCGTAGCAATTTGATTCGTTTCGTGCTTAGGCTGGTATGCGCTTGGCTCGTTTAACTTGTATTTTCTCCGTATATATGAATTTCGAATCCAAGTAGTTTCTATTTACGGCGTGTCTTGGTCTTGACACTACTTGAAATGAAGTAATGCCGTCCTGCTGGGTATTTGTGTTTTCATGCGCTAGTAGGTGTCTAGTATATTTTATTTTATTTATTTATTTATTTATTATTACTCTCCTGTACAACAAGACTAAGTCTTATAATTATAGTACAGGAATGTTTTTGTGTACAAACAATTGCCACATGTTGGTAGGTACATACAATTAATATTCTAAGCATAAAAATAGAAATACAATTTTAAAATTAATCAAAAATCACAATGAAAATAAAATTACAAAAAAAAAATAAAAAGTAAAATAAGATCAAATAATAACATTTACTTTACATTGGAAATTTATATTGGAGCAAAATATTTAAATAATATATCCCTAAAAAACATTGCGTTGCTGGTTATTTGTCAATTATATGGAAGAGCATTCCAAAGACGTATTGCATTAATGTAAAAGTGCCATTCAGAAACTAAGCAACGAAATTTAGGTAAAACGATTCTCTTACCTCTAGCCGATTTACAGAAACGAATATTATCAAACAGGTATTTTGGCTTTCCAGTAAATATCAGTTTATGCAAAAATATTAAAACTCTTATTTTGAGAAAATTTTCAAATGATACTCCAAAGAGGTTTGTCGAATATGAAGAAGTGTGATCATGTTTTCTAAGACCATAAACATACCTTAAGATGTTATTATAGAGCACTTCGAGTTTTGTCCGACTTGTGGAATCACAATTAGAGAACAATTCGCAGCCATAGGTTAGACTCAGAACTAAGTATGCCTTAGCGAGTAATACTCTAATTCTCAATGGTGTAAAGCATTGTACAGACCAAAGGGTTCTCAATTTGATATACATTTGCGCAACCAGTATATTGACATGATCTGACCAAGTTAAATTGCTATTGAAAACCACGCCAAGATTTTTTTGCTGTTATTACAATTTCAATTTTTTCAGCGTTTATAACAATATTTTTATCGAGACTTGACTTTATAGTTTTTTTGTGAATCAATAGACATTTTGATTTACTTGGGTTTATTGTAAGGCCGTTTGCTGATGCCCAGCAATGTATGTTCTTTAAATCATGATTCAGCTTATCGATGTTTTTCCTGATGGATTCGGTTGTACTACTTAGATACAATTGTACATCATCGGCATACATGTGGACTCTACAGTTGGAAACATTTTGCGGCAAATCATTTATATAAAGTGAGAAAAGTAGTGGTCCTAAAATCGACCCTTGAGGCACACCTCTAGTCAGTTTTAGAGGATTAGATGTGGTATTGTTAACAAAGACTGACTGACTTCGGTCAGTAAGATAAGACGATATTAGCTTTGTTGATGTAGACGAAAAATTAAAAATATACCTCAGCTTTGTGCATAGTATTTGGTGGTCAACAGTATCAAAAGCCATTGAGTGATCTAGAAGAACTAAGAAAATTATCTTTCCATCATCAAGTTCCCGCCTAATATTTTCAGTGACATCAATTAAAGCAGTTACGCAACCATGATCGGATCGAAAACCGGATTGCATTTCAGACATTAAATTATTTTTATGAATGAAATCACTAACTTGGCGATGTAAAATTTTTTCCAAAACTTTTGACAGAAAACTTAGGATAGCAATTGGTCGGTACTCTGTATTAGATTTAGGAACTGGAATTATTTTTGCGTGCTTCCAGTTTTCGGGAAAACAACTTGTTGTGATAATAGTGTTCAGTAGATGGGTAATATAAGGCAAAATATAAGGTAAAATTACTTTCAGAAATTTGGGATGAATATTATCTTGTCCTACTGCATTCGATTTTATCATACTGCAGCTTTTAAAAACATCTTGTTGCGTCACACAAGAAAACTGGAACATAGGTATATTGTGCATATTCCTGTATCTAGCATCATAAGAAATGTCAATGTTAACATTATTATCCACTGCAACCATAGGAATGTTGGTAAAAATTTTGTTCAGGCCATCAGCTTCAACTGAGCACTGTGTTCCTTTGTCTGTATTACAAATACCAATGTCTCTTATCGCTTTCCAAGTTTGTCCGGATTCGAGAGCAGAACCAAATCTCTTAGAAAAATAATCAGATTTTGCAAACTTTATTAGCAGATTAACATCCTTTCTGGCTGAACGAAACTCAGCTTTAAGTTCAAAGGTTCTAAAACGCTTCCACCGCGAGTACGCTAAATTTCTGCGTTGTATGGCATCTTTAATGGGAGCATTGAACCAGGGCTTGTTGTTCGCAGATATAATCTTCGTCTTTATAGGTACTGTTTCATCATAAAGTTTTACAATATTATCCTCGAGAAAAAGTAGCTGTTCCTTAGCAGAGGTCATGTGGTACACATTATTCCAGTCTGTCTTTGAATAATTTTCCTTCAAAAGACTGTAATTTAAGTTCTTGAAATCGCGATAGGTATAAGAATGATCCATTTGATCGAGTGCAAAGTCATATGCAACAAAAACTAGGTCATGTTTAGAAAACATTAAACGGCATTTGGACTACATCCCCTGATTGTAACTACAGAATTTCGACAGACCTACATCATCCATTCGTCAGTATTCCTCTTTCAGTTTAACTTATGTTAACACCTGGATACTTTGCCTCAGAAAATAATGATAGCACCACACCGTTGGACATTTTAAATTCCAGTCTTACCTTCAGGAAGTTTACTCCCAAAACATGGATTTTAGCTCAAGTCTATAGCTTCAGCAAAGTAGCTTTCATCAAAACACTGATAGTAGACAGCGATTTTCATCTTACGTGACCAACTTCTTCACCGAACTTACAACCAAAACAGTTACCAAACATATGGCTACTCCTGTACACTGACGTGCATCCATGAAGCCTCGAGAGAGTGAGTTGCTAATATCGGTAGATGTTAAATTATGGAACGCAACTGCTAAGTTCTAGATGGCTGCTAAAGTAAAGTCCTTAAATTACAAATTGCGCTCAATATATCCAGCAATGCAAACTAGTTAGGATTTTGACCGGTTTTGTACATATTACTAAGTGAAATACTTGTCTGTCCAGTACAAGAATTCAAACTAGCTTTATTATTTTTAAACATCCTTTTAAGTTCTTTCCTCCATCTCCACCTCTTCCACCACGTAGCTATACTATATTCCTACCAGGTTGAGGACGCTTCATAAAAACCAACAAACGAGCCATAATTGCACAAATGTATCCTCAGGGACTGCTTTGTCTTGTTAGTCCATCAAACTGCTGCTAAATATTGCTGAGCTATGGACAGCTTTGATAATGTTTACAGAGATTGATATGGCCTTTTCCAGTGTGACAAATCGTCGCCTTTGGCTATCACTCTGTTGAAAGATGCGGCAAAATAATTG
This sequence comes from Phaonia tiefii, assembly GCA_963931995.1. Lineage (NCBI taxonomy): Eukaryota > Metazoa > Arthropoda > Insecta > Diptera > Muscidae > Phaonia > Phaonia tiefii. The sequence goes on along the minus strand of OZ008367.1, from coordinate 177,859,980 downwards.
AATTTATTACTTATTGACTGGCAACAATAGTAGCAGCAACTACGCTGGGGGGAGCCAACGCAATCACAGTAACACAATAATGACAGGCACCGCTGTCAGTCCTTGTTACATTTGACAGCATCCTCGGAGTCGCTTTCTAGTAATTGGTTTAATTGATGATGCTATTTTTAGTAGTTATAATTTTGTTGTATATAAATAACAGCAATTCTAAGCATTGGCATTAGCCACCATCAATTTACCATCTGAAGCAACAATTGTGTTGTTGTTATGTAATTATCACAACGCTTTTGATGCGATTAAGAGCGTTTATGCTTAGTGATATAAAAAAATATAAATGGTTTCCCATTACATCCCGTGAATGAATTGGAGAGCTTCTCCCAACCAGCGGCTGTGCGCTTTCTAGTGTTAGACTCACTGAATGGGACATACAGTGTTTACGCCCATTCCGAACGGTATTTGGAGAAGCTTTTTCATGGCTAAAGGCTCGATAGTGTCGCCTTCACTATGCGAGGTGACCGGCGCCGAAATAAATTTAATGTGGTCTGGCGAGGGATCGAACCCAGGGTCTCATATACAAGAGGCGCGCTCACTAACCATTGCACCACCGACAGTCCTAGTAATATATTGCCCTAGAATTGCATGCGCCTTCTGCTTGAGGCCCTGATGGTAGTCACATTAAGCATGTTTTGATTACACCGCTTATGTTGTATGGAGAGCTTAGCGATATTAAGCGGCAAAGTTATCGCTTAATTTTTTTTTCTTATGCAGGCACAGATTTTACACCTTGAGAAATTCAACGAAATTATGCTATATACCATTTGTCGTGAAATTAAAGATAAGAAGAAGACTACTATTATTTTACATGTACACGCTGAAAAATGTGTCTTCTTTTATTGTATGGATGCAAATATAACGTGTTTGTAGCTTGTCGCAAATATAGTATACTTCTACCCAAACACATTGTGTTTGCTACTCAATATAACACGTTTGGGACACAATGATTAATACGGTATAATATATGTATTTGTGACCCAAATATGGATTTGTTTGTTGAAAACTGCTGAAAACAACAACGTGACATACAATAAAGAAAAAAAGCAGCAGATATTCAATTCAGAAAAACAATGCTTCCAAACATGTATAGGTTGCTGGGGCCGTTATTTGTCAGCGTGTAGAGGTTAAGACAATCACGGAATGTGTAACAACGATAGCGGGCACACGAGACGGAGTATCGACCCTGATAGGCAAACGATGGTCAGGTCGATATTGACTGCCAGTACATTGTAATAGTTTTCAGGCAGAAGTTACGGCAGTGGGAAAGGTTGACCTCTGTGTTGAACGAAACGCCATCAACGCTAGGGTTATCAACATCTACTCTGGCAGTCAGGCTGCTACAATCTGTTTGTAATCTGTATCAGTAACTGCCGCGGATCTTAAAATGAGATGACCAGGCAGACTTACAGCCACCTTTTTATGGGTACCAGGGCACATAAATAATCACGGGAGCCATAGACCAGCTGAACAGGTAAGATTAGGTACTACCAGTGGATATGGATCATGTGGTTATTCACCTCTCAGTGCGCAAGTTCATGTTTAAACCCATATCTCACAGACATGCGAATGGTCACAAAATGGGGAACCGCCAGGAAAGTATGGCCAGGTTTTGACTTGAAGCGTACACTAAACTTGATATGCACTCCTGTGCTTGAAATCTCTATGCGAGCAGCTGTGATTGCTAGTGAAGCATCGGTAGGCCAATGATTCGTGGTCGCGGCTATTGTACATGAGAACGAGGGTTCCTGCTCCGACCACCTTTCAATTCTTTCGACGGCGGTAATCTTGCTTTGTGATGGCGATACCATGGAGTAATAAGATGAAAAGGATTCTCAAAACACCGTTCGAAATCAGTATAAAACTGTACGTTCCAATCATACTTACTTACTTATACGGTCACGAACAACCCCAGGGGGTCAGGGACTTATTTCGCCAACCAGTTCGATCTTTTGCCTTATCTTTCCAGTTGGTAATACCAAATGTACACAGGGATTCGTCAACCTTATTCCTCTGGCGGAGTCATGGTCTTCCTACTTTTCGTCTTCCTTCGAGTTCGGTTTCGAAATCCCTTCATGCTGGTTCGCCTTCAGCGATTCTACTGAGACGGCTTAGCCAGCGTAACCGCGTTATTTTGATTCTCTTAACTATGGCAATTTCGTGATAAAATTCAAACAGCTCATGGTTCATGCGTCGTCGATACTCGCCGTTGTGCATTATAGGGCCATACATTTTTCGGAGTATTTTTCACTCGAATATTCCGAATGATTTTACGTCTGCTTACGATAAGACCCAGGATTCTACAAGACAGGTTGTTTGAGAGTCTGGTGTAGTGGGCTTTTGTTACTAGAGAGAGGGTTTTATCTCTAAAGTGCTTGCTTAGACCAAAATAACATCTATTCGCAAGAAGAATTCTCCGTTTGATTTCTAGGCTGACGTTGTTGTTTTGTTTACGGCAGATCCCAGGTCTATAAATTCGCCCAACACCTCGAAATTATAACGGTTAGCAACGTTCGCGCTTTGGTCAAACCGCGTGGAGGCCGTGCTTGTCGAAACCAAGTCTTGTCCACATTTACTGCCTGACTCCTTTTCAATTCTCGAAAACACCGATGTCATCAGCATACGCGAGCAGCATGTAACTTTTGCTGCTGATGGTCTTATTCATGTTGACCGCAGCATGATGGATCTACATTAAGATGTTAAAGAGATCGCATGAAAGGGTGTCGCCTTGCCTCAGGCCTCTCTTAGTTTCAATAGGTTCGGTAAGATCCTTACCACCGTTCACTGCGGATTTGGTGTTCGACAAGATCATCCTGCAAAGGTGAATGAGTTTTGCAGGAATACCAAGCTCAGAAAATACTTCATAGTGTTTCTTCAGTATCGGGCTATCGAAGGCCAACTTATAATCGAAAAGTAGATGATAGGTGTTTATTTGGTTTTCGTGGGTCTTCTCCAGGATTTGGCGTATCGTGCAAATTTGGTCAGTTGTCGATTTTCCAGGCCTAAAGCCACAATGGTAGGATACAATCTGACCAGCGATAATTGGCTTTAGTCTTTCGAACATTATACTTGTTAGAACCATATGAATGTAAGGCTTATACCACGGTAGTTGGCACAGAGACTCTGGTTACCCTTTTCAAATATGGAGCACAGTACACTGAGAGTGCAATCGCCGGGCATGCATTCATCTAACCAAATTTTTGCCAATGGGCTGATGCATGCACCTTATGATCTCATCGTTGCCAGCCTTAAACCGATCCGCCGGCAAGCCATCGGCTTCTACGGCTTTGATGTTCTTAAGCCGGTCAATAGACGTTCTGTCCTTGGTAATGTAAAGAGGGGGCAATCGATACCGTTTTCCAAATTGTGATCGATTGTCCCGTCGTCATTGGATATCCCAGGTACACCAGTATCGCGGAGAAATGATCTCTCCATATCCCCAACATGCTGTGCACATATGCGATGAGATTTAAGTCCATGTCTTTGCAGAAGGGGGGGGGGCCTGAACCATGCCAATTAGTCCCAATCAGCGACTGTATAAACTTGAAAGCCCACAGCCCTCTGGTTGCGAGAAGCTCTCCCCAATCTCTTCATGGGAAACTATTTGTTAGTTTTAATCAGTAGCTGTGATCGCGGGTCAATGTTTAACAGGCAGACACGTGTCTAGACTTCCAATTCCATCTCATGATTATTGCAGAAGTTTTGGAGATGAAGAGGAAGTCGAGAGTGTCGAACACCTCAAAAGCTACTTCCCGGCTTTTTGTCTGACGAGAAGAGAATATCTACGCGCTGAAAAAACGGGCCCAGCAACATACTGCAGGAACATGTATATGTTTGCTAGTATTGTTTTCACGTTTTTGTCAGTCACATTTTTGTTCTCAGCAGTTTTAGACAAACAATGCCACATTTGGGTCACAAAAACATATATTATAACTGGCCTGCCAAACTGGTTGCGGTCAAAAAGCGGGACACAATCGGTAAAAAACGTAATTCTTCAGATTTTGAATAAACAATTAAATAATAATAATCGTATATAGTTAAAAAAAAGACTAAATATATATATATGAAAAAAGGAGTTTTATTTTATATGCAATTAGTTTGTTATTTTAGATTCCAGTCGGGATGGTACTCTCAAAAGCTGGACAAAAGCGGGACGGTTGATCAGGTTATATGTAACCTATTAATTATTGTGTCTGCAGCATGTTATATGGAACAGAAGTCACTGTGTGTTTGGATACAAGTATACCATATTTGGGACAAGCTGCAAACACGATATATTTGCATCCAACCAAATAAAAAAGGAACATTTTTCAGCGTTAAGATCTTACTTCATACTGCCTCTAACAGAATTAACCTGAGTGATCTTAGAACCTTTTTGCGGAGTACTACTTGGTTCGCTAGAGACTAATGTACGTCTCTTTTAGAGTTAGTTACATACTGGTATGGCGAGATGGAGTAGCATATGAACTGCATTGTTCTCAGCTTTATCAGGTCAGTTTATAGGTAAAACGATAGGGACGGAAAATGACGTCCTGTGGCATCACAATGGCCCTCATTTGCTCATATGTGTCAATGGTGCCAGCCACTTCTACCAAAAACTAACCAAACCTTGTGGTAAAATACATAAAACCGTTTACGACAACCGAAAAACATTTACAACTGAATACGTATGGTAACTGTAAACTCAGAATAACGTTTACGAGAAACGTCGCGACACACTGTTATTCCGTTTAATGCACTGAATAAGATTTCTTTTGGACGCTAGTCTACCTTTATTAATAGAAGCATTTTATGGAATTTTAGATACATTGGTATTGTGCGCGGCTATTGTACATGAGAACGTGAGTTCTCTGACCACCATACATTTCTGTCGACGGCGGCCACCTTTCGTATTATCGGCGACAATAGCGAGTATTTGCCATGAACAAACTTCCGAAACTACCATTCGGAGCCGGCGTTAAGCTGTAGGTCTTAACAAGTGACTGACTGGTTGTGAGGAGCTCTTCCAAATCTTTCATGGGATGTAATGGGAAATTAATTTTTACTTTTTGATACAAATTTATTTTAGTACCTTCGTATTCCCTGAAATGGAGTTGACGTCAAGCACCATCACTGCAAGTTTGCGCGTGTGCCAACTGACCCATTGCATATGTTGAACTACCATCGATCAAAACCTCAAGATTGGGAGTAGCAAGGAGTTTGTTTCTGTTGGAAGAATACAAAAGCCGAGTACCAAAGCTATGCTCAGGTATGTTGCAATGTCACAGGTTTCGGTGTTTCATTTCCAAAAACGGATGAAACATATCTTTGGTGGGTTGCAATCTGAATACCTGAACACCGTTTAAGTTCGTTCGCGAGAAAAACATTGGGGGACGTCATTTTGTTTCGCAGTGAAATGAGCCAGCAAGATTTCAATTGCTATAGCTTTTTCTGGGGTTAGATATTTTTTATACTCAAGATCTCAGCTTTTCAGCTTTTCAGAAATGGGATGAAAGTTGACGACATTGATGATTTGTTCCTATAGTTTGATACGTTGGTAAATGTGTCTTAGAAACAGTATAATGTTGTTTAAAATTTTATCGAAATGTCAAAATTCCAGTCCCAAACAATTATCAAACAAATGTTTTCGAACGAAATAACTTTGGCGTAACAACCCTGTCCTTGATTTTGTCTACGAAATTTTGGCAGACAGCTGCGTATTCAGCAAATGAAAAGTGAGCGAAATTTTCGGTTCATGATATTTTCGTTATTTTTTATACACGTACTTCTTATGACATCGAAAATTTCATAAAAACTGAATACCGGGCTTAAACATAGGAATGACTATTATGATACGTAGTAGTGTTTTATTTGTGGAAAATGTTGCAAGGCCAGTGGCATATCATGTGACTAAGTAACAAAGGAAAAATTTTTGTGGCAAAAGAAATAGTTTTGCGCCAAGGATCTTCCAATGTTTTTGGGGTAAATTCGATCAATTCCAAAAGGTTTTTATGTCAGAATTGGACGCACCGTTTCCGAGTTATAGCTACTTTTTTATATTAGCGATTTTCTTACTTTTCCGATTTTTTGAAAAAAAAAAAATTCTTCCATAAAAATTGTACCAGTTTATTAAAAACCCTTAGAAAGCTACAAAATTTGGTTGTTTTTTCGATAGGACGCTGCGTTTCCGAAATATAAACATAAAAGCGTTTTAGCGATTAATTGCTTGAAAAATTTTAGTTTTAGCGATTTATTTTTAAACTGATGCCATATTGAAGACACCCATTGGATTGGTTAAGGCCTCCTATGGAAGTAAAATGTTTATTATTTTTTTCGATTGGAACCACCGTTGCTGAGTTATAGCCACTTTTTTATTTTAGCGATTTTCATATTTTGCAAATTTTTCGAAAATAAATCTACCATACGAATTGAACCACTTTATGAAAACCCCTTAGAAAGCTAAAAAATTTGGTTATTCTTTCGATTGGACGCTCCGTTTCCGAGATATAGACATTTTTTAATATTTTAGATCAAAAATGGTGATCGGTTACCCATTACCCATCGTTGTGGGTAGCTAGCCTTTATTTTTCCCATTTCCCTGAGTGTAATGGGTAATCGTGATGGGCAATTCCCCATTGTCGTACCTATTATTTTCCCCATTACCTTGTGGTTAATGGGTAATCGTGATGGGTAATTCCCCATTGTCGTGGGTAGCTACCCATTATTTTCCCAATTACCCTGTGGTTAGTGTGTAACCGTGATGGGTAATTCCCCATTGTCGTGGGTAGCTACCCATTATTTTCCCAATTACCCTGTGGTTAGTGGGTAACCGTGATGGGTAATTACCCATTTTCGTGGGTAGCTCCCCATTATTTTTCCCATACCCTGTGGGAAATGGGTATACGTTCATTACACATTCTCCGCGACGATGTGCATGGGTTACACATGGTGATGTAAATACGAACTCTGCATGCAATAAATTGTCCTTAAATATTAAGCATTTTTTTCGGGTTTCATTGTAATTAATGTGAATGATGGTGAAGTTGAAATTAACTTTGTGTCACTTGGAAGACATTGCTCATAACTTTATTATTATCCAAGAACCTCAAGTGTGAAATGTGAGAAATAAAATACAAATATTGAAAATTTATTCCAATATATTTGTACATTTTCCAGCTGAGACGCCCATTCATGGCTTCCATTTTCAATTTCAATTATACTTGTTTGTTTGTTGTTTTTGTTGTTCGTTTATTTGTTCTTTTCACACTATTAGTTTATTGTTTTTCTTACTGTTGCTCCTTTTATTCTCTGGCGTTAGTTCCATTTCTGTTCTGTCGTCATAGATCGGTCTTGTGTGTTCCCTCCTGTAACTAACCAAAGTTTGTGTGGTGTCTTTTGTTTGAAACCATAGTGGAGACTAAGTGGAGACTCCGTGTCTTTTTAGTTGTGCATCAGATGATGATGATGACTGCTGTGTGAAAAGCGGAATCATTCTCCTCGCAGGCACAATTTGGTGTTGTCCATTTACATTCACAGCGTTAGATGATGGGGCCGGCGGGCCTGTTGGAAGAGGGGGTGGAGGCGAGGCGGGATCTTTTTGTATTGTCATTTGTTGGCCCTTTTGTGTTTTGTGTCATGTCACGGGTATGGTTTGCTCTTTGTCGATTTGTAATGTGTTGTTGTCGACGTGTTGTACTAGTACCAGAAACAGTAGCAGCAGCAACGTTTTATGTTGTTGCAGTTGCTGGTGTTGTTGCCGTAGTTGTTGATGTTCTCGTTGCTGCTGTTATTGGCGTAGTTGTTGTGAATGTTGTTGCTGCTGTTATTGGTTTGTTATGTTTATTTTGTACAAGTTGTGCCAACATTTTGTTTTTCAAATTTATTTTCTTTAAAAATTTATGGTTATTGCTTGTTTTTTTCTGTTGTTGATAGCCCTCTGCTTGCCAATCGACCACCCTTCATATCTAGTCATTCAATCATTTGGTTTTTTTTTCTGCCTGACTGCCAAGTAGACTGGCTCGAATTGAATAGTAACTTTAAATTTATGTGCAACCATTAATCGAGATTTCCATATAGAATCTTAGTCTATGGGTTCCTGGTTTGATAACACAAGTCTAACATAAATGTGGAGTGAATGGATTACCTTTCTAACTGTTGGGTTACCATGGCCCTTTCGTACTTTATCACAATTTCACCCATATACTAGGTTATTACTGCCTTGCATTATATTCCAAGTATGTCTAAAGAATTATCCCAAAATCGCCACACTCTATTTGCAAGCGCGCTGGCATTGTTTTGTCACAGTCTGTCCGTCTGTCTTCCCATCTGTCTGATTGCTGCTGTTGTGGCATTCATGACATTAGATTAACGAGATCATCATGTAGCTTTTGCTTTCCAATTTACATACAAGTGGTGGTTCCCTTGCTATTTCCCACTCGAATTATTCTCTAGTTTCTAGTATGAAAGTGTCTGCATGTTCAATGTAAATCAGTAAACTATTACAACAAGATTGGTTACTGTGTATACATATACGTATACGTAAACGTGTGTGTTTGTGTGTGTGAATTTGAAACAAATACTCATGCAAACACTTACAGTACCATGTACATGGTTGTAACAACTTGTAGCCACCACCTTCATCAATGTCTTCCGTACGAAGGTTCTTTCTTATAGATTTTCCAATCGTTTGTAATGTCCACATTAACTTTTCCAAAAAGCCACTACTCATGGTTAAGTAAATATTTATGTTTTTGGGGTAGATTTTTATAGGCCCTTCAACTACACCTGTTGTCAAAATTGTATTAGCTTGATGTATAACTGATGTTACACATTATGCTGTCGTACAGGGGTGAACAGTGTTTGAAAGGACAAAAATGTAGAGAATTTCTATAAAGTTGTATTCAACTTTAGAAAAAGGAAAATGTGAGTGGAACAAATATTTGTGGAGAAATTAGCACTGAAAAATCTGTCTTTTTTTATGATGTTTGGATGCAAATAGAACGTGTTTGTAGCTTGTGCCAAATATACTATATTTGTGCCCAAACACATTGTGTTTGCTACTCAATATAACATGTTTGGGACACAATGGTTAATTGGCTATAATATATGCTTTTGAAATCCAAATGTGACTTTATTTGTTGATAACAGCTAAAACCTAAAGACAGACAACAAACAAACAAAAAGGCAGCAGATGTTCAATTCATGAAAACAATGCTTGCAAACATGTACATGTTTCCAGCAATATGTTTGCTGGGACCGTTATTTCAATGCGCTGGAAAACTATATTTTTGAATATGTTTACACACAATTATAGTATGTTTACAAAATACCATATATGTATATATGTATTTATATTGTGATTTTGGTTTCTATTACATTGTTACGAGAGATATTTTACTAAATATTATACGATATTATTGGTATTATACGAGAATTATTATACATTTTTATACTACGCACCCCAACTACAAAAGAGTCACAGCAAAACATTTTCAGATTTGTATATTTTAAATCGAACAATAGCCAAGATACATTTCTATACGCTGTAACACCAGTCGTCGTATTCTCTTCCATTTCATCGAAAAAAGGTCCCTTATACATATGTATATTATTGAGAAATTGTGTATAATTTTCAACTTAACCAAATCAGTTGTTTTCCTCTACTAAAAGTTCGAACACGCTTAAAAAAATCATACATGGTTTTTTTAATTTGCATTGGATTTAAATTTACATTACTTTATCTTGTGGCCGTCGGTGGTGCAATGGTTAGTGTGCGCGGCTCTTGTACATGAGATCCTGGGTTCGAACCCGGCTCTGACCACCTTCAAATTTTCTTTCGGCGGCGGTCACCTCGCATAGTGACGGCGACACTATCGAGTATCTAGCCATGAAAAAGCTTCTCAAAATACCGTTCGGAATCGGTGTAAAACTGTAGGTCCCAATCAGTGAGTGAAAACTGGAAAGCGCACAGCTCAGTGATTGTGAGAAGTTCTCCCCAGTCCCTTTATGGGATGTAATGGGAAACTATTTATTTATTTTTTTTTTACTTTATCTAATGCAAATGCAAACGAATTCCAATTGCTCGCAATGGTAATTAAAAAATTTTGAATTTGCATTTGCTCAGGCAATACAACTCCAGGTTGTGGAATCGGATACCAATTGTAATGAAATACGGGAATACTTTTAATTGTTTTGAATTTGAGTTAACTACTGGCAACTCTATTTTTAAAGTATTTTATATGTAGAGGTTTGTGGCGTCAATAGGCATTGCCTCGTAGTACTTTCAAATTCATAAACCAGTACTGTATAAAATATTTGAAAATCTAAATTGCGAGATATGAAGGAAATGATTTGAAAATAAGTACAATTGCCAATGGTATTGCATTTTATTTCGAAAGGTAGTTCAAATGAAACTACAAATTATAATTGTCATATAATAAATTTGCCCCATGTATGAAAAAAAATGTGGCCGTCAGTGGTGCAATAGTTGGTGTGCGCGGCTCTTGTGCATGAGAGCGTGGGTTCGATCCCTGCTCAGACCATATTACATTTCTTTTGACGAAGATCACCTCGCTTAGTGATGGCGACAATATCGTGTACTTAGCAATGAAAAAGCTTCTCAACATACCGTTCGGAACCGGTGTAAAACTGTAGGTCCCAATCAGTGACCGAGAGATCCATTCATGGGATATTATGGGACACCGTTTTTTTATGTATGGAAAACATAAATCTACCATATATGGGTGGCGCGGGAGTCGTGCTACAAAAACAAAACGTAATAATTTTTTTTTCAGTGTAAGTAATCAGTTTTTTTTATTTTGTAGGTTACAATTAAGATTTATTAAATTGACTACTTGGGATACCAAAAATACGATTTGGATAGTGCAGCGATACCATGCGTTGCAGTCCTTCATTTCAGTTCAAAGGGAATTTAGGCGGGAGTTTGGTGGTACTCCCTCGACTACTAGGACCACTACGAGGTAGGTAAACATGTTTGCCGAATCTGGAATCATCGCACGAAGACCGTACTATCGAGATCCCTATGTTCGGGTTCAAGACAGAATCGCTGTTGTAGCATCGTAAATTCGGGCAAATCTAAGCGTTTCGACTCGAAATTTATCGGCGTAAATCAGAGCTAGCAGGCGGTCATTACAACGGAAATTTCATGATGACTTAAACTTGATTCCGTACAAAGTCCAAACGACAAGCTAGTTAAACCCTCTGGATTTGAGTATTCGCCAGGAATTTTGCCAAAAATGATTGAAATTGCCGAAGAAGACAGCAAATTGATAAATTGCTTGTTTCTGTCCGATGAGGCCCATTTTGATCTAAACAGCAATGTAAGTAACCAAAATTGTCATACATGAAGTGAATCTAATCCAGAAAAACTACATGACATGGAACTGCTCCCAGAACAAGTGGCTGTGTGGTGCGCAGTTTCATCAAGGTGCGTTGTGGGGACATACTTCTTTGAAGAAAACGTTGTAACAGTAACTGAACTGCGCCGAAGATGTATCCGTTTCAACAACATTTAGTTCCAGCAAGATGGAGCAACTGCACACATAGCCAGACCGGTTTTGGCGAACCTCCAACGAAAATTCCCAAACAAATTAATATCCAGAAAAGTTATTTGAATTTTTTATTGTAGCACAATTGGTGCGCCACCCTGTATATGTTGTGAATACAGTTCCTACCCGTCCAACCAAAGGAGTCCGCAAGGTGCTCCGTCAGGACTCCCCACACGGTGCGCTAACGCTCCTAGCGAGGCCCCGAAAGTAGTCCCAAAGGCGTATATATCCGCCGGAGAAAACAGCACGCTCAAAATATACGAAAAATGTGCACCTTAGGGACTCTTTAATGAGTGTTTTCGAAGTCCCTACACGCTCCTTTATATAACCCCCAAGGGATCCGTACGGACTCCTATAACTGAGTGTTTCCCAAAACCGTTCATGGGATGCAATTCTGAAATATTTATTCATTCAAAGTTTCCAATTATATCCATTCAAGAGATTGCAGAGAATTGGCGATTGTTTTTATTCTATGATGGATTTATTCTATGGTGGAAAATGCTTGAAATGCTTGAGAGACGATTTATCATTTTAAAATCTTCTGTCAAATCTCTTACAACTTTGTAAGAATAAAGTTCCAGGAATGCTAAAATTTATAATAACGATATATAATTGTACTTTATCACCGGTGGTTATTATAAAGATGGAAGATTTAAAAGGTTTCGAATCAGTCTATATCCCACACTAGAAGAAAAAATGTATGCCCTAAACCACAGTCTGTCCAACTGGTTGTCCCAGCCTGTAAGTGTCTTCCACACAACCATTCTTTGTGTAACTAGCGGGATAATTTGCAAGGCCTTCTCAACTAAGGACTTTTGAAAGGTTTTCGTTCTCAATCAAAAACTCTTCCTATTATGCCTAATAAAAATTGTATTGAATAAATGGTATTGAATCATGAATTATTGCAAGGATCCAATAAAATGTTATGCTTCCCTCCTTTGGTAAGCATGATATCATAGCTAGAGCTCACTTTAATCGAATAATTGTTGTTTGGATACAATTATAACGTGTTTGTAGCTTGTCGCAAATATATTATACTTGTGCTCAAACACACTGTGTTTGCTATTCCATATAACATGTTTGAGACACAATTATTAATAGGCTATAATATATGTTTTTGAGACCCAAATGTGATTTTGTTTGTTGAAAACCGCTAAAAACAAAAACTAGACAGACAACAAAAAGGCGGCAGATCTACAATTCATGACAACAATGCTTGCAAACATGCAATATGTTACTGGGCTCGTTATTTACCAGCGTGTAGTTCTACGAGAAGCGATCGTAAAAAATCGAGCTAATTTCTCCGATTTTGATCCAAAGTGGAATATATGAGCTCGTGGGAAAGTTGATTTCAGGTCCACTATATATTTCGTACTTAAATTGAAAATGAATGCTCTAGTCGTAAACGCTCACAAAAAACGACCCCAGCAGCATGTTGCAGGAACCACGTACATGTTTACAAGTAATATTATCATGAATAGAAGTTCTGTTACTTTTCTGTTTCCTTGTTGTCTGTCACGTTTTTGTTTTCAGCAATTTTCAACAAACAAAACCACATTTAGGTCACAAAAATATATATATTATAACCTATTAATCATTGTGCCTCCAACATTTATTGTTAAATAACAAACATAATGTGGTTGGACGCAAGTATACTGTATTTGCGTCAAGCTACAAACACGCTTTATTAGCATCCAAGCAACAACAACAAAAAATACAGATTTTTCAGCGTCAATTTGAAGGAGGAAAAACAAAATTGGTAGAAAAAGAAGTAATGAAATGGGCAAAGAAAGAGAAAAAAAATATATTTTACTTAAATGTTATTTCATGAAAATTTTTTATCAAATTTTGAAATATTTTTTTGTATATCATTGTCCTCAACCGGCCAAAATATTGAATTTTTGGCTCACCCAAGAGATTAGACCTAGAAAGCAATTTTCATTAAAGTCAGCCACATTTTTATGGCCTCACCCGTAGGTATAGAGGAATAATACATTTAATACGGAAATAAGTTTTTCGCATAGAAGAAATCATATTAGACCTTAGGTATCTTTGGACAACATTCCTTGTCGTCCTTTTGAGCTATGTGTCTCTGTCTGATCAACACGGTATCTACCCTAACCCTTTATCGATCAGAATAAAATTTCGGCTCCACGAAATACCCCCCAAACGAAAAATGAAATTATCTCGAATGTTTTTCATACAATTTTGGGTGTTATTTCATATGAAAAAAACAACCAAATTTTTTGGGAAGTATTTAATTTTTTTTGAAGTTATTTCGTTTTCCAATCGGGGTTTCCAAATGGGCCTTTTACAATGATATTCTGTCACCTTTGTTTCCATTTTTCCTTGGAGTTAATTTCATTTATGTTTGGCTTTTATTTCAATCTCTGTTTTTTTATGTTTTTTTTCGGGATTTTTTTCATTGGGTGCTATTTCTTGGGCGTTATTTCCTTGGTGGTTATTTCGTGGATCCAAAATTTTGTCAGTGATATTTATTTGCCCCATCTTAGTTGCGGAATGAAAATGGGCGATATGGTCATGCATTTTGTACATAATCTTATTTGTTTTATTTTTTATTTGTACATGTGATTAGCTTCAACTCAGGAATTGGTTAACAATCTGCAAATGTTTCTGACTAGGTTGGCACGCCCATCTTGGTACCTCTCGTACAAAGCTGGGTGGCCGTCCGGGCTCTCGAGACGTTAAATCGCGAAAAACACTTCCGATCGTAATGAAATTAGGTAATGAGCTTTATTTTATCACACACTTGTTACCCACGAAAATAAGGGTGATTTTACCACGCCCATTTTGGTACCTCCCATAGAAAGTTGTATGGCTGGTCGACAAGACAAAAAAATAGTTTCCCCTTACATTCCATGAAGGAATTGGTGAGAGCTCAGCACAATCAGTGAGCTGTGCTCTTTCTAGTTGTATACTCACTTATTGGAACCTACAGTTTTATACCGGTTCGGAACGGTATATTTGAAAAACTTTTTCGTGGCTAAATACTCGATAGTGTCGCCTTCACTATGCGAGGTGTCCGCCGCCGAAAGAAATTTAAGATGGTCAGAGCAGGGATCGAACCCGGGATCTCATGTACATAAGGCGTGTACACTACCATTGCACCACCGACGGCTACACGCTCGAGAAGATAACTTCCGTTAAATTGAACGAATATTTACAAAATTTTACAATATTTAGTCAAATTCTAGTTTGATACGGAAAAATATAGACTGTGTCACACCCATTCTTGTTCATCCCATACAAAAGTTGGGCAGCTACCCGGTTGATTGACAAGATATCTCCCGTAAACCACAACCGATCTTAATGATACCTGGTACATACTACACAATATTTTGTTAAAGGCTACTGTATACTTATAATTACAAATGGACAACTTCGCCATGCCCATTTGTATACCTCCCCCAAAAATATTAGGTGTACAATTAGCCGGCAGTCATGATAAATCTCCAAAAGCAGATCCTAATGCCATTGCTAATTGGATCCTATTGGGTATTGAACCCTAATTACTATAGGAATTAGATACTATTTTTGCAAAATGTCACTCTGCTATTGAATATGGACGAATATGCTACGCGAAGCTGGTAACTGCAATTATAAAACTTTTGATGTATTAACATCTATAGGCACGGGTAGGGCAATCTATCAAAGTGAACACATGCAAACAACCCTCAAGCGTTAGCATTACATACGTGTTGTTGTACAACAACAGTCTCTGCCTAAAATAAGTATGATGGTAATAATGTAGCGGCAGCGAACAAACAATAGTATAGAGAACTCATGGAACGAATTGTATGACTCAAAAGCACTGGCGACAGTTGGCGAATGATTCAAAACGTATTACTCTCTTTTTCTCATAACTTGGTCCATTAAAAATTTTGATGTGAAACATTGATGCCTTTTGAAACATTTATCCCTTTTGTACTGTTTTATGTAAAAACATTGTCAGAATTGGGCAATTATATTGAAATATTCTATAAAGAGAATAAGACTTGTTTATGCTCTTATACTCAGACTCTCTACACGAGAGCGGAAAAAGAGTGCAATAAGTTCTCTATACTATTCATGGTAGAAATATAATGGTAGATGCAGTACGACAACAAATACAACAAGCCAAAACAACAGGCATTTTGTTTTTGCTCAGTGCCTGTATTGTGTCAACTCAGCTGATTGAAAATGTACGCAAAATTTAAAAAAGTGTCATTTACAAAATGCGTGTGTTTCACTTGATATTTTGAAATTGTTTTAGTATGACAATTGAAACGTTTCTATGTGAGTTTTACGGAGCAACCATTTCAAAACTTAAATTGTAGGCGACTGGTTGTTGTATACAAACAAAATTAAACAAACTTTGACGTGTGTTTCACTTGATATTTTGAAATTGTTTTAGTATGACAATTGAAACGTTTCTATGTGAGTTTTACGGTGAAAACATTTCAAAAACTTAAATTGTAGGCGACTGGTTGTTGTATACAAACAAAAGTAAACAAACTTTGACGTAAGAGAAAAACTCACTCCAGAAAACAGTTCAAATCAGCTGGGCTAGTGCTTCTACCATTTGTTTGTACCATGATACTATTCAATACTTTTTGTCGTCGTTCTATTTATGACAAAACAAAAACAATTATTGCAGTGAGCTAAATATTGCTTTATTTATTTGAACAATATTACATCTAATGTTAAGGCAGATGTAAGAAAAATTAAAGCACAATAGCAAAAGAGTCTTCAGCACAAAATCTATACTTTTTTTATTTTCCAATGTAACATTTACTAATGTGTTGATAGAAATCGAACAGGTACCGTGTAGCAAACAGGTGTTAACACATCGCCCGTGAGTTCGAAAAATCATTGATTTTTTTGTAATAGAACTCGGACCCAGTGGTGGACTTAGGGCGAGGGTTTGTGTAAGTCGATTCAGCTGACTGAAATTTCTGTACCGGTGTTATGATAACTTTTCATGGAACTTGTGATGGCTTGAGGAGCTGTAGCATATTTTTGAATTTGACGCATAACTTACTTCTGAGCACGGTCAAAGCTATCATATCGGCTTAATTATGTCAACATTGTGGGTTCAAATTTTAGCGGAGGCACCTAAAAAAGTTGTGCAAAGATAAGAAGACAAACACCCAAAAAAATTCTTGTCAATTGTCTCAACAATGTGTTAACATTTCTAGGATTCCTTTTTGCAGGCCTTCTACATGGTCATCTTGGGATACACTTTTAGATACACACTTTCAGGCCTTGCGCGAGGGCTATATTTGCAGGCCTCTGGGAAGGCCGTTTTCGGCATGACTTCTAGGAGGCATTCCATTCATATAGAATATGTATTTCACATAAAAGTGTCTTAATTCAAAACTTTTAGATATAAATTTTTTGCTCAAAAACAGTAACCAAGAACCATTTCTTTCCGCTGCAAAAATCTGTCGTAGTTTCCATTCCCTTTCGTAAAAAAAACTTTGTTTGAAGTTGCCTATTATTGAGAATTAGCATAAATTTTTCAACTTAATAAATGCAATTTCATGCCTCTACTTAAACTGTGTAAATTTGGAGTTATGAATCTTTTGCAGTTAGAACTGAGAATAACCGGGTATTTGGACCCGTTCCGGTTCTCAGAAAATTGCTGTCCAGAGAGGCGTAAGTGCACGCAAAGAAAAAAAAACGTTTATTGCTCGGTTGCCCCAACAGTACTTCGATTGATTTGTCTTAATTTATTAATCCCAACCGTTCATGTAGTTCTCCCAAATAAACTTGTATATCGCAATTGTGTATTATTTTGCTGCAAACGATCGATAACTGAAATTAGCCATTTTTCTAATGAGAAAATGATGAATAAGATTACGAAGAACGTAAATTTCTCTCATTCTCTTGCCAATATTATATCTTGGACGGACCTTGCCAATATACCTTGCATGGATAATTGACGCGTTGTAGTTTGCTGCGATTTTGGTTGTCATTTGAATACAACTCGAGATACACGTGTACGTAGACAGTGAAAAAACTAGATAAAAATTCCAAATTTTCTTAAAACAAACTTTATTTGTCAAACCAAAATCATAAAAGTTGGAAATTTAAAAAAAAGAGCTTATGGAAGCCATAAATAAAAGTTTTAATGTACAAGATCATGTACTGCAAACGTTTTTCAGTTCTCGCAAACGTTTTATAGTTTGGAGCAACTACAAATCGGTTGCTGTAACCGAAGGAACAGTTGGCGAAACCGTTTTTCGTTTCTCACAAACGTTTTTCAGCTTATATTTTTCAGAAATCGTTTGCTGCAAATATTCTTCGGTTCTCCCAAGCGAAATTACATGTATGGCTTGACAGAAGTTCGTTTCTCCCAACTACAGTTTCCAAACGAACCGTTTTTCGTTGCTCACAAAAATTTTTCAGCTTATATTTTTCATTTTTCCAAATGAAATCACATGTATGGCTTAAAAGAAGTTCGTTTCTCCCAACAACTGTCCCCAAGCGAACTTCAGATTTCGTTTGGGAGGAACGAGTTTTTTCTTTGCGTGTGTCATATAATTATAGAATATAAAATTTGATAACAATACACATTTTCATACCCACAAAGGTTAACACTTTTGGTTCCTTTGGAAATGAGTCCTGCGTTTTACGGTTCTTTTCAAACCATTTTTCAGTTCTGTTAGAAGCGTTTCTCTGCCTTTCGGGATCCATTTTCGGTTTTTTTGAACCCGTTTTTGTTCCTTTAACAACCGTTTTCTGTCATTTGGACCCGTATTTCGGTCCATTTGGAACCGTAATTCGGTACTTGTCAGAACCGGTCCGGTTGGGGCTTGTAAAAACCGGTTCTGCAGAACCTCGATTCTGTGCATCACTAGTTAGATCGCAATATGAATACAACCATTTATTTTCGAGTGCCCCAAGAAGGCCGTCTAGAAGGCCTCCTGGCAAAGGTCTTCCTTTTGCAGCTGAGTAATGTTACAATAACTTGACAAAGTAAAGTACTTTGCATTTGTATGGCAATTTATGCAATGCTAAGTCTTCTGCTTGTCTGCCCGTCTGCTCTTCTGTTGAACGAATGCGAAATACTAAGCATAAAGATAAAGAGGGAGAGAATAAGAGAGTTCCTCAGTGGATGTACATGACGGTGGGTATCTTAACTTAACTGGTCGATAGTTTATGTTTATAGCTTTGCCTGACAAGTACTTTGGTTTCAGCTACACTCCGGGTCCGTTCGAGTGTTGTCGGATCTCTTCCGGTATTTGTGTTTGTATTTGTTTGTTTGTTTATTCAGTATAGTTTACACAAGAGAGCAGGACGAAGAAAAGGATTTTATTTATTTAAAATGAATTTTACACGGAAGCTTTTATGTAAATTTTATGACAGCGATTTTTATCATCAACATTCACACAGTGTCATTGCTAGCTAGCTACTGGCTACAGTAGAGTTTGGTAATCGGTAACATGACCATCACTGTCGTTGCCATCATTTTCAGCAGCCACCACATCAACGGCATCATCATCACCATGACCATCATCATCATCATCATTCTCATCATCATCATAGTTGTCATTATCAAGAGGATGGGTTTCTTAGTGAGTACTACTTACATTGAATAATAACATAAACTTGGTTTTCAACGCTCAAGTCAACCGGGTTGCTTCATTGTGGATGCCAATCGATGGTAATGGAGCATCGACATCGTAAGGAAGATTTTTAAGTCTAAATGAACAATACTTGATTCAATTGCCATTAGATTTTATCAGAGTTAAGTGCGTCAACTAATCGAGAAACTACAGTAACAACTTTAAAGCGAAGAGGAAAGCAGTTAGGAACTTTGGGAACGGAATTGTTTCCATAGTTGGGGACTTCTAATTTGATAGTTATAGTTTTGCAACACAAATTTAAACAGGATTTGCATACAGAAAACTTTTCGGCGTTGGCGCCATTTTGAAAGGATATATTTTCATACAAAAAAGGTAATCGGTTAATCAGGTTGGCATATTGTATTTAGCTACTTGAAAACTCTTGATATTATTACACTGTGCGACAATACTTTTCACACAAGAAAAAGTCGTTATGGGTGTGAAACTTGCAAGCCTATATTGTATAACAGTATACAATGTATTTAATTCGGCGTGGTTTTTTCCTTTAAAATAACCTTTTACTTTCTTAGGATACCCAAGATTTAATTTTTTTTAAATATTTATTTATTCCATGATGCACCCGGTAAAATAATGGCCCAGTAAAATATTGCAGGGTGGCCGTCGGTGGTGCAATGGTTAGTGTGCGCGGCTCTTGTACATGAGATCCTGGGTTCGAACCCTGCTCTGACCACCTTCAAATTTCTTTCGGCGGCCGTCACCTCGCATAGTGACGGCGACACTATCGAGTATATAGCCATGAAAAAGCTTCTCAAAATACCGTTCGGAATCGGTGTAAAACTGTAGGTCCCAATCACTGAGTGAAAACTGGAAAGCGCACAGCCCAGTGATTGTGAGAAGTTCTCCCCTGTCCCTTCATGGGATGTAAAGGGAAACCATTTATTTTTTTATTTAAAATATTGCAGGAATCGTGCATATGTTTGCAAGCATGACTTTCATGAGTTGATGATCTTCAGTTTTTTTGTTGTCTGTCACATTTTTGTTTTCAGCAGTTTTGAACAAACAAAGCCATATTTGGCTCACAATAACGCATATTCTTATCTATTAATCATTGTTTCTCATACATGTAATGTTGAATAGCAACACACAATGTGTTTGGACACACGTATACAATATTTGCGATACAATACAAACACGTTATATTTGCATCCAAACAGCAAAACAAGACAGAGTTTTCAGCGTGTGTCGATATGGGTATCCAATTATTAAATAACTTAAAATGTATTTTGACAGAAAAAAGTCATTTAATAAATCAATCCTTTAATATTCTTTAGTTCAAAAATATACTTCAGCACATGCAATCCATTAAAATATTTGGTTTTGAAAATAATACGTATTCTTACAAAAGATATTTGTTTGTTGATCTAGCAAACATTTGATAGTTGTTTTAGCAAACATATTGTACAGTATTTTTCCAAAACTGCAAACAGTTTTGTATTATGGCAAGACATTCGCAGTTATAGCAGCCAAATTAAGTAGCAGGTAATTGTTTGTGTACGACCGTGAGTACTGTGCCTCTGTTTTACGAAGGCTTTAAACTTCGTGAGGACTGTACCGTTTAGTGATGTACGGTTCCGCGTTTTTGAAGAACCGGTTTTTTAGAGTCCGGTTCCGATATGAACCGGATGTTTGGACCGGTTCCGGTTCTTAGAAAATTGCTGTCTAAGGGTCTTAAGTGTAATATCGTATTAGTATAAGGATATACAATTTGATAAAAAAAATACAAATTTTCATAGCCTCATCCAAAGGTTAACACTTATTATTCCTTTGAAACCAAGATTTGTAATTCTGGAACCGTCTGACGGTTCTTCTCAAGCCGTTTTCAGTTCTTTTAGAATCGTTTTTCAGTCTTTTGGAACAGTTTGCGGTTCCTTTGAACCCGATTGTCGGTTCTTTAAGAACCGTTTCGGTTCTTTTAGAACGGGTTTCGGTTCAAATCGACTAGGCTTTACTATTCGTCAACAATACAACTTTGTTTTTACGAAACCTTTACCTCTCGAGGGTACTGCACTTTTGTATTACGAAGGGATTTCTCCTAGCAGGCACTGCGGCGTTGTTGTACGATGGCTTAACTCTTCCTGAGGACTGTACCTTTGGTTTTACGAAGACTTTATCCTTCGTGGATACTGCACCTTTGTTTGGCCCCTCGTGGGCTCCGCCCATTTGTTTGTACGACGGCTGTACTCTTCGTAGGTTCAGTCCTTTTGATTCATTCCTTGTTTCTACCAGCTGTTTATCGGTGCGTACTTCAATTGCCGGCACTCCTGCAGTAATGATTCAGTAACTGATATCAGCGGCGATTCACACCGTTCAACCGAAGGCCGATTCCTGATTCACCTGCACCAAAACCAAATCACTACCTCGAATCCGTTTCAAAGCTGTGAACCGAATCATTCTTTTATCAATTAATTCACAAAACATTCATGCATTGAATTAGTAAAATTTTGAATTAATTATTTTCACCAAAAAAGTAATTAAATGAAATTTGAATCAATTCAAATAAATATTGCAAAAATTAATTGCATTCAGTTCCAATTCAAATGAATTTCCAAAATGATTTGCATTTCATTTCCAATTCAAATGAATTTGGCAAAAATTAATTGCAATTCATTTCCAATTCATTTGAATTGAACTTAATTTGAAAACAGACTAGTGTAAGTAAATCTAGAGCAGCAACCGGCAAGAAGACAAACGAAGTCATTCAGTCTCAATTGAGCATTCAAACAATTGCAAATTCATATTTCTAATTCATTTGAATTAATTCAAAATCAATGCAATTCAAATGAATTGGAAATGAATTGTAATTCATTTTGCCAAATTTATTTGAATTTGAAATGAAATGCAATTCATTTTGCGAATTCATTTGAATTGGAAATGAATTACAATTCACTTTGAAAATTCATTTGAATTGGAAATGAATTGCAATTCATTTTTGCCATATTTATTTGAATTGATTCAAATTTAATTTAATTCTTTTTTTGGTGAAAAGAATTAATTCAAAATTTAGCTAATTCGTAATTGAATGAAATCAAAAACGAGTGACTCATTTACAGCTCTGATCTGTTCTCAATCGATTATATTCGCCTTATTTTTTGGTAACCAAATGGCGTCGTCCATACAGATGCCGACAAATTGAAGTCTTGACCATCATCTGCAATCAACTCACCGGTGACCGAAAGCCTGGTATCATTCGCCGACTATCTTCGTTTACGTCAGAACCAGTGGAACGGCGATGTCAAGGCAGAAGCCGACGACCCAATGTCATAGGCAATGATCTACCACCACCGCACCTGTTAATTGAAGCTCTTGGACGCTACCATTTAATTTCCGTTCACCACAGACGATCGAACAAACACCATTGATGGGACCAAGGGACAAACACCATATTTGTCCATTGAATGGTTCTTGAGTCAATTCATTAACAGCTTATTTCTCTTTCTCGAACGAAAGCTTTCGTTTGTGTTCTAGACGAAGGAACGTTGATTTGGGTTTCACAATCTTGTCATTTCAAGTCGAATGAAAACATTAAATTTTCAAAACTTTTCAGTACACATTTTGGTTTCTCTATTTCGAAAGTGCTGTCAGTTAGGAACAAACATGGGGTCCGCCGATCGAAAATTTCGTCTTTGAGAAACCCAATTTGAGTCGAATGCGAGTGATGGATTTTCATTCGAGATAGAGAAACAGGTTGTAACTTTGTGAATTAGACTAAATAGAGAAGACCTCATTATTGCCCCAGTCAGCCAGAAACTCGCTGTTTCGTGTCGTCAAGTTCTGAGAGTACTAACGCCAACCCTGGAGACGACTGAAACTATCACACACGTATGTAGTCTCAATGACAAACTTCCAGAAATTGGGCTACGAATTGGTATCTCATCCGCCATATTCTCTGGATTTAGCCACCAGTGACTATTTCCAAACCTAAAGAAATGGCTCGGTGGAAAGAGATTTAGCTCCAACGATGACATTATTGATCAAACAAATGCCTATTTTATGGACCTCGAAAAATCCTTTTTTTGGAAGGGATACAAAAATTGGAGAAACATTGCACAATGTCTATTGAGCTGAAAGGAGATTATGTTGAAAAATTAATTTTTTTGCAAAAAAAACTGTGTTTCATTCAAAAAGTCACGGACTTATTGATCCGCCTCGTATTGTAGTTTTGAACCCAAGAAAATGTAAATTTAGAAAAGCCAAAGTGAAAAAGAAATTTTTTTTTAAATAAGTGACTTTTCTTAAAAAAGTAAATTTTCTAAAAAAAATGCCTATTCATATTCTTAAACAAAGTACCTTTTCTTTAAAAAAATACATTACCTTAAATAAGTACCTTTGCTTAGAAAAGTAAAATTCTTACAAAAAGTACTTTTTCTTAAAAAAAAGTTAATTTTTTTAAATAAATAGCGTTTCTTATAAAAGTACCTTTTCATACAACAAATTGCCTTTGAAATAAAATAACTTTTCATGAGATAAGTGCCTAAAATGTACCTATTCCTGAAAAAAGGACCAATTCTGAAAAAAAATTCTCATTTCTTAAGAAAACATTGTCTTCAACAAATTACCTTCTCTTAAAAAACACCTTTTCTTACAAAAATTCCATTTCTTAAAATTACATTTTCTTAAAAAAATAATAATACCTTTTCTTTTCTTTTCTTGAGATAAGTAGCCTTTCTGAAAATAAGTACATTTTCTTAAAAAAATAACATTTTCCTAAAAAGATTAATACTACGTTAAAAAGTACCTGTTCTTAAAAAAATAACTTTTTTGGAAACAAAATTCATACTCTTGTGGCTTTTTCTTACAGAAAGTACTTCTTCTTAAAAATAGTACCTTTTCTTAAAAAAAACATTAGCTTTTAACAAAAAAAGTACCTCTCTTTAAAAAAGGACCTTTTCGGGAAAATAGAATAAATATTCTTACAAAAACGACCTACAAATGTTTTTTTTTTTAAATATAATACATTGTATAAAAAAATTATCCTTAAAAAAGTTTATCTTTTTACAAAAAGTAGCTTTTCTTAACGTTCCATTTAAATTATCGTATTTTTCAACGGGCGCCTTAGGCGTGTTGGAACTAACTAGTATTCGTACATAATATATAGCGAAAGGAATATATATTCTATATATGTATGTATATCATATTGCAAAGAATATATATGTAACATAGAGTAATCACATAACTAGAGTATCCATTACTCTCAGTAAAGTTACGATATTAGGCTTGGTTGCGTATGGACGTTGCATGTTGAAAGGTATTGCTTTAATAATAGCAGATAGAGGCATTCGTTCAAACAAAACCAAATAAGAAAACAACAACGGAATTTCGTTTTGTGTGTTAAAATTTTTGTCTTAAATACAACACAAATGTATAGTAACAATAAAGTATCAGAAAAGAGTCCAAAATAGTTTTAAATTTCACAGTTCTCAATCAAAAAGACATGACAAATTCAAGTCGAAACTAAAGGGTTTTTCAAATGAAACGCTACAAAAGTAAATCGATAGGGACAGCAAACGACGCCATATTTTTTCCCGCTCTTTTGACATTTCTCTTCAGTAAGGTTTGCCATTTCATCATGGAAAGATATACGAGCCAAGAACGAGTCGAAATTATTAAAATTTACTACCGAAATTAGGAGTCAGTGGCCTCAACTTTAAGAGGCTTCTTCCGTGATGATCAAGACCGGCACATTACTGTGAATGCGAATCGCTAGCGTTCATTGATAACCGAATATTTTTGGCCCCAATTGAATAATATGGACTTGGAGGACATGTGGTTTCAACAGGACGGCGCCACAAGCCACACAGCGAATGCCACAATCAATTTATTGGAAACCAAGTTTGGTGAACGTGTTATCTCACGAAATGGCCCAGTCGATTGGCCGCCTCGGTCGTGCGATTTGACAAGCCAGCGACGATTGATGAACTTGAAAATTGCAGCAGTATCGGCCGATTTATGCTTGAAAACCGTCGAAAATTGGGTTCAGCGTCTGGACTTCTGCAAGTGTGCCCGTGGTGGCCATGTAAAAGAAATCGAGTTCCATACATAATGGCATCGAACGTACTTTCACAGGAATAAAGAATTTCATTGGTATCTGAAACCGGTTTTGTGTTATTTCAAAAAACTTTTGTAGCGTTCTTATTGAAAAACCCGTCATTTGTATCTGCAACTGGTGTAAGTAATATCTCTCTATCGCACCGACCTCACCACGAAGATTGTGAAATGAAACGTCAGATGAGAAAGCTTGCACATCTAGGTTTCATTTCTCTATGAAGTACACATATATGTACATTAGACCGACTCACAAAAAAAAGTTCCACCCTTTCGAATGTACGTTGGTTTGTTTTATTATGATTCTCAAAGTATTTCATGTCTTAGCATTAAGATCCCGTAAGTTGGACCATTTTTAAAATTTTTTTTTTTAGTTTTTCAACGAGTGTTGTACTTTAACAATGGACAATGTATACAATATTGGTATCATATGAAAGGCTTTTTTCAAGCGCATCCAACGGTATAAAAATCATCTCAAAAGATATTCTGACAATATGAGTTTTCTTAATATCAATTTTCATATCTCAATAACAATTTTTATTCCCTGTATGTGTATATTCTTCACTTGTCAATAAAATCGTTCTTATTGAAAATTGATTGACTCTAGCAGGAGTTTTATATGAAATTCATATTGGTTGGTATGATTTCTTATATGTCTTCAATTGATTCTTCCTCTTTGCGAAAGATTGTAGAGCTTTTCGTAACTTATATGTAGCTGTTACACTAATGGCCATTCCAAAAACCCCTAATGCAATTTTCCATTTTCAGTTTTACTCTTTCTCTATTTCCATGTCATTTGACAATTTCCAAAATTACTTTCCATGTTGTTTTTTGTTTTGTGCCACCGGTACAAGGGGCGGTTTCTGTCTATGACTTGATGAGGAGACCAATATTAGTGGCAACATGCTCATTGTCAACCACAGGAAGACAATTGGAGTTCTGTCTGATCCATCATCGGTAGGAAAGGAACAACCAATTTTAAAGGTTTAAGTCGATTTATATTGTTATTCCTCTACACAAGACTAGACATAACTGAATTTGGTTTTGCTAAACTAATTTCTCCGTAGCCATTTGGTATTCGGGGAAAAGGGTCATGTTGGCAAAGGGAGCAACATGACAGCAACGACTATTTGCAAGTTCCCAAAGAACAGACCAAATGACTGATATGTCCTCCATTGAAAATCCAATGAGTGTCTGCCTTGCAATTGTAAACCTTTTGTTGCCAATTTTGAATGTTGTTTTTGTTTGAGTTATATTAAAATACAACACAGTCCTATTCAAACATGGAATCGATATCATACACATTCACATAGGCATGAACATTATAATCAGTCGTTCATGAAATTGGCAAACATTGAACCACCATTGAACAGCTCACTTCCATTCCAATCCCCTTCTATTCCATGGCATCGTATAGCATTGCTTCTCATCTTATAGACGAGCATCATATGAGGCTTTGGAATTGATGGTGTAACAGGTAACCATCGTCATTGACTTGGTCAGTTTGTTGCCCATCGCCAGTACTCTACTCGTATGGGATTGTCAACTTGTGACATGGACAAACATCGAATTCATTTCGGTTATTTGAAGTGCTGGGAACAGCCAAACGAAAGAGTACTACAGTCAATCAATTGAAATGAAGGTTCAGGTTGATGGTACTTTTTATGGCCATAAGTGGAAACGGTTTAAAGTGATTGAATTTGAGTTCCGTATTGCGAATAGATCCGCAGGAGAACTGTTGCAATTTCCAATATAATTAAGAGATCGTGACAAATACACAATTATTAAGTAATTAATACGTCACTTAGCGCTGACACAAAACATCCACAAGGCGAGGAGCCGTCATCCTGACTACAATACGCTAAACGCTAAATTCAATGCAACGCTGCATCAAACTGCCAAATGAACTGTAATGCTGAAAATTGAACAGTTAAACAGCCACAATTGATAATGAAAGACGACAATGGAACGTAACGCAATGCGATAAATGATAAAAAGGTTAAGGCTCAAAAGTTGATGATGAAAGGGTGACAGTAGCGAGCGAGAGAGTAACACAACAGGAGATTACCTAACCTATAGAGTAATATATCCAGAGAGTGCAACAGCTGTTCAAGCTTTCACCGGAAGTCATGTCGCAAGTTGGAATTGCATGGAGTCGGAGTTGTAAATGACAAAGCAAGCGTCAAACATAATTTAAAAGTCATTATCATCAATCAAACATAATTTCAGAGCCATTAGAATCAATCGAACACAACTTAAAAGGCATGAGTACCAATCAAACATAATTTAAATATAGTTTGTCTATCGCTCATTCTTTCATCCACTTTCTTTTGCATGATTTTCCAATTTCATAGTCGATGAGCTGTGGCATCGAAAGCCTAACCTAACGGCAAACCTAACCTAACCTAACAAAGCAGGAAGTAGAAAAACGGCGTACAAGACGCCGTACAAATAAAAGACACAACCCATCCAGTTGCTTAGGTGTAATCCCACAAATAGATCATGCGGTGAGTCACCAATGGTTCGCCTCCTCTTTCTCAATCTAAATAAATATATAAATACATAAATATTTTCCCCGTACATCCCATTACGGGATAGGGAGATATCTCAAAATCAGTGAGCTGTGCCACAGAGCAATAGATGAGAGCCGCCATCCCTCTCTTTATGTTCTCTCGATGACGACGAGGTAGTAAGGCATTTCATCGAGTTCAACTAGGGGCATTCATGCCACAGCTGAGCGACTATGTAGTAGGAAATTGATAGAAAACATAGTGGATAGGCGAGAGAACGATAAGCAACCAGATGCAGACCCTGCAGCAAACTAAGTTTAAATAGTGGCTGATTGATTCTAAGAACAGCTAATTATGTTTCATGTTGGATGCATCGAACAAAAATAAGCATTCGTTCTATGTCCAACCAAAGAGGCCTACTACCTCGTCGTCAGCGAGAGAACGTAAAGAAAGCGATACAGACTCTTGTCTATTGCTCTATTGAATAATCTAGCTGTCATTAGCATCAATCCAAAACCATTTAAACTTAATTTGCCGCATGGTTTACTTTTGATTCTTAAACGCTCTCTCGCCTATCTACTCTGTTTTCTATCAGTTTTCTACTTCATTGCCGATCAGCTGTGGCATGAATGCCGCCTTGCACAGCTGTAAATGGTAGTTGACATTTGTTAGAGCACAGAGAGGATGGGAGAATGAGCGATAAGCAACTACAAGTAGACCTAAGTTTAAATAGTGTTTGTTTGACACTAATGATAACTAAATTATGTTTGATGTTGGGTGCATCGGACCAGGGGGTTTCTATTAGAGTTGGGCAGTTCATGAACTATATAGTTCATTTAGGGTGACCAGACATCACCCTCACGCACATACTGCCCATGTTCGATATGGCGGACACCTTAATTGAACGAGTTTGAGAACTCGTGAACGAGTTCGACACAAGTTTAGTTTCTATGGCACAGCTGATGGAAAAAGTACTATAGAAAAGATGTAGAAAGAAGGACAAAGACGACATAGCGATTACAGACAATGCAGCAAACTAAGTTTAAATAGTGCTTGATTAATACAAATGACAGCTAAATTATGTTTTATGTTGTTTGCTTCGAACGAACATACGCATTCCTTTTTATTGGTCCAACCAATGAGTAAATTACAAAAGCAACTTGAACTCGATGAAATGTCCTACTACCTGGTCGTACTCAAGAGAACCTCTTTTCTATTTCTCTATGATCGAACGCAAATACACATTGTATTATATTTCTCTTCATTCTATATCCAACTATAGAGATCTGTATTTAATTTCCAACTTCCTAGGTGACCGCAAGATAATAGAAAACAGCTGATGGAAACTATTACTCTATAGCTGTGTGGTTTCTGTTTTTACACTCACTGCTTGGGATCTACAGTTTTTCGCCGCTTCCCAACGCTGATTTAGAAACAATTTTCATGGCCATTTACGCGATAGTGTCGCCGTCACTAAACCGTCGTCTAAATAAATGTAAGGTGGCCAATTTGATGCCTGGTTATTCTGATAGAAATTACGCAAATCCACAGCGAAACATACAATGGCCACACTGTAGTATTTGGCAAGTATTTGATGTCTGAGACAAATCGATATTACATGCGATCTCGTCTACATCAAATTAAGACTAATAAGGAAATTGGCGGCATTCACTACATACTTGTCGGGTAAATGCATAACTAAAAATTCAATTTACCTAAAGAGGATTGTTGAGAATCGAGTTCCAATCGAGGATGGTATATACATAGTTATGGACGACCTGCTCGACGTCAGCTAATTTCCCATCTCTGCTGTCATGGGGGACGTTTGACAAGAAAATGAGGAGATAGGGCTAGGGAGACAGTGAATTTAAATTGAAATTCGCTGAATTGCTTTATTATCAAAGTCAAACCACAGTAAGAATTGACCCAATACTGGAATCTGTCTGCCCACCATCTAAGTGGTCCTTATTCTTTTTATTTGTCCAAGTTATTGAGACAAATAAAGCAATATCATCTCTAACTTCTTACGAGCTCTGTCTTTGAGAAGCTAATAAATCCTCCTATCACCGGTAGGAATGTGTCGGAACCAACCAATGGTTCCTTTCAAATATTTTTGTGAGAATTAGGACCGGTCGTAGCCCACCACTTGCCTTCACTTGTCATTTTTGGAATCAACTTCATCGTATGCGTTTCGTATGCACATGCATACAAAGGAAAAAACTAGTTTGGACCTGATGTGGCGCAAAAATATTTATTTTGGCCCAAAAATATTTCATTTGCTGCCTAGTCTGAATATACAATTGACTGCAAATGTTGATACTTTGAAACGAAAAAAAATGTGCATTTTGTTTTAACCAAAAGAGAATTTACCCCAAAAATTTCCATAATTTACATTTGCGAGAAATAAAGAGACTCCTTTATAATAA
Source organism: Phaonia tiefii (assembly GCA_963931995.1). Classification (NCBI taxonomy): domain Eukaryota; kingdom Metazoa; phylum Arthropoda; class Insecta; order Diptera; family Muscidae; genus Phaonia; species Phaonia tiefii. The sequence goes on along the minus strand of OZ008367.1, from coordinate 177,829,753 downwards.
ACGATTAAGTTGATATACCCAGCGGGCAATTCCTTCCGACTTCTGTCCGAATTCCGACAGTACGACTGCACAAGTTGCCGAGTTGTATGAACGGTTTACAAGAATTCGGTCTAATGTTTCTGTTAAAATTTTGATACTTGTGCAGACTTCTCTTAGAGAATTCTGTCCGAATTCTGATGGGAAATTCGGAGGGAAATGTGACATTTTGTCCGAGAATGTGCAGACAATTCTGAGCTTTGTCGGACATTTAGCCCGTGAATATTCAGACAATTCTGACATTGCCTGGCGAGGCAACATTTTAAACGTGTTAAGCTTTCTAAAATTCTCTTTATTTATTTTTATTGGACACAAATCACTTACATATGCACTTTCTTACTCACCGCTTGATTTATAAATGACGATCGACTGACACAAACCCATCGCACAAAAAAAACTACAATGGAATTCAAAAATAATAATAAAACCAAACAAAAAATTCCCTTCAGAGAATAAGCAGAGAACGGAATGCAAACATCACAACAAAATCGAACACACAAAAATTCCCATCAGAGGGTGGGTGAGCAGATTTCTCGCTCAGAGACTGAGTACATTTCTCGCTCACATCTCTCTTGCTAAATTTCCTTGCGATGTTGCAAATTCAAAGTATGTGCAGATTTATCGGATAGTTGTCGGACAAAATAACAGAGATTTAACTGACTTTTCGGACATCAGATATGGCGGAAAGAATTGCTCGCTGGGTAAGTACATACACGCATACACTCAAACGTGATCAGTCTCTTGAAATGTTTTCATCTTCTTTGAGAGAAATCAAGTTTATACAATCACACTTTTACACTGCACTGTGTTTTAAATTGATTCGATATTCTTTCAACAGAAACAAACACGAATATCCTAATGTTAAAGTTTTGTTCGTCTTCGAGCAAATTCCACGATGGATCCGTAGACAGACACATGGCAGGCAAAGTGTAAACACTAAAATATGAATGCACTTCAAATTCTCTAAACTATTGTACAAGTTCATCTAAAAAATACTACTCAGTAAAATAATAGATACCAGTTTGTAATAAACGAAAACGGAATTTGTCTTAAACATTTGTCGTTCCTCGTCAACGTTATAACATGCGCTAAAATAGGGTACACGACCGTCCAAAATAAATCCTATTCAGTGAAATATATGACCTTTGAAATGAACGAAAAATCAGTTTGTCCCAAATAGGTTTCGTTTCTCGTAAACGTTTTTAGAGTTTGTAGTTACTACAAGTCTTTGTGTGAAACCAAAAAAAAACATTTAGTCGAAGGGGTGTTGAGTCTGAGTTGGAGTTTAGATGTTGGAGTTGAGGGAATTTGCCCAGAGTCGGAGTTGGAGTCAGTTAATGAAAATGTGAGTAAGAGTAAACAGGAAACAGATGAAGGACTACAATACTAACCGGAATATGTTGATCGTTTGACATTACAGTCAACATAGCCATTGTTTAGCATTACAATCCCTTTGAAACAGAATCTATGGTTCTATGCTCAGTCCGTTGTTTTAATTAATTCTGGTATATTGATATGGTACGCATCGAAGAAATTTTTTAAATTTAAGAATATTTTCATCAATTTAAGGTAATCGATTGATTAAACAGTCGCTGCATATTTTCCTTGATTTCACCTACGACAATTGGTTCAGTGTCTGTACGTAACGTGCATAACATGGACATCTTCGAAAACCTACAATGTTCTAAATAACACCAGGTCCACTATAAGGTTGTGTGATTGTATGTCAATGTCCGTGTCTAATGCAACTGCTGCGATTGCCTTAAAACAAGTGAAGCGTAAAATTTCTCAAATTACTTTCCATTGGTTCTGCTGGATCCGAAGAGGCTCCTGTTTTTTTCTGGTGCTGTTTGGTCAATTGTTGACGATTCAAATGTCGTTGCTGCCCACAATATACTCAGTGTGTAGCCAAAAATGCTGTTAACGACTTTGATGCTGACACTGTTGCGGTTGTTGTTTCTTCGTAATTACACTGTACACAATATTTTGCAATTTTGCATGACAATCTTTTGTTCCAACTCCAAATGAAATTGAAGGAATGTAGGAAGGACACACTTGCTGCATTTTCATTTGATCGGTCGTTTGTTGAGCTGTAACGAGACGCCTTTAACCGATAACAGGTGGAATGATTAAATGGAATTGGATAACGTGATAGCTTAGGTGTGGTGTGTTTGTTGCTTTTAGTATAGGATGTCTCATTATTGTTTATGGCATCGAGTACTTCAGTTGATTGGATGAATCAATTGATGCTGCTACTTTTCTGTGTTTCCGTAGAAATTTATTTTTGCAATCGAAAATTTTATGATAATCTTTTTTTTTAGTTGATGGAATTGGGGAGAGCTTCTCACAATCAGTGAGCTGTGCGCTTTCTTGTTTTATACTCAGTGATTGGGACCTACTTGGTTGGTAGGTGGGTTCACGTGTTTGCTAAAGATACTATTAACATCAGTTAGTGTCTTGGGACACCGTTTTGCATACCACATCACTCCGGACAGTCTAATGTCTATATCCAACCTGTTAATCGGAGATACCTTATTAGATCCCCTAGATCTATCTCAGTGAGGTTGTGTAGGAAGGGACGACCTATAGTCTTTAGGCGTCTATTAATTTGAGCAGGATAACTGCAGAGAAGATGTTCCACCATTTTCTCCTCTTCTGCGTCTTCGCAGGCACGGCAGTGGTCATTTGTATGGAAGGAATATTTTCCCCCGATTTTGGTTAATCAGGAAGTTAGTCCGATGAATGTTATTTTCTGGCCATGCGTTTCTGGATATGCGGCACGTTTCCTTTCTACTCATCTGGCCTTAGCTCGTTCAAGGTAATGCAGAAAAATACTTCTTTTGACCGCCCTTATAGGCGTTGCGACTGACACCATATGGAGTTCGGTGGAAGAGGATGCTGCCATGGCTATTTTGTCTGCCCTTTCGTTCTCAAGGAGACATATGTGGCCTGGTATCCAAGTAAGAAACACATTGGCCAGTCGACATTGGCCAGTCCATACATTCACTAACGAGTTTAGATGCAGTGTTGTAAGATTTAAGTGGTAAAATTTTTTGATGGCCAGTACCTCCGCTGCACTTCTCTGGGAGTTTGAATGATAAATTGAGGCTTGCCTCTTCGGTGAAGATACCCGAGCTGGTTCGACATTCCATTTTAGATCCGTCAGCAAATACTTTGGTGCCAAAACCTGTCAGTGGTTCCCCCTTACCCTACTCTATTCTTCTGTGAAAGCTGACATCGAATAGGCTATCGAACGTCAATGAGAGCGAGGAGTAATCGGTGATTTTATTGAGTTATCTTCGAATTCTCGCATGTCCATACACGCTGAAAAATAACGACCTCTCTAACATATTCTCCCAAACACATTCTGCAGGAACCATGTATATATTTGGAACACACTTCAAACATTAATATGTTTGCAAGTCCTAAACTCACTTGTACTTAGATGATACCAGCATCATGTTTACTGGCAAACATGTTTGTTTTTACGTGAAAACATATGCGTATTTCCCTACAAACATAATAATATTTAAAAACGAATTAGTCTTTGATTTCAATGTATACGTATGTATTATTTATTATAATTAATTCCATCAATATAAACCCACATTTATAAATAATTAATACAACAAATTAAAAGATTTAAAACGGCCTTTTTATATTTAGATGCATTGAATGCATTACTATTTGTTTTTTTTCATGAAATGAGAATCTGCTGCCCTTTTGTTTCTCCTTTCTTTGTTGTCTATCACGTTTTTGTTGTCGGAAGGTTTCAGCTATGCGTTGGTACACAAAGAATATATTCATATACAAATCTAGTTCATGCAAGACAAGCGTATATAAATGACTTGTGTTTTTTACACAAATAGTCCGCCGTTCCGATTTCCTCACTAAAGGCTCGGACAGAGAAAGGGCTTAGCATTGTTGCCCTTTCCAGTTTCTTTCGTGAAACTCGTTTCTCACTTTGGTAGCACACATTCATATATACGAAACACATACACTAAAACCAAAGTAACATCACAAACCATTAAAGCGTCCGAGCCTTCGTTTATTAATTTTTCACTGATCAAGGGCTTTTAATATCCGATGAAGCATTGCCGACTGAATAGATGAAACCAAAACGCTATACATCAGCCAAAATAAGAATCACTGTTTGCAATTTGCACGCACATTCAGGAACATTTATGACCCACTGACTGAGAGAATAATGCAAAAATACAGACACAACTACAAGATAGACTGTCTCGTTGTCCCTCTTTTATTATCTTGCTCTCGAGAAAGCATCGACAGTGCAACACACACACCTTTATTTGTATCACCAATATAAATGTATGTGGGTCGCAAACAGATATATTCTAACCTATTAATCATTGTGTCTTAAACATGTAATATTGAATAGCAAACGCAATATGTTTGGACACAAGTATATTATATTTGCGACAAGCTCCAACCACACTTTATATTTGCATCCAAACAACTACAAAAAGACAGGTTTTCCACCGTGAATGCGTTGGTCTTCCAGATTCCAAAAGCATTTAGTCGGGTGGCGCTCCAGGCCGCACTAGCTGTTATATGAAGGTCAATTGGTATGATATGAAGCATTGCATTAAGGGCTTCAGCCAGACACGTCCTCATTTCCCCTGTTAAACAAGCTGATCTCTGTATAAAAGTTTCATGGTGGACGTCTTCCCCGCGACAGGCCACCATACCATTTCTCCGTAGGAGAGTATATGTCTGATTATACTAGTATACATCCATAGCAACATTTTCTGTCGGAGACCCCATCGGCTTCCGAACATTTTCCGACAAGCGTAGTACGCAACGGTTGCTTTATGTGCGCGGTGGTCTATGTTACGCTATCAGGATAGCTTAGGATCTAGAATCACGCCCAGTACTTGGCGTGAGTTGATAGTGGGATCTCTATTCCACTTAGCCTAAATTAAACTTTGGTATCTTGGTCCTTGTGGTAAAAAGCATGACCTCAGTTTTCCCTGGATTCACTCCAAGACCACTGCCAATGGCCATGTCTTTAAGTGATTTCAAGGTCCCATTCGTGATTTTCGCATTATTATCACGTCATCCGCAACACTACGATTATACCCACTATTATGCTAATACCCACTATTAACAACAATATTGGTTACTTTTGCTTTGGTTTGTGTCTACACTAACTAGATATCTCAAATATGTTGGGAAATTTCTTGTTTAATGGGAAGTTTGTAGGTGGAGCCTGTAACCAATATTTATTACATATTGTAGTTTGAGCCGAATAAAAAGTCAATTTAGAAAAGCCAAAGTGAAAGAAGTTAAAAAAAATACCATTTTCTTAAATAAGTGCCGTTTTTTTTTTTAAAGTAAATTTTCTCAAAAAAATACCTAAGTATTCCTTTCTTAAACAAAGTACATTTTCTTAAAGAAACACCTTATCTTTTCTTACAATAAGTAACAATTACAATTATTTTTTTAAAATTATTTTTTATATTTATTTTTTCTTAAAAAGTACAATTTCTTACAACAAATTTCCTTTACTTAAAAAACTAAAAAAAAATGAAACTTACTCCAAGGAAAAATGGAAACAAAGGGGAAAAAATGTCCTTGTAATAGGCCCATTTTCATACAATTTCATTGGAGATTATTTCAAAATTTGAAAACGAAATATCTTCCAAATAAAATTGAATACGTCGCAAAAAATTTTGGTTGAATAACACCCAAAAATGGCTGAAAAAACATTGGAGATTATTTCATATCTGGTTTGGTGGTTATTTCCTTTGGGGGTATTGCGTGGAGCCACAATCGATTTATTGCAGCAACGATTTCCAGAACAAATTATCTCACGAAATTCTGATTTAGACTGGCCACCAAGATCATGCGATTTAACGCCGTGCGATTCCTTTCTTTTGGGGGTTTGTGAATAAACCAGAAACAATTCCTGAGCTCAAATCCGATATCCAACACGTCAGCGGTGAGATACAGCCACGTCTCTGTGAAAAAGTCATGGAAAATATCATGAAAAGAGTAATGGCCTGTCACCAGGGACGAGGTGGCCATTTGAGGGATATTTTATTCCATACTTAATAAGAACATATGTTCTTTACAATCCAGTAAAAAAATCAGATGAGGCTTCAGGGGACACGCGGTTGGAACGAATTTTCTCTCGCTATATATTATGTACTAGTTAGTTCCAACATGCCCAAGGCGCCGGATGAAAAATACGATAATTTAAATGGATCTTTAAGAAATTATACCTTTTGTAAAATAATCAACCTATTTTAAGAATTTTTGATTTTATAGAATGCATTTTCTTTTTTAAAAAAAAAGTATATTTTTAAGTCCTTTGTGTAAGAGTATGTATCATATTTTCCCGAAAAGGTACTTTTTTAAAGAAAGGTACTTCTTTTATTAAAAGCTAATGTTTTTTTAAAAAAAGGTAATATTTTTACGAAGATGTACTTTCTGTAAGAAAAATTTATAAGAGCATGAACTTTTTTTGACAAAGAAGTACTTTTTTTTAAGAACAGGTGCTTTTAACGAAGTGGTACTCTTTTTAGGAAAAGTTATTTTTTTAAGAAAATGTAATTATTTTCAGAAAGGCTACTTATCTCAAGAAAAGAAAAGGTATTATTTTATTTTTAAAAAAAGTTACTTTTAAGAAAATGAATTTTTGTAAGAAAATATATTTTTTTAGGTGCAAGGTATTTTTTTTTTTTTTTTGAAGAAAAGGTATTTTTAAGAAATGGGATTTTTTTTAGATTTCGACTTTTTTTTTCAAGAATAGCAAAACTTTTAAGAGTAGGTACTTATCTCAAGAAAAGTTATTTTGATTCACAAAAAAGATACTCTTTAAAGAAAATGTAGTTTATTTTAAGAAAAGGCAATTTGTTGTCAGAAAATGTACTTTTTTACGAAAAGATACATATTTAAAAGAAAATACTTTGTTTAAGAAAATGTACTTTTCGTATGAACATACACTTTTTTTAAGCAAAAGTACTTCTTTAAGATAGGGTATTTTTTTAAGAAAAGGTACTATGTTTAAGAATATGAATAGGTATTTTTTTGAGAAAATTTACGTTTTTAAGAAAAGGCATTTATTTAAGAAAAGGTTCTATTTTTTAAACATCTTAGACTTTTCTAAATTTTTCGTTTTTATTGAGGGAAATTAAGGGAAATTAAATTGCCAGGTTCATGTCTATGACTCTTTCCAGAGTCATAAAAGAACTCTCAGAAAGATAAACGCGAAAACATTCCTCTTGGTATGTTTTCGGGTTCAAATTAATATGTTTTCCGTTATTGACTCTTTTCGCGCTCAAAATGTTAACTGGGTAGTTATTTTTTTATATTGTTTCGTGTTGCAATAAAGACATATTTTCCCTGTCAAGTCAATTCCTTTCCTACCTTGATATCTATATCTAAAGAGATATTACAATAACAAGAATTTTCACCACCCTATAGTTGTGTCCTGTAAGGAAATATCCAAGGATAACTCTGTCATGTAAATCATATCTCTAATTAGTTTATAAAATAAATCATAGTGATTGATTTACAACAATTCCATCCGTGAATGGGTGGATGGGTGTATTCAAACTCTCGCATTATGGTTAATCATTCACAACGAGTTAACTCAGATTATAATCTATAGTTTAGTAATCATTTGTTGTTGATATTTGTTTAATAAATACAAATACAAACTTACACAAACACGCATTTCCAACCAAGTACCTCTTAAGTATGTTTGAATGCCTATCGCTATTGTTGTTGTTGTTGATTTATATGATTGTAATCGATTACATCATTAGTGTACTTAGATGGGTAATTGATGATTGTTTAAGTTCAAGTTTAAATTTATTACGGCACTAGTAACATTATATTATTACCGTCTACTGTGAGTGCATATTACAATTGCGGCTATTGTATTCGCATTTGTGTAACTATTGCCCAGCAGCAACCAGAGGAATTTTGAATGCCTTCTGGAAGGCCTGCAAAGGTACTTAGTACTTGACACAGGGTGCCCTAGGAAGTAGACCTACACTCAAAGAAAAACTCGTCATCGCATGGATGAAACATATTCGTTAATGTTTTTACGTTGTTATAGTTAAAAGTGTCGTTTATCCGACAATTTGGTAGTCGCTGCAACGAAAAATTTCATAGTTGACTTCTTTGACAATTTCTCATTTCGTTGCCGCAACAACTTACTTTTTGTTCTTGCAACAATTTTATTTAATTTGAATTTGTTAGAAAAATGGGTTGACAATTAAAAAAAGTAAAGGCATGAGTTTTAAACTACTGATACTTGTTTTATCTCTTACTTTTTATAGTTTATATTTATTATTTATTAATTTTGGAGGTTTGACAAAATTTTTAGTTGACGAAACAATTTCGTTATTGTAACGAAACTAATTTTTGTGATGGCATAGAGAGAGAGAAGCAGTCGAAAAAATGAGCGAGCGTAAAAAAGGGGCCAGCAAGAGAAAATGGTGAACATGAGTGGTGGGTCACGTACACATCTTAAATCAGTTCCTTTGCAACAACCGAAAGTGGTAGACATATTTCTCCGGCGGAATAATTCAAATAAATTTGTTAAAAGGAACAATTAGAGTAGAAACAGAATACAGCGGCGGCGGCAGCGGCAGCGGTTGCCAAATTCGTATAGAAAATTGAGAGGCCAAACCGCTGCCAATTAAATCTGTTTTTAATTTCTCAGCGGTTTTTTTACGCTCTCAATTTTTGATTCTCCAACTCTCTTTGTGTTGCCACATTTTTGTGTTTTTGATAAACAAAAACATATGGGCTAACACTTTTTGTGGATATTTTCAGTAAGAAGAAGAAGTAAAACAATGTTTTTTTTAGAAGAAAGTTGTGAAGTTATTCTCCAATTCCTTTTAAATGTTGAATGTTGAGTCTACAAGTTTATTAATATTTTGGAGAACTTCAATGTTATTGTTAGACATTTTAAATAATTGTTTTTTGAATTCAAATACGTACATACACAATACAAAATAAACAAAACATCTATGAAATGACAACAAAACCCGTCGCCGCTGCCGTCGTCACTTAATTTATTCTCTTTTACCGCAGCGTAAACCGCTGCCGTCGCCGCTGTATTCTGTTTCTACTCTTAGTTATACTTAGTAATAATCTTTTATTGTGAAGACTAAATTGTGTGAATTTATGTGTTTGCTGTGATCGTTTGTGTAACTTGCGAATCTATAAATCGAATACATATATAAATAAACAGAATGCAAGGAGCAACACGACAGCAAAGAAAGTGACGCATCGATAGCAGAAAAACTACCCCGAAATATGTAACTGAACATTTGTGTATGTGTATGCACGTGACGCTACAAATCGCAACAAAATGCTCGTGTTTTTGGATTCAGAAAAAAAGAAAGCTATAGATACATTTGTGCGGGCAGTCGAAGTCAATGAAAACGAAGAACTCAAAGGAACAAAGGGTTAAAATAAATAAAAGAGCAGTTGAAGAAAATGCTTGCAGAGCGATCACTTAGTGGCGGGGAGATTTGGCGCTACAATTAAATATCAGAACCCTCATCACAACAACAATTGCATAATTTAACAATGCAATGATGTGGTTCCATGTTAAAGGAGTAGAGCATATGGGAGTAGTGCTTAGACATAGATATGTACGTATTTTAATACGAAAATTCCTCATACTTGTTTTTAATTGCAGGATCTTAATACGACGACCACAAGAACACTCAACCCCTCGACTACCACAATCATCTCCAGACGAGTGTTACACCATGGAATGAATACGATATAATCTATTTAGCAAATTGAAACCATTTTCGAAATAAAAATTTCAAAAATTGTTATCAAAACACCTGCAATGTAATACTAACAGTGTATTTATGTACAATTGTCAATAAATAATTTCAAACACACTTCAAAACGTTCATTGCACCAATGAAACCAAATCATTGTAGTAATGAAACAAATTCATTGCAACAATGACTCTAATTCGTTGCACGAATGAAACAAATTCATTGCAGCAATGAAGCAAATTCCTTGCGAGAAAGATACTTATTCATTGCAACAATGAAACAAATTCATTGCAGCAACGAAACCAAAAGTTGTTGGGGTGATGAACATTTTCATCCATGTGACTTTGCTTTGCTTTTCCGTTCAGTGTACACATTTTCCTTTACTTGAAGAGAAAAGATCTCGCACCATGCATCCACTTCCTAGCCTTCTGATAGTCCTGCTAATGGAAGGTTACCGAAGGGGACTGCACAGGAATGCCTGCTAGGTGGGCTGCAAAACATCAGCTTTAAAAGGACTTAAGTAAAATTGAAAAATAACATGGGTGTCCCAGTGGATGTGCACGCTTTAATTTAAACATAAAACTGATTTTGACCGGAATGGAATAAAATATCTGACAAATCTCGCAAGGATTTGAGATCAGAGCCGACATTTTGGCCCTATACAACAACTCCGTTATCATGTTCCTGCAATGAATGTCATTCACAGTCGTACATTTTTATTGGGACACCCATATGCGAATGATTCCCATAATTGCAATGGCCTAGTTAAATAATTAATACAACATTTAAGTTTTTATCAATTTTGTTGCAAATATTTTTTTATCGCAAATATACAAGCTGATGAATCCAACATATTACTTCAGTTCTTATTGCCGGGCGTGTTATCTACTCGGTTACCGCATGCTGCGTGTGTGCAATGGTGAATTACGAAAATGTGGAAAATCAGCGTTTTCTGAGCAACAGTGTCTATCTAGCTTTCTTTAACTGGCCTCCCAAAAGACCTACTTAAGGCGGGAACGTGTGCATGCCTGGGCATCCATTCTGCCTTCCACTAGTAAGTCTGCCTTGGAGTTATGCTATCCTTCCATCAAGTGAGAGTTGCGTCGGGGAATCAGATTGCCGAGGACGTAGAAGCCTACTATGCGACACCGTTAAGAATGAACACGTGAAGAATATGTACCCCATATGTTAGGTGGTAATCGATGAAATCATCGCTTAGACTTATTAGTTCAATGTCCATTAGGTTAGCCCTATCGGATAACCAATTTGTTTGCTCCGAGAAGCTCAAGATATTGCCTACACCTATCTAATTCCCCAAATAAGTGCTGTACACTTGCAGAGGAGATGATCAGTGTCGCAAATATAGTATACTTGTATCCAAACACATCGTGTTTGCTATTCAATATAACATGTTTGGGATACAATGCTTAATAGATTATAACATATGTATTTGTGACCAAATGTTGCTTTGTTTGTTGAAAACTGTTGTTTGTTCGAAAACACTGCTGTCTGTCACAATAAAGAAACAAGAAGCAGCAGATTTTCAATTCAGGAAAACAGTGTTTGTAAACATGTAAATGGTTACTTGCTGGGGCCTTTATTTTTCAGCGTGTGTGTCAGGAGAAAGATGGCGACCATTTTATATTTAAATGCAGCAGCAGGTTCACCGCCGCACCGTCGGTGGTGCAATGGGTAGTGTACGCGCCTCTTGTACATGAGATTCTGGGCTCGATCCCTGCTCTGATCACCTTAAAAATTTCTTTCGGAGGGGGTCACCTCGCATAGTGACGGCGACACTATCAAGTATTTGGCCATGAAAAAGCTTCTCAAAATACCGTTCGGAGCCGGTGTAAAATTGTAGGCCCAATCAGTGAGTGAAAAATTAGAAAGCGCACAGCTCATTGGTTGTGAGAAGCGCTCCCCAATCCCTTCGTGGGATGTAATGGGAAACGGTTTTTTTATTTTTTAGGTTCGGACAATAATGGTAATCGGACGGTTGAATATATGTTGGAGAGTCTCGCTGGATGGGACGACGTTGTCACTTTGTCGTAAGGATAGGGAGAAAACAGCAGGTAATAGCAGCGATGCCCAGGGGGCATCTTATGATCAATATGTATTTATGGCTTATGGGCTATTTGTAGGCCCGCCCCATTATAATCTTAACCGGTGCGTAATGAAATAGAATTAGTGACGAGTTTGCGTCTATATCGAATCTTTTACACTCTACAAGCCTCTTGTCAGACAAGTTTTAAGGAGCGAGATGTGAAAATGTTTCGCATTTTCCGTCAGTCGAAAAAGTGTGAAGAGAAGGGATATATGACTATATATGCCTGCTAGAAGAAGGGATATTTGACTGCCAGCAAAATGCTTCAAAAGGCCTAGTCTGAAAATTGCCTCCACATGTCCGCTGCCGGGTGATTGTGTATGTGTGTCCGTATAAATAATTTGACTGGCAGCACGTGAGTAATTGGGCATTGCCATATTACACAGTGGATGGAAATGTCAAACTTCAAGTATTGATAGCCTCATTGTTATTTTAAGACTGTCACTAATTGGCTTGACTTAGGGAGCTTATTTTCCAGTAAAAATCTGTAGTTTTTTGTTGTTTGGATGCAAATATGACATGTGTTTGGAGCTTGTCGCAAATATAATATACTTGTACCCAAATGCATTGTGTTTACTATTCAATATTACATGTTTGAGACACAATGATTAATATGTCATAATATATCTGTTTGCGACCCAAATACAGTAGTGTTTGTTGCACTGTTTATGCTCTCTCGAGAGCAATAGAATAAAAAAGGGGCAACGAGTGTGTATATCTTGTAAGTGTGCATCTGTATTTTTCCATTATTCTCTCAGTGAGTGATTCATAAATATTCCTGAATGTGCGTGTAAATTGCAGATGAAGTCAGTGTTTCTTATTTTGGATGATGTATTGCATTTTAACTTCTTGAATTCAGTAATCAAAGGTTCATCGGATATAGGATATCAAAAGCGATTGATCAGTGAAAGAAGAATAAACAAACGCTCGGACGGTTAAATGGTTTCTGATGTTGCTTTGGGTTTTGTATATGTGTTTCGCATATATATCTGTGTGCTACCACAGTGAGAAACTATTTTGAGAAAGAAACTGGAAAGGGCAACAACTTTAATCCCTTTTTCTGGTCGAGCCTCTACTGAAAAAATCGGAATGGCGGCCCATTTGTGAAATATAGTAAAAAAGAACACAAGTAGTTAATGCACGCCTGTCTTGCATGAACTAGAGTTGTATATAAATATATTGTATGTGTACCAACGTATAGTGATAACCAAAGCATAGTTAAAACCTTCTGAAAACAAAAACGTGAAAGACAACAATGATAGGAGAAGCAAAAGAGCAGCAGATTCTCATTTCATAAAAAAGTAATGCAAGTAAATATAAAAAGGGTAATTTTAAATATTTAATTTTTTTTATTAATTATTTATTTTCATTATAAAAAATAATGAAAGAAAGAATAATTCGTTTCTAAATATTATTATATTTGGCAGAAAATACGCATATGTTTCCACGTAAGTATATGGAGGCTTGTGGGAAACACGCGAATGCTTCCACGTAAGTATATGGATGGTTGAGATGAAACACGCATGTGTTTCCACGTAAAAACATACATATTTGTCAGTAAACATGCTAATATTTACAGTTAAATACACCTTAGTTTGGGACTTGCAAACATATAAATGTTTGAAGTGTGTTCCAAGCATATACATGGTTCCGGCAGAATATGTTTGGGAGAATATGTTACAGAGGCTGTTTTTCCAGTGTGTATATATTTAAGATATGTCATACTTCTCTCTATTATACTAAAGTAATTCTCATTCACTTTGGTCTTTGCCTTCATTCTTAATGTTAATGTTAAACGAAAAACAATGCTCCTCACACAGTTTTTCGACAAACGTGTAACCTGTTTCCATAATGAGATCATTGCTAATGATTGTGCAATGCTTGATCTGTGGCGGCGATTTTTACAGTGACTAACTAATTCTCTTCTGCCAATATTTTAGAATCAATACTTAAATCACCAGAAATTCACAGTTTTGAAATCTACTCGTTAGTAGATTAAATAATCGCTAACCACATCAATTAATTTTTGAAATCACAACAAATGCGTTTAAGGGAGGGTGTTTGCCTGCCCAAAATCAATTCTCCACCCACTGTGCCGCGTATCGTGGTAGTGTTTATCGTGATATCTATGAGATTTCTGATTGCATTAGCAAGTGAACGTTTGATAATTTACATACAATTGTTTTATATTTGTTGGCCATAAATGCTTTGTTCACTTTTTGTTGTTATTGTTGCGAATCTAAGCATTTAGTAGTTGTTGGCTCTGTTGCCACTACCATCGATGTTATTGCTGCTACTGTGGTTTATTTATCCCTTAACGCTTGGTTGATTTACTTGTTTGTTGCCAGCTTTTGCATTTTTTACCTCTGCTGTGATTGTTTATGCTGTTATTTTGTAGCTTCGAGTATTCTGTTCTGTGCATTTTAATTGAAAAGTAAAACAAGAGAACAAATTGATTTGTTTGCATTTCTTGAGAAATGAAAATCGTTTACTTCCTTCTTACGCTGCTCAACTACACTCCACCCCAAGCCGCTTCCACTAGTGCTGCGAGCGTATAAGGTTAAAGTCAAAGATAGCAAACACTAATTAACAAGTCAATCTAGTTTTGGATATCGTTTGATATTTGGCTATTGGTTGTGAGATAAACAAAATGAAAACGAAGAAAAATTCCCATTTTCCCATTGTTCTTGCGAACAATCAAATTGATAATTGATATTGAGAATGAAAGAATGTATACTGAGACGTAAACATTTTAAAATGAGAGAGGGAAAATTCTTACTTGAGAAATAGGGTTGTAAATCGGAAAACTTAAATTGCTGTTGAATGGAATATCTGCATTTCAAGGTTACTTCTTTAATTTTTGGCTTATACAGCATTAGCACTGTTATCGATTTTCTTGATTTTGCCACTTTTGTTGATTTTAAGCAGAAATTTAGAAAATTTGCTTGATTTCCCAAACGTTTCGAAAGACGACAAATCGGGTATTTTTTGCTTTATGCAACTCTGTTTTATCTCACAACACGCACGAGTAGTACGTTTATTTACAACCATTTCAATCACGGTGCATTGATGTGGTGGTACTTCTAGAATAGCCGAGATGTTGTATTTACTTTTGTCATTTCTTAGGTATTTCTTGTTTCTCAAACATATAGTTTTGATACTTTTTTGTTTTCTGCTATTTTTGGAATATTCGTACATTTGTGCTGAATTTTATTGTGGAAAAATACCAGACACAGATAAATATGTATTGTTGTAGGCTTGGTGTGTTTGTTGTCGTAGTAACACTACCTCGTCAATACGCTCTGACTTCAATCAAATCAGGAAAAATCCCAATGCGAACACTTCGGATTTTGTTATGACATTTGATACGAATACGGGAAAATATTTTGTAGTGCGAATGAGCTATTAGTTATCTTTCAACATAAAGTACAACATTTTATGATATATATTATACCATTTCTCAATATAAATGATCAATTTCAAATTCATCAGGGATGATTGAACAAGAAAATTAAAAAGTACCAATAAAAAGGCCGAATGAATAAAACTCATCCCTGATGAATTTGAATAACGTAGTGCACGACGAAACTACATGTCTAATGGGGACCGATGGTTCTCTGGAGATGGAAAGAAGTTTTTGCAAATGTTTTCTTGTGTGTTTTGCTTGCGATAATTATCGAACACTTGCATTATAGTGAATTCTCAATTCAAATGAGATTTTGTTGCATCTAGTTTGATGAAATTTTCAATAGCATCATTCCAAACAACCGCTGATGAAGATCTGTGGCTAGATCTGAAATAGCTATACGGTTTGCCAGGAATCATAGGAATACATTTGCAAAACTCCTTTTTAAAAAAACTATATCTCTATTAATAGAGATATAGAATGGCTTCGAGCTTGAACAATAAAATTAAAAAGTAGTATCAATTTATCAAGAATTTATTTGGCTTTATTACTCTAATGGAATACGTAAAAATTTTTTTTTATTATTTACACTTAAAATCATTTTAGGTTTCATTTTCTCAATATCAGTTTGTTGTTTTTAAACCGATTCCCATTGCATCCCATGAAGGCATTGGGGAGAGCTTCTCACTACCCGTGAAAATGTGCGCTTTCTAATTTTTCCCTCACTCATTGGGACCTAAAGTTTTACACCGGTTCCGAACGGTATTTTGAGAAGCTTTTTCCTGCTAAGTATTCGATAGTGTCGCCATCACTAAGCGAGGTGGCCGTCGCCGAAGGAAATGTAAGGTGGTCAGCGTAGGGATTGGACCCACGTTCTCAAGCTCAAGAGTCGCGCACACTAGCCATTATACCACCGACGGCCACGTTTTTAAACGTTGGTCATCTATTCCCAACATCGGTGCGTATTTTATCCATATAGCAATAGACAACTGTCTTTATCCCTCTCTTACCGATCTCTCCGACGACTGCGAGATATTAGGTCACGCCATTTCATCGAGTTCGAGTTGCTGTTGTGTGTTACTCTTTAGTTGGACATAAAACGGACTGCAATAAAAGGGAATACGTATACTCCTTCGATGCAATTAACATAAGACATAATTTAGCTGTCATTAGAATCAATCATTCATTATTTAATTATTTAGAATCAATCAAACACTATTTAAACTGGTTGCATCGAACGGAAATTCTCATTGTCTTGCATACGTATTAGTTTTATGCCCAACTAAGTACCAGCAACTCGAACTCCAACTCCCTCGGAGACCGCAATACAACGTAATCCAACTGATGGAAACTTTTATCTACTACTCCATGGTCTCTCTTTTAACTATGATGTTGGTGTGTCATGGAGAAAACAATAGGCAAATTATGTTTAAAATATGTTTGATTGATACTAAGAGCCCGTGCCAATCGGTATCAATGTGAACAGGTTACACTTGTGTCGAACTCGTTCACTAGTTCTCGAACGCGTTCATTTAAGGTGCCCGGATATACCAATCACGAACATACTCGCCATATCGAACATGTGCATTATGTTCATTAGAGTGATGTCTGGTCACCCTAAATGAACTATATAGTTCATGAACTACCCAACTCTAGAACAGGTTAGCAAAATATGAGATTTGCGTGGTGAATAAAATTTCACAGCCCATGGTAAATTTTTGAAAACTGGATGGAAATTTTTCACGTTTAAACACACCAGCGGACAAAAAAGTTGTGTCAAACGAAACCGAACATTCGCCGCCGCCAATATTTTTATTACGGTGATGCGCCGCCGAAATTTTGTACTATACTATACTAGATACTAATTTGGATTTCGATGATTCAATCAATTTTAATAAATATGTTTGTTAGTTTTTTAGCATTTACATACATATTTATATTTCGTAATAAAATAATTTTGTTTCTAAAATTGATTTTAATCATCGGCTTGATCGGACGCCGTTCGAAATTTTAACTCGGCCCCGCCGCCAAGTTTTTATGTCGACTTGTAGCTCCGTTCATCATGTATTTGAAAACAAAACAAAGCAGACGAAGAAATTTTCGTTTGATGCAACCAACTTAAAACATACTTTAGCTGTCATTAGGATCAATCCTCTGCCATAGCTGATCGAATTGGTAGTTGAAGAGTTTATAGAGGACAAGGTGGATGAGAGAATGAGCGACAATCAATTGTAAGTAAACGAAGCCTATATAGTGTTTGATTGATGCAAATTGCAGATCAGTTATGTCTGAAGGTAGTTGCATCGAATGAAAATTTGAATTCTCTTTTGTGTCTGTTGACTTCATATCTAAAATGTCCAACTACCAAATACGTGCCAAAATCGCACCGACCAACGTCAAGTCGTGCGGATAGATGCTATTCTATTTTTCCCGCGAAAAACTCAGAGATAATCATTTTCTCTTGAGAGAATAGAGGGTAATCCTCTGCCATAGCTGATCGAATTGTTAGTTGACGATTTTATTGAGGACACGGTGAATGGGAGACTGAGCGACAATCAGTTGTAAGTAAACGAAGGTTATATAGTGTTTGATTAATACACATTGCAGCTCAGTTATGTTGGATGCTAGTTGCTTCAACTGCAAAATTTGATTTCTCTTTTGTGCCTGTTCACTTCATATCTAAAATGTCCAACTACCAAATACATACGTAGAAAAACCAAAAACATCGCCGACCGCACTAAAAACAGCTCATGGAAGTAATAAAAGCGTTTAAATTGTGTTCGATCCATACTAATTGCTTTTAAATTATGTTTGATTCTAGTTCTGTCATTTGCAACTCGAACTCTATGAAATCACCAACTACCTGAGTGATTTGATCTGCAAGTTTTACAGCTGCTGCACAGTCTTAGTATATGTTACTATGGTAAAAAAATAAAAGTTTTTCCATTACATCCCATGAAGGGATTGGGGAAAGCTTTTCACAACCAGTCAGCTGTGCAGGTTGTAGTAGTACACTCATTGATTGGGACATACAGTTTTTATACTGGTTCCGAACGGTAATTTTGAGAAGCATTTTCATGCCTAAATACTCGGTAAGCGAGGTGACCGCCGTCGATAGAAATGTAAGGTGGTCCTGAGCAGGGATGCAAACCGCTTACTCAAGTATAAGAACTGCGCACACTACCATTGCACCACCATTTTTCACACTCTGAATTCCGTGTAGATTATGTTGTTTTATTCCCGCCGGATCAAGTTGCGTTTAAATTGTTCCACATCTTTATCGGTACAACAACCTTTGCTCTATATTCTTTAATGATAAAAAATTAATCAACAAATTTCAGCAAATTCGATACAAAAACGTTTAACTATTAGCGATGAATAAGTATCTGTATAACGTGTTGGACATCTGATTAATCGTAGTATCTGGTTAACAAGATCATTAACAAATTGTGTTTTTATTGAATCTTGTTGAAAACCTCTTCACCGCCTTTATTTGTTTAATGAACTCCTCAGTGTGAGAATAAAATTAAGCTCGTTGGGTGAATTGAAATCACTTGAGTATTTCAGATACCAAGTGGAGTCTGTCTGTTTGTTTGTTTTATCTTCCCCTTCCAACAAGTGATGATAGTTTAAACACAAAGATATAAAGGGTGATTTACTTTAATAAATGAAATCATTCAAACTATACTGACCGACCAGCTGAGTGTTTGTACTCATATCTGAAAACCGCATCAGTGGAATAATCGCCTTTTTAATGTTATGGTGAAATTTAATTTTCAATCTTTTTCTTTATTTGCCGCTGGGTTTTCGAGCATTTAAACCCGATGATTAACAAATTGTTGAAATTGGTATAGATGCGGTTGTTGCTGTTGCTGCTTTGGTTATTTGTTATTCGGTTATTCGCCCAAAACAACAAATGAGCTGAATTTTATTGTTGTATATTTAATTTATCGGACGACAGCATTATATCGAAAAATCAATCAGATATGACGAGATGTGATGTATTTTAAGTAGGTAAATATTCAAAGTGATGCGACCGTGATCCGACATTTCGATTTTCTCTTCATTAAAGTAGAGAAGTGATTTCAAATTTGGGACGGAATGTTTGTTGGGCATCTTTATATAATTACACTATTTAGATAAAGTGCTAGTAAGTCACCTATGTACACTGAAAGAATATCAAAACTTTAGTGTATAGTTTTAGCAACAAAGAGCTAACAATTCAAGGCCACAACGTAGAATATTCATTGCAGCAATGCAACGCAATCATTACTGTAATGAACATATACAACTCAGCAACAATTTGATGCCGTTTTATGAAAGAAACAATTTTAATTAAACTTTATGTCACAGTGACGAAACACTTTCAGTTAATAAACATATTATTGTCGCGGCGATGTAACTGTACGTTAGCACTGATTCGAAGAGACCACTTGGTATAATGTGCACTATTATCAAAAGTGCGCAAACAATTATTCGCCATACGATAGACAATTGGTTGCAGTAATCAACAGTTTCGCATATCCGACGATTTTGTCGTTGTTTCAATGAATACACAACTTGTGACAACCAGCATCCCGTTTTGCTGCATATTATGCAGAATATATTTTGTCCGTGCTATAACTGAGCGATGTGGTTATTGGAATTTGAATTGATGAGCGGTAAGAAACTGGAAAGTAAACTAAGTTTGAATAGCGTGTGACTGATACCAGTGTTGAGTATATGAAGATATCAATTCTCAGCTCCAAATATCCCGGGGATAAACAAATGCAGATGAGGTAGTCAAGGAAATAGAAGACGAGGACGTCAATTGTCTCCTCCTAATCTAGGAGAGGTCAGACCATAAATCCCCTGCTTCAAGATAACAAAGTCGTACGTTCTGACGGACTCCTGCCTGAGCTGTTCAATGCAGCCGGCGACGAGCTATCGTAGCAAGGAGCTTGCACAAGCTCATACATATGTAAAGTTTGGTTAGAATACAGAGCAATACTAAAGAGCCTTCATTACTCTCTTCGATGCCTCTTCATGACGACGAGGTAGTAGGCCATTTCGTCGAGTTGGAGTTGCATTGGTAATTTACTCTTTAGAGTTGGGTAGTTCGTGAACTACCTAGTTCATTTAGGGTTACCAGACACCACCCTCACATAATACGGACAGAAATAAAAGGGAATGCGTATTTTCGTTCGATGCAAACATAATTTAGCTGTCATTAGTATCACTTTTAAACTTAGTTTTCTGCATGGTCTCTAATCTGTATGTCTTCTTTGGTCTCTCATTCTACAATATTTCCGTAGTGGCTTTTCGCTCAGCTGTGCCATAGAATCTTCCTGGTTAGACGAATGCATGTCCGGCTATTGAGTGTAAGAGCACTGTGGCCTATATTTAGAAAAGATGATGCGAGTTGGCGTATAAATATCGTGGAATAAGCCTATAATCCATTGCAACTCGAGCGAGAGACTACAGCCGTTTGTTGCAATCCTGATTGTATCTTATCAGTGCGACTTTAGGCCCGGTAAATCCCCAACTGAACAGATATTAACATTACGAAAAATGTTGGAGACAACTCAGGAAAGACAAATCTAAACCTATCATTCCTTTGTTGATTATAGGGCTGCCTTCGATAGCCCGATATGGAGAAAATTATACGAAGCTATTTCGGAGGTTGGAATTCCTGCTAAGTTGACACGACTATGAAGAATAACACTAACTGATACGAAATCCTCAATGAAGATTGATAAAGGTTTCATAAAATCATTTAGTACCAGACTAGATCTAAGGCAGGCTGACACCCTACCTTGCGATCTCGTCAACATATTATTTGTGAATGAGAACGTGGGTTCGATCCCTACTCTGACCTCCTCACATTTCCTTCGACGACGGCCACCTCGCTTAGTGATGGGGACACTATCGAGAACTTAGCCATGAAAAAGTTTCTCAAAATACCTTTCGGTAAAACTGAAGGTCCAATCAGTGAGGCACAAATAAGAAAGCACACAGCTCACTGGTCGAGAGAAGCTCTTCCCAATTCATTCGTGGAATGTAATTTATTTAGAATGACAACATCAACCACATAGGCCGTACCAGTATGACTTCCCAGTTCCAACAAATTAGCCATGCCGTTAACCACTTATAGACAAGGGAAGAGGAGCATTGTCCCCCGTGCGCAGTGCCACACGTGGATAGTTTGCGAACCGAGCGTACACCCACAACAGAATTGATAATACGGTTGTCAAGGATATGATCTATCCAGTTAACAAGAAACGAGAGTACGCATGATGCCTCGAGTAACGTACTAATGGCGTTAGAAGTTACAATATTAGAGTCACATATTATGCCCAAGAAAGTTGCTAAAGTAAAGTAAACAAACCCCAAATATCTCTCCATATATCCAATAACATCGTGTAAGGCACTTCCCACGGGAATTCCCTTCGAGTTGATGTGATGACTACAATCAAATTGTAGCCACTTATGTCGATTCCTAATATATAAGTCAATCAATTTCTCCAAGACTTTCAACAGAAAGGAAGATGGACTAATTACTCGATAGGGTCGCCGTCACTATGCGAGGTAACCGCCGTCGAAAGAAATTTAAGGTGGTCAGAGCAGGGATGGAACCCAGGATGTCATGTAGAAGAGGCGGGCACACTAACGATTGCACCCGGCCTAATGTTACTGAATAGATGCCAGCTGGAGAAGCTTCGGTTAGAGGCAGCGGTTTGGGAGTAAATGCTCTAAAGGCGAAGGTACTCCTGTACTGTCATTGGATTTTAGAATTCCGAAAACATACGGAGTATAGCTATCACTATGTTTTGAGATAAAGTATTTCGGGGTTATTATGGACCGGTAGTTAAACTGGAAAGGAAATATTGTGGAACGGATGAAAGCGGGGAGAACGCTCTATATTTCCGTCGAAATGTTATTGGTAACTAAATTTACTCCAAAATCCGTTTTCAAATTCGGTTCTGCCAATCGCTGCTTAGGGCTACTTGGTTTGGTGCAAAGCCTTTAATGGGGCCAACTGCTGCTACAGATTAGTCTAAAAGAACCTGGATTTTGGAGCACGATCAAATAGAAAAAAAATATACTTTCCCATTGCACCCCCTGAAGGAGTTAGGGAGAGCTTCTCAAAACCAGTGAGCTGTGCCCTTTCTATTTTTATACTCATTGATTGGGACGTACAGTTTTGCACCGGTTCCGAACGGAATTTTGAGAAGCTTTTCCGTGGCTACATATAAAGACATTCTTGTCTTCACATTCTTGTCTTCAGCAGTTTTTATCATTGTGTCCCAAACATGTTATAATGAATGAAAACATAACGTGTTTGGACACAAGTATACTGTATTTGCGACAAGCTACAAACACGTTATATTTGCACCCAAGCAATAAAAAAAGACGAATTTTTCAAATTTGGTTTGATCACTTGTGGAATATGATATCGCGTAAATGGTCACCTCCAGGCAGAGTGGCGCAATGTTCACGTTTTGACTCACTATCCATCACTTGCCGTGGTGTTTGAGGCTGTTCATGTAGAATAATGTTTTTCAAGGCTTCACGGTTCCATGGCTTGTTCTCCTAAAGTATGGACTTCAAATTACTCAGAAGGAGGAAGTGTGGAGCAGTTAAGTCGGGAGATGCAGAAGATTTAAATGTTTCACCCGTTACTGGATGACAACTGTAGTCTCTTACAATCTGAAATCCTAGACATTATGAGGGCTGAATAGAAGCTACTTCCATTGGGCTCCGTTGCTCGGAGAGATCTTTTAACATTCGTGTGCAGGTAACCGGTATTTAATACAATCAAATCAAATTCGAAAGTTGGTTAAGATATTTCTGGTGAATTCTGAATATGTTTACTTCCTATAAGCTGAGAGTTTCCTGGGCTCGTGGCTATAGCGATACAACATCAGGGATTGAGGTTGCTGACTCTCTTGCCAGAACAGGATGTGCTAGCGATTATAAAGATGCGTATTGGCATGTGGCCTTAACGCAACATCAATTCCGCCTGCTTGTCGAAGGCAGACTACAAGATTCTCAGGGATTGGTGGCTGATGTTGGATTCAAGGACTTTCCTATTGCAAATATAATTGTTAAATCTGAAGCCACTGTGATGTGAGAGGCATAACCAATAACAGGACTAATAATAGGATGAATTACTGTTCAATTTGTAAAGACGGAGAGGGAATTTAGACTATCGCTGTCTGTGTTCAATTCAGCAGCACATGAGGTGGAGCTGCGTTGGTGAGTTTATTGTGGGTGAGCGCCATTCTTTTCGTGATGCTGATACTAAGAGACTACTAGAGTACGTGCGAGGACTAAAATGGCTGAGAGTATGAGTGGGCACTTCGCTAGCTACCTGACCTTCCATTTTCTTTGAAAACACGATCCATAACATCAGCAGTTTAAACCAGACCGATGATGTGAACTTAGATTTACAACATTACCATTACACAAAAACCATAATCTCACCATCACTGAGCGAGGTGAACGTTGTCAAAAGAAATGTAAGGTGGACAGAGCAGGTATTGAATCCACTTCTCTTGTGCACGAGCCGTGCGGACTAACCATTAAACCACCGACGGTCACAGATTACCGTCTAACAATTAATAATTAGAAATTTAGAATCTGTTCCAGGGCTAATTACACAGTGCATCACGAAAAAATTTAACTATATACGGACACCACTCGTGATAAAAGAACAAAAAAAAGACCCGTGTCTCCCAGTTTTGCCCAAAGTCATACAATCTTTTTTTATAAGCCCCCAAAAATGTGGGTTCTAGGTGCCATTTTTGCAAAAATGTGATCATTTTGTCAGGCTCATATCTAGCAAACCGTTAGGAATTTTGATTTACTTTCTGAGGCATAGTTGTAGCTCTTGTCATAAAGAACAAAAATTGTGAACATATAAAATCAAAATACACTTCATCTTCAAGGTCAAAATCGCAACAAACTTTAAAAAATTATATATTTTTTTTTACCTTTTTTCCCCTGCCCAGGTCCATAGCTAGCAAACCGTTTAAGGAAATTTAAGGAAACAATCAACTATAAAAATGTACCTAAGATCTCAGTAAACAACTTTCTAGAACATACGAACTTCCTAGGAATGATTCTTAACACCGTTTAGGTAGCATTTAGGTAGCCGCATAAGTGACAAATTTCCCGAAATTTTTTTAATTTCATTTAATTTTTCTTTACTTCAACATGGAGATACTATGCTATCTATTACAAAAATAATAATAAATAAACATACAGTGTTATTCGATAATGTCGGCTTCTCACTATGGTTCAAAGTTGGTTACAGTCCATGTTCTTTGGTACAAGTTTTCTCAGATGGTAGCTTTTGCAACAGTATCTATCACACAGCCATATAGCCATATTTAACAAATATTCCGGGTCTGTCCTGCATTACAAAGTGCTTCTACTATTCATAAATACACTCAACAAATGTCTTAGAAAACACAACAAAAACGACTGCTGCAAAGGAGAAAGGAATCATGTGTGCAATTTTGTCAGGTATTTTACCACGACCGCAAACTGTTCGTTGTTGTATCAAGAAAAGTTTTTGTAATCTCAGACAAATTGTCTGCTTATAAGTAGAAAGCATTGTTTCCCGTCAATAGCCAACTTAATTTTTTTGAGTGTATTCATCCACATTGTTGCATCCTTTTGTGTAGATTCCCTCATAATCTTAATTTTATTTTACAAACTTGATGAAATGGTGTAAATGTAATATATGTCATTATAACTATACGGGTGTCCGATATTTTAATGATTTCAATAATTTTGTATTCCTATGTTAATCGTTCTAGATCTCAAAATAATAAATTCGCATAAAAGTCGCTGCTTGATGTCGCAGTGCGACACACATAAACGTTCAAAGTGTAGTTTAAATGGCAGCACCATCTCTCGAAAACGGTGGGAAATATCGGAACCAAATAATTCACACCCAATAAAGTTAAACAAAATCACATTAAACGCCGACGCATAAAACCAGATTGAAACGAACATTTCACAAACCAAATTACATGAAACAGCCTAGCACCTAACAATTACATATGCTCACACATTTATATATACATACTTATATATATGTATAGGATGAATTAATGATGCTGCATACAAGTTTATTAAATGCCTCAGCTAGTGGCTGAGTTTTATAGACTCTGTGGCGTCGGTATTTTGTTAATCAAAATCATTTTAATTTGTATTATTATTATTGGCAACATTTTTTTGCTGAGTTGTTATTTGCTTTACCACAAGTACATAAGCAGTTTTCAATTAAACTACAAAAAATTATGAATAATGACGAAAGAATATACATTATTTGCATGCAAAATTTAATACTGCATACAGAAGGACATCTAAATGAAAGCCGATTAAGAATTATAATTTAAAGAAACTCAATAAGTAAAATTATATATTTTCAGATGTAAAATGGTACTAAGGCACCTACACGCGGGAAAAATACAACCCCTGCAACATTATGCAGCAACAATGTATATGTTTGGAACATCCATGTACTTACATGCAAGCATAGATTATTTGAAGTTCTGCTGCCTTTTTTGTTTCATTGTTGTCTGTTATGTTTTTGTTTTCATCAGTTTTTCACAAACAGAGCCATATCCGAGTCACAAAAACATATATTATTGCATATTAATTATTCTGTCTCCAACATGTAATATAGAATAGCAAACAGAATGTGTTTGGACACAAGTATACTAAATATTTGCGACAAGCTACAACACACACTATATTTGCATCCAATTAACAAAAAGAGTGCGTGTATCATGTCTATTGCTCAAAATCGAAACCGAGAAACTGGTTTTTGATTGTAAAACCGAATGCAGGTTTTTAAAAAAAATCACATTTTTGAATAACCGGTTTAAATTATTTATTTTTTTTTTTTGTATATTGAAACCGTATGTTCAGGTGTTTTTAAACTTATTAGTTAAATTACAGTTGAAGCCCCTGGTGGAAGAAGGTGTTAAACACACTTTTTTCAAACACAATATTTTCCTTCTTTTAATGTTTCCATGGTATCTGATTTTGTTTTAGATAAGAAAAAAAGTCAACATGTGATATTTAAAATTTATTTTTAACTCAGATACCATGGAAACATCAAAAGAAGGAAAATATTTCTTTAAAAAAAAATGAGTTAACACCTTTTTCCTCCAGGGGCTTCAATTGCTTTAATAATAGCAGATAGAGGCTCCAACAAGAAAACAGCAATAGCATTTGTGTTTGGGTATTAAAATAGTTGTCTTCAATACAACCAGGTCGAGTTAGCAGCCAGAAGCAAACGATGCAGCAAACTAAGTTGATACTAATGACTACTAAATTATGTTGTATGTTTGGTTGCGTCGAACGTAAATAAACATTCCCTTTTATTTCTATCCACACAAAGAGTACAATGCAACAGCAACTCGAACTCGATGAAATTGCTTAGTACTAGACTTGTGTCGAACTCGATCACTAGTTATCGAACTCGTTCATTTAAGGTGCCCCGACATTACAATCACGAACATACTCGCCGTATCGAACATGTGCATTATTTT
Source organism: Phaonia tiefii (assembly GCA_963931995.1). Lineage (NCBI taxonomy): Eukaryota > Metazoa > Arthropoda > Insecta > Diptera > Muscidae > Phaonia > Phaonia tiefii. The sequence goes on along the minus strand of OZ008367.1, from coordinate 177,802,876 downwards.
CATGAGAGTGCTATCTGGTCACCCTAAATGAACTATATAGTTCATGAACTACCTAACTCTACCTAGTACCTCATTGTCATCGAGAGAATGTAAAGAGAGGGAGAGAGATACTTGTCTATTGCACTGTGATACAACCAGGGGTATTCCATGGCACAGCTGATCGAAAAGGTACTAGGCCGATGATGTAGAACGAGAGACCTAAGAAGACAGGAACTAATTTTAAATAGTGTTTATTGGTACTTATGAGCGCTAAATTATGTTTTATGTTGTTTGCATTGAACGAAAATACGCATTCCCTTAGATTTCTGTCCGAAATATGACCAACGAAAGTGTAAAATTGGTAAAATACAGCAGCAAATAAAACTCTATAAATAAAACTCCACGAAATGAGAGAGTAATGGAAACTCTTAAGTATTACTCTATTGCAAAAGTAATCTCATATATGATTGTGTTTAATTTTTGCAAATAGCGCCAAATGTCATTTTGCTTTAACATCTTTGTTGTCGGCAGATTAGAGAGAGAATTATTTAGCAATAAGCAATGGAGCGATACACAGCTGAAAAATTGGTCAAATAAATACTTTTACTCTTTATTTGACCAATTTTCGGTCTGCTGTTTTAACGAACGTGAATTTTTTAGGCGTTGTGTACGATATGCTCGAACAATAAATATGTCTGAGGGCCTTGTGCAAACAAGGTCCACTAGATATGTCGCAAGTGGTAGACAGCCTCATAATACACGTTCGACCGAGCACATCGCCGATGCAGCCGAGGATGTCAGACAGAATCCACAAACATCGACGATACGACGATGCTCACAATTAGGCATCAACAGACGTTCGATGACACGAATTTTAGTGAAACACTTGAAGATTTTCAAGTACAAAGTGCAAACCGTTCATGATTGATTTCTTGTCAAAATCATAATGAGCGGAGAAGACCATTTCCACTTAAATGGCGAACAAACAAAATATGCATTTCTGCGGCATAGAGAACCCACATGAAATACAAGAAGAGCCATTGCATCCCCTCAAAGTCAGTTTTTGGTATGATATTTGCAGTGAAAAAGTGTTTGACCTTCACTTTTTAGAGGACGCCAATGAAATCATCGTAACCATAACTGGTAAGCGTTACAAGTCGATGTCAAACGAGTTTTTTCCGCAAGTTGCTGAATTGGGTATCAAAAATTGTTGGTTCCAGCTCGAGCAGCAATGGAGATTTTAGGACATCAATTTCCGGGCCGAGTGATTTCTCGGTTTGGAGATTGAACTGACCGTCAATATCGCTAGATCCAACGGCGCCAGACTTCTTCCTTTGGGGCTGCTTTAAATCTCGCACTTACCACAACAATCCACAAAACAGCGAACATTGAAGAAGAAATCGCGAATTTGGAACCAGATGTTTTGCGAGCACCATTGTAAAATGTCGTAAAACGAGCACAAATGTGTGACTCGGGAGGTGGTCATTTGCACGATATAATATATTTTCACTTACGGCCAATTTCACCATGTCTGGTTATCATACAGTTAGAGCTAGCGAAATGTTTTACCTGTTTCAAATTTAGTTGTTTTAGATCCTCGTTATGCTTAAAGTTGTAATTTCCTTTAAGGCTGTAAGAGATCATGTTTTCTCCTGTTAATGAAAAACATTTAAATACCGCGGGTGGGATTCGAACTCACATTCGCTGGACGATGGTTTCGATGTTTGTGAAACATCATCTTCAGCAGCGTCTAGCCCGCACATAATCAATAAATGTCTTCGGTTAGTGACTTGTGTAAATACACACCGCAGTGGCTTAACGGGCTAGACGCTGCTGAAGATGATGCTTCACGAACATCGAAACGATCGTCCAGCGAATGTGAGTTCGAATCCCACCAGCGGCATTTACATTTTTTTCCCTAACCTCTCTTACAGCTTTAAAGGAAATTACAAGTTTTACCTGTCAGTTTGTATAGAATTTATAATTTTTAACTCTCAGTTAGCTTTAACTTTGTTTAGTGAAATTGCGCGTTAATGTAATAAATTTTACATCTTTAACTAAAACTTTTCGTGAAAACAGAACTCATTGTTTTTCATTTCTAACAAAATGGTAGTCAAGTCACATTATGATATTACTTTTGCGCCACCTGGTAAATTTAATTAGCACAGTTCTCCACCAAAACGGCATGAACAATTTAAGTCATCCGGTCTTGTAACTACACCTGGTGTAAGTCGAACATCTCCTGATCACACCGACTTCAACACGAAGAGTGGGAAATGGAATGTTGGATGTGAGAAATTTTCTCTCTTTATATGTATTACTCTCGATATGTGTGTTACAGAGTGGCCGTCGGTGGTGCAATGGCTAGTATGGGCTGTTCTTGTGCATGAGAACGTGCTCAGACCAACTCACATTTTCTTCGACGACGGCCACCTCGCTTAGTGATGGCGGCACTATCGCGTACTTAGCCATGAAAACGCGTCTCAAAATACCGTTCGGAACCGGCGAAAAACTGTAGGTCCTAATCAGTGAGTGAAAAATTAGAAAGAGCGCAGGTCACTGGAGGTGAGAAACTCTCTCCAATCCTTTCATGGGATGTAAAGGGAAACGTTTTTTTTATCTCTATTACTCTATGGTTTAAACTATTCCATTTACTGTCAGCAATTGCAAGTTTTGACATATCCATCAAGTTCTCTAATAGTCTACATGACCTTTAGCAATTGTTTTGAATGCGGTGTTTGAAAAATGCATCGTACTACAGGGAGGACCAGTTAACCGTTTCTAATGCTTTTGGGTAATGATAAAAAAAAACAAACACTAATTGGTTGCTGTGAACTTATGTTTATAATATGATATCACGTAAATGGTCGCCGCCAGAACGATAGCGCAATATGTTCGTTATTCCGCATTTTCCATGATTTTTCGGGTTTTTCGTATAGAGTATTGTCTTTCAAGGCTTCCGGGGTCCATGGCTTGTTGACATAAGCTGTGGACTTCATATAGACCCACAGGAAGAAGTCTAGTGCGATTAAGTCGGGAGATGTGGAAAGTTTAAATGGTCCACCCTGTATATGTAAGCAAAAATCTGTAACTGCAGTGTGAATTCTTCAGTATACAATTCCTTGAAAAATAATTTTGGCACCTAAACACAAGACATAGAAAATTATAATTTTCCAGTGAACTAATAGAGAACATTTTTGTGCATTTTTTACGGAATCCAGGGCAATTAGTATTACAAGTTATAGGACGATGTTTTGTTGTAATTTAAGTCAACAACAGCAGGCATTTTGTTTTTGGACAATGATATGAAAATGAATTAGTTTAAGTGTTCTAATGCTTCAACCGGAAATAAATAAAAAAAATTGTTTCCCGTTACATTCCATGAAGGAATTAGGGTGAGGTTCTCACAAATAAGTGAGCTGTGCGGGTTATAGTTTTACACTCACTGATTTGGACGAACCGGTGTCTATTTCATGGCTAAATACTCGATAGGATCGCCGTCACTTAGCGAGGTGACCGCCGTCGAAAGATACTTATGGTGGTTAGAGCACCGATTAAACCTACGTTCTCATGAACAAGAGCCGCATACACTACCATTGCGTCACCGCCGGCCACACTGTAATACACACATCGAGAGTAATACATATATAGAGAGAAAATTGCTCTCATCTGACATTCCATTTCATACTCTTCGTGTAGAAGTCGGTGTGATAGAGAGATGTTCGACGTACCGGGAATAGATACATCTTGTATTAAACGTTCCCAAAACTTCGTAAACGTATCATCCAATTTTGTCAGAACATCTATGAAATTTACGAAAAACTTCATAGGATTTATGAAGAATGTTTTATAGATATTACAAAGAATATTTTGTCAATGTACATACATTTTCAATTTCCTTTTCTTAAATACATTATTTTCTAGTTAAGCGTAGTATTTCTTCATTTCTCCTGGTGATATTTATCTTTTCGTATATCCGCTTTCCCTCAGGGGTCCTCCCGAACCCATATACATATATATAAATGGCATTTAATTATATAGGCCCCTATCATTCTCTTGCTTAATATTCAATGTTTGTAAGTAATTAAAAAAAAACAATCCCAATTGTTATTGTTTAATCAAATTGGAGAGCCCAGTCCGACAGAGAGAGAAAACAAACAGCCGCAAGGTTGATACCACTAAATTTTGTGGGAATAATTTTGCATTAATAAACTGCTAAAATTGAGATGAAACTCGTCACCCTCTGGTTTGAATAAAAATTATATTTTCAAATTAAAACTTTTTATTTCAGCATTAACACGTAAACTCACTTAGAATCGTCTTTAGATACAACTAAATTCTTCGCGATGTAGTTGCGAGTGAATCAAATACGAAATCGCCATTGAATTGCGCGGCACGTAAAAATGTAAAACAACGTAATTTTTTTGTTTATTGGGTTTCTGTGGTACTTTTTTTTTGCCGTGGGGGGGGGGAGGTTTCAAGAGAACAGCAGCTATTGGGGAGGGTGTGCGAGGAGCTTTTGTGTAAACTTTAAATGACGCCATTGTATAGGGACACCAAAAAGTTGTAAATGAACTCGCCAGTTAAGAGGAAACAAAATATTAGAACAAATGTATTGAATGATGGTAATTGGGCGGTAGTACAGGGTGATTCAATTGTACGGCAGTTCTTTGACAGCAATTATTTTTGATATCATAATGTTTTTTTAATTTTCTTCCAGACAATTTGTACTACTGGCTGTGTACAACCCTTAAATGTGACCCAAACCTTCTCTGAATATTATCGTTCTGGAGGAAATCGTTTTCGCAATTTGCGTGTTTTTTTTCGAGTCAACAATCAGCCGTTTGGTGCAGAAATTGGAAGAAATTGGGTCAGTGCAAAACATGACAACAACTGTGCCATTTATATATTTATTTAGTTTATTTTTCACTTCTACAACACAACATTCGTCTTAAACTGTAGAAATCTTATGGTGTTATGATGTGCGGACCAGTCCGCGACAAACTCAATTCGCCGTCGTTCACAGCAATTGAACATTTCCTGTAACTCCGTTCAGATGTTTTTAACAAAATACCTATTTTTACACACCTACAAAATGCACAGGAAATTGACGCGTACACACTGAAAAAAAAACCGGCCAGCAATAAATTGCAGGAAACATGTATATGTTTGCAAGCATTGTTTTCGTGAATTCAAGATCAGCTTTGTTTTTGATCCATTCTTGTCTATTACGTCTTTGTTTTCAGCAGTTTTCAACAAACAATGCTATATTTGGGTCACAACAACTTATATTATAACCTATTACACTCAAAAAATTAACTTTGCTATTAATAGCATACAATGTGTGGTACTTATCAGCAGACAATTTGTTTGTTATTACAGCAAATGAACTGCAATAACAACAAACTTTTTTCAGGGTTGATAAAATAACTGACATACTGTTTGTTGAAACAACAAACCAATGTTTGCTGTAATAGCAAATTTGTTTTCCCCTTTTCAGCCGACTTTTCTGCTGTGTTTACCAACATATTTTTTTTGAGTGTAGACATTAAATGTATTATTGATTAGCAAACACCATGTGTTTGGACACAAGTACACTATATTTGTGACAAACTACAAACACATTATATTTGCATCCAAAGAACAAAAAGGTACAAATTTTTCAGCTCCGTGTATTTCCCAATTGGAGGCTTGAAAACCAAGCAGTTTATGCTGATTTTACAAACAAGATCATAATAAGCGATGTTGCAAAATTTCACCTAAACGAATACGTTAACAAGCAAAACTTTTGCATTTGGTCGTTATTCTCGCCCTAGTAGACAAGCAATGAAACCCGATTACTATCCAATGCTCACCATATGAGGTGGAGGAGTCTTTTTTCCGACTAAAGCATTGATATCCCCTTTTCTTTGAAGCAATAGTTTTTGTTACTCTAGAAGGCAATGTGTGTTATCTCAGGTGTTTTAGGGTGGAACAAATTCTATTAAACTTAATGACTTCTACGTTATGATTATGACTTTAACTACACGGGCAAATCACATCCGGAAACATGACATTAAAAATACATAATTCCACCACAAGTTTCTTCTACTTAAAAATGCATGAAACGTAAGATAGAAAATCAAATTAAAATCATTTTAGTAGAAAACGAAGGTGAGGAAAAAAAACTCTCCAAGCATCATCGTCAGCATCGCCACCCTTGTCATCGTCATCATCACCGTCACATCACCATCATTGGCACTGTCATCGAGGATGACGACGACTATGTATGATGGCTGACTGTGTCACATCACTATCGTCCGAGGTAAAAATTTTTATCTATTCAACACTCTTGGATTCCTATTTAACATAAATAGCCGAAAAAATGCCATCATTATCAACCATAACAATTTGGTTTACAAATTTGTGTATTTCCTTTCTGGTCTGACCACTTGTTAGATGGCGTGGTGGCAGGATACGACTAATACAGGGTACAAACATATTCACACACACGCACACACTGTATGCAGCGTTATGCATAAGACCAACCTATAAGATTAAAGTCCTTTTTTTTGTTTGCTCGAGTGTCCTTAAAAATTATCCTGTGTACCCATATGGAGGAATTTGTTGCCTGTGTCTGTCTAAATGGATGTGTAGGACTTTTGTCTGTTCACCATGTCCGTCCGTGTTGGGGATGCGTGCGTGCGTTGAAAATGTAGACGTAGTTGCTGTCGAGAGAGATACAATGGGACACGAGTATGTTTGGCATGTTAATAACAACGATTCGGTGCTTATTGGCACATAATTGACACATAAAATTAGCATAATTTTGTTAGTCATTCTCTGCAGACAGAGATGCGAGGGTTTTTCTTGTATTTTGCATTCGGGGTGCTTAGTCCGGGTGCCGTAAATATGAAGGGCACACTACAAACCTGGTTCAGGTTGATTAAAGAGTTTGCGACTGTAATGTTGTACAACTTGAGCCATACAAAGTTATGCTATATGAAGAGACGAGTCACAAACTTCGAAACGTGAGTTCCAATCCTGGTGCCGACTGTTTCCATTTTTTTCTAATTGCAGAAAAAACCCCTGATCTGTGTAGCTCGTAAGAAATGAAAAGCATTCTTTTAAGAAGCAACATCAGATCGAATTATATGCATTAAAAATATATTTAATGTTGGCAAGGACCCTGAGAGGCGTGTCACAGTCTAGTTAGGCACCACGTTCTCTACCATGTATGTTAACAGTGTCACAACAGTCTTGTCGCACTTCCTGTGCTGAAAGCAATACTGATCACTCTCGACTTGGCAATGGTTATTACTGTCAAGAATATCTGTACCCTGAGGACCTTTCTTAAGAGTTGCTTACGGACTGTGTGCAGATTGGCGAGTGATAATGGACAAGGTGAATACTAGAGATCTGCACAAGATATCTTGAATGGACATTCAAAACCTTTTCCTTTTTCCAAGACATTTTATTTTTTTTCAAAACATGTGCTGTAGAGATAGCGAGAGAACCAAATACTTCAGTATTCTGGAAGCAAAACATTCGTGTATATTTGTGCAGCACAAGAATACAACACTACTGCTTCTACCTCGCTTCACAGCGAATTGTGTTTCTGTGTACACACATATACACGAATGCTTTGTCGATTGTTCCCCAAAGTACTTGGTTGTCGCAACATCGCTACAGTACATGTCTTGAAAAAAAAGCAAATGTCTTGAAGGCCATTCAAGACGTCTTGTGCAGATGTCGAGTGTATACTCGGCCAAGACCAAGCTGATCCATTTTACTTGAACGGAACTATCACGTTGAATGGTTCTGGAACTAGGCCTATAGATTGTACCAAATACCTGAATATTAGTTTGGACAGCAAGCTCAGTTTCAGCTTTACCCAACAAGTTTCCTACGGTCAAAAATGGTGAGTTTAAATACAGGTTGTCAGCTACGTCACATTTTACATGAATATTTGGGTAAGAACAAGCTAAACGCTCCCACTCCAGCATAAGCTCAACCATGTGAACAACGGCGTGATTGGTGAGGTTCAACCCGAATCCAAAGCAGTATTTGTGCTCTTTCGTAACCGCGGACCAAACAAATCCATCAGAGCACACCGGAGACTAAGGAACAGTCAATGCAATGGACTTCTCCGGGTGAACGTGTACTAAAGAAGGGTAAAGTATCTCTATCAGCCAATAAGGTCAGGGTCACAATTTGGATTTGTTTGCGGATTTATGCAGTGTCACTCATAACGATTATCATGAAAAGAATACGACGATTATTTACAGCTATTGGACAGATTCGACATTGATTTGAAGCAAAAACGACTGCCCTAGGCAAAGAAGAAACTGTTGTACCTCTATGACAATGCATCAGCTCAAAGGTAAGTGTATAGCCAATAAATTGGGCGAATTTCTACCTCATCCGCCATATTCTCTAGATTTTGCAGCCCACTCCCTTACTACCCTATATTTCCATACGACAAGAAATTGTTTGGTTATAAAAGATTTGAATTGAATGAAGAGGTCATCAATGAAACTATTACCTATTTTGAGGACCTTAAGAAATCCTATTATTTGGAAAGAATAACAAAATTGGATAAACAATTGACTAACTGTATCGAGCGAAAACGAGACTATGTTGAGAAATGTTTTTTTTGCCTCAAAAAATATATTTTATTCAAAATGTCATGAAGGTTTTTTTTCAAACTGCCCTCGTAGGCATGCAGATTGTTTCTAAATACAAAACAAAAGAAAAAATGGTTTCCAGTTACATGCTATGAAGGGAAAGCTTCTCAAAAGAAGTGAGTTGTGCGCGTTCTAGTTTTACACTCACTGATTGGGACCTGTAGATTATCACCGTTTCCGAACGGTATTTTAGAAGCATTTTCTTGGCTAAATACCCGATAGTGTCGGCGACACCAAGCGTGGTAACTGTCGTCAAGAAAATTCAGAGCAAGGATCGAACCAACGTTCTCATGCGCAAGAGCCGCGCACTCTAGCATTGCACCACCGACAGCCTGCTTCTACGCGCTGAAAATCGGTCTTGTGTTGTTGTTTAGACGCAAATACAAGGTGTTTGTAGCTTGTCCCAAATATAGTATACTTGTGTCCAAACACATAGTGTTTGCTTTTCAATATTACATGTTGGCTACTCAATTTTTAATAGGTTATAATATATGTTTTTGTGACCCAAACTTTGTTTGTTGAAAACTGCCGAAAGCAAAAACGTGACAGAAAACAAAGAACCAGAAACGCAGCGGATTTTCAATTCATGAAAATAATATTCCAAACATATGCATGATTACTGCACGATTTTACTGTGCCCGTTTTTTCATCGTGTACACCAGCCATCACTCTAAGGCAACTATCACATTGGGGCAGATTCGGAGTCGGTCATAGAACTGTGCTGGAAGCTGCTCCCAAAATTCCTGCATTTGTAGAGTACTCGAAAGCAGAACCACTATTGGATCAAAGTTCCACACTGTCATACCGGAAAGGGATTCCTGGATTAATGAAGTTCCTTTTATAGGGGGATTTGTGAATTTTTACAGGGTTAGGTTGAAAATTAATGATTAGGTAGGGTACAGAGTCTACTCTAGCCAACTACAGTTGTCTCTTTCTCGAAGACTAGCTGATTATAATAGTGTGTATTAGGTGGACATTTTAGTTAATAGGGATGTTACTGACTGGCAGAGGGATAAATCAGCCATTCCGGTCAATGGTTTTCTGACAAGTCGGCGGTAATCAGTTTCCTGAGATTAACGTCTGCGAATGACTGCCACGGATACATTAACGAGATGGCCCAGTAGTATGAAAATTACCCTCATATGGCTGCAAGACACAGGAACATTTCAAGGAACTGCAGAGCGGATGAGCTGGAGAGACTGGGGAATATATTACAAGTTCCTTAGGAATATTAATATGTTGGAATGCTCCTATCGGCTTCTAAGCATATTCTTCGAGAAAGCTCCTTTATAGTGGAGAGGTGGAAGATGTGCACAGATTGTGTATGCTTAGGACAAACCTGACCGATAGTGGGGAGGATGAGATTCAAACTCAATCCAAACCCAAAGTAGGAATGCTTGTTTCAATTTTGATGGGAGGCAAAACTAATTGACTTCAGTATAAACTGTATCGGTGAAGAAGGAGAAGCAACTATTGAACATCGTCTCTGTACGTGCCCAGCAGGCGGATGTCTACTATAATATCGTACTTATTTAGGGACCTGGGAGACCTACCTCAGAGATGCGTTGACAACTTCTTGGATTAAACTCAATGGTTCTTCGGTGAGACCAGCACTTAGTCTCATTAGTATGAGGTCTCAAAAAGACTAGTCGCCAATTTCTCTAACTCAAATGAACTCTTTCATGCGTTTGATAAAGGACAAGCAGACGGTTTGGATTACTAACACTCCTCGAACAATGCAAATGAAGGCGAAAGCGCTCGCATTGTTGTCAGTGAGTCATTGATCGACTGCCTCTAATACGTAATCCCCTAACATAGGTGCAATTAGTACTTGAAGTTGTTGGTTTGTGTTACACTTTAGTTAATCTAATAGTTGATTTTTATATAGTAGTGGTGGGTTGTAAGCATTTTGACAGTGAATTCACCACAAAAGTTTGACCAATTTGAAGACCATAAAGCATGCTGGATAGATAACACTAGATAGTAGATATCTCCACAAGACGTCTTAAATGGCCAATCAAGACATTTTTGTTTTTTCAAGACATGTACTGTCGTGAAGTTGAGGCAACCAAGTATTTCGGGGTACTGTCGACAGAGCCTTCGTGCATGTGTGTTTGTGGGAATACGCAAACCTACAAAACGGTGTGAAGCTAAACAGAAGTAGTTGTTTCGTCAGTTTGTGCTCTCCAGCTTCACAAACGTACACGAATACTTTTTTCCACAACTCCGAAGTATTTTGTTGCCGCAACAGTATATGCCTGAAAGAAACGGCAACTGTCTTGAATGACCTTTCAAGACGTCTTGTGCAGATGTGTACTAGGTAGGTATCGAAACTTCTAGATGGCGATATAGCTTGGTAGGCCCCATGAAAGTTTGATATTCTTTGTGCTAAACTGCCATCCATTTGTGAAGTTAGTAGGGCCTAAAGAAGTCGTAGCAAACCTTCTACAATTTACTTTGTATAATTTAGAGCACTGGGACCCTGTCCCATTCCATGTGGATATCAACCCATACCCTTCACGCCAGTCGACTACATAGTTGGTGGGCAAAGAACATAAATGTTATGGTTTGTATGACAAGTGAAAAGAATCCGGTAAATTGTGGTATAAATATGTGTTTGGAATAATTTCACTTTCTTACATTTCACCGAATGCTCTTTTCGGCAAAAGGTTGACAAGGACAAGAGTCCTTTCACATACACACACCCACACAAATGCACTGCTATACCTTTGCATAAAAAGGACAAATTCTTATGGTTATAAACGGGAGAAAATCTTACGAATCCACAAAGGAAAAAGTTTAAATTTTATTTTTTTTTGTGTTTCAAACCGATATACAAGCAGTAGGAATGTAGGTGTTTGTGAATTCCCTGCTTATTGGGTGGGTGAGTTTGATTTTCTGTGCGTTTACGGAATCTTTAAACAGCACTTGTTAACCAAATTTAAAGACCAAACGAAGCTCCAACCCATCAACCTAACCACCTACCATCTGCCATTGAACCCAAAGTGGAATACGGAATTATTTGTCTGTTGTACTGATTTCTTTTAACATGTGAAACCGAAATTATGTCAACCGTTCGTTCTGATTCTGATTCCCAAATTCTTTATAGCAATTGGAATGAAATGGAAACGTCGGAGACGCGTTCACTTACGGGTTACCAAAAATTGTATTCATACCATGTAGTGGGCGCTTTTTTGTTGTTGTTGTTGTTCAATTGATGGCATTTCTTTTTTTTTTGCCAACCAAACCGAATGTTATAAAAGGGACTTTTTGATGTTTTGTAATTTAATTTGTTTGCTGTACTTGAATTCACGTTATTGTTTCGTGGGCCAATATCGTATCATAATTTTTTAGTTCTCTCAAGTGTTCCTTTCTTATATCGAAGGTAGCTCTATATAACTTATATGGGATTTTTTTTGTTGCTTAGATTTTGGGTCAGCTTTGAGATCTTTATCGTCACATGTGCGTATGAGATTTTTGAATGGTTTCCATTTAAATTGGTTTTAATTTAAACACGAATATTTGAAGATTACGTTGTGTCTGACACGTACACATGTGTGAGAGATTTCCTGCATAATACAGGTTGAATACATTTGAACTTCAAATTTAACATCATGTAATTTCAATGGCTATAAAGTTTTGGGAGGACCAGAACATCGGCCACTAATTAATATTTTGTATCTACATATCACTGTCACGTAGAGACCAAATAATATTTGTCATTAGTTATGGTTATATCCGAAGGAATAACAAGAAAGAAACATTGACCTCGGGAGTTTTAGAACGAAATTCTGTTTCTGTATTATATTGTCTCTTGTGGATTTGATTCATACATGGCGTTAAGTAAGGAGACTGTATTATAATTTGAAATTCAAAATAATCAAATTTTAATTTCAATTTAACGTTGAGCTCATTTAAAAAAATCGGTTTTGAATAATACTGTGTAAAATACAAAACGGAAGACATGAGTTGACTCAGCGGTTCTAGGTTCTAGGAATCGAATTACATCATAGTTCTTTTGGAATATAATGAAGGTTCCATTTAACATTTTTTGTAATAAGATATTGGTTTCTGGCCGTCTGTGGTGTAATGGTTAGTGTTCGCGGCTTTTGTGCATGAGAACGTGGGTTCGATCCCTGCTCTGACCAGCGTACATTTTTTCGACGACTGTCACCTCACTTAGTTACGGGGACACTATCGAGTACTTAGGCATGAGAAGGCTTCTCAAAATTCCGTTCGGAACCGGTGTAAAACTTAGGTCCCAATCAGTGACTAAAAAATTACAAATTGCACAGCTCCCTGGTTGTGACGAGATCTCCCCAATCCTTTCATGGGATGTAACGGGAAACGCGTGTGTGTGTATGTGTTGTTCTGAACCTTTAAGTTATTTATCATGACTTTTTGACTACGGTATCTGGCAAGTGGGCGTAGTCATTTTTGATGACCATTTGGGTCCGTTTTATCGCATTTTAAATCGCTATGGCGAGAACATGAGGGAGATAAAATCTTGGACTCTTGTGGGGCATTCCAGAGTCCGTGGCTGGTTTACATAGACACGTGACTACAAACACCTTGATCTTACCGGAAACGACACATTAGACGATCTGGAAGCGGATTCTTCAAGATGTCCATTGTCGCCCAAGCTGTGAGTTTAGTTGATATTGGAACCACATGCTCCACCCAGTTCCAGTTCATTAATTTCCGACATTTAAAACTCGTTGATCGTGATTTGTATCAATCACCAGACACCATGTTATCTACGGCGTTCCCAAAAAAATAACGCCCTATGACACGTTCGGCGGAAATAGTGCACGATGCACTGACTTTGGGTGGATGCAACGGGTCTTCGTGAATGATGCGTGAATTCTCAGAGCCCCAGAAGAGTACAATTTGTTGTTTTACGCATCAGTTCAGATCAAAATGGGTCTCGTCAGTTAAGATATATTTCAACCGAACAGCATGATTGAGGTTCAGGAGAGAGCGAACTTCATCTACTTCAACGAAGTTCAATTACGATTGACGACTTCCAGTCAGTAGCTGATAAACAGCCAGCACTTTATAAGGGAACATTCTCAAGTCTTGCAGAGACGAACGTCTAGTATTCAATTGCGTGGAACTGAACTGATCGACTTTGAGAGTTCATTCGCGAAATTTTGAGAAACATTCTCTCGATATATAGTTGAGAAAAATGAACGATCACCACGAGGTAGTTCGGCGCCTCTTTTGTCACGTATTGTTCGAGTCACACGAACGTCTAGTGTTCAATTGCGTGGAACTGAACTGATCGACTTTGAGAGTTCATTTGCGAATTTTTGAGAAACATTCTCTCGATATATAGTTAGTTGAGAAACAGGAACGATCAATACGAGGTAGTTCGGCGCCTCTTCTGTCACAAATTGGTCGAGTCACACGAACGTCTAGTGTTCAATTGCGGGGAACTGAACTGATCGACTTTGAGAGTTCATTCGCGAAATTTTGAGAAACATTCTCTCGATATATAGTTGAGAAACATGACCGATCACCACGAGGTAGTTCGGCGCCTCTTCTGTCACGTATTGTTCGAGCCACTTCCTGGCGAGCAGCTAAACGCCGTAGTGTTCGGCCATTTGGCGTAGGACTCTTGAGAAGTCTGCGCCAAAATACACATGGCGAATAAATCATTGACAAATTATTTCGTAAAAAATGGTGACGAGTATTCCGCGATCTTGAGCAGCGTAGCGTTCCACGGCTTGTCGAAGTATATTATGTGACTGTTTACTTCAACAATATCAACACAAATCTGAAACATCGCGCCATTTGCAAAGGTTATAGCGTCTTCCGTTAGGGTGAAACAATTGTATAATGATCCGATACCAAATTTGTGTGTAAATATCGGATATAAGTTTCCAACCAAAGGTCTTGGCAATTTCGTGGCACGTCGTCTGGTCGATGTTCTGATGTTACTCTTCGACATCTTGGGCAACAGCAGCGATATTCTCATCAGAAGGGCTGCCACGGGGCCTGCCAGGAAATCTGCAACGATTCACGATGCGTCAACATAACCGACCAATTGTTGCGCATCAAAATGGAAACAATTATAGCGCGATCTTGCGAAGTAAATCGATTTATGGCTTGCCGATTTATATTCTGCTTTTGTCTACATCACAAATTTCAAACCCGAATGGACATTTGACACCATTTGCAAAAGTTATATAGTTTTCCAATAGGGTGATTACTTTTTCCCATCTTGTAGAAGAGTGTAGGGGCAAAAATATATACAAATCAATTCTCTAACTGCTACATTTTAACCCCTATGAACCATCAAATTGGGTCAAAAATTGGGCACACATGGGACACATCAGGTACGTTTTGAGTCCATTCCTTAGGTCGAGTATCGACGAGCTTACATGGATCGAGCAAATGTTTCCCAAGCATGTTTCTCTTTTAGATAAAATCGAAAAAAGTTAAAAAAAATAGAACAAAATTTATGGTCCATAAATCGAACCCATTTTCGCTACCGAGAGGAATACGACCATAAGCTCACTTTCATTGAAAATATTCGTGTACACGTTGAACAGTTGCACTCATAAGACAAAGTTTTTGATGTGTTAACATATATAGGCACGGGTAGAGCAATCTTTCAAAGTAAACACATGCAAGCAACACACAGCGTTAGCATCACATACGTGGTTGTTGTACAACAATAGTCTCTGCCTGAAAATAAGTATAATGGTATTGTTGTAGCGGCAGTGAACAAACAATCAGGTCGTCGTCGCCAAAGAGTATTGAGTAGCATAGAGAACTCATGGAGCGAATTATATGACTCAAAAGCACTAACGACATCTGGCGAATGACTCAAAACATATTTCTCTCTTTTTGTCATAACTTGGTCCATTCATAATTTTGATGTGAAACATTTATGCCTTTTGAAACATTTATGCTTTTTGTATTGTTTTGTGTAACAACTTTCTCGAAATGGTGAATTAATATTGAAATATTCTATAAAGAGAATAAGACTCGTTTATGCTCTTTTACTCAGACTCTCTACATGAGAGCGGAAAAGAGCGCAATAAGTTCCCTATACTATTCAATACGTTTTGTCGTCGCTCTGTTTATGACGAAACAAACACAATTATTTCAGTGAGCAAAATATTGCTATATTTATTTTAACAATATTACATCTAATGTTAAAGGAGATGTAAGGAAAAAGAATGTGCAATAGCAAAAGAGCCATCAGCACAAAAACGTCTTTTTTTATTTTCCAATTTAGTGTGTACATAGAAATCGAACAGGTACCGTGTAACAAAATGGTCAGAGGTGTTAACACATCGCCCGTGAGTTCGAACACTCATTGATTTTTTTTTATTTAATGTGTTTTAAACTGAGAATGCTGTTTCTAAGATTCGTTTTTCGTTGCTTCACTTCCATTAAAGCTAAAATGAAAAACCTTCTTAAACTACCGTTCGGAACCGGTGTAAAACTGTAGGTCCCAATCAATGCGTGTGAAACTAGAAAATGCACAGTTCTCTAGTTGTGAGAAGCTCTTCCCAATCCCTTTACGGGATGTAATGCGAAGCCAATTTTTAACAGATTAGTCAAGTTTAACTACCCTAATAGTTAAGTTGAACTGACCTCATAGTTAAACGTTAGTTAATATGAATCTAAGGCCTAAACCACAAACCAAAAACTCAAGTTTCAAAATAACAGCCTGTTATCTTTGCCAAACACTGGCAATAAAAATTAGCAACCTTCTTTGTTACCACATGGCCAAAATCAATTAAGATCCTCTTGATATTTATAAATGATTAACGCGCTTATAAAGCGACAAATCATTTATCACATTTGTAACGGATCATTTGATTACTGTCTCAACAAAATAACAAATAAAACAACAACAAAAAAGACATAATATTAATAAATTATCAATAAGTGCAACAAGGCGACAAGGGTTTTTATCAAACAAACAATAAAGAAGAGCAAACATTGACAGCATTACGAGGAAAAAAAGACAATAAGACATATTGAGACTTATCCCTCTTTGTTCAGCTCATAATCGTCGTTATTCGTAATTTGCTACATGCGGCTACAAAGGATCCGGCTGTCAAAGTGTAACCCAACAACATGGATGGACAACAAACGGTATAATAAATGATTGTCCTAAAAATATATTCCAGAGAATTATGAAACACTTGTTCTTTGTCCGGCCTAACTAAGCATATGAGCACAAAGAGCTAAGGAACTGTGCTTGACTTGTACTTTATCGTAAGACCTAAGAACGTTGGCAAATTTAAATTCTACTGGGCTTTGGTGGTTTCCTTAAATTAAGATATCCATGCAGTGCCCGGGAATTGAATGCAAACGTAATCACGGAATACCAAGTGATACTCGCTCATATGAAATGGAATCAATTGCCACATAATGGCCGTCATCGGCATCCACATTGTCATTCGAGTCGATCTGTTTGCTTTGGCGAATCCACCTCTTAACCAAATTGAAATAAAAGTACTCAACGTTCTCGTATTTGTAACATTTCAGTAAATAATTTTAGAAATCCATCCACAGATCCTCCTGTGTTACTCGGCAAATGTTTTACATTGTTTTCTGTCGCGTCTCTTGTTTTTTGGTTTTGGTTTTACAGTAAATAGTAGTGGAGCCAGTAGTAGTACCCTTTGTTCCATAGCAATGAATGCACACACGTTTGGACCAGCAGGAGATGGTGCAGGATGGTGGTTTAAGCGATTTTCGCATAATAATAATTTGATAGACGTGCCTTGAATTGATGGCTCGCATCACAATGATGGCGAGGATGATAATGAGGGTAGAATGGATGGATATAGAGATGCATGGATGGATGGATGGATGGCTGGCTGATGATTGTCCGTTGATGGTTGGTTGCCTGGGTCTATGATAACGCTGATAATGTTTGCTGTGAATGACGCCAATGTTGACTACCAAGGATTTTGATTTTCATGTTGATATTGATTTTGATTTCGAACAAAAACGTAACTGATAATAACGCATTTTATACACATACAAATCTGTAATACTATAACGTCAAAGCTCTATCTTTTGTTCAGCTGTGTGACCACGTTATCGTGCCTTCCATCGCCATTGCAAATCATCAATTTGTGGACAATTGCAATTGTACAGTGGCAATGTATAATAACTCACTACCACTGACTGGTACTGTTGGGATGTATCCGTTAACCCTAGATAAGGATTAAGCAAATTTACTGCATATATTTATATTGAAGGATTCAATTTTAATATTCAGCTATGAACATTGGATATCTATAAACATTGAAATGCGCCCAATATAAACATGCACTGAAAAAAACAATATGCCAAAAAACATGCGTAAACACAGGAGAAACGACTGCTGAAAAGGGGAATGCCAGGTTGTTTCAGCAAACATATGTTTGCAGTTGCATCAGAATAGTTGTCGATATTTTTTCAACACTGCAAACAATTAGGGTGTTCACAAGTGTGTCCTAACTGTTGTATGTGTCGTATAAGCTACTGTTCTACCACAGTTGTACAACTGTAGTAGATTTTTTCCATCCAAAAGTGTTGTACGATTTTTAAATTTTTGCAGATATGAGGTTTGTTCACGTACTTTTTTTAATAGTAGAAGAGAGTTTCACCAGAAATAACAAAAATTCTATCTGAGCGATCAAGTTTAAAAAAAGTTGGGGAACGACAAAATAGTAAATGTGGTAAAACTTATGTCAGAAATGTGTCCACAACATGCTCCTCATTCGAAACGTCCAATAGGAAATACCCCGCACTGCTGGAATCGCAAAAACGATGTACAAATAGTCAAAATTTTTTCTTCACTCAAATGCCAACACACAAAACGAGTATAACCCTAGCACTTCTCTGCTCTCTCTCTTACTCTCTTCATTGAATATTTGAAAACACAAGCAGCTTTTTGATAGTGTTATTGTATATAACCATGGTATAATAATATGTTCATGGTAAAGTCGTAAGAACAGCTGTTTTCATTTTTTTCATGAGGTTCTTCGCTTCGGCTGTCACACTCACATGTATTTTGTTTTTGTACTCTTTTGCATTCTTGTGTTGTTGGTATGTGTTTGTGTAGAGTTTGACAGCTGAAGCGAATAGAACAAAAACAAAATGCCTGTTGTTGCTGCCTACAACAACACGCGCTGCTATTACCATGAAGATATTATTGTACCATGTATATAACTATACAAATTCCAACCGTTTTGAAATAAAATTACATAAACTATGCAAAAAGTATGAAATAATCAAGAGAGAGACACGAGAGAGAAATGCGTTTGAGTGCATATCTTGCACTTTTTGGTTCTCTTTTACCAGGGTTGCCAAATTAGGCACATCTTCTGGTTGTCTAATTCTGGATCGTCTTTGGGAATCGACCATAGCGATATTATATTATGTAGTTTCGTTTCAGTTTACAATAAAAACAATTCAATTGCCGATATTAAATTATTGTTTTCAATTTATTTTGACAAATCAATAGAGAATGACAGTTTACTACTTTTACTCGGTAAAATTCTTCCGAGTAAAAACTAGTAAAAAGTTGTCAAAGTTGTTTATCTGTTAAATTTTCTTACTACTTTTAATATTTTTTTGAGTACGCGAATGGTTTTTACGAGTAAAAGTCGTAAAAGTGGTAAAACTAGTAAGATGTAGTACGTACGGGAACAGAGCTAGGCTTTGGGGTGTACTAAGCGAGCAGCTTATACCATTTGTTTATCATTGTAGCAAGGCGTAGTAAAAAAGGTGGTTGCACCAACACAGCTGATCGAGTTTGTTTATATTCGCCTCACAATTACAGTAATCTAAAACTGAAAGCCGGTCCACCGGTGGCAAAGAAGATACAATTTTATGCTGAAAATATAACATACATTCTATATTAGGAGTTATGGGCCTCCAAAGTTCGGATATACGAAGGTATTAAAAAGTGTCTAACGGAATTTGTCTGGCAGCGTTTTTGGACAACGTGGTGCAAAATAAACCAAACAAATTAAAAGTCCATTATCCGGACTTTGAAAGCCCATAACTCCTAAAACAGGGGTTTCCCCCAAATTTTGTATTTATCATTTTGTGCTGAAAATTGTGTGTTCCACTGCCTTCCGCATAAAATTTTTGATAGGACAACAAGACATAGAGTCGACCAATTCCTTATTATTACTATTAAATGCAAATATGTGTGAAATTTTTAAAAGAAAATAATAAAAAGAATAATGAATTAACATAATTTCTATTTTTTCTATAAATTTTTTTTTATTTTTTTGTATTAAAAATAACCGTTGCACTTTTCGAAACAACTGAAATCTCGGTTTCTGGGATAGGCGGGTTCCTGAATACCCTTCTCACAATCAGCTGATTTTGACAATTTAATTAATTAGAAGTCCACCAATAACATCCAAGCCAAAGTATATTTATATCAAGTGGAAGCATTAGCACAGCTGTTTTCAGTATTTTCATGACGTTCATGTGTATTTTGTTTTTGTGCCTGCTTGTTTACACAAAGCAATTCGAACTTTTAATATATTCCTATACAAGTTCTCAATATAATCAACAGTTTCGCAGTTATAAAAAAAATATATGGTGAAAAAAATATTTTTTGCTTAAAAAATTAAAATTTTTTATTTTATTATTAAAAGGGTAAAGTTTTATTAGTTTATCCTACAGTCACATGACCTATGAATAAAATCAGAAAAGGATCATAAAAATCGATAGACGCGTTTCGCTCTTATTCGCAATTTAGTGAAGGCATCTCATTTTATCCTGAATTGTATTCCACATCTTATTCAACCCAAACAAAAAATCACAATTCTTGATAAAATGAGATATCGTCACTAAATTGCGAATATAAGCGAAAAGCGAAAAATCATAAAAGATTTTTATGGTCCATGTCTCATTTTGTTCATAGAACATGTGACTTTAGGATAAATTAATAATCCTTTACACTTTTAGCCGTTTCTTATGTTTCATGATTTTTTAAAAATAAAAATTTAAATTTTTTAAGCAAATTAATATGTTTATTTTTTCACCATTCTTTTTTTATAACTGCGAAACTGTTGATTACATTGAAAAATAGTAATGGAATAAATTAAAGATATTGTAATTCTAAACTTTTCTACATTTATTCGGATAAAATCCGACTCGTAATTTTTGAGTAATGGTGACATATATACGTACATACAAGTGCCCATTTTCAAAATACAAAGTTGTTTTAATGAGCTATTTAGGGTGCTTAGACACGTTCAGAGTTTAATAATATGTTCACAAAAGTTGTTCAGCTTTACCGTGGCTAATTCAAGTCCCTTCAAGTTATGCTGAAAAAAGTTCAGAAAAATCTGAGAATTGCCAAAAATCGATTTTTTTTTAAAAATTAGATGCGATACAGGCATTTCAGAAGTACCGATAATCTCTGCGGGATGGCCTCTCTCTAACCGATATAATTTACTGGAACGCTAATAAAAAAATTTCATGTCAAAAACTACAATAGTGTTATTTATCAACAAAATTTACACCATTTTCGCCTTCGTCTTCAAAACTTCTTCCAGTTCAAAAATAACGGTGTTTTTTGTTTTTCCCGGATAGACATGGAAACGTAAGTAGCAGTTTTGTAAACAACGAATTAGTGTTTAACAATATTGGGGTGTCAAGAAACTGACTTGAGTTTTCTAATATATATGTAAGTAGATTTGTGCTTTTGTTATTTATAAAATGCTTTTGGTCAGCTGACTAAGTTCGTTGTTGTACAGTTACACAGCTGACATTTCAAGGTTAAATTTGTGATATGTCACATTATTTTGTGTTGTCTGTTTTCATTTAAGTCGTGTTATGGATATGGATGATGAAACTGAGCATTTTCGGCATATCTTGCTTTTTTTATTTCCAAAAAGGTAAAAAAAACCGCGAGTCAATTATGTCCACATGAGCGATCAATATGGCCACAGAAGCGGAAGGACAAATAAGGTCGATGAGGACGAAATCAAAGCCGTTATCGAATCTAACCGGCACGCGTCTGTTCGATAAGCTCCAGACAAGATAAAGGTGTCGCACACAACCATTAAAAACCATTTGAAGCCGCTTGGACTTCTGTGTACATTTCTAGCCCTAGCCGACAAGTGGATGTCTATAATGGAGCCCTACCAATTTAGGGGGACCTAAAAAAATTATCTCAAATAGGCGTACCTATAATATGGAGCTTTTGAGAGCAATCTACATGGTTCCCTTTTTTTAGAATTTTATGACCGAGAAATTCATACTACATCTTTACAATTTTTTAATTGCAAAATGGTTGGTTTTTGTTAGAAATAATAGACAATTCACTTATCCATTCTCACCGGCATTACTAGTTTCGAACTCCGTGACAAGCTCATTATAATATGCCTAACTACTGTGCCTGAATTGATACCATCGGTAGGTCATCAATCGTACACACAAAGAAAAAAACGTTTGTTGCTCTTTGATTAATTTGTATTAATTTATTAAGCGCAACCGTTCATGTAGTTTTCCCAAATAAACTCATATATAGCAAATGTGTTTGATGTTGTTCCAAAAGAGTTCTCGTTTGCATCAAACGCGGACAAAATAACATTTGCCTCCAATTTAAAAAACGTTTGCGATAACTGACATTTGCCATTTTTCTAATGAGAGCACAGATTACGAAGAACGTAAATTTCTCTCATTCTGTCGACTGTATATACAGTCTTATCCACTCGTTTGGTATACACACTCACGCATACACATAAAAGTGATCACACTCTCTAATGCTTCTACCTTGTCAACACATCTTGGATGGACAATTGACGCGTTGTAGTTTGTGGCGCTTTTAGTTGTTATTTGAATGCAAGGCGTGACAGACAGAAGTGTAAAATAGACAGTGAAATAAAATTAAATTTTATGGCTAAAACCAATATCAACTTTTTCCTAGTTTAGAGTGATTACAACTCGGTTGCTGTAACCGAAAGAACAGTTGGCGGAACCGTTTTTCGTTTCTCGCAAACGTTTTTCAGCTCTAATTTTTCATAACTTGTTTACTGCAAACATTTTTCACTTCTCTCGAATGTTTTTTAGTTCGGAAAAACTACAACTCGGTTGCTGTAACCGAAACAACAGTTATCGGAACCGTTTTTCGTTTCTCGCATACGTTCTTTCAGCTTATATTTTTCATAACTCGTTTTTCGGTTATGCACACATTTTTCGGTTATCCCAAATGAAATGACATGTATAGCTTAACAGAAGTTCGTTTCTCCCTACTACAGTCCCCAAACGAACTTCAGTTATGTGAGATTTCGTTTGGCAGGAACGAGTTTTTTCTTTTACATTTTATGAGCGTCTGGAGGAAGTATACGAACGCTGCCCTGATCACGACAGTAAGATTATTCTAGGCGATTTTAATGCCAAATTAGGAAAGGAAAGTGTCTTTCGACCAACCATCGGTAATCACAGTCTACATGATACCACCTCCGATAATGGAATAAGACTTATAGAATTCGCCGCTGCAAAGATCATGGTAGTTAGTAGCACACGATTCCAGCACACTTTAGTTTCCCATTATATCCCATGAAGGCATAGACTTACAGACACTGATTTGGACCTGCAGTTTTACACCGGTTCCGAACGGTATTTTGACAAGGTTTTACATGGCTAAGATTGAATTAAAAATAAACGATGTTTATAAAACGGATAGTTGAAAATTTTGTTATAAAAACCGAAGCCGATTATTAACGGGTTTCTACATCTCGGTTTAACCGACACCCGGTTTCGCGAAAAACGGAATATCCGAAGAAACCGAAAGTTTTTAAAACCCAATTTTTTGAACACACTAGTTGTATGTATGTATGTATGTACTAACATTCCACTTGATCTAACTCAACATTTTAAAAATTTTGAAATGCAAATGCTTCTGAAACTAAAACTCCTTAATATTGTCATATTTAAAACCCCATATTTATAATCATCCAAATTAATGAGTAAGCGTGAAGTTTTTTTTGGGTCTTGCGCTAGTTGTATATCAGAATACACATAAGTCCCAATTTTCTGTTCCATTTTGGAACGAAGTTCCTTATCGCACGTTGCGGGATGGGAGCGAAATGAAAAAAACAATTAATCAACTTTTGGTTTAACACTATTATGCTACAACCCAGTATTATCAACTATATTCTTTACTTTTTCTTTGGTTTGTGTCCAGACTAACTAGATGTCTCACATATGTTGGGAAATTTCTTGTTTAATGTGCAGTTTTCTAGCTGGAGGCTGTAACCAATATTTAGTATATATTGTAGTTTTGAACCCAATAAAAAGTAAATTTAGAAAAGCCAAAGTGAGAGAAGTTTCAAAAAGTAAAATTTTCTTAAATAAGTTAATTGTCTTAAAAAAAAGTTAATTTCTCAAAAAAATTGCTATTCATATTCTTAAATAAAGTACCTTTTCTGAAAAAAACTACCGTATCTTAAAGAAGTACTTTTGCTTTAAACAAGTACATTTTCGTACAAAAAGTAGCTTTTCTTACAAAAAGTAAATTTTCTTTAAAAAAAACATTTTTTTTTAAATAAGTACCTTTTTTTAAAAGGTAAATTCTTTACAACAGATTGCATTTTCTTAAAAAACTGCATTTCCTTAAAAGAGTACCTTTATTGTGTACCTTTTATATAACATGTACCTATTCTTGAAAAAAGAACCAATTCTAAAAAATTCCCATTTCTTAAAAATAAATTTTATTCAAACAAATACCTTCTCATACGAAAATACCTATTCTTACAAAAATTCCTTTTCTTAAAAGTAAACTTTCTTCAGTAACATTTCTGAAAATATGTAAATTTTCTTTAAAAAGTAACATTTTCCTAAAAAGAGTACCAGTTCTTTAAAAAGTACCTGTTCTTAAACAAAGTATTTCTTTGTAAAAGAAATCCATACTCTTAGGCATTTTTTACAGAAAGTAAATCTATTACCTTTTCTTAATAAAACATTAGCATTTAGTAAAAGAGGTACCTCTCTTTAAAAAAGGACGTTTTCGGGAAAATATATTACATGTTCTTATCAAAATGACGTAAAAATATACTTTAAGAAAAAAATACATTCCATAAAAAAAGGTCTTCAATTTTTTTAGTCATTTTACAAAAAGTATATTTTCTTGTGACCGTCGGTGGTGCAATGGGTATTGTGCGCGCCTCTTGTACTTGAGATCCTGGGTTCGATCCCTGCTCTGACCACCTTAAAATTTTTTTCGACGACGGTCACCTCGCTTAGTGACGGCGACACTATCGAGTATTTAGCCATGAAAATGCTTCTCAAAAATACCGTTCGGAACCGGAGTAAAAATTTAGGTCCAATCAGTGAGTATAAAACTAGAAAGCGCACAGCTCACTGGTTGTGAGAAGCTGTCCCCGATGCCTTCATGGGATGTAATGGGAAACCATTTATTTTTGATATTTTCTTAAAGATCCATTTAAATTATCGTATTTTTCAATGGGCGCCTTAGGCGTGGTGGAACTAACTAGTACATAATATATAGCGAAAGGAACTTCTTTTCAACCGGGTGTCCCCTGACACCTCATGTGGTTTTTGTTGTGTACAGTTAGATCAGTTGGTCTATGCCTAACTCATATACAAATTCTTTTATGATATTTACATATGCGAAGTACGTAGTATCGATCGAAGATTCCTAAACACCAATTCACACACTTTTCAAATATTCCAAGATAAGAGCAGAAGCCAATTCTTACACCGATTTTCTTTCCCCGTGCATTCTTCCTCAGTTACTGCAGTGGTTTGGGTTTACATTATACTATAACTCAGTGTTGCATTTTTCAGTGACCGGCTTAATAGCAGATATATTTGAATATATTTTTATGCTCGGTTTTGTTAAATTCTTGTTACAATTCACCTCCAGAAGGGTAGGGGATTTCTTAGATGTTTGCTATTTATATTTACATTTAGACTCATTGAACTGTAATACTGATTCCTCACAGGGTTGCTTTATTTAGTTCTTTGAACGTCTTTAAGCCACATGACTGTTGTCGAAAAAAGCGAAGGGTGTTGAGGTTTATTTCCCGCAACGTGTACCTATTATTTTTGCCATCCACTACTTTTATGAGTTTGATACTAAAGTTTCAACAATCGTATAGTAGTTCATCACTTAATTACGAGTTTGATAGTCATTTCAATGTGTAAACCAGCTTTTTGTAATTCACATCAGTTTTTTTTAAAAAATTAAAATTTTTGACAAAACCCAACAGTCCGTCCCAACAATCACTGTAAAGTTATGTATGTGAGAATTTTAAATTGTAATTTATGATTGTATTTTTTGTTGTTATTTAATTATTTATTTTTCAAATCACTCACCTTTTGCTGATGTGAATAGAAATTTACGTTAATATTGAAAAATATTGATACACAAACCATGTGGCAATTTAAAAACCATTTGAGTGGGGGTTTTTGTTTTGTATATACATACATACATATGTATATGAATATTTAGTATTTATAAACTTTTATTAAATAACTTGGTTTATTTTTAAAAAATGAAACTTCCACTTTTTTTCTTTAGAAAATTATATGCATTTTTTGTTAAAGAACTTTTTTGTAAATAAAACAAAATACTTCACGGGGTTTTTTGAACTCTGTATTTATTTTCACACAATTTTTATATTTCGTTACTTTTTTAAATATTAATTTTATTTTATTTTTTTAAATTTTCAAAATTAAATTTTTTTAATTTAATTTTTCATACAAATTTTCTTTTTTTTTAAATTTGAAATATTAAAATTTTCCATATTCTTCGCTACGCGTGATATTATGTTCCTCTTTCGCTAAATGATCCGCCGTATCATCTATAGTCGATGGAGGTAGGAGGAGTAGACGACATTACCGGATACCGATCGTAAGTGAAATATTCGCCTAAAAGGCGAACCGGTAGGTTCTTATATACTTTCGCGTCGCTGATTCTGTTCTGAATTGTGTAATTGCTGAATGCTGGTGATGATCATCATCGTCGTCGTTGTCGGCGGCGTCAGATGTAAGTGAAAAGAACAAAACACTGGCCTGTGCTGACTGACCTGACTGGCTGATGGATAAAACGAATACGCGATTGAGGGTTGGCTTGATTGCTGCTTTATGTCGCTCTATTAAAGTCGGCCCTCTGTCCAGATAAAAGTGTAGTTGTTGTAGCTGCTGATCGTATAGAATTTTATGTTTTTTTTGCTCGCAAACTTTAAATTGTTCATATTCTTTAACCCTAACATGTCTGATAACATTTTTATACGTAGACTCCTGATAAGGGTACCCGGGTACCCGTGAATACTAATTTTGCCGTTAAGATTTGAAAACAATACAATGCAATGTGTTGTAATTCGGGGGATCCCAGGATTGTTATTTAAATGTCAAATATCAATTCTGTGTGCGTTTCCACACTTTTTGCATTCTTATTTCTCTTTTTGCTGTTGACGCGTGCGGACGAGTTCGTTTGTTTTACTAATTTTTAATAATGTCGCGTAAACGTAGTGCACATATTATGGAGTTGGATGCATTTGAAGCTGAACCTTATGGTGTGGGATCATCATCCGGAGCTTCGACAAGCGCTGCAGGATTGGGCAATACGCAGTCTGCCGAAAATAGACCAAAGATGTCATCGAAGTCTTTAGATCAATTACCGTGGCGTAATGGTTGTCTTAACATCTCTGCGTAAGCTTTATTAGATATTTTACTTTTCGTTTATTTTTATTGTATGTTCCGTGAAATATTTTAGCCTAACTGCGGACAACATTGACATATTATGTGAATTCGAAGTAGAGGATGATGGTATATCATATCCCATCGAACAAGAATGTTTTAGTGACGAGGAATGGTTTCCAGCAGAAGATGAAGCATCAGATATAGAAGAAGAAGGTACAGTCAATCTTGATGAGGACGAAGAAGAAAATGAGGATTTAGAATTGCGTGGCGAAGCTTCTGAAATTGTTTCAAAATCAAAATACATAGCGAAAGATCAAACGGAATGGTATACCCAAGAGTTACCAAATGCCAAAAATCAATCTCAAAATATTTTGCGTAAAAAAGGTGGGTTTAGTTATATTCAAATATATGTACCAATGTATATCCTGGACAGAAATCTTATTTTTATGAAGGTGGACCACATCGCAAATTCACTAAGTTAATGACAGCTAAGGAAATATTTGACGAGTTCTTTACAGAAAATATAAAAAGTGAAATCCTCCGACACAGCAACAAAAAAGGGAATGATTTAGCATTAAATTTTAACAAGAAAAATGCAGAAGATATAAAAGCACTGAAAGTGAAGCCTCACAACTTTCGATTGATTTCAATGGATGAGCTAGATGCTTTTATAGGAATCTTATTAGTTATGGGTTTAAATGGTGCCAGCGATGATCCTCCGTCAGCTCTTTGGGGAAACTATGCTCATCCACTATATAAAGCGTCGTTAAGTCGTGATAGATTTCGACAAATAATACGTGTAATACGTTTTGATAATGCATTCACACGATCAGTTCGCAAACAAACTGATAAAGCCGCTCCCATTTCTGATACCTGGAATATGCTTATGCAGAATCTTCAAGAAAACTATTATCCGGATGAATATGTGACAATTGATGAACAATTATTTCCTTACCGAGGCCGTACCAGCTTTACGCAATATATTCCCTCAAAGCCGGCTAAGTATGGGATTAAAATATTTTGGTTGTGCAATACATCCAATAGCTACCCTTTGAATGGAATTATTTATACCGGTAAACCACCAGGTGGCCAGAGACAAGTAAATGTGGGAGAAAATATTGTTGTAGCTCTGGCAGATTTTTACAAAGCATCCGGAATAAACATAACAACTGATAACTTTTTTACGTCGCTCCCTTTGGCCAATCGGCTTCAAATGAGAGGAATAAGTCTTGTTGGCACTCTTCGTCAAAACAAACCGTATATTCCGAAAGAGCTACGACCAAACGCAACTGATGATATAGGAATGCCACGATATGGTTTTAGTAAGAACGGGACTCTTTTATCTGTTGTGACTAAGAAGAGCAAAAGTGTTTATTTTTTGTCGACAATGCACTATACTCGAGGGGAGCCAGCTTTTAATGGAAAGGAAGAAATAAATGAATTTTACAATAAAACCAAAGGCGGAGTAGATGTTATGGATCAAATGGTGTCGAAGTATAGTACGAAACGTAAAACAAATAGATGGCCGTTAGCCCTTTTTTTTAACATGATTGATGTGGCTGCTTTAGGGGCATTTTGTATATACTCTAGCCTCAATCCAAATGTAAAAAAATCTCAAAGCTCTCGTCGTGGTTTTTTGACATCACTTGGCGTAGAATTGGCAACGAAAAATATGAAAAAAAGAGCAAATGACAATCATATAACACGATACCCCAACATCCGAGCAGCTCTCGAACTTATGACTAATAGCACCATCCATAAGGAAATTTCTCAGAATGCGGAAGGCCCATCAGAACGGGATAAAACTGGTCGGCTACCTGTAAAAGGTCGGTGTTACCTTTGTATGGCTACTGATCCGAAATCAAATCGTAAAACGCGTAAAGTGTGTGATGGTTGCCAAAGACCAATGTGTAACACTCATAGCAAAATAATTGCTCCACGCTGCACAGAATGTTAATTTTCTACAGTTTACGCTATAATATCAGTACAAAGTTAAACATAAAAATTATTATTTAGCTATGTATTTTAAAATATAATAAAAAATATAACCATTGCCATCACTTTTTCTATATATAATGCCTAAATTTGCTTACGGGTACCCAGGTACCCTTATCAGGAGGGTAAGGAATATTTGACTTTCGGTGAATCCACAGACTACCCAAAAAAGTCAGGAAAGCCTTGAATGCCAAAAATCTTGAGAAAATAAAAAGTTTAAGGAACTTGCTGAACCTTAACTTTGTATCTTTTATCTTTAAAGAGATATTTTACTTTGAAGTTGGCTCGGGTACCCGGGTACCCGTATCAGACATGTTAGGGTTAAAAGAGAACGCGTGCGCGCGCTTTTTTTTTTACCGACAATAGCAGCACAAGTTTGTAATTCTGCTACAGCGTCGTCGTCATCGTCGTCGTCGTTGTTTTGCTGTTGCTGCTGAAGATGTTGCCAAAACGCACAAGTACTCATTCCGAAGAGTATCTGTGTGGGGCCTATCATCGTTTGGCCAAAATCCCAGTAACATTATTCTAGGTTCTGAAACTCTCTTGAAGCCTACGTTGGTATGCATGTATGTATGTATATGGATGTGTTGTGCTGGGTATTGTGCGTTTTTTCTTAGTCGCTCCCCTCCCAAAAACAAACATCTTTTGTTTTATATCGCACAACAAACAGCCACTTGATCACTCCGAATTCGGTTACCACAAGAGCCGACAACCAACCAACCTCAGTAGAGAGCGCTAAATAAAGCCACCCAATAAAGAAGTGATTGTTTTCATTTTGACTTTGCCTTTCCAGGCGACCACACTGCCACCGCTTAGGCCATTTGTGAGCCATCATCACGCAGCTTTGTTTGGAGAGTTTATAACGAAAGTAATATGAAGTTAATCATCCGTCGTGTAAGATAATTTTGTTTGCAGTTGTAGTGGAATATTGTCAGGGATGGGCAAAGTTGTTATAATTGTACTGTTGGAACGAAGTTTTGAAACGAAGTTCCTTATCGCACGTTGCGGGATCGGGGCTGAATGAAACACAATTAAACAACTTTTTGATGCGTTAACATCTATAGGCACGGGTGGGGCAATCCATCAAAGTGAACACATGCAAACAACATACAGCGTTAGCATCACATAATTGGTTGTTGTATAATAGTTTCTGCCGGAAAACAAGTATGATGGTATTGATGTAGCGGCAGCGAACACACAAGCAGGTCGTCGTCGCCAAAGAGTATTGAATAGTATAGAGAACTCATGGCACGAATTGTATGATTCAAAAGCACTGGCGAAATCTGGCGAATAATTCAAAACGTATTACTCTCTTACTATCATAACTTGGTCCATTCATAATAAATAAATAAATAAATGGTTTCCCATTACATCCCATGAAGGGACTGGGGAGAACTTCTCACAATCACTGAGCTGTGCGCTTTCCAGTTTTCACACACTGATTGGGACCTACAGTTTTACACCGATTCCGAACGGTAATTTGAGAAGCTTTTTCATGGCTAGATACTCGATAGTGTCGCCGTCACTATGCGAGGTGACCGCCGCCGAAAGGAAATTTGAACGTGGTCAGAGCCGGGTTCGAACCCAGGATCTCATGTACAAGAGCCGCGGACACTAAACATTGCACCACCGACGGCCACCCATTCAAAATATTGATGTATAATAATATGTCTTTTGAAACATTTATGCTTTTTGTATTGTTTTATGTAATAACATTGTCCAAATGGTGCATTTATATTGAAATTTTCTATAAAGAGACTATCCTCTTTTACTCAGACTCTCTAGATATGAGCGTAAAAGAGTGCAATAAGTTCTCTATACTATTCTATACTTTTTGTCGTCGCTCTGTTTATGAGAAAACAAAAACCATTATTTCAGTGAGCTAAATATTGCTTTATTTATTTTAACAATACTATATCATCTAATGTTAAAGCAGATGTAAGAAAAAGAAAGTTTCAATAGCAAAAGAGCCGTCAGCATAAAACCTATTCTTTTTTTTATTTTCCAATGTAACATTTACTAATGTGTTCATAAAAATCGAACAGGTACCGTGTAATAAAAAGGTGTTAACACATCGACCTTGAGTTCGAACAGTCATTGATTTTTTTAACACTATAATTCTACAACCCAGTATTATCAACTACTTGCATATTGGGTACTTTTGCTTTGGTTTGTGTCTAGACTAACATATGTTGGCAAATTTCTTGTTTAATGGGAAGTTTTCTAGGCGGAGCCTGCAGCCAATATTTAGTATTTTTGCTGTTTTGAACCCAATAAAAAGTAAATTTAGAAAAGCCAAAGTGAAAGAAGTTTCAAAAATAGAAAATTTTCTTAAATAAGTGTGCCCTTTCTTAAAAAAGTAAATTTTCTCAACACAATACCTATTCATATTCTTTCATATTTCTTAAAAAAATACCTTATCTTAAAGAAGTACATTTGCTTAAAAAAAGTAAATTTCTTACAAAAAGTAATATTTTTTTAAATAAGTACTTTTTTTACAAAAAAAAATTCTTACAATAAATTGCCTTTTCTTAAAAAACTACACTATCTTTAAAGAGTAGGTTTTGTGTGAAACAAAATAAGTTCTCTTTAGATAAGTACCTACTCCTAAAAATGTACCTATTCTTGAAAAAGGACCAATTCAAAAACAAATTCCCATTTCTTAAAAAAACTTTTCTTCAAAAAAATACCTTCTCTTAAAAAATATCTTTTCTTAGAAAAATCGTAATACCTAAAAGTACCTTTTCTTAAAAATAAAATAATCCCTTTTCTTTTTTTGAGATAAGTAGCCTTTCTGAAAATAAGTAAATTTTCTTAAAAAAGTAACCTTTTTCGAAAAAGAGTACCACTTCTTTAAACAGTACCTGTTCTTAAAAAAGTTCTTCTTCGTAAATAAAATGCATACTCTTATGGCTTTTTTTACAGAAAGTACTTCTTAAAAATAGTTCCTTTTTCTTTAAAAACATTAGCTTTCAATAAAAAAGGCCTTGTCGGGAAACTATAATACATATGT
Source organism: Phaonia tiefii (assembly GCA_963931995.1). NCBI lineage: Eukaryota > Metazoa > Arthropoda > Insecta > Diptera > Muscidae > Phaonia > Phaonia tiefii. The sequence goes on along the minus strand of OZ008367.1, from coordinate 177,770,566 downwards.
ATTCTTACAAAAAAAGACCTAAAAATATATTTAAAAAAAAAATACATTCTATAAAAAAAATTCCTAAAATAAGTTTATCATTTTACAAAAGTATATATAAAAGTATATATATATTTTCTTAAGATCTATTTAAATTATATAATACAAGGTGGCGCCGAATGAGCTATATGGTTTAAATGGTTTACAACGTTTTTATTTATGCGATTATTATAATTTTTTTTTTTTAAATACAGTATATTATTGGGGAATGATTTGCAATTAGCTTTGAAAAATGTTATACTGTAAGTGACGTCCATTTTCTGCTTCGCACATACGTGCTATTTTTAGCATATTTTCCATAACTTTTCGCAGAATTTCGGGTGTAATTGCCATGATTTCATTTTGAATGTTGGTTTTTAGTTGGAGAATGGTACTTGGTTTGTTAACGTACACTATTTCTTTCAAATATCCCCAAAGAAAACTGTCAGGAGCTGTTAAATCTAGAGAACGTGGAGGCCAGTTAAAATCGCTTGTGAGCGAAATAATGCGTTCGCCGAATATGTCCCTTAACAAAGCCATTGAGGTACGTGCAGTATGTGTTGTGGCTCCATCTTGTTGAAACCAAAAGTTTGGATGGTTTTCCACAGCTGGCCTAATAAAATTTTCCAAAATCGTCCGATATGCAGCACCGTTGACAGAGATTGAGACACCACTTTCATTTTCAAAAAAAAGTGGACCAATTATCCTTTCGGAGGATACACCGCACCAAACAGTACACTTAAGTGGGTGTAATTCTCGCTGATGCACTGCTCTTGGATTTTCCGTAGCCCAAATCTTGCAGTTTTGCTTGTTGACATACCCATTTAACAGGAAATGGGCTTCATCGCTTATTGCCAAATTGTGAATAAAGTCTGGATTTTCCTCAGCTTTTGAATTTAATTATTTGTGCACGTTGTTCGATCGTGTAAAGATTTATAATTAATTCCCCAAGTCTTCTTCACAAATTTGTGAAAAAAAAATTAAAAAATAATAATTAAAAAAGTTATAAAGAATTCAAACCATATAGCTCATTCGGCGCCACCCTGTAGTAATATACACTCAAGGAAAAAAGTCTACATACATCCCTTGTTTTAGAGGTTTTAGAAAGTTTGTGGAGAAAATTAAGAAAATGTTTATTTCAATATTATAAAATAAGTTTATTTATAAAATAAATAAGTTTATTTATAAAATAAAAAATATTGTCATATTGTCGTACCAATTTTTCCATTGGGTATAAGTCTGGTGACTGGGGTGGCGAATTCAGCTGTCTTGGGGCATAGTAAAGAAGCCAGTCTCTAACAACGTGTGCAGTATGCTTAGGGTCGTTGTCTTATAGGAAAATCCATTGATTTCCCAGGCCTAAACTATCAACAGATGCCTTCAGATTTTGTTCCAATATATTTTATATTGGTAGCGGTCCATATTACCCTCGACAAAAACCAAACGACCCACTCCAGATGACGCAATGGCGCCCAAACCATAACGTTGCCACCACCATGTTTTACTGTAGGTATTATGTTCTTTGGATCAAGTGCAGTATTTGGTGTTCTCCAAACTTTGGATCGGCCATCACTTCCGAAAATGTTATACTTACTTTCGTCAGTAAACAAAACACGTTTCCAAAAGTCCATACCCTTGTCTAGATGTGCTTTAACAAACTCAAGGCGAAGTTTGCAATTCTTCTCTGATATTAGCGGCTTTTTGCGTGCTACTCTGCTATTAAATCCACCGACGTGTAAAACGTTTATTATTGTTCGTGGAGTAACAATTATATTGGAAGATTTGGCGATGTGTTCCGCCAATTTTTTAGCACTTATTTTAGGATACTGGTTAACTACTTTAAGAATACTGCTAACATCGCGTCTCGAAACCGTCTTAGGTCTGCCAGAACGTGGCTTAGTTTTGGTACTATTGGTATTATTATAATTTCTAATTATCGTCTGGATAGTAGCACTACTTAATTTTACTGTCTTAGCAATTTCTCCATAAGATTTATTTTCCTTGCGCAGATTTACTACCATATTCCGAACTGAAGTATGAATCTCTTTTCGTTTTTCCATTTTCAAGGATACAAATTCTTTTTTTGTCACTTTGTCACTTAAATAATTGTTATGCTTGTAAATGTAATTAATTCAACAAAGTTAACTGTCATTTCCCTTTCTTTGTTTTCAATTTTCTATTTGATATTAGGAGTTGCCACGCTGTATGCAAACTTTTTTCCCGCTAATTATTGTGTTTCCCCTAATAATTTCCATGTAATATTTTTTTCATATTTTTTTTTTTCTTTTAAATAATCTTTATTTTAAATGACTAAAATATTGCAATAATATCAGTTTCAATTGTCGCTACTAATTCTCTTAAACTTCAAAATCGTAGGTTGTATGTAGACTTTTTTCTTTGACTGTATAGCGAAAGGAACTTCGCTACAACCGGGTGTCCCCTGATACCTCATGTGATTTTTTTTGCTATATTAAGTTTTACCCAATTTGACTATTTCTGAAGTTCAACCATTTTGTAAACACTACACTATTTTGAAGAAATTCCCAAGCTAAATTTCTCGTTGTTTCAATTGTTTCCCCTTTCTATCCTTTTTTGCCCCAAACACTCTTATTAGCACATTCCCAATCATCCCAAACTTATGTTCCCCTTATTTCAAGTTATACCCTTTGCTGTCCCTTTCACCCACTATCTTTGATATACATATTCCCAATGATGGCAATTTTTTTTTTGCACTTCCAAATTTTATTTTTGTTTTGCTCTTTTTACCCCTTGTTGCGTTTTTTGTCCACGTACACTATAAATAAAAATTCCAAACGATTCTAACTCTTTTTTGCAAAATTTTTACGCCTTTCTAACCACGTACAATATATCAAATAAAGGGTTGTTCAACAGAGACGCTACAAAAGTAAATCGATAGGGACAGCAAACGGCGCCATATTTTTTCCCGCTCTTTTGACATTCCTCTTCAGTAAGGTTTGCCATTTCATCATGGAAAGATATACGAGCCAACAATGAGTCGAAATTATTAAAATTTACTACCGAAATTTGTAGTCAGTGGCCTCAACTTTAAGAGCGCTACGTCCACTTTATGGTCGTCATAATCGTCCTACCAGATCAACAGCTGAGCGTCTAGTGGAAAAATTTGAATCCACAGGCATAGTACAAAATGTTCCCGTGCCAGTGAGACAAAGAAGTGCCTGTAGTGTCGAAAATATTGCTGCCGCTGAGGCTTCAGTTCAAGAAAGCCCAAATGTGTCTCTCACACGTCGTTCTCAAGCGTTGGGCATCTCAGTGACGTCGTTGTGGCTAATTTTGCGAAAAGATCTTGGCCTACATCCTTACAAGATCAAATTGACGCAAGAACTGAAGCCGCTTGACCACCATAAGCGCCGTATGTTCGTGAAATGGGCTGAGCAACAACTTGAAAATGATTCGGATTTTCAACGGAAAATCATCTTCACCGATGAGGATCATTTCTGGCTGAATGGCTTCGTCAATAAGCAAAATATGCGTTATTGGTCAGACAGCAATCCACACATAATCCATGAGTCATCATTGCATCCCGAAAAAATTACGGTTTGGTGCGGTTCATGGGCCGGCGGCGTCATTGGGCCGTACCTCTTCCGTGACGATCAAGACCGGCACATTGATGTGAACGCGAATCGCTACCGTTCAATGATAACCGAATATTTTTGGCCCCAATTGGATAATATGGACTTGGAGGACATGTGGTTCCAACAGGACGGCGCCACACAGCGAATGCCATAATCAATTTATTGGAAACCAAGTTTGGTGAACGTGTTATCTCACGAAATGGCCCAGTCGATTGGCCGCCTCGGTCGTGCGATTTGACGCCGTCAGATTATTTCCTGTGGGGATACGTCAAGTCTATGGTCTATGCCAACAAGCCAGCGACGATTGATGAACTTCGTACGAATATCGAACGTGAAATTGCAGCAGTATCGGCCGATTTATGCTTGAAAACCGTCGAAAATTTGGTTCAGCGTATGGACTTCTGCAAGCGTTCCCGTGGTGGCCATGCAAAAAAAATCAAGTTCCATACATAATGACATCGAACGTACACAGGAATAAAGAATTTCATTGGTATCTAAAACCGGTTTTGTTTTATTTAAAAGAACTTTTGTAGCGCTCTTATTGAAAACCCCTTTACTTTCTGTAAGTAAAAGCCATAAGAGTCTGCATTTGTATACCCTCACCTATAGAAAAATGGAAATTTTTTTTAGAATTGGTCCATTTTTCATGAATATGTAAATTTTTAAGAGTAGGTACTTATTTCCAGAAAAGTTATGGTATCGATTCAGGCACAGTAGTTAGGCATCTGATGATGAACTTGTCACGGAGTTCGAAACTAGTCATGCCAGTAATTTGTCTATTACGAGGCGGATCAATAAGTCCGTTACTTTTCGAACTTGAAAAAAAGCTTGACAAATACTATTGGGACTCTGCGCCATCGATTTCAATGGAAAAAAAAGTGGTTTACTGATTTTCGTTGTGGTCGCACAAGTACAAATGACGCTGAACGTTCTGGAGGTTCTATACACCCGAAAATGTCGACAAAATCCACGATATGGTTTTGGCCGATCGAAGTGTAAAAGTGCGTGAGATTGTTGATTCCATAGGCATTTCATATGGCAGTGTAGTTTCGATTTTAAATTATCAGTTCGGTTTAAGAAAGCTGTCTGAAAGGTGGATGCCGTGTTTGCTCTCAATTGACCATAAACGTAGTCGTGTGACAACTTCAACGTTTCGTTTGGAGTTGTTTAAACGCAATTCGAAAGAGTTTTTGCGGCGTTTTGTAACTGTGGATGAATCATGGATCCATTACAACACTCCGGACACCAAGCATTAGTCTAAACAATGGGTTTCTCCGGGTGAACCGGCTTCGAAGAAGGCCAAAGTAAGTTTGTCGGCCAATAAGATGATGGCAACAGTTTCTTTTGGAATGCACGCGGGATAATCCACATCGATTACCTTCCAAAAAGAAAAACAATAAACGGTGAATATTATGCCAACTTATTGGACCGATTTAACGAGGATTGAAAAAGAAAGGACCCCATATGATATTTTCATGAAAATAATGCACGGTTGCACACGTGTATAGTCTCAATGGCAAAATTCCATGAATTGGGCTACGAATTGGTACCTCATACGCCATATTCTCCGGATTTAGCCCCCAGTGACTATTTTCTATTTCCAAACCTAAAGAAATGGCTCGGTGGAAAGAGATTTAGCACCAACGATGAAATTATTGATCAAACAAATGTCTGTTTTATGGTCCTCGAAAAATCCTATTTTTTGGAAGGGATACAAAAATTGGAGAAACGTTGGACTAGGTGTATTGGGCTAAAAGGAGATTATGTTGAAAAATAAATAAATTTTTTGAAAAAAAAAACTGTGGTTCATTTAAAAAGTTCCGGACTTATTGATCCGCCCTCTATTTCCAACAAATAGAAACCATTTTTCAATCAGAAAAATGTTCCTGGCTTGTAAGCTTGTATTGTGAATTTCTCATAAATTAACCAAAAAGTTATTTTGTTTCACAAAAAAGGTACTCTTTAAAGGAAAGGTAGTTTTTGATGAAAATGCAATTTGTTGTAAGAAAATTTAGTTTTTCAGAACAGGTACTTATTTTAAACAAAATAGTTTTTATAAGTAAAGGTACTTTTTGTAAGAAAATTAAATTTTTTTAAGCAAATGTAGTTCTTTAAGATAAGGTATTTCTTTAAGGAAATGTACTTTGTTTAATAATATGAACAGGTATTGTTTTTGACAAAATTTACTATTTTTAAGAAATGACACTTATTTAAGTAAATGTTCTTTTTTAAATAAAAGTAGTTTTGTAAGGAATGGATCTTTTTCAAATAAAATTTAAAAAAAGGAATTTGAATAAAATGCAATATTTTATGCTAGTCTTGCACTTTGGCATTTCTAAATTTACTTTTTATAGGGTTCAAAACAATAATATATTCTAAATATTGGTTACAGGCTCCACCTAGAAAACTTCCCATTAAACAAGAAATTTCCGTACATTTGTTAGCCTAGAAACAAACCAAAGCAAAAGTTCCTAATATAGTTGATAATACTGGGTTGTAGCATAATAGTGTTAAAAAAGGTTTAATTTTTTTCATTTAACCCCCATACTGCAACGAGCGATAAGGAACTTCGTTCCAATATTTAATAACTTCGGGTGTAACAATCGAATTTGGAATTCGTTCGGATGTCACAACCGAAATTGCACCCATGTTTGGCATTAAGAAGTTGCATCTACCAAATTTAGTAGCAGTTCGGTCGCAGCAACGAATTTGGCTAAAAGACGGTTGCAACAACAAAATTTGGCGTTAAGTTCGGACAACCGAATTAATGTACAATACGGTTAGCATAACATAACACAGTGCAACACGTAAAATGCAAACTCCTTCTCGTGTGAAATTTCTCGAAGTACTTATCGAAACTAACGAAACCCTATTTGGGTTTTGCTAGTGTAGCTACTGTTCGGATTTTATGGCGTCATGTATATTTTGGCTACAACTTAATTTTTCCGAAGAACAAGCAATTCTTCTCAGGGCTATATCTCAGAAACCAATTAGAATTTAGTATTAATGTCTTGGGCACAATTGAAGCTTTTCTACATTTTCTTTTTCTACATTTCTCGAATTTTCGATGTAAAATGCAAATTTAAAATCAATATATATTTATTTTTGTTGGAAATAAATTTTAAAAAGGGATATGTGCTTACGGGATGTGAGTCAAAAATATTAGTTTTCGTATGAAAACTGATGTAAGTCCACAGTTTGGCACCTATGGGCCGAAAATGGTGAATAATATAGAAAAAATTTTAATTATTCGACATTTTTGCATTTTGAAAAACTACCTGCAGTATTTTTGGGTTGGTTTGATTTACAGTTTTTGCCCCCTAGTCTATAGCTACAAATGTGTCAAAAAGAGGAAAACAAAATTCTAATTGGTTTCCGAGATATAATCATTAGAAAAATTGCATGTTAAGTTTTAGCCAAAATATACATGAGGCCATAAAATCCGAACAACAACTAAACTTGCAAAACCCTAATAGGCTTTTGTTATTTTCGATAAGTACCTGGAGAAATTTCAATCGAGAAGGAGTTTGCACTCGATGACTTCAAAAATGTTGCATAGTGTAATAGCAGATAAAGACAATGGTTCAAAAAAAATTCGGTTCTCGACTTCGAGAAGGTGTTTGCACTTGATGATAGTGTTGCATAGTGTAATTCAATATACAGGGTGATTCAGGAAGTTCCGGACAAATTTCTCCAGCGTATTCCTTGGCTCATTTCAGGAAGAAAAGTCCAGTAGGACCATGTCCGAAAATGCAAGGGTGCGAAATGGCAGCGGGTTCAAAATTTTCGGATTGGTGGTCGGAGGGCAGTAGGGCAGTAGGGTAAAGTTGCTAACTTCTGAGGCAGTGGTGTTGGAGAGCTCTTTAAGAGGCCTTGCAGAATCAATTAAAAAAGAAGTAGAAAAATGTCAAATCGTCGGGATAGAGAGCTTTCGGAAAAAAATGGGAAAAAATGGGAAAAAAATTCACATAACCTCAATTTGCTCAGCCAGATGGCAGGTAAATGGCCACTAGCTCAGAAGTTAGCAACTTTACCCTACTACACTCCAACCGCCAATACAAAAATTTGAACCCGCTGCCATTTCGCACCCTTGCATTATCGGACATGGTCCTAGTGGACGTTTCTTCATGAAATGAGCCAAGGAATACGCGGCAGAAATTTGTCCGGAGCTTCCTGAATCACCCTGTACTGCAAACTTGACGATTAAAATTCTAAAATATTCTGTTAACAAGCCAAAAAGAATTTACAATTGTTGGTATCACGGTGGCAACAGTATTTTTGTATGGATATTATAAACGGTAAGTAAAAATATTGTAGTTATTGTTTCTGCATTAAATGCAGAAAATTCCAACATTTATCAGTGTGCAGTACAAGCAGATGTCAACTGTTCAGTTTTTAAGGTCGGTCGTTTGAGATGTTCTGTTATTGTATTTTTAGAGACAGGTTTTGGACCTAAATGGACAGATACAACTCTTCAGGATTGGATGGCCGGGAATTCAAAATCGATTGGGTAGTGGATATAAAATGAATTTGTTACCCAAGAGATTACCCCATATAAACTATTTCCTCGTTTTGCAATTATTTATGATAATACTACCTAAGAAATCATCACCAAATTAATAGACAAAAATTTCAAAATTCAAATCTAAATTCGGTTGTGACAACCTCTAAGTCTCCTATGACAACCTACAATTCAGTTTTGACAACCTCTAATTCGGTTTATCGCGTAAGTTTCACGAAATTCAAATCTTACGTGAATTTTTGTACAGCTTGCATGATAACCCATTCTGCCTTTCATTAGTAGGCCTATCAATAGACCTACTTAAAGTAGGGAAGTGTGCAAGTCTATGAGCATTCGTTGTCTCTTCCACTAGGAAGCCTGCTAATGTGCCTGCTTAAAAAGGGGAAGAGTTCATTTCTATAATCCCAGACACTGAATTAATTGTTGGAATAGAGGTTGCAGTAAACGTAAATTCGGTTGTTGCCATCGAATTGCAGTTGCCACATTGCATCCCGAAAAAATTACGGTTTGGTGCGGTTTATGGGCCGGCGGCGTCATTGGGCCGTACCTCTTCCGTGACGATCAAAACCGGCACATTACTGTGAACGCGAATCGCTACCGTTCAATAATAACCGAATATTTTTAGCCCAATTGGATAATATGGACTTGGAGGACATGTGGTTCCAACAGGATGGCGCCACAAGCCACACAGCAAATGCCACATTCAATTTATTGGAAACCAAGTTTGTAATCGTGTTAGCTCACGAAATGACCCAGTCGATTGGCCGCCTCGGTCGTGCGATTTGACGCCGTTGACATTAGCAAACAACCCAGCGACGATTGATGAACTTCGTTCGAATATCGAACGTGAAATTGCAGCAGCATCGGCCGATTTATGTTTGATAACCGTCGGAAATTGGGTTCAGCGTCTGGACTTCTGCAAGCGTGCCCGTGGTGGCCATGCAAAAGAAATCGAGTTCCATACATAATGGCATCGGACGTACTTTCACAGGAATAAAGAATTTCATTGGTATCTAAATTATGCCTTTTTATGCCTTAACAATTAGTGTGTTTTTTTTAAAGAAATCATATCACTCAAATTGGAAAACCGTCATATCGTATATAAATATTTACATAGAAGATCGTTTTACTTTAATAAATTAAATATTTTAAAAACATTCCAATTCAAACATCTAATTTCCTGACTTTGGATTAACTTTTTGACAAATTTACAGCATTACGAGTTTTTGCTGAAAATATTTCAAAAGAAAAATGGCAGGAGTTCTTAAGTCGATCATTTCCAAATTTCGAAATTTGTATTTCCTATTCCTCAATTTGATGTGTGATTTTTGGAGAAAAAGAACAAAATAAACTTCAAATCGAAAATTTTGAAAGCGAATTATAAAAACCATAATTTTACAATTTTAGATTGTAAAAGCAGAATCATAGTAAAAATGCCAAGTAGTCGCAGTAGATACAACAACAATTGAGGGCAAGAACAACAGGCATTTTATTCTGGTTAGGCTCTCCTCATGTCAAAGTTAACACATACGTATCCCAACAAATAAATGTAAACATAAAAGTACAAAAACAAAACCTTTGAATTTGATAGAAGCGGCCAATTAAACAAGGAGAAAAGATTGTAATCAGCTGTCTACGGAGTTTACCTTCTCATTCTACCATGAGCAGAATAGTTAATAAAGTCCGCAAAAACGATAAATATTTGTAATTTTTTACAAAAGTTGGAAAATAATATATTTTATAATTTAAACAATAAGATTATTACCAGTATTAAAACATGTTAATATACATAGAATAAATTTCGCTCATATCACTTTTTAAAAATAAAATGTGAAACACGTGACTAGTTGTAATGTTTTACTACAAAAAAATATTTATGATCTCTTAGTTTTAGAAATTCTTACGGTTATGTACTGTTTTTTTTTTTGATTTCTCAATAACTTAAATTGTTACTTTTCTGTACTGTGTTTTATGATTTTTATGATAATACAAAAAAAAAGTAAGTTTTCTTCTTAATTGTACTGCCTGTTTTCCTCGATGTACTTCTTGGTTGGGTTCTAATCTGGCATCCCTAATGATGTGTATCCTCATAGAGAAACTTACATTTATACATAGATATATTATTTCGATTAACAGCCAAAGTCACGATCTCGAAAGAAAACCTAAGCGAACGAAAGCCAGTCCCTCACTTTCGTTCTTATCCCTGCCTCTAAATGTTATTGTATAGTTGTGCGTTTACCAAATCGGAAGCCACTAACTATTTTCCCTGTCGGCTTGGCAACCGAAAATGACAAAACCAGTTACTTGTCTTTTGGTTGTCGCATAGCTGGAAATCAAATACATACATAAAAGCTTGAAACAAAACCAATTTAAATAGAATTCAATGGTAGAAACACAATGGACAGAAAATAATGTCATCTTAAAAAATGTTGTTATTAAAATATATTTTCATTTCAGCACAAAAACGCCAACTAAGCAGCACTCTTCTCTCTGGCCGGGAAATTAAATGGCGAACGTCAAGTTCATGTTATTCAGGAGGTTTCTGTGGCACAGCTGATCGAAAAGCCACTAGGGAAATGATGTAGGATAAGAGATCAAAGAAGACATAAAGATTACAGAACATTCAGCAAACTAAATTTAAAAGTGTTTGATTGATACTAATGACAGCTAAATCATGGTTGCATCGAACGAAAATACGCTTTCCCTTTTCTTTCTGTCCGTATTATGCCAACCAAAGAGTAAATTACCAAAGCAATTCGAACTCGGTGAAATGACCTACTACCTCGTTGTCATGAAGAGGCATCGAAGAGAGTATTGGGGGCTTTTTAGTTTTGCTCTGTGTTTTATTGCTTTGAACAACTACCACAACAACTACCACAACAACAACAACAACGCACGACAAGTCGACAGATCGTGTGTCTTTTTTGAGCGAAAGTTTGGATTTTGAAAGTTTGAAAGCTTCGTTTGATTGGAGTTTGTGGGAGAGGGTGTAAGTGTGGTTCGATTTTGTACTGAATTGAATATGGTTTCGTTCTCTTGTTAGTGGCTCCCAAATCAACTGTTTGTCGCATAACAAGAAAGCAAACGTTAATGTTCGATATCGTGACTTTGGTTGTAAGATACCTTCCTCATCATTTGCATGCAATGAAAACAACGTTAATCTCTTGAATATAAGTTCTCTTAATTCAAACTCTGTGCTTTCTACAGTTTACAAATTAACTTACCTTTGTTGCAATTCTTCTATTGAAATTGGCTACCAGTTGATACATACACAATATACACTACACAAACACACAAAACAAACTATGTAATGCTCTTTTTCTTACATTTAACACAAGACATTTTGTGATTAACTCTGCTTTTGGTGAAGAAATTCATGAATGAAATAATTACTTTTCTTTGATATTTTCATATTCACTTCATATTTATACACTGCGTTGGATTTTACACAGAAATTAGCACACTTTTTGCGAGATTTATATCATTTTATAATTTACGCGGTAACAAAAAACTTATTCCTCTCTCACTTGATATAGAAACAACAAACACACACATGCAAAACAGACTACCACTATTTTTCTTCTTCTTTTCTTTCTTTTACATTTATCACAAAACATTTTGTGACGAACTCTGCTTTTGGTGAAGAAAATTTAGAATCTTTAAACGGCTTTGAAATAATTAACTTTTTTTTTTGGAATTTTGACATTTACTTATGGTGAAATAGCAGCACTTTAGTTTCTTCCATTTTTCTTTGGATTTCACACATAAATTGACAAACTTTTCGCGACATTTACGGCACTTTGGTATTGTCGCGATCTTCACTTATACTGCTCGCATTTGGCACTGAGGATATGAAAATACGATAGAGGTGATTAAGTACGTGGGGTTGCCAGATTCTGTTGAATTCTTATTGGATAAACGGATATGGGGATTGTTGTTGAATTATAAATAATTGCAACAGTTCAAAAGATTTCTGAAAAGTTCTTTCAAAACATTGTACAAAATGTGTCAAGTCAATTGATTTAGTAGTGATATTGATTAATATTAGAGATAAAATCTGTGAAACGCAAGTCGAAGAAGAACCTAATTGAGGAGAGCTCAAGGATGGTTTTATTTTACATGAAGCTCAATGGAAATTGCGTTCTTTATGCCGCTAAAAATAAATTCGCTAAAAAGATGAGGAAAACCGCAAACCCCAACATAAATATATAGTTATCTACGAAGATAACATAATTATAAAGTTTAGTATATTGTTACGGAGCTTGTGATTTCAGAGTCGGACCGACTGAACTGCCAGTGTTAGGTGCGGTTGGGAAGCCGGCCGACTAGTCGGGCAAAAATAAAAACATTTTTGACTTTGTTGAAGTCGGGCCGACTTATCATTCAGTGTAATGGCAGGTCTGGCCAATTTTTTAAAGTTTAAAGTCGAATGCAAAAAGAAAACATCAAAACCGACAGTTTTTATTGGAATTTACCGATGATCTTTTAAGGAACCAGCATTTAGACCATAATCGAAGTCGTTTTGTTTTTTATTTATTTTGAATTTTTAATAACTAAACTAGAAACTAAACTAGAAAATGCATGCAAATCGTTTGAAAATTGCCATCATTGTTAGAAATGAGACAAAAATTGTGTATGTGGATAAAATCCTTTGGATAGGTTAGGAATGTAGGAATTGTGAATGTGATTAAAAACGGGCAAAAGTGATGGTACTACTTGAAAATGCGACCAAATCGTTTGGAAAACTGTGAATGAAAAAAGTATATGTTGAGGTAAAATTGCAAAATACCCTAAAATAAATTCATAATGCTTGGGATTGTGCTAAAAAAAACCGTATCTGGGACAAAGTAAAAAAAAAGTGTGCAACTGCAATAAGTGAGAAAAAATATGTATAGTGTTTACGGGGAAGATTCAGAATGTGTTAGAAATATAGACAGAATTACTAGGAAGAGAGTAAACAGGAAAATCCTTAAAATTCTAATAATTTATTTCTAATTTTTCGAGCTTTATTGGATTGTATTTATTGTACTTATCTTTAAATTGACAGTAAAACCTAAAATAATAACAAAGTATGTTGATGACTTATTTGGTATAGTGAAAGAGAATGAGATTGACATATTATTGCCAACTTTAAACTCATTTGATCAAATCATCAAATTTACTATTGAAAAAGAAGAGAATTCTTTAATTTCATATTTGGACACATTAGTGATAAGGAAGGGAAATGAATTATTAATAGGTTTGTATCAAAAACCAACTTCCTCAGGTAGAATTATAAATTATTTTTCAAAACACCCAAAGAGAATTATTATTAATACAGCCAAAAATCTAACAGATAGAGTATTAAAATAAGTGATAATAGTTTCCATAAGAAAAATAAAGAAATAATTAGAAATATATTAGTAGATAATAGTTTTCCTAATAAACTCATTTGCAAATTGATAAGACAATACGATATTAGAAAATCACGCAATGGGGATGAAATTTTAGAACCAAAAGTTTATAAATCATCAACTTATGTAGCTGGGGTTTCGGAAAGGATAGAAAACTCTAACATATATAACAAACGAGAATATAAAATGGCACATAAAATAAATAATAATGTTGGAAGATTATTTACAAAAACTAAAGATAGAATAAAAAAATCAGATATGTCAAATTTACTAGTTATATAAAATACCATGTGGTGGTAATGATATTGAACAATATGAGAAAGTTTATGTAGGAACAACAGGAACTAAATTAAAAACGAGAATAGCAGGACACAGACATGACCAAAAGTATAGGAATTATAATTCAACAACGAAAACAACGTTATCAACTCACTGTAGAGATTTCAATCATTATCCAGATTTCGAAAATACATCTATTTTAAACACAGAGAATTATAAAAAACGTAGATATATGTTATGTAAATTTTAAAGTAGACACAGATAACTTAGCTCAAAATTATAGATGTTTATTAAATAAAAACAAAAATGTTAATATTAGGGGAAATTAAAACAAAGATCGCGAATTTTTGCTGTCTCGCGGTTTTATTTTTAACAATTTAGGAAATTTTTAGAGTTTATTATCAAGTTTGCATTATCTTGAAATTTTGGAATGTTTGCATTGTTAGCGATTTTGTGAGCTTTCTTACTCTTTACAGCTTTGGCGATTTTTAAGTAATGTTGGAAATCGTTGTCATACTGGCGTTGCCAAGGTTTTGCGGATTTTCGCGAATGTGACAGTTTTTAAACAGTTTTTACCATTTCTTTTGGTTTTAGTGATTATTAGGTAATTTTGTAGCTTGTTTAAAATTTTGTAATTTTTCGCTAATTTTCGCAAGTTTTTATCAGTTTTCGCAATTTAATAAGAAAGTAGCTTCACTAAAAATTTAAGAATCTGAATTAATAAAAACAAATAGGCTATTAAAAAATTAAATCGTCTTAAAATATACTAAAATTTTGTTCGATTTAATATTTCTACTTTATGTGAAGGAAAGGAAATCGAAATATCGAGAGAGAAAAGAGATAAACAATAAATTTTATAAAATCAGAAGTGACCTTAAGCTTAAATTAGTCAAGAATACTTAAAATTCTAAATAATAATGGAGACATGATAAAGATATTGGGTTAATTTCCAGAATTTTTAGACTGCGTCTTACGTAAAGTGTCGACAATGGAGTTAAGTTATAACTTTGAGATTATCTTGCTAGCCTGTAATAAGTTTTAAACGACGATAATAAAAATCACGTCAACCGTCACTTAAAATGTTTTTGTTGTACCCGATAAAAATAGCTTCATCTGGTTTTGGTCAATACAAAACTAATTATTGCATGTCAAAAATTTTGACATTAACAGCAAATACAGGTGTTTTTCTAAAAAATTTCAAAATTACTAACAATATGGTTGGCGTTAGATCCAAAACATCCACAACCCGAATTTCTATCTTTTTCAAGTTTAAACATTTTTGTCATTTTTTCAGTCACCCACTTTATTACGCTATTATTAATACATTTCCAATCTTTCCAAACTATTTTTCTCGCATTTTTACATTTTACCCATTTTTGACCTGTTTTTTAAATTATTAAATTTTTGAAGAAAGCTTCTCGCATATTTTGCTCTTTTTACGTACAAACACAATTTGTAACAAATTCAAATAATGTCATGTATTTTTGAAACAAAGTTCCTTGTCGCACGTTGCGGATGGGGGCTAAATGAAAAAAAATTAAACAACTTTTATGCTACAACCCAGTATTATCAACTATATTGGGTACTTTTGCCTTGGGTTGTGTCTAAACTAACATATCTGTGGTCACAAAAAATAACAGCCTAACTCGAGATAGGACAAAATTGAAAAAAAAATTTTTGAGAAGTCATCGTGCCCAAATACGCAACTCTATTTTGTTAAGAAGTATCTAAAATAATTCGTTTCCTTGTTATCTGTAACAAAGTTATCACAAAAACTCCGACTCCTGATTTCCAGTAAAGATATTAAAGTTTAAACTTCTCTCCCTGAAAAATTTTAGAATCGACTTAGGCTGTTATTGTTTGTGACCACAGATATGTTGGCAAATTTCTTGTTTAATGGGAAGTTTTCTAGGTGGAGCCTGTTGCCAATATCTAGTATATATTGTTGTTTTGAACCCAACAAAAAGTAAATTTAGAAAAGCTAAAGCGAAAGAAGTTTAAAAAAATTAAAATTTTCTTGAATAAGTACCTCTTCTTAAAAAAACCTAATCATATTCTTAAACAAAGTCCGATTTCTTAAAAAGTGCGTTATTTTAAAGAAGTACTTTTGCTTAACAAAAGTAAATTCTCTTACAAAAGGTAACTTTTGTTAAAAAAAAGTATTATTTTTAAATAAGTACCTTTTCTTAGAAAAGTAAAATTTCTTACAACAAATTGAAAATTTCTTAAAAAACGACCTTTTCTTTAAAGAGTATATTTTTTGTGAAACACAATAACTTTTTACCGACTTTTAAAAATGTGCCTATTCCTGAAAAAAACGACCAATTCTAAAAAAAACTCCCATTTCTGAAAAAAAAAATTCTTAAAAAAAAGAAAATTCTTTAAAAAATTTTTTTTTTTTAAAAATACAATAATACCTTTTATTTTCTTGAGATAAGTAGCCTTTCCACTTCTTTAAACAGTACCTGTTCTTAAATAGTACTTCTTCGTAAATAAAATTCATACTCTTATGGCTTTTTCTTACAGAAATTACTTCTTCTTAAAAATAGTACCTTTTATTAAAAAAAAATAGCTTTTAATAAAAGAAGTACCACTCTTTAAAAAAGCGCCTTTCGGGAAAATATAATACATATTCTTACAAAAAATGACCTAAAAATATACTTTTATTTAAAAAAAATAGATTCTATAAAAAAATTGTAAAAAAAAGTTTATCATTTTACAAAAAGTATATTTTCTTAAAGACCCATTTAAATTATATAATAATAATATACAGCGAAAGGAACTTCGCACCAACCGGGTGTCCCCTGTCATCTCATGTGATATTTTTTTTGCTTTATTAAGTTTTACCTAATTTGTGACCGTCGGTGGTGCAATGGGTAGTGTGCGCGCCTCTTGTACAGGAGATCCTGGGTTCGATCCCTGCTCCAACCACCTTAAAATTTCTTTCGACGACGGTCACCTCGCTTAGTGACGGCGACACTATCGAGTATATAGCCATGAAAAGGCTTCTCAAAATACCGTTCGGAATCGGTGTAAAACTGTAGGTCCCAATCAGTGAGTGAAAACTGGAAAGCGCACAGCTCAGTGATTGTGAGAAGTTCTCCCCGGTCCCTTCATGGGATGTAATGGGAAACCATTTATTTTTATTTTTCTAATTTGAATATTTCTGAAGCTCAACCATTTTTTAGACACTACACTATTTTGAATAAATTCCCAATCATTACAAACTAAATTTCTCGTTGTTTCAATTTTTACCCATTCTATCCTTTTTTTTACCGCAAACCAATCATCCCAAACTAAAGTTCCCCTTACTTCAAGTTTTACCTGTTGCTGCCCTTTCACCAATATGTTTGATATACATATTCCCAATGATGCCAATTTTTTTTTCCACTTCCAAATTTTATGTTTGTTTTGCTCTTTTTACCCCTTGTTACGGTTTTGTCCACGTACACTTTAATTAAAAAATCCCAAACGATTTTTGTTGCGTTTGAATGTTTAACTCTTTTTCGCCAAATTTGTACCTCTTTCTAACCCAATCGTTGTCCAAAACAAATTTTGGTCTGGCTTTAGTAGCTTTATTTAAACTTCTATTCCAATTATTACTCGACCTCTAGACCCAATCATTCCATACTAATGATCTCGTTATTTGTAGTTGTTAACCACATATGCTACATATTTACTTAATAGGTAAATTCCCCATTGTTCCATCCGATTTTTTTTTTGTTTTTATAATTCTGCCCTTTCTGATGGGCGTTTATTATTTTCTGCACATTCCACAACATTCTAATCGACGCGGAGGCCATTTGAAAGACGTTTTATTCAGAACTTAATTGTATCGATTGTTCTTCACATTAATTAAAAAATTACAGCAGACAGTTGTCCGAGGCCTTCGGCCACGGACTGTCCCTGCAGGCTGTGTCAGAGACACGGCCATTAAGTTTAACGTAGAATACGCCATCCGATAAGACAGAAAACATATATAACAATAAATTCATTTGCTTATATTATTTATCATTTATTGATATATATGTTTTCTGTCTTATCGGATGGCGTATTCTACGTTAAACTTAATGGCCGTGTCTCTGACACAGCCTGCAGGGACAGTCCGTGGCCGAAGGCCTCGGACAACCGTCTGCTGTAATTTTTATATTTACCAACGGCATTTGATTCAAGTCCGTTTAAAAAAAAATATTATGTTCAATTTTTTTAAACTTAATTTAATTTATGTATTTTAATTAATATTTTTATTGAAATAAGTTCTGCGAATGTTGAGAGGGCCGCCCTAATATTAAAAAAGGTTTACCTTATCGAGTCTTCGCATTAGCATTCGAGCGTTGTGTGAAAGCTTTACGCTTTACAATTCAAAATTAATGTTACAACAGTTTTATTGAAGCTTTCGCAAAAAAGCTTTATTACGTTAGCTTACTGTTTGTTTCACTTTTTACTAGATACATGTTGCCAAGCAACATTAGCTTGCTGTTCGTTTCACTTTTTACTAGATATATGTTCCTAAGCAATGTTGAGCAACCAAAAACACTCAACCAAACACCACACATATGTATGTTTTTAAACAATTTTCATTTGAGAAATTAAAATACTAGAGATATATCAACCAATATGAAATGTATATCAAACGAAAGATAACATCTTCATTTACCTACAAAAAAAATGTTAAAAAAATTCATCTAGCCGTTTCCTCAAATTCAATGAAATAAAGATTACAACAATAAAAACCAGACATGACTCCTCATACCGTAAGGTAAGAAGTATTCTACGTCAAAAACATTTGAAATTCCTTAACAATTAGTGTGTTTTTTTTAAAGAAATCATATCACTCAAATTGGAAAACCGTCATATCGTATATAAATATTTACATAGAAGATCGTTTTACTTTAATAAATTAAATATTTTAAAAACATTCCAATTCAAACATCTAATTTCCTGACTTTGGATTAACTTTTTGACAAATTTACAGCATTACGAGTTTTTGCTGAAAATATTTCAAAAGAAAAATGGCAGGAGTTCTTAAGTCGATCATTTCCAAATTTCGAAATTTGTATTTCCTATTCCTCAATTTGATGTGTGATTTTTGGAGAAAAAGAACAAAATAAACTTCAAATCGAAAATTTTGAAAGCGAATTATAAAAACCATAATTTTACAATTTTAGATTGTAAAAGCAGAATCATAGTAAAAATGCCAAGTAGTCGCAGTAGATACAACAACAATTGAGGGCAAGAACAACAGGCATTTTATTCTGGTTAGGCTCTCCTCATGTCAAAGTTAACACATACGTATACCAACAAATAAATGTAAACATAAAAGTACAAAAACAAAACCTTTGAATTTGATAGAAGCGGCCAATTAAACAAGGAGAAAAGATTGTAATCAGCTGTCTACGGAGTTTACCTTCTCATTCTACCATGAGCAGAATAGTTAATAAAGTCCGCAAAAACGAAAAATATTTGTAATTTTTTACAAAAGTTGGAAAATAATATATTTTATAATTTAAACAAGAAGATTATTACCAGTATTAAAACATGTTAATATACATAGAATAAATTTCGCTCATTTCACTTTTTAAAAATAAAATGTGAAACACGTGACTAGTTGTAATGTTTTACTACAAAAAAATATTTATGATCTCTTAGTTTTAGAAATTCTTACGGTTATGTACTGTTTTTTTTTTTTGATTTCTCAATAACTTAAATTGTTACTTTTCTGTACTGAGTTTTATGATTTTTATGATACATAATACAAAAAAAAGTAAGTTTTCTTAATTGTGCTGCCTTTTTTCCTCGATGTACTTCTTGGTTGGGTTCTAATCTGGCATCCCTAATGTTGTGTATCCTCATAGAGAAACTTACATTTATACATACATATATTATTTCGATTAACAGCCAAAGTCACGATCTCGAAAGAAAACCTAAGCGAACGAAAGCCAGTCGCTCACTTTCGTTCTAATCCCTGCCTCTAATTGTTATTGTATAGTTGTGCGTTTACCAAATCAGAAGCCACTAACTATTTTCCCTGTCGGCTTGGCGACCGAAAATTACAAAACCAGTAACTTGCCTTTTGGTTGTCACATAGCTGGAAATCAAATACATAAAAGCTTGAAACAAAACCAATTTAAATAGAATTCAATGGTAGAAACACAATGGACAGAAAATAATGTCATCATAAAAAATTTGTTATTAAAATATATTTCCATTTCAGCACAAAAACGCCAACTAAGCAGCACTCTTATCTCTCCGGGAAATTAAATGGCGAACGTCAACTTCATGTTATTCAGGAGGTTTCTGTGGCACAGCTGATCGAAAAGCCACTAGGGAAATGATGTAGAATGAGAGATCAAAGAAGACATAAAGATTACAGAACATTCAGCGAAGTAAGTTTAAAAGTGTTTGATTGATACTAATGACAGCTAAATCACGGTTGCATCGAACGAAAATACGCTTTCCCTTTTCTTTCTGTAAGTATTACGCCAACCAAAGAGTAAATTACCAAAGCAATTCGAACTCGGTGAAATGGCCAACTACCTCGTTGTCATGAAGAGGCATCGAAGAGAGTATTGGGGGCTTTTTAGTTTTGCTCTGTTTTTTATTGCTTTGAACAACAACAACAACAACAACACACGACAAGTCGACAGATCAAGAATGATAGAAACAAGATTACGCATTGCGCAGGTCCGTTATTTCTCTCTCAGCAATCAGCAATTTTTATGACGTCACTTGTGGCTTATTTTGTGAGCACAACCTTGATTTAATATGGAAAAGTGCTAACATTTCAATTAACAAGGAATTTAATGCAATAAACATTGTTTTAAACATTAAAACATTTCTTTATTTTTCATAATGCTATGCGACTAGGGCATTGTTTTTATCATTCTTTCTTTATTTTTCATAATTTCTATTGAAATTCGATTGAAATAGCACAATATTTTTAAAGAAGTTTAATCATTCAAAAAAATAAAACATAAATAAATATTTTTTAATTATTTATTATAGGTATTTTACGATTCTCAAAGCATTAAATTCCTTGTTAAATTGAAATGTTTACACTTTACCATATTAAATCATTGTTGTGCTTACAAAATAAGCCACAAGTGACGTCATGCGCAGAGAGAGGCAATTTTTGCACAGCCTACCGCGTAATCTTGTTTCTATCATTCTTGCCGACAGATCGTGTGTCTTTTTTGAGCGAAAGTTTGAAAGCTTCGTTTGATTGAATTTTGAAAGTTTGAAAGCTTCGTTTGATTGGAGTTTGTGGGAGAGGGTGTAAGTGTGGTTCGATTTTGTACTGAATTGAATATGGTTTCGTTCTCTTGTTAGTGGCTCCCAAATCAACTGTTTGTCGCATAACAAGAAAGCAGACGTTAATGTTCGATATCGTGACTTTGGTTGTAAGATACCTTACCAACCCCCTCAACCATATCAAGCAATGTAAACAACGTTAATCTCTTGAATTTAAGTTCTCTTAATTCAAACTCTTTGCTTTCTACAGTTTACAAATTAACTTACCTTTGTTGCAATTCTTCTATTGATATTGTCTATCAGTTGATACATACACAATATACACTACACAACACACAAAACAAAACACTGGTATTTTTCTTCTTGTTTTATATTTAACACAAGACATTTTGTGATTAACTCTGCTTTTGGTGAAGAAATTTATGAATGAAATAATTCACTTTCCTTTGATATTTTCATATTCACTTATGGTGAAATGGCTGAACTTCATATTTATACACTTTTCGTTGGATTTTACACAGAAATTAGCACACTTCTTGCGAGATTTACATCAGATTATAATTTTCGCGATAACAAAAAACTTATTTCCTCTCTCACTTGATATAGAAACAACAAACACACACATGCAAAACAGACTACCACTATTTTTCTTCTTTTCTTTCTTTTACATTTATCACAAAACATTCTGTGACGAACTCTGCTTTTGGTGAAGAAAATTTAGAATCTTTAAACGGCTTTGAAATAATTAACTTTTTTTTGGAATTTTGACATTTACTTATGGTGAAATAGCTGCACTTTAGATTCTTCCATTTTTCTTTGGATTTCACACATAAATTGAGAAACTTTTCGCGACATTTACGGCACTTTGTTATTGTCGCGATCTTCACTTATTCTGCTCGCATTTGGCACTGAGGATATGAAAATACGATAGAGGTGATTAAGTAGGTGGGGTTGCCAGATTCTGTTGAATTCTTATTGGATAACCAGATATGGGGATTCTTGTTAAATTATATTTAATTAGGCGTGTGTCTGTTATACGGCTTACTCTCCGAGAATTAAAAAAAAATAAGTGGGTCGGGAGAACGTGTTCTTTTAATCAAAAAAACTAAAAGGACAAAATCTGGGCCAATGCATGGTTTCGGTGTTATAGACCCCGAAATTTCAGAGAGGGTACTGCATAAAGCTATTGATATGATCACTTTTTTCTATAAACCAAGTCAAAATAAACTCAAAAAATTATTTTCCATTTTTCGAAAACTAGCTTAGTTATCGAGTTATCGCATGTTGAAATTTTGAATAATTATCGAATATTTTCTTTTACTTTTTTCAAAAATAGAAATCATTATACCACAAAAATACTATGCCAAAGCCGCGAAGCCGGTGTTTGACGTACCTCTGAGGAAATGTCCCTTAGTCTGGCCAAGCAGAAATCTCTATACCATTTATCATTTTTCGATAACTCGCTTAGTTATCGAGTTATCAGATGGTGAAATTAATTGTGAAAAAAATAAACGATTCGATAATTTTCCCAAATTTCAACATTCGATAACTAAGCGAGTTATCGAAAAATGCTAAATAGATTTTTGAGTTGTTTGATTGACACTAATGACACTTGCATTTTGACTTGTTTTAAGTGATAATATCAATAGCTTTACACAGTACTACCTTCACCCCATTATCCTCTAACATATTTGAAATATCGGGGACCTTAACTACGAAACAATGCATTTGCCCGATTTTGTTACTTTACTTTTTTGCATAAAATAGCGTGTTCTGCCCTCCCTCAATAAGTGTTTGTTTTTTGGAGTGTAAGCCGTCAAATAGACCTCCTTTAAGAGTCCATACAGAACCAGCCACGCTTCAGACGACGACGGAAAAAATCTCTAGCGTCTAAACGAAATGAGAGAGAGCGTTTGGCGACTTCGTTTGTTTTTTCCTCTCTGCGTCGTGTATATTTGCGGTTCTTTTCTGGAATTTTTATGAAAGTTTGGAAAAATAATATTGTAGTTGTATGGGAATTAAATTGTTATTACTGCTTTTAAAAATATATACACTTTTATTGTATTGTGTTTAACAATATATTATTTTTAACCCTTTTCTTTAACCGGGTGTCCTCTGACACCTCATGTGATTTTTCAAATTCACAATACAAAAGTACATATTTTGCGAATTGATACCAAACTGCTGGCAGCACTAGTTGGCACGGTTGCAGACATTAACTCTCATGAAGAAGCTTTCTCTTATGACGTTGTTGTTCACTACAAGAAATTTTAAGTAAAATAGAACGAACATGTAATAAATTAGAATATAGATAAACTATTTATTTTATCTGACGTTTCAGTTCACACTTTTCATCGTGGGTTTGTACAAATGAGAGTTGTTTGACGAAAATTGTCTTACCCCAGGTGGACTTACAAAATCGATTGACTTAACTTTTTCATGTCGTTTTGGTATAAAACTGTGAAATTCAAATGAATTAATGTCTCTATCTGATATTATTGAACCCAAGCATTCCACCATCCAACGTTTACATGCAACCATACCTATGAAGTGCAAATTATTGAGAGAATAAACTTCTCTACTATGGTTTACTCTATGTAATATACTAGGCAGAATTTAAAGGAGAAGATGTATTTGACGGCTTACACTCCAAAAACAAACACTTTTTGAGGGAGGGCAGAACACGTTATTTTAAGCAAAAAAGTAAAATAACAAAATCGGGGCAATTGCATTGTTTTGGAGTTATGATGTTATCACTTAAAACAAGTCAAAATAAACTCAAAAATCTATTTAGCATTTTTCGATAACTCGCTTAGTTATCGAATTATCGGATGTTGAAATTTTGGAAAATTATCGAATAGTTTATATTTTCAAAACTAATTTCTCCATCTGATAACTCGATAACTAAACGGGTTATCGAAAAATGATAAATGGTATAGAGATTTCTGCGTGGCCAGCCTAAGGGACATTTTCCGCAGAGGTAGGTCAAACACCGGCTTCGCGGCTTTGGCATAGTATTTTTGTGGTATAAAGATTTCTACTTTGGAAAAAAGTAAAAGAAAATATTCGGTAATTTTTCAAAATTTCAACATGCGATAACTCGATATCTAAACGATTTTTCGAAAAATGCAAAATATTTTTTTGACTTGGTTTATAGAAGAAAGTGATGATATCAATAGCTTTATGCAGTACTTTAACGCCATAACCCTCTCTGAAATTTCAGGGTTCATAACACCGAAACCATACATTGGCCGAGATTTTGTCCTTTTAGTTTTTTCGATTAAAAGAACACGTTCTACCCGACCCAATTATTTTTTTAATTTTCGGAGAGTAAGCCGTATAATAGACATAAGCCTAATTATATACACTTGTAATTCGATAATCCGACTACATTCTGTAGTCCGAATTAATTGCAATTCTATAATCCGAATTGCATGATTTACACATGTTTTTAATGGAATTTCAATTGTAACGGAGGTATAACGTATTACAGCGAGCCGAACGTCGCAACTGAGCGAGAGTGTGCGCATTTTGTCATTGTTTCTGATTTATTGCGGGTGACCACACATAAAGTGAATAATAAAAAACGTTCTCATAAACTCTTGTCTCTATTATACCCTTTTCACATTTACCGCGTTTCAGCTGAAACGCCGGCGTTTCGCTCTCTTGAGATCATTTCGAAACCATGGTGTTCACATTGTACTTTTCTTAACTACTGTGGTTTCATGTGACGTTTCTCATTTCTGTTTTGTGTTTTCTGTATTGACTGTAAACAACACAAACGCACATTTGTGAATAAAGAAATATAAAATAACATTGATACATACATAATGTAAACAAACAGATTTGTTTTCCCTCATTTTTCTGACATTTGCTTTGAACCAGCAATGGAAATTTTTTCATTTTACTCCTTTTTTTAACTACTATTGGAGTACAACACTGTGCTCTCTCTCATTTTTACTGTGGTTTCAAACAAACTACAGTAAAAAGAGCATAATGTTTGCGTTTTTTTTGTATGGAAATAAGTGCCAATTAAAGTGTTTCGCTGAAATCATCGAAAGAGAGCGAAACGCCGGCGTTTCCGCTGAAACGCGGTAAATGTGAAAAGGGTATTAGATAAAATTAAAATATTAGATAGCCTGAAAAATGAAAAATCAGGCAAAGACCTTGCGAACCAATTCGGAGTAGGACGTGCTTCTATCTCTGATATTTAAAAAAACGTAATGAGCTAAAAAGGTTTGTAAGATGTACACTTATAACTGATATGTAAGTTTATAATTTTTTGCTTTGTGTATAGTTTTTCTGCGAATTCTAGCGCTAAAAATTTAAAATTGCGTAAAACTCTAAGAGTTTCCCGATTTCGAACAAGATTTCGTCGCGTGAAATCGTTTGCAAAAATCCAAAAAGATGTTTAAAGATTTGTATGGTAGTGACAAAACATTTAATACTTCATATGGATGGTATCAAAAATTCAAGACAAGATTCAAACTTCGTTATTTAAAAGTTTGTGGAGAAAAACTATCAAGCTAAGCTCATTTGGTACCTCAATTCATTCTGAAGTTAAAAGAATTGCAATGTACAGAAGGCTTATGCGACTCACAAATTTATAATGCAGATGAGTCTGCACTCTTTTGGAAATGACTTCCGAGTCATACTTTGGTACATACTAAAGAAAGATGTGCTCCTGGAAGAAAAATGTTCAAAGAACGAGTAACTTTTCTCTGCTGTGCTAATAAATCTGAAGATCATAAATTGCGTATTACGGTTGTAGGAAAATCAAGGAAGCGGCGTTCATTTAAAAATGTTCCTCCAGTTGAATACTATGCATCTAAGAATGGTTCGATGACTTCATTTATATTTTCGGAATGGTTTGACAATTCTTTCGCTCCGCAAGTAAAGGCGTACCAATCTGAAAACAATCTGGAACAAAAGGCCCTGCTCATAATAGATAACGCACCTTGTCATCCCGCTGTACTTTCTCATGAAAATTATAAATGCTTGTTTTTACCACCTAACTGCACATGTTTAATTCAACCCATGGACCAAAATGCCATTAGAATAACCAAAATGTCATATAAAAAGTCACTCATATGTCATATAATGGGAAGAGATGAAGATTACGATAAGGCACTAAAGTCATTTACATTAAAAGACGCATGCGTTTTACTCAAACATTCTTGGGCCAACCTTCGGAAGGACGTTAGTAAAACTTGCTGGTCAAAAATATCTGACGAAAATTGGATCTCTGAAGACGACATACCATTGGCTATCCTTCGACAAAATATAAATTCTATAGAAACACCAGAAGAAAGCATTACAGTGGATTTTATTAGGGAACTTGTTCCAAACAATATACACGTAAATTTAACCAATGATAATGTAAATGAATGGATTGAAGAAAACTACAATACTGATAATGAAAGTGAGAGTCTAACGTTGTCCGCAGACGATGAAGCTGAAATTCAGGTGGAAAATGTCGGTCAAATATCTAATGCTGAGGCACTTACATGTTTAATCAAATGCATTCAATGGGCCCAACAAAAAGATCTTGCGGATGAAAAAGTAATACAGCTGACAGACTTGCGAAATGAAGCATTGGGGATATGTACAAATAGTGTAAAACAAACAACCATAAAATATTTTTTTAAACCCTAATTTTTTTTAATTTGTTTGTTTTTATTGGTATATCGGTTTAAAATAAAATGTTTGATTATTAAACTTCAGTAAATTAAAGCAATCCAATAATCCGAATGTTTCGATAATCCGAATGAGGGTCTGCAATTATTAGTTCGGATTATCGAATTAATACTGTATATAAGTATGTAATTCAACTAGAATCCCCATATCCAATTATCCAATAAAAATTCAACAGAATCTGGCAACCCCACCTAGTTAATCACCGCTATCGTATTTTCATATCATCAGTGCCAAATGCGAGCAGAATAAGTGAAGATCGCGAAAATAACAAAGTGCTGTAAATGTCGCGAAAAGTTTGTCAATTTATGTGTGAAATCCAAAGAAAAATGAAAGAAACTAAAGTGCAGCTATTTCACCATAAGTAAATGTCAAAATTCCAAAAAAAAAGTTAATTATTTCAAAGCCGTTTAAAGATTCTAAATTTTCTTCATCAAAAGCAGAGTTCGTCACAAAATGTTTTGTGATAAATGTAAAAGAAAGAAAAGAAGAAAAATAGTGGTAGTCTGTTTTGCATGTGTGTGTTTGTTGTTTTTATATCAAGTGAGAGAGGAAATAAGTTCTATGTTACCGCGTAAATTATAAAATGATATAAATCTCGCAAAAATTGTATTAATTTCTGTGTAAAATCCAACGCAAAGTGTATAAATATAAAGCACAGTGCAACTTCGATAGTCCGGAGATGCGCCAATCCGGTCTCTCCAATAAATCGGACGCTTTTACATTTCGGACAATTTAAAATTTGTACCTCTGCAATCCGGACAAATGTTTTTTTACGCAAGAACACCAATTAAGTACCACTGTTTTACTCTTTTTACCTACCATGTTTTGTTATTCGCACTATGAATCACACTTTACAGTGTCATTACTTCAGTTTCAGGACTCAAATGCTGCAGGAACACATAAGCGTGTTTCGTACCAAGTGCCATGTTTTTAAATAATAAACGCAAACATAAAACACTAACTTGAAAGGAAAAGTTTGATATTTTACAGTCTTGATGAGGGAATAACTATTAGGCAGGTTGCCGAAAAATTCGTTGTTTCAAAATCAACGGTTTGCGACATTTAAAAAAAGTAAGGAGAAGCTAAAACAATTTATTTCGAATACTATAGGACCCAGTAACATTTGAACCAAAATAATGTATTAAACAATTGTTATAATATAAAACTTTCTTTTAAGAAATAGAAAGTTATGAAAACATCAGAAAATCCAGAAGTAAAGGAAATGCTTTACACATGGTTTTTGCAGCAAAGGAACAATCATATAATGATTTAATCATAAATTTTAAAAACAAAGGCCAAATTATTTTATGTAAAGATGACGGGAGGACGAGTTTCAGCGATTTCTGGCTGGTTAGATAAATTTAAGTTACGGCATGGAATTCGTTATCTAAAAATTTGTGGTAAAAAAGTTTCCAGCGAGGAAAGCGCCGTAGAGCCTTTTAAAAAAAAAGTTTGCCGACATCGTTGCTGCAATGGATTTGAGTGAAGAGCAAGTTTACAATGCACACGAAACTGCTGCTTTTTGGAGAGTGATGCCTGGTAACACATGGATGCATGCAAAGAAAAAACCAGCCCCAGGGAGAAACATTTCCAAAGATCGTGTGACGTTTATGTCATGCTCAAATGCTGCAGGAACACATAAACTTCCTCTTTTAGTTATTGGCAACTTTGCTAATCCGAGGGCCTTTAAAGGTTGTAAGATTACGTCACTTTTATTTCTTGGTTTAAAAACCATTTTATTTTAAAAGTAACAGAGTTTCTAACACAAGTTAACAGACCACTAAAAGCATTATTAATATTAGACAATGCTGCTTCACATCCAAAAGCGGAAGAAATTAATTTTGACCCAAATTTCAGAGTTCTTTTTTACCACCAAATTGTACGGCTATCTTAAAGCCCATGGATCTAAATTTAATACAAAATGTGAAGGTTGCTTACAGAAAGCAATTACTGCACCACCATATTTTATCAGAAAATGCTGATGAAGTCGACGTGGTTAAAGTTTTAAAAATGGAATAAATATTCAGAAAAGCTGGTAGGCATTGTGCCCAAAACCTGCATCGTGTTGGGATGATGGAAATATGATACCGCTTCAGGTTTTGCGGCATGCACTGCAGTCTGATAGCATGTATTCTAACATAAAATCCATCCAAAATAGGTTGGATCTATGAATATCAGTAATAACATCACTGAAGAAGATATCAATGATTGGGCAACTGGTGCAAATGAATGGTCATTGGATTTTTCAGAAGAAGAAATAATACAACACGCTCAACCAAATGAAACGTCAGTGCTGCTTACGGACTCGGAAGACGACTTTGTAGTAATGGATGGAAAATCAAAGATCTATAATGCAGATGCAAAGAAATCATTTGCAGTTTGCATTCAGTGGCCTGAGGAAAATAATTTGGATATGTAGGATATTCTCTTGTTGAGGAGGCTAGAAGAAAAAGCCAAAATCAACCACCTTAACAAAGTTAATCAGCACAAAATAACTTCGTTTTTTAATAAAT
The DNA here is from genome assembly GCA_963931995.1 of Phaonia tiefii. Taxonomy (NCBI): domain Eukaryota; kingdom Metazoa; phylum Arthropoda; class Insecta; order Diptera; family Muscidae; genus Phaonia; species Phaonia tiefii. Next base: position 177,741,279 of record OZ008367.1, on the reverse strand, counting down.
CATAGTATGTATGTTCATATTAACATATATGTATATAGTTAATAAAAATATGGATTTTATTTAATAGTATTTTTGTTTTTGCATAAATAAATCTGCAACAAAAGAGTAAATTCATGTTTAAATTCACTTAGAATATTTCAAAAATTTCAAATAGTCCGGGCAACTCGATAATCCGACCGAGCCTAAAACTATGTATGTGTCCGGATTGTCGAAGTTGCACTGTAATTCAACTAGAATCCCCATATCCAATAAAAATTCAACAGAATCTGGCAACCCCACCAACTTAATCACCTCCAGTGTTGCCATTTGAAAAAAATATTTCCGACCAAACATTTCCATAAAACCGACCAAAACCCCTAGTAGCTGACCAAAATTGTGAAATAAGTCCTAAATTCTTTTAATATTCTTGTAACATACATTTTTTATTTGAATAGGCATTGCTTATAAAAAAATAATATTAAGTTAGTAATTCAGTCTTTTTAACATTTTAATTACAATAACAAAAATGTTGGTAAAATATAAAATATATGGTAAAATATATGATAAAAATAAGAAGTAACATTTTTCTACACAAGTCATATCTTCGGCAATTGTTACAGGTTAAAGTCCGTGCATTTCATAAAAACAAGAAATAAAATATAAATTGAGGCTATCCCATTGCTCAACTTTTCTATTTCTTACACCTTCAAGTGATAGCCATCTAGTCCCGCTAATGCCTAATATTTTGTGGGGTTTTACTGCACAATATTCTTTAAATTCGTCTATTCGTTTGGGACTGTGCGAAAAAAAGACATAAATTTTACGGCAAAGAGACTCAATAAGTGTTGGTAACTTTTTACAAGCATATCTGGCACAAAGATTAAGTGAATGGCAAGTGCATTTTATGTAAAATAAATCCGATTAACGGGTATGCAACGATTTTAGCCCACTGATATCTCCAGCCATGTCATTAGCACCATCTGTCGCCAAACCAATTAAATTTTTTGACGGAATACTACGTGAAGCCAAGAAGTCCTTTATTAACTTGCAAATGGTCTCCCCATTAGCCTCAGCAACCTTCAGCATGGCTAGAAACTTGTCTTGAATCCCGAAATTGAGGAATATTTTATTGTTTCGTCCACAATTAAGGAAAACCTAATTTTTCTTTAAAATAGAAACTATACCATAACTTGCCTGGTTTCCAATATAGGTCACTGTTTGAGTTGATTTTGTCCTCCCGCAATGCAGTAATTTTGCTATTGAAGAATCTGGGCAACACTCAATAAGTAAAGCAGGCAGATAGTACATTAATAAAAACGGTAGATTATGTGTAATGCAAAACATTACTAACGCATATTCCGCTTATGTGACTTGTTTTTGTAGCTTTTGTTCCTCCGCATTACAAAATTTGTTGATCTTCAGATTTTGATTTCTCATGTGCTTTTAGGTGGGTCAAATGACATATCAATGACTTGGAGTAAAGCACCGCAATATGCGGACACATATTTTTCTTGCAACCAAGTAAATGAGTTCAGTCATTCCAACCGAAACTTTCTCTTTACGTTTACTTGTGTTTCACTACCACCACTGGAAAATGAGAGTTTAAAAGATTTATAAATAAAAACATTTAAAATTTTACATCAATGTCTCCCCAGTCCCTTCATGGGATGTAATGGGAAACCATTTATTTTTATTTATTTTTGTTATCTTCAGTCCTGTTAGAGACATCATAATTGTTATCTTCAGACCTGTTAGAGACACCACTGTTGTTTACTTCAGCCTTCTTAGTTAGCCCTTTTTGTTAAATACTTAAAAAAAGTAACAGGCACAATATTAGTATTTCCAAATGTAAATAAATTAAGAATGAAGCCTCGTTGTCATATCACATGACCACGTTCTTAATGTTGCAGGACGTTCTTAATGTTGCAGGACATATTTCCCATCAAGTTTACTCACTTGTCCATGTTTTTAATTTTGACAAAATTAAAATTGTTTCTTTTCACAGCAATAGATTAGATAGATAGATCACTTTCTTTAAATATTAAGGAACAGTTTTTACGATGAATAGTCCAAATCACGAAACGAAGAACCATTGCAAAGTACAAAGCTAAGTTTTTTGCCCCGTCAAATACAATAGTGGTCTTCATGAAAGCTCGAAAGAACCTCGTAAACTCGAAAACATCGTAAACTTGCACAGCAAACGTCAAAACAAACAAATTTCCCATACAAAGCGACTTGGTCAGAAGTGGAATGTTTTCGAGGCAAATTTGCTGCGCAAACGTGGGATGGAGAAACGTGGAAACTTTTGACATTTCGTTGTCATCTGACTAGGATGGATAAATAAGGTGATAGCACTAGAACAGTAGAAAACATGCAATTGCTACTGCTACCACCTTATGCATCCATCTTGGTCAGCTGATATAGTTTTGAGCACAACTACGCTGAGCAACTTTACCTGGTGCCTCATGCAACGGTGCGAGGGAAACTTGCGCTGAGCAAAAGTTCTCGGCTTTCACGTTTGCATGAATGCCGCAAGTGACTTCTTTGGCGGCAAGTGCCAAATCACAATTCAGTGCGTTGGCGCACACGAATGTACCAACCTATGGAAAAATGGATGTTTCAAATGATGGCTAACTAAAATTAATGATGGGTACGTCTAAAACGGACCAAAATCGAATTGGTCGGGCCATCCGACCAAATCATAAAATTTAAAATCCATCCGACCAAATTTGGTAGGATTCTACCAAAACGGCAACGCTGATCACCTCTATGGTATTTTCATATCCTCAGTGTCAAATTCGAGCACATTAAGTGAAGATCGCGAAAATAAAAAGTGCCGTAAATGTCGCGAAAAGTTTGTCAATTTATGTGTGAAATCCAAAGAAAAATGGAAGAAACTAAAGTGCAGCTATTGCACCATAAGTAAATGTCAAAATTCCAAAAAAAAGTTAATTATTTCAAAGCCATTTAAAGATTCTAAATTTTCTTCACCAAAAGCAGAGTTCATCACAAAATGTTTTGTGTTTAATGTAAAAGAAAGAAAAGAAGAAGAAAAATAGTGGTAGTGGTCTGTTTTGCATGTGTGTGTTTGTTGTTTCTATATCAAGTGAGAGAGGAAATAAGTTTTTTGTTATCGCGAAAATTATAATCTGATATAAATCTCGCAAAAAGTGTGCTAATTTCTGTGTAAAATCAAAATGTCTTGTGTTAAATATAAAAAAAAAGAAGAAATATAGCAGTGGTTTGTTTTGTGCGCGTGTGTAGTGTATATTGTGTATGAATCGACTGATAGACAATTTCAATAGACGAATTGCAACAAAGGTAAGTTAATTTGTAAACTGTAGAAAGTAAAGGGTTTGAATTAAGAGAACTTAATTTCAAGAACGAAAACATATTGAATTCAGTACAAAAACGAACCCCACTTACACCCTTTCCCTAAAATCCAAGCATTCGAAGCTAGTCGCTCACTTTCGTTTAAAAACGACCCACTATCTGTCGCCTTGTCGTACGGATGGTTTTACGTGTGTTTGTTGTTCCATGCAATTACACACAGAGCAATACTAAATGCCAGTATTACTCTCTTCGATGCCCTTTCATGACCAGGAGGTAGTAAACCATTTCATCGAGTTCGAGTTGCTTTGTTAATTTACTTTTTGGTTGGCATAATACGGACATAAATAAAAGGCCATGCGTATTTTTGTTCGACGCAAACATAATTTAACTGTCATTAGTATCAATCAAACACTTCTAAACTTAGTTTGCTGAATGGTCTGTAATCTGTATGTCTTCTTTGGTCTCTCAATCTACATCATTTTCCTAGTGGCTTTTCGATCAGCTGAATATGAAGAATAACATGAAGTTGAATAACATGAAGTTGACGTTCACCATTTAATTTCTGAGCGAGAAAGAAGAGTGCGGGGAAACAGTAACTGCAGGTGCGGCAAAGTTGGTGTTTTAGTGCTGAAATGGAAATATATTTTAATAATAAATTTATTATGACATTATTTTCTGTCCATCAAAACAACAAGTACATCGAGGAAAAAATATGTATGTCTATCAAAGATAGGGGTGAAAGGGCAGCAACAGGTAAAACTTGAAATAAGGGGAACATTAGTTTGGGGTGATTGGGAATGTGCTAATAAGAGTGTTTGCGGCAAAAAAAGGATAGAGAGGGTAAAAATTGAAACAACGAGAAATTTAGTTTGTAATGATTGGGAATTTATTCAAAATAGTGTAGTGTCTAAAAAATGGTTGAACTTCAGAAATAGTCAAATTAGGTAAAACTTAATAAAGCAAACAAAAATCACATGGGGTGTCAGGGGACACCCGGTTGGAGAGAAGTTCCTTTCGCTGTATATTATTACTATATAATTTAAATGGGTCTTTAAGAAAATATACTTTTTGTAAAATTATAAATTTTTTTAAGAAATTTTTTTTATAGAATGTATTTTTTTTAAAGTATATTTTTAGGTCCTTTTTGTAAGAATGTGTATTATATTTGCCCGAAAAGGCCCTTTTTTAAAGAGAGGTACTTCTTTTATTAAGAAAACGGATATGAGTATGAATTTTGTTTACGATGTACTTTTTTTAAGAACAGGTACTGTTTAAAGAAGAGGTAGCCTTTTTAGGAAAATTTTATTTTTTTAAGAAAATTTACTTATTTTCAGAAGGCTATATATCTCACGAAAAGAAAAGACATTATTTTATTTTTAAGAAAAGGAATGTTTGTAAGAAAAGGCATTTTTTAAGAGAAGGTATTTCTTTGAAAAAAAAGTTTTTTTTAAGAAATTGGAGTTTTTTTTTAGAATTGGTCCTTTTTTCAAGAATTGGTACATTTTTAAATGTAGGTACTTACCTCAAGAATAAGTTATTGTGTTCCACAACAAATTTACTCTTTGAAGAAACGGTAGTTCTTTAAGAAAACGCAATTTGTTGTATGAAAATGTACTTTTTTAAGAAAAGTTACTTATTTAAAAAAAAATATTTTTAAGAAAAGGTACTTTTTGTAAGAAACTTTAAATTTTTTAAGCAAATGTACTTCTTTAAGATAAGGTATTTTTTTAAGAAAAGGTACTTCGTTTAAGAATATGAATAGGTATTTTTTTTTGAGGAAATTTACTATTTTTAAGAAACGGCACTTATTTAAGAAAATGTTCTTCTTTTACACTTCTTTCACTTTAGCTTTTCTAAATTTATTTTTTATTGGGTTCAAAACTAGAATATATTATATTGGTTAAATATTGGTTAAGGCGCCACCTAGAAAACTTCCTATTAAACAAGAAATTTCCCAAAATATGTTAGTCTAGACACAACCAAAAGCAAAAGTACCCAATATAGTTGATAATACTGGGTTATAGCATAATAGTGTTGAAAAAACGTGGTTTAATTTATTTCATTTAGCCCCCATCCGCAATAAGGAACTTCGTTCCAAAAATACATGACATTATTTAAATTTGTTAAAAATTGTATTTGTACGTAAAAAAAAGCAAAATATGCGAGAAGTAATACGAGAAGTGTATTTAAAAATATGTAAAAATGCGGCCAAATCGTTTAAAAAGTGTTAAAAATAAAATATGTGGATAAAAAAGTTCTAAAAGGCGTAAAATTTCAAAATGCCAGAAAAATCGTTTGGAAAGATTAGGAATGTATTAATAATAGTGTAATAAAATGGGTGACCAAAAAAATGGCAAAAAATGTTTAAACTTCAAAAAGATAAAAATTCGGGTTGGAATGGTTTATAACTTGTTCATGGGGTTGTGGATAATTTGGATCTAACACCAACCATGTTAGTAATTTTTAATTTTTTTCGAAAAACACCAGTATTTGCTGTTAATGTCAAAATTTTTGATATGCAATTATTAGTTTTGTATTGAACAAAATCAGATACAGCTATTTTTATCTGGTACAACAAAAACATTTTAAGTGACGGTTGACGTGATTTTTATTATCGTCGTTTAAAACTTACTACAGGCTAGCGAGATAATCTCAAAGTTAAAACTTAACTCCATTGTCGGCACTTTCCGTAAGACGCAGTTTAAAAATTCGGCAATCAACCCAAAGCCTTTATCATGTTTCCATTATTATTTAGAATTTTAGGGATTTTCATGTTTACCCTCACCCAGTAATTGCTGTCCATATTTGTAACACATTCTGAATCTTCCCCACAAACACTACTTACTAATTCCATACAGGTTTTGCCACTTATTGCAGTCGCACACTTTTTTCTTACTTTGTCCCAGATACTGCTATTTTAACAGAATCCCAAGCATTATGGATTTTTTTTCGGGCATTTTGCAATTTTACCTCATGATATACTTTTTTCATTCAGTTTTCCAAACGATTTGGTCGCGTTGTCAAGTAGAACACTTTTGCTCCACTTTTGCCCGTTTTTAACTACATTCACAATTCCTACATTCCTAACCTATCCAAACGATTTTGCCCGAATTTTCTAGATCTACTCCGTTTGCGCCCTTTTATCCACATACACAATGTCTCATTTCTAACATTTTCAAACGATTTTCACGCATTTTCTAGCTTTACCCTTTTCGCCCCTCCACCCGCTCCATTTGTTCATTTTTGAACCACATTCACAATTTGTGCCACATTCCTAACCTACACAGACATTTTTTCTCGCAATTTTAAGTTTTACCCATTTTGCCACCTTTTTACCGTTCTTATACACATTCAGAATTTTTGCACATTCCTATCCTTTCCAAAATATTTTCCTCGCATTTTCAAGTTTTACCCTTTGTGCACTCGTGTCCCCCCATCTTTTCCCGTTTTGCCAACATTCTAAATTTTTGCCACATTCCAAACGATTGTGCTCGCATTTCCTCGTTTCACGTTCCAAACCCCCCCACCCATCTGCTTTTTTCCAGCTTGCCAACAGGCACAATTTTTTCCACATTCCAAACGATTTTGCTCGTATTTTCTAGTTTTATCCCTTTTGCGCCCATTTTATCCACATACCAAATTTTTGTCTCATTCCTAACCTTTTCAACCGATTTTCACGCATTTTCTAGTTTTACCTATTTCGCCCCTTTTTACCCTTTTTGAACTACATTCACAATTTTTGCCAAACGATTTTTCTCACTTTTTAAAGTTTTACGCTTTTCGCCCCCCATTTCCCCCCTTTTTTTTTACCAAAATTCCATATTTTCACATTTCACATTTTTTGAAACAATCCTATACTTTCCAAAAGATTTTTCTCGCATTTTCAAGTTTTATCCTTTTCTAACTACCCTCCCCCTTCTTTAACCGTTTTATCCACATTTACAATTATTGCCACATTCCTAATTTTCCCAATCCAATTTTCTCGCATCTTCAACATTTCCTTTTTCGCCCACTTTTTTACTGCATTTTGAATATGTATTTGCGTTCATAATCATACCATGCGACTTTTGTCCCATTTGTAAACACCTTCCCACCCTTCCCATTTTAAACACTACCATTCTTTCAAACAATCTTACCGTATTATCAAATTTTCACAATTTGCTGCCCGCTTCTCTATTTTTTCACCCATATGTACATTTTTATGTAAATATTAGAAGTCTCCCAAAAATACTTTGTTTAACAAAGTCGTAAGAAGATCGAAATTAAATGTGTCGGACAATGTTGCGCCTTACACTTGAGTTTGTTACCAGGAGTTAAGTTATTAAAAATAAATAGAAAACAAAACGACTTCGGTTATGGTCTAAATGCTGGTTCCGTAAAAGATCATCGGTAAATTCCAATAAAAACTATCTGTTTTGATGTTTTCTTTTTACATTCCAGTTTAAACTTTAAAATATTGGCCAGACCTGCCCTTACACTGAATGATATGTCGGCCCGAAATCAACAACAAAGTCAAATTTGTTTTTTTTTTTGCCCGACTTCCCAACCGCACCTAACACTGGGAGTTCAGTCGGTCCGACTCTGAAATCACAAACTCCGTAACAATACACTAAACTTTATAATTATGTTATTTTCGTTGATAACTGCATTCATATATTTGGCTTTGCGGTTTTCGTCATTGTTAACGCGACTTCCAAAATCCCCATGATTTATGTATATAAAATCTGGCAACCTTAAAAATATTGTTAGTCGATTACTTTATTTATTGTCAACTATTAATTATTTGTTAACGAAACGTTGTAAACGTCAAGTAGCGTCATAAATCTTCGCCATTTTTCCATAAACTACATAAAAAGCTAGTTGGCTTATACGCGGTGTCATTGGAGATATACATACATATATACAATTAAAGGAAAAGTTTCTAGTGGTTTCCAAACCAAAAGTAGGTTAAATTTAAAATAATTATCCTTAAAAATTGTTATTGTATTTCTTACAAATAGGAATTTTAATAAACACACACTTGTTGGATTAAATCAAGTCTTTTTTGAAGCTGGTGTGTTTTATTCAAAATCCAGTGGAAGCCATTAGCTCCGGCCTACCTGCCTTCTCAACAGTCATCTTTCTATCGAATTTATTTTTAGCGGCATAAAGAACGTAATTTCCATTGAGCTTAATGTAATATAAAACCATCCGTTAGCTCTCCTCAATTAGGTTCTTCTTCGACTTGCGTTTCACATATTTTATCTCTAATATTAATCAATATCACCACTAAATCAATTGAGTTGACACATTTTGTACAATGTTTTGAAAGAACTTTTCAGAAATCTTTTGAACTGTTGTAATTATTTATAATTCAACAACAATCCCCATATCCGTTTATCCAATAAGAATTCAACAGAATCTGGCAACCCCACATACTTCATCACCTCTATCGTATTTTCATATCCTCAGTGCCAAATGCGAGCAGTATAAGTGAAGATCGCGACAATAACAAAGTGCCGTAAATGTCGCGAAAAGTTTGTCAATTTATGTGTGAAATCCAAAGAAAAATGGAAGAAACTAAAGTGCTGCTATTTCAGCATAAGTAAATGTCAAAATTCCAAAAAAAAAGTTAATTATTTCAAAGCCGTTTATAGATTCTAAATTTTCTTCACCAAAAGCAGAGTTCGTCACAAAATGTTTTGTGATAAATGTAAAAGAAAGAAAAGAAGAAGAAAAATAGTGGTAGTCTGTTTTGCATGTGTGTGTTTGTTGTTTTTATATCAAGTGAGAGAGGAAATAAGTTTTTTGTTACCGCGTAAATTATAAAATGATATAAATCTCGCAAAAAGTGTGCTAATTTCTGTGTAAAATCCAACTCAAAGTGTATAAATATACAGTACAGCCATTTCGCCATAAGTGAATATGAAAATATCAAAGAAAAGTGAATTATTTCATTCATAAATTTCTTCACCAAAAGCAGAGTTAATCACAAAATGTCTTGTGTTAAATGCAAAAAAAAAGAATAGAAGAAGAAAAAGAGCATTAGTTTGTTTTGTGCGTGTGTGTAGTGTATTTTGTGTATGTATCAACTGATAGACAATTTCAATAGAAGAATTGCAACAAAGGTAAGTTAAATTGTATACTGTAGAAAGCAAAGAGTTTGAATTATGAGAACTTAAATTCAAGAGATTAACGTTGTTTACATTTCACTATAGTGTTGGTTTGCTGGGTGGGGTGGTGGGGGGGTTGGTATGGTATCTTACAGCCAAAATCACGATTACGAACTTTAACGTTTTCTTTCTTTCTTTGCGACAATCAGTTGATTTGGGAGTCACTAACAAGCCACTGAAAACATATTTAATTCAGTACAAAATCGAACCCCACTTACAGCCTCTCCCACAAAATCCAAGCAAACGAAGCCAGTCGTTCACTTTCGTTCAAAAAGCAACTTTCGACTTGTCGTTCGCAAGGTTTTACATTGGTTAGTGTGGTTGTTGTTCAAAGTAATAACACATAGAGCAATACTAAAAAGCCTCCATTACTCTCTTCATGACGACGAGGTAGTAGACCATTTACCGAGTTCGAGTTGCGTTGGTAATTTACTCTTTGGTTGGCTTAATATGGACAGAAATAAAAGGGAATGCGTATTTTCGTTCGATGCAAACATGATTTAGCTGTCATTAGTATCAATCAAACACTTTTAAACTTAGTTTGCTGAATGTTCTGTAATCTTTATGTCATCTTTGGTCTCTCATTCTACATCATGTCCCTAGTGGCTTTTCGATCAGCTGTGCCATAGAAACCCCCTGAATATATGTAAGTTTTTTTCTAAATCGTAGAACTCTAAGAGTTTGTATAAAGAGAAAATAGTTGAAAGAGTATCTCTTTGTTTATGTTGCTAGATTTGAATGATGGAATGCGTATGGTTTCGTAGTCGAGAAAATTTACAGCCTTATGCACTAAACACATAGACGACAGCAAGCTGCACGACGACTGACTTCAAATGTCGTTGGCGACATTTGTCGTTGTGTAGCCACCTTTTTAAATATTTTGAAAACGGCAGCTACAGCGTAAACAGCTGATATTGTGATGCCAATATGACGTTTATTAGACACACAAACAAACGATTTATGTTCTACAAAATAATTTATTGAAAAGGGTATTTGTTTTTGTAATTTCTTTACACGAAGTACAAGTATATATTTTATTTTCATTTTAGTTTGTTTATTAACGAGTGGATTAGAATACATTCCGAAGAGGCAGGAAATATTTAAAAGGCGAAGCCATATTTTGGCATACCCCCGGACGAAGACCGGCTACACAAGAAATCTTTATATAGCGAAATTATATTTTAGCATACCAAGAAGAAATAAAAATACATTCCGTTTTTCACTGAATATGTGTGGTTTTTTTACAAAACGTGAAAAATTGAAAGCGAGTTTGGGTTTGTGCACCTTGAACGCGCATAGTGCAACAATAATTTTTTCTGGGCAGAAAATTTTTCAATTCAGAATTATTTGTTTCAACTACGCTATCCACCAAAAAAAATTCGAAAGCCGGCTGATAAAACATTGAATAAATCCCAAAATGTTTGACACAAATTTTCAGTTTTTAGTTAAACGCCTTTAATCTCCAAATTATTACAACTACTTTAGTGCATTACCAACACTGTATCTGAATTGTCGCCTTTCAAAATAGAAATTAGTTTATATTGGCGACAACTGCAACGGTCGTTGTGCCGTCGTGCTGCTGTGACGCCGTCAAAGTAATCATTTTCATATAAACGTGTCTGTTTTAATTTTGACAGGTTGTCGCTCGTAGCTTGCTGTCGTCTATGTGTTTAATGCATTACCCACGTTCTCGAAAGAAAACCTAAGAGAACGAAAACCATTCACGCACTTTCGTTACATCCCTGGCTTTAAATGTTAGTAGGTGGTTGTGTGTTTACAAAATCGGAACTCACTAACTATTTTCGCTGTCGTCTCAATGCAATCGAAAATGTCAAAACCAGTCACTTGTCTTCTAGTTGTCGCATAGTTGGAAATCAAATAAAAGGTTGAAACAAAAACAATTTAAATAGAATTCAATGGAAGAATCACAGTGGGAAAAAAATTAAATGCCGAATATCAACTTCATGTTATTGCTTTGAACATGCGAAACCATTCGTAAAACCATGCGAATGGCTAGTCGAAAGATAGTGAATCGCATTGTGATGCGAAAGTGAGTAACGGGCTTTGTTCGATTTGATTTTGTCGGAGAGGGTGTACATGCGGTCCGATTTCGTACTGAATTGTATACGTACATATGTTTTCGTTAGCTTGTTAGTGGGTGCCATGGTTGAATTATCTATTAGGTAGTCGCATTAGCAATTCCGTCGTTAAGCTGTCAAAATTAGCTAAATAATGACAACCACTATGTACACAAAATGTGAAAAATTTTATAAGATTGTCTTACTTGATACAAAGTATATGCTATTAAATTGCATTTTGGCTGAAATTCTTTGAATTTTATTAACAAACAAAGAGAAACAAAATCGAATTTGACAGCTTACCGACGGAAAAGATGAAATAACCACAAATCCGCTGGGCTGACGCGTTTACCAGGTGGGTACCAACTCAGCTGTTTGTCGCATTGAAGGAAAGAGAACGATAACGTGTATAAGTGGTATAAGACTGTTACGTTTCTGTGAGAGGATCAGTGTTGCCAGAAGCCGTAAAAAAAGTTTGCCGAATGACCAACAAAATTGTGCAAAATGAAAAAGCAATTACACTAAAAAGACCAACAAATTGTGAATGCACAAAATGCCAAAATTAAAAGAAATAAATTTTTAATACAAGTACATATTTGCGTTTGTGTATATTATTTAGTACCTACTACATGTATATAATACAGTTTTACGCGTTTTTTGCATGTTTTTTATGGACAATGTCGTATAATTTTTATAAACACAGAAAATAAAATTGTGCATTTTTGATTCAAAAAATGTCACTAGGACATTAACATAAAAAAACCAGTTTTGTTTCTAAAAGCTGCGATGATTTATGAGAATTTTCTAGGCTGTTATTTTTAAGACCCTTTACACTTTAGTTTTGAATATTGTAGCTGCTACACTTGTTAGAAGTAAGCACTGAAATTTTAATCTGGGAGCCCATAACTTTTTGAGAAACAATGCAATACGTACCTACGGATTGTGCTTTTCAAATTAAATATTTGAACAAAAAATACTCTACGATAAGGAGTTTTCGAAAGTTTTATATTTTGTGTATAAGTATAATAACTATAATGACATTAATGAAAAAATAAATTCCACTTCTTAAATATTTTTTTTATGCAGTGGTACCTTAAGCTGTTTCCTTTGATTAGACAGTGCAACACATAAAATGGGCATTCCGATGTGAATTCAGTTTCTGAGAGTAGGTAGGTACATATCGAAACTAACAAAATGGCATTTGAGGTCTTACGGGATTAGCTCCAATTCAAACGCCTTCAGCATAATTGCTGCTAGAGACTAGGAGAAAAGGAAGATAAAGCAAACTGGTTTGAAACACATCCCATAATTAATTGATTGTAATTTCTTTTAATTGTAATTTTTTGAGATATTTCTTTACATAATTTATCATAACTCATTTTCCGGTTTTGTTGAACAAAATTTGAGAAAATGTAAGGTTACATTATCTTCAATTTATGCCTGCAGCATATTTTGATTTGATCAATAATTTCGGAGTTATCAAACAAATTGTGACAAGCAAATTTTTTTTTTCGCTAAAATATAATTTTTACTTTCTTTAAAAAATCATGAACAATCGAAAGGAGGAACAAGTGTTTGAGTTTTATGACTTTAGCATAAAGTTACATATCTTATGAATAATTCAATTCAATATTTAACTGACGGGTACTTATGAGTGGCCGCATCTGTTAATGGAGCATATACATTTACGTGATTCAGCCTTCTAAAAACAGGGTAACAAAACAAAGTAACTTTTCTTAAAAAAGAAACTTATCTTAAAGAAGTACATTTGCTTAAAAAAAGTAAATTTTCTTAGAAAAAGTACCTTTTCGTAAAAAAAGTATTTTTTTGACGTAGAATACGTCTTACCTTACGGTATGAGGAGTCATGTCATGTCAGGTTTTTATTGTTGTAATCTTTATTTCATTGAATTTGAGGAAACGGCTAGATGAATTTTTTTAAAATTTTTTTTGTAGGTAAATGAAGATGTTATCTTTCGTTTGATATACATTTCATATTGGTTGATATATTTCTAGTATTTTAATTTCTCAAATGAAAATTGTTTAAACACATGCACTCAAACATATGTGTGGTGTTTGGTTGAGTGTTTTTGGTTGCTCAACATTGCTTAGGAACATGTATCTAGTAAAAAGTGAAACGAACAGCAAGCTAATGTTTCTTGGCAACATGTATCTAGTAAAAAGTGAAACAAACAGTAAGCTAACGTAATAAAGCTTTTTTGCGAAAGCTTCAATAAAGCTGTTGTAACGTTAATTTTGAATTGTAAAGCGTAAAGCTTTCACACAACGCTCGAATGCTAATGCGAAGACTCGATAAGGTAAACCTTTTTTAATATTAGGGCGGCCCTCTCAACATTCGCAGAACTTATTTCAATAAAAATATTAATTAAAATACATAAATTAAATTAAGTTTAAAAAAATTGAACATAATATTTTTTTTTTAAACGGACTTGAATCAAATGCCGTTGGTAAATATAAAAATTACAGCAGACAGTTGTCCGAGGCCTTCGGCCACGGACTGTCCCTGCAGGCTGTCTCAGAGACACGGCCATTAAGTTTAACGTAGAATACGCCATCCGATAAGACAGAAAACATATATAACAATAAATTCATTTGCTTATATTATTTATCATTTATTGTTATATATGTTTTCTGTCTTATCGGATGGCGTATTCTACGTTAAACTTAATGGCCGTGTCTCTGACACAGCCTGCAGGGACAGTCCATGGCCGAAGGCCTCGGACAACTGTCTGCTGTATTTTTTTTTAAATAAGTACACTTTCTTACAACAAATTGTCTTTTCTGAAACAACTACATTTTCTTTAAAAAGTACATTTTTTTGTGAAATAAAGTAACTTTTCTTGAGATAAGTACCTACTCTTAAAAACGTATCTGCCTTGAAAAAGGACCAATTCAAAAAAATTCTATTGCATAAAAAATCCAATGACAAATAACTTTTCTTGAGATAAGTACCTACTCTTAAAAACGTATCTGCCTTGAAAAAGGACCAATTCAAAAAAAATTCTATTGCATAAAAAATCCTTTTCTTTAACAAAATATCTTATCTTAAAAAATATCTTTTCTTACAAAAAATCCTCTTCCTAAAAGTACCTCTTCTTAAAAATAAAATAATACCAATTCTTTACTTTTGATAATAACCTTTCTGAAAGTAAGTACATTTTCTTAAAACTTATCTCAAAGAAGTACCTCTGCTTAAAAAGAAGTAAATTTTCTTAAAACTTATCTCAAAGAAGTACCTTTGCTTAAAAAAAAGTAAATTTTCTTACAAAAAGTACCTTTTCTTAGAAAAAGTTATTTTTTTTTAAATAAATGCCTCTTCTTAAAAAAGTACACTTTCTTAACACAAATTGCCTTTTGTTAAAAAACTACGTTTTCTTTAAAGAGTACCCTTTTTGTGAAACAAAATAACTTTTCTTGAGATAAGTACCTATTCTTAAAAATGTATCTAGTCTTGAAAGAAGGACCAATTCAAAAAAAAAATCTATTTCTTAAAAAAGCCTTTTCTTCCAAAAAATTACTTCTCTTACAAAAATATCTTTTCTTACAAAAATTTCCTTTCTTAGAAGTACCTTCTTTTCTTTTGATAAGTAGCCTTTCTGAAAGTAAGTACATTTTCTTACAAAAAATAACCTTTTCCTAAAAAGAGTACCACTTCTTTAAAAAGTACCTGTTCTAAAAAAATGTACTTCTTTGTAAATTCATACTCTTATGGCTTTTATACGATTACTTCTTCTTAAAGATAGTAGTGGTTTTCATGAAAGCTCGAAAGAACCTCGTAAACTCGAAAACATCGTAAACTTGCACAGCAAACGTCAAAACAAACAAATTTCCCATACAAAGCGAATTGCACTAAAGAGGAAAGTTTTCGAGGCAAATTTGCTGAGCAAACCTGGAAAAAGAAACGTGAAAACTTTTGACATTTCAATGTCAATATTTTTGTATTGAAAAAGAGAGATGGTTTTTGATTTACATATGTGAAAAAACTAAAATAACGGAATAGGTAAAGCGTATACGTATGTATATGTTTTAAAATTTATTATTAAACAAAATTAACAGAAGTCCAAGCGCAAGCGCTCGAAATCCATTGTGGAAGCAGTGAAAAATAACCAGGAATCACTTTCTTTACGGTGCGTTTACACGGGACAGTTTGAGACAAGATAGTGGAGAATATGTATTAGTTGTCACAAAGAGAAAAATTGTTTGTGTGACGTACGCGTCCAGCCAGTTATAAAGACAGTACAGTTTTAAGTAACCACCGACAGTGTCATTTCGTGCTCTGATTTTTTGTTTCTTCGCTCTTTTGCCATTGTTTGGTCTTACTTCTCCAAATTACAATGGAACTGATGTACTCTGCAAAATTAGACATGTATTCATGTTTATATATTTGTATTGCCAAACAATATTTCAATAAAAATTAGCAAAATTTTCAAATACAAATATATTTCCCCAATTGTAAAGTCGGTTGCGATGTTTTGCTTTTTTCTCAAATTACCACGAAACGTCACCGATATGGCCGATGACTGAACTAGTAGAGGTTGACGCAGTAGGATTTGTTGTAATTATGTGAAAAAACAACAGGCATTTAGTATTTGTTTCATGACTCTAACCGTCAAATTCAACACAGATCCATATGAACAAACACAGTAAACAAAAAAGTACAACAAAATACACTGAATTTAGCAGATGGTATCATAAGAAAGCAAAATCAGTTGTTCTATTGCGACAACTTTTACTATTTCAGCCATGATCTGGCCGCTTATGTCAAATCTCTTGCCGAAGGTACTGCCGTTGAAAAATCAGAGACAGTGGCGAGGCAAGTGAGAGAATTGTAAGTGTGGTAGTAAAAATATGTGAATGTATTGCTACTGCCGGAGCAAAACTGTCCCGTGTAAACGCCAGGTTAGACATTGTTTTTAATTTTGCTTAGCCTTTTTTGACAAATGCACTGAGCATTTTTGACTATATACACTGAGCAACTTTATTTGGTGCCTCATGAAACGCTTCGGGGCAAACTTGCGCTGAGCAAAAGTTCTAGGTTTTCTTGTTTGCATGAATACCACTAGTACATTTTCTTGAAAAAAACATTAGCTTTTAATAAAAGAAGTACCTCTCTTTAAAAAATTACCTTTTCGGGGGAAAAAAATGTATACTACATATACTTACAAAAAGTATATATTCTTAAAGATCCATATAAATTATTATATTTTACAACGGGCGTCTTAGGCGTGTTCGAACTAACTAGTACATAATATATAGCGAAAAGAACTTCGTTCCAACCGGGTGTCCCTGACATTGGATGTGATTTTTTTAAATTCTGAGAATCATAAAGTCATCAACGTTTTTTCCAAAAAATTTTGAACATATCCTCGAGGAAATTTTTTAAATTGATTTCCGGCGAAACGCCGGGACAAGCATAACTTTTTTATGACCGACATAACTTTTCCCGGTAGTCAGAACCCCCGCCGATTTTGGCTTTTCCACAGCGTTATTTGTGCCGTACGTACGCTACGAGTTCGGCCAGACCAGGGGATTCTATGGCACAGCTGATCGAAAAGGTACTAGGCCGATGATGGAGAATGAGAGAGCAAAGAAGACAGGAACTAATTTTAAATAGTGTTTATTAATACTAATGACTGCTAAATTATGTTTTATTTTGTTTGAAGTGGAGAAAATACTCATTCCCTTTGATTTCTGTCCGTTTTATGTCCAACGAACGTGTAAAATTGGTAAAATACAGCAACAAATAAAACTCTATGAAATGGCCTACGACCTCGTCGTCATGAAGAGGCATCGAAGAGAGTAATGGAAACTCTTAAGTATTACTCTATGGCCAGACTTCACTTGTTATTTAAAGCAAAAAAGTCCAGCAAACTTCTTTTAATATTAAAATTTAATTTTAAAATTTAACGATTATTTAAATAACGTTTTAATAACTTCAACAAATTGTTGGTGCGTTCGATGCTCCATAATAAATTGTTATCGACTGCTCTGCACATCTGCCAAATACAAACTGACAAATGTCAACCAACTAGAAGTGGCGGTCAAAAAACATCGGGTTGGAACATTGAAAAACACCCGTACTTTCGAAGCGTTTTTGCAAATGCTTAACAATATAGAGGAAAAGGCTGGCATACTAAACATATTTTTGATCAATAAAAACGCAGAATTTTCACACTAGACTCTTAAATTTTTTGGTGTCTGAAAGTTTTTGAGAGGTCTTGTCTGTTTAAAAAATCGTCTGACCAAACCGCGCCATGCAGATTTTCTCTTTTAACCAATTTTATTTGAATTATCCCAGAAGTAAGCCATAAAAATACAATCAACAATCAATATATCTGGATAATAATACGTTCCTTTACAAAATATAAATAAAATGGTTTATAATGCTTTTTAGCATTTCCTACGTCATTTTGTAGGATTTGAAATTGTTTTTGTGCTTTAAGAACGAAATTAAAATACAAATATATCCATACATATTTGTAACTCCATTGACATGATTGAAAGCGGTGAATCATGGTTTTATTTGCTGTTGTTATTATTATGAATATTGTGTTGGGTTTTTGTACATTTTGTCTTTTTTTTAAAACTCAATTTTATGGTCGATATAACCTAAATATTCGTAACGCTCGTTTGGCCAACATTTGTGTCCCTCATAAAATATTAATGGATTCCTTGGTGTTGCCTGCAAAATATTTAAATGGCACACATCGTTAAAGACTGGCATCCAGAGGGCTGGAATGCGGTTATGCATTGAAATTGAAATTGTAGTTCTTGATGGACGTTTCAATGGAAAAAAACACACAATCATTTTATTAAAGGTAAATAAAGATGTCACAAGTGTTTAAAAGGAATAGTGTAAGAATTTTTTAAATGAGCAATAAACAATGTTAAGCTTCTCAGTGTAGCAATGTAAAATATTTTGTTGAACAAAGTAATATATAGGGCAGTTTGACAATTCCATGACTCGTTGAACAAAAGATGTGTGTTTCGGGCAAAAAACCTTTGATTTCTCAACATAGTCCATCGCTTTTCTGATTTGTTTAGTGCTTCCAAATAATAGATTTAGATCCTCAAAATAGGGGTTTGTGTCCGCTATGATGTATCGCTGAGCGATTAGTTCATGGTTGGAAATAGTAAGTAGGCACTGTGGGACTAAATCCGGAGAATATGGCGGCTGAAGGAGCAATTCATAGCCTAATTTATGGATTTCCGTCTTGGCGACGGCACACCTATACGCCGGTGCGTTGTTATGATGGAACATCACTATCACGGAATGGAAGCTAGGCCGAAAAAAGTGTAATATTTGAAACCGTCACAAAATTTTGGCAATAGTACGGTAGCACGCTCTCTACCTCTACTATGCCATTCTCCTTCTCCCTTTCTTAAGCAGACAGGCAGACGGACAGGCCAGGTGGTATCATAGAGTAATGACGTATATACCTGCCATTGTTCTCATCTGACACTTCCTTTCACACTATTCGCGGAGCGGTCGGTGCGATAGAGATTTATTTGACGTAAATTGAATTAAACCAGGTGGAATTATAACAATTTTTGACTTAAATCTTTCATGTCGTTTTGATGAAAAACTGTGAAATTTATACGTATTTTGGACTGTTTTTATATATTTTATTGTTAGTATATATTTGTGGTGTATTTACACAAAAATTTTAATGCACATTTCTAAATACTATTGCTGATTTACTGTTGGATGGTTTGAGCCATTGCCTCTATCTGGTATTATTAAAACAATTCTTTCCAACATCCAACCGGCCATCTACAAAACGCTAAATGCCATAAATTTACTGAGAGAGTTGGCGTCTGTATACCTCATTACTCTATGGGGGTTATCAAGGACACAGAAGATCGACTAGGTAGTAAGAAAATGATACAAAACAAAGTGGACACGCAAGAGAGAGATAAGAAACCAGAAGCAAAGGATATAGCATACTAAGTTTAAACAGGGGGTTTCAATGGCACAGCTGATCGAAAAGTACTAGGGAAATGATGTAGAATGAGAGACCAAAGAAGACAGGAACTAATTTTAAATAGTGTTTATTGAAAATACACATTCCCTTTGATTTCTGTGTGTTTTATGTCCAACGAAAGTGTAAAATTGGTAAAATACAGTAGCAAATAAATCTCAATGAAATGACCTACTACCTCATCGTCACGAAGAGTCATCGAAGAGAGTAATGGAAACTCTTTAGTATTTGTCTATGGTTTAAATAGTGTTTGATTGATACTAATGACAGCTAAATAACGTTTTATGTTGGTTGCATCGAACAGAAATACGCATTCCCTTTTGTTTCTGTCCATCTTAGGTCCAATCAAAGAGCAAAATTCAACAGTAACTAGAACTCGATCAAATGGCGTTCTACCTCGTCGTCATCGAGCGAACGTAAAGAGAGGGATAGGAGCTCTTGTCTGTTTCTCTATGATACGGCACTGCTATATGTTAACACCAAAAATGTTTGGTGGGTCAATAACCAATAATGCTGACGCTGTTAAGCGTGCCACAATTGGAGCAACGATCGCAGACGTTGTGCCATAAGTAATATCAAACAATGCTGACGCTGTTAAGCGTGCCACAATTAGAACAACGACCCCAGAGGTAATTTACGTTATGCCAGCAGTCAACGCGACGGTGCACATTTTGCGACGTCATCATTAGTTGGTAAGGTAGTTATCATTAAGAATTTTGTAATTAATTTAAGTCAGTTCATTTTGAATCATTAAATAAAGAAGTCGCTCCTCTAAGCAGCGCAATACAGGAATAAACTTTAATCTTGTTAATTGGCGCCCAACTAAATCAAGTACCCGAACAGGCTACAAGTGCAACTAAATCAAGTACCCGAACAGGCTACAAGTGCAACTAAATCAAGTACCCGAACAGGCTACAAGTGCAACTAAATCAAGTACCCGAACAGGCTACAAGTGCAACTAAATCAAGTACCCGAACAGGCTACAAGTGCAACTAAATCAAGTACCCGAACAGGCTACAAGTGCAACTAAATCAAGTACCCGAACAGGCTACAAATTCAACACAATCAGCAGGAAGAGACCGTAGGACCTTCAACTGAGAGCAGCTGTGAAAAATTGACCCCTGAGTACCAACAAAGAAAAAGGATTCTGTCGACCTTCCGGCTCCCAGTATGCTAGCAATTATTTTAGTGTGAGTATAGTGATAAGTGACTAGAAGCCACTACGAATCCTACGGGACCCTCTAGCGGCAGTAAGAAAATTGTAAAAACCAATCCTGTGTAGTTTAAACATAATAAATAAGTGATTAAAAATAAAATATTCAAAATATAAAAGAAAAGAAAAATATAAAATGGCAAACCCAAGCAATTTAGTGAGACCCCCTATCCTAAACATCCAAAATCCTCCCATACCCCAAATTCAACCTAACGTGAACGCGATTGATATCGACGCGATAAGGCAAATGTGTGCAGAACAATCCCGAAATGTAGTCAGGCAAATTCTAAATCCAAACGCAGATATTTCGGGAATAGACCAAGACATAGAGGAAAGATATAGGGGAAATCTTACCGAACTGGACAAAATTCCAGACGTGGTTAGGTGTCTTAGGGAATTCTCTGGCAACCAATCCGAGTATAGCTCCTGGAAAAAGAGCGTGGAAAGGATTTTAAAACTATATGAATCCTATAAGGGAACGCCGAAATATTTCGGTATCCTCAACGTTATCAGAAATAAGATTATTGGCAGCGCTGACGCCGCCCTAGAATCTTACAATACTCCTCTAAACTGGGAATGCATTTCCCGCTGTCTGACACTGCATTATGCAGACAAAAGGGATTTGTCAACCCTGGAATACCAAATGATATCTATTGTACAAGGCAATTGTACTATACAAGAATTTTACCAGGTGGTATACTCCCACCTGTCTCTAATAACAAATAAACTCTCCAGTATGGAGATGGGACGTGAATCGTTAGATATTCTAACACAAACCTATAGGGACAAAGCGCTGGATACATTTATCAGAGGACTTAAAGGTGATTTGCCCCGTCTTCTGGGAATAAGGGAACCCACAGACCTTCCTCAAGCTCTGCATTTGTGTCTCAAATTAGAGAACCAACAATATAGAGCACAGTATGCAAATTCCCATGCAAAAACCGAGAAATCTCAACAGCAACCTCCACCTCGTAAGAACTATAATCCGAAATATATTAATCCAAATCAAGGATTTATTCCACAATCCTTCAATCAAATACCTCAAGGGTATTTTAACCAAAACCAGCCATCAATATCTCAACAACAATTCTTTAACCAGATGCCTCAACGGCAATATTATCAAAATGGCTATGGTTTCGCTCCCCAACGTCCAACGGCACCGAAGCCGCAAGCCAAACCAGAACCAATGGATGTAGATCAATCCATGCGATCGAAAGCGGTCAATTATATGAATAGGCCGGTGCAGGATAACAAGTTTGTAGGAAAAAGACCTACCAATCAATCAGCACAGGTTCATCAACCAGCGAAAATACAAAGGAATTTTCACCTCCAAACAGATGCACCTCAAAACGATTCAAATGAAGAAAACTATGCATCGGAAATGTACAATTATGAAAATGATCAAGAATTACAACCATTAGATGAATATGTTAATGAATATAACACCTTCAATCAAGAGGATGAACAGAATGAAACACAGGAATTCATTGATATTCATTTTTTAGGCTAACAAGCTCGTCCCTACCATATATCGAGTGTAGGACGAGCTCAGGTCAAACACTAAAATTTTTAATTGACACGGGATCAAATAAAAATTATGTCCAACCCGAACTTATCAAAAACCCAATTCCAAATAATGAAACGTTTTACGCGAATTCTGTTGGTGGTAAAACCAAAATTACACACCATACGTTTATAGATCTTTTCCATACAAATTCTAATGGCACTAAATTTTTTCTGTTACCAACGTTGAAATCTTTTAACGCTATCCTGGGAAACGATAGCTTAAAGGAATTGAATGCGGTTATCTTTACTTCCGAAAATTATATGTTAATAGATAATAGAACAAAGGTGCTAATAAAGCAACAATACTCCCAATCCGTAAATACGATAAACATCAGGAACAACCATATGACTCAAAAACAAAAAGTCAACCTAGATTTAATTGTGAAGAGGTATGAAAAATTATTTAGTGACCCGAATGAGAAATTAACTGTCACCACGTCGGTCATGGGTGAAATACAAACCAAGGACGAAAATTCGGTATACTCACGGTATTACCCATATCCACTGCACCTAAAAGATGAAGTCGAAAGTCAGATTAAAGAATTATTGGATAACAATATAATACGACCATCTCGGTCACCATATAACTCGCCGATATGGATCGTACCGAAAAAGGCTGACGCCTCAGGGAAAAAGAAATATCGTTTAGTTATCGATTACAGAAAACTAAACGATGTTACTATACCTGACAAGTACCCAATCCCGAATATAAATGATATCTTGCCACAACTATCCAAAAGTAAATGGTTTTCTGTAATCGACTTGAAGAGTGGTTTTCACCAAATACCGCTAAAGGAAAGTGATATGAAAAAAACTGCATTCTCTGTGAACAATGGAAAATATGAGTTCACAAGACTTCCCTTCGGGCTGAAAAATGCCCCTTCAATCTTCCAAAGAGCTCTCGATGATATCTTACGTGAGCATATAGGGAAAATTTGTTTCGTCTACATTGACGATATCATCATTTTCGCAGAGGATGAAGAGACACATCTGAAAAACCTGCAAATAGTCTTTGAGACCCTACAAGGAGCAAATATGAAGGTCCAGTTGGACAAATGTGAGTTCCTAAAAAAAGAAGTAGAATTCTTAGGGTTTATCATATCAGATTCGGGAATTAAGACAAATCCGGAAAGAGTAAAAGCGATTCAAAATTTTCCGATTCCCAACACACTTAAAGATCTCAGATCCTTCCTCGGACTTGCGAACTTTTATAGACGTTTTATCAGGGACTATGCTAAAATAGCAAAACCCCTGACAATACTTTTAAGGGGGGAAAATGGACGCATGTCCAAACATGTTTCGAGTAAAATAAAAGTAGATCTTGACGAAGAGGCTTTAAATGCCTTCAAGAAATTAAAGAATACACTGATATCCGAAGATGTCTTATTAGCTTACCCAGACTTCGAAAAAGAATTCCAATTGACTACGGATGCCTCTAACTTTGCCCTCGGCGCTGTATTATCCCAGGATAATAGACCAATAATTTTTCTATCAAGAACTCTCCATAAGCCCGAAGAGCACTATGCGACGAACGAAAAGGAGATGCTCGCAATAGTATGGGCTCTCAAGTCTCTTAGAAATTATCTTTATGGCGCAGCCAAGATGAAAATCTTCACGGACCATTTACCTTTAACGTATGCGTTAAATAATAAAAACTCGAATTACAAACTGAAAAGGTGGAAGGCCTTTTTGGAAGATTACAAATATGAATTAATGTACAAACCTGGAAACACTAATGTTGTTGCAGATGCACTGTCAAGAATTCCACAGGAGGTAACACATATTAACTCCATGACAGCAACGCAACATAGTGATGAGAGCTCATCACAGAATCTAATCCAGTTTACAAATGCACCTCTAAATGCCTTCAAAAATCAAATCATAATATCTACCGGCAGTACAGCTTCCTACAAGTTTGAGATCGTTTTTCCCACGTACCATAGACATACAGTTTCAGAACAGGTTTTATCAAAGGATATTTTGGTTCATATTCTGAAGAAATATTTAAACCCTTCAGTAACGAACTGCATTAAAACTACAGACAAAATCCTTGGTGTGCTTCAGGAGATATTCGGACAACATTTCAGTCAATATCAAGTGAAATACACTAGGATTATGGTAATAGACCTCATAGGCGAGGAAGACCAGGAAAGGGAAATTATAACAGAGCATAACAGAGCCCATAGAAGCAGTTCGGAGAATAAGTCTCAAATTCTAACAAGATTCTATTTCCCACAAATGCACGCAAAGATTAAACGTTTAACAAAATTATGCAAAGTATGTAAAGAGAACAAATATGACCGCCATCCCAACAAAATTATGCTCCGGGAATCACCCATTCCCCAATTTCCAGGGCAAATTGTTCATATTGATATCTTCATCACCGAAAAGAAACCCATTTTAACGGCAATAGACAAAATACAACTGACCCTACACCACAACGTGAGCACATCCCATCCTCTGTACCCCTTCCTATCCCATGAAACCAATCAACTCCAAGCCCATCTCAATAGAATTAAACCCCGAGTAAGGAGATCGCTTAATTTTATAGGGTCTGCATGGAAATGGATTGCTGGTAATCCCGACCATGATGACTTCGAAATAATTAAACAAAAAATGAATAATGTTTTGCGAAATAATGATAGACAAGTAATTGTAAATAAACTATCTATAGATAATATGAATGCTCTAGCTCAAACAACTAATCAAATTGTAAAGTATTTCAATTCTCATGAAATAGTCAATGAATCACAAGTATCAACTCTTAAATACAAAATAAAATTATTAAAAGAAGAACTTTTAAGTATTCAATATGCCATCCACTGGGCAAAAGCTGGAATAGTAAACTCATTCATTCTCACAAACAACGAAATAAATATTGTTAAACAAATTTTTGAAAAGGAAGCCATCCCTTATATTAATTTAGAAGAAGCATTCGAGTTCTCTGAAGTTAAAATAGCCTCCAGCAATAGTCATCTTATTTATATTGTTACCATACCAACTACCGATGTAAATTCATGTAATAAATTAATAGTTAAACCTACTAAATTTGGAAAATACGTTAATAAGATTCTGTATAACGAAGTATTGTTATGTAACAACTCAACTTTTGGCATAAAGTACCCCTGTAAATCATACAATAAATTAACCATCTGTAATAGTATTAATGTTGAAAATATAAATAATGATACCTGCCTAACAAATTTACTGAGAAGTCACACTTCAAATTGCACATTAATAGACAATGCCGACATACCCACTGTTGAAGAAATTGTTCCTGGAATACTCCTACTAAATCAAATCAACGAAACTATTCATATTAACGAAGAACCACGGGATCTGACCGGAACCTACATTCTGCAGTACCATAATGCATCAATAGGTGTCAAAGACAAAACATATAACTATTTCCAAATGATGGATGTTCAACCTTTACCACCTATTTTACAGCCTAGATTACCTGGATCAACGATTGAGAAAACGCTTACCTTACAATCAGTAAAAGAACTTCACCTCAAGAATACCGAAGAAATCGGCCTCCTAGATGTCAAGAACAGATGGACTTCAGGAATTAATTTTGGATTATCCACCATTATCATACTATTCGTAGTGATGCTTGTGAGAGGAAGAAATCAAACAAGCAAAGAAATTGTAACCACTATACCAGCAGTACACCTCTCACTCCCTGAAGTTGCCACCACAAATTTTATGGAATCGCAACAGACCCCAAGATTGTCCCAAATACCATATTTCTAAAATGTCACGATCGAGGACGCTCATAATTAAAAGGGGAGGTGTTAACACCAAAAATGTTTGGTGGGTCAATAACCAATAATGCTGACGCTGTTAAGCGTGCCACAATTGGAGCAACGATCGCAGACGTTGTGCCATAAGTAATATCAAACAATGCTGACGCTGTTAAGCGTGCCACAATTAGAACAACGACCCCAGAGGTAATTTACGTTATGCCAGCAGTCAACGCGACGGTGCACATTTTGCGACGTCATCATTAGTTGGTAAGGTAGTTATCATTAAGAATTTTGTAATTAATTTAAGTCAGTTCATTTTGAATCATTAAATAAAGAAGTCGCTCCTCTAAGCAGCGCAATACAGGAATAAACTTTAATCTTGTTAATTTATACAAGCACTCTCTGTATTCTTTTTCAATTCTTAGTTCGCTGAATTCGTGTGTGCGTATAAGGTTGTTGGTATTAATAAATATAAACAATGAATTGTGAACGTGTCAGAGGGTTCCTATGGCACAGCTGATCGAAAAGGAACTAGGGAAATGATGTAAAATGAGAGACCAAAGAAGACATATAGATTATAGACAATGCAGCAAACTAAGTTTAAAACTGTTTGATTGATACTAATGACGGCTAAATTATGTTTTATGTTGTTTTCATCGAACTAAAATACGCATTCCTATTTATTTCTGTCTGTTTTATGTCCAACAAAGACTAAAATTCAGCAGCAACTCGAACTCGATGAAATGGCTTACTACCTCGTCGTCATCAAGAGAAGATTAAGGGACGCATCGCGGCTCTTTTCTATTTCTCTATGATTCAATACAAGTTGAGGATAGTGAGTATTGCAGAGTTCGTATTTAGCACCCCCACCATGTGTAACTCCTACAGACCGCCGTGAGGAATGGGCAACGGGAATGGTGAACTTTACCCATTGCCCACAAGGTATAGGAAAAATAATGGGTAGCTGCCCAAGACAATGGGGAAATTCCCATCACGATTACCCATTACATATGGGGAATGGGTGAGCGGCCTTTACCCATTATCCACGGCGATGTGTAATGGAATGCCCAATATAACCCATTCGCACTTTTGACCGAAAATACATACATATGAAAAATTTAGAAAAAATTTCTTTATCTCGCAAACGGATCGTCCAATCGAAAAATTTCGAATTGTTATGGATTTCTAGGGGGTTTCATTAAATAAGACAATTGCTAAAATAAAAAGTAGCTATAACTCGGAAATGGTGCATCCAATAGCAAAACAGTCTTTAATATGGATGTCTTTAATATGGCATAATTTTTGTTTTATAAAATTTAATTTAATTTAAATTTTAAAGATAAAACATCCGTAAAACGCCCATATGTGTTGATGTTTTTAAAAAAAAAAGTGATGCCGCATTAAAGACATCCAATTTATTATTTTTGTGATTCGACGCACCGTTTCCGAATTATAGCTATTTTATCTTCCATATGAAAATGAAATATTATGAAAAACTTTAGATACCCGCAAAAGATGGTCACTATTTCGATTAGACGCTCCGTTTCCGAACTTAGTAATTTTTTTTTTAATGTGATGCCTTACTAAAGAGTCTTGAGGCGGTAACAAATTTATTGTATCTTCGGTTGAACGCAATTCTACAAAGCTTAAGAAATTTAATCGGGAAGGGCGTAGAATGTATTCAAAGATACCTCCCTTTCATAGTAGGGCCTTCTATAGAGAAACTCGAAATGCATACTGTGGGATTTGATACGGAATTTTAACCATAGATAGTTGAACTCAGGACGCGTCGTGTCCAATTGTTGCATGGACTGAAACAAAACATCGTTACGTGCACCAACAACAAGACCTCGGTTTGAAGAAAATATGACCGAGTGCGATAACTAGGTATGTGAAAATTCTGGGGATCAGAATCCTCTCAAACCTAAGTTCCACAAAGAGCACAAAACACATACGGCCGATGAAATTGTGCATGAGCGTATACAGGGAAAACATTCGCTCTCAGCCCTTGTACGTTTGCAAAACGTATTCTAAAATCACTTAGCATGAAAATATCACGGCAGCTTACTTACTTATCATACTTACGATATCATATTTCACTAACCAGTTCGATCTTGTCTTGTCACTCCAGTTAGTAATACCGCGTGTACGCATGGATCCGTCAACCTGATCCATCCAGCGGCATCTTGGTCTTTCTATTTTTCGACTTCCTTCGAGTTCGGTTTCGAAAACCCTTCGTGCTGATTCGTCTTCCTCCATTTTACTGACATGGCCCAGCCAGCGCAATTGCGTTATCCTGATCCGCTTAACTATGACAATGTCGGGATAAAGCTCATACAGTTCATGGATCATGCATCGCCAACACTCGCCGTTGTGCACTAAAGGGCCATACATTTTTCGGAGTATTTTGCTCTCGAAGACTCCCAGAGATGTTTCGTCAGCATACTATAAAACCCATGACTGCGCCATAGAGCAAGACAAGTTGTCTGAGAGTCTGGTATAGCTGAACTTTTATTACTCGAGAAAGAGCTTTATATCTTAGGTGCTTGCTTAGCCCAAAATAACATCTATTCGCAAGCACAATTCTCCGCTTGACCTCAAGGCTGACGTTGTTGTTTTTGTTTACTGCAGATCCGAGGTATATAAATTCGTGCACCACCTTGACCCACTTTTCCTGACTCCTTCTCAATTCTCGAAAACACCGCAGTAACTTCTCTAACTGTGCGTCCAATGATATCTATATCATCAGCATACGCGAGCAGTATGTGACTTTTGCTGCTGATGGTTTTATTCATGTTGACAGCAGATTTTCTCAGAATAATCTCTATTAAGATGTTAAAGAGATCGCACGATAGGGTGTCGCCTTGGCTGAGGTCTCGCTGGGATTCGAAAAGTTCGGTAACGTCCTTATCAACTTTCACTGCGGATTTGGTGTTCGTCCAAGGTCATACTGCAAAGGCGTATGAGTTTTGCCGGAATACCAATCTCAGACATTGCTTCGGATAGTTTCTCCCGTATCGGGCTATCGAAGGCCGCCTTATAATCGATAAATAGATAGATGATAAGTGTCGATTTGTGTGTCGTGGGTCTTCTGCATGATTTGGCCTAGCATGAAAATCTGGTCAGGTATCGATTTTCCAAGCCTACAGCCACACTGGTATGGCCCAATCAGGTGAGCGATAATTGGTTTTAGTCTTTCGCACGTTACACTTGTTAGAACCTTATATGCTACGGATAAAAGGCTTATTCCACGGTAATTGGCACAGAGACTCAGTCGCCTTTTGCTAAATATGGGACATAGTACACTGAGACTCCAATTGCCAGGCATGCATTCATCTAAACAAATTTTGCTAATGAGTTGATACATGCTCCTTATCAGCTTCCGTCAGCCTTAAACAGCTCCGCTGGTAGTCCATCGTGTCCTGCGGCTTTGCTGTCCTTAAGCCTAACAATAGCTGTTCTGGCCTCATCTAAGTTAGAAGGGGGAAAATTGAGGTAGTCGTCGAAATTGTGATCGATTTTCTCATCGACATTGGATGTCTCATCTAGCAGTAGCGCGGAGACATGATCTCTCCATATTCCCAACATGGTCTCCACATCTGCGATGAGATTTCCGCTCTTGTTATGTTTTTAAGAGACCTTCGATTGGTATTAAGTCGAATATTTTAATGTCGTTAAAGAATTTCTATATATACTACTAATCATCTAGCGATGGGAACAATCCAGGTACAGTAGTTGGGTATAGTATGAACTTCTCGTACATAAACATGTAAATTTTGACAAATTGCCAACGTGATGAATGTAAGTTTGTGTACAACAAAAGAAGCGACTTTTGCGGTAAAAGTTATTTACTTGCGAGAAAGATGACAATCTGCGTCGATGGATAGCTTAAGACTAAGTAGCAAACTAAGTATTTTTTGGGGCAAACTTAATATTTTTGCGATAAACGTTCCCTGAAGTTTTTCATCTGTCTGCAACAAGTGATTAGTAGCGTGGTCGTTAGATGTTGTACAAAATGTCATTATAAGTAAAATTAAAACAATACTGTAAAATAAACAATAGAACAATATTTTAAATTCTAAACATTAACTGAAGTATTTTTTTAATTTGTTACTGGACCATTTTTCGTTCCAGCACTTCAGTGCACCAATTCAGCCGTTTCCCCAACCTCATCGTAGTAACGCTGTCTATTCTCGATTGTTTTTAAACTACGGTATCAAATTAATTGTTTGTGGTGAGATGCTATCTGCTTCAGACTGTTTTTACGCTCTCACTAAACATCCGTGGTGAGTTTGCATATGGAATTGACGGCATACTTTTAGGCGAAATTAGAATTTGGCAATTCAGTTCCCATATGCACCACAAACTGTTTGGTGACATTCTAAAGTTGTTTTGACATAAATGTTACCTAAGTCACACATGTAATGCATTTGTCGTAACCTTGGCACTTCCTACATCGTTTCGTATCAGTTAGTCCTTGGGCAAAGAATTTGGGTAAAAGCGAAATTCCTACAGGAATAAGTTGTTAATACAAAGTATATGATATTGTCCTTTCTGGTACAATTAATGGGGCATAAAAGTTTAAACAACTGATTTGTATTCAGGAGTCTCCTATTCAAATATTTCCTGGTTGCCCATTATTTTCTCCATAAATATTGATAAAATATGCAACGTTATTTCAAGTGCTTTCAAATCCATTTATTATCTTTTAAAGTATCGTACATAACTTTTTAATGAAAACATATAAAAATTAAAAATCCGTTTATGACTGTTTCGTATTAGCTGATGATTATAATCGCCATTAACCATGGCAATAACGAATTTAGCGCCATATTATTGTAAGTACTTGTTCAACACTGAAAAAAACCACCACCACCGATCAAAAATGTTGATTATCATACGCATGAGATTTAACACACAGCAACGATGATGAGCATAAAGGAACGTGAATCGATTTATCAATCAAGCTAAGTGTAGTGAAGTGAAGTGAAGTGCTCACGGTCGTAGGTACTAAATGAAACGCTCAATGAAATATGACACGAAATTTAAAACAATTCAAAAAATCTGGTGCCAAGAAATCGGGCGATATATGACGAACAAACTCATAAAAATTTGAAAGATGTAACAAAATTAATTTCCATCAAACAGTGATGATAAGCAAAATGCTTGAGCTGCGAGGGAAAACCGAAGGCTGTGCTACGCTTTATTGAATTATGGCCTGTGGGTGGGTAATGAAAATTATTGAAAGACATCCTTAACACCACATAAAATACAGGACCCTCAAGACGATTAAACGCCCATACATTTATGTTGATGTGTAGCACACATTTTCCCATTGTTGTTTTCCAATAGACGACGGAGTGGTAGGGTCTGTGATGTGTGAAAACAAAACAGGTGCTTCACTCAGCCCCCTCAGTCCTCTCATTTCTCATATCTGCATATTGAAATCTTTGGAAACTTCTTCGTCGGGCTATGAAATGGCAGCACTTTAGTACTTGTCGCAAATGCCACAAATTCCAAATTCGAACATATTGTTTTATGGAACGACAGACAATAAAAGCCAATATTGTTGCTGCTTGTAAAGGCATATTAAAAGCGCCATAAGATCTGATCATCATCAGCAGTCAAGCACATGGGAAATAGAGGTGGAGAAGTGTTCGAGCACTGTCACACACCGACCCAAACGGTATCGTCTTCGCTTGGGATAGACTGACTGCCTTGTCTCTTTTAGCAATGGGACATGGTAACACACGAATGGCAACAGTAGCATTGTTTTTTGTTGTTTATGCGTGTACGTGATTTTCATACACAATTGCGAAACGTTCACAGATACAGATATACCGATACATCCATCCGTATGTACATGACAACTTGATGGTGATGATGATGAGGAATAAGTTGTACTCAAAGGGTCCATGATGCAGATGATAGATTGGAATTTGTTTTCATAGAAGTTGAGTTACACACACAGTTACACACATTAAGCCATGAAAAAGCTTCTCAAAATACCGTTCAGAGCCGGTGTAAAACTGTAGGACCCAATCAGTGAGTGTAAAACTAGACCGCGCACAGCTCACTGGTTTGTGAGAAGCGCTCCTAATCCCTTCATGGGATGTAACGGGAAACCATTTATTTTTTTAATACATACGGCATAGAAATAATCAAAAATAATGGAAAATTAATAATGTGTTGGGCTACCGTTTGCTTTTATTACTTCTGTTAGACGATAAGTTGTCCCTCTTTTATTTTCGTGCTCTAGAGAGAGCATAAACAGTGCAAGAAACACAGCTGTATTTGTATCACAAACATGAATATATTTGAGTGGCACACACATATATTATAACATATTAATCATTGTGTTTCAAACATGTTATAGCGAGTAGCGAACACAATGTGTTTGGACATACAAGGTGGCGCAAAAGTAAACTTCCGATGTTTTTTGGCTGTAATTTAAAAAAAAAGTTAAAAACTTTGATTCTCCTTGTGGATTATTTTTATTTGGTCTTTTAATTTTTTTTACATCAAGTCGAGAATATGATGTCATGTAAATGGCCGCCGCCACAGTTGATTGTCATTTGAGCCCTTTTTATGGCATTTTCCATCACTTTGGCCAAAACTTCCGGCGATACGTCCTCACATTCTTGACGGATATTGTCTTTAAGAGCTGCAAGAGTCTGAGGCTTGTTGACATAAACCCGTGACTTCAAAAAGCCCCACAAAAAGAAGTCTGGAGCGGTCAAATCAGGCGAACTTGCTGGCCAGTGCAAATCGCCAAAACGGGAGATTAGGCGCACGGGAAATGCATCCTTCTGGAGCAGTTTAGCGTAACATTGTTTATTAACGTGTATTTCGCATGTGTTTCCTACACAAATGTCAAAACAGAACTGACATTAGGGGCCAGTCGCAAAATTTATAGCATTTTCTGATAGGAGGATTACTTTTGCGCCACCTTGTATTTGCGAAAAGCTCAAAACACACTTTATATTTGCATCCAAACAACAACAAAAGACAGATTTTTTAGTGTGTTTTTTGTATTAAACGAAGACCGCGAGCTACTTGGAAAACATATAGAGAATGATAGTGGAATGAGAGAAATTTTTAAGCATTTTCGTGTTAATTGGGATCTACACAAATAATTTTACTCTAACATTTCATTACATTTTGATTTTTTTCACTGAATATCCCTTTTTTTTATCGATTTAATTGGCAAAATTTACTCCCTGTTGATGTGTTTTGTACTTTTGGCTAGGTAGGCGGCAGCAGAAGTAAAAAAATAAACACCACGCAACCCAGTCACCTATCACCTTTTCTTCTTTGACAGCGTCTTGTCTATTTGTTCTCCAAGTACTAACCTGGTCAGCTGTATCATCGATACCCCTTGGATTGTATATCTTGAGCAGATATTACATCCAACAGAATTATCCAGATTCGTTCACATCCAAACAATAATTGGAGACAGGCGAAGAATACATATTCGCTACTTTTTACACATCACCACTACAATACGGAAGGAACGAAGATATGTCATGTGCACAACGGTAGAGATATTTCCTAAAATAACCATTCCCGCTCAAAAACTGTATCACATAATAATTTGGAAGCCCAAGATTCCTCTCGTTTCAAGCGCTTGCAGCGGATAAATTTTGCGTTCATCTACCTTTTTTAGGTGCCAACTTTACCCTATTTGTCATTCAGCCATACTCTTCCTTCCTCCAGTATCACGACCACCTGTACAATCAGATGTGCCTTTGGAGGTCAGTATATTCTGTGAATCTCTAGCCAGCAAGTTAATGACCACCATATCGGCAAGGCAAATTGCTGGTTCATCCGACACAGTCTTAAATGCGCAACAGCCTCGAAGTGCTGCTAATCTGTAAACAGACAGACAGTATCGAAGTTTGTTGATTTTCACCATATTAGAACTGCATTCGGAATAATACTATTCACAACCAACTCCAAGAATTTTCTCCTTAGATACTTATCTTTTTAATAATAATCTCCAAAATTTCACTAAGAGAAATATTTGAAGGCATCGAGTGCAAACTCCTTCTCCTGTGAAATTTCTCGCAGTAACAAAACGGAAACTAACAAAACCCTATTTGGATTTTATTAGTTTAGCTGCTATTCGGATTGTATGGCCTCATGTATATTTTGACCCTACTTACATGCCTCACAGGTCCATTTCTCGAAAGCAACTTATCGCCAAATTTTGATTTCAATAAATATATGGTTGCGGTTGCTGTCTGCCATGTAGCGTAGGGTGTCCCGAAAAATTTTTCTTTTTCGATTTTCATGGTTGCTCAACCTTGCTTGAAAAGCTTATAGGGTAACGTAGTTTTGAGATTTTGTTGAGATTTTTCGGAAGTGGTTTAGAGGTCGCACAAGTCGAATTTCCCCTAAAAATCGGGTATTCCGGACGTTTTTGAAATTTATTTAAAACTCGGTCAATAACCATGGATTTCTTAGTTTGTAAGTCAACATTTTTAGTGCAAAACGAACAAACTTTTATTGTATATGCATAAACCACCAGTTTTGGCAATGAGCAACATAATGCAAGAAACACATATATGTTTGCAAGCAATCATATATATGGTTCCTGCAATATGTTGCCGGGGTCATGTTTGCTTTTCATTGTCGTTACTTAGCGCATGTAGATTTTCTCAATAATACAATGTTGAAAGCAAATCCGTTGAAAAAGACAAACAGTTTATAATATTATTAGGTTCATACAATTGGTAAAGGGTTTTAAAGTGGCATAACTCTGGAACAGTAACTGAAAATTCAAAATTTATTTTAGAAAATTGCCTGGAATTTTTTCCATTTTTAAACTGCATCATTAGTATTTTAAATTTTCATAGAAATTTAAAGCAAATCCGATGCAAAAATAGCAAACAGATTATAATATTATTAGTTTCATACAATGGGTAAAAGGTTTCAAAATGGTATAACTGTGGAACAGTAACCGCAAATTGAAATTTTTTTTGTTTACAAAATTGCTTGGAATTTATACGTCATTTAAAGCGCATCATTAGTGTTTTACATGTTCATAGGAATTTTAAAAGATATAAAGCGTTATTTACAAAATTTACCCAAAATTTACGAAAAAAAAATGTTGACCTACAAAACAAGAAAATCGTGGTTATTGACCCAGTTTTAAGTAAAATTCAAAAACGCCCAGAATACCCGATTTTTGGAGGAAATACAAATATTTCATTCATCTTTGGACTCCATCTTATTTTTAACGCGTGTGGTATTACTTTTGTTTACTAAAATAATCAAAATGTCAAAATTCCGGTCACAAAAAATTATCAAACAATTGTTTTCGTACGAAATAACTTTGACGTAACAACACTGTAATAGTTTTTGCCTAAGAAATTTTCGCGAAGAGCTGAGTACCAAGCAAATTAAAAGTGAACGAAGTTTTCTGTTTATGAAATTTGTGTTATTTTTTATACACGTACTTCTTATGGCAACGGAAATTTCATAAAAGCTGAATACCGGGCTTTAGGAAGTAATACAAGATGTTGTCTTTCAATATTGCCTTAATTATAGAAACCCGCATTCAAATTTGTACGACTCCGCCTCCGAATCCGACTAGAGACAAATATAAGTATATCAAACTCTAAGACTCTCTCTCCTATGTCCCTGGTATGTTGCGATACATCCACGTTTCGTCCCCGGTTACGAATCGAAGCTCTCCTTCTGATTGATGTTGAATACCGCCAAACACTGTGGTATTGTGTTGAAGACACAATTCGAAAAAATTCCAAAATTACGATAAAAACTCCAAAATTACGATATGTTGACGATTTGCTGCTCCGATTCCCGTTTATGGCTATATTTGTATTTTAGCATTGAAAGTTGTTCTTTGGGTTCCGACTCTTGAGCCAGAAAATGCGAACCTTGGTTCAGATTACTGGTGAAGTGGTTGCCTAGACTTCGGATCATCGGCTTCTACGCAGTAATCGGCATTCAGTTCTCAAAATATGTGAAAGAAGATACAGAGCATACGAGCAGTGAAGTCTTCGTACATTTAATAAGTGCAGTATCAACGAGGAGCAACGCCCTCGTGATAACAAAGCTGAAGTTTCGACGAGGTGCAAAACTAGGTAAAAACAGACGGGGAGCAAAAGCTCGTAATATAAATGCACTCCAATAACGCTCCAAATCCGACTTAGAGCTATGGTCTCTTGAGCAAAATTTCTCAAAATCACCTAGAGATTACGTTTTTGCTATACCCTTCATCAAAAAAAAAATTAACCCGCCCTAATAGATGTATATTAATTGTGACGATGATTGACTTAAAAGTTGTGCATATTGAAGAGTGACTCCATCTTTCAGATGTGCATCTTTAATAGCGACTATATCTTTAACGGCTATCACATCTAATGCAAATGTTTGAATTAAACGAAAGGTTTTCGAATCGATTTTCTAATGACTTTAGAAGAAGATGACATGCTGCGTGTGTGTGTGTTGTATGCGTTATTAATATAAAATATAACGGGATTTTCAATAAGAGCGCTACAAAAGTTTTTTTAAATAAAACAAAACCGGTTTCAGATACCAATGAAATTCTTTATTCCTGTGAAAGTACGTTCGATGCCATTATGTATGAAACTCGATTTCTTTTGCATGGCCACCACGGGCACGCTTGCAGAAGTCCAGATGCTGAACCCAATTTTCGACGGTTTTCAAGCATGTATCGGCCGATACTGCTGCCCCACAGGAACTAATCTAACGGCGTCAAATCGCACGACCGAGGCGGCCAATCGACTGGGCCATTTCGTGAGATAACACGTTCACCAAACTTGGTTTCCAATAAATTGATTGTGGCATTCGCAATGCGCGCAATGCGCTTCTTGCAGGACAACCATTTTCATAAAAACGTTTGAATCAACAGTCTGAAAAAAAGTACAAACAAAACATTAATAGCATGTTTCTCGATGTCGAAAGAATGCATTCGCAACGTCTGTACGCGAAAGAAATCTGATTTGGGTTTCACTAATTCAACTTTATACGAACGACGACTCGAACGACAAGTCGAAAGAAAATTTCGAATACGTAAAGGTTTTCATACAAAATCAACACTGCGAATGGAAGTGCCAAATTCAGTCACTTGCTGTTTTGTTTTCGAGTGGCAAAGAAATATAAAATACAAAGGAAATCGAATACAAATTTCCAAATTAAAATGTATGGCAAATTATAGTCTGAAAAAGTCAGCGATATAGAAAAAACACAGAGTTTGCCAGGCGACTGCTGGTTTTTCGGAACCAGCAAAAATTAAAATTTAGTTTTAATTTTTTTCAATTTGTTAGATTACTTCTGTTGGTTTACTTTGTCTTGCTTTGCTTTGCTTTCCACTGACAATCGGTATCAACAGATCGGCAGGGTTGTATTCAAGCCTATACAATAAGGTACACGGTTAAAAATTTTGGAGTAAATTTGAGTAAAATTTGACTTACATATAGAGTTACACCGAAATTGTATTAAATTTGAATACCAGCCAAATATTCAAATGTGGTTTGAATAAAAATTGATATTCAAATTGAATACTGAACCCATACTAGTTTCAAAGTCTACTTTGGATTCATTTTCAATCTTGTTTGTATTAATTTTTAATCTTGGTTGTATTAATTTGTAACCTTGTTTGTATTAAATTTTATTTCTTTCGAATTAATTTTTAATAGATTTTCCGACTAATTCTAAATCTAGTTTGTATTAAATTTTATTCCATTCGAATTCATTTTTAGTAGTTTTTTGGATTAAGTTTTCATCTTGTTTGTATTAAATTTTATTCCTTTCGAATTAATTTTTAATAGATTTTCCGACTAATTTTTAATCTAGTTTCTATTAAATTTTATTTAATTCGAATTAATTTTTAGTAGATTTTTGGATTAAGTTTTAATCTAGTTTGTATTCAATTTTATTCGATGCGAATTCATTTTAATAGATTTTTGGATTAGTTTTTAACCTAGTTTGTATTAAATTGCATTCCATCAAAATTTAATACTGAACCTTTATTAATTTTTCTTTACCGTGATACGCGTGATACCTAATCGCTACCTAAACGGTGTTAACCCTTGGACAAACACATGGTTCTGGCCAGGCATATTTAATTTTTTGCTACCTATGTACCTGAACAGGAGAAAAAGGTAAAAAAAATGAAATTAAAAAATTTTCGGCAAATTTTTCACTTTTGCGTGCTACCTAAACAGTGTTAAGAATCATCTGTAGGAAGTTTATATGTTCTATAAATTTGTTTATTGAGATCTTAGGTAAATTTTTGTAGTTGATTGTTTCCTTGAATTTTGAACGGTTTGCTACCTATGGACCTGAACACGGGAAAAAAGGTAAAAAAAAATCGAATTTTTTTAAGTTTTTTGCGATTTTGATCTGGAAGGTGAAGTTTTTTTGATTTTATATGTTCGCAATTCGTGGCCATATTGGGATTATCGCAGCGACTTGCAATATTTTTGACAGCTTTTTTAAAGCAAAGAAAACTCACACATGCGTTGCGTGTGCTGAGCTTACTGCATTGCCTGTGCTGCTGCTGTCGGTGCATGATCGCGTGATACCTAAGCGCTACCTAAACGGTGTTAACCCTTGGACAAACACATGGTTCTGGCCAGGCATATGTAATTTTTTGCTACCTATGGACCTGAACAGGAGAAAAAGGTAAAAAAATGAAATTAAAAAATTTTCGGCAAATTTTTCACATTTGCGTGCTACCTAAACAGTGTTAAGAATCATCTGTAGGAAGTTTATATGTTCTAGAAATTTGTTTATTGAGATCTTAGGTAAATTTTTGTAGTTGATTGTTTCCTTGAATTTTGAACGGTTTGCTACCTATGGACCTGAACACGGGAAAAAAGGTAAAAAAAAATCGAATTTTTTTAAGTTTTTTGCGATGTTGATCTGGAAGGTTAAGTTTTTTTGATTTTATATGTTCGCAATCGAAATTCTGAACGGTTTGCAAGATATGAGCCTGAGAAAATTATCACATTTTTACGAAAATGATACCGAGGCCCCAAATCTTTGGCGGCCCATAAAAAAAAAGTGCATGACTTTGGGAAAAATTGGGAAACACGGGTCTTTTTTTTTTAGTCTTTTATCACGTAGTGGTGTCCGTATATGGTTATTTTGCCATGACTTAAAAAATTACACACAGTGTAATCTATTCAATAATCAATAATCTTAACTTCACTAACTATTCCGAGTCAGCGCTAAAACGTCCCACTAGGCCGTTGGTGTGTATTGAAAAAATATTCTACAAAAAAATTCTCTAATTTGTGTGCATGCCCCGGCAGAAGAGAAAGATGATGATGCCAAAAACATATTCTATGAGCGCCTAGAGGAAACTGCTCTGGCCATGACATTAAGATTGTACTAGGAGATTATAATGCTAAAATAGGTAGGGAACATGTGTTTCATCCAACTATTGGCAATATCAGTCTACATGCTGACAGTTCCGAAACGGTATAAAACTGATTGACTTGGCTGCGGCAAAATAACTTGGTCTTTAGTGGTACAAGATTCCAGCATAAGGACATCCACAAGGCTACTTGGGTTCGAAGAACAAAATTGATATAATTGATGGAAGGCACTCATCCAGTGTAATGGACATACGAGTGATCAGAGGAGCTAACATCGATTCTGATCACTACCTGGTAGCAGCAAAGGTTCACACAAGATTCAATAGAGCGGAAATCGTATCAAACCAGACGCAGATAATGCTAGATATCGGAAAGCTGCAGTTAGGAGAGTTAGCCGAAGCATTCTCAAGGAAGCTCTCGCAAGTTTTGGCACACAACCCACCCTCTCCCAATGACGGTCCTTAAGCGTGGTGGAAACTGGCTCTATATAAACTGTTTCCACCACGCTTAAGGGTCGTACATGGGTTTGAAAGACCGCTTCGCAAACAAACATGGTACGATGAAGAGTATCCCATTGCAACTGCAAACGCTGCTCGCATGGGAATGCTTCAGTCAATTGTAACGCGTGCTGCGACTATGTCGTATAGGCGAAACAAGGAAGGGAGGTAAACTGCCTATTTGGGCGTAACAAATGGCAGTGGAGAAGCGCGAGAGTGAGAAAATTGAGACATACAGAAGGAAGAACGAAGTCCGTAAACTCTACCAAAAAGTCAAACACAGAGCTAATGGACTTGGTTCAGGGCCCGCCTTCTGTAAAAGCAAGGACGGAAATCTCATCGTAGATGTGCAGAGATGGTGGGAATATGGAAGTTAATCATTTCTCCGCGCTACTCGATGAGAGAATCGATCACAATTTGGATCACGACGTCGATTGTCCACCTACTAACCAAGACGAGGTCAGAACAGTTATTGCCTGGCTTAAGAACAACAAAGACACAGGAGGCGATGGATTACCGGCGGAGCTGTTTAAGGCTGGCGGCGATAAGCTGATAAGGTGCATGCATCAGCTCATTAGCAAAAGTTGGTTAGATGAATGCATATCTGGTGATTTTAGTCTCAGTGTACTACGTCCCATATTTCAGAAAGGTGACCCGAGTATATAAGGTTCTACCAAGTACTCGTATAATGTGCGAAATGCTAAAATCAATTATCGCTGACCTAATTGGACCAGTATGGATACCAGTATGGCTTTAGGCCTGGAAAATCGACAACCGTCCAGATTTTCACGCTACGCCAAATCCTGGAGAAGACCAATGAAAAACAAATCGTCACCTATCACCTATTTGTCGATTTTAAGGCGGCCTTCGATAGTCCGATACGGGAGAAACTCTATGAAGCAATGTCTGAGCTTGGTATTCCTGCAAAACTCATACGCCTTTGCAGGATGACCTTGAAGAACACCAAATCCGCATTGAAAGTTGGTAAGGATCTTAACGAACCTTTCGAAACTAAGCGACTCCCCAGACAAGGCAACATCCTATCGTGCGATCTCTTTAACATCTTAATGGAGATCATTATGAGAAAAGCTGCAGTCAACATGAATAAAACTATCAGCAGCGAAAGTCACATGCTGCTCGCCTATGCTGATGATAACGATATAATTGGGCGCACAATTAGAGAAGTTACTGCGGTTTTTTTCGAGAATTGAGAAAGAGTCAGCAAAAGTGGGTCTGACGGTAAATGAGGTCAAGACAAAGTTAACAGGGCCTCCACGTGATTAGACCAAAGCGTGAACGTTGTTAACCGTTATAATTTCGAGGTGGTGGACGATTTTGTATACCTTGGATCTGCCGTAAACAAAAACAATAACGTCAGCTTTGAGATCAAGCGGAGAATTGTGCTTGCGAATATATGTTATTTTGAAAGCAAGCACTTTAGGGATAAAGCCCTCTCTCGAGTAACAAAGGTCCAGCTGTACCAGATTCTTATTCAACCAGTCTTGGTTTATGACGAAGAATTTTGTATACCTTGGATCTGCCGTAAACAAAAACAATAACGTCAGCTTTGAGATCAAGCGGAGAATTGTGCTTGCGAATATATGTTATTTTGAAAGCAAGCACTTTAGGGATAAAGCCCTCTCTCGAGTAACAAAGGTCCAGCTGTACCAGATTCTTATTCAACCAGTCTTGGTTTATGACGAAGAATCCTGGGTCCTATTGCAAGCAGACGAAACATCTGAAGGAGTCTCCGAGAGAAAAATACTCCGTATGAACTACGAACCATGAGCTGTATGAGCTTTATGCTGACATTGGCATAGTTAAGCGGATAAAAATAACGCGATTGCGCTGGCTAGGCCATGTCAGTAGAATGGATGAAGACAAACCAGCACGAAGGGTTTTCGAAACCGAACTCGAAGGAAGACGAAAAATAGGAAGACCAAGACTCCGTTAGAGGGATCAGGTTGACGAATCCCTGGGTACACTTGGTATTGCCAACTGGAGAGATAAAGCAAAAGATCGAACTGGTTGGTGAAATATGTTATCTTCGTTTTGTAAGATCTCTGACCCCCCGGGGTTGTCCGAGGCCGGATAAGTAATTGACATACGAGACATTCCTAGCAGGGCATTACGCACTCTGGTAGATGTTTCCGGTGTTTCGTTACCACTGTGCGCTACACGGTCAATATTTGCCGCGGTGCGAATTAAAAATGGTCTA
Source organism: Phaonia tiefii (assembly GCA_963931995.1). NCBI lineage: Eukaryota > Metazoa > Arthropoda > Insecta > Diptera > Muscidae > Phaonia > Phaonia tiefii. The sequence continues at coordinate 177,699,119 of OZ008367.1, read as the reverse complement.
CCGGTTCGATACAAATCTCTTATGGTGGTGACGATGAGCTAAGCAACGAATCATTGCTTCAGAGGGCGAAATTCTGACATTAATATGATCGACGATATGATCTGTGCTTTCAAATAATTGATCGATGATGTAAATAATTAAATTTTATTATTCTTGTTCTTTGTTCAGTTGTGACTCTCTCCATTATTTATTCTCTAGGTGTTATTTCTATAATCAGGAAAAATAAAAGAAAATCTATAAAGGGAAAGTTTATTAAATTTGTAAATCCCATGATGACTTTTTGTCCACCCTATATAAAGAACGATTTTATTAAGAAGTGATATGCTTATATTTGTAAATCAGAAGACTTTATTTATTTAGAATAAATTATTCCATTTCATATGACAGTAATGCAGTTTCCTATAGAATTCATAAGACTTCTTGTAGAAATTAGACGATTTTATTTTATATTAAGCAACAAAAAAAATCAATCACTCTTAATTAAACTCCCTTTTTCTTACTCTAGATGCCACAATATAAAACAAGAAACAATAAGAGAATGAAGTATCCAGCCATAGTATAAGTTTAGAAACAAAACGGATGCATTGTTTTCGCAGGAACACACTTCTTTCTCACCATGAAACATTTCTGTCGACGTCGTCGCCGTCATTGTATTCCATCCAGTAAATCGGTAGAGGCACATCTTTATCGACAATTTCTTTTCAATAGTGCGCGTTCATTGGATTCGAAAAGAAAAAATAAAAATATAACAAGAAGAAGAATAAAAGTAAACATATTTGTAACGTTTTTAGCAATACCTTGCTATCCGCAAGTGTAAACGAGGAGCACTTGCCAATGATTTGTGGTATGATTCCTGAAAGTGAAATGAGTTGTAACAGAAAATCCTAAACATTAATTGATGATTTATTAATTTTAATAAATATTTCATTGGTTTAAATCTGTATATTCTTAATTTTGGATAGAACCTAAATTGATGATTTCGACATTGAACAGATTTTTCTGTATATTATGTGGACATTTTCTTCGTGATTGAAAGTTTTCTAACTATACCCAGAAAAATCCGTCTTTTTTTTGATTAGATTCATGGTATAGACTATGGTATACTTGTGTCCAAACACATTGTGTTTGCTATTTAATATTACATGTTTGGGACACAAAGATTAATAGTTTATAATATGTTATACCCAAAGTTACACCTACTGCAATGCAGAAACCATCAACTGATACGAAAACATTTCATATAGAATACAAAAAATAAAATTACAAATGTAGCGTCACAAAAACGTGACAGACAACAGAAATATTGCTAGGCCGTTGTTTTATAGTTTTGTTGATGACAATTGATTGTTTTATAAACTCAATGAAACTTCTGTAATAGAATGTTACGTTTATGTTATTTCAGTGCATTTTTTTATTGAATTTTTATCAAGGATGATTCCCTGATAATTTTTTTTAATATTTTCCAAATCTAAAATTTAATTTTATTTTTTGTATTCTATATGAAATGTTTTCGTATCAGTTGATGGTTTCTGCATTGCAGTAGGTGTAACATTGGGTATAACATCTATAGCGGCGTATAGGGACTAAATCTATCAAAGTCAGAATCTGCTAAAACCAGATTTTATGCTGCTGCTAAAACCATCGCAGTCGACGTTATGGTGACATACTAATACGTCAGCTACTTCGTACAAAGTATGTGTGAAGTACCCCCCCCCCCCTATACAAACACTCCACGACACAGCAAGCACAAATAAATCACCAACATATCAGTAGTAGTAGTTGTTGTTTTTTTATTATAGTGAAAGGTAAGTCCAATAAAATGTGGGTGCGGAGCACTCTCAGAGCAAAGAGAGTAATGACGTATTATACGTATATAAAAATGAGATAGCAAGAGAGCAACGCCAATTTTGTGAACTTGTGTAGCGTATGTACGAATATGACAATGTATGTATGGATATTCAAGTGTCTGTTGCTTTGCATTCTTTGACTTTTGTGGGAATAAAACAAAAAGTACATATTGAGCAAGAAAATAATGACACATGGGTCTTTAAATAAATTTAAGTATTAATATTATTTAACTGTAACGTCATCATATGATTGAACGCTGTTTTTTATTTTCCAATGTAACATTTACGAATGTGTTCATAGAAATCGAACAGGTACCGTGTAGCAAAAGGTGTTAACACATCGCCCGTTAGTTCGAACACTCATTGGATTTATTTTAAAACTCTGTATCTAAGCGATTTCACTTTGTTTTAAATTTTTTTTATTGATTCTGAAAGGTCTCCCAAAGACCTTTCCAACAAGCCCAAAACAAAAAAATTTGACCACTGGTTCAGAACTGAGCAATTTTACCCTACTACCCTCCGACCACCAATACGAAAATGTTCCAACCGCTGCCATTTCGCCCCCTTGCATTTTCAAGGATGATTGTAGGTGGACATATTTTAATGAAATGAGCCAAGGAATATACGGGTGAAATTTGTCCAGTCTTGACTGAACCACCCTGTATATATCTTATATTTTTAATAATTATTTCTTTTTAATTTTTTATAAAATTTGTGTGTTTGCATCTGTAGTTTTGACTGGCTGTCTATATTTTATTGAATTCTGGGTAGAAGTGCATTCAAATCTTTTTAAATTTTCAAATGATATCTTTAACTTTTGTCTTGAATGTTTGAATTTAAATTAAAAGGTAAAGGTGTGATATTTTGTGTTCAAGTTTATGTTTTCTATTGTACAAACTCACGAAGATAGGATGTTTTTGTATTTTGTAGGGCTTCACTCATAGACTAACATACGGTTACGATTAAAAGCTTTAATTCTGTCACAGTAATGTAATATGTACGCTTACTTATTTGGCTTACTGCAAATAATAGTGTGACTAGTGTTGTGCCTAAAAGTATACATTGCAACAACGTACAAGTTTGCCAAACCAGTATTATGAATTCACCAGTATTATTAATTTACATCTCACCTCTGTTGTAGTGTGTCGCAGTCACTTCTAGAGGGCGATAAATAGTGGCAGCATTGCTACCACTGAACAGATATCCAAATGAAGCGAAGAGGAGGATCTTGAATTTGCTAACAAGACTACGCCATCTGATAATTATTGTTTCTTATAAATAGCTGAGGTATTTGGCATTAAGAGCCTGTCTGTGATTAAACGCTGAAAAGTAAGCAACGCGAATTAATGGTAAAAACGTTGAATATAGACGAATATTAGGTTGTGTAAATAAAGCGAACGGTTGTACTGTATAAGCAAAATAAAAGGAATTAAAACAATTGTGATTATATGTTTCGTAATTTAAAAAATAACTTTGTTTTATTACTTACTTACGTATCCGGTCTCGAAAATCCCCGGGGGGTTAGTGCCATATTTCGGCAACCAGTTGGATCTTTTGCCTTATCTCTCCAGTTGGCAATACAAAGTGTATGCAGGTATTCGTCAACCTGATCCCTCCAGCGGTGTCTTGGTCTGCCTATTTGTCGTCTTCGTTGGAGTTCGTTTTTAAAAACCCTTTGTGCTGGTTCGTCTTCATCCATTCTACTGCCATGGCCTAATCAGCGCAATCGCCTTATTTTGATCCGCTTACTATGTCAACGTCGGGATATAGCTCATGTTGGTTTTATTAATGGGAATAAATAAGCTATAAAGGGAAGATTAACATCGTCAGAACATCGAACAAAATTATCTATTTTTAATTTTGTGCACTCATATATTTCACGATCGCACTAACATTAACAGCTGTGTTTATCAAACATCAGCGACAGAATTTTTCTCTTGACGTAAATCTTGCAACATCCAGACCTTTGAAACCCTTCAGTCAAAAAGAAAAAACAAAAGATTTAGGTGAATTGTATATAACACAGTGCAGCACATAAAGTGAAAACTCTTTCTTGTCTCAAAATTTCTCGAAGTTCTTATCGAAAGTAACGAAACCCTATTTGGGTTTTGCCCGTTTAGCTGTTGTTCGGATTTTATGGCCTCATGTATATTTTGGCTATGGTTTAAATTTTCCGCAATTTTTCTATCGGCTATAGGCTATATCTCGGAAACCCATTGGAATTTAGTTTTCCTGTCTTCTGCACAATTGTAGCTATAGACCAAGAGTAAAATAAATTCACCGTTGAGTCTCTGCTTCTGCAAACCATTAGCTTTGTCTTGTCCTTACTTACTACCAACCGCATTTTTGCTGATTCTTCCACGATTCTCAAAAATACCATCAACATCGCCCTAGCCTCCAAACGAATGGAGTCTCTGCTGCTGCAAACCATTAGCTTTGTGTTATCCTCATTTACTACCAACCGCAGTTTCGCTTATTATTCCATGATTCTCGAAAATACCAATGATAACTATGTATGTAGGGCTTGCGTCAACTACCGCGTTTCTTAGAATAATCCCATTTAAATGTTAAAGAGATCGCACGTATCAAATGGTTCTGTATGATCTTTGTAAATCTTCACTGAAGATTTGGTGTCTGTCAACGTCAGTCTGCAGAGGTGTATCAACTTAGTAGGGATGTCAGACTCAGTCATTGCTTTTATAAAGTTTTCCACATACCGGGCTGTCGATGGCGGTTTTATAACCTACAAAGAGATGATAGTTGCCTATATATGTCTTTCGTGAATTTTCTGCAGGAGTATTTGTAATGTGAATATCTGTTCAGTTGTGGATTCAGAATTTTGTTCCCCACGGTTGTAGAAAAAGTTGACTCGGGTCATCCTTTTTAAATACAGAACGTAGTACGCTCAGACCCCAATCATAGGCGATGTCTTTTTTAGCATATTCCAAATTTATCATATGAACTAGGTAATGCACCCAATAAAATAACCGCCATCAGCTTAAGAAGATCGGCTGGTTATTCATCAGCACCTGAGGATTTATTGCTTCTTAACTTGGAAATTGCTGTTTAACCTCGTCTTGATTAGGAGTAGAAGATGTCACAGCTCTTCCTTTTTATACATTCAAGTCCCGTCCATCGCATTTCCTGCAGAGCAGTACTGTCAGCCTTGTACACGCTGAAAAAGCGGCCTCAGCAACATATTTCAGGAACCATGTATATGTTTGGAATATCTGTATAGTCATACCTGTAAGTCTAGAATTGATGATCTGCTGATTTTTTGTTGTCTTGTGAAAGACACGTTTTTGTTTTGAGCAGTTTTCAAGAAACAAAGGTACATTTGGGTCACAAAAACATATTATAACCTATTAATCATTGTGTCTCCAACATGTAATACTGAATAGCAAACACAATGTGTTTGGAGACAAGTAGATTATATTTGTGAAAAGCAACAAACACGTTATATTTGACAGAAAGATGGATTCTTTCAGCGTGAAATCTTGTAGGATATTTTGCAATTGAATACTGGTACACACATCTATATGGGGTTCTTATATTCCAGGTGCATAGCCGTAAATGACGGATCCTTATAACATTTGCGGTTGTTGTCAGTAATTTGGTGGGGTTCATTGTATTCTTTTTCTGTTTTGAATTAATATTGCAATTATGAACGGTGCTGGTAGGATCAGCCCACTGTGGGTTTGCATTCCACCTGCCGCGAAAATGTACACTGAAGCCGACCATTATGGATCAGTATCCGAGGGCTGAGAGTACAATTCTCGGCTCCATGAAATGTGGCCCCAGTGAAAAATTACCCCAAACCCAAAATGAAAAATGACCCCAATATTTTGTAGTACCTACAACAACACGTAAGTAAAAGGCCCACACTTACGTTGTTGTACGTAGTACAAAATATTGGGGTCATTTTTCATTTTGGGTTTGGGGTAATTTTTCACTGGGGCCACATTTCATGGAGCCCAATTCTCCGTGTATTATTCGAACTTGGATTCTGTTTTCCATTGGGTTGTTTTAATCGGTGTTGATCAGTAATATTGGTTCATGTGCCTTCAACCGTAAAAGAAATGCCCTCTAAGTTCTACGAGTTTCAGGGTAGCAATCGCGTTTGCTAAAACTACAAACATTTGTTTGTTGTTTAGCAAGTAAGTTTTCATTATGCTGCATCGAAACTTTAAGCAGTGCAGTTGCTATCAGGCACGTAAACAGAGAGTGGGCCGGGACTCGCCCCACCCCTGCCGATATTATTCCCTTAAGTGGTGGTTTTTGAAAGTTGGCTTATTTTTCAACCTAAATTTCAAGTGGGGCCCCTGCCGGGATAAAATTCTGCGTACGTGCCTGGTTACTGTAATACCAGAAACATTGTCTCCTGATAAGTACTGTTATTAACAGCACGGTATTTATTTTTCACTGTTAGAGAAGTAACTCACACAGACGCTACTAATGACTATTTTTGTGTTGGTCTCAAATTTTTTATTTTCATGGAATTTCCTTTCCTTTTCATGGAATTTTTTTTGAATTTTTTGTTTATCTGAGAGATTTGGCGGAACCAGTAATTGCTTGAGCCACTTTTGACCATCAGTCTGGTGTGACACTCTGGCACCAACTTCCTTCATTCAGTATATATCGAAGGTCACATCGTTTAACGATAGGTTAGGCTGGGTGTTGGTGGCAGTCGATGAACTTAGACTTATTAGTCCATTGTAATACCAAATGTAATGTAAGGCTCAACATCGGAGATACAGTCATTACATCCCCTAGATCTATCACGTGTATCTCAGTGAGGTTGTGCAGGAAGGGACGACCTACAGTCTTTAGGCGCCTATTCATTAGAGCCGGATCACTTCTGCCATTCGCAGGCACGGCAGTGGTAGTTATGTGGAAGCTTCAGCCCTATTGCGTGACTACCGATTGGCCAGAGCCCGGTCACCACGGCAATTAGTCTTGATACGTTCCCCCGATTATGGCTAATCAGTCCGTTGAATGTTACATTATGGCCATGTGTTTCTGGAAATGCGGCACGTTTCCGTCCTATACCATCTGGCCTTTGCTCGTTCATGGTAATGAAGAAAAATACCTCTTTTGACCGACCCTATAGGCGTTGCGACTGACACCATATGGAGTTCGGTGGAAGAGGATACTGCCCTGACTAGTTTGTCTGCCGTTTCGAGACCCTTGTGGCCTGGTATCCAAGTAAGAAACACATTGGCCATCTCTACAAGGTTTTCCCTACATTCACTAACGAGTTTAGATGCAGTGTTGTTGTTAGATTTAACTGATAGAAGAGCCGCTTGGCTATCTAGAAATATTCCAATGCACTCTGTTCTCCGTAGTAGTATAAGTTCGGCGCAGGCTTCCTTGATGCCCACTACCGCCGCTTGGAAAACACTGCACTTGTCTGGTAGTTTGAATGATAAATTGAGGCTTGCCTCTTCAGAGAAGACACCCGAGCTGGTTCCGTATTCCATTTTGGATCCGTTCGTAAATACTTTGGTGTCAAAACCTGCCAGTGGTTCCCTTTTATCCCACTCTATTCTTCTGGCAAACCTGACATAGAATAGATTATCGAACGTCAATGAGGGGGTGCAGTAATCGGTGGTTATGTTGAGTTCTCTTGCATGTCCATATGTGTTGCTCTTCCAAATTCCAAGAGCGTTTAGTCGGGTAGCACTCCCGTCCACACTAGCTGTTATGTGAAGATTAATTGGAATAATATGACACATTAAGGGCTTCAGCTGGACACGTCCTCATTGACCCTATTATGACGATGCAAGCTGATCTCTGTACTCTATACAACAGCTGTTATGTAAAGGTCAATTTGTATACTATGAAGCAGTGCATTAAGGTCTATGCGGTTGGGTTGACCTTTAGTCTCGGCGCAGGTCTACCAATCAAACTGTGTCTCATCAAAATTGAAACAAGCCTTGTCACTTTGGACCTGGCAAGTCACAGAAGTTTCATGGACCTCCTGCTATACACTATTCGCCAGATTTCTCTTTTGCGTCCACAATTTGTGCCCCTCATTCATCTCACCAGCATCATCATATAGAAATGGTCTTGCACGTTATGCCTGCAAGTCCCTAGAGGCATCCCAAAACGTTCCAATTCCTTTGCAACTTGTACGGTAGACCCTAGACTAGGCAGCATATCCGCTCTCCAGTAGCTCGGCATGTCCCTGTGCCTTTTCATCCACATGAGCTAAATATTGTAATTCTGGGTTATCTCGTTGAGAGTTCTGGTGAGTTCAGGAATACTGAATTAACTGCTGGACATTTCCCTAATGACCAAAATTTCCGCATAACACACTTCTGCTCAGGTGGTCTACGAGAGAGAGAGACAATCATAATTCCCTAGAAAGTATACACCATTTCCTAGCTGATCTTTCATTTTCAACAAATCCGCATAGAAATTGGCCAATCCCCCTATACCAAGAGTTAAGTTTTTCCAAGCCTCCGGGTCAGAGTGTGATATAGTCGATCGAAGTTAGGAGTAGTTGATAAATCCAAAAATGTTGGGCCCATCTACCAGCACTGTTCTGAGGCCGACTCCGACTATGTCCCATTGGGAGATGGCGACACTATAAAGTAGTTCACCTTGACATTTCTTTTGAAAATAATGCCGTATTGAATTGCCGTTGTAGATTTGCAGTCACCATTGAGTGGATCTAATATCAAAACGAATAAATTTCAAAACTGAGGGTACACAAGTTGTTTTTCAGGTTATATTTTAATATAATTAATATATAGATAGAAATAGAATATTTAGATTTTATATAGAACTATTGTGACCTAAAGTATGACAATCAAAAATGCAACTAATAAATTTGTCTGTCCTTCGATTTCGAAACATACGGTCCTTTACCTGTACAAGAAGGTTTAACAAAAGATTAATTTTCCTACACTTTAAGTACTACCCTCGCAGACTTCATGGCAGTAGAGCGAAGTGTCGTTTCCTCTGACGATTATATTTATGCTCCAATGCCTTTTTAATAATAAATAACGTCAAAACAACACTTACACACATATGTATACTTATACATACAAATTCGTATGCATATCTGAATTTACATTTAGATTCCAATGGCCAAACGACCGACCACTCATACATACTATTAGCCGTATTATTATTGGCCCTTACATTTTGTATTAGGCCATCATTTGAAGTTTGGCTTTGTAGTTGTGTTGTATACGAGTAGTTATGTTGTTATTGCCAGTGATTGAAGTTGTCATCATTATTCAAATGATTGTTTGATAAATATTGTGATGGCATTTGCGTAACAGACGGCCGGTCGAACACACAATAGGTGTTAAGTGTAAATTGGCCCTGTTGACACAATAATGTCGAATAGGCTCATTAGAGCATTAACTGTATGTGATAACATACCAGATGTGCACTCTACTTTGGGGCCGAGAGGTTAGTTAGGAATTCCTAATGCAAATTGGTAATCTCATCGGCATGAGAAGGTTTATGACGACAATTGCTCATTCATAATGTGAAATTGAAGATCAAATTACGATTGAAACGGCAGTGAACGGTATTACTACACTCGATAAATATAAAAACAGCAATTGGAAAAAAGGTAATGCGAACCACATACTTGCCATTCATGTGATAGAACCTCAGTTATCGTTGATGTTTTTGTCGGTGTACCGTTTTTTTTTTGATACCAAATAAGAATGTCATCGAAGTTGTTCACATCACTAGGATATTTTCATAATTCTTTGTAAATATTTCTTTAAATTAATCAGCCAGATAAAAAGTTATCGAATATGCTCATGAATGACAAATCTGTGGTTCGCTTAAAACTGAAGTCTGTTTATTGAAGTTTTAGAATTTATCAAGAAAATTTGTATCGAATTTAATAGAGTGCACACAGGGACAGATTTAAAAAGTGACCGGACAAAATTTATATCGTCGTTGTTTTTGAATTTGGACGTGTCAAACTCATTAGTCGGTAGGTTTTTGAGGGTGCTGAAACCATTTCTTTCATTGCTTTTTCCATCGGGCGGAGGGGGGGGGGAGTTAAATTTTAAAAACCTTATGGGTATCGTTTCATAGGCTTTTGGATGCCCCGATTTAATTGTAGGCAAACATTTTCCGATCAGGATTTCGATAACTAACCTAACGGAGGGAAGAGCATGTTTAATTTCACCTTTTCCCATAAAATTTCTTTTCATAACAAGGTTTAACGTATTAAAATTTTCTACTAACTTTATTAGGGATTATAAAATAAATAAAAAGTTTGAGAAGTTTGTTTCGTTACAATACAAAAAAAAAACTTCGTTTAAAAAAAAGCTATATCAGGGGCGTTTTTTTCGTAACTTATACACGTTAACTCATACAAAATGAAAACCTGCACATTAACATGTAAAGGGTTTTCCAATAAGAGCGCTACAAAAGTTGTTATAAATAAAACAAAACCGGTTTTAGATACCAATGAAATTTTTTATTGCTGTGAAAGTACGTTCGATGCCATTATGTATGGAACTCGATTTCTTTTGCATGGCCACCACGGGAACGCTTGCAGAAGTCCAGATGCTGAACCCAATTTCCGACGGTTTTCAAGCATAAATCGGCCGATGCTGCTGCAATTTCACGCTCGATATTCGTACGAAGTTCATCAATCGTCGCTGGCTTGTTGGCATAGACCATAGACTTGACGTAGCCCCGCAGGAAATAATCTAACGGCGTCAAATCGCACGACCGATTCGGTTATCATTGAACGGTAACGATTCGCATTCACAGTAATGTGCCGGTCTTGATCATCACCGAAGAAGTACGGCCCAATGACGCCGCCGGCCCATAAACCGCACCAAACTGTAATTTTTTCGGGATGCAATGATGACTCATGGATTACGTGTGAATTGCTGTCTGACCAATAACGCATATTTTGCTTATTGACGAAGCCATTCAGCCAGAAATGAGCCTCATCGCTGAAGATGATTTTCCGATGAAAATCCGAATAATTTTCAAGTTGTTGCTCAGCCCAATTCACGAACATACGACGCTTAGGGTGGTCAAGCGGCTTCAGTTCTTGCGTCAATTTGATCTTGTAAGGATGTAGGCCAATATCTTTTCGCAAAATTCGCTACAACGACGTCACAGAGATGCCCAACGCTTGAGAACGACGTGTGAGCGGCACATTTGGGCTTTCTTGAACTAAAGCCTCAGCGGCAGCAATATTCTCGACAATATTGTCTCACTGGCACGGGAACATTTTGTACTGCGCCTGTGGATTCAATTTTTTCCACTAGACGCTCAATTGTTGATCTGGTAGGACGATTATGACGACCATAAATTGGACGTAGCGCTCTTAAAGTTGAGGCCACTGACTCCAAATTTCGGTAGTAAATTTTAATAATTTCGACTCGTTGTTGGCTCGTATATCTTTCCATGATGAAATGGTAAACCTTACTGAAGAGCAATGTCAAAAGAGCGGGAAAAATATGGCGTCCTTTTCTGTCCCTATCGATTTACTTTTGTATCGTCTCTGTTGAAAACCCCGTTATAATTTTAGTAGTTGAGAATAACCCCGATAAGAGTGATAATAAGTTCGACTTTGTTGTATGGGAAATATAAAATGTATGTCATTTCATTTCTTATATTTTCACAACGTTTCGAAAATTATGATGTAAATATAAAGGGGTAGTTAATTTTTTTTTATCAAAATATTTAGAAAATTGTATAAAATATTATTGTTTATATCTTCTTCAAGAATAAGGATTCCAAGGCAATACTGGAGACCAAACAACTAAAAGAAAGTAAAGTGAAGAAGGAAGCCTATACCTTACCATAACTCGACAACATTCACAGGAACATCATCGGCTCTGTCTACTTGCAATGTAACTTTTTGATACACTTTGTGTACTCTTTGGTACACATTTGAGGACCTTTATGCAGTTTTTTGGTGTAGTTTACGCACAAATCACTACACAAAGTAATTTTTGGTGCATTTATGGTACAATTGATGAAATTTTTTGGTACTTTTTACGTACTTTTGGAACATTTTCTGTAGTTTTTGGAAATTGTTGATTATATTGATGTACTTTCTGGTGGATTTCATGCACTTTATGGAACTTGTTATGTACGTTGTGGTAAATTGTATGTACTTTTATGTACATATAAATGATGTACATATGTAGTTTCTGGAACATTTTATATACTTTGTGAATAAATAGCACACCGATCCACATTCATTACATCACTCCATTTTCTCTAACCTCTGCTAGCTGTTCCCGAGCTCGTTTTGAGACGTAAAAGAGCACGCGGCTTGCTCGGGCACGCCTGTTTTGTTGTATTATTTGCCAGTGCTCTCGAGTCGTATTTGTTGGTTTTGACAACTACCGAGCAGCTGCGCGTTTACGATGTTTGTTTTATTTCTAAATAGTGTTTTACACCAATATGGTATTAAAGTCCTGAACAATTGCAATCGAAATCTCATATTACGTTCGACATTTTCATCATCGTCGTCTTCGGATCTTACGAAATTTTAGTTTGAAATTTCGAAAATTTAATTTGACATTTGATGGTATTGCCCATAGAATAATACATACCATAGAAGTTTTTATTCGCTCAATAAATTAAACGTCATAAGTACGATGGAAAGTAAACATTGGATGGTGGAAAATATGGGTTCAATAATACCAGCTAGTGGCAATAGTATACAACGATCAACAAAGGAACAACAACCGAATTTCGTGTTTTTGTGGCAAACTAGTTGTGTTAAATACAAGACAAATGTATACCAACGATAAAAGTCAACAAAAAAGTGCAAAATATATTAAAAATTTTCAGTTCTACACCAAAACGACATGAACATGTTAAGTGAACATATTTTGTAACTCCACCTGGTGTAAGGTAATTTTAAATTTAATTGCTCTCATTTCCACAAACCTACGATGAAGAGTGTGAAATGAAACGTCAGATGAGAGAATAAGTTTATCTATGTATGTATTATTCTATGGTATTGCCTGACCTAAATTCCGACACAGTAATGTTTTTAACTTTACACTGAAAAAAAATTAAATTTTTACACACGTATTTTATAGTTAAATAAATAAAATCAGTGACTTCGGTTAGGGTCTAAAGTGTTCAGAAGTGAAAATCGTGCGCGGGTCCTAGTTGGTCCTAATTTTTTTTGGTCCACAAAAGATTACAAAATTTAATATCTTTAGTCAATTACTTTCATTGCAATTGAACTAGAAACCTTACGTAAATTAAATTAACTTAATATTCATTTTTGTAGCTCTTATAATACAAAATAAACAAAAGAAGTTTAAAACATCCAGAAACATAACCTTCATATAACACACTTCTACTAAAAATAGCCTGCATGCATGTATGGAAACATTACTCAACTTTGGGCCCCTTGCCTGATTAGCAACGTGCATGGAAACTTCAAAAGAGTTAATTTTCGACCTCAGTGGTTACTTGCCCACTGTTTAAGTCACTTATTTTATGTGGATTACTGCTTAGATTTTTGAAATTTTGTCCGGCCATTTTTTAAATCTGTCCCAGTGTGGAGTGGTCGTGTCCTTTGGCCTGTTTTGCGACAACAAAGATAAACGCCGATGAATGTGCTGCAAATAGTGCGGATATACGTAACCAGGACAAATATTTGAAATAAATATTGAACACTGTGGCAATTCTGAAGTTTTGCAATTTTTGTTCCACCATAGCGACTTCGGTTGACTATTCCACCATAGCGGCTTAGGCTGAATATTCCACTATAGCGACTTCGGTTGACTATTCCACCATAGCGGCTTAGGCTGAATATTCCACTATAGCGACTTCGGTTGACTATTCCACGTTACTGTTATAGACAGACGGGAATCCGATCCAGTGCTTCTGTCCGAAAGTGAGGTACTGTCTGGAAGTACGAACCGAACCGATCTTGAACCGCTCCAGATTCGACTTCCCCCGTGTGCGTCACACCTAGTTCTCGATTACCTAAAATCGATTGACTGAAACCCAATTTTCGACGGGAAATACTGCTGCAATTTCACGTTCGATATTCGTACGAAGTTCATAAATCGTCGCTGGCTTGTTGGCATAGACCATAGACTTGACGTAGCCCCACAGGAAATAATCTAACGGCGTCAAATCGCACGACCGAGGTGGCCAATCTCAAAAAAGGGATATTAACAAAGCGTTCGCAGAAGAGTGTTTTAGCCGCCCTCAGGGAAGTGTCACCACGCGTTACCTCCATCCGCTGCCTAGAGAGTATTATCATGCGTGCTTAAGGAGTGATCTCACCTACTCCCAGAATCATGCCGCTCCTAGAAGAGTGCTCTCAGATCGAACCCAAAGGAGTGTACGTAAACCATTCCCTGAAGGGTATCCTCAACCGTTCCAAACTAATCCCTGCAGTGTGTTTTTAACGTGTGGATAGATTAATGTTGATTCTTTAAAATAAATTATTTTGTATCATATGAAAACCAATAAAGAATCTGTATTCTAACCTCAGAGAAGAGTAAACCATTCTGTTCTTAGTACGGATGGTTTAATGGATCCTAACGAAAGACCCTGGGCATGACTGAGCTTTCCTCAGCCTTTGACAAAACCACGTTACAAACTCAGAACTTTGGAAGGAAGTTTTTAATATTTCCGAAGATTCTTCAAGTGTAAAGCACCCGATTTTGTAAATTTCTAACATGTAACTAAAAATCTGTCTATTCATGAATGCCAAAGTTGTCACCTGCTTTGAAAAATTGGGGGCATCCATTTCCAAATTTTATATGGCCCAGCCTTTAGTAAATTTCGTTAAGCTTGAGCGACCAACGACGTCAGTATAAACGGCTGACTCAAAAAAATTAATTTGCTTTTAAAAGCAATTGACATTTCTATAATGATTGTAGTTTTAGACGAGTGATTCAGTCGGCCACCCCAGCCGATCCTATTGATGGTACTGCCAATAAAATCTAGGCAGGTATACACTCTGTATTAGGGAAGTACTTTTATCGACTTGCCAGTCTAGATCCGTAAACAGTCTAAATAGTAAACAGCCCTATATTATTGGTTCACCTTTTATTTAAACTATGCATAGTAGTATTGTTTTCTATTGTTATAATCCGTTTAACTAAATAAAGGACATACACGCTGAAAAATAATAACTCCCGCAACATATTGCAGGAACCATGTACATATTTGCAAGCATTGTTTTCGTGAATTGAAGACCACGTCCTTTATGTTTATTTATTGTGGCAGACAGAAGTATTTTCTGCAGTTTTTAACAAACAACGCCACATTTGGTTCAAAAATACATATATTAAAGTATAACCTACTAATCATTGTATCCGAAACATGTTATATTGAATAGCAAACACAATGTATTTGGACACAAGTACACTATTTTTGCGACAAGCTACAAACATTTTATAGTTGCATCCAAACATCAAAAAACTATAAATTTTTCAGCGGTTATATATATAGAAACAGCAAATAATCTTTGTTCCTTATCATCGGGTAATTTGTCTGTAACTACAGCAAATATACTGTCGTAGCAACAAACTGTTTACGGAGTTGGTACAATTCTGGACAATATGTTTGCTAAAAGACCAAACATATGTTTGTTGAAACAGCAATCACTTTTTCTTTCCCCTTTTCATCGGTCGTTCCTGCATAGTTTCACAATCTTGTGGGTAGAAATTAGATGGGGTAGTTTATAAATAAGTAAGTCATTTATGGATACCATATGTGTAAAGCTGATTGAATGACTACAAACCCTTCGATCAGGAGTTAAATATATTGTAAGATCTTTTTTGAAACAATTCCGCTATTCTCTCTTTGTAAAATTTAAATTTATTCTGAGTCTCTTGCCAGAATAAACCCATCTTATGTTATTTGACAAATAATTTTAGTTTACTTTTCAAACTCAATACAACGGGAACACAAAGAAAATCAAAAGTGACAATCATTCATATTGAATTGACGGACATTTGTCTACCAATTGACACTCAATTCATTGACAAGGACCAGATATATTATCAAAATCGAATATTTCACTCATAATATTGACACTAATGATGGTCATTGTATGCATTCATATTGAATTTCACATCTAATTTATTATGTCTGGGCCTTGGTGAATGAAGAGTTGCTGCTGTCCTGAATACGATATTATTTGTAAGGGATACCAAATGAAAACGAACGAAAGAAAGAAAATCAAGAAGCGGTCAGGCATTTCTAAGGATAGTGGGAACAGCTAAATTGACTTCGAGATTTGTATATTAATTGAAAAGAAATAAATCAAACATAAAGGTTGGGAAAAAGTTTGTGGTTATTGCAAGCGTATTGCATAAACTGTGCGTTTCTTGATAATAAATTTTACACGAAATAAAGTACCCCCTCGCTGGCTGTACGGAAGTTTGTGCAAAATTTCGTGAGCCTGGCTTACTAGTTGACAACACTCATAGTTCTCATCGTCGTACGGTGCGTACCCACGATAATATGGATGTTGGGGACGAAACTGTGCAATTCAATCCAGGAACATCGACGCAGGATAAAAAGTTTGCACAAACATTTTGGATAATAAGTTATAAGTTCCACGAATCAACAATTGAAGGCAAACGTCCATCCACGTCTTATGGCTTCTCAGTTTGGGCTTTACAGAAGCTACAATCGAATTTAGTCGAAACATCAGCTTTCGTGACGTGGCGCATTTTTTCTCGGCATGCATCCACAGAGAGTGACAGTTTGGCCTGAATTTTGGAATGGCATCATCATTGATTTACGTTTTTCAAAAATCCAGTGGCAACACCATTTCAGTCAACGGCGAGCGCTCAAAAGCCATGTTTACGGAATTTTTATGGGCTGCATTGGAAGATATGAACTTGAGTATACATAGGTATCACCAGGCAAGCTCACCAAGCAATCGCACTAAGTGTAATAGAGGGTTGAAATTTATTTTTAGGGATTTGGCAACCCTAGTGTTGCAATCTGGCAAGTGAAAGCTCTATCGTAAAGTTGGACATTTTTGAGGTTATGCGTACTCAGAACGTTTTGACATACGAGCGCTATTTGAGTTGTTTCCAGCAACTTAAAAGATTCATCTCGGCCTAAAAATTGAATTAAATCGTGAACATTTTCGTGCGATTATTTTTTACAACTTTCGGCTCGGATTAACTCAGCAACAGTGCATGGATGAACTTAATTCAAGTTTTGGCGTTGAAGCTCCATCAAGGACCAGTGTTTATCGATGGTATGGTGAATTCAATCGTGGTCGTAGTTCACTCCAAGACGAATTTCGTGAAGGTCGTCCAAAGTCAGTTGTTGTTCCGAAAACCATTGATGCTGTGCGCGAACTGATTTTGCAAGATCGTCATGTGACCTATCGTGAGATTGAGAAAGTAAACATCAGTCAACTGTATGGGTGTTTCAAAATGAGCCAAATCCAACAAATTCCGAAGCACTTCCAAGCAAATGGTGGCCTGTTTTTTCGGAAAAACCGGACATGTCGCAACCGTACCACTAGAACAACGCAAAACAGTGAATTCTGAGTGGTACACAACCATTTGTTTGCCAGTTGTCTGCCAAGAAATCAGGAAAACCAACCGCCGAAGACGGATCACTCTTCACCACGACGATGCGAGCTCTCACACATCGGCTGAAACAACTGCATTTTTGAGCACCCAAAACATCGATTTGATGGGTCATCCGCCGTATAGTCCTGACTTGGCACCGAATGACTTCTTTTCAAGGTCAACGTTTTTCGCCACCTGTAGAAGCGGTTGCAGCATTCAGAATGCATGTTACCTCAATCTAGGTGGCAAAAGTGTTTCGACAATTGGTTCAAACGCATGCAAAAGTATATAAATCGTCATGGGGAATATTTTGAAAACAATAAAGTGATTTTCGATGATTAATATTTGTTTTTGTTCTCTAATCCCGAAACGTAAAATTCAACCCTTAATCGTATTATCAGCCGCCTTGGCGTTGCCAATTGGCTGCATAAGAACTGCAATTTGACCCTTCCAATTTCCATCCAATTTAATTCAATTCAGTTCAAATAAAAGCAATTCAATTCAACTCAATTCACTTCAACTCAATTCAATTCAAGTAAATTATCTTAAACTATTCAAGTAAATTAAACTGTTCAATTCCATTCAATTCAACTCCATCCAATTCAATTCAATCTAATTCAATTCTATCTAATTCAAATCAATTCAATTCAATTCATTTCATTTCATTTCATTTCATTTCATTTCATTTCATTTCATTTCATTTCATTTCATTTCATTTCATTTCATTTCATTTCATTTCATTTCATTTCATTTCATTTCATTTCATTTCATTTCAATTCAATTCAAGTCAATTCAATTCAATTCAAGTCAATTCAATTCAATTCAATTCAATTCAATTCAATTCAATTTAATTCAATTCAATTCAATTCAATTCAAATCAAATCAAATCAAATCAAATCAAATCAAATCAATTTAGTTCAATTGCATTCAGATTAATTTAATTCTATTCAATTCAATTCAATTCAATTCAATTCAATTCAATTCAATTCAATTCAATTCAATTCAATTCAATTCAATTCAATTTAATTCAATTCAATTCAATTCAATTCAATTCAATTCAATTTAATTTAATTTAATTTAATTCAATTCAATTCAATTCAATTCAATTCAATTTAATTTAATTTAATTCAATTCAATTCAATTCAATTCAATTCAATTCAATTCAATTCAATTTAATTCAATTCAATTCAATTCAATTCAATTCAATTCAATTCAATTCAATTCAATTCAATTCAATTCAATTCAATTCAATTCAATTCAATTCAATTCAATTCAATTCAATTCAATTCAATTCAATTCAATTCAATTCAATTCAATTCAATTCGATTCAATTCAATTCAATTCAATTCAATTCAATTCAATTCAATTCAATTCGATTCAATTCAATTCAATTCAGTTCAATTCAATTCAATTCAATCCAATTTAAATCAATTCAATTCAATTTAAATCAATTCAATTCAATTTAGTTCAATTCAGTTCAATTCAATTAAATTCTATGGAATTTGTGCACTTAGCTGAGATTCAAATATAATTTCAGTTGATAAATTTCGTGATTGACGTGAGTAATCGTATTTTTCTGAGTGGATGTTTATATATAAAACATGAAAAAAATGGCATAGTTTTTCATAATGAATTAATTTTATTTTTGTTTGAACTTATACGGAAATAAAAAAAATATTCCATTTGATCATAGACAGTGTAGGTTGACTGTGGCTAAAAATCCAAATAAACATCTCCCTGAAGAAGCCGGGAAAATCCGGAGAAACGTTGGAGAAAATTGAAGTTAACGTTGTTTAATTTTCATTGAAAATTGTTGACCAGTACAGCCAAGTTGAAAATATCAAAAATTATTTATAATCTCTGGTCTAAAATAAAACCCATATTCCAGTATCTGTTTTACATCAAAACTTATGAGTTTTTCTCGAAATAAGTGCCTTCCCGGTAACATCATAAATTTCACAGGTGCAGAGTTGCCACAGTTTCCAAATATTGCTTATGGTTTTCCATTTCATATATAAAGGGTGTCCCAAAATTCGTACAGGAAATCAATTTCCTACACTCTGCAAATGTATGCTTTAACGTGGAAACATTTGCGTGCTTCATCCCAAACATACATATACTTATGTGGAAGCATTCGTGTGTTTCCCCCAAACCTCCATATTCTTACGTGGAAACATATGCGTATTTTCTCCGAAACATAATAATATTTAGAAACGAATTACTCTTTCTTTCTTTATTATAATTAAAATAAATAATTAATACAAATATTAAAATATTTAAATGGACCCTTTTTACAATTACTTTTTTTTCATGAAATGAGAATCTGCTGCTGTTTTGCATCTCCTTTCTTTGTTGCCTCTCACGGTTTTGTTTTCAGAAGGTTTCAGCTATGCCTTGGTTATCACTATTCGTTGGTACACAAACAATAGACTTATGTATATACAACTCTAGTTCATGCAAGACTGGCGTGTATTAATTACTTGTGTTTTTTTATTATATTTCACAAATGGTCCGCCATTCCGATTTTTTCAGTATAGGCTCGGGCAGAAAAAGGGATTCATGTTGTTGCCCTTTCCAGTTTCTTTCCTGAAAATCGTTTCTCACTTTGGTAGCACACATAAATATATGCGAAACACAGACACAAACACCAAAGCAAGATCAAAAATCATTTAACTGTCCGAGCGGTTGTTTATTACTTCTTCACTTATCAAGCGCTTTTGATATCCTCTGTCTGATGAACAATTGACGACTGAGTACATGAAATTAAAATGGAAGACATCAGGCAAAATAAAAACACTGTCTTCATCTGCATTTTACATGCACATTCAGGAATATTTATGAATCACTCTTCTTTTATTCTCTTGTTCTCGATAAGCAGTGCAACAAACACGGCTGTATTTGTATCACAAACACAAATATTTTGGTCGCAAACACATATGTTATAACATATTAATAATTGTGTCTATACCATGTAATATTCAATAGCAAACACAATTCGTTTGGGCACAAGTATATTGTATTTGCGACAAGCATCCAAACAACAAAAAACTACAGATTTTTCAGCGTGTACCATTTGTGTGGTACTGTGTTGGTTTTGAAAACAAACAGCATTACAGCTGACAGATCGGGGTTAGTAAAAATAAAGCACTACACGAAAGAACAACGCGCTTCAATTAATATTTTAAAAATAATGAAGTTTTGACGGCTACAGTTCGCAATTTTCTTCTTCATCGATGATTTTCATTTTGATGGCTTGGTTAATTGCCTAAACTGTCGCATTTGGAGTCCAGAAAATCCTCTTGAGATTGCGGAGAGAAAAATTCATCCGCAACGCGTCACGCGTCATTCATCCGCAACGCGTCACGGCTGCAAAAGTGCTGTCGGCCTGGCAATAGTAACACTATGCTCGAAGAGAGCATTTTTTTTTTGTAACTTGCGGGGCACCTAGTGGGTATACCTAATTCCAGTACTCTGAATCCAGTGGTGGTAACCGTTTTTATAGGGTTTCTCTTGTTTTCGAGATATTTGAGATTGAAAATAATGGTTAAAAATACCTAAATATCGAACATTTTCCCAATATTCTACCAATTATTAAATATAAATCGATATATATCGGTCACCAAAAACATCTTATCGATAAACACGCATCACAAACATTGGATTCAGCGTACTCGAATTAGGTTTACCCACTGGGTACTAGGCTTGTTACGTTTTTGAACTACGACTGTGTAATTAATGGTGCCCATGTCCGGGACTTGATAATCCAGAAATTTGTTAAAAAATTTAAACATATGGTTGTGGACGACGTGTTGTTTCAACAAGATGGTGGCACATGTCAAACAGCCCGAGCAACAATATTTTAATACATTCTATATAAATTATTGTATTTCCGTTTCATTCTTTACAAATAATTGTATTTTCGTTTTTATTCTATAACACTGCAAATTAATATAAACAACCGTTCTAAAAATTTTGTATTAAATTTGATTTTTTTTGATATCTCACATTAGTTCCACAATATCCTTCGCGGTATTCACCACCCGTTGGCCCTTATGGACTTTCACTCGCATTTTATGCTGCAGCACTAAAAAAAAATGAATCCTTATTTAATTAATGTTTTATGTCCTTCCCGTGACACAAACAAATTTGATATATAAACTGTTATTAAAAATTATGTTCCATTCCCCCCCCCCACTCCATTTACTCTACCCCCTGTCAATTTCGCTTTCCCTCGTTTTGGTCGCTTGTAAAGTGCATTACAAATTACATACACGTTTCACGATAAAAGGCTGTTGATTGTAATCATAATTACCATGTCCTCGTAATTGTTTTATAGAGGTTGATGCAATCTCTGGCTATCGCAGTAGCCCAGCCCCTTTTGGTTTTCGTAGTGAATATCCTGTTGTTCATGGAATGTTGCAATAAAATGATCACGACAACCACAATATTGTCCAACACACATTCGCATGTATGAGTACTTGATAAAGATTTTAAAAATTCCAAGAATTTAATTTAAAAAGTTGACAAATTTTTCAATTGATGTGTACATATGCTTAGGATGTCATGTACGATATATCCAGAAATATGAATATCCTAATTAAGAAATAAAAACCAAAAAAATTCAAATTGGTTAATCGAAGAAAAAAATCTGATTTCTGATTTTTTTTTGTTACACTCATAAATATTGTGCTGAGGATATGTAGAGACGATTTGGTGACGTCGGAATAGAATTAATTAAAGTTGATGATGCAGATTGCCGCCAACTATCGTAGAGGAGGCCTGAACAGTCATTTCCCGGGTTAAGGTAACAAAGCTGAGACAGCATAAATTAGTGTGGCTTTAAACCTGGACCACTTTCTATCCCCAGTCCCTTCATGGGATGATATGGGACACCATGTATGTATGGATGTGTACTTTCGATCGACCAGATATGTACAATAACTGAGAATTCATACTTCCGATATGGCGTTTATGCAACTTTTGCATGGAATGTAATGTCAATTCAGGAGAATTCAATTCAACTCAATTCAAATTAATTTTATTCAATTCAATTCAATTCAATTCAATTCAATTCAATTCAATTCAATTTAATTCAATTCAATTCAATTCAATTCAATTCAATTCAATTCCATTCAATTCAATTCAACTCAATTCAATTCAACTCAATTCAGTTCAGTTCAGTTAAGTTCAGTTCAGTTCAGTTCAGTTCAGTTCAAATCAATTCAATTCAATTCAATTCAATTCAATTCAATTCAATTCAATTCAATTCAATTCAATTCAATTCAATTCAATTCAATTCAATTCAATTCAATTCAATTCAATTCAATTCAATTCAATTCAATTCAATTCAATTCAATTCAATTCAATTCAATTCAATTCAATTCAATTCAATTCAATTCAATTCAATTCAATTCAATTCAATTCAATTCAATTCAATTCAATTCAATTCAATTCAATTCAATTCAATTCAATTCAATTCAATTCAATTCAATTCAATTCAATTCAATTCAATTCAATTCAATTCAATTCAATTCAATTCAATTCAATTCAATTCAATTCAATTCAATTCAATTCAATTCAATGCAATGCAATGCAATTCAATTCAACTCAATTCAATTCAATTCAATTCAACTCAATTCAATTCAATTCTATTTAGATGTACCTAGAGAAGATCGCATCCCTGACTTACATTTACTATACACAACAATGACACTTACATACTCTTATTCGTGCTACCGGACGTACGAAACTGGTGAGGCCTTTACCCTGCAGAATACTTAGATTATGTTCTGTTCCTGCTCCGAGTTCTGTGTGAGCAGGATATAATATTTAGGAACCTACTCCTCTTTGGAGATAACTACATTCAGGGAGTTTTGTTGAATACTGTCCTAGAATATTTTTGCGGACCAGAAAATGGTTCGCCAAGTGCTAATGCGTATCACTTCTTCAGATACATCCTGAAATCTCGGAATGGCAGAATTACAGAATCAACGATTGGGACGGAATATGACGTCTCATGTCAATAGCCAAAAGTGACAGCCAGTTCTGCCTAACCTATGACAGTGGAGTTTCTTGTTACCTCTTCTATGTAGTTGGTAGTCTTTCCGGTCTGCAACATCGTTGCCGGTTTCATTCAAGTGTAATATTTTTGCGGAGCATTAAATGGTTTGTCAGGACTAATCAGGGTTCGTATTTGGTGGGTTATTTGTTACCCTGGGGTAGCCCATTATTATTGTCGTCGATATTGGATAGCGATCTTTTCACCATTATCCACAGGGTATGGGGAAAACAATGGGTAGCTACCCACGGCAATGGGGAATTATCCATTACGATTACCGATTGCCCACAGGGACGATGGGGAGTTACCCATTACACATGAGGATTGGGCAAGCGTTACCTAACGTAACCCATCCCCATTTTTGATTGAAAATTTAAAAAAAAATTGGAAAAATGTTCTATATCTCGGAAACGGATCGTCGAATTGAAAAAATAACTATTTTCTGGACGTTTCTAAGAGGCTTTCTTAAAGTGGCCCAAGTTTTTTTTTTAAATCGCCAAAATCGCTCTTTATGAGGCTTTAAGATGACTGGTGGTGGTGCAATGGTAGTGTGCGCGTCTCTTGTGCATGAGAACGTGGGTTCGATCCCTGGGCTTACATCCTTAAATATGACGGCGCCGCCATTAAAAAGGGATCTTCAAAATACCGTTCGGAACCGGAGTTAAACTGTAGGTCCCAATCAGTGAGTGTAAATCTAGAATGATTGACAGCTCACTGGTTTGTGAGAAGCTCTCCCTAATCCCTTCATGGGGTGTAACGGGAAGCCATTTTTGAGGCTTTAAGCAATGTTTGTATTTAATGCGACATCACTTTGATTTTTAAAAAAATCGCTAACACTAAAATATTTCGATCAAAAACTCGCTAAAACGCTCTTCTGTCTATATCTCGGAAACTGAGCGTCCAGTAGAAAAAGTCAAATATTTTTTCTGTGACCGTTTCTGGTGCGATTCGTATGGAGGACTTTTTTAAAAAAATAGCTATAAATAAAAAAAACTATAACTCGGAAATGGTGTGTCAAATCGCACAAATAATAAATTTTTCGAGATATTTCTCATTTTGGCTATTTTTTTTTAAATTCTTTTATACAAATTATTTTTTTTAGATTCGACTCACCGTTTCCGAGATATAGATATTGTTTCTTCCTTTCGACCAAAAGTGGGAATTGGTTATCCAGGATAACATATTGCCTATCGCCAGGGGTAGTGGGTAAAGGCCGCTAACCCATTCCCCTTGTATAATAGGTAATCGTGATGGGTAATTATCTATCGTCGGGGGTAGCTTCCCATGACGTTCCCCATTACCCTATGGGTAATCGTGATAGTTAATTCCCCATTGTCGTGGGTAGCTTCTAGAGTGCCCAAAAAATCGGAATTTTTTAAAGCCGGTTTTCGGGTTGTTCAAAAAATCTGTATTTTAAGAAACTGGGACGGAACATGGTGTCACCATAATCCTGATCGGACTAAGAGTCCCAATAGTGGGTGCCACTTCTATACAACCTGCAGAATAGTTACTCTTTCCTAAATGTTTTGCCATATAATTTATGACATACATTTTTATTTTTTTTCCAACCACTTTATATAGGATTTACGCTCAACGATACATTTTTCTACGCTCAAGCGAAATTATAGCTGAATGAACTTCGTTTGCGGAATGTAATTTCGCAATCAAATATTTGTAGCAGACAACATATCCATCGACTTCCTTTGCTATAAACAACAACAGAACTCGAATACGAGAACCCAGAACCGATTAACGTTAACAGCAAATACAATAATCCTGATGACAAACGTTCCCCATTACTGCTCTTTCGTTTACCGCAAACGTGCTGTAGGAACACTGAAATTTCAGTCAGGTGGCCCGTCTTAAGCTTTATCCTAACTCATCCAATGGGACCAAGTTCCTTTAAACATATTTACACGTATTTTTTCCCAGCCGACCAAGCTTCAGTTGCCGTAATGGGTATTGAAAATTCGACTATAAACTGAAAGAATAATGCTTCGTCGCATGGATGAAACATTTTCGTTAATGTTTTTCGTTGCTACAATGAAAAGTCTCGCATACTCGACAATTTGAAAGTCGCTGCAACGAAAAATTGTATACAAGATTTCTTTGACAAGGTTTCATTTCGTTGCTGCAAGAACTTACTGTTCATTCCTGCAACAATTTTATTTAATTTGAATTTCGCTGAAAATGGGTTAAAATTTAAAAAAAGCAAGTGAATAAGATTTAAACTATTAATATTTGGTTTATCTCTTACTTTTTATAGTTTATTTTTATTATTTATTTACTTTCGAAGTTTGCCCACATTTGTAGTTGACGAAACAATTTCGTTATTCCAACGAAACTTATTTTTTTTGAAGATAAACAGAGAAAAGCAGTCAAAAAATTGAGTGAGCTTAGAAAAGAGGCCAGCAATAGAAAATGGTAAGCGTGACTGCTGGGTCACGTACACATCTTAAATCAGTTCCTGTGCAACAACCGAAAGTCGTAGACATATTTCTCCGCCGGAATAATTTAAATAAATTTGTCAAAACATAACAATCATTTAGCAATAATCTAAATCAATGAAATAATATTCTGTAGGAACCATTTATATGTATGTAACACACTACAAACATTCATATGTTTGCAAATCCCAAACTCACTTGTGTTTAAATACAAACAGTAGCATGTTTACTGGCAAATATGTATGCTTTTAGGTGGGCACATATGCGTTCTTCACCCCAAACATCCATATACTTACGTGGAAGCATTCGCACGTTTCCTCAAACCTCCATATACTTGCGAGGAAACATGTGCGTATTTCCTGCTAAATATAACAATATTTAGAAACGAATTACGTTTTTTCTCATGAATTCTCATTTCATGTCGCTCTTTTGCTTCTCCCTTCTTTGTTGTCTCTCACGGTTTTGTCTTCAGAAGATTTCAGCTATTCGTTGGTTATCACTATGCGTCGGTACACAAACAATATACATACTTATATACAAATCTAGTTCATGCAAGCCAAGCGTGAATTAATTACTTGTGTTTTTTTATTATACTTATTTGACAAATGGTAAAGGCTCGGTCAGACGAGGGGGGCTTCACGTTGTTGGCCTTGCCAGTTTCATTCCTCAAAATCGTTTCTCAATTTGGTAGCACACAAATCATTTAACCGTCCGATCCTTTGTTTATTCCTATTCACTCATCAATCGCTTTTGATATCCTCTGTCCGATGAACCATTGGCGACTGAAACTAAAACGCAATACATCAGCCCAAATAAGAAACACTGACATTATCTGCAATTTCAGGCACCTGGCACATTCAGCCATATTTATGAATCACTGACTGAGAGAAAAATGCTAAACTACAGATAAAAAAATGGTTTCCCATTACATCCCATGAAGGGACCGGGGAGAACTTCTCACAATCACTGAGCTATGCGCTTTCCAGTTCTCACTCACTGATTGGGACCTACAGTTTTTCACCGAATTCGAACGGTATTATTGGGAAGCTTTTTCACGGCTATATACTCGATAATGTCGCCGTCTCTATGCGAGGTGACCGCCGCCGAAAGAATTTTAAGGTGGTCAGAGCAGGGATCGAACCCAGGATCTCAAGTACAAGAGGCGCGCACACTACCCATTGCACCACCACCGACGGAAACTACAGATACACACTTACAATATAGACTCTCTCGTTGTCTGGCTCTCGAGAGAGCCTAAACAGTACAACAAATATATCTGTATTTGTATCACAAACACAGATATATTTGGGTCGCAAACACATATATTATAACATATTAATCATTGTGTCTCGAATACGTAATATTGAATAGCAAACACAATGTGTTTGGGCGTGTAGGATCTTCAGCGTGTAGGATCTGTTGGTTTTTAGCGACTCCCAATATTTGAGACACATATAACATTAGTGAACTTCATGAAAGCTCGAAAGAACCTCGTAAACTCGAAACCATCGTAAATTTGCACAGCAAACGTCAAAACAAACAAATTTCCCATACAAAGCGACTTGCACAAAAGTGGAAAGTTTTCGAGGCAAATTTGCTGACCAAACCTGGAAAAAGAAAGATGACAGCTTTTGACATTTCAATGTCAATATTTTTGTATTGAAAGAGAGGTTTTTTGATTTATGTGAAAAAAATAAAATAATGGAATAGGTAAAGCATATACTTTTAATTTTACTTTGTTTATTTACTTTATCAGCCTTTTTTGACAATTGCTGCAAAGATACACTGAGCAACATTATTTGGTGACTCATGAAACGCTCCGGGGCAAACTTACGCTGAGCAAAAGTTCTAGGTTTTCTTGTTTGCATGAATACCAATATTGTAAGCGACAATTTTTGTAAAACTTGATTTTCGTGAATTCCAGCTCGAATTATTCTCGCAGATTATTTAAATGCACAACTAAGTAAAAAATATCAGTTGCTGACAACCTAGATCCGCTTCAAGTGACAGAAGTGTAGGAAAACGTGTGCAACCCATAACAATTTAGTTTTCTAAATTACTTAATATTTTAGTTAATATAATTTTCTGTTTAATGTTAATAAACGTGGAAACAAATCCAAATCCAAATCAAACAAATAGTTTAAATAGTTTTTTTTTGTCTCTGGGGAACAATTTACATTTTGTCACTTACAACGGTATTCGCGGCAGTGCTACGTTTGCTTGGGAATTACCAAAATCGGCGTGGCGAAGATTAATTACACAGTAGCTTTTGGAAAATATTTTCAGTTTCAAATTTCATTAAGATCGCTTGTGGCTTAAGAGGATATTTTTTCGATCATCCGACAAGCCGCCCAAGTTTTGTATGGGAGGTACAAAAATGAAAATGACAAAGTTTTACACTCTTAATTGCAAAGTAGCTTTTGACAAAACATTGCTTAGTGTCAAATGTCATAATCTAACGATTATGTCTTTCGGGAGATATCGTGTCCATCAACCGAGCAGCTGTGCAACTTTTATTTGGAGGGTGCCTGAATGGGGGTGGCAGTATCACTCATTTTCTATAGCAGTGGCATTTTACTAAATATTGTCTAATATCAAAATTCATAAAGATTGGTCGGGATTTACTGCAGTCTTGTCGGACAACCAACTTTTGTCCCAATCAAAGCTTAGGCCAATAACAGTGACGGACGAAATTTCTTTGTCATCTGCAAAGGTTATTGTGTTGACCAGCCAGCCAGACGGAAATGGCTCAAAAGTCTTAAAAAATCCTAAAACGAATTTGGCCCAAGGACACCTTGGGTCCTATGACTCCTTCTATGACTCAACAATGAGGGGCACAAATTTATTAGAACTGAAAATTGTTTGTTCCAAACGTTTAAATATTTTCGTTATTATTATAATTATTATTACATATTTATTGAAAAAAGAGCACTTAAATTTCTTAATAAGCATAGGATTGAAAATATTGAAAAAAATATAACATGAAAGAGATAATCATCTTCAATGGAAACAAATCCTGGAAGTCCAAATAAATATTGAAAAAAATATATGAAGTTATGTTGTGTCACTTCAAAGATATAGCAAAATAATATCAGGATAATGTTTTTGGGCCACCCAGACCTTACTTACTTACTTATCCGGTCTCGGACAACCCCGGGGGGGTCAGGGACCTTACAAAACGAAGATAACATATTTCGCCAACCAGTTCGATCTTTTGCTTTATCTCTCCAGTTGGCAATACCAAGTGTACGCAGGGATTCGACAACCTGATCCTTCCAGCGGAGTCTTGGTCTTCCTATTTTTCGTCTTCCTTCGAGTTCGGTTTCGAAAACCCTTCGTGCTGGTTCGTCTTCATCCTCATGCTCAGCTCATGATTCATGCGTCGCGGATACTCGCCGTTGTGAACTATAGGGCCATAAATTTTTCGGAGTATTTTTCTCTCGAAGACTCCTACAGATGTTTCGTCTGCTTGCGATAGGAACCAGGATTCTGCGCCATAAAGCAAGACAGGTTGAATGAGAGTCTGGTACAGCTGGACTTTTGTTACTCGAGAGAGGGCTTTATCTCTAAAGTGTTTGCTTAGCCCAAAATAACATCTATTCGCAAGCACAATTCTCCGCGTGATTTCAAGGCTGACGTTGTTGTTTTTGTTCACGGGAGATCGTAGGTATATAAATTCGTCCACTACCTCGAAGTTATAGCGGTTATCAACGTTCACGCTTTGGTCTAACCGCGTGGAGGCCCTACTACTCGTTGAAACCATTAATTTTGTCTTGTCCTCATTCACCGTCAGACCCAATTTTGCTGACTCTTTCTCAATTCTCGAAAAAACCGCAGTAACTTCTCTAATTGTGCGCCCAATTATATCTATGTCATCAGCATACGCGAGCAGCATGTGACTTTTGCTGCTGATAGTTTTATTCATGTTGACTGCAGCTTTTCTCATAATGATCTCCATTAAGATGTTAAAGAGATCGCACGATAGGGTGTCGCCTTGCCTGAGACCTCGCTTAGTTTCGAAAGGTTCGGTAAGATCCTTACCAACTTTCACAGCGGATTTGGTGTTCGTCAAGGTCATCCTGCAAAGGCGTATGAGTTTAGCAGGAATACCAAGCTCAGACATTGCTTCATAGAGTTTCTCCCGTATCGGACTATCGAAGGCCGCTTTATAATCGATAAATAGATGATAGGTGTCGATTTGTTTTTCGTGTGTATTCTCCAGGATTTGACGTAGCGTGAAAATCCGGTCAGTTGTCGATTTTCCAGGCCTAAAGCCACACTGTTATGGTCCAATCAGGTCAGCGATAATTGGTTTTAGTCTTTCGCACATTATACTTGATAGAACCTTAGATGCTATGCAGAAAAGGCTTATTCGACGGTAGTTGGCACAGATACTCGGATCACCTTTTTTAAATATGGGACATATTACACTGAGACTCCAATCGCCGGGCATGCTTTCATCTAACCAAATTTTGCTAATGAGCTGATGCATGCACCTTATCAGCTCATCGCCAGCCTTAAACAGCTCCGCCGGTAATCCATTGGCTCCTGCGACGTTGTAGTTCTTAAGCCGGGAAATAGCTGTTCTAACCACGTCTTGGTTAGGAGGGGTGCAATCGACGTCGTCGTCCATATTGTGATCGATTGTCCCATCGTCATTGGATATTTCAGATACTAGTAGCGCGGAGAAATGCTCTCTGCACATTCCCAACATGCTCTGCACATCTGCGACGAGATTTCCGTCTTTGTCTTTACAGGGGGGGGGCCCTGAACCATGTCCATTAGTTCCGTTTTAAACTTTTTGGTAGAATTTTCGGGCTTCGTTCTTCCTTCTGTATGTCTCAATTTTCTCACTCTCGCGCTTTCTCCACTGCCGTTTCTTACGCCTAAAGAGACGGTTTACCTCCTTTCATTTTTCCCTATATCGCAGCTCGCGTTACAATTGACTGCAGCATTACCATACGTGCAGCGTTCTTTTCATAATTTGCAGCGCGACACTCTTCATCGTACCATGATTTGTTGGGAAGCTGTTTTTCAAAACCAAGTACGGTTGTTGTGGCAGTTTTTATACAGTCGGAAATGGGTTTCCATTGCGCATCAGGATCGTCATCGGAAGTGGGTGGGTTCTGTGCCAAAAGTAGCGAGAGCTTTCTTGAGTAGGCTGTGGCTACCTCTGGTAATTGCAGCTTTCCGATGTCCAGCGTCCGCTGCGTCTCGTTTCGTACGATTTTCGCTCTACTTAATCTTGTGCGAACCTTTGCTGATACCAGGTAGTGATCAGAATCGATGTTAGCTCCTCTGATCACTCGTACGCCCATTACACTGGATGAGTGCCTTCCATCAATTACCACGTGATCAATTTGGTTTTTCCTTCTTTGATCAGGGGATACCCAAGTAGCCTGGTGGATGTCTGTATGTTGGAATCTTGTACCATTAATGACCATTTTTTTTGCCGCGGAAAAGTCAATCAGTCTCATACCGTTGTCGGAACTGTCAGCATGTAGACTGAAATTGCCAATAGTTGGATTAAACACATTCTCCCTTCCTACTTTGGCATTAAAATCTCCTAGTACAATCTTAATGTCATGGCCAGGGCAGCGGTCATACGTTTCCTCTAGGAGCTCATAGAATATGTCTTTGGCATCATCATCTTTCTCTTCTGTCGGGGCATGAACACAAATTAGGGAAATATAAAAATATTTCGCTTTTATGCGTATTGTGGCTATTCGTTCACTCACAGGATTGAACCTAGAGACTAGATGTCGCAGTCTTTTGCCAACTACAAATCCGCAACCAAATTCATGTTTTTTTTTATGGCAACTTTCTTTTTCTTGTGCAGCCATGTCCTGTCCATCGCATTTCCTGGATAGCGGTAATGTCAGCCTTATAACTTTCGAGGACATTTGCCAGTTGGATACTTGCACCGGATCTATATAGAGTTCTTACATTCCAAGTGCATATCCGTAAATCGTGGTCCTTATAACGTTTGCGGGGGTCGTCAACAAATAGGGGTTGTTTATGTTTTCTTTTTCGTTTACGTATTTTCACTGCCATTATGAACGGTGGCGGGAGGCAAACCCAGCCCACCGTGTTTTTGCATTTTACCTACCGCCAGGATATTTGATTGCAGCCGCCCATTATGGATCAGACGCTAACCAGCGAAATGTTTAACCTGGATTTTCTTCTTTTAGTTTCTATCCGCCGGTGGCCCGTATGTTTGGCTCATCCGCCTTCTAAGGACAAAAGAATATGCCCGATTGTTTGATGAGCTTCAGTGACATCAGTCACCTACTAAACCTGATTTGATGCTCATTTGTTTCGCCTTCTCACTCTAGCTAGCTAACGGAGGTTTCCGAAAAGCCATTGCCCAGGACATACTGCGTGGAAGTAGTGAGCTGCTTGGACTGCCCAATGAAGGAATCATTTCTGGCCACTCCCAAGTGAATGGCAAACAGAAACTTTCCACCTCCACGGACAGACCCACCCAGACCTTACATACATCCTAACATACGTTCATCCTTTTCTGTGTTTTTTGTTGATTCAAAATCATAAAATACAGAAATAAATTTCTAATGCATATTCTTTCTTTTGCAACTGCATATTCTACGATTTGCTGTTCATATTTCAAGCGTTTAAATCAAGAGTTTTAGTGCACAAAATTCCGAACCCTACTCTTAAATTTGCGCTCTCTGCTATTTTTGATTTCCCCACTGCACTGTGAGGAATTCAAAATAAATTAGCTTTCATCTTTTCAGGCATTTCAGGAAAGTAAAAGTAAATTAACTTTGAAGTTAATAACTTATCAATATCAACATTAATTTGAAATCACGTCCAACAGAACAAACATGCATGCAATCAGCCTTGTTTTGATGTCGATAGTGCCAAGGGAAGGAAGCAGCACGATGAAAAAATAATAAAATAAATTAATACGCAAATCACAGACTGGGTGCATAAATTATGTTTTACGAGTAATTTATGTTGGCTATAACTTTTTTCTTTTTACGAAAGAATTCAAACCGTCCAGTGCAGTGGCACTGATACTCGATGATACTCCCATGATTATGAATATTTAAATAAAGAAATCTCGTTGTCAATTAAATGCATTTGCATTTTGTCATCGTCTGCTCATTTTTTAGCTTTTTTTTATTTATAACCATCGCAGTGGAAAATAGTACAATATATAAAATCAACAATCGAAGCAAATGTGCACAAAATATGGCAACTATAATAACAAATGATGCAAATTTATATTTGCAATTAACCAGATTGTTTACATTACAAATACATGATTAGTTTTATAACAACATGTGAAACATGTGATATTGTTCGAACATTGTGCAGTCAAGTGGCGACATGTGATTAATTGACTCCATTATAAACTGATGATTCTATTGTATGGGTCTATAAGATGTTATGCCTTCATCAGTAGGTGAGAAGGTTTACTACTAGATGAGGCTCTTCGATCGTCCAAGAATAACACTGTGTGTAATTTTTTAAGTCATGGAAATATAACCATATACGGACACCACTACGTGATAAAAGACCAAAAAAAAAGGCCCGTGTCTCCCAGTTTTACCCAAGGTCATGCACTTTTTTTTATGGGCCTCCAAAGATTTGGGGCGTCGGTGTAATTTTTGCAAAAAAGTTATCATTTTGTTAGGCTCATATCTTGCAAACCGTTCGGAATTTTGCTTTACTCTCTGGGGGAGAGTTGTAGCTCAAAATAAAGAACAAAAATTGTGAACATATAAAATCAAAATACACTTCATCTTCAAGGTCAAAATCGCAACAAACTTTATAAAATTCGATTTTTTAATTTTTCCCTGTTCAGGTAAATAGGTAGCAAACCGTTCAAAATTCAGTGAAACAATCAACTACAAAAATGTACTTAAGATCTCAATAATCTTCCTAGGAATGATTCTTTATGAGAAGAGCTCATTCCCTCAGAGAGTTCCCACAGAAATTCCGAAAGGTTTGCAAGATATAAGCCTGACAAAATGAGCACTTTTTTGCAAAAATGACACCGAGGCCCCAAATCTTTGGGGGCCCATAAAAAAAGTGCATGACTTTGGGCAAAACTGGGAGACACGGGTCTTCTTTTTGTCTTTTATCACGTAGTGGTGGCCGTATATGGTTATAATTTTTCGTGTTGCACTGTGTAATCATAGGTTAAAAATAAATAAAAAGTTTCCCATTACGTTCCATGAAAGGATTGGGGATAGTCACACGGCTGTGCCCTTTCTAGTTTTACACTCACTGATTGGCAAATACAGTTTTACACCAATTCGGAACGGTTTTTAGAGAAGCTTTTTTATGGCTAAGTAATCGTTAGTGTCACCTTCATTAAGTGTTGCAGTCACGAACGTCGAAAGATGTGTAAAGTGGTCAAAGCAGGGATCGTCGAGAAGGGTTCTGATGTTGTAGAGCTGGACACACTAACCATTGCACCACCGATGGCCAATCATTGGTTACCTTGCGGTATGGATGCTCAGCATACATTCAACGGAAATACTTCGCCACACGAACGAAACTATTCCACGCCCCAATAATTATTATCATCGATAATTAATTAACGTATAGTTTCATTACGGCTACGAAAATGGGTTAACTTCGAATGTACCACCACTGTGACGGACGTCGAATGTTTGCTGGGCCGAATTTGTTTCTTTGTTGTAGTGAATACGTTTCATTGATGCCATGTACACATTTCAGTACTGCAACGAATATGATTCATTGTTGCGGCGAAAATTTTGCATTACTGCTTTGTTATTTTTCATTACTGCGATGAATATGTTTCACTAAATTAATGAATATGTTTTATTAATGTGGAGAATATGTTTCATTAATGTGAACAATATGATGCATTAATGCGATGTCATTGTTGCACTGAATATGTCTCCCTGATGCAATGAACGTTTCATTGTTGCGATGCATGAATTTATTATTACTAAGATGGTCATGTTTCCAATCTGGGTTGCATTTGCTTCTTTAATGTACTTTGATGGAATTAATGTACTTTGATGATTGATGGAAAGCCATTGACCATGGTGTCATTACAGTTGCACCGAAAACGCATATCCACACGCTGAAAAACTTTATTTTTTTAATGTTTGGATGCAAATATAACGTGTTTGGAGCTTGTCGCAAATATACTATACTTGTGTCCAAACACATTGTGCTTGCTATTCAATAGAATATGTTTGAGACACAATGATTAATAAGTTATAATACATGTTTTTGAGACCCAAATGTGGCTTTGTGTTTTGAAAACCGCTAAAACCAAAAACGATACAGACAACAAAGAAACAAAAAGCCAGCAGATCTTAAATTCATGAAAACCATGCTTCCCAACATGTGCATGTTTCCTGCAATATGTTGTTTGGGCCAATATTTTTGAGCGTCTAGCGATAAGTCATATTCAAAAATATGGAAACGGGTTTTATATGGTAAAAGACATAACAAAATTACATGAGCTTTCTGGGGACACCCGGTTGGTACAAAGTTACTTTCGCTATATAAAGGGTCCGCCAAATAACTTTTTTTTTTTGAAAATGCTATAAAAAAAAACTACTGAATAATTTCTCAAATTTTTTTTTTTATTTGATTTTTAAGCACATTATCGACTGTGTGCAGCTGTATTTCACCAATGGCTTCACGAATATTGTCCTTTAAAGTGTCAATTGTCTCTGGCTTGTCGGCGTAACACTTATCTTTGAGGGCACCCCACAAATAATCGTCCAACGGTGTCAAATCGCAGCTCCGAGGTGGCCAAATAACATCAGCTCTGCGGCTGATAATGCGATCTTCAAAAACAGGGCGCAAAACACGAGTGTAGCTTCGGCTGTGTGGCACGTAGCGCCGTTCTGTTGAAACCAAATGTTGCCAATATCCTCCTCTTCAATTTTTGTGAACAAAAATTCGTTCAACATGCCCCGATAACGATCGCCATTGACTGTAACGGCCACTCCTTGCTAATTTTCAAAGAAAAATGGCCCAATTATGCCTCTGGACCAAAATCTCGACTCTCGGCTTTTCATTGTATGCGTGCGGGTTTTCTGTTCCCGAAATGCGACAATTTTGCTTGTTTACATACCCGCCAAGATCAAAATGAGCTTCATCTGAAAAGGTGATTTTTTTTGGCAAAATCGGCATCTTCTGTAAGTCGATCGCAGGCCCATTTTTCCCATAGTTCCCAGCGTTGTTCAAGCGTATACACAACCATATTCGTTCAGCGGAAGGATTAAACTAATGATCTATCAAATCAGACATGAGCTAAGTGTTACCATTCACGAAATAAGCACTAGTTGAAAAAAAAAACGTTAGATGGCGGACCCGTTAATATGTACTAGTTAGTTCCAACACTCGTAAGGCGCCCGTTGAAAAATACGATAATTTAAATGGATATTTAAGAAATGATACTCTTCGTAAAATGACGAATTTTTTAAAGAAAATTTTATATAGAATGTAATTAAAAAAAAAGTACATTTTTAGGTCTTGTTTGTAAGAATATGTATTATATTTTCCCGAAAAGGTAATTTTTTTTAAAGAGAGGTACTTCTTTTATTAAGATGTAATATTTTTTTAAGAAAAAGTATTATTTTTAAGAAGTAGTACTTTTTGTAAAATAAAGATTTTTTGT
Organism: Phaonia tiefii; assembly: GCA_963931995.1. NCBI lineage: Eukaryota > Metazoa > Arthropoda > Insecta > Diptera > Muscidae > Phaonia > Phaonia tiefii. The sequence continues at coordinate 177,662,595 of OZ008367.1, read as the reverse complement.
TAGATTTTTTTACAAAGAAGTACTTTTTTAAGAACAGGTACTTTCTAAAGAAGTGGTACACTTTTTAGAAAATGGATATTTTTTTTAAGAAAATTTACTTATTTTCACAAATGCTACTTATCTCAAGGAAAAAAAGCAAAGATATTATAATATTTTTAAGAAAAGGTACTTTTATGAGAAGGAATTTTTTGTAACAAAGGGATTTTTAAAGAAAAGCAATTTTTTTGAAAATGGGATGTTTTTGAGAACTGGTCCTTTTTTAAAGAATACCTACATTTCTAAGAGTACCTACTACTATATCTCAAGAAAAGTCATTTCACAAAAATGATACTCTTTAAAGAAAATTTATTTTTTTCAGAAATGGCAATTTGTTGTAAAAAAAATTTACTTTTTTAAGAAAAGGTACTTATTTAAAGAAAAATTACTTTTTAAAGATTTTTTTTTGCTAGCATTGCACTTTTTTTGCCAGTCTTTTCTAAATTTTCTTTTTATTGGGTTCAAAACTACAATATATACTAAATATTGGTAACAGGCTCCACCTAGAAAACTTCCCATTAAACAAGAATATAGTGTTAAAACAAAAGATGTTGATTTTTTTGCATTTAGTTCCCATCCCGCTACGTGCGATAATTACTTCGTTCCAAAAATACTTCATTGCAGGAGTAAAACATGGTAGTGGACGTCTTTCTATTGCTGCAATGAACAGTCTCACACATGTGAATATTTTGTCATTGCTGTACCGGAAGATGTAACAACAGATGTTGTTATGTATTTTAAGAAAGAAAAAATAAATTGTAGTACCTTATATTTTAATTATTTTTAACTGAATTGGCAGGACTTGTTCATAATATTTGCATCTGAAAGATAATACATTTTTTAACATCTAGGCATAATGTCTGTATCAAAATTCCATCAGAAGGAAAAAGTTCAAACTCAATAAGGCAAACAACATATTCAGCCACAGAACGATACAATAAATAATTAAATGAAGTTAATAGCTTTCGGTTTAAATCATCTGATTGTCGTTCTAACAAATACAGGTAGCAGAAGATAAAACAGATGAACTAATGTAATCTTAATGTATTTGCTTATACTCGTATCAAATCATTTGACTTATTCAATATCGTACAATATTTTTTCAATTCTTATGGCAGCCAATCAAATCAAATTACCACATTATCAATATTACTGAAAACAAGTTTCAACCGTTAGATGGGTCTCCTCTTCGAAAATAAACACATCGAAACCCACACCATTTGCTGAGCGCTATGACGACGGCCTTCTGAGTGACGCATTTTACCTGTCCGGAATGCCAGCACCGCACAAATACTCAAATGGTTTGATCGCCAGCCAGCATCAGGCGTATTGGCGTCGACTGTAAGTAAATACTTATACGTATTCAACAGCACTGCCGCTGTATTATTCGGAGTTATTGTTGTAAGACTCCAACAAAAAACGCGTACAACAAATTTGCGCCGAATTCCTACTTTGAATGACTGATTGTCTGTCAATTGTTGGCAGGTGAACATTTCCCTGTATGAACAGCAAACAACTACACTTGCGCACATGCTCAATACATTGTTGTCATGAAGTATTCGGTAAAATGTTTAATTGCATTCATGTATACACTTTACCTCAAGTGAATACGGCCACAGAAACGAATATTTGACATTTAAATAGTTGGGAAATTCGTTAAAAGATGAATTTAGAGTTTTCATGGATGGTTTCGGGGTGAACTTTCGGGGTGAAATTCCCCATGAACAACACTGAAAAATTTTTTTTCATAAACATTTTGAAATATTTCATAGATTCTATGAACTTCTTCATTACTTTCAGCCAAAAAAACATTTCATAGAATCTATGAAATATTGTCATAGGTTCTCCTATGAAAAATCTATACAGCTTGTAGATTGATTATTTCTTTAAAAAAATTTCGTAGATTCTATTAAATGAAATCTATGAAAGTTGTCCATTACATCAGCGAAATATTTTCGAAGATTCTAAACAACGAAATGAATTAAATTTGATCTTAACTTCTACGAAACATTTTGGTTCTTGATTTACATAATCGTGCCTCAGGGCCGTATATGGTTATAAAACTTCTCCAACAATTTCAACATGAAGAAACAAAATTTCTCTGTAATATATTAATATATATAAATAATTGAAATATGGTTGGAACACAATCAAAATTTTCATATATTTCCTAGTCCCAAACTGACTTGTATTTTAATGCAAGCAATAGCATGTTTACTGGCAAACCTGTGTGCTTTTACTGGAACTATATGCGTGTTTCGTTCCAAACGTCCGTATACTTACGTGGAAATATTCGTGTGTTTCCCCCCAAACGTACATATACTCACTTACGAGGAAGCGTCTGGGTTTGTTTACGGTGTCACAACAAGTCAAAAGGGCCAAACTCGTTAAATCTGGCCAAACTAGCAACGAAATAGGTACCAATATGCCAAAAGAAGCTCAGTGCTTCGACTGCTGATTGTTCTTTGGTCGTTGTGATGGTTCAGATATTAGTTGGATATCGCCGGATTCCCCTATGTAGTTGTCGCATGAATTAAAAGCCAAAGCGGCACCTTTTTTTTGGTTGGACATAAATCGGACAGAAATAAAAGGAAATGCGTCTTTTCGTTCGATGCAACCAACATAAAACATAATTTAGCTGTCATTAGTATCAATCAAATCAAAATATTTAAACTTAGATTGCTGCATGGTTTTCGTTATTTATCGCTCTCTCGCCTGTCTACTCTGTTTTGTATCAATTTCCTACTATATAGTCGATTAGCTGTGTGACGGATACCCCCTGATCTCTGTCAACTTCTGAACTATGAAAAGTATCTTCACTTACAGCATTGGCCTCGTTCAGAAAGTTGAAAAAGGTAATGGGTGAATCTCTACTGCAGGTTGTCAGCAACCCAGTAGTGTCCTTAAGTTACCCTATTGTTTTGTTGACTGATACATACACTACACTGCTCCTTATTTTAATACATTCGCTTTGCCTGAAGTTAAGTTAAACCAGGGGGTTTCTAAGGCACAGCTGATCGAAATGGTACTGGGGAAATGATGTAGAATGAGAGAACAAAGAAGACACACAGATTATAGACCATGCAGCAAACTAAGTTTAAAAGTGTTTTATTGATACTAATGATAGGTAAATTATGTTTTTTGTTGTTTGCATCGAACGAAAATATGCATTCCCTTTTATTTATGTCCGTATTGATCGAACCAAAGAGTAAATTACAAAAGCAACTCGAACTCGATGAAATGGCCTACTACCTCGTCGTCATCAAGAGAACATGAAGAGAGACAATAGCGGCTCTTTTCTATTTCTCTATGGTTGAATCCAGCAGGCACCATCAGTACGAAGTGGCGAAGTCTTTGTGGATGGATTACGAGCCATGATTTAAAAATTTAAGATTCCTGTGAAAATCTGATATAAGTCCACAGTTTGGCAGCTATGGGCCGAAAATGGTGAAATATGATAGAAGAAATTAAAATTTTTAAAATTTTTTGCAATTTGCGCCTCTAGATGCAGATTCTTGGGATTAGTTTGTTAGACATTGTTTTTCTGCTAGTCTATCGCTACCACTGTGCCGAAGGTTTCCGAGATATAGCCGTTAGAAAAATTCCATGTTATTTGGAATTATTAAGTTTTAGCCAAAATGTACATGACCATATAAATGAGAAATATAAAATCCCAAATAGGATTTGGTTAGTTTCGATAAGTACTTCGAGGAATTTAACACAAGTTTAATTAAACAATAGTCTGAAATTTCGACTCGCGCATCGTTCTTTTTGAATTAAAATCTTTAAAAGTTAAATATCCACTCCCGAGAAAGTAATAGTACTCTGGAGTTCAAAAGATTTCAATCGCCAAAGAATTATAAATTAAATCCTCTTACCGATTTAAATTTTTAGAGCGAGTCGAAAACGAATGGCCCTCCTTACTCTGGTTTTAACCGAAAATTTAGATGACAGAATGAACGAAATTGAAGATTCAGTTGTCACAACCGGCTCAACTATTAAGCGTGGTTGCTTTCGCCTAACTTCGGATGTCTGGACAAAATTCAGTCGTGACAATCTCAGTTTTGGTTGTGGCGACCGCAAGTCGCTGGCAACTGACGAAGTTGCAGTTAATACAATATATTTTTAAACAGTTAGTTGTCTGAGTGCAGTTAGCAAGTATTTTTTGATTTAGATAATAATCAAAAGTTACAGTATTAACAATTAGTATATCTTCTCTGGGTTCTCTTGTTGGAAAACCAAGAAAAAAATTACATGTGGTGTAAGGGGACACCCGGTTGGAACGAAGTTCCTTTCGCTTTATATTATGTATTAGTTAGTTCCAACACGTCTAAGGTGCTCGTTGAAAAATACCATAATTTAAATAGATCTGTAAGAAAATATACTTTTTGTAAAAACAACTTTTTTCAGAATTTTTTTTATTCAGAATGTATTTAAAAAAAAGTCTATTTTTAGGTACTTTTTATAAGAACATGTATTATATTTTACCGAAAAGGTAATTTTTTAAAAAGAGGTACTTTATTTATTAAAAGCTAATTTGTTTTAAGAAAGGTACTATTTTTAAGAAGAAGTACTTTCTGTAAGAAAAAGCCATAAGAGTATGAATTTTTTTTACAAAGAAGTTTTTGTTTTTTAAGAACAGGTACTTTGTAAAGATGTATTCTTTTTAGGAAAAGGTTATTTTTTTAAGAAATGTATTAATTTTCAGAAAGGCTACATATCCCAAGAAAATAAATGGTATTATTTTGCTTTTAAGAAAATGTACTTTTAAGAAAAGGAATTTTTGTAAGAAAAGGTTTTTTTTAAGAGAAAGTATTTTTTCAAAAAAATGTTTTTTTTAAGAAATGTGATTTTTTTTAGAATGGGTCCTTTTTTCAAGAATAGGTAAAATTTTTAGCAGTAGGTACTTGTTTCAAGAAAAGTTATTTTGTTTCACAAAAACATACTCTTTAAAGAAAATGTGTTTTTTTTTAAGAAAAGGCAATTTGTTATAAGAAAATTTACTTGTTTAAGGAAAGGTACTTATTTAAAAAAAATACTTTTTTTAAGAAAAATTACTTTTTGTATGAAAGTGTACTCTTTTGAACAAAGGTACATCATTAAGATAAGGTATTTTATAAAGAAAATGTACTTTGTTTAAGAACATGAAAAGGTTTTTTTTTGAGAAAATTTACTTTTTTTAAGAAAAGGCACTTATTTAAGAAAATGTTCTCTCTTTAATCTTCTTTCACTTTGGTTTTTTTTTACTTTTTATGGGGTTCAAAACTACAATATAAGTATACTAAATATATGTTACAGGCGCCACCTAGAAAACTTACCATTAAACAATAAATTTTCCAACATATGTTAGTCTAGACACAAACCAAATCAAAATTATAGGCCTTTCAGTGATGTTGATACTTAGGGATCTTCGATCGATACTAATTCGCACATGTGAATTGCAGAATTGAGTTTGTATATGGGGTAGTCCAAGGTAAAAAAATATTTTCAAAGTGACATGTCACCGAATTTGCTGAAATTTTTTGAAAAGTAAGCCTATACCAAGAAAATCTCAACCTCAAAATTGGAGCTTTTTTGAGCTTTTTTGTGGGTTTTATAAGCTTTCAAAGGAATCAGTATCGTTTTTTTTTATTTTCAAATAACTCGAAAACGGTAAAAGCTAGACTTTTGATATTTTCAACGCATATTCACAAGTAAATTGGCTTTAAAAAAAAAATTTGGAAAAAATTTTCCTCATTTCCTCATTTCCGGTAGAAATCTGCATATTTGACACAGCTTCAAACTTTTCCTTGATAGTTTTTTGTGCGGCTTCGACTTTTCCAATAACATATTTTTTTGCATAAAGTCTATTAAGAATATTTGCATTAAGATAAAAGAATATTAGAAGACAGTTTTTTATATTTACAGACCTTTTACCATCGATTTTGCTTTCATCAAGAGCAACAAGTACGGTGTTAAGTTTTTTTAGCCTTTCTTGTCGATCTGATAGATCGAAAGGCTCAGAACCATTGTCTGATGAGCTCGAATTTGAATTCGGTTCGGTTCCCGGTTCATGTTTGTTAATGGCAATTCGGCAATTTTCGCATACTACTGCGTTTTTATTACCTGCCTGTGCTTTCAAATTTCTCTCAAAAACTGTCAACAAACAGTAAAACAAATAGAAACACTTCATTCAGTAGGTAGCTTTCAACAAAGTAGGCTGACGTCGCTTTGTTTAAGAAATGTTGCAAAAATAGTACACTACCCGCTAGTTTTCAAAGAAGTCAATTGTCACTAAGAACCAGATAGGAAGTCAACTCTTGGAAGTCAGTTTCCACTAGCTACCACTAATAACTATATATGTAGTTGACGAAAGGAAATTAATTTCCATTAATTACTATCTCTGTAGCGCGATATTTCGCACTACCTACCGAACTCACCCCAAGTAAACGAGAACAGATCCACTTGTGCGTTTGTTCACATTTTGTTGTTGGTAGTTTGCTGTTGTGATCCATCAAGTGTACTTTGCTTTATAAATCAAACAAAAAAAAAAACGTCCCGTTATTCTTAAAACAAACAAAAAAATGTATAATTTGTTCCTGTAATCTGTATTAATTTAAGCGTTCTTCAGTTGCATTGTGAGTTTTGTGGAGTGAAGTTGTGAAAAATTAAAAAAAAAATAAATAACACGTGTTTTCTAATCAGGTAAAGATGGCAAGCAAAAGACATTTGAAAAGAATTGTAAAAAGTGCAAAGGAAAATGTTATACAAAGATTTAATACATTAGAAACTTGCAATGAAGATTATAGACAATTAGAAGCAAAAAGACAAAAAATAGGTGATGAATTTTTGTATTTCATAGATTCAAGCTATGAGATCTCTAATTCCGCCTGCCGGAGTGGAAAAAAACCTAAAATATATTCTACCCAATGAGTTGATAATAGAATATAATATCGATGGGATTCATGGGGAAAAATGTCTTAAAAATTTAGACTATTTTTACACCGCTCTAACAGGTAACAACAATCATGTTTTTAATATTTTTAAATTGAAAGGTAACATTTTTGCATTTCTAGAATCAATCCATTCATCATTCCGACAGAGAAACAGCGGAAGCGAAGCTTCGCAAAGCAATACAGTTACAAAAGAAACGGCATTTCAAGAACGTTTGTATTGCTAAAGCAGCGTCAGAAAAGAGATCATAAATGTATTTTGTTTTTTAATTCTTATATTATTTTATATAATAATAATTGATTTAGTTTTTTGATCTCAGGAATATTTTTTATATGAATTACTTTATTTTAATTTTGTGTTTATTGTCTTGAAATATTTAAATCTAAATGAATAATTGAATTTTTGTTTTTTTATTGCAATAAATATATTTGTCATAATGCAATAATACATTTGTCATTAAAGAATAAAAAATTTAAACAAAATCTAATTTAGTTTTGATTTAAATAGCTAGTTTGGTAATAGATCCAAGTAATTAGTGTAGGAAACAATTACTAGTGATTAGAGTGAGAAACAGTCCTGCTATGTCGATTACGTAGTTAGTTCCAAAAAACTAGATACGTAAATAGTATTTCGGAACTATAGAAGAAGTTGGTGTAGTGTAAACGAGAGGGAAGTCAATTGGTTTCCTCCAATGACAAGCCCTTGTTAAATTCGCCAGTTAAATATACTGAAGGGTAATCTGAGCTGGAACTAGTGGTGTTTACAGAAGAACTACTTATTCTTGTGTTTCTGAACTAATTTCCAACCCTAGCGGGTAGTTTCAAAACACCAATACATTCACACTCTCTCTTTCTGCCGACTACTGATTTAGAGCATTTTTCTTGTATTGAAACTTGGGAGGTTGCCTCACAAAAATAGTTATAACTACCTCATTTTGCACCCTACAGACATGCTGAACCCCGCAAAATGTTTGGAAAAAATGCCGCTTTAACATATATTTTTTTTTAAAAAAAAATCGAAGGATGGGTCTTTTTTGCTACACTAATTTTTTGGAAAAAACCTTTTTTTTGCAAAAAAAAATTTGACAAAAATTTTTTCCAAATTTTTCTTTAAAGCCAATTTACTTGTGAACATGCGTGGAAAATTTCAAAAGTCTAGCTTTTACCGTTTTCGAGTTATTTGAAAATAAAAAAACGATACTGATTCCTTTGAAAGCTTATAAAACCCACAAAAAAGCTCCAATTTTGAGGTTGAGATTTTCTTGGTATAGGCTTACTTTTCACCAAATTTCAGCAAATTCGGTGACATGTCACTTGGAAAATATTTTTTTTACCTTGGACTACCCCATATATACAATTGATTATCAACCGGTGGCATCAATTCAGGCACAGTAGTTAGGCATCTGATGATGAACTTGTCACGGAGTTCGATACTAGTCATGCCAGTGAGTGTGTGTTGAACTGAATTGTCTATTATTTCCAACAAAAACTAACCATTTTTCAATTAGAAAAATGTTCATGACTTTGTAAGCTTGTAGTATGAATTTCTCATACATTAACCAAAAAGTAACCCAATATAGTTACTAATAGTGGGTTGTGTAGCATAATAGTGTTAAAACAAAAGTTGCTGAATTTTTTTCATTTAACCCCCATCCCGCAACGTGCGATAAGGAACTTCGTTCCAAAAAGAAACAACTAAATATATAAAATAAAGCCTAGTAAATCTGTTTAATGTACTCGACAAAAGCAGCGTTTCTTAAAAGTGGTCGGAATACTCTTGAGGCACAGCAATAATGAGGTTATAATATAGTACATATTTGCACATATTCACAATTATTGTGCGTTCGTATTCATTTGGAATGGGGTGTATCTGTATATGTACAAACACAATTACAGTACATTTAAGGTATATTAATGAAATTTTGTTTACTGTTTAGTATTCTCGATATTATCGAATATTGAACTCGTCTGCATACGCAATTGTACCTGTATTGTATGTGCGGGTATTGTTTCAATTTCGAGAGATGGATTTGGATTTACTCGTATACCATCTATGGATGGATACGCATATGTGTTGTTATCGGTCAGTGGCACAGAAAGTTGTTTAAATAATTCCATGATAACCGGGTACTTTGCATAGATTCGCCGGCCGGACTGACTGCCAGCAATTGTTGTTTTTGACAATTTGTTCAGAATTAAATTAACACACCCATGATTTCGAGCGTTTTGTTTGTTTTATTTCTACGAAATTATTCAAATTCTAGTCGTAGAGTGATTTGTTATTCTTTCAAATTCACCGGTATGATGCGGGATAGACAACACTTGTAAAAGACTATCTTAGATTTGTGTCATAGATAAGTTTGGTAATAATAATTTATGTTCTAGTAGGGGGGAATCTTGATTTTTCCAGACTTTTTATTACGACATTTTGTAACAAATGTAAATAAAAAACAAGACAGTCTTCGGGGTTAAGAACCTCGTAACATTTGTATGACTAGAGCGCATAGGTGATCCCAACTTTTATGTTTGTTGGAGCTTTAGGAATATTTTTAATCCGTTATGTAACACGGAGGGGGAGAAGTCTGTGTTGAGTCTGTGTTCAGTTCGATTGAGCTGCCCTCTTGTAATGGTGATATGACGAACATAACAATGTAGATATTAGAGATAAGCGATTCATAGTTTTTTTTAGAAATGCCGTTCTTAAAGAACTTGAATTGTCAGTCGCCGTTCTTATAACGAGTGGCCGTGATCACGAGTTTTTAATTTAATCCAAAAACATATTAATATGTCTATTATTTAATACAAAGACAAAAAGAAGCTTTAAAAAATTGTAAATCTAATAAATACATGGATACACGCAAAGACAGTTTTTGTTACGCCCAAATTGAATCGGAGGCAAATGAAATTGTTTTGCGGAATCTATTTGCGGCAAAAGAATATTTGTTGAATCAAACGTATAATTTCGTTTGGGATAAATACATAAAAACGTTCGCAATTAACGATGTATATTGTAAATCCAACCCCTACGAGAAACGAATAACGAGTCCATTAACTATATTTTGTTTACCGTCAACAAATTATAGTAACTTAAGTTTAAAAACTTTTATACGAAAAACCTAAAGTGTTTGCCACCAACATTTTTTTTTCATTAATAAAGAACGATCGAAAAATCTACCAAGTTATGAATTTCGTGCCATGTGTAAGGTAAAGTATTGGTGTTGAAAAAAACAGCGACAAAAAAAAAGCAGTGACAGCTGGTAGGTCAGGGTTGTTAAAAATTCAACTCTGAATTAAAATAGCAACGAGTTTTCGTTGTTGAGAAATGTTTTAAAAACAACGAAGAGTTTTCGAACAACATCATATTCAGTGATGAGATCAATTTTAGCATTGATCGTCAAAATTGTCGCAATTGATTTTCAGTGGTTCTAGAGGTTATCCCAACCGAACTAGAGGGGAATCCATAATTACAGTATTTTTACTTACTTTTCGTAATAAAAATTCTTGTTAGAAACACAACATGAACCATTTTACGTCCTTCTTTTTAGTACAATAATTGTCATTATAATTGTAAAGGCCAGGTTTAGTGTATTCAAAACAGCCGAGGAGCGGTAGGATACCACGGGACGTCATGTTCCGTCCTTATTGTTGAACCTGTAAATTAAACTTGTGTGGCTAAAAAACCGTATCCCATTATATCCCATGCAGGGATTGGGGAGAGCTTTTTCCAACCAGTCAGCTGTGCGCTTTCTAATTTTTCACTCACTGATTAGGATCTTCTGTTTTACACCGGTTCCGAATTTTATTTTGAGAAGCTTTCTCATATCGTGGCAGGAATCGTACCCACGTTCTCATGCACAAGAGCCGCGCACACTAACGATTGCACCAGCGACGGACTTTGTGTGGTTAAGGGGTGTTGAAACCATATGATACCTCATCCCAATATTACAGGATGGGGCTGAAGACGTGACATATATTAGCCACCGGCGAATCAAGTATTACTCTGCATAAAGTTCCTAAGATGATTCAGCTTAACTCCCTGAATGTCAGTTAGATCCATATTAAAGTAAGATCCTACTACTCCTACTCATAAAAAGGCTGGGCAGTAGCATGTGCATTCTTCATCCGCACCACTTCTACAGTAATCATGAGCTGAGATTCTAAGATTAAACATCAACTCTAACCAGAGCCCAGTGATCACAGCTAAAAAAAATGTTATCCCATAACATCACATGAAAAGATTGGGAAGAGCTTCTCAAAATCAGTGAGATGTGCGCTTCCTTGTTTTACACTCACTGATTGAGACCTACAATTTTACACCGGTTCTCAACGGTGTTTTGCGAAGCTTTTTCATGGTTAAGTACTCGATAGTGTCGCCATCACTATGAGAGGTGACCATCGTCGAAAGAAATGTAAGGTAGTCTGAGCAGAGATCGAAACCACGTTCTCATGTACAAGAGCCGCGCACATTAACCACTGCACCACCGACGGCCAAGTGATCACAGTTAGGATATCCTAGGAATGGATATCAAGGTTAGCGTACGATTAAGGTCATCATGTGGCCATACTTGTTTGGTAATCCTGCATTTTCTGCTACAAGTCTATCTACCATTCGCATGTATGAGAGATCCCAGTTTAAACATGAGCTTAAATGCAGAAAGGGGCATCCCCACATGCTTTATATCCAGGGGAACAAGTGAGGTAGTCCCTAATCTCAACGCCTCTACCGCTTCATGGTTGCCTGGAATAATTATATGCCCCGGCACCAACATAAGCTGAATATGGTATTGTACGGTACAGATGTGTGGCAGTTCTTCAGGTCGGGGATATAGATTCTCAGAATGTATGTAGGAACAACAGGCGGAGATGACGTTTCGTTCCAGTTACAGGGTATCTTCTCATATTGCCATGACTTCTGCCTGAAAGACGCTACAATAGTCCCGTGGCCTTGGTGCAAGGTCTAAACCCAGTTCTTTGGCATATATTCCAAGCCCTACTTTGCAATCTAATTTGGAGCCATCAGTGTAGAAATCTAAAGCTCGTTTACAACCACAAAGGTCGAAGTGGGTGTCATAATTGACTTATATTGTGAATTGCCGCAGATTTGTTGGAATCGTCCCATGCCCATATGGGTTGGTGATCCATAGCCAAGAATACGTTAGGGTGATTCCCACCGCCTTAGTTATTTTGCTTTCTATCAAATGTACGGGGTATAATTCTATATATGGATTGCATACGCGAAGGCGTCAATGTGACACACGACTTTAACTCAAAGGAGGATAACTCCCAAACCCTCGGTAGGGGTTGTACGAAGGGCACACGTGATAACTACCATTGCCATTCTCTGGTCAGGTGCCGGACATCAAACTACAATACCATAAAGTAGTATTGGGCGGATGACAGCTGTATGTAACCAGTATAAGCATTACGGGAATAGGCCCCATCGCGCCCGATGACCCTTTCATTCGAATACAAAGCCACTATGACTCTTCTTATACATACTATCCATAGTATTAGACTTGAAGCTAAGCTTTCTGCCCCGACTTACACCTAGATACCTCTACCACATTAAGATAATGACAGTATAAACGAAAACTTCTGATTCCTGGTAAAGAGTCGGAGCTCAGTTTTCTCTGATTAAGTCCAGAAGCACCTCTCTCATACATGGGGATTTTTTAATAATTTGCATTTAATTTTTTTCGAGAATTGAGGAGGATTCAGCAAAAGTGGTAAATGAGGACAAGACAAAATTAATGGTTTCACCGAACAGGGCCTCCTCGCGATAAGACCAAAGCGTGAACGTTGATAACCGTTATAACTTCGAGGTAGTGGACGAATTTATATATATCTCGGATCTGCCATAAACAAAAACAACAACGTCAGCCTTGAGATCAAGCGGAGAATTGTGCTTGCGAATAGATGTTATTTTGGGCTAAGCAAGCACTTTGGAGATATAGCCCTCTCTCGAGTAATAAAAGTCCAGCTGTACCAGACTCTCATTCAACCTGTCTTGCTTTATGGCCCAGAATCCTGAGTCCTATCCCAAGCAGACGAAACATCTGTAGGCGTCTTCGAGAGAAAAATACTCCAAAAAATCTATGGCCCTATAGTGCACAATGGCGAGTATCGTCGACCCCTGACCCCCCGGGGTTGTCCGAGACCGGATAAGTAAGTAAGTATTTAATTTTGATTTGCATTACTTCATCTAATGCAAATGCAAGAGAATTGTCATTGTTCGCAATGATTGCTGGCAATGCTGTTTTCAAAGTATTTTATATGTAGAGGTTTGTGGCTTCGGTAGGAATTGCCGCGTAGTACTTTCAAATTCATAAACCTGTACTGTATAGAATATTTGAAAGCCAAAACTGCCAGATACGAAAGAAATGCTTTGGAAATGAAGACAATTGCCAATGGTATTTAACTTTTTTGAATTTGAATTTGTAGTGATAATTTAAATTAAACTACAAATTATAATTGTCGTATAATTAATTTTTCATAATATAATTGACCTCTATGCATATGCAAGCACATATTTGTTATATTTTTTTATTTTTGCACAGCAAAATCCAGGACGTCAGTAAATGCTACGACTGTGCAACCTAATCCTTCCAAGTGTAGCAAAACACTATCTCGTGCTAAATTCCAGAGAAGTTGGGATATGACTTGGTGTGACCCCTTATTCACAATTTGAGTTAAAGTAGTAATGCGCCTTCGCGTATGCATTGGAGATGATTTTATTGACTACGGAAAGACGTTGATAAAGGCTCTTAAAAAGCGACAAATGCAGGAAGAGTGTAGTACATTAACATTTGAAACACACTAAAGCGTGCAGAGCTGTTTCCGTAGATTTGTCTATACTGTAATAGTGTTGGCATGCGGACAGGTGAGAAGTGCTTATGATCGTTCATAGTTATGAGTCAAGCAGCCTCTCCAATGCCTTTTGAATTAAATGTGAGAGATTGATTGGTCTAAAGGCTTTTGCACTAATACGCGATAATTTCTCCGCTTTCGGAATTCTCTCCATGTAACGGAGATATAGGACAGCTTGATGCAGCTCATATAAAGCTAATGAAGCCGGGTGCTTTGAAGGTTTCAAAACGTCCTATTGCCCAGTGTAGTGTTTCTTATGTCATGACATTTCCCGTAACCTGTGAGAAGACTTGGTTGTTCGGCGAGTCCGACCTTATATCTTCGGACAAGTTCAATGGAAAATGTGCGTGAAGCAGGAGGGCTACCGATTCATAACTCGTTGTTTATCGCCCGTTTTGTTTGTACAGATATCCTAGAGATGTGGAAGTCGGCGAGAGGACTTTGCGCCGTTTGGAAGTGTCAACAGCGTTTTGAATGCCTTCGCAGAAATCTATCCAAGATCTCCATTTGTAGATCTTACCTCTATCTTATATTATTTATGTCTAATTTTGAAGAAATTCCAGCCTCACTTCATCCTTAAGAAATTTGCCGTAATAAAATGTTTTGAGCAAGACTTTCTCAGGATTTTCATATCCTTGTTCCTTCACGGAAGTTGCTTCTTACCCTGTAAGAGCCAGTGGGAAATGCGGAATCAAGTGGTCTGTTCAGTCTGTTAAGATGCGGTGAGGGCATCGGTAAGAACGTGAACCTCAGCGGTATTGGCTGGTTCGGATAGGGGTATATTTTTTGTAACACCATTCAAATTTTGTTTCTACTTGGTGCGGTTTGTTTTACGAAAGATTCTGATGTGTTATGTGTTATCAAAGCAATTATTTTCAACATCCAATGTTTATATGACGCCAGGTCAAATGTCAACAGTTTGCTGAGAGAAATCGTCTCTTTACATATGGAATTACTCTATGATTGCTTTGTTTTCGAATTACGGTGGTCCAGAACGGAGTTCAACCTAAAATATCTTGAACAGTGGATTTCATTGATGGATATGATTGGGGGAATCGTCCTGATTACTTACAAAAAAAAATCAAAATCATTCATCGATTCAGTTCTGAGAAAATATAGTTTTACCATTTTTTACTTTTTCGCGCTTTTTACATGCAAAGTTTCTTGTACTATTTGAATGGTTTTTCGATTTTTGACGCAACTGTCATTGTTTTCATTTGTTTGTCATTTGTTTTCAACTTTTTTGAAAACAGACACAGCCGTAAGATCGTTTTCCTCATTAACTTCTTGAACAATCGATTCACCCAAGCATCTGTTTCATTTTGCTTTATAGGTATGCCATCACTTTTTTTGAAGGTTTTGCTTTCCGATTCCTTAGGTTCGCCTTTTCGTTTTCCCCCCTCCTGCGATGTTCAGAGGATCACCATCAAATAGAGGGTAATGAGAAACACAACAACAACGTATGTAGTCCCGCTAGTTGTTTGTTTGTTTTTGGCTGTATTATACCCTCCACTGTAAGTGATAGAGGGTATATATCCGTTTGTCATTCTGATTGTAACATATAGAAATAAGGCTTTGCGACCCCATAAAGTAAATATATTCTTGATCCTTATAACAACCGGAGTCGATATAGCCATGTCCGTCTGTTGAAAACATTCTCACGACTTCAATCGGCGATAACGCGGTTTGGTTTTTGGCCAGAATGTTCCACGTATTCCTGAGCAGTTTGGTATTGAAAATCAGCGAAATCGGTCCATTGGAAAAAATTTTATGATTGGAAACGTAAAAAAACTCATAAAATTTTCACATTAATTTTTGTAGTTTTATACTAAACTACTCCTTTTGCCGTGTGGTGAATTTCCATGTTGAAAATCTTTGTTGTTATTTATAATAGGTAAGTACTTTAGAATGTTTAGATGTATTTCATGTGTTCATACATTTATATGAATTTTGTCACAGTTCACTTAAGGTCGCTGTGGCCTGATGGGCAAAGGGCTGCGCTTTGGAATCTGAGGGTTGTTGGTTCAACTCTCGTCCCAGCTTGTTTTTTTTAACAGCTCTTCAAAAAATGCTTTTTGCAGCGTTTTTTTTTTAACAGTTCTTCAAAAAATGCTTTTTTTGCTTTTTTACTTTACTTACTACTCCTTTTGCCGTGTGGTGAATTTCCATGTTGAAAATCTTTGTTATTCTTTATAATAGGTATGTATGTAAGTATTTTAGAATGTTTACATGTGTTTCATGTGTTCATACATTTATATGAATTTTGTCACACTTGATCTAAGGTCGATGTGGCCTGATCGGTAAAGGGTTGCGCGTTGGAGTCTGAGGGTTTGTTGGTTCAACTGTCGTCCCTGCTTGTTTTTTTTTAACAGTTCTTCAAAAAATGCTTTTTTATTTTTAAAAAATGCTTTGCAGCATGTTTTTTTTTTTAACAGTTCTTTAAAAAAGGTTTTTTTTATTTTTAAAAAATGCTTTTTTATTTCACTTGTGAAAAATAACTTATTTTTACTTTTTTTAAAAAAGTAAATTTTCTTAAAAAAAAGTACATTTCTTAAGTACGTTTCAAAGTACATTTCAAAGTACATTAAGTACATTTCAAAGTACATTTCTTAAGTACATTTCATTAAGTACATTTCTTAAGTACATTTCTTAAGTACATTTCTTTCTTAAGTACATTTCTTAAGTACATTTCTTCTTAAGTACATTTCTTCTTAACTACATTTCTTCTTAAGTACTTAAGCATGTGAGCATTGAGAGCAATGCATTTGTGAGCATTGTAAGCATTTGTGAGCATCCTGCATTTGTGAACAAGTAATTGCATTTGTGAACAAGTAACTTATTTTTATTTTTTTTAAAAAGTACATTTTCTTAAAAAAGGTCCGTTTTAAAATTTAATATTTTGCTGGTTAACACTAAGGTGGAGGGTATCAAAGATTCGGCACAGCCGAATTTAACACTTTTACTTGTTTGATAACTGTCATTGTTTTCATTTGTTTGTCATTTGTTTTCAACTTTCTTCACAGTTTTTTGATAGTTTTTGACATACTCTATCAAAAGACATTGATTTCGAGATCGAATACAGTGTAAATGTGCAATGAACGCATCGCACGTCAGCCACTTACTATCATCGTCGGTGCAAACAACGTGCGAATGAAGTTGAAGGAAACGCTTTTATCGCTTGAAGATTTTCGGAAGTTACAAGCTAATTTCAATCTTAACCAGAAGACAACTTGCGGGATTTCCTCAACTCTTCGTGTGGCCACCAAAAATTTTAAAATCATCGAACCAAATCTAAAAACAAAACTGCAGTCTGCAAATCACGCTGTCGATGAATATTTCACCAACGAAGTCTTCGAATTTGTTAGTTCTAAAGCCGACAAAGTCACGTAGAGTCCAGTTACAGTTGCGTACTGCCATGATATAGACGGTTTTATAAAACATGTTCAAAACGAGCGGCAAATCTCTGAATTTAAACTCAAGTTTGCAATCGATGGAGGAGGAAGTTTCCTCAAAGTTTGTTTGTCAATTCTGCCAACTGGTGAAAAAAGCTATAAGCATGACGAAGGTCCATCCGCAAAAAAGTGCAAGAGTTCTGGTGTGAATAAATTGTTTGTACTAGCACTCGCACAGTGTACGCAAGAAAACTATGAAAACGTGCAAAAGTTATGGTCTGCGTTAAGGATTGAAGAATTTGCTGGAACGATTGCTACTGATTTAAAGCTAGCAAACATCATGGTAGGAATTACGTCGCACAGTAGCACCAATCCCTGTACCTGTTGTGATGCCCACAAGGATAAACTCAATGAACGCGGAGAATTCAGAACCATTGGCAGAGTATTACAGAATTACATGGATTGGCAAGAAGCAGGAGCGCAAAAACAGAAGGCGAAAAATTACAAGTGTTGCATCAAACCCCCTGTCATCTCCAGCAATACTGACCAGTCAATTCTTGAAATCATCCCTCCACCAGAACTACACTTGATGATTGGTATTGTGAACACACTGTATAATCATGTGCAGCGAGAGTTTGAAAATGTAGCTCTAGAGTGGGTGGAAAGCGTGCCATGTTCAGCGCCAAATAACCTACGGTAGTTCCGGTTTCAATGACAATTCTTGCAAGATTCTGCTGGAGAGGGTCGATGTTTTGCGGCAAAAATGCAGTTTGGGTTGCCTGAAATTTGTCAAGGTCTTCGAAGATTTCAAACCGTCGTAACGGCCTGTTTTGGAAATGACCTGCACTCAAACTATAAGGAAAAGATCGCCACATTCAGAAGAAGTTACATTGACCTCAACGTTTCTATAACTCCAAAAGTCCATGCTGTGTTGTTCCACATTGAAGACTTTTGTGAGTTGAATCAGACTGGCCTGGGATTCTACAGTGAACAAGCGATGGAGGCAGTCCACTTTGATTTTAATTCAATGTGGCAAAGATACCAGGTTCCATGTGAAAACCCTGAATATTCTACCATGTTACAACTTGCGTTATGTGCGTACAATAGTCTTCACATGTAGAGTTACGGCCTTATTCATAAAAAGTTATGAGAGGTTTGAGAGATGATTTACCGTACAAAAATCGGCCCTCAAACCTCTCATAACTTTTTATGAATAAGGCCGTTAGTTTTTATGTGTTTTTTAAGAATCTACTGTTTAAAGTTGATTTAATTTCATGTTTTATGTGTTCTTCGATAATCTAATGTTCAAATATATATTTTTCATAACGTGTTTCTTGTTTATTTGCATGAATTGTATTTCTCTTCTATTTTTTCATCAAAATTATAGATAATATTATTGTTTTCTGGCCTAACTAGCGCGAATAAGACAAAAATTTGATTTTCTCAAAACTGAATCGATGAATGATTTTTGAGTTTTTTTTTGTAAATAATCAGGACGATTCCCCCAATCACATCCATCAATGAAATCCACTGTGCAAGATATTTTAGGTTGAACTCCGTTCTGACCCACCGTGGAATGTATTATAATTAAATGTACGAATTTTTATGTTGAGGAAATGGGGACACAAGACCAACTTTATGTTACATGATAATGATGGTAAGAAATGTCATAATTAGTTTCTATGATATTTTTTGGAATGTAGTAATGAAACCGTAATTGTAACTCAAAACACTAATGATGCAGTTCGATTTCTCGTACCCGAATTAGGCCGTGCCTACGAAAATCTTTGTCAAAAACTATCACAGTGTAATGAATTTCCTTAAAATCAGTTAAGGAACATAAAAACGTTTGAGTTATTTTCCAAATAAAAATCCACAGCAGGAATTCAGCATTTTTCTTGTGGTTCGAATATGAGTTTAAACCTTTCCTGTTAATTGGGGGAATTTTCTGATAAAAATATTTATTTTTTTATGGGTATATAAATTTAAAAGTAAACAAATCTGTATTAATACTACCTGACATTTTTATAAAAGTCATGCACATTTGTTGTGGTTACATTTGTGAGTCAACCGGCACCAAGTGGATGCACAAGGGAAAAGATAAATGATACTGCTTTCATCTGTGATAACGAATTAGTTATGATTATGGGCTTGGACGTCTCACACTTATTGGCATTGTTATCAGTTAATTGTTCGCATTTCGTTTGAAAAATCGAGTTTCCACTAAAGTCAGTTGTAACGCTTACTCTGCAGCAGCGTTTAGGAAGGGTCAACAACTTTTAAGTAAAATACAAATCAAATGTCGAAGCGGTGAGGAAATAAGGCATCGCAAGTTTGCAAGTGGTTCTCGAAACCAACTTTTAATTTAAAGTGAATATCTAATAGACCATGCCTCGTAAGGTGTATTGAAAAACGATTTTTCGAAATTACACTAGTACACTAATACGTATATGGTTAGTGGTTCTTATTAACGAAAAAAATTGCTGAACAGTTCAGATGATGTTATCAGTATGAGGAACTAGTTAAAAGTTTTGAAACCTGTACATTTAATATTTATTTTCAATGCAGCTGAGGATCATGCTTGCACGCTGAAAAATATCGGCCCCAGCACCATATTGCAGGAAACATGTATGTACATGTGTGCCAACACTTTTTTCATGAATTGAAAATTTGCTGCTTTTTGTTCCTTTGTTGCCCGTCTCGTATTTGTTTTAGCGGTTTTCAACAAAAAAGCCACATTTGAGTCTCAAAAACATGTATTATAACCTATTAATCATTTTGTCTCAAACATGCTACATTGAATTGCAAACACAATGTGTTTGGGCACCAGTATAGTATATTTGCGGCAAGCCACAAACACGTTATATTAGCATCCAAACAACAAAAAAAGACAGATTTTTCAGCGTGTGCGTATTAAGTCAAAAATATCGGACAAATTTTCTTGATACTTATGGCGATTTCGATTCTGAGAAAAAATTCAACATTTGCCCTTTACCCTAAAAGTGATTTTTTTGTGTTCGTTTGTGAAAAGATGCCACCCCACTTGAAGCTTTGTGTTCGTTGCTAAGAATGTTGCACTCAAAAAGTGCAAAAACCTTGCATTTTCTGCCCTCTCAGCGTGTCATTGGGGAGAATGTTGCCCGATAAAATGGAAAATTTTATGTTACATTGTTTGTGTTATTTGTCTTCGCTAAGCTAATTTTTCTACCTTTGTAGGGGCGCAAGGGTAATTTAAACGGCTTCAGTTAAATTCGCTTACATTCTCAAACAAAGTACTCGAACTTTTTGTTAAGCGGGAATAAAGGCGAAAACCATTTCTATTGCTACCCTATCGACCAGTTTGTATTTGCTGAATATCGCTTAAATTTCCATATACACTGGTCGAATAACACAGCTAACGGTGCGTTTACACGTGACAGTTTGCGACAAGACAGTTGAGAATATGTATTAACTGTCAAAAACAGAAAAATTTTTTGAGTGACGTACGCGTCCAGCCAGTTACAAAGACAGTACAGTTTTAAGCAACCACCGCCAGTGTCATTTCGTGCTGTGATTTTTGTTTCTTCGCTCTTTTGCCATTGTTTGGTCTTACATCTCCAAATTACAATGGAACTGATGTACTCTGCAAAGTTAGACACGTATTCATGTTTATATGTTTGTATTGTCAAACAATATTTCAATAAAAATTAACAACATTTTCAATACAAATATATTTCCCAATTTGTAAAGTCGTTTGCGATGTTTTGCTTTTCTCTTAAATTACTACGAAACGTCACCGATAAGGCCGATGGCTGAACTAGTAGAGGTTGACGCAGTAGGATTTGTTGTAATGGTGTGAACAAACAACAGGCATTTAGTTTTTGTTTCATGATTCTAACCGTCAAATTCAACACAGATCCATATGAACACACAGTAAACAAAAAAGTACAACAACAAAATACACTGAATTTAACAGATGGAGTCATAAGAAAGCAAAATCGGTTGTTCTATTGCGCTAACGGTTACTAGTTCAGCCATGATCTGGCCGCTTATGTCAAATCGCTTGCCGAAGTTACTGTCATTGAAAAATCAGAGAGTGAGAGAAGTGTAAGTGTGGTAGTAAAAATGTGTGAATGTATTTCTACTGTCGGAGCAAAACTGTCCCGTGTAAACGCCAGGTAAGCGAGGTAATAAAGACTTGCTAAAAAAGCATACAGTTATGAGAAAATGCAACATTTCTATGTTCGTTTCTCACCAATAAAATTCACAGCTTTAAAGGGGCGATGGCAACATTTTTAAATGTCGCCTCATACAAGGGCAACATTATTTTTTAGAAGCGAAATCACCATTAGTGGTGCAATAAGACTGCAGATTTTCTTTTATACTTATGCATAAAACACAACAACCAACTTATGTGGAAATTATTATTTTTGGAACGAAGTTTTGGAACGAAGTTACTTATCGCACGTTGCGGGATGGTGGATAAATGAAAAAAAATTAAACAACTTTTGCTTTAACACTATTGTGCTACACCCCACTATTGTTTACTTTTGATTTGTGTCTAGACTAACTAGATGTCTCACATATGTTGGGAAATTTCATGTTTAATGGAAAGTTTTCTAGGTGGAGCCTGTAACCCATATTTAGTATATATTGTACTTTTGAACCCAATTAAAAGTAAATTTCGAAAGCCAAAGTGAAAGAAGTTTAAAAAAGAAAATTTTCTTAAATATGTGCATTTTCTTAAAAAAGTAAATTTTCTCAGAAAAAATACCTATTCGTACTCGTTAACAAGGTACCTTTTGATCAAAAACAAAATACCTTATCTTAAGGAAGTACCTTTGTTTAAAAAAATTTAATTTTCTAACAAAAAGTACGTGTTGAGAAGGCAGGTAGGCCGGAGCTAGTGATTTCCACGGGGATTTTGAATAAAACACAGATTGCGTAATAAAAGGCTTGATTTATTCCACAAAATGTATTTATATTAAAATTCCTATACATATAACAAACAAAATATAAGAATTTGAAATGAAAAATTATATATAAATATCACCTACTTTTTGGTATGAAAACCACTAGAAATTGTTTTTAAAATTGGAACTAGCTATTTGTCCCTGAGGCACCGCGTATTTAGCCAACTTGTTTAAAGTACTTTTATGTTGAAAATGGCGAAGCCTTAGGTACGCTAATTGACATTTAAAAGGTTTCGTTAAAAAAAATGAATTGACAATCTGAAAAATTTATATTTATAAAAGTGTTGCCAGATCATTGCCAAAACTATGGGGATTTTGGAGGTGGCGCTAACAGTACGTTTTCTTAAAAAACGTATTTTTTTTTTTAAATAAGTACCTTTTCTTAAAAAGGTACATTCTCTTACAACAAATTGCATTTTCTTAAAAAACTACCTTTTCTTTAAAGAGTACCTTTTTGTAGAACAAAATAACTTTTCTTGAGATAAGTACCTACTCTTAAAAATGTGTCTATTCTTGAAACAATGACCAATTATAAAAAAAAATACCATTTCTTAAAAAAGAAACATTTTCTTCTAAAATATACCAACACTTGAAAAAAATAAATTTTCTCACAAAAATTCCTTTTCTAAAAAGTACCTTTCTTAAAAATAAAATAATACCATTCCTTTTCTTTTCTTGAGATCAGTAGCCTTTCTGGATATAAGGACATTTTCTTAAAAAATTAACTTCTTCCTAAAACGAGTACCACATCTTTCAAAAGTACCTGTTCTTAAAAAAGTATTTCTTTGTAAAAAAAAAAATTCATACTCTTACGGCTTTTTCTTACAAAAAGTACTTCTTCTTAAAAATAGTACCTTTTATTAAAAAAAAAAAAACATTAGCTTTTAATGAAAAAAGTACATCTATTTAAATAATTACCTTTTCGGGAAAATATAATACATATTCGTACAAAAAGGACCTAAAAATATACCTTCTTTTAAAATAAAAATACATTCTATAATAAAAAAGTTTTTTATTAAAAACAGTTTATCATTTTACAAACAGTATATTTTCTTACAGATCCATTTAAATTATCGTATTTTTTAACGGGCGTGTTGGAACTTACTAGTACATAATATATATAGCGAAAGGAACATCTTTCCAACCGGGTGGTTTTCAATTTCCTCATGTTTTTAAGTCTATGGAAGTTACGTCTAAAACACAACTCCTGTGGCAAAACAAGGGCGCACATATCAAATTTCTGTATTGGCATAGACCACACTTTTCACTTTTCAAATTGCAAGATCTCGGCGGCCATTTGACCTCGTTGCTTCGTGAGATAATCCGTCCTGAATATTTCGTTCACAATAGGGTAATTGTTCCTTTCGCTGTGGGTCAAGTGGCACAATCCTGTTGAAACCGCGTATTGTCCAAATTCATGTTATCTAATTCAGACCATAAAAGGCTTGTTGCCATTTCACTATTTTCACATTTTTGAAGAAGTACGGTCCCACGACTCCGCCAGCGCAAAATCTACACAAAATCGAAATTATAGAAACCTTAGTTGACATAATTAATATTATTGCAGATTCAATTGCCACAACCGAATCAGTATGAAACGAAATTGCTTCCACAGAGTAACAGTTGCGGCGACTATATTTAGTCGTGGCAACCTCAATTCGTTTGTGGCAACCGCACGTTGTTGGCAACAACGGAATTTACAAACAATTAATGTAGATGTTGTACTTCTATATAAAACTAATATTATTCTTACGAACAACCTAATTTTTTTTATCACAGGACTTTCAATTAATATTTTGTTTGAATTTGATTTTTTGTAATAGAATCGAAAAATTATTTTTTTCTATTGTTGTAAAGGGGTTTCCAATAGGTACTTGACAACTTTGAATTTAATTAACTGTTACTTTCGTTTTTTTCAGTAAACTCAACAGTTTCATCATAGTAAAGTACACGAATGAACAACATATGCAAATTATAAAAATGTACTACCGAAATTCGGAGTCGGTGACCGCAACTTTAAGAGCGTTAACTCCAATTTTTGGGCGTTATTCTCGCCCTAGTAGACAAGCAATGACAAGTTTAGTGCAGAAATTTGAGTCTACATATTCATTATGTGATGCTGCCGTGCCAGTGCGACAACGGGTTGGTCGAAGCGACGAAAATACCGCTGCCGTTCAGGCGTCCCTAGCAAACGATCCAAATCTGTCGATTCCGCGGCGTTCTCAAGAACTGGGCATCGCCAAGACAACTTTATGACGAATTTTGCGTAAAGATCTTGGTTTACACCCATACAAGATCAAGCTGAGTCAAGAGTTGAAGCCAATGGACCATTTGACACGACGTGCATTCTCCGATTGGGCTCTGTAGAAGATGCGCTAAGATGATGAATTTCATCGCAAAATCATCGTCAGTGACCAAGCTAATTTTTGGCTCAATGGGTTCATCAATAAGCAAAATATGCGTTATTGGTTTGGTGAAAATCCACACGTACTTCATGAATCACCACTTCATCCACAAAAAAGAACTGTTTGGTGCGGTTTGCATGCCGACGTCGTCATTGGACCATTTTTTTCGTCGACAATAACGATCGTCACGTTACTGTGAATGGCGATCGTTATCGCGCCATGTTTACCGATTATTTTTGGCCCGAATTTGAAAACATGAACTTGGACTGCATGTGGTTTCAATCAATTTATTGAATCAATTTATTGAAGAGTAAATGTGGTGAGCATGTTATCTCAAGAAATGGACCAGTCAATTGGCCGCCTCGTTCGTGCGATTTAACGCCTCTAAACTTTTTTCTTTTCTTTACATTGGTCTGTGCCAACAAGCCGACAACGTTGGAAGAACTCAGAGCTAACATTAAACACGAAATAGCGGCCGTTACTGCCGATATATGTGACCGAGTCATAGAAAATTGAGTCCACCGAAACGACCAGTGCCGACGTCAGTCATAAAGTTTCGGATATATCTCAAATGGTTTGGGTTTTATTTAAAAAAAAGTTGTCAAGTCCTTATTGAAAAACCCGTTAGATATTAAGATTTCTATGATATTCATCCCAGGGTGGTGTTTGTTCTTTCCAACATACTCTATTATACAGTCTACGAACTGTTTTTCCCCATATTTTATATTGTCATTCTGATCCAGGGCTTTTAAAAGTTAGATTTTATCTCTCGGAATGGACAACCGCTTAAAGGACAGGTTTCATAATAGGTCTCTGTGGACTAATGATTAAAAATTTAATAATATGATGTCTCCCAGAGGGAGTAATTTACAATGCCACATGGGCGAAGTGAAGTTTTCGTTCAATACTCAATAATTCATGCGCTACACCAAATACTGGTGACTTAATCTTGAACTGAATTTCAATCATTGACGTTACATTTTCCTATTCTATTAACAAATTTTCTTCAACAACTTTTTAGCATTTTCATCTACATAATGGGCATAATGCAGGTTAATATTCCAACATCTTCTGCCAGTTTGATATTTCTCAAGTCTGTAATAATTTTACTAACCCGGAGACGGAGACAGGCTGAAAAAATTCGATTCCACTTCCTACTTCGACTGCCGACAAATTTTCTGAACTCCGACTCCCAAACTTCGACTCCCAAACTCCGACTCCACACCCCTGCGTAGAAGGTCCGTACTTCACAATATGATGTAATTCTATAAGACCTTAATATTTAAACAAAAGAACCATACACAAATACAATTCATTTTTAAAACTGAACAACATGTGCAGTTTCTGTGTTCGTGAAAACAGGAACTGATACATACCTACGTGCGAATTGTCAAGAATAAACAAAAAATCAACAAGTTTGGCCCAAAGACAATTTCATGCCTGATAAATAAATATGTAGTATGTATTTAAAATAAAACCAAAACAACACAACAACCTGAATATGAAAGATCAACAAAAATGTATTTCTTAAATAAATTCTCGAGAAATTTAAGTTGAAAATAAAGAATCAAACAAATACGACACCTTCAAGAACTTTCACCAGAATATCAACATTTAGTCATTCGACCACTTCATTCATTCCTGACACATTCACAAATTTATTTCTTCAAATATATAATTTTGAATAAATTTGGAATGATTGTCAGTCGAGAGACCGAGCATGGATATCTATAGAATCTTCTTGTCTGGTTTGTAACATTTTGTTATTTATGCCGGTGTTCTATTGAGCCCAGTAGCGGAAATGCGGAGGCATTCTCTGATTAGGCCTGCAAATATGACATCTAAGGCAGTCAAGTATAACATCTGAGGCATGAACTATTCCCTTCCTAAACTAAGTATTCATTTGCCTATTCGTTACTCGTTCTCGTAGACTGACGAAAAATTCGATGCCTTTTAAAAAAGTCCAAGAAAGAAGCCTGCGTTAAGCATCCT
This sequence comes from Phaonia tiefii, assembly GCA_963931995.1. NCBI lineage: Eukaryota > Metazoa > Arthropoda > Insecta > Diptera > Muscidae > Phaonia > Phaonia tiefii. The sequence continues at coordinate 177,636,019 of OZ008367.1, read as the reverse complement.
AATAGGTTGACACACCTGCATTAGAGGTTATTACAACCTATTAGAGACTCCGATATACTTTTAAACTTCATATCAATTGGCCAAAGCCAAACTAGTTGCTCATGCACATGAACACTTCCCTTCTTTAAGCAGGTATGTGTTCAGAAAGGAGAATGGGGAAAGGAGAGTTAACGCAACCACAGAAAAAATAATCGTATTAGCCGTAACCGAATTTGGATGTAGTCACAACCCCATTAGATGTCATCACATCTGAACTAGAGGTTGTCACACCTGCATTAGGGGTTATTACAACCTATTAGAGATTGCTTCAACCGAACTTCAGTTGTGGAGACAAAATTCAGACGCGACTACCTTAATTCAGTTGTGGCAACTGCAATTCGATGGCAACAACCGAATTTACGTTTACTGCAACCTCTATTCAAACAATTAATTCAGTGTGTGGGATTATAGAAATGAACTCTTCCCCTTTTTAAGCAGGCACATTAGCAGGCTTCCTAGTGGAAGAGACAACGAATGCTCATAGACTTGCACACTTCCCTACTTTAAGTAGGTCTATTGATAGGCCTACTAATGAAAGGCAGAATGGGTTATCATGCAAGCTGTACAAAAATTCACGTAAGATTTGAATTTCGTGAAACTTGCGCTATAAACCGAATTAGAGGTTGTCAAACTGAATTGTAGGTTGTCATAGGGGACTTAGAGGTAGTCACAACCGAATTTAGATTTGAATTTTGAAATTTTTGTCTATTAATTTGGTGATGATTTCTTAGGTAGTATTATCATAAATAATTGCAAAGCGAAGAAATAGTTTATATGGAGTAATCTCTTGGGTAACAAATTCATTTTATATCCACTATCGAATCGATTTTGAATTCCCGGCCATCAGGGTCACCGCTCCAATCCTGAAGAGTTGTATCTGTCCATTTAGTTCCAAAACTTGTCTCTAAAAAGACAATAACAGAACATCTCAAACGACCGACCTTAAAAACTGAACAGTTGACATCTGCTTGTACTGCACACTAATAAATGTTGGAATTTTCTGCATTTAATGCAGAAACAATAACTACAATATTTTTACTTACCGATCGTAATATCCATACAAAAATACTGTTGCCACCGTGATACCAACAATTGTAAATTCGTTGTAGCTTGTTAACAGAATATTTTAGAATTTTAAACCTAAAGTTTGCAACACAGGGTGATTCAGGAAGTTCCGGACAAATTTCTCCAGCGTATTCCTTGGCTCATTTCATGAAGAAAAGTCCACTGGGACCATGTCCGAAAATGCAAGGGTGCGAAATGGCAGCGGGTTCACATTTTCAGATTGGTGGTCAGATGGTAGTAGGGTAAAGTTGCTAACTTCTGAGCCAGTGGTCGGTGAATATATATACAGGTGAACTTCCTGAATCACCCTGTATATTGAATTACACTATGCAACACTATCATCAAGTGCAAACACCTTCTCGTGCGAAATTTCTCGAAGTCGAGAACCGAATTTTTCTGTGAGTGTAGTTGGTTGTTTTAAACAATTGTCTTTATCTGCGATTACACTATGCAAATTTTTTTAAGTTATCGAGTGCAAACTCCTTCTACTTATCGAAAATATCAAAAGCTTATTAGGGTTTTGCAAGTTTAGTTGTTGTTCGGATTTTATGGCCGCATTTATTTTTTGCAATTTTTCTAATGGATATATCTCGGAAACCAATTAGAATTTTGTTTTCCTCTGTTTGACACATTTGTATCTATAGACTAGGGGGCAAAAACTGTAAATCAAACCAACCCGAAAGACTGCAGGTAGTTTTTGAAAATGCAAAAATGTCGATGTATTATTCACCATTTTCGGCCCATAGCTGCCAAACTGTGGACTTACATCAGTGTTTCATACGAAAACTATTACTTTTGACTCATATCCCGTAAGAAATCCACAGATATCCCTTTTTTAAAATTTATTTCCATAAAAAAAAAATATATTTATTCATTTTACATCGAAAATTCTAGAAATGTAGAAATAGGCAAAAAATGTAAATTAATCAATTTGCATTGAAGTTGATGCCTTCGGGGAAGCCTGTGAAGATGATGTTCTTGGAGTTTTCGTTGGTGATTCAGGACCATGATCTGAACATGGGGAGAAAGTGTTTAAAATACAAATAAAAACATTAATTTCTCTTTATTATGCAACCCAAACAATTCTTGTCGAAAATATGGGCTGAAAATGGTGAAAGAAGATAGAAATAATTAAAATGTTTCCACATTTATGCAATCTTGAGGGACTAGGTGAAGTTGTTTAGGGTATCTTTATTTAACACTTGTTTTCTCCTCGTCTACAGTTACAATTGTGTGCCAAAGACAAGAAAACTAAATTCTAATTGGCATCTGAGATATAGCCGTGAGAAGAATTGCATGTTCTTCGGAAAAATTAAGTTTTAGCCAAAATATACCTGAGGCCATTTAATCCGAATAGCAGCTAAACTAGCAAAACCCAAATAGGGTTTTTTTGTTAGTTTCGATAACTACTTCGAGAAATTTCACACGAGAAGGAGTTTGCATTTTTCGTGTTGCACTGTGTTATGTTAAGCTAACCGTATTGTAAATTAATTCGGTTGTCCCAACAAAACTCGTGAGTAATTCGGTTACTGCAACATAATTAACGCCAAATTTGGTTGTTGCAACCGGCTTTTAACAAAAGTCGGATATTGCGAACGAAGTGCTACTAAATTCGGTAGATGCAACCTCCTAATGCCAAACTCGGATGTATCACTTAAATTAATGCTACATTCTTTTGCTGCAACCGCATTTGGTTCTAAGTTCGGTTGTCACATTCGAACGAATTCCATATTCGATTGTTACATCCGAAGTTATTAAATATTGGAACGAAGTTCCTTATCGCAGGTTGCGGCATGGGGGCTAAATGAAAAAAAATTAAACAACGTTTTTTGAACGCTATTATGCTACAACCCAGTATTATCAACTATATTGGGTATTTTTGCTTTGGTTTGTGTCTAGACTAATATATGTAGGGAAATTTCTTGTTTAATGGGAAGTTTTCTATGTGGAGGCTGTAACCAATATTTAGAATATATTGTTGTTTTGAACGCTATAAAAAGTAAATTTAGAAATGTCAAAGTGCAAGACAAGAGAAAAAATATTGCATTTTATTAAAATTCCTTTTATTACCTTTTATTTGAAAAAAAATCCTTTTCTTAAGAACTACTAAATAATCAATATTCTTCGAGCTTGATGTCAGATTTGCTGTTGTTGTATTTTTTTTCCTCGATATTTCGCTACTCCTTTGTGTAGCATCATCAGGAGATATAAACAATATTTAACAATTAAAATAAAACAAAAATAACAATTGTGAAAATATTATGCCAATTCAAAAATGTCCAAATAAATTTTCCCGCCCCTTTCCAAAATTCTCCGAAGTTACACAAACAAAAATAATGGTCGTAAAAAGTTCATATAAATTAACCCAAAGAAAAATATTAGATTGATAAGCAATTTGTGCTTAAATGGTCCTACTTTTTGCTAATTAAATGTCTGTAAATTTGGGCTACATTATCTGTATCTGTTTTATAGTTAATTCTTTTCAATGTTGGTGTAGTAATTATTTGTAGCATTTCTAACATATAACGACGTTTATAATTGTTTTTCTTATTTAAAACCGCTGTAGCCTGAAAGTTCGGGTAATGATTCAAACTAGCACAATGGGATGTTAATGCTGTTTTCGGTGTAGAAATGTGCCTATATTTCTGATCTGATTTGTGTCCTGCAATTCGTGTCTTTAGTTTATTTTTTGTAGTCCCTACATATACTTTGTCACAAACCTCGTTGTCATTTCCCTTACATGGTATTTTATATACTATATTACACATATCAAATTTGTCCAAACTATCCTTTGTTTTACTAAATATTCTGCGTATTGTGTTATATGTTTTGTGTGCTATCCTATAATTCTTGTCGTCAAATATTTTTCACTTCACCAACCTCTCTGTTATTCCAGGTATGTACGTTATTGACTTGTAAATCTTCGGCTCATCTGTAGTAAACCTGTTCAGTTGTCCTTTATCCTCAAATTGCCTTATCAGTCTGTTGGTAAGATGGTTCGGGAAGTTGTTGTCCTTGAGAATGCTTCTTATCCTTTCCTTATTTTCCTTGTGGAATTCTACATCACTTATAGTCAAAACGCGGTCTATTAAATTTTTCGCCGTATTTATAATCACACGTTTTTGATGTTTCGAGTGGAAGTTGATTATTCTTCCTGAAGACGTTGGTTTCTGATACCAATTAATTGATAAATTTCCCCCTCTCCTGACCACCAATGTGTCCAAATAGCGAAGTTTTGAATTTGACTCTTTTTCCATTGTAACTTTAATACTGGAGTGGAAACTGTTAAAAACATCCAAAATTGTATTTATTTCGCCCTCTGAAACGACACAAAATAAATCGTCTACATATTTTGTTAAAATTTTTGGTTTTATATGCAATTTCTCGATACAAGAGTCCAGTAAATTTTCCATAACGATGTCAGCAACTAATGGAGAAGCTGGTGAACCCATTCGGAGTCCCTTTTATTGCAAATATTTCCTCCCATCATATTGGAAATATCGTTTATCCACTATACAAAATCTTAATATATCTAAAAATAAAGATTTATTAATGTCTGTATGTTGCCTTAATATGTTCCATTTTTCCTCTATGATACTGATAGCTAAGTCTACGGGAACACTCGGACAGTCCTACTTGTACGAAAACAAATTTGTTTATCCCTATAGTGTGTGATGATATGGGCGCTGATGATATGCCTGGGAAGGCATTGAAATAGCTATGTATATTCCCAACCATCCACCATAATGATCAATTTCACAATTTTTCTTTTTTTAATATTTCTATTAAAATGTACTTTTTCCCAGAAACAGTACTTTTTAATAGTTATTGATCTTGAACCGGACAATTATTGAAAACATAACAACTAAAAGATAGAATAATGTGAACGAGTATAAATTTGAAGACGGTACACTCTAAACGCCAATCTCTTGGCAATCATTGTTTCTTTTTTGAAACAACAACATCTATGCAATGGCTTTCGATGAAAGCATACATAGGAAAGAAATGTTGTGAATATTGATGGTTATGGCAGAGTTTGTTGTGGATGTTTTCGCACGGAGTTTAGACAATTCTCGCTTACTTGAGATTTGTTTATCCCTATAGTGTGTGATGATATACCTAAATACTTGTGGAGAAGGGAGCTGATGATATGCCTGGGAGGGCACTGAAATAGCTATATTCCCAACCATCCACCATAATGATCAATTTCACAATTTTTCTTTTTTTAATATATCTATTAAAATGTACTTTTTCCTAGAAAAAGTACTTTTTAATAGTTATTGATCTTGAACCGCACAATTATTGAAAATATAATAGTAAATTTTCTCAAAAGAAAAAAAAATACCTATTCATATTCTTAAACAAAGTACATTTTCTTAAAAAAATACCTTATCTTAGGCTGGTATTCTATAAGTCGTGAATCAGTCACTTCGCGTTACTTTTGTCGTTTTGGTAGTTTACGAAACGTTACAGCTGTTCATTGACTACCTGCGTTGAGTTACGTTATTTAATGGGTAGTTTATAAAACGCGGCGCAACGGTTTGGATCAATTCAGCTGTCAAATTGAACACAATTCAGCTGTCAAATTGAACACTTTTAGAATTCTACCCTTAAAGAAGTCAGGAACATTTTTCTGATTTTTTGGAAATAGAGGACGGATCAATAAGTCCGGGACTTTTTAAATGAACCACAGTTTTTTTTTTTGCAAAAAATTTATTTATTTTCCAACATAATCTCCTTTTAGCCCAATACACCTAGTCCAACGTTTCTCCAATTTTTGTATACCTTCCAAAAAATAGGATTTTTCGAGGACCATAAAACAGACATTTGTTTGATCAATAATTTCATCGTTGGTGCTAAATCTCTTTCCACCGAGCCATTTCTTTAGGTTTGGAAATAGAAAATAGTCACTGGGCGCTAAATCCGGAGAATATGGGGTATGAGGTACCAATACGTAGCCCAATTCTTGGAATTTTGCCATTGAGACTACACACGTGTGCAACCGTGCATTATTTTGATGAAAATATCATATGGGGTCGTTTCTTTTTCAATTCTCGTTAAATCGGTCCAATAAGTTGGGATAATATTCGCCGTTTATTGTTTTTCCCTTTAGAAAGTAATCGATGTGGATTATACCGCGTGCATCCCAAAAGGAACTGTTGCCATCACCTTAATGGCTGACAAACTTACCTTGGCCTTCTTCGGAGCCGGGTTACCCGGAGAAACCCATTGTTTCGATCCATGATCCACGTTTCATCCACAGTTACAAAACGCCGCAAAAACTCCTTCGATTGCAGTTGAACAACTCCAAACAATTCTTTGAAGTTGGCACACGATTACGTTTATGGTCAATTGAGAGCAAACGCGGCACCCATCTTGCAGACAGCTTTCTTAAACCCAACTGATCATATAAAACCGAAACCACACTATCATATGAAATACCAATGGCATCAACAATCTCACGCACTTTTACTCTTCGATCGGCCAACACCATATCGTGGATTTTTCGACATTTTCTGGTGTGTTGACCTCAATTGGCCGTCCAGAACATTCGGCAACATTTGTACTTGTGCGAACATAACGAAAATCAATAAACCACATTTTTACTATTGAAATCGATGGTGCAGAGTCCCAATAGTATTTATCAAGCTTCTTTTCAAGTTCGAAAAGTCACGGACTTATTGATCCGCCTCGTAATAGACAATTCAATTAAGCACACTCAGTGGCATGAGTAGTTTCGAACTCCGTGACGAGGTCATCATCAGATGCCATACTACTGTGCCTGAATTGATACTATAAAAATTTATAAAAGTTTACCTATTCCTGAGAAATGGACCAATCCTAAAAAAATCCCATTTCTTAAAAAAAAAACGGTTTCTTCAAAAAATAATGAATATAATTTAAGATTCAGTTGGCACAACTGAAAGCAAACTTCGTTCCTTCCATGTGTCCCCTGACACCTCATGTGATTTTTTATAGACATAAAAAAATACTGGTTTCCCATTACATCCCATGAAGGAACTGGGGAGAGCTTCTCACAACCAGTGAGCTGTGCGCTTTCTAGTTTTGTACTCACTGATTGGGACCTACAGTTTTACTCCGGTTCCGAACGGTATTTTTGAGAAGCTTTTTCATGACTTAATGCTCGACAGTGTCGCCGTCACTATGCGAGGTGACCGCCGCCGAAAGAAATTTAAGATGGTCAGAGCAGGGATCGAACCGTGGATATCATGTACAAGAGGGGCGCACACTACCTTTGCACCACCGACGGCCACGATTTTTTATTGATATAATGAATATAATTGATGTGGCCGTCAGTGGTGCAATGGTTAATGTGCGCGGCTCTTGTACAGGAGATCCTTGGTTCGATCCCTGCTCTCACCACCTTAAAAATTTCTTTCGACGACGGTCACCTCGCTTAGTGACGGCGACACTATCGAGTACTTAGCCATGAAAAAGCCTCTCAAAATACCGTTCGGAACCGGGATAAAACGGTAGGTCCCAATCAGTGAGTATAAAACTATAAAGCGCACAGCTCACTGGTTGTGAGAAGCTCTCCCGAATTCCTTCATGGGATGTAATGGGAAACCATTTATTTTTTTTAATTGATGATTCAGTTGTCACAACCGATTCGATTATGCACTGAGGTTTTTCAACCGAATTTCAGTTGTGGAGACTAAATTCAGCAGCGACAATCTCAATTGGGTTGTGATAACAGTAATTCGGTGGCAACAGCCGAATTTACGATTGCAACAAACGCTTTTCAAATAAGTACTTCTCTCAGTGTAGCTAGCACCCCTCATCTTTAAGTACTGGGCTCGTGTGTTTGATTCCTGAGGATGAGTATTATTGAAAACAAAACTATATTTTCGTTATAATTGGTAAAAATTTAGATATTGAATATTATAAATATTGAATATTATAAATATGGAATAATATCAATATGGAATATTGTAAATATGAAACTAAATTGTGTATAAGGACGTCTAAAAAATCTCTTTTGCTGGTGTCCCAGCAGACTTTAATTTGTCGTTCTCTCAGGATAACTTCCATTAACAGGCATTCCCGAAGCCTTGAAACAGAATAACTTTTGCCTGCAGACCAGCTTTCTTCTGATCTGTCGAGAGAAGGGCAGTGTGAAGACCTCCCATTCCTATGGCGCCCTATGATAATTTGAAATAAAGATATCATTTGTAAAGTAGGTTTTTGGACTAAGTAGGCATTTGGACTGCCTTGCTTGAAGGCATTCAAAGTCCCTCATTTCGCTGCTGGGAATTTTTATAAGGTAAATACATACATATCTCTGTTTACATATAAATGTGTCTATTTATTTTGTTGAATAATCTTCTTCTGCCTGTTTATACCTTGCACATATTACGTGGGGCAAAATTAGCAAATTGATTTGTAAATTCTAAAATACATTTGCATCTGATCTAGGAGTTTGTTATACATATATACGTTATTGTGAATTTTATCCAAAACTAATGACCACGGTTAATTTAAATATGCAGAAAAAAAACCCTAATATATGCGTTCGAAAAGGCACAAACGAGTAGAAAAATTAACATGTTAATATGCATAATTATGCAAAAAATGCCGAAATGGAGAGACAACAAATTTGTGAGTTCATTTTAATTTCTTTCCCCTTAAAGTTGTGGTGTGGTACAATTTACAACCATATATTTGTTTTTTAAATTCATGAGGAGATATATGAGTTCAATTTTATTCAAAAAAGTAATACAATTTGATTAGTAATTTGAGTTTGAAAATATATGTAATCACAGCAGAAATGGGTAAAGCAAATGCATTTGTTATTTAACAAATACCTGCTTGTTGTTTCAGCAAATATATTATCCGGTATTTGATCAAGTACTGTGTACATTGTGTTCAACAAGTTTGGATGTGAGATTGTCCAACAATTTTTGAAATTAAAACATAACAAAACATTTTAAACATATGGAGATGTGTTAATTTTACCTTAAGAAATACCGATTTGATACAATAATTTACGTCTCCAAATGTGTGCATGCAAATCTGGCCTCTAATGGTCGCATCCGTATCGTAGTCTGTAGATGGAAACTTGCATTATTACTTAAGAAATAGTTGTACGAATCGTGTTAGTAGAGCAACAGAACTTTAACAGTAATATTGTTTTGGAAGTTACCATCAAAGCAACTCCATAAAAACATTTCATAGTTCAGATTACAATACGAAACGGTTGCGGTAATTTGACCCTTGATATTCTGTCAGACATATAATGTATAAAATCTTCGCGATAGTACTATGGATATTACAAATGCGGCTGAGTCAGTAGTTTAGCCATTTAAATTTTTGTTCCTTTAGTATATTATTGATTGAATTGAATATTGATTGATTCAATTTTTATGGTATTTTCTTCAAAAGGAATTTCATATCTGAATCGAAGTGGTCCGATTGATTCCATTATTTTCCTGCCCAAATTTAAATGTCAATAATAATGAATCATTGCTCCAATCACGGCAGGAGTTTGAAAAATTTTCGAGCTACTTCAATTTTTGAGCGGATTTAGCTTCCAGACGGTGCACAAAAGAAAGTAAGGCCAAAAGAATCAAGTAATGGACGAAACGCCGGGAGAAACAATTTGTTTTAATTTCAGAGAACCTATAGGTCAAACTAGCATTAATACGGCGGAATCCAAAATGGTCTAAAAACCGTCCAAAAACATTTTTATTTATTAGTATAGGAAAAATCTGCCATTTCCTATGTAAGAAAAAAATTAATGAATGTTCGAACTCACGGGCGACGTGTTAACACCTTCTGGTTACACGGTACCTGTTCGATTTCTATGAACACATTTGTAAATGTTACATTGGTAAAATGTTACATCTTTTGCTATTGCACTTTCTTTTTTCTTACATCTGCTTTAACATTAGATGTAATATTGCTAAAATACATAAAGCAATATGTAGCTCACTGACATAATTGTTTTTGTTTTGTTTTTGTTTTGTCATAAACAGAGCGACAACATACATTATTGACTAGTATAGAGAACTTATTGCACTATGTTTCCCCTCTCATGTAGAAAGTCTGAGTAAAAGAGCATAAACGAGTCTCAATTCTCTTTATTGAATATTTCAAAATAAATGCACCAATTCGACAATGTTATTACATAAAACAATACAAAAAGTATAAATGTTTCAAAAGGCATCAATGTTTCTATTCTATACAATACTTATACTATTCAATACTCTTTGCCGACGACGACCTGCATGTTTGATCGCTGCCGCTATATCAATATCATCATACTTATTTTCAGGCAGAGACTATTGTTGTACAACAACCATGTGTGTGATGCTAACGCTGTGTGTTGTTTGCATGTGTTCACTTTGACAGATTGCCCTACCCGTGCCACACATCTGCCCTGTTGCCACAGAAATACGTTTCACGTAAAAATCACCACAAGATTGTTTTTCATAAAATCAATTGAAACTGTATATTATTTCAAACTGAATTTTGTAACGGGTGTCTCAGTAAAATAGTCCCTTTTAAATTTAGTGAAATTTTTTTGTGCAAGTGGCAACGCTGAATTTTTGCAGCTGTCATTCCGTTTTTACCCATAAAACAATACAAAAAGTATAAATGTTTCAAAAGGCATCAATGTTTCTATTCTATACAATACTTATACTATTCAATACTCTTTGCCGACGACGACCTGCATGTTTGATCGCTGCCGCTATATCAATATCATCATACTTATTTTCAGGCAGAGACTATTGTTGTACAACAACCATGTGTGTGATGCTAACGCTGTGTGTTGTTTGCATGTGTTCACTTTGACAGATTGCCCTACCCGTGCCACACATCTGCCCTGTTGCCACAGAAATACGTTTCACGTAAAAATCACCACAAGATTGTTTTTCATAAATTCAATTGAAACTGTATATTATTTCAAACTGAATTTTGTAACGGGTGTCTCAGTAAAATTGTTCCTTTTAAATTTAGTGAAATTTTTTTGTGCAAGTGGCAACACTGAATTTTTGCAGCTGTCATTCCGTTTTTACCCAGTATTAAAAATGGAACGCTTTACGAAAGATCAACGTATTACAACTGTGAAAACTTATTACACAAACTTGGAAACTTATGCCGAGACCGCTCCGAAACTTCGTAGAATTTTCAGTCGAGAAAGTGCACCTAATGTGTCAACCATTCGAAGAGTGTTTAAAAAATGTGAAGAAACTGAGTTGGGTATGGACAGTAAGACTCCAGTGCGTCAACGTACCGGTCGGTCTCTTGAAATCATTGCCGAAACCCCGAAAACATCAATTCGGCATCGTTCTCAACAACTTCAAATTGCACGAATCCCTATTTTGACAAAAGATCATGCGTACAAAATTCAGCTTACTCAGGAGCTCAAAACAGAAGGCCATGGAATACGCCGGCAATTCGTTCGATGGGTAATGGAGCCAAGTGAAGTCAATGCCAATTTTTCAAAATAAAAGTCATCTTCTCCGATGAAGCGCATTTCAATCTGAATGGCTTCGTGAATAAACAAAATAGTCGAATTTGGGGCTCAGAAAATGCCCATGCAATCTATGAGAAACAAATGTACCCACAACAAGCAACCTTATGGTGTGGATTTTGGTCAGACGGCGTGATTGGGTCTTACTTTTTTGAAGATGAGGCCGAACTTGCAGTGACTGTGAAAGGCATTCGTTACAGGAACATGATAACGGACATGTGGTTTCAGCAAGATGGCGCCACCCGCCACACCGCGCATGAAACTATCGATTTATTGCAGCAACTATTTCCAGAACAAATTATCTCAAAAAATTCTGCCGTCAGCTGGCCACCAACATCATGCGATTTAACGCCGTGCGATTTGTTTCTCTGGAGTTTTGTAAAGTTCGGTTTTATGCGAATAAACCAGACACAATTCCTCAGCTCAAATCCGAGATCCAACACGTCATCGGTGAGATATAGCCTCATCTTTGTGAAAAAGTCTTGGAAAGCTCCATGAAAAGTGTAATGGCCTATCATCAGAGCCGTGTGGGCCATTTGGCGGATATTTTATTCCGTACAAGGCCAGGAACATTGTTCTAAGTGAAAAATAGTTTGTTTCTGTTGAAACATATCTTCTTTACAATCCAATAAAAAAAATACAACTAACTCAAAAAATACGTGTTTTTTTTTTTAAATGAAAAAAAAGTGCATCATTACCGTGACACCCTGTATTATTTCAACAGAAACAAACCATTTTTCACTTAGAACAACGTTCCTGACCTTGTAAGCTTTTGGTATGAACTTCTCATGCATTAACTAAAATCAATAACTTTTTTTAGATACTGTGGAAGTCTCAACTTCTTCTTCACATGATACGTCCGAATCCGTATCAGATCCATTTGGTCTTGGAAAATATCTTCGTTCGATTCTAATATCGTACAATAGTAATTTTTGAGGAAACCATTCTATTGAGGAGGATGATTGGTGTTGAGGCACCGTTCTCCAAACTGCTTGATTCAGCGTCGAAAATAAAGAAATCTCAATGTATTTAATAGTGTATTTAATAGTAAATCCATAGTAAATAGTAAATAATTTTTAACACAATTGCGCGATATTTGTCCCAAAAATTTTCAATTCGTTTATTATCATTTACATTTGAAGTGTCGCAATTTGAGAAGCTTTTTCAAGGCTAAATACTCGATAGTGTCGCCGTCACTATGCAAAGTGACCGCCGCCGACAGAAATTTGAGGTGGTCAGATTAGGGATCGAACCCAGGATCACATTTACGAGAGGCGCGCACACTAACAATTGCAACACCAACTGCTGAAAAAGTTACTCTGTCAAAATTGTGAACGTATATTAGTCTATCTATGCTCATCGAAACTTCAACGGCTGGTAGGGGATTATTAGGGAACTCGTATAAAAAAAGTTTAATGTTCCAGTTATCAGCTTTTCCACACGCATCTTTTGAGACCCACTAAATTTAAAATTCCATAAAACACGATTCGCAGTCCACCCCAATATATGTGCCAGCTATTAAATTTTAAAAAATCTGTTTTTTTCTTGTCTAGATGCAAATATAAAGTGTGTTTGGAGCTTGTCGCAAATATAGTATACTCGTATCCAAACACATTGTGTTTGGTACTCAGTATTACATGTTGTTTTACACACAATGTTAAATATATTATAATATGTGTGTTTGTGATCCAAATACAGCTTTGCTTGTGATACAAATCAAGCTGTGTTTGGCGAACTGTTTACTTCAGTTATTTTTGTAGCTATGCTATGTCGAGAGCGAAATAATAAAAGAGGGACAGCCGGATTGTTCTCAGCCTAAGTTAATGTTATAGAAATTTTATAACTGTATTTTTGGATTATCATTTCGGTTAGTGTTTCATAAATATTCCTGAATGCGTGTGTCAATGAAGTAAGTGAAGATCTGTTGCGTTTTAGTTTCATGCATTCTGTCGTCAATCGTTCGTTTGGGAGGAAAAACATGAATGTTTCGACGTAAATGTATAGATGTTTGGGATGAAGCTGGCATATGACTCCACGTAAAAGTATTAATCTTTGCAAGTAAACATGGTCATGTTTGCTTTTAAAAATAAGTGACTTTAGAACTTGAAAGTATATGAATGTTTGGTGTGTCTTCCAAACATGTACATACCTGCAGAATGTGTTTGCGAGAATATGTTACAGGACAAAATTTGCGTGTACAAAATTTTGGATAATAAATAAAAAAAGAGTCAAATTTTAGGAGGTATTTTAAGATCGGCCTAGCTCACTGGAGCCTTAATATTTTCGGGTGGGTTAAAATGGAAAACCTTTGTTTTAAGTTACCCACTACAGTACTTTTTCGTGAGCCGCTCTACTAACCATTTAAACTGAAATTGATTGTACAATATTGAATTGAATGAATCTAACCAAAACAGAACATGTGCAATTCTACAAAAAAAATAATTAATAAAATAATTAATAATAAATTTATACGACCACTAACTACTTGATACAGTAACATGCTACAAAAACCATATAACTTCATCGTAAGCAGTTGTGATAGGCAGGAACCATCATAATTTTATGTGGCTCTTAACACCACGTACTGCACTCAGTCACTACGAAGCTAAAATACTATTCCTAGACATAAAGCCCCTTAATTATGATCGTCTGTTTATTAGCCAGTTAAAAAGTATAACTTAATAAAAAAAACCTTGCAGGGATTTCCAGTACTTGAGCGAAATATTCCCTAGCTATTATTTCATAAAATTATAGGGCAACATTATTGTCTCATAGCCACTCCAAAGATGGTTGATACAACATTCATAGTGAGTTTCATGCAACAAGAATGTAACAAAACTAAGGCGAGGACGGCTGGTTGTTTGATGGCCTCTTCGTTGGCCTTCACCGAAGACCAAAAAAATATCGAAAAAGAACAACAACGATTTCTCTGCAGCGGACACAGTAAGTAAAATCACATAGTTTACAAATGTTCTTCTTTGCTGTCTAAATTTAGCCACTACATGAAATTTTTCAATCTTTGGTTAGTTTCCGCTCTTACCTCAATGTATTTTATGTAAGCCATATTCTTGACCATATCTGTTGGTCGTACTTGGCAACAAGACGGTTATTGTCATCGTCGTCATCATCATCGTCATCGCCATTTACAATTAACCACCGCAACATCATCATCTTCATCAGCACCGCGCTTCTTGGTTGGATGTCTCTTATCCGCACAATAGGGCATAAATTCTGTGAGGTTTTCAAACAAAATCAGGGCTGTTTATGGCAGGTATTCTGTTGCCATCTGGCTGCCTTTTCCAGAATTCTTATATTATTCATAATTGTTGGGGACTTACGCAGTTACAACAATAAAATATGGTCCACGCCAGAGATCCTACCCTAAAGGGTAGATTCATAATGCACACAAATACTTTGTTGTTGTTCATCTAGATGTAGTCCTTGTGGTTAAATGGAAAATATCTAGTTTTCCGTCCACGTAAGGCAATCATGGGATAATTGGTTGGTTAATAAATCGATACATAAAGTCTAATATACAAGATTGAGGTGATTGGAGTAAAGTGGATCTTGTTTAATAACTGATTCGGAACTCCTTTAATACTATTCAACAGTAAGTGTCGAGAGTATTTTTAAAATTATGTTAATGGTATGAAATTTAGACATAAGTATGATATAAAGGGTTTTTCAATAAGAGCGCTACAAAAGTTTTTTTAAATAAAACAAAACCGTTTGTAGATACCAATGAAATTCTTTATTCCTGTGAAAGTACGTTCGATGCCATTATGTATGGAACTCGATTTCTTTTGCATGGCCACCACGGGCACGCTTGCAGAAGTCCAGACGCTGAACCCAATTTTCGACGGTTTTCAAGCATAAATCGGCCGATACTGCTGCAATTTCACGTTCGATATTCGTACGAAGTTCATCAATCGTCGCTGGCTTGTTGGCATAGACTTGACGTAGCCCCACAGGAAATAATCTAACGGCGTCAAATCGCACGACCGAGGCGGCCAATCGACTGGGCCATTTCGTGAGATAACACTTTCACCAAACTTGGTTTGCAATAAATTGATTGTGGCATTCGCTGTGTGGCTTGTGGCGCCGTCCTGTTGAAGCCACATGTCCTCCAAGTCCATATTATCCAATTGGGGCAAAAAATATTCGGTTATCATTGAACGGTAGCGATTCGAATTCACAGTAATGTGCCGGTCTTGATCATCACGGAAGAAGTACGGCCCAATGACGCCTCCGGCCCATAAACCGCACCAAACCGTAATTTTTTCAGGATGCAATGATGACTCATGGATTACGTGCGGATTGCTGTCTGACCAATAACGCATATTTTGCTTATTGACGAAGCCATTCAGCCAGAAATGAGCCTCATAGCTAAAGATGATTTTCTGATGAAAATCCGAATCATTTTCAAGTTGTTGCTCAGCCCAATTCACGAACATACGACGCTTATGGTGGTCAAGCGGCTTCAGTTCTTGCGTCAATTTGATCTTGTAAGGATGTAGGCCAATATCTTTTCGCAAAATTCGCTACAACGACGTCACAGAGATGCCCAACGCTTGAGAACGACGTGTGAGAGGCACATTTGGGCTTTCTTGAACTGAAGCCTCAGCGGCAGCAATATTCTCGACACTACGGGCACTTCTTTGTCTCACTGGCACGGGAACATTTTGTACTGCGCCTGTGGATTCAATTTTTTCCACTAGACGCTCAATTGTTGATCTGGTAGGACGATTATGACGACCATAAATTGGACGTAGCGCTCTTAAAGTTGAGGCCACTGACTCCAAATTTCGGTAGTAAATTTTAATAATTTCGACTCGTTGTTGGCTCGAATATCTTTCCATGATGAAATGGCAAACCTTACTGAAGAGAAATGTCAAAAGAGCGGGGAAAAATATGGCGTCGTTTGCTGTCACTATCGATTTACTTTTGTAGCGTCTCCGTTGAGAAACCCGTTATGTATATACACAATTATGATAACTGTATAGTGATTTTAGAGTTGCGTTCCCAATTTGAAACAGTTCTGTTGTCTTGTCTATCTATTTACTTACTTACTAACTACTTTACTAACTACTTTAGACGGGAGTTTAACGGAAAAGATCCTGTGAGAAGACACGGATGGAAATAAGACCATAAGACCGAATAGGCTGGACGAACTCGAACAGAGCTATATTATGGGTGTCTTAACTGGACACACGACTTTGCGGTCACATATGCCTAAACTCGAACACGCCGATGTAACTGAATTTAGGGCGTACAAAGAGGACATCACAACGATGGTGGACTTCTCTTCTATTGCCCCGCTTTAGCTGTATTAAGTTTCCAATACTTCTCAGGCGATACTGTAGCTACTTACGACTTAGTTACTTACTTATACAAGGTGTTTCAAAAGAAGTCATCCGATGTTGTTTGGCTCTCATTGTTTTTCTAAATCAAAAACTTCGATTCTGTTTTTTGATTATGTTTAGAGTTGAGAAGATGATATCCGTTAAATGGGCGCCGTCACAATTGATTACCATACGGGCTCGTTTTATGGCATTTTTGTTCATAATGATTTGAAAATCATAATGAGCGATGAGGCTCATTTCCACCTCAGCGGGTACGTGAACAAGCGAAACTATCGCTTCTGGGGCACCGAAAATCCACGAGTGATGCACGAGGAGCCATTACACCCGCTCAAAGTGACTGCATGGTGCGCTGTTCACGCTGGAGGAGTCATCGGGTTTTTTTTTCGAGAACGCCGCTGGTCAAACGAAAACAGTGGACAGTGCGCGCTATAGGGCCATGTTAACCGAATTTTATCTACCACAATTCGACGAATTGGGACTGGAGGACATGTCGTTACAACAGGACGGAGCACCGGCACACACTGCGCGAGGCACAACCGATATTCTGAAGGCGACGTTCCTGGGTCGCCTCATCTCTCGTTTAGGCAATTTGCACTGGCCCGCAAGATCGCCCGATTTAACCGTTCCAGACTTTTTTTTTTGTGGGGTTTTTTGAAGTTCCGTGTTTACGTGAACAAGCCCGAGACCCTGGAAGCCTTCAAGGTCAACAACATTCGACACGAGTGCGAGAATCTGTCGCCCGAAGTTCTCGCCGAAGTGATGAAAAATGTCATAAAACAAGCCGTATGGTAATCAATTGTGACGCCGCACATTTAACCGATATCATCTTCTCAACTTAACCAATAAAATTCTAAAGGTTCAAATAAACATAATCAAAAAACAGAATCGGAGTTTTTCATTTAGAAAAAAAAAACGAGAGCCAAATAACATCGGATGACTTCTTTTGAAACACCTTATACTTACACTGTGTAATTTTTCAAGTCATGGTAATATAACCATATACGGCCACCACTACATGATAAAACACCAAAAAAAAGACCCGTGTCTCCCAGTTTTGCCCAAAGTCATGGAGTTTTTTCTTAATGAGCCCCCAAAAATTTGGGGCCTCTGTGTCATTCTTGCAAAAAAGTGATCATTTTGTCAGGCTCATATCTCGCAAATAGTTCGGAATTTTGATCTACTCTCAGAGGGAAAGTTGTAGCTCTTGTTATAAAGAACAAATCATAGAAGATCAAAACAACTTCATCTTCAAGGTCAACATCGCAAAAAACTTTAAAAAATTTGATTTTTTACCTTAGGTAGCAAACCGTTCAAAATTCAAGGAAACAATCAAATACAAAAATGTACCTAAGATCTCAATAAAAAAAAACTTTCTAGAACATATGAACTTCCTAGGAATGATTCTTATATTGTGTGCTGCGTCCCTTGTTAAGTGTGCTGAGCTTACTGCTTTCCCTGTGCTGCTACGGTCGGTGAGATATATATCATAATATCTTAATGTTGAAGTAAACGATGTTAAGAATCATTCCTAGGAAGTTCATATGTTCTAGAAAGGTTTTTGAGATCTTAGGAACATTTTTGTAGTTGATTGTTTCCTTGAATTTGAACGGTTTGCTACCTATGGACCTGAACAGGGGAAAAAACGTAAAAACATCGCATTTTTTAAAGTTGTTTGCGATTTTGACCTTGAAGATGAAGTTACTTTGATTTTATATGTTTTTATTCTTTATGACAAGAGCTATAACTTCCCTCAGAGTGTAAATCAAAATTCCAAACGGTTTGCAAGATATGAGCCTGACAAAATGATCACTTTTTTTGCAAAAATGACACCGATGCCCCAAATCTTTGGGACCCATTAAAAAAAGTGAATGACTGTGGGCAAAACTGGAAAACACGGTCTTTTTTTTTTGGTCTTTCATCACGTAGTGGTGTCGGTATATGGTATATTTTTTCGTGTTGTGGTACTCACTACTGTTTAGTTTATATTCTGAAACCCCAGATGATCCATCACAGCCCCATTAACATATTAAAGTCAGCTCAGAGTTATGGCATTTGCCAATGTATTCTACAGAAAATTCTGATAAAATCGTTGAACGAAGAACCAAATTGATCACGTGGTAATTGATGGAAGGCACTCATCCAGTGTAATGGACGTTCGACTGATCAGAGCAGCTAATATCGATTATGATCACAGCCTGGTAGCAGCAAAGGTTCGCACAAGATTAAGTAGAGCGAAAATCGTACGAAACCAGACGCAGAGGAAGCTGGACATCGGAAAGCTGCAATTACCAGAGGTAGCCACAGCCTACTCAAGGAAGCTCTCGCAACTTTTGGCACAGAACCCACCCCCTCTTGATGACGATTCTGATGCGCAGTGGAAAACCATTTCCGACTCTATAAAAACTGCCGCAACAACCATGGTACGATGAAGAGTGTCGCATTGCAAATGATGAAAAGAACGCTGCACGTAGGGCAACGCTTCAGTCAATTGCAACGCGAGCTGCAACTGAGCGGTATCGCTAGAAGAGAAAGGAGGTAAACCGTTATATGGGTACATTCCCCATCGTTCCAATCGATTTTGTCCGCTTTTGTAATTGTACAACATTCCAAACGATTGGTATCAAAATTCAAATCGATTGATATATCCCAATTTGAAAAAACTCCACTCCCGTGTCGAAAAATTATATTCGCATATTCGCTATATACCTCTCACACTCCCAGTATAGTGAAAATTAAAATCCGAAGTGAATCGTAATTTTGTACTTATATATTCGGGGAGCGAATCAAATAGACACAAATTTTAAAAATTTAATTCGTTCGAGATTTTAATTTTTTTTGTTAAACTCAGAGTGAGAGTTTTATATTGAGGAGGAGGTGCATTTTTCGGTTCGGGAGCGGAATTTTTACACTTTTACTCTTCTGTTCAAAATAAATAGTTTTTGCCATTACTAGTTCAACTAACAATGAGTTGCTAACAGGTGAAACAGTAGTTATAAATGATAGTTATAAATGACTACGGTGTATAAATTATTTTTGGTTTTGGAAAAACCTACGTATTTGTTCAATTTCTTTACTAATGCATCTTGCCGGTGTAGTATTTATCCAGTGTTGAGTAGGATTGGACGATGGTTGTTCTGAGCTAAATATATTGTTATCTTCAAGTTAGCTACGTTTTTGTTCGACTGCGTTACTAATGAGCTTTATGGGTGCAGTATTTACATAGTATTTCCCAGGGGTTTGGCGATATCCTTTGAAATAACAGCTTTACAGATTTTTATTGTATTACACAGTGCAACACATAAAATACTAATTCCTTTTCGTGTTAAATTTCTCGAAGTACTTATCGAAACTAACAAACCTCTATTTGGGTTTTGCTAATTTAGCTGCTGTTCGGATTTGATGGCCTCATGTATATTTTGGCTAAAACTTATTTTTTCCGAATATACGGTGTTTGTAGCTTGTTGCAAATATAGTATACTTGTATCCAAACACATTGTGTTTGCTATTCAATATAACATGTTTGGCACACAATGCTTTAAAGGTTATAATATACGTATTTGTGACCCAAATGTGGGTTTGTTTGCTGAAAGCTGCTGAAACCAGCAATAAAGAAACAAAAAGTACTAGGTCTTCAATTCACGAATATGTACATGGTTCCTGCAATATGTTGCTGGGGTCGTTATTTTTCAGCGTGTATTTACAGATGCTGATCTTATTCGTCGGAAAAATCATATGAAATTGATGAATGTTTTTCAACACGAGTAGGCTATTTATACTACGATTGAATTCTCGTGAAATATACGAAAACAGTTGAAAACGAAATATACTGTTCCAGTTGTTCGTAAATATCATTTGAAATTTATGAAACTTTATGAAGATGTAATCGAGGGCGTTTTTAATGAAAAAATAGTGCACAGTCAGACGAAGTACAGAAATTGGCGAAACCAATGCTCAATTACTTTAATAACAGCATCGTGCATCTGTGACATTGAAATTACATTTTCCACATCACCACTTTGATGAGTTCTTCCACCAATTTCTCACCGAATCTAATGAACAAGGAGAACGATTCCATCAGATCACTATGCCAATAGAACAACGATACAAGGCGGATCAATAACTCCGTGACTTTTTGAATGAAACACAGTTTATTTTTGCAAAACAAGAGTTATTTTTCAACTAATGTCCTTTTGCTTGATACACTTAGTCCAACGTTTCTCCAATTTTTGTATCCCTTCCAAACAATAGGATTTTTCGAGGTCCATAAAATAGGCATTCGTTTGATCAGTAATTTTTCGTTAGGTTTGGAAATAGGAAATAGTCACTGGGGCGCTAAATCCGGAGAATATGGCGGCTTAGGTACCAATTCGTAGCCCAATTTATGGAATTTTGCCATTGAGACTAAACACGAGTGCACCCGTGCGTTTATGCTCAATTGAGAGCAAACGCGGCACCCATCTTTCAGAAAGCTTTCTTAAACCCAACTGATCAGTTAAAATCAAAACTACACTGCCATATGAAATGCCTATGGCATCAACAATCTCACGCCATTTTACTCTTCGATCGGCCAACACCATATCGTGGATTTTTTCGTCATTTTCGGGTGTATTGACCTCAATTGGCCGTCCAGAACGTTCAGCGGTATTTGTTATTGTGCGACCACAACGAAAGTCCCCATAGTATTCATCAAGCTTTGATTGACGGTTTTTTTTCGCAAAAAATATTGTTTAGTGAACACTCGAATTCACTTTTTTCCATTTTTAAAAAAATGCACGAGGTTGTATGTTTCGAACAGCTGTTAAACGGAAAGTAAAACGCAGTCGTCTACGAACAGGTGGTACTTGATGGGAGCAGTGTTGCATTTCATATAACTACGAGGGAAGTTCGAAAATTTACGGACTTATTGATCCGCCCTCAAATTCTGGATGCGTTCATTGCACTGGAGTCATAACGAATCCCAATATGAATCTGAAGATGCAGGCACTGAAATCGCGGAGGTCAATACATTTGAAGGACACACTGAAAGAGATATGCAGTTGAGTGTGCTATCAAGCTCAGATGATGATTCAGATCATGGACCTGAACCATCCACGAAAAAACAAGGGCATCAATTTCACTGGCTCCACGGAGAGCTGCAGCTTACATGAATATTGATTAATTTATTTTTTTTGCCTTTTGCTTCATTTCTCGTATTTTCGATGTAAAATACAGCTGGAAAATTAACAACTTTTTTTTTATTTTGACGGAAATAAAGTTTAAACAAAGAAGTCTTGGTGGAGATCATATGAGTTAAAAATTTAAAAAAGTCCTTTTTTTTACGAAAAGGCACTTTAAAAAAAATTCCACTTTTGTAAACTTCTTTAACTACAATCTACAATCTATACTAAATATTGGTTACAGGCTCCACCTAGAAAAATTCCCATTAAACAAGAAATATCCCAACATGTGATAGTCTAGACGCAAACCAAAGCAAAAGTACCCAATATAGTTGATAATACTGGGTTGTAGCATAATAGTGTTAAACAAATTTTTGATTATGTTTATTTAGCCCCCGTCCCGCAACGTGCCATAAGGAACTTTGTTCCGAAAAATTAAATTTATTTTGACATTTTGGCAGATTTGAGGCACAAGATGCAGTGTTTAGGGGCTAGTTTACACTTTTTTTCTCTTAGTCAGGAAAACAAAATTCCAATTGGTTTCCGAGATATAGCCCTTAGAAAATTGCATGTTCTTCGGAAAAATTAAGGTTTAGCCAAAATATACGTGAGGACATAAAATCCGAACAGCAGCTAAAACCCCGGTTTATGGTTTGCTAGTTTCGATAAGTAAAAATATCAATGGTTTTCCACTACATCCCATGAAGGAATTGGGGAAAGCCTCTCACAACCAGTGAGCTGTACGCTTTCTAGTTTTATACTCACTGATTGGGACCTACAGTTTTCACAACAATTCCGAACTATATTTTGAGAAGCTACTTCATGGCAAAATGCTCGATAGTGCCGCCGTCACTATGCGAGGTGACCGCCGTCGAAAGAAATTTAAGGTGGTCACAGCAGGGATCGAACCTCGGATTCATGTGCAAGAGGTGCGCACACATACCATTGCACCACCGACAGCCACAGTTTACACACATAAGTAGTTCGAGAAATGTCACAGAAGAAGGAGTTAGCACTCGATGCCGCCAAAACTGTTGCACAGTGTTATTTGCAGTAAGCTCCTATTCTTTTTAATACAATTGAGTATGGGGTTTTAAGGTAAAATGCGAGCAGAAGGACAACAATTTAAAATGCCACTCCATCCACCGCATTGAAAGGATGTGAGCAAAGTTTGTGAGAGAGAGAGAAATAAAAAAAAACAAATGTTTTATTATTCCAAAAGACAGTGACAATGTCATTGTGAACTCATTAATCACGTGACATTGTGTTGGACTAAATAAAAACGCTTAAAACAGAAAAATTTTAATTTTTAAGCAGTTTTTCCCCTTCAATTGTTTCATGTTCTCCGGGTGTTGGTGTTATTCATGTCACTGTATGTTTTACAATTGCAATGTCTTTTTCAAGTGCCTGTCTTTCAAAGGTCGTTGTATGCATAATAGCAGTTGCCAGTACCCATCACCAGCATCGGCACCGGGATCACTCACCGAGGGACTACTTATACTCGAACCCTCCAGCACACACACACATACACGCCACAACTTGCTGGGAAAATGGGAGAATAAAGCACCAAGTCGTGACTTGACAATTGATGGTCGCGTAGGGATGAAAGGAGTTAAAACTTTCCCGTACTCTCTGTCAATGCATATCACAGTCAAGTGCTCCGTTGGATGGTTGGATACAATGTACATATTTCTCCCACATGTTTTGCATATACACTTATCCTTATCTCATTGTACCTTGAACGGGATTGTATAAGTATACATTTTTAATGAATGAAATTGCATTTTTAGTTTCTGTTTTGTTTGCTTTTTCCCCTTTTGTAAAGAAGTTAACAGCAACAAAAAAAAATGAAAAGAAAATGTCACACTTCAATTGTACATAGTCAAAAGAGTGGCGAAGAAAAGAGGATCTTCATGGCGTAAATGGACATTAGGTGAGTTTTCGTTACAAACCTGCGATTATTGAATGCTTTCTAATAAAGTGAAAGTCAAACTAGTGATATTTCTTATTTTGTTAAGAAACTTGGCAGCGGTTTGTGCAAAATATGTCAGAAATACAGATAAATATGGCAAATACTATTTTACATGTTCAGACAAAGCTAAACAATTTACAAAACGTTTCACATTTTGTGTTGTGGCATTTTTATAAACAAGAATTAATAGATGGATTATTTTTAAAGAAAGACGTGAGCATGCAATTGCATTATGTGTCCATCCTGTAAATAAAAGTATGTTATGTGTGTGAAGTTAAATGCGTACACGCTGAAAAACCCCGCCTCTGTAACATATTCTGCAGGAACCATATATATGTTTGGAGCACACTTCAAACATTCATATGTTTGCAAGTCCCAAACTCACTTGTGTTTAAATGCAAACAGTAGCATGTTTACTGACAAACATATATGCTTTACCGTGGACACATATGCGTCCTTCATTCCAAACATCCATTTACTTACGTGGAAGGATTCAAACCTTCATATACTTATGTGGAAACATACGCGTATTTCGTCCCTAACATAATAATATTTAGAAACGAATTATTCTTTAATTTCTTTGTATATGTATTTTTTATTATAATTAATTTTATCAATATTAATATATTAATATAAATAATTAATTATAAATAATTAATGCCAAAAATTAATAGATTTAAAACGGTTCTTTTTATAATTACTTGCATTGAATGCATTATTGGCTTTTTTTTCATGAAATGAGAATCTACTGCTCTTTAGCTTCTCCTTTTTTTGTAGTCTCTCACGGTTTTGGTTTCTATGCGTTGGTACTAGAGTGTCCAAAACCGAAAGACGGTGGAAACCGGTTAAACGGTTTTTTTTTGCTATTAACCGTGTGCCGGGATTTTTAAAAAACGTAATTTTCGAACAAACCGGAAACCGATTATTTGACGTCGGTTAACCGGTTAATCGCATTTTACTTAATTTATGTTAATATCCTTAAAAAAAATTAATAACACAGGTCAACAGTTGAAAAGGTGCCGAAGAACTGCAACTAGTTTTTAGCTAAGGGCCTTGTACTTATTACATAAATAGCAAACATTTTGATTTTCTACGCGTAGTTTTCTAGATTTTTGCGGATTCAGAAAAACTCAAATTTAAAGAAAAAACAGCATTTATTTACTTTATTTTACATTATTACTAACATAAAAACTTTCTTTTTCGCGATTTTCGTGAATAAGGGGTATTGGGAGAATCACGCTGCATACCCCAGCAGGAGTCAGCCATCATATGCCGATCCCATCGGCCTTGGTATCTCTCTTCCATAGTTTTTATGTCCTGGTGAAACCTCTCGCCTTGTTCTTCGCTATAAGATCCAAGATTCTCTGGAAATTGGTCAAGATGACTATGGATGTAGTGCACTTTGATTGACATATTACATCCTAGGTTTTTAAACGCCTCTAGCATGTCATTTACGATTTCAGAGTAGTTACTTGACCTGTGATTGCCAAGAAAGTTTTTAGTAACTTCAACAAATGAATTCCAAGCAAGTCGTTCCAAATCGTTCATTGAACTTAAAAAATCTTTGTCCCTTATTAAAATTTTTATTTGTGGGCCATCGAAAATTCCGCCTTTTATCTTTTCTATACTCAGACCAGGAAATTTTTGAGTTATGTAAGAAAAACATTGGCCATTTTTATCTAGCGCCTTAACAAATTGTTTCATAAGGCCTAGTTTTATGTGCAACGGGGGCAGTAAAATTCTATCTCTTGAAACCAAAGGTGGATTAATGATATTTTGCGTTCCCACCTCCATCGTCTCACGTGCGGGCCAATCTCTTTTATCCCAGTGTTGATGCTTGGCCCGACTGTCCCACAAACAATAACAACATGGGTATTTGGTGAATCCACTTTGCTGTCCTAATAAAAAGTTGACCATTTTTAAGTCAACACAAATACTCCAATGATGTTCGTCATATTTGATTTTTTGCAGCAAAAGTGAAATATTTTGATATTCTTCTTTTAATTTTGTTGAATGGGCAATGGGAAGTGAACCATATTTGTTGCCATTGTGTAAGAGGACACACTTAAGGCTTCGCTTACAGCTGTCTGTGAAGAGGCGCCATTCATTTGGCTTGTATTCTGGAAGACCCATTGCGAGAATAAGACCTTGTACATCCGAACAAAAAACAATGTCATTTTCTGACTGAAAAAATTGTAGCAAATCTTTCTCTCTTTTACGATAGAACGTGACTTTTGTACCTGACGATAAACATTTTTTTTCTTTTAATCTAGAAGCCAATACCTCTGAAGATTCTGTAGGAAGTTCAAGATCCCTTATCAAATCATTTAATTCTTCCTGGATAAAAGTTTCTGGATTTGAAAACGATATTTCGAAATCACTGTCGCTATTCACTTCATTAAAGATTTCTTCAGGTGATTGTTCACGTATTGAACGAAATGTTGGAACAGGCACTTCCTCCGAATGGGGTAAAGGTCTTCTAGCAGATTCCAAGTCTGGATAAATCATTTTTTTTTGTTAATGCCACGCAAACTTACACAGCAGAAGTAACAGTCATTGATATGATTTCTTGGTTCCCTCCATTGCATGGGCACTCCGAACTTCATACGTTTTCTTTCACCACTGACACACTGTCTCAAGTGTTCATAGCACATTTTGCAAACAATTTGGGGTATCCACGGCTTGTATTCATCCCTAATTTCCATGTTAAAGCATAACAAATATGATCTTTTTATGAAATCTGATATAGGTTTTCTGAACTTTTTAGCTGTGAATTCGCCACAAATGTAACAAAACCCATTTGGGTCATTGGAACAACTTCTTCGCGATGAGGACATTGTATTAAACTGATTTTATTTATTCAAATAAACCGATTAGACTAAAAACAAGCACTCACAAGTTTTGATTATAGCGAATATTCAAAATTGACGTTAGATCAAAAACTACACGTAGCAAAAAAAAAATTTAAATATTTTCAGTATTGTCAATGAACACCTAATACAAAACCACCAACGGTATCTCGGCACCAAACAGTTTTTCTTAATTTGTTGACCTGTGTAATAAATGATACGATTTTCGAATTTTAATGAAATTTTTGGAAGTAAGGAACATGAATTCTAGTTTGAAATATGATCTAAATGACATATCCAAACAATTTTTTTGCAAAACGATTTTATGATTAATTAAAAATTAATTAAGATATAATTAAGCTTTTCAAACATATATTTTAGCAAATTTCAAAATTAAAATGAGTTGATAACCAAATGTTTTAAACTTAATAAGATTTTCATACCTGAAAATCTTTTTCAAATTTGAATATGATTTTCGATGGTGTGTTTATTGAAGCCGTGGAATCAATCAAATATTTGGGATGCAAAATCACCAAGAATGGTGGCTCCACAACGGATATAAATGATAGATCTACCGTAAGAAGAGCTCACAAAAGCCGAAATTATCAATATTCATTTGTTGTGTGTTGTCTGTACTGTTTTACTGTTGTACTACTTGGAGCTTGACGAAGATGACAATATGGACGGTCCATAGGTTTCTAAAAAAACTGGAGTATTCTGCAATCAAATTCGATCACTTGGAGGGAACTTGTTGAGCGCCATACGGAATCTATTATTGAAGCCATACATGGGACAAATTAATTACACTCTGAGACAAAATTAGATTGTGTCCAAAATGATGGGGTTCTGTCAACGGATTCTGGTAGAAAGGCCTAAAAATAATATACGTGTATCGGCGTTTTGCCAGATCTGATCAGAATTTGTTTTAGGGCGGGTCAAAGTTTCCGCCCCTCGAAACATTCCTGCAACATATCGGCATGCAAAATTGTGTGTTCCTTACTTCTGATGTACAACTATGTTATAGAAAAGATTCAGAACAACATAGACCAAGTGCTAGATAAAAGATGAAATATGACAAAATTCATTATGTTATGTGGACTATTTTTAATGGAAAAAGCAAAATGACAAAATTCATTATTAACCCTTAGAAGGCTTATTATCTAGCACTTGGGCTAAGATTTGTGGTTTGGAGTGTTCGGACACATGTAGTGAAATTTTATGGCGATAATTTTTGTAGAACATTATGACCACGCCCCCCGTCATTTTGGAGCAGTTTTTGCGAATTTTCAAAAAAGAAAGTAAAAATTATGGTTATAATTTGTTCCACAAAAATGTTTATCTGAATCTTTTCTATAAAACTTCTGAACATATTTTGTACGTCAGAAGTAAGGAACACACAATGTTGCATGCCGATATGTTGCAGGAATTGACCCGCCGTAAAAAAAATTCTGATCAGATCTGGCAAAACGCCAATACACGTATATTATTTTTAGGCCTTTCTACCAGAATCCTAAATTCTGATCAGATCTGGCAAAACGCCGATACACGACCGAACCGCATAATTTTTTTTGGTGTAGCACAGTGTTATCTGAGAAGTATAATTTGTAATTTAACTTGAATTATCGTAGTTCTACAAATACACATTCAAAAAGTTTTAGTGTTTATTATTCGATCTTTAAGATGTCATGTTCTTTAATACTTACTCGGGTTCACTATCAATTTTTATGAAAAATTACTTTTATAACTAAAAGGAAATTTAAACTACCATTGGTAATTGTACTTGTTTTCAAAGCATTTCTTTCACATCTGGCAGTTTTGGTTTTCCAATATGTTATACAGTACTGGTTTATGAATTTGAAAGTACTACCTATCGAGTCACAAACCTCTACATATAAAATACTTTGAAAACAGAGTTGCCAATAGTCAAACAAATTCGAAATTATTAAAAGCATACAAAAATTTCATTACAATTGACATCCGATTCCACAACCTGCATTTGAAGTGCCTGAGTAAATGCAATTTCGAAAGAGTTTAATTGCCATTGCGAACAAAAGTAATTCGAAAGAGTTTAATTGCCATTGCGAACAAAGGTAATTCTTTTGCATTTGCATTAGATAAAGTAATGCAAATTATAATACAATGACAATTATAATCCAATGAAAATTAAATATAACCCATGTACAATTTAAACTTTGTATTAATATGTTGTTATATTTTGTTTAAATAAACAAGAATATATTTCTATATCTCAGCAATATTGCTACGGTGAAATGTTTTGTTGGACTTTAAAATGATTGTGGGACTTTAAAATGATGCAAAACAATATACATATATTTTTATTGTACATTGAAATCATTTGTACATGTCATGTACATGTCACGCTGGTATGTATTTTAAGATGATATATATATTAAAATAGATACATATTTTTTGTAATTGAAACGAGAGTCCTGGACTTAAAAACCTCCATCCTTTAGCAATTGATTCAATTGTAATGGCATCCAACTTCCTTGCAGCAAAAAGGTGAAGACAACCTTTGACACTTTTACTCATTAATTTGCTTACATTTAAACGCTTATCGTTTTGGCACTAAATCAAAAAACATCCAAAACACTTTGCGTCTTCGCTTCTTGGTGGTTGAATTGGGTGGGTGAATTGCGTAAATAGACGATGACAATTTCTGATTCAGTTTCGTATATTTTTTTCTAAAACCACATACATTTCTTTGCCCTACAAAATGATAAAATGGGGTTTTCAAATAGTGATAATGATGACAGCATTTTTATTTTTTATTTTTTTTTCTAACTGTCTTGCTGTTGCTGATGGCGACGATGGAAAAACACTGGTAATTTTTGGGAGATTCTGATTATGGAAGTGGGTAGAATCTTGTAAATATTTTGTGATAAATTGCTGTGTTGATTGCCAGTAAATATTTGTTTTATTAATGTTCGAAAATATATCGCTTAAGATGTGTTTTTCATTGTTGCTAGCAATGACAACCTTGAGTTCCCATATCAACTCTATAGTGTAAAATGACACTGGGATTGTGTTGTTTGCTCTCATCCTGCTTTTGTTGGGGTAGATATTGTAAGGTTACAGGGTAGTTATTACATTATGAAGTTTAATATTATTACGAAAATCTTTTTAAATAAGTTAATTCGAGTAGATTTATATACACCAACAGAACAATTCGGGTGGGACAAACGAATTAGCCATAACCAAGTTTAGAGGTTGCCGCAAATAGTTAACAGGTTTTCAGAATCCAGTTGTCACAACTGCATTAGAGGTTGTCAGAACCACATTAGAGGTTGCCAAAAACTTATTAGAGGTTGCCACAAACTTATTAGAGGTTGCCACTACCGAACTAGAGGTTGCCACAATTGCATTGGAGGTTGTTACAGTCGCACTAGGTGTAAACACAAGCGCATTCGAGGTTGTTATAGCCACCTAGACGGCATCGCAACCGATTTCGAGGTTTTAGTCACAATAGCTTTAAAGGTTGCCACAGCCAAATTTGAGATTGTCACAAATTTTTGAATTAATTTAAAGATTGCATCATTCATTAGATCATAATAAGAAAGGTCGAAAAACATATTATTAAAAGATGCACTCTGGAAAAAACTCTATAACATATTCTCCCACATATATTCTAAAGGAACAATGTAGTATATGTTTCGAACACACTTCAAACATTCATATATTTGCAAGTCCCAAACTCACTTGTATTTAGATGCAAACAGTAGCATATTTACTGGCAAACATGCATGCTTTTTCGTGGAAGCATATGCGCGCTTCGCGGGTTTCCCCGAAACCATTTTCACTTTGGTAGCACACGTACATATATACGAAACACATTCACAAAAACCAAAGCCACATCACAAACCATTTAAGCGTCCCAGACTTTGTTTATTCCTTTTTCACAGATCAAGCGCTTTTGATATCCTCTGTCCGATGTAGCATTGACGACTGAATACATAAAACTAAAAAGCAATACATCAGCCAAAGTAAGAAAATCTGCCTTCATTTGCAATTTACACGCACATTCAGGAATATTTATGAATCACTGACTGAGAAAATACTACAAAAATACAGATACACACTTACAAGATAGAATGTCTCGTTGTCCCGCTTTTATTCTCTTGCTCTCGAGAACACATAAACAGTGAACTGATTTGTATCACAAACACAGATATATTTGGGTCGCAAACACGTATATTATAACATATTAATCATTGTGTCTCAAACATGTAATATTGAATAGCAAACACAATGTGTTTGCACACAAGTATATTATATTTGCGACAAACTCCAAACACACGTTATATTTGCATCCAAACATCAAAAAACTACAGATTTTTCAGCGTGTGGGATTTTACTACAAATAAAATCTAAAGTTTTTGTAATGTTGAGATAAAGTCTTAAGCAGGGGTGTGGAGTCGGAGTTTGAGAGTCGAGGTTCAGGAAATTTGTCCGGAGCCAGAGTAGGAGTTGGAGTCGACTTTTTTCAGCCTGACTCCGACTCCGAGCTAAACAAATTATTACAGATTTGAGAAATATCGAAATGGCAGGGGATGATGGAATGCTAACCTGAAGATGCCCACTATGTGGCATTATTACTAACTGCTGAAGTGTTCACAGGCCTAAATCCGGTCCACCGGTTTTGGGGACGTATATCCATGCCCGATTTTCGGAAAGTTATCTTCTTTTTAAAATTTTATATTGTTTGATATCTATTTTAAGAAAAAATGTATTTTCAAGTTCAGTTCTTAAAAAAACAAATTTGGAAACGTTTAGTTGTTTAAGGACGCATATCATATCGTCCACCGGTTTTGAGGACGTATATCAACAGCCGATTTTCGGAAACTTATCGTCTTATTTAAATTTTATATTGTTTGAAATCTATTTTAAGAAAAAATTGAATACCAAGTTCAGTATTGAAAAAGAAATTTGGAGACTTTTAGTTGTATTTTTAGTTCAAATTTCTGCAGAAAATTTAATTATAAAAGAATTTTTCAATGGAAATGAAAAAAACTATTTCTATTGGTTGAATTTTTACTATAGAAATTTAAATTTAATTACCAAAAGATTAAAGAAAACACCAGAAGTGTTTGCAATATTTTAATATAAATTAAAATTTTTTAAATATTTTTAAAAGAAAAAGTTTATAAACATTTTGACCTGTTTGACATTTTTAAATTTTAGTCTCTAGATTTAAAGATTTGCTAAATTTCACCCCTTAAACTCTCGCATTTAAATCGTTTATTAAAACGTATTTTATAAACAGTTTGAATCAAAAAGCTGCAAATCGCAAGACTTGCGTATAAAAAGCGAAACAGGCTATAACCTAGAGAATTCTTAAAGAGAAGTGGGTGCAACCTAATTTTTAAAAATTAGATTTTTCGAAATAAGCGAACCTACGGTTTCCGAATGGTTTGATTTTTAAATACCCTAGTGACAGCACTGCCGTAGCCATTGGACAGCGTGAAACGCCATACTTTACCCAACAATACTTATTTTTTGCCCGCGATATGAGATAAAGTTCGGTTAGACAGGTTTAATAAATCTGCTTTGGTGATCTTCACACTGGAAGCTATTTTTTTATATCACAGACTGGTGTAGTGTTATATTGTCAATAGGTTCCAAAATAATGCAATGAAATTTAGAGAAAAGATGTCGTCACAAGACAACATACGGTTGGGCCGTTGAAGTTTAGATACCTAATGTATTTATGTAATTTTGTTTTTAATTTTTTATTCATGCTCAACCGACGTGATATGATGAGAATAATAAATTTGAAAAATTTGGTAGAGCATTTTTTTTTTCACGACAGCATTCTTAGTCTTGGTCAGGCATACTTTCTTTTCGTGCGTTTGCCATTATAGTTTCGATATATTTATTGCATATAGAAGGAAATTTAATTTATAAATTAATAAAACATGAAATACTTTAGTAATATTTCAAAATGCTGTCGGATAAAAAATACTCTATCAACATTTTTATAATACATTTTTCTAATTATTTTCGTCATGACACGTCGTTTCGGCCCCATTCTGGCAAAGAAATAAAGTTTCTTACCCAATTACACGTCTGTTACCGCAACGGCGTAAATCTGCCAACTCCGATTTAGATACAAGTTCCGGAACTAAAGACAATACAAGAAGTACTCGTATGTTAGCAGAAATGCATAAACCAATAATCAGTATTCACAATTCTAATAAAATTACAAATCGTTCATGGAACGTTGAGTCCGCCTATTTGCTCTATATAGATATGGGCCACGGTCGTCACAGAGAAGTTTAAAATGGGCCCCGTTCTTTGTACGAACGTCAATGTGCACCACACAATTTGATGAAGTACCGGGGGGAGACTGGAATGTGTACAACATACGACATAAATAATATAATAAAGAATTAAGATCTTCAAAGAGAAGTTCTTGGAAACATTTCTGCGAAAGCATTGAAAACGCAGCTGAGACTTCCAGAATGCACAAAATCCTCTCGACGACTCCCACATCTCTAGGATATCTGAAGAAACAAACCGGGCGATGGACGGCATCGACTGATGAATCGGTAGACCTCCTCCTTAACGTACACTTTCCAGGAAACTGGTCCGAAGACATGAGGCCGGATTGAGCGAACTACCACGTCATCTCGAAGGTTGCAGGAAACATCGCGGCAAATTAAACACTACACAAGGCAATAGGAAGTTTTAAACCCTACAAATCACCTGACTTCTGAAACTTTATGTAAGCTGTATCAATCTATTCTATATTTCCGATATACATATGGAGAGAGTCCTAGTTCGCATATTAGTCAAAAAGTAGTTAGACCAATCCGTCTCTCATTTTTTCTTCTGAAGGCATTGCAGAGGATGATTGACTCATATCTATGAACGATAACATAGGAGTAGGGAGATCTCTGCTGTCCGCATGCCAGCACTTTTGCAGTAAAGGCAAATCTACGGAAACAGCTCTGCACGCTTTAGTGAGTTTCAGAGATTAATCTATTCACCTGAAGGAATGCACTCTTGCCGCATTTGACGATATAGGAGGTGCCTTTCACAACGTCTTTCCGGGGTCAATAAAATCATCTGTATTAGGCCAGGGAATCATTAACTTGATATGTGGTATAACCTCGTTCCTGTGTCACACAATTTTAACTCGAAGTGTGAATAAAGGGACACCCGAAGCGAATAGTATTTTACCATATTTGGCGGGATCAGGTTACACTGTCTGACAGATATTCTCAGACGACTTGGAAATTGCTGTGCAGAAATGCATTCCAGAACTTAATCACAGAAACAGAGCTTGTACTCTTTACCGAAAGCCGGAGATTCCATTTATTCAGCCACTGTTTTAATGTGGTGTGATTATGGACAGAAAACATATTTTTAAGTCAAACATTTTGAATAGTATCGTGAAAAGGACCATTGGAGGACGACGGGAATTAATCTCGAAAATAGTCTACTGGTTATATGCTATCCGTGCGATATTGGTTATCCTCCAAAAAAGTACATTTTAAATTTCAGCTTTCATTAAACTAATAAAAGAAGTCGTTTAAAAGCCAAACACATTAATTCTTTTACAATGAAATATTACGTTTTTAAAGTTTTCTATAAAATTGCCACAGATTTTTATAATGAAATTGATCTCTGATATCATAAAGTCATAATAAAAAAAAACAACGAATGTTATAAAATGTAAAGTTTTCCATTTCGTCATAAATTCCGAAACCGGTTATTACCCGTATTTTACCAATCGGTTTAACTGAAAACCGGTTTTCCCAAAACTTGAATATTCGAACAAGTCAAAATCCGGCATTTTTGAAACCACGGACTTTTTATACCCTCACCCATAGGATTGGGGTATGTATATATCATATAATACGCA
This sequence comes from Phaonia tiefii, assembly GCA_963931995.1. NCBI lineage: Eukaryota > Metazoa > Arthropoda > Insecta > Diptera > Muscidae > Phaonia > Phaonia tiefii. Next base: position 177,601,189 of record OZ008367.1, on the reverse strand, counting down.
CAAAAACTTAACACATAGAAGGAGCCATATTAGACCCTTAGTATCTTTGGACGAAATTCGTTTTAGGACTTTTGAAGACGTTTGAGACATGTCCGTCTGGCTATCTGTCTGGCTGGCTGGTCAACACGATAAATGCCGTAAATCAATACAGATCACAATGAAATTTTGTCGATGACTGTTATTTGGGAATGAAAATGGGCGTTTTGACCACGCCCCTTCTGGTACCTCCCATACAAATCGACACATTTAGCACAAAATCATATTTCTTTATAACCTTTCTTCTATTAGATGTGATTACCTTCAACTCTCACACCGGTTAATTATCTGTAAATGCCTACTTAACTGGAGGAAACGGGCGGGATTGTCACGCCTAAAGATGGTGTTCGTCCGGGTTGTCAATCCGATATATAGCGTGAAACACTTCCGACCTTAATGTAATTAGGTATAGAGCTTCACGTTATCAAACGCCAATCACCGATTAAAACAAGGGTGATTTTGCCACGCCCATTGTGGTACCTCCCATACAAAAGTTGTTTGGCCGTCCGGTTGTTTGGCACGAGAAGTCCCGAACCAATCTTTATGAAAGTTTGTACTAGTCAATATTTAGTCAAATAAAAGTCTCCTATAGAATATGAGCTGTTTTGCCACACCCATTTTGTTACCTCCCATATAAAAGTTGGGCGGTTGACCGGTTGATCGACACGATAATTCTCATAAACTACAACCGATCTTAATAAAATTCGGTACTAGGCAATATTTTGCTAAAAACTACTGTGTAATTAATAACTGACTATTGTGCCACAAACAGTTTCGAACCTCCCATACAAAAGTTGGGCGTATTTGAGGTTTGCCGACTCGATATCTCTAATATGCCGATCTTAATAAAATTTGGTACGATCTTAATAAAATTTGGTACTGATCAAAATTTTGGCAACAACTTGCCATGCCCATTTCTGTACCTCACATATAAATATTGGGAGGGAAACTAACTAATTTGGGTATTCAATAATATTTAGCACAATGTCGTCAATCTGCTATTGAATATGTTCACTTTCGAGTATGTGCGTTTTTTTAGTTAACAGAACTCCAATGGATGACAGGGTGAGGGTATGATTAAGTCGGTTCACCTGACTGAAACTTATGTTCTGGTTAATATTCTAGTTGCTATTCCTAATTATTAGGAAATTGACCCGGTTCAATTCTTAGGGAATTTCTGTTAGAGAATGGGACTGGCTGTTGGTGTTGTAGCGTTTAGAATTTCGCCTGGATGTTTTTATCCAAAATTCAAATGGTCGGCTAAGTCCATAAGTTATTTCTTGGGAAATTAAGCTGACTGTTTTTAGGAAATATTCTGATTGTGGTTGTGTGTAGGTTATAGTTTGCTGTTTTAATTAATTGACTGATTATGCAAATAAATTATAAACTAAAAGATATACGCCGCCGCCGCTGTCACTTTCTGTGGAAATGCCCATATATTTTACCGAATCAACCTTACCATATATTATCTTTGGGCGCCATCTTTTGGGCATCGAATATTGATTTTTAAATAATCAGAAATTCGAACTTCTTATAGTTCATTTATCTCAAACAGTAGTAAAACACTTTTGTATAGGACAGCAGATAGCATTCCTATCACCACTCCACGAGGCGACGATTAGCAGCCCACATTTTCCGAAATCTAAATTGCTAACGAAGCGTTAAATTGAAAGCCGAAACACCTTTGAATATCAAACTAGGACTATGATTGTATGCTGGAACATAAGAAGGCCCAGAGATAGTGATAACATCGGGACAGGTTTGAACGCCAGGTTGTTGCAAGCTAGACGTGAAATATTGAAATACCCTGGGTACCCCATCGCCGTGGGTAACTACCCATTATTTTCCCCATTTCCCTGGGGGTAATCGTGATGGATAATTCCCCATCCTCGTGGGTTGCTACCCTTTTTTTCCCCATTACCATGTTGGCAATGGGTAATAGTGATGGGTAATTCGAAATCGTCGTGGGTAACTACCCATTATTTTCCCCATTTCCCTGGGGTAGTGGGTAATCGTGATGGGTAATTCCCATCGTCGTGGGTAATCGTGATGGATAATTTTCCATCGTCGTGGGTAACTACCCATTTTTCCCCATTACCCTGAGGGTAATGGATTATGATGATGGGTAATTTTCCATTGTCGTGGGTAGCTACCAAATATTTTCCCCATACCCTGTGGGTATTGGGCAAACGACCGCTACCCATTCCCCACGTCAATAATAATTTCCCACGAATTACGAACCCTAGGTTTCCAGGTCGCCTAATGTCTCATGTTGGCGATTGGTAGTAGCCTTCAAGATCTCACGATGTCACCGTTCCAGACTTATTTGGGGGCTTTTAACGTCACCGGTCTATGTGTAGAAGCCACACACTTAGGAAGGTAAAAGTGCGTATCTGACAAGAGCTCAATGGAATTACCGCTCTAAGTGATTGTCAGAACGACTTAAAATGTGGGAAAAGAGTTTAAGCGGTCATCAAGGGAGCAAGCGTCCACTTGACTGTTATCATGTTGAAAATGTTATGGAAAAACAGTCAATGGTCCAAAGAAATATTAGAAAAAGTCTTGAAATGTTGTCGTTCATGTTCAAGAAATAACAAAACCGCACATTATATAGACTTGTTTTGTATTGGTAACAGAATTAGAAATGGTTGGTATGAGTTCAACATTTAATGCCGAATTCGGTTGTTGCAACCGACTTAAAACCAAATTCGTTCTTAGCGTTCTGTTGTTTTTGCAACAGAAATGATAGAAAATTTAGTTGATAGTACGAAGATAATTTCAAATTTAGTTGTCACAACCAAATCAATTAAAAAAAAAATGGTGTCCCTTAACATCCCATGAAGGGATTGGGGAGAGTTTCTCACAATCAGTGAGATGTACGCTTTCTAGCTTTACACTCACTGATTGGGACCTACCGTTTTACACCGATTCCGAACGGTATTTTGAGAAACATTTTCATGGCTAAGTACTCGATAGTGTCGCCATCACTAAAATCAAATTATTTCCACCAAATTTCGGTTGTGGGAAATAAATTCGCCTGAGATAGTCTCAATTCGGTTATGGCAACCGCAATTCGGTGAGCACAGCCAAACTAGAGGTTGCCACAACAAACACATTTCCCATTACATCCCATGAAGGAATTGAGGAGAGCCTCTCTCAACCAGAGAGCTGTGTTTGATCTAATATTATAGTCACTGATTGGGGATATAATTTTATAACGGTTCCGAATGGTGGATTGAAAAAGATTTTTCATGGCTAAATAGTCGCTAGTGTCGTCGTCACTAAGCAAGGTGACTGCCGTCGAAAGGAATGTATGGTGGCCAGCAGCTTTAAGAATGGCACCCAAACATTCGACACCGCTCATTCTACGTGATGATACAGTGCTGCTCATGGACACACAACACAAGTGTTTCAAAAACGAAAACACTTGCACACAGAGAACACAAAACCAAAACACTTTTGTGTGCACACATATCAGTGCAGCACACATAATAGAACTCTCATCAGCGTGCAACACTAATTTCAAACACCAAACCGTGCACAAACTTGTGACACAATCACGGTCGCTTGTGTTCGATCGACGCACACTGGGGCAGAACGACCCTATTGGTGGCAATAAATCAGGGAATAGAGCTAGCAACCTGAAAATTTCTGAAATTGTTTATAGAATCAATATATTGATATTTCAAAACCCAACAATGACCACGCCCACCAAAACGCCCACTTTTTTTAATTTCGGAAGAAATTGTCAAATGAAGATACCCACCGTATTTAATATATAAACATTTAGGGCTGTCAAATTTGGCTATAAATAGAAAAAAAAAATTCGGGACACGCCCCCTCAAAACGCCTACTTCATCAAAAAAAGTGAAAATTGTCTAATAATTCTCAGTCAGATAAAAAACGTTGAGTAATATATCAATATCAATATTTAATCAATAGTAAACATTTAATCTTATAAACAACAATAAAAGATTGAAATTAAAAATATATATACCAATTATTAACATTATGAAGAAATAAAAATTAAAAAAAATATAATATGTTCCGTGTGAATTTTTAGCTATTACAAAAAAAAACCAGATACATAATTTTAATTAATAATTTCTATTTATTCATCTTGATCACTCTCATTCACTATATCAGTGACAGTTTGAACTGAAATGTTTGGTGATTTAAGGAGATTGATTGCTTCTTGGGGTAAACTTTGAATTTTTTTTTTTGGGACTCGCTGGAGACTGGTCAAAACGGGGTCCGATGACAAAAGGAAAAGATTAAAAATGTCTTGATTTGTGTTTTTCCGGCTATTCTTTCGGGAGTGGTGTTCTCTGTAATTTTTGAAATCTTTATTTCTTGCTTCTTGAGCTTCTTCACTTAGCTGCCCTATAGGTAATAGGGCTTTCGAAATAATTTCATTTCCATGAATAAGATATTTGTGGACTGTAGTTGGCATATAATACCAAGGATACAAGGAAACAAAATACCTTGCCGTTTCATGAGCGAACTCTCTAAATTTTGCACAATCGACTTCGTGACCAGAAGCAACCACTATCAAAATTATATGCATTTTTTTAATTAATATAACATCCACTTTAGTTATATCAGCAGAAATTTCAGCATTCTCAAAAAATCTTCTTGCCGTGTTTCCATCATTGGAATTACCGAAGCCTGGTTTTGGCTTATCCACAATCAATCCCAAACGCTCTCGAAATTGTTTTTGAATTTGTTTCTTCTTTTCATCAACAATTTTTTTATGCTCGTCTTTTCTGGCTTGCCACTGTTTGATTTCCAACTTGTATGCGAGATGGAGTAGACATTCGAAGAAACGGATCCACCCATGCAAAACAGATAAACCAAACTGAAGATTATCCGTTTTCACCGGTCTTTTTATCATAACGTCTATAGAATTGAAATCTTTTGATGTGGCTTTGCAAATATAACACTTCTGTGTTGAAGTATTTTCAGTGATGGCATTACACACCTTTCCATCAATCATTGTAAATAACAATTTATGTACAACGTTGAAAGTATTTTCACCAAGTTTAACAAAACTAGGTAGAAGCTCTTCGATTTCACTATCAACTCTTCGTTTTTCAGCCGTAGATACAGCTGCAGATTCTTTTAGAAACTCAATCTTAAGAGGCCTACAGTATCAGGTTGAACTTGTCCGAGGATTCTGCCAAATTATTTTTTCACCAGACACCAAACGAAGAGGAACAACACAAGTTATAAAAACTGATGAGTCATCGGCGTCAAGTCCATGAAATGCTTGTTTATACGAACTGTGGCCTGAACTCCCATCAAACCCCCACTTGGAATATAAGGTTATAGTTTTTAACTCTTCGGGCCTTAGGGTTCGGATAACACTTTCCTGAACAGTTACCAAACGATTTACTGTCAGGTTTAATAAGCTTTGTAAATTCGTGTATGAAACGGTTTCCGATATGCTCATATTTTCGGGGTGTGGGTAGCATTTTTTTTTACTTTCCTGAATAACTTTATAAGAAGGAAATATCTTAGGATTTTTAGAACGTATTACTTCATATTGAAATCGGGAAAGATCTGCTTCAATAATCATTGCTAAAGCTTCGTCTCCAGTCATTGAAACAGGTTCAATTGAGTCCCTTAATGCTTTTCTGCATTTTTCTGCATGATCTGGGACTTTGGCCACATCACGCATTAACTTTGCAGCATCTAAGTGCCCGGAAGCTCTTAAACCCATTTCTGCGGCATAAGTCAATTCTGCGACTGAAGTCGACTTTCTCAAAAGTTCTGTTTTTTGACGTTTTGATCTTTCCGATGATTCTTCAAATGAAACCTCTGGGCGACCACGTTTCGTTTCTGAAAAATATTTGAAAAGCAAAGGAGTTTTCAGCCACGCAGTATTTGTTTTCAAGAAGTTTGCTTCTATCCGGCAAGCTTTTTCCCAACGTGACTTAAATTTTGATTTGAACTCAGTCACTTTCTCATTTATATCGTTGTTGCTGCTGCATGGGACCCGTTTTCGAATTTCTTCTCTCAAAAACATAATTCGGCTGTCCAATCCTTTTAAATTTGAACTTTTCATGATCATATACATTTCTTCCCTTGTGATCGTCAAAGTTTTAGGTATTGTTCGGCCTAAAAAATATTAAAACGAACAAATAAATATAATATATAAATAAATATTAAAATGAACATAAATTGATTTTTTTTGGAGTGACGTCACCAACAAAAAACACATATTTTATCCAAAGTAGCAAAAAGTAGCAAAAAAACTTCACAGATTCTAAAATAAAACGATACACTTGTTACATGTACAAATAAAATTCAACGTCATGTCACGGCCAACACATTTAATAACCTTACTAGATGTCAAAATTTTTACACACTTAAAATTTTTAACCCCGTGTCTAAAGGGCAAACGTAATTTTTTTTTGTACAAACAAAGACAGTCAACGCACCTGAGCTTACTGAATCCATTGTGATCAATTTTTTTTGTTTTATAAAAGGCTATTCGAAAATGTACACAATTAATCGTTGTAAGCCAATGCAGGAAAATACGTCTTTTTTCGATGAAAACAATAACAAATGCTCTCTTCGGTGTCACTTAGCAAGGTCCACGTGCTTACAATTTTATGTTAAATTCTTTTCTCTGGTTCTCTATCCTGTTAAGAATGTAAATAAAACACTAAATTAAATTAAAGGTCAACTTTAAAATTTGATTAAATGCCAGCAATAATGCTGTTCTGCCCCAGTGTGCGACGGTTCGGACATAACACTTAATCATGCACACAAGTATGAACAACACTGTTCGGTGAAATAACTATTTCGAGATCAACGAAACATAGGCAGATTTCATTGTTTACAACATTCATTCATTTCTATGTGTGTTTCATTTTTTTGTGTCCAGCCGACGCACAGTGGACTAAATGCTTAATCTAGCGTGCAAGAGAGAATAATTCGACTTTGGGAGCACCTAGAAACGTGAAATTTGAAATACAAATGGAAAATGTAATGAGCCACCATATCGTGAAAATGTGGGCGGTAATTTTAGGGGGCGTGGCACTTATTGCAACTTTGTTAAAATAAAATATATGTAAACGATTTGTTTTTTATTTATTTTTTTATTAAAAAAAAAAAACGCTTTACAATACATTATCCATGGTTTTAATGACTAAAATCTAGCCTATATATATTTCCAATACAATTCTAATCACTGCTTCCATCACTTAAATAATCCGCGACAACCATATTTTCCATTTCTTGCAAGATTGGTTCGGAAAGCAAAGAAATTACATCAGCACAAAGAGGTTCGGAATTTCGATGTTTAAATGATTTTTTTGAGATAGATGATATGACGGGATCCGATGACACTATTAATGATTGAAATAAATCTTGCATCGTTTTTTCACGCGATATCTTGCGTGTATGGAATTCCCGTACATTTCTCATATCTTTATTTCTGGACTCTAAGGCCTCTTCTGATATCATGCCAATTGGTAATGAAAACTGTTGAATTATATCCGCCCCATGTATTAATATTTTATGGAGGCTGGACGGCATATAGTACCAGGGATAGAGTTCAACATATAGTTTCGCAGTCTCTGATAAGTAACGGCGAAAAGCTGCAACGTTTACGGTGTATCCGCATGACATTACCTTAAAATAATTTGTAGTCTTTTTATTAAGACTTCACTTACTCCAGTTACACTAGACGCTAAGGATGTTTGACTAAAAAAACGTCTAGCCGTATTTCCGTCATTCGTTGAACCCATTCCAGGTTTTGGGGCATCGACCAGTAAATGCATTTGGGATTTAAAATTTTCTTTGATAGTTTTTTTTTGAGTTTCGACTTTATATTTTTCCTCGGCATTACGTGGCTTCCATCGTTTAATAACAAGCTTATACGAAATATGTAAAACACATTCAAAACAACGTATCCAGGCATGTAAAATAGAAATCCCGAACTTATATAAATTTTGATTGAATGAGAGTTTTGCAATAGCCCCTAAATCGTTCATTATACTCGGTGTCGCTCCACATATTCCACATGTTTGGGATGACGAGTCTGAAATAGTGCTGAAAACCTTTCCATCTATCATAGTTAACAGGAAATTATGATGCACCATAACTTCTTCACTTCCAATTATAATTTTTGTTGGCAGAATTTCAGCAATCTGGTTTTCAACAATTGAAATTTCTTGCTTTATTAAAGCTTTGCTTTCTTTTTCAAAAATAATTTTAATAGGCCTGCAGAATCGTGTTGATGAAGGGCTTGAATTTTGCCATAAAAGAACATTATTAGATTTAAGTTGTAAAGGCACCAGACATACTGCAAAAAGATGTTGGTCGGAATTGTCAGCCTTTGTATCAGTAAACTTTTGCTTATAGTTTGAATGACCACTACTTCCATCACATCCCCATTTGTATGTCATATACATTTCATTTGGTTTAGTTTATTCCAGTAAGTCAATTTGAAGTTCTCCTAACCTTTCAACTGTCTTATCGACTAAACATTGCAAAGAAACCTGTGCTGAAACATCCGAAAACGTCATATTACTGGGATAGCACTTTTCTTTCGCAGATTTTACAATATGGTACGTTGGATAAATGTTTGCGTTTCGGTTCTTTGCACCTGCTTGCATTAACTGATATGAGTGTTTACTATAGTCTCCGTCTATAAATAGAGCCAAGGCCTCATCAGGAGCATACGGAATAGGCATATTGGGTGGGCAGAAAATTGCTTTTTTAATTTTAGTTGCTCTCGTTGGTGATGCATTTAATTCTTTTAACATTTTCGCAGCATCTCTTTTTCTAGATTTGTATAAACTGACTTTTGCTGCTAACACCAATTCATCACACGACTTAGCTTTTACAAGCGAAGAAACATTTAAAAGTTGGGTCCTCTTACTTTTTTCAGCAAAATCTTTGGTTGGTCCATAATTAACAGAGGCAGAGGGACCTGCAACTTCAGAACCCGTTTCAGCAATCTCAAAAACTAAGGCACCGTTTAGCCACTTTTCATATTTAGCTTCAAATTGTATTCTTGTCCTTTTCGCATTTTTCCATTTCTCGCGAAGTTCATAAACAAATTTGTGTACATTCTGCTTTGCTTTTTTGTATTTTTCATTGTTGTCTTCTTCTGTGTATCCAATTTTACTCATTAGATATTCAATAACGGTACCCGATTTATTTTTAATGTCTTGGGCGTTTATCCAAATATTAAACAATTCTCGTCTCAAAATTGACATTTCGACTGAAAATAAAAGAAAAGGCAAAAACAGGCAGCCACTTTTTTTATTATTTTGAAGCGTAATAGCTATTCTTTCTAATGCATATGGAATATCTATAGAAGTCAGCGGTATTAGTAGCTAAATTCTTTATCAAAATTCAAGTTTTCTTGAAAAAAAATTTCACTATAGACACTTATTTCAATCTACGTTTTTTTAGCGAAAAACAACACAAATATGCTTGAAATTTAAATAGTTATTAATACATACCTTGAAGTTAAAATACAATAAATAATTTTAATCACAAACTTTCTGCAATCGCAATAAAAACACTTCAAACAATCAACACGTCTATACTGAATTTGAAGAAATTTTCTGTAAAAACTAATTACTCATATTTAAACGCCTACTACGATGTTGTTTTTGCAATAAACAAAAAAAAATTATTAGCGTTAAGCAAGGTAGGAATATGGCAAGCATAATTGCGATATTAAATCTTTGTTGCTAACACTACATTTTTGGACCAATTGCGCACCAGATTCAACATTTGGCCCACTGTGCGACGCTCTTGATTTCTTCTCAACGATTGAATAAGAGAGAAAAACAATACGTGTCAATTGAGCGAGCACAATTGTGCCATTATTGGACGTCTATGAATTCTATTAAGAAGATTAAGAATATTGCTATTATTTTAACTACTGAAGTGTATTTTATTTAGATATTTTTTAATAAAGAATTTTATAAAAATTTATTTGAATGTTATCTACATATGGCAATGTCTTTTTATAATTCCTCATTTTCGTACAATTTACAATAGCGTACGAAGATGATGGATGGTGATGATTGTGATCATCCGCCCAAACATACCCTAAAATACGGAACTCATACCAACTAACAAAAAATCAAACACAATGATATACAATTACATGTACACCGGCTTCAGAATGTATCTTAACGTATTAGAATTGTCCAATACCAAAAATGTTACGTCAGTCACGTTACGTCAGTCACGGAACTTATTTCGCTCAAACCTCAACATCTTTTGAGCATAATTTTTTGACGCATTTATACTGATTGTATTTTAAACTATAGACATAGAAGAAGATATCCGGATAAAAAAAAATAAACTTCACATTGAAACTTTTAGAGAAATGCCATTTGGAAAAGTGACCTGAATTATTGGTGAACAAATGCGTTACGTCAGTCACGACAAATTACACCATTGTTACAGCCAAAATTCAGTAATTTTTTTTCAATTAAATCACTGATTTTAATTAAGCTTAAGCTAAATAATTTTTCCAAAAAAAAATTATAGCTCTATGTTCAACAGTTCACGAGATAGAATAATTTGAATGTTGTAAAAACTCTGCGAATGTTACGTATGTCACGAAAGACATTGCCATATGTATGTGATAACCTGTTGAATATTAACTTTTCAGGGGGTGGTTTTTAATAGATAAGATAAACATAAATACTACACATCAGAAATATATAAAATGTATGTAATAAAATATGATAAATATTAAAAATTAAAATTAATAGAAAAATATAACAAAATAACAATCCAAAATATGGCACTGAGAGTTTTGTACAGAACCATATGATTTAACAACACCCATGATCACACACACGCTCATACGGTGTCCACACAACGCACCAGCTCAACATAAAACTGTGTGTTTGCACACATGTTTCGCACAATTAGGTGTTTCTTTTGGTGTCAGCTCAACACTGAGACAGCATGACAACGGTGCGACACCATTGCAGAGTGTTCGTGTAGCAAGAAAGCACAAACAATTTACACAACAGTGTTTTTCATACTTTCTGTGCACGATTTTGTGTTTCGTCCGAACGCTGGTGGCCAGACCAGAGTAGGTTGCTACATCCTCTTTTCAAACAATTTGTTCTGCGACTGTAGTTGATACAAAAACAGGACTTTTCGATTACTTCAAATATATGAGGGTTTCAAGTCTCATTTTTGTTTGAAAATATAAAAATTGAAATATGATAAAGTAGTCTAATTCATATGGCCTCGGAAAGAGACTCGATTAACCAAGCGTTGTCTTCAATATGACAGCGACATTTTGTTAAAAATATCGCTAAAGTGGTAAAATCGCTAAACCACAAATGTGACTAAAAGTTTAAAATACCTTTTGGTGAATGCAAATCAGGTCAGAACCTGACAAACTGTATCTTTCAAGATAAGCCAGAGTTTTTTCTTCTCCATTGAAATACATTTGCCTGTTTCAAATATTAGATATATATATGGGTACTCGCAAACCTTCCAAAAATTATACTTATTATTAGTGGGAAACCATATTCTTCCATAGCCACATACTTTATATTTCAACAACATGTGACGATATTGAAAGGACATCTCGCACATCTCATTATAAACTTAATTATATTCCCATGTTTTTGTCATACCTTCCAAGAATTAATTTCCTCCTGCGGCCTCTGACAATGATGTGTCCATGTAAAGTGTTTCAAATTATCCAAGAATACCCCAACCAAGGACGCATTATTATCTTGCACGAGTTTCGCCGAAAGAAATTCGCTCACATCCCCAAGTTATGAAAATTAAAACAAAACATTTTTGTTTTGTGTCCCACATTCAATCGAGGGAATAGCAGGCTACACGGGGAAAAATCTTGCAATGACACTGAGAATATTGTCACGTAACTTATGTTTTTAATTAATTAACGACAATAATAAAAAAAAAGCACACAAACACAAAAGAAAAACAATAAGAACGACAACAAACTGAAGGCATTCCACGCCAATGCACAAAAAAGTGCAAACTACTCTGATATTTAACATTCAAGGAGTAAATGACACAATGATGGGTCGCAATGAGTCACAAAAAAAAATAACAATGAACTTACACAGCAACTGATTAAATGTACTTTTACTTGTACGCTCAAGATGACAAACGGACGGGTGGGGAGAACCATGGGCCAGCCGCCACTTTCACCCACGTACATACATACATGCGTACCATGTACTCCACGACACGTTCTCTCAGTGACACATAAACCCAAATCACGCACCATCGGCTCACACACTTTGCAGTCAACCGCGTAATATCCTCCCGTATCGGCAATGTATGGAAACCCGCAGTTAGAGTAACAATAACCGCAATATCGAGAGAAGGGAGACACACTTGTATGTTGCCAATCATCGTCGCCGTCATCATCATAATCGGTACGGCAACAATAACGTCAATATCGCCAACACTCCAGCAACAGCAACATCAACTGCAATGCGTATTGTGTGTCTGTCACCGACGACAACTGATGGTGGGGGTGTACAAGACAATAGCTCTAGCAATGGACCTAGGGAATGGCATGAAATTAACAAAAGGATTCCATATATCGCATAATGTCCTTGTGTGGTCCATGTAAAAGGATACGTGAACATGTTTGTATGTTCGGGCGAAAGCTATGTTTTGCAAATGCTCACACTGTAACATCACGAAAAAAAACACATTGTAAATGACAGAAAGAGATAGGGAAGGACAAGCTTAATTTCAGAAGGGGCCCAATTTAATTTACAGACTTCATTTATACTGGTAAGCTTAAGGATTGCGAGTGTTAAAAGCGACCTGTAGAACAGAATTTCACGTGGTAACATTCAGTTGGCTGCCATTGCGATAAAATGTTCCTGATATGCAGTATAAAAAAATTATCAATTTAGGCAATTGACACCTACCATAACATTCCAGCAACAACATTGGTTAACATTCGTCGGAATTGTACATTGTGTTATCGCAGTATTTCCTATTGAAATATTTTCTGTACAATTTCCACTGGTGAGAAACTGATGCCCCTAATGGAAATAATTATCGACCCACATAAGACTAACAAATTTACCATATGTATAACAACCATATTTTCGTATTTTGCGGCCATTTGAGATCATATATGACAAGTTAGGATGTTGATGTAACGGGTTTTTCAATAAGAGCGCTACAAAAGTTTTTTTAAAATAAAACAAAACCGGTTTTAGATACCAATGGAATTCTTTATTCCTGTGAAAGTACGTTCGATGCCATTATATTTGGAACTCGATTTCTTTTGCATGGCCACCACGGGCACGCTTGCAGAAGTCCAGACGCCAAGTCCATATTATCCAATTGGGGCCAAAAATATTCGGTTATCATTGAACGGTAGCGATTCGCATTCACAGTAATGTGCCGGTCTTGATCATCACGGAAGAAGTACGGCCCAATGACGCCGCCGGCCCATAAACCGCACCAAACCGTAATTTTTTCGGGATGCAATGATGACTCATGGATTACGTGTGGATTGCTGTCTGACCAATAACGCATATTTTGCTTATTGACGAAGCCATTCAGCCAGAAGTGAGCCTCATCGCTGATTGTTGAGGCCTCTTAAAGTTGGCCTCTTGAAGTTGAGGCCACTGACTCCAAATTTCGGTAGTAAAATTTAATAATTTCGACTCGTTGGCTCGTATATCTTTCCATGATTAAATGGCAAACCTTACTGAAGAGAAATATCAAATGAGCGGGAAAAAATATGGCTGTCTATCGATTTACTTTGCTGTCCCTATCGATTTACTTTTGTAGTGTCTCTGTTGAAAACCCCTTTATTTGGCAATTTTGTTGAAAGCCTTAAGTTGTACAACTTTGAAGAACATTATTAAGCGAAAATTTAAAAAAACAAGTTTAATTTCTGAATTGGTACAATTATTTTAGAACCCCAAATGTCTTTTTTTGTTCATTAGTGTATTTGACAATATTCTTAAGTATATTAAGCTCTACAACTTTATAGATGATATCAATTTGTAATTTGTTTAATATTGAATACATACTAGTATAGGCGAGTATTTAAGGACTATGGTTAAACGCAGCATTTCTACACCAATTATGGAGCTCTCAATGTAATTTTCGTTGATTAGTGTATCAAGTTATCGAGAAATTTATAAGTTAAAATTCTTTTGAAGGCAGCTACCGCAATTTATTTACCGTTAGGCAAGAAATGTCAAAAAATATAAAATATGTGCAATTTTTCACGACGTTTCCTGAAATAATCGATTGAAAGCGTACTTTTCCTTAAAAATATATTAGAGGGAATTGTGAAATGGCAAAATAACAACAATATTGCCAAAGGTTGTAATGCAATATTTCGAGCTGTTTACGATTTATTGGAGTAAAATGTGAAATAGGGCCCTGACCCACATCCAAAATTTTCTTCGGCCTGTAAAACAAAATTGGTACGTATAGGGGCAAAGCCGAGAGGGGTTTTGAGATACCACGTCCAAGTACTTTCACAATTTTTTGGTTTGGGTGAGGCCCGAAACCCAAGGTTACACAGTGTTATCAATTCAAATAAGAATTACAAATTATATTATGCAGTAAATACTTGGGGTTAAAAAAGAACACTCTACAACTGTAGCATATTCTACCCTCAGGGCAATGGGGGAATAATGGGTAGTTACCCACGACGATGGGGACTTACCCATCACGATTACCCATTACCCACAGGGATTATGGAAACTAATGGGTAGTTACTCACGGCGATGGGTAATTGTTTATCGAGGAAACGGAGCGTCCAATCGAAAAAAAATATTAAAAAACAATTTATTTGAATTTGAATTTTGTTGACCGATTTTGTTAGTTTTTGGTTAATGTGTGAGAAATTCATACTACAAGCTTACAAGTCATGAACATTTTTCGAATTGAAAAATGGTTGGTTTTTGTTGGAAATAATAGACAATTCAGGCACAGTAGTTAGGCATCTGATGATGAACTTGTCACGGAGTTCGAAACTAGTCATGCCAGTGAGTGTGTGTTGAAATTTAATTGTCTATTATTTCCAACAAAAACCAACCATTTTTCAATTCGAAAAATGTTCATGACTTGTAAGCTTGTAGTAAAGGGTTTTTCAACAGAGACGCTACAAAAGTAAATCGATAGGGACAGCATCATGTAAAGATATACGAGCCAACAACGAGTAGAAATTATTAAAATTTGCTACCGAAATTTGGAGTCAGTGGCCTCAACTTTAACAGCGCTACGTCCAATTTATGGTCGTCATAATCGTCCTACCAGATCAACAATTGAGCGTATAGTGGAAAAATTTGAATTCACAGGCTCAGTACAAAATGTTCCCGTGCCAGTGAGACAAAGAAGTGCCCGTAGTGTCGAGAATATTGCTGCCGCCGAGGCTTCAGTTCAAGAAAGCCCAAATGTGTCTCTCACACGTCGTTCTCAAGCGTTGGGCATCTCTGTGACGTCGTTGTGGCGAATTTTGCGAAAAGATCTTGGCCTACATCCGTACAAGATCAAATTGACGCAAGAACTGAAGCCGCTTGACCACCATAAGCGTCGTACGTTCGTGACTTAAGCTGAGCAACAACTTGAAAATGATTCGGATTTTCATCGGAAATAATCTTCAGCGATGAGGCTCATTTATGGCTGAATGGCTTCGTCAATAAGCAAAATTCGCGTTATTGGTCAGACAGCAATCCACACGTAGTCCATGAGTCATCATTGCATCCCGAAAAAATTACGGTTTGGTGCGGTTTATGGGCCGGCGGCGTCATTGGTCCGTACTTCTTCCGTGATGATCAAGACCGGCACATTACTGTGAATGCGAATCGCTACCGTTCAATGATAACCGAATATTTTTGGCCCCAATTGGATAATATGGACTTGGAGGACATGTGGTTCCAACAGGACGGCGCCACAAGCCACACAGCGAATGCCACAATCAATTTATTGGAAACCAAGTTTGGTGAACGTGTTCTCTCACGAAATGGCCCAGTCGATTGGCCGCCTCGGTCGTGCGATTTGACGCCGTTAGATTATTTCCTGTGGGGCTACGTCAAGTCTATGCCAACAAGCCAGCGACGATTGATGAACTTCGTACGAATATCCAACGTGAAATTGCAGCAGTATCGGCCGATTTATGCTTGAAAACCGTAGAGAATTGGGTTCAGCGTCTGGACTTCAGCAAGCGTGCCCGTGGTGGCCATGCAAAAGAAATCGAGTTCCATACATAAGGGCATCGAACGTACTTTCACAGGAATAAAGAATTTCATTGGTATCTAAAACCGGTTTTGTTTTATTTACAAAACTTTGTAGCGCTCTTATTGAAAAACCCTTTGCTATACTTGTGCCCAAACACATATGAGACATGTTTGAGACACAATGATTAATAGACTATAATATATGTTTTTGAAATCCAAATCTGACTTTTTTTTTGTTGAATTCTAGGACATAAAACTTCCTATTACCCAGTGTAGTGTTTCACGATACTTATTAGCAACCATTATGGTCAAGAGTATGATATCCTCATTGGCTATTGTGAATGTTTTCGTATTTTCCCCAAATTATATTTCGACGGACGGGTAGAAAATCTTGCCGTGTGTTTTTTAAAGATGGAAACGAATTAAATTTTCCTTTTTGCTCTACTTTACGAATATATTTGATATTATATGCGTCCATTGCCGTGTTGAACAGAGTTATAGTTTGCCGGTTTTTAATATAAATAGTCTTGAACTCGCAAATTCGAAAAAAAAGTTACCCATTCCTGCTAAGTTGACATTCCTGGACACACTTTGACTGACAATGATAGTAAACATTCATGTCAACCCATCGCCTGTCCAGCTCCTCCAATTCCTCAGCAATGTCTTCCGTTCAAATATAGTAATGTATGTGTGTGAAGGTGTGTGTGTGTGAACACCGTAACTGCACATCATATATGGAACGTTTGCAACTGTATTGCTCAACATTTCATTACAATTACTAAGGCATTGTTGTGTACGATGGAATGCGCGTGTTTGTGTGTGAGTAAATTCTTTACCTCTTATGAAAATAAAGAACAAAACAAACGGAATGAGACGAATGAGGATAATGAATGCTGTTGGACGCAATGCGAATGAGTAAAATGTCCCATTATGGATACTTTTGTCATTTGTGTTCATTATAAATGTTTGTCCATTTCAACTTGATTTCCATACGAATGTGATAGATAATTACGCAGTAGCGAGGAAAATCGTCAACTTTTTTGTTTGTCAGTCTCATTTTTCAGCCTTTGTCTTGCCTTATCGTACCTCACTTTTTAATTCCAGACATTTATTTTGTCAATTCCATAGTTGCCTACACAGAGAAAAATTTGCGATGGCGGACTCTACAAGATGGGAATTCGCTACAAATAAAATATTTATATTTGTAATTAAAATAATATTCGAAAAACGTCTGGAATACCCGATTTTTGGGAGAAATTCCACTTGCACGACCTCTCAACCTCTTCCGAAAAGTCTGAAAAAATCTCAAAAATACTTTTCCCTAAATATTTCAAATAAAGATTGAGAAAAAACTAATTTTTATTGATGGAACACGCTAATGTGCATTCATATCTTTAAAAAATTCTCAAATGGTTTTGAAATACAAATATCTAAAAGTCTTTGGCAAACATTTCATAATTACAAATAAACAAAAAAACCATGGTAGGATAAGAATCTACACTAAGTATACAGCTGATTTGAATTTTGGATTGTTGTTTAGTTGGCCGCTTCTGTCAGTTTAAAAGGGTTTGTTTTTGTAATTTTCTGTTTACATTTATTGTTGGTGCACATATGAGCTGACTTTGACATGAGGAGAGCCTAAACAAAAACAAAATACTTGTTGTTGTTGCCCACAATTGTTGCTGTATCTACTACGACTAGTTGATAACACTGTGATAGTCGAAAAAATGAACTTCGATGAATCCTTTTCGAACTATTGGGGGGAGTCCCCTGAGAGCGAAAGTACATTTGGAAGTGTCAGATTGGCTCCAGTTTTTGAGAAATCGGTATATGTATATGGATATAGCTAAGTCTGCGCTATTTAAACAAATTTTAGCGGCCATAGGCCAATTTTTTTTTTGGCCTAAAAGTGCTTAAAAAGCTTATTAAAATAGAAAAAACAAATGTGTGCGCTCGGTCCAACTTCTTGAGATATGGGCATTTAAAGCTTGAGTATATAATTGGCCATATCTCACATATTTATGGTCCGCTCTGGTTCCGGTGAATATCGTTACAAAGACTATTAAAAACTCTTTAAATCTGCATATAAATATATTACATTTTATTAACCCATTGGGGACAAATTTAAAAAATACGATTTTTAACCTCACTTTTTTGCTAAAAATCTGATTTTCTCAAAAAACAGCCCTAGTAAACCTATTTTCTACCTAGACTCAGGTTGTAGGCAACACTTCAGACTTTGTTTTAAGGTATAATACTTCGCATTAACCCTTCTAAGACCGGAGATATTTATGTTCGAAGTTTGAAATACAAGAAAAAATTAAAGTTTTTTTACTTTTTTCCAAAAGTTTATTTATTTTCCTAGCAGAGGCCTCAAGTTAAGCTTCAGAATCAAAATATTGGACTTTTATATATTTTCCTCGTTTTTTTTAAGTTAATTAATTCAAAGAAATGAAAAGTTTTTAAATATAACCGTTACATAAATATAATGCGAATCTTCATCATCCAACTCCGGTCTTAGAAGGGTTTTTTTCCCGGGAATAAAATACTCCTGTTCTAAACAGACGGGAAATAGAATAATAAGGGAGAGAGAATTACGAATTTTGGAAGTCAGCGGTTTTGCGTTATGGCGTTTTGTTTTGGTTGTTAAATGCAAATAATTTTAAGCAAATAAAACTTATTTAATAATCAAAATAATTGAATATGTACACCATAGCCTTTAGAATGGTAACTAACGGAAGAACGACCGGGACCAGGAGAAACAACAACAATCGTTTACAAGGAGACAGTGACGCGATGCGACGAATTCACTTAAGTTGCCGCAAACTTTGTAAGCGCAATAAGAGAACTGATTTACTTTAGCACCAATTGCCCTATTTATTGGGATTTTTTGTTGATCTGATAGGACATGAATCGGTGATAAAAAAAAGGATAAAAAAAGGGCGCTGTTCCATTTTTTCCGAAATATAGACCTCCAAAGCTTGAATATATAATCGGGCATAAGTCAGCCATTTATTATCTGATCGAGTTGGAATCGGTACCATTACAAAAGTCTTTCTAAACTCTATAAATCTGTTATAAATTATAACAGACAATTTTCAAACCTTACTTTTTTTGGTAAAAATTAATTTTCTTCAAAAAAATGCGCTATTATATTTTTTTTTTTTGGTAGGCTCCGATAATAGACAAGACCTTAAATGTTTTTTTAGGGTATAATATTCACCTATAACCCTTCATAAACCGGAGAAATTAAAGTTCAAAATTAAAGTTCATAGTATATTTGTGTTATAAAGCTTTCTGCGTGGCTTAGGAATTTTCTCGTCTAGTGCGAGTTCAACAACCGCATCGTGGCTTTGGCATAGTATTTTTGTGTTAAACCCCTCTCCCTAATTCCTTCATGGGATGTAATGGGAAACCATTTATTTTATTTTTATAAATCGCGCGGTGTTTTATAAATAATTTTTTTATTTTGGTGAAAAAATGGGAAATGTATATCAAAACTTTGAACTTAAGTGTCTTCGGCCTTTGAAGGGTTATTGGTGAGAATTATAACTACATTAAAATAGGCTAAAGTCTTGTCTATTATCGGAGTCTACCAAAAAATAAGTATCATGGGGCAATTTAAAAAAAAAAATTTATTAAAAAAAGGAGGTTAACAAATAATTTTTTTTAATTAGCCCCCCCCCCATGGATTTATAAAAATAAATATGTTCATACACAGATTTATAGAATTTACAAAGGCCTTTGTAATAGTAACATTTTCTACTAACTTCTAAAACTTTTGAACTCAGTGCAGACAATTTTCTCGGTGGTGAGATTTTCGTGTAGATCAGAGAGTTGGTGCTAAAGTAAATTCATTCCGTAAGAATAATGCCATAATAATTATTAAAATGAAAATAATTATTTATGGGTCGATTGTCGATAGCAACCGAACCACAATTGCGTTGTCAACTGCCAACGCCACTGAAATAAAAATTAGTTTTATATGTATATGGGAACTTTGGTCAGTTGCCGTAGGTAACAGAGTTTCCCGTCGATAACAGAGTTTTGACACTTCGCCAACTGTAAATAATGTGAAGAAAAAATAAATCTAGTGTGTGAGAAATAAACGTGTCTATAGGAAGAAAAGAAACAACTTTTTAATAATAATGATCAGTTCAGTGGAAATATTTTTGTAACGAGGAAGACAGAGTACAAAACGTAGCATCTAATAGAAGACACTTAAGAGACTACTGGAATCCTCTGGAATTGCCGGCTACACTGGTATTCATGGTATATTTTCGCCTTCCAAAAGAAGGAATAGTTTATTTAGTGGATATTTTGGAAAATGTCTTTAAACGAAGTCATCGGGCAACGGCAATGCCTCCTCTGTTAAAAGTTTGTACAGCTTTATGGTTTACTGCGGAGGGAATAAGTAGCCCACATGGATACTAGGGCTAAATTGCCGGAGTTCGGGCGCAGCGCAAAACTTGATAAAAATGCCGAAATTAGAGAAAAATATATAAAACGAAAAATATGTTATTCTTTGTCGGACGGACCTCTGTTCCAGACATTTTATTTAAAGTCCGGGAAATTGTTCTTGAAAGCTTTTCATCATTCCCTTTAATTTGAACACCCACACAAAATGTCAAGACATACCATAATATGGTAAATTGGAGTTATCTAGGTGCACAGATGCCGTTCCACAAAAATAGAGACGCCATTAAATTTGGGATAAAAATATCTTACATCTGAGTACCCACAGTTGCCTGTTTCTAGCAGTCTAGCGACAACAAAAATATATTTTTCGTGTTCTTATATTTTTCTTTAATTTCGTCTTTTCATAAGTTTTGAGCTGCCTGAGCTCCGACAATTTTGCCGCTACTAGGTTCTATTTTAAATAAATAATATTGTATTTATTGTGCACAAATTTGGGCGTAGCGAAATAACTCCCACATGAAATAACTCCCACCAGAAAAATGAAATAAGTACTAACTCTATGAACTCCCACTTTAGTAGGACTTATTTCGTTTTTTTTTGGAGTTATTTCATTTTTCCCGGTGGGAGTTATTTCATTATGTTATGACAATGAAATAACTCCCAAACAAAATGACCGTTTGTACAAGGCGCATATAACAAGTGCTCTAGGAGAAGTCTTGGGACTTATTTCACTTTGCTATTGGGAGTTTTTTAATTTTTTGTGGGACTTATTTCATTTTTTCGTTATTGGAAGTTATTTCATTTTTGGTGGGAATTATTTCGTTGGGAGTTATTTCATGGGAGTTATTTCATGGGGAGTTATTTCGCTACGCCCAAATTTGTAAAGACATTACAATTGAACAACAACAAAAAAATAGGATTTTCTTAAGAACTACAGCTTTTGACTCCTTATCGTTCACATGAAGGATTTCTTTTGTTTTACAAACTATACAGCAACCAAAAATTCGTGGTTGCCAATATAAATTCTGTCAAGCAACTGAAATTGCTAGCTGTCAGTTGCCAGTTGCCATATGTAATAACTTTTCGGCAACTAGCAACGCAACTGAGGTTTGGTTGCTATCGATAATTGACCCATTAACTTTTTATAGAAAATATTAAATACTTACGCCGCACTCCATATTTTTTGGCGGAATTACTCCCAAAAGTTGTTTTCACATTCTCCAGTTTATTCACATTTAGAATACCTACATTTTTCCCGGGGAAAAATTTCCCTTTTCCGAAGTTCGTTTAGAATAAGGGAATAGGGAAAAACTCCCAGGGAGATTTTATTAAGAATAGTGGAACAGGGAATAGGGAAAAAACTACCAATGAATTGCTATTGAGAATTGGGCTGATAGAGCTGCCATCTTTCCCACCTGACGTTTCGTGTCACACTCTTCGTGGTGCGGTCGGTGCGATAGAGAATTATTTGACGTAAATTGACTTATACCAGGTGGAATTAAGAATTTTGTTGACTTAAAATTTTCATGTAGTTTTGATGAAAAACTGTGATATTTAAACGTATTTTGGACTTTTTTGATATAGTTTATTGTTAGTGTATATTTACGGAGTATTTACACAAAAATGTACACGCACAAACCGAAATACCGTTGCTGGTTTTTTGTTGGTTGGTTTGAGCCATTGCTTCCATCTGGTATTATTAAAGCAATACTTTCCAACATGCAACGTCCATATGCAACACACCAAACATCGTAAATTTCCTGAGTCAAATCGCTTCTCTATACGTCAGTTCTCTATGAAAACTTTCAGTATGGCGTTTTTTGAAAACCCTAAACACCAACACACATGGCTCGCAGTTAACAAAAAAAGACAACTTCGTCTGCCGACATTTATCAGTGACCTTATCAATAGTCATCCACGACATAGTGCTGACAACCCAATATCGTAGGACGGTCAGCCCATTCAAAATATATTTTACCTAACTCAAAACGAGTGGCATGCCAATTTAATATCCTACATATGTAATCTTGACATCACCTATTGGCATTCGCCTAAGTAAATACTACTACCAATTCCTTCAAGACAAAATTTGCCTCCAGCTATAAATTGGGGTATTCTATGACGACACTTCATGTACTTTATATATTAAATATCATTAAGTGCACAACTTCATTGCAGTTCTTCAATGTATTTGTATTGAATACAGAACTTTAAAAACATCTAAGAAAGACTGGTGCAGACAAGAACCAATTTCCATTATTTGATCATTTTACAAAATTTTCTCCGTGTAGTGTCTGGGATCATGTTGTTGGACATGGAATGATGGACAGTGGAATGCTTGGATAGATGTATGTATGGACGAACATGGCACGTAATGGATGCCAGTTCGGACGCTGTTTATTTGATAAAATGTTTCAATTTAATGACATCATTTGGGACGTCCATTCATATTTGTATTTTTAAGTACAATTCATATGAAACTGAGGGAGCAAATGAGATGGTAGTCAAGTGTGTGTGTGGGTGGGGGCTTGAAATTGAGTGGGCTCTACACAGCAAACGGAATTGGCAAGGCCTTAAAGTCTCCTGCCAGATGCAATATATCTATCAAGATGTCTCCTATAAGAAGCCATTCCAGAAGACCTAGTTCTTTGTTTTGCTTATGCCTTCGTTTAAATGTTACCCGGAAGGCCTTTCCATGGTAGTGCAAGAGCACGTGTTACATATTTTTACTAAATCGCTGTGATTGAAAATGTTTGGTCTTCCAAGGGTTAAAAGGCATTGCATTTTCGAACATGAGGAATATAAAGTTAATTTTACACGTGTTTCTGAAGGCCGTCTGTCGTATGCTAAATATACGCAACATACCTTCAATATGGCGGAATTCTAGAAGGCCTACTTATTCCTTTCGGATATACATTTTCATTTTCCTTGTTAAAGTAGTCCTGAAGCAGGTGTTACAAATTCTCATTTCCTGCTTTTAGCAGACACCATACAAGTCCTTTCAAACGATGGCAGATTAGCATGTATTACTCATTATGGTTTACATGTTTTAGCTGCCATTATCATTCCCTTCCACCTTTCATCCAGCCTTCTTGAGGTTGGCCTGGAAGCAAGTATGTGGGACAAAATGTAAGGCTATATAGTCTTACTTTATATCATTGCTTTGTTTTAGTGAGTAATAGAGTAGATAGTATCCAGGAAGTATATTAACATTATGAAGCTTTAAAGAGCTTCATAAAATGTACTACTCTTCCGGTGACAATCCCAAGTCCATACACTAGAGTTGGGAATTTTAATTCATTCAAGTGAGCGCTCTCTTTAGTTCAGCTCAACAGAATGAACTATTTCATTCATTTAGTTCACTAGTTCATTTCAGCTTAACAGTTCACATGAGCTGTGAACTAAATAGATAATTTCAGTTCAAGTTGTAGTTTTAGTACAATCGGAGCGAATAATCGCGAAACTGGTATGATTTTTGCAGATGACTAAAGTGTTTTCGATACTGTGATATTTGTTTATACTAAATCGCCCTATTGAAATTCGGCGCTACGAAATAACTCCCAAATGAAATAACCCCCAAACAAGAATATGACATAACGCCCAATTAAATTACGAAAAATCTTTTGGGGATTATTTCATATTTTTTGGGTGGTATTTCATTCCCACTTTTGGGCATTATTTCATTATGAAATAATCCCCAAATGAAATAACCCCCAAAGAAATTTTGTTTGGGAAATATTTCTTTTTTTTGGCTTTTGGGGATTATTTCATTTTGTTAAAAAATCAATTTTTGTAAATTTGCTTCAATCGAAACCGCAATGAATACAGTTAGGATTGAATGAAACTAGTAGAAAAAGAAATTTGTTTCGTCATTCTCGGTTCTCGTTGAAATTTTGTCTAAGGTGCATGAATCCAGAAGATGATTTGTTTGAAAACTTCACTTATTTGGAGGAAGAGTGTGAAGAGGAGGAAGTAGAAACACCAGAAAAACGGCTAATTTAGAAGTGAAACTATGCGTTGTTTGTACTGTACAAGAGCCAAACATACTTCGGGTACCTTGTAAGCACATGAAAATCTGCAGTGAATTCGTTCTCAAGCTGCAGGCAAATGCAATTGCAAAAGAACATGAAAAGTTCGAATGTCCAGTTTGCCGTCAGGCAGTTATCGCTACAATACAAGTTGTCTTGTAATTTGTTTTTATATATTTGGACATGTGAAACTTCTATTCAATAAATAACAATTTTTTTCAATTCAATTCAATTTATTATTCATTATGGCATTACAGATTGATAGTTTAAAATATATACATTTAAAGAGTTCAGGGATCTTTCCCTTTTCTACTTAAGGTTAACATGCTATTTATATTTATATACTCTTCTTTTATCAATATTATAAGATTTACAGGTAAAAATTTGCAAAAAAACCTTTATGAATTATTTTTTTAACATATAATAAAACTTAAATACAAACTTAAACTACTTAATAAGAGGCCAGCTCGACAATATGATCGTATTCTGATTGGGAACACCTGGAGTAAAAATATAAAGACAATCTTTCTATTTTGGTTATCACAAGCTCCATTTCAGCTATTTGATGAAGTCTTCTTGTGGAGTATAACCTCGGAAGATCATAAATTAATTTCAACAATTTGTTTTGCAAAATTTGAAGTTTGGTCAAGTGACACTTAGCACTTTTTGCCCAGACAGGTGATGCATAAAACATGACAGCATGAAATATGGACTTCAATATTAACTTTTTGTTGTCAATGTTTAATTGTGAGTTTCTATTTATAAAGGGATAAAGATTTCTAATCAGTAAATTGCATTTGTTGACAATGTATGGTATGTGATCTTTAAATGTAAGTTTTGTATCCAAAAGTACACCTAAATATTTAACGTTATTTTCCCATTTGATTTCTGTATTGTTAATAATAAAGTTACTCTGAGGAATGAAGCATGCCTTGCGCTTACGTGTGAAGTATATGGCATGGTTTTTCTCACAGTTAATAGAAATTTTCCACTTTAAAAAATATTGTACTACATGTTCCAGAGCGATCTGCAGGTTTGCTAATATTTCTGAGTACAGTACACCAGAACTCAGGATTGCCGTATCGTCAGCAAAAATGGACATGATGCAATTATCCGAGGATGGAACATCAGCCGTGTAGATGTTGTATAATAATGGTGATAGACAAGATCCTTGGGGGCATCCAGCATTAATATGAAAAATCCCGGAAGATTTGTCACCAATGTGAACTCTAAAGGTTCTAGAAAATAGGAAACTGAACAATTTTGACTAATTCAGTAGGAAAATTAAACCGAATAAGTTTGTATATTAAGCCGTCATGCCATACCGAATCGAAAGCAGCCTTTATGTCTAATAAAATCATTCCGGATGATTTTTGACAACTGAAATTAGACTGAACAATGTTTCTTATCCGAATTAAGGGGTGGATGGTATTATGTTCCCTGCGGAAACCGAATTGTTGGTTCGGTAGAATACCATTCGATCCAGTAAACTCTGAAATTTTATTCTTTATTACTTTCTCAAGTAATTTGCTAACAGAAGAAAGTAGACTTATTGGGCGATAAGAATACGGTGAATCGGCTGGTTTGTTAGGTTTTTTTACGGAAATAACTTTAGCTTCCTTGAATTTACTTGGAAAGTAACCAAATTTGAGACATGCGTTTATAAAAACAGTCAAATATTTGATTCCTTTTTTAGGAAGAGACTTAAGACATTTATTGTTTATACCGTCCAACCCAGGTGATTTTTTATCCTTAAGATCTTTCAATATAGCTTTCATTGTTGGCATGTTAATTGAATGTTGGTCGCTTGCTTCGAAACTAGAATTAAAAGCATCAACACATGTTTTGACTAGAGATTCCGTGGCTTGGTCGCCGAAGACTGCGGAATGAGTATGATTTTCACAAAATGTTCGAGCTAATATTTCACACTTGTCGGTATTCGTACTGTAACGAAGATCGTTAATCTTTAATATTGGTATATTTTTCGACTTCTTCCTTAATATCTTTGTTAGCTTCCAAAAAGGGGAAGAGCCTTTATCAAATGAAGATAGCAAACGATTCCACGACACATTTCTAAAACTGCTGATTTCGTGCTTAATTACTGAATTTAAATACTTGAATTCAGAATAATCAAAAACATTTCTATGGCGTAACCAGTTTCTTCGATAGTGGTTCCGACTTCGAATTAGCGACTTTATATATGGAGGAAAAGGTTTTCTGTAGTTTCTGTTACGTGTTAGAGGAACACTATCATTAATTGCGCTTGAAACAACAGTAGTGAAGTGCTCAAGCATAGAGTCAATAAACTCACAGCCAGTTATTACATTATCTGTTGGGATTAAGAGATGTCTATTAATATATTGCGAAAATCGGAACCAATTAGCATATTTATAGTTACGTACCCTACAATCAGTATTAATACCTTTCGTTTTGACTTTTACTTTAACCGGAAGATGATCTGAACTCAGGTCGTTGATGACTTCAGCTGAGGACATGATTTCCATAGCATTTGTTAAAAATAAGTCTAGTGTTGAACCTTGACGATTTAATTGGGAAGGCACATAAGTACTCTCGGATGGATATATTATATCTAAGTTATAAGAATATTGTTTTTCATTCAAAATATTACCCCAACAATTTGCCCTTATACACCCCCAAGACTGATGTCATTTCTTATTTGGGGATTGTGGCATTATATTTGGGTTTTATTTCATTTTTTCTCTTGGGTCTTATTTCATATTTTTTGGGCGTTATTTCATTGGGGTTTATTTCGTTTGGGGGTTATTTCATTTGGGTGCTATTGCATATCGCCGTGAAGTTCGGCTTAATAATTGGGTTATTTCGTTTCGGAAATATTGGTGTTTCCGTATTTTTATACATTTTGGAATTAATGTTGTGATTAGCGCTGTAGTTATTGTGTAGAAGTTGTTTACATATCCATTCGACAAACATTGCAACATTAGAAATCTTTGTGCATATTGAGTGAGATAAAGAGGGCATGAACTAGAAACTGGCGGAGTGAACTGCACGACTGATATACAGAAAACTGCTGAAACAAGTAAACTACTGAAACAAAAGAGCGGAACAGTGGGAACCAGTTCATCTAGTTCACAAGAGTGAATCGTTCAATTGAACTCATAGACGAATACATACATATATACATTAATTCTCTCAATAAATTAAACGTCATATGTAGGTACGATGGAAAGTAAACATTCGATGGTGGAAAACATGGGTTCAATAATACCAGGTAGAGGCAATAGTAAACAACGTCCAACAAAGGAACAACAACCGAATTTCGTGTTTTTGTGGCAAACTAGTTGTGTTAAATACAATACAAATGTATACCAACGATAAAAGTCAACAAAAATGTTCAAAATACAATTAAATTTTTCAATTCTACACCAAAACGACATGAAAAAGTTAAGTGAACATAAGGGTTTTTCAATAAGAGCACTACAAAAGTTTTTTTTTAAATAAAACAAACCGGTTTTAGATACCAATGAAATTCTTTATTCCTGTGAAAGTACGTTCGATGCCCTTATGTATGGAACTCGATTTCTTTTGCATGGCCACCACGGGCACGCTTGCTGAAGTCCAGACACTGAACCCAATTTTCGACGGTTTTCAAGAAGCATAAATTGGCCGATACTGCTGCAATTTCACGTTCGATATTCGTACGAAGTTCATCAATCGTCGCTGGCTTGTTGGCATAGACCATAGACTTGACGTAGCCCCACAGGAAATAATCTAACGGCGTCAAATCGCACGACCGAGGCGGCCAATCGACTGGGCCATTTCGTGAGATAACACGTTCACCAAACTTGGTTTCCAATAAATTGATTGTGGCATTCGCGGTGTGGCTTGTGGCGCCGTCCTGTTGGAACCACATGTCCTCCAAGTCCATATTATCCATTTGGGGCGAAAAATATTCGGTAATCATTGAACGGTAGCGATTCGCATTCACAGTAATGTGCCGGTCTTGATCATCACGGAAGAAGTACGGCCCAATGCGCCGCCGGCCCATAAACCGCACCAAACCGTAGTTTTTTCGGGATGCAATGATGACTCATGGATTACGTGTGGATTGCTGTCTGACCAATAACGCATATTTTGCTTATTGACGAAGCCATTCAGCCAGAAATGCAATTCAGAAATTGGACGTAGCGCTCTTAAAGTTGAGGCTACTGACTCCAAATTTCGGTAGTAAATTTTAATAATTCCGACTCGTTGTTGGCTCGTATATCTTTCCAGGATGAAATGGCAAACCTTACTGAAGAGAAATGTCAAAAGAGCGGGAAAAAATATGGCGTCGTTTGGCTTCCCTATCTATCCATTTACTTTTGTAGCGTCTCTGTTGAAAAACTCTTTATTTTGTAACTCCACCTGGTGTAAGTTAATTTTAAATTTAATTTCTCTCATTTCCACAAACCTACAACGAAGAGTGTGAAATGAAACGTCAGATGAGAGCATAAATGTATCTATGTATGTATTCGTCTATGAATTGAACTAGTTCCTTCGTGAACTGCACTGAACATTTCTCATGCATAAAAATACGAAAATTTTTTCGTACAATGTACAACACTTTCGTGAATATATATCATATCATACCATGAAATTATTTTGGATATTTGAGACAGAACAACTCTCATCAGTGTTGCCAGTTTAACACTTTAAGTGCAACTCTAGGTCTATTTTTTGGCTTCTGCACTTTTTTTTAAAAAAATGCTAAATGCTTTTTAACAATGTTTGCCAACTTTTAACATTTCTCGCTTCAGTTTTAGCATTTTTTTTGTCGAAAAATTGAATTTTTTCTATAATGTATTGCTGTTTTTCGGAACTGAAATCTGAAATAATGCTTATTTTCAGCCAGGAACTATAACAAATATAAAATTGCCACGGGTGTGAATGGTAAATATGTACGTGAGTTGGCTTTTAAAAAATCCCTTACTGCAAAAGTATGTTGGTCCATACTTTTTATGAGCAATTTCATTAATTTTGATGTACGGAGAACATGACTCTAAAATACAGAAATAAACTTATGGATTTGTGAATTTGCCTCTAGCATCATTACTGCTCCAAATCGATTAGACGGTTCAACGGTCTAATTACTTTAATACGTTTAAAACACGGAAACCGCTTTTCGTTAAAGTGGTCACTTGTTTAGCCGTTTTTGAGTCTATATTTGAGTATTCCAAATTTGAATACGGCTTCCTAATTTTAGTCTTAAATGATATACATTTTCTAAGTTTATTATGGTTTTCGTGCATGAAATTCTACACAAAAATGTGCAATTTAATCTAAATTATTAATTTTGCATAAATTAATAACAAAAGTTCGCTTAGTTGCTGTCATATTATAAGTTTTTAATAAATCAAAAATTACATACAGTTTGTTATAATCGTACGATATATCACTCTAAGTTTCAGAAAGATCGGTCAAAATTGAGACAAGTAAACCTAAAATTAGTGAAGCAGTGTCAATGGATATCTCTGTGCCAACGCAGCAAGAAATTCGGTTTGCTATTCTTTTCGGATTTCGGCGTAAGCTCAAGCCTGTGGAAATATTTGGTGAATGCCAAACAGCGTTTGGAGTTTATGCGCCATCCCTTGTGACTATTTCAAAGTGGTTCCGGAGATTCCACACCGGTCATTTTTCTGTGGAAGACGAACCTCAAGAAGGCCGTCAAAAATCTGCGACTGACGATGTAAGTGTAGCGCTGGTGAAGTTTAAAATTGACGAAGATCCAAGATTGGCCCAGGAAATGATTGCTGAAGAATTGGCATCAACGCCATGGCTGTATCGCGAATTTTAAAAGATAATCTTGGATACACGAAAAAATCTGCACGATGGGTTCCTCGAATTTTAACTGAAGCTCAAACAGAGGCACGTGTGCGTTTTGCTCAATATTTTCTTGACAATTTCAAAACCGGAAAGTCTTCCACTTTTCAGAAAATTGTAACAGGTGATGAAGCATGGTTTTACAAGTACGATCCTGAAACCAAACAAAAAAGCATGGTATGGAGCCCAGTTTTTTCTACTCTATTAAGCGATCATTTGTTAGCCCCCTTGTATTTTTGTTTTCGCAACCGACAAACCTTTAATTACCCGTAGTATATTTGTCCATATTCAATAGCAGAGTGGCATGTGTAAAATATAATCTCATTACCAATTTAGGATGTGTTGTATTTTTGGAGTATTTATCATGACTTCCAGCCAATTGTCCGCTCAACATTTGAATGGGATGTACCAGAAGGAGTGGGGCCATAACATTTATTTTCAATCCCAAACTAAGTTTCTTTAAATACTAGCCAATGACAATATTGCATTGTGATCGGTAAAGGTTTACGGCAGTTACCATGTTCACCAGCCAGACAGACACAAGGGCATTGCTCAAGAGATTTTAAAAATCTCAAAACGAAATTGGACCACAGATACCTTAGGTATGACTCCTTCTATGCGTTAACTTTTCTCCGTATCAAATGATATATACTCGCATCCCTATGGGTAATGGTGTTCGATTATGTATGGACTACGAAAATGTATTTTTTATTGAATATAAGGCGTAAAGTGCCCGCAATACGACAATTGTTGATTATTTAATTTTTAGCAGTTTTTTTTTTTTTGCAAATTGCACTTTTTTTTTGGCATGTTTTTTGACAGCTTCTGGCAACACTGACTCTCATAGTTAAACACATACGGCCATGGTAGAATTATCTATTAGGTAGTCGCATTAGCAATTCCGTCGTTAAGCTGTCAAAATTAGCTGAATAGTGAAAACCACTATGTACACCAAATGTGAAAAATTTTATAAGATTGTCTTACTTGATACAGAGTCTATGCTATTAAATTGCATTTTGGTTGAAATTCTTTGAATTTTATTAACAAACAAAGAGAAACAAAATCGAATTTGGCAGCTTATTGACGGAAAAGATGAAAAAACCACGAAACAGCTGGGCTGACGCGTTTACCCGATAGATAATTTTACCATGCATACGGCCTTATTCATAAAAAGTTAGAAGGGGCTTGAGAGAAGATTTATCATAGAAAAAACGTCTGTCTTTTTATGAATTTGGCAGATACTGTCGCGTTCTCATAAGCAGGGTGGCCATAATCTCATTTATTACCAATTTGAATTTTTTACTATCGAACGATTCTTGCAAAAAGAGTATGGTCAGCCTAGCTAGAAAATATTTAAAAAAAAAAACAAAGAAGGCTTTGCTTTTTAAAGAAGAAAAATATTCCGTTTGTTTTTTTCTATTTTCAGTGCCTTTCAGTGTGAAGAGTGGTGCTTGCGTACTATGCCCGAAATAATAAAAAAGAAAAGTAAGTAAAATGAATTGTTATCTGTGCCAAATATTTCTGCCGAATGAAACATTTTTCTCAAAGCATTTCAGCCTAATGTATAATAAAAGCAATAGTTTACTTGGCTTTACTTGCACATACAACAATTGCGGTGAAAGAGTTTCAACTATAAGTGCTTTAAAGAGACATTTCCAAAGTCATTCGAAATTAGTTTCCGATGTCCTGATGAGATTCCAGGTGTATTTCAAGTGTTGATCATCCTACAACTAGTTCGCGTACGTAATATTCACAAAAGATTTTGTGAAACTAAAAAACGAATTTCGTGATCTTATAAAATAATTTTCGTACTGCTACGAAAGTTTTGAAAATAATACAAAAAAATTGTAACTCATTCGTACGAAAGTTTTTCGTACATTGTACGAAATTCTGAGTGGCTTCAAAACCACGAATAGTTTCGTACAATGTACTACGATTTTTGTGTATTTTACATACGAAAAATTTTGAGTGTACAAAACTCAACCATACACAATGCTAAGGCCCCTTCAAAGGCATACTTTGTAGATAAGGCATTTGGAGGAGTTGGAGTTCAATCCTTTATCCTCTGCAGTCGCAATGGGCTTGCGATCGTCATTGCTTTTGTAATGTCAGGCCTAGCCTTTTCTGTTACTTCTACATGTTTTAGGGGCTCTACGAAAAAACCCCCGAGTGAAATAACCCCCAAACGAGAAATGAAATAATCCCCAATGAAATAAGCCGCCAAGAAAATGAAATAACTCCCAATGAAATAACAACCAAATAACAATGAAATAAACTCCAAATCAAAAACGAAATAACCCCCCATCATTTGGGAGTTATGTCATATGAAATAACCCGTAACAAAATAATGAAATAACCCCCAATGAAGAAGGGCATTTCAATAACAATAACCAAATTATAAACCAAATGAAATAACCCTCGAATTTAAAATATTGTTGGGTGATATTTCATTGGGGTTTATATCTTAATTTAGAAACCCCAATTGGAAAATGAAATAAGCCCAAAAAAAAAAATAAATAAACCCCAAATAATTTGGTAGTTATTTCATATGACGTAAATCCCAAAAATGTATGAAAATATTTAGGGGTTATTTCATTCCTCGTTTGGGGGTTATTTCACTCGGGGATTATTTCGTAGAGCCGTTTTAGGGATAACCTTCCGAAGATGTAACGTGGGAAACTCAAGCTTCCTTTTTCTTGTGTAATATAAATATTCATCGATAGACTTTGTCAGTCTTCCTCCGATTCGATCAGTAGATGTGTGGGCTTTTTCTTTCCATAGATTGTAAATTCAATTGATTTCCATAAAGTTTTCCTTTGTGCGATTGGAGTCTTGTCATGTTCGCTTAATAGATATATAAATACTGTGAAGTCTGGTTTTGGGAAAACGTCTAATTATTTTATTATATACAATACAAACGGAACGAAACAATATGGCGAAAACGGCTAAGGCACAGAACTTTTCGAAAATTCTAAAAACGACCTGAATATGAGGTTTTTTATTTTATTTTCGGTAAAATATTCAGGTTTTTTATTTTATTTTCGTTAAAATATTAACTTCATTTCAAACCTCTCTTCAATTTTTCAATTGTATTTATTTCCACTGAATTTCTTTAATTATAAGTACATGATTATAATGACCCTGTGTGTGTGTGTGTATATTACATTATTCCTTTTATAAGCTGTGCTATTTCCCTTATGATCCCTTCTGATTTATTCTACATACACTCCGGTTCACTTATTTAAAAGTACTAGAAATTCCATATTCAGCAGCCTGTATCTTTTGCAACTTGTAACCGATTGCAGAATTTTAAAATGGAAA
Source organism: Phaonia tiefii (assembly GCA_963931995.1). Classification (NCBI taxonomy): domain Eukaryota; kingdom Metazoa; phylum Arthropoda; class Insecta; order Diptera; family Muscidae; genus Phaonia; species Phaonia tiefii. The sequence continues at coordinate 177,567,339 of OZ008367.1, read as the reverse complement.
TGGAAGCTAGACATCTTGAGATATAAAAAATATCATGACAATAGTGGTTTCTTAACTAAAGAACTATTTTGAGCAATTTAAAAAAAAATAAAAAATGTGCTATTTTGTTGGTTCACTTGAATAAAGGCACACTAATTTTAATGAAACACTATTTTTCTTGTTTTTTTTAAATTTATTGTACTTTTTTTAAGAACTATTGGTAATGGATACAGCCCCCTTTGTTTTTAATAACTTCAAATATACCTGTTTTCATTGAGAGATAAAGATAATTTATGTAATCCAACGGAATTTGTTTCCAAGCATCCTTAATGGCCTGAATTAGTGACTGCTAGTCATCAAATTGTCTACCTTTTTCATAGACCTTACGAGATAACCAACCCCAAACATTTTCGATAATGTTCAGATCTGGCGAATATCCTGTTATCCTGTTCCAACATCCAAGATATGGGACCAAATAGTTCACTGAAGTTCGGAAAAGCCGATTCCAATAACGTTCAAAATCGCTGGTGCCATAGTACGTAACACCATAACGCCCCCCCACCCGGCTGTCATGTCGGTTCAAAAAACGCTTTTCTTTGCGCAGATCATAGAAATAATAGTTGTAGCCATCAGGCCCATCCAAATTAAACTTCTTCTCATCCGTAAATACAACGGTTCTTCAGTTATTTACATGCCCTCTTGGCTGCACATCCCATACCATGTAGTCTCTTGCGAATTGAAGCCGCTTATCCTTACGAGGAACATTAAGTGGCGGCTTTTTTATAATTTCAGGTATTTAAGATACCCACAGCTCTTAATTACTCTGCACACTGATGACTTGCTCGCTTCCACTCCCGCTTGAGCTCTTATTTTTGGAAAGGATAAGGCAGAATTACCAGCAATTCTGATGATTTTTCTTTTCTCATACGAAAAATGAGTGGCAGTCGGTGGTGCAATGATGGGTAGTGTGCACGCCTGTTGTACTTGAGATCCTGGGTTCGATACCTCCTCTGACCACCTTAAAATTTATTTCGACGGCGGTGACCTCGCATAGTGACGGCGACACTATCGAGTATTTAGCCATGAAAATGCTTCTCAAAAATACCATTCGGAACCGGTGTAAAACTGTAGGTCCCAATCAGTGAGTATAAAAAAAGTAGAAATCGCACATGTCAGAGGTTGTGAGAAGCTCTCCCCGATTCCTTCGTGGGATGTTATGGGAAACCATTTTTTTTTTTAGATAAAGACAATGAAACCCTTCCCTTAAAATTTTTCCATACCCATAGGGGTCCTTGATGTAATTGTCGACAACTGTTAGGCTTCGTCCAATTTTTTTTAGCTATTGGGCGGTTAGAATATCCTTCAGAACGTTAAACATCGATTTTAGTTTTTTCCTATACTTTTAAAATTGTTTGTTTTGCCATTTTGACTCGTAAAATGATTAAGATGTAATAAATTGTAATAAACAAACGCTCCCTATAAAAAATCATCGCTTACTTTAAAAATAATAAAAAAAAGTGAACCAAACAAAAAATAGCACATTTTTGGATTTTTTTTATAAATTGCTCAAAAAACGTTCTTTAGTTATGAAACCACTATTTTCATGATTTTCTTTCATATCTCAAGATTTTAAGATTCCATTTCCATTTTAAATTTCTGGAATCGATTACAAATTGCAAAAGATACAGGCTGCTGAATATGGAATTTTTAGTGCCTTTAAATAAGTGTATATAGTATGATTCAAATATCGGGGTTTTCAATAAGAGTGCTACAAAAGTTTTTTTTTAAATAAAACAAAACCGGTTTTAGATACCAATGAAATTCTTTATTCCTGTGAAAGTACGTTCGATGCCATTATGTATGGAACTCGATTTCTTTTGCATGGCCACCATGGGCACGCTTGCAGAAGTCCAGACGCTGAACCCAATTTTCGACGGGTTTCAAGCATAAATCGGCCGACACTGCTGCAATTTTACGTTCGATATTCGTACGAAGTTCATGAATCGTCGCTGGCTTGTTGGCATAGACCATAGACTTGACGTAGCCCCACAGGAAATAATCTAACGGCGTAAAATCGCACGACCGAGGCGGCCAATCGACTAGGCCATTTCGTGAGATAACACGTTCACCACACTTGGTTTCCAATAAATTGATTGTGGCATTCGCTGTGTGGCTTGTGGCGCCATCCTGTTGGAACCACATGTCCTCCAAGTCCATATTATCCAATTGAGGCCAAAAATATTCGGTTATCATTGAACGGTAGCGATTCGCATTCACAGTAATGTGCCGGTCTTGATCATCACGGAAGAAGTACGGCCCAATGACCCCGCCGGCCCATAAACCGCACCAAACCGTAATTTTTTCGGGCTGCAATGATGACTCATGGATTACGTGTGGATTGCTGTCTGACCAATAACGCATATTTTGCTTATTGACGAAGCCATTCACCCAGAAATGAGCCTCATCGCTGGAGATGATTGAGGCCACAGAAGTTGAGGCCACTGACTCCAAATTTCGGTAGTAAATTTTAATAATTTCGACTCGTTGTTGGCTCGTATATCGTTCCATGATGAAATGGCAAACCTTACGGAAGAGAAATGTCAAAAGAGGGGGAAAAAATATGGCGTCGTTTGCTGTCCCTATCGATTTACTTTTGTAGCGTCTCTGTTGAAAAACCCTTAACTTAGTCAGTTTGATGGACTTAATTACCACCCCAAACAGTTGTCTTGGCCGAATGAAGTTGCTGCTGTTGCAACTCTTCGGGATGCTCTTTCCTGCGGAAATTTTACTTATAGACTTTGCTGAATAAAATGTTGCTCGAAAACGACGGACTTTCTTTTCAAGAGCTTATAGATTGACGCTGTGGCTAGCGTAGTCTTTCCATGATGAAATATCAAACGATACCGAACAAAAGTACCTTGGCAGTTTGAGTGTTTGATCTGTTATAAAATTCCTACTGGAGAAGGACCTCTAACCGAACAACCCGATATATAGCTCTCTAAAAGCCACGAGGGCGAAAGCATAGCTCGTCAATGTATGGCTGATATTTGGAAATGAACTTGGCACGCGGCTTGCAGGCCTTACGCGTTCAAAAGAAGGCCAATCGGAAGGCCTCCTAAGTCATGTTTTCTGTTCCTGAAGTGCGTGAGAATGTTCGTGTGAGTGGCTATTGTCATGTCATTTTTATGTTGTTTTATGCCTTTTACTATCGTCCCTTAGCTAGTGTGTGCGTGAGTAAGTCCATCATCCTTGTTGTTCTCCTCGCCTCTTTTAGGCTTTGTGTAAATGATACTAGTTGCGACTCTATTTTTTCCTTTTTTGTGCCAGTTCTTATAACCTTTTTATGTTATACATTTTTTGTTTTCTGTTTAAACCCTACGCTACAGAAAACTTTAAGTTAGTGCTGATGTTGGTAACGCAGAGAAATTAGTATACTAATAGTTATACATTGTGGCAGACGGTGGTGCAATGGTTAGTGTGCGCGGCACTTGTAACTATATGAGAAGTTGGGTTTTATTCCTGCTCTGAGCAATTTAAGTTTTTTCAACGACGCATTACTGAAAATACAAAGGAGCATACATGTGTCTAATGGCGATTTCGTTTCTAATAAAAAATTCAAAATTTTTTCTACTTCAAAGTGCAAAATTATAGTATTTTCTGCTCTCGCAGCAAGTGACAATTGTGAATGTTGCCCGATAAAAAGGCTCATGTTCGGTCATGTGGTGTTATTTCGCGACCTTAGAACAACAAGGTTCTAACTGACAATTTTTGATAAAATCATCAAGACATCATATCGAACTAAATTGGGTATAACCTTTCGATTACTGGTATGAATATGAAGATATCTCTTACCATTTACGAGACACCCAATGTAACAAATTTCTAACTTCGTATTTTTCCATACTAATTTGGTTAATCACAAACATTCAATCTTGTTTTTCTCAAAACATACTTTGGTGTACTTAGAACCTTGTTGATCTAAGTTTGCGATTTAGCCTCGCTAAGGTAATTTTTCTACCTGTTATGTGGGGCGCTAAGCGATTTTAAGCGGCTTTACTGTAAATTGCTTAACTTCTCAAACGAAGTGGGCGAACTTTTAACGGGAATAAGAAAAATATACTAATTGTTTTTGTAAATAAAACATTTTAAAAAGCATAAGGAAGAATACAGCTGTAAGAAAGTGCAATATTTCTATGTTATTTTCTCACGCTAATAAAGGTACAACTTTGAAGGGGTGATGCAACATTTTGTAATACAAGGGCAATATCATTTTTAGAATCGAAATCACGATAAATAATAAGATAACAATTTGTCTGCACAAGTAAGAAATATATTCGATTTTCATTGGTAGCAATGAGGAAGATAGCACGTCATGCGATAAGAATACTGTTACCAAGGGATATAGGACAACTTGGCATATGCTATTCTTAGGCTCACTGGTTGGGATCTGTAGTTCTACACAGCTTACCATTAGTGCTGCTTTTATGCAATGAAAGAAACAAGCTTCGTCCATGGGATGAAACATTTTCGTTATAGGGTTTACATTGCTACATTGAACATTTGTGTGCATCCGGCATGTCGACGTTACTGCAACGAAACATATCATACCATAACAATTATTTGTGAACTGCAAGAAATAAATATTCGTTGTTACACTGAACTCTGCACGCTGAAAAATATCAGCCCCACCAACATATTGCAGGAATCATGTACATGTTTGCAAGCATTGCTTTCCTGAATGGAAGATCTGCTGCTTTTATTTCTTTATGCTGACAGGCAGGAATGTTTTCAGCAGTTTTCAACAAACAACACCACATTTGGGTCACAAATGCATACATATATTATAACCTATTAATCGTTGAACCCCAAATATGTTATATTGAACAGCAAACACAATATGTTTGGCCACAAGTATACTATATTTGCGACAAGCTACAAACACGTTATAGTTGCATCCAAACAACAAAAAAAGACAAATTTTTCTGCGTGTGTCGTTTAAAAGTGTTAAGGTACCCCATAATTGGCAGTACTATCCTCTTTGGGTTATTCATAAAACCCACCATGCTGGTCTACTGTTTTGCCAGATAGCATCTACTTTATGTACCAGCTATTTTCCTATCCAAATGACATCTATGTGAGAGACAGTTACATTTTGACTTATGTATATGATCGGTCACTTTACTGTCCACAAATTACCTATGGCCGAGTAAATCTTCACATTACTGTCCCTTTGGGTAGCAGAAAGGAGACGGTTGACTTTTATCTGTCTCCTTGTGTCGCAGTGAGGAGACAGTTTGCGTTTATCTGTCTCCTTGATTCGCAGGCAGATGTAAGTCGACACTTTTGTGTTTCATTATATCGGAGCGAGAAGACAGTTGAAAAAATCCAATGAGTGTTCGAACTCACGGGCGATGTGTTATCACCTTTCAGTTACACGGTACCTGTTCGATTTCTATGAACACATTAGTAAATGTTACATTGAAAACAACAGCGTTCAATCATATGATCACGTTACATTTAATTAATATTATTACTTAAAATTATTTAAAGACCAGTGCAAGCACACGCGTCATTATTTTCTTGCTTAATACTTTTTGTTTTATTCCCACAAAAAAACAAAGAGAATGCAAAGCAACACACACATGAAAATACATACATTGTAGTTCACACAATTTTCGTTGCTCTCTTGCTATATCATTTTTGTATACGTATAATGCGTCATTATTCTCTTTGCTCTAAGAGTGCTCCGCACCCACACAACACAACTATTCGCTGCCGCTACATCAGTGTGTTTTTTTCGCGGTCTAACAATCTGCTTTTCGCAGTCGGACAAATCTGTGTTCTATATAGGGGTGGGTCACCCTTATCATCTAGGGGTATGGAAAATATATGTTGGCCGAATGTGAGACCTACCCGATATGCACACAAAATTTCATACAAATCGATCCAGCCGTTTCGGAGGAGTTTAACGCCAAACAATCTGTGTGAACGCAGTCGGACAATCTGTGTGATCGAAGTCGGACAATCTGTGAGATCGCAGTCGGTCAAGCTGTGTTTGGATGTATTCACTATGTGAATTTAGTCCCTACCCAGCTAGCATTTGAATGTTTGTTTCACGATCACGATTGTTTCGCGACTGGATTTCCAATCGTCACCACGATTGTCGGAGCAGAATTATATTTTTCTCTGCTTTTAAGACTTTGTGCTCACGATTTGTTTTTGTGTTTACTTTGTGTCACAGTCTTACATGTAGTTTTCTTATTGTTGTCTTACTTCTTCCCGCATACTCCACCGAACTCGTGTTTTGCAAGGAGAATTTAATTATGTCTCTCTGAAATTCTAACGGGTTTTCCAATATCTGCTCAGCAGAAAAAGAAAAAGATTCTGCTCATCGTCGACGATTGGATTTTGCTCATCGTCGACGATTGGAAAGTAAGAGTCGCCGTCTTGACACAGTTACTTCAGTTGCTCTGAACGTGCGCGATTGGAATACGACATCGCGCACGATTACTTTAATCGTCGGCTCCGATCGTGAAAGAGTCGTGCACGATTGAAAATGCTAGCTGGGTACCCACGTCTATTGATGTTAACACATCAAAAATGTATGTACGTGTACGCCATTTCACTTCCTTACGGATGCTTTTAGATCGTTTTGTGGGCAGAATTGAGAGAATCAATTGTTACTAGGCACAAAATCGATGTACTAAAGTAGACAGTCAGAATTTGTCTTCACTCGAATGCCAACAAACAAAACGATTGAAGCCTTAATCATTATCTGATCTCTCTCTCTCTCTCTCTTACTGTCTTCATTGAATATTTCAATACACGTGCAGCTTTTTGATAGTGTAATTGTACATAACTAAACCATGTTGAAGTAAAATTACATAAACTATGCAAAAAGTATGAACTAATGAGATAGAAATGCAGGAGATAGAAATGCATTTGGGTGAATTGTTACCACTTTATGGTTCTCTTTTAAGAGGGTTGCCAAATTGCGCACATCTACTGGTCGTTTACTTCAAAAGGGATATACAAGTAGAGAAGAAAAAACCGGTGCAATTTGGCAACCCTCGTACCATCCATAGAAAGGCAGGCAAGAGCTTCTCACAAAGAGTGAGCGGTGCGTTTTCTAGTTTTACACTCACTGATTGGGACCTACAGTGTTTACACAGGTTCCGAGCAGGGTTTGGAAAACTTTTTCACTGCTTCCTACTCGATAGTGTCGCCGTCACATAGCGGAGCCATCATCGTGGAAGGGAATGTAAGGTGGTCAGAGCTGGAATCGAACGTATATTACCATGTAGAAGAATCACGCACACTAACCTTTGCCATGTTCGCAAACCATTTAAATATTGCTCGCATTTATGTTTGAAACATTATTTTTTGGAAATTTTTCCCTAACCATTGCTTTGATGGCCTATACTTAGGATCATACATGGGGTTTTTTAATTTGCATTGGATTTTAAATTGCATTACTTTATCTAATGCAAATGCAAAAGAATTACCATTCTTCGCAATGGCAATTACAAAATTTTCAATTTGCATTTGCTCAGGCAAGCCAATTGTAATGAAATATGGGAATGCTTTTAATTATTTTGAATTTGTTTAACTGCTGTCAATTCTGTTTTTAAAGTATTTTACATGTAGAGGTTTGTGATTTCGATAGGTATTGCCTCGTAGTACTTTCAAATTCATAAACCTATACTGTATAAAATATTGGAAAACCAAAATTGCCAGATATGAGGAAATGCTTTGAATATAAGTACAATTGCCAATGGTATTCAAGTTCTTTGAATTTGCATTTGGACAGGAAATTCAAATTAAACAACAAATTATAATTGTCATATAATTAATTTTCCCCATGTATTGCTAAGGATGCAATTTTCTATGACGCGATCATACATTTCATTTGGTGAATGACGCTAGTAATGTTAGCTTCTTATTCCTGAATCGTAGCCGGTTTATCCATGTAGACTTTGAACTGTACGTAACCCCAAAGGGACAAGTCTACAGGTGTGACCTATGTCCAGGGAGGGAAATTAACAGAATTATTTTTTATATAGGCTGTGTAGCCGTCTTGTAAGAACTAAATTTTACTAGCTTAAATTTCAGGTTGTAAACACTCCGTTATCACGGCACGATAATGGGTGACATTCAAAATAACGTTCCAGTCGGATTCACCTTTGAAGAAACCAGCTTGTAAATCATCCGGTTAAGGCAACTCCGCAATGTAGCATATTTGAAATCGATCAGGGAACAGTGCTTCCAATAATCGTGCATTTGTCGACTACTCGAAAGTGGCATCACTATTTGCTCAGAAATACTACAACCAAACCGGAAAAGGATTCCTGGAACAAATAACTTCCTTGAATGTAGAGATATTTGAAAGTTAGGGTCTGGAGTCTATTCTAGGGAACTAGGGTTGTATTCCTCTCGTAGGCTGACCGATCATTGTAGCATGTATCAAGGAGAAATTTTGACCATTAGGATATGGAATAGTCCAACAATGATTGGTTTCAATAGCCTTTCTCGCCGGCAGGCGGTAATTAATTCCATGGAATCAGTTACATCGCTTGAGAAGATGAAAAGAAAACTATTATTTAACGATAACAGGACACAGCAGTGTTAGAGACTTCACTCGCAATTCGGTTACTGGCGGGGTTTGCTACTATCGGTTCTGTGGGGACGAGGAAGAAATTGAGACCATTGATCGCCCCTTTGCCCAGTGTCTAGCTCTACAATATGGAAATCCTTACTAGCATACGTTTTTCTTCACATATGGTGGATAACGTGGGCTTTTTTGAGTTTACCTGGGGTGGGACCATTGCCCGTGGAATTGTACACTAACCTCTTGCCTTTTTAAAAAAAGACTGTGTTCCCTTTAAATTCCATGAATAGATTGAAGACAGGTCTTACAGCCAGTGAGCTGTGCGCTTTATAGTTTTACAGTTTTACACCGATTTTGAAGGGTGTATGGAGTTAATCTAATCGGGATTAGTTAATCTGCCTTTTATAAGGTTCATAAACTAAGTAGCTACATTCTGTGTATGTTGTACATTTATACATACATTCATATACATAAACGTATATTCTCCTTTGTATGTTACTGCTTTATTCTAAATCTTTCCAAACATCTATCTATTATGGCCCATCCTCCTTTCCGTCCTTTCCGTTTCACACGACAATCACAATGAGTGGACTGTTTGACAAGCATGCGCACGGTGAAAAATCTATATTTTTGATGTGTTAACATCTATAGGCACGGCTAGGGCAATCTATCAAAGTCAGCACATGCAAACAACACACAGCGTTGGCATCACATACGTGGTTGTTGTACAACAGTGGTCTCTGCCTGAAAATAAGTATGATAGTACTGATGTAGCGGCAGCGAACAAACAAGCAAGTTGTCGCCACCAAAGAGTATTGAATAGTATAGAGAACTCATGGAACGAATTGTATGGCCCAAAAGCACTGGCGATATCTGGCGAATGATTCAAAATGTCCTACTCTCTTTTTGTCATAACTTGGTCCCTTCATAATTTTGAAGTGCAACATTGATATATTCTATAAAGAGATTAAGACTCGTTTATGCACTTTTACTCAGACTCTCTATATGCGAGCGGAAAAAAAGTGCACTAAGTTCTCTATACTATTCAATACTTCAAAACAGAGCGACGCTGTTTATGACAAAACATAGACATTTATTTCAGTGAGCTAAATATTGCTTTTTATCTAGTTGTATGATAGCATTCAAACAAGCAGGTTGTTGTCGCTCTGTTTATGACAAAACAAAAACAATTATTTCACTGAGCTATATATTGCTTTATTTGTTTTAACCGTATTGCATCTAATGTTAAAGCAGATGTACGAAAAAACAAAGTACAATAGCAAAAGAGCGTTCAGCACAAAAACTATTCTTTTTTTGACGTAGAATACGTCTTACCTTACCGTATGAGGAGTCATGTCTGGTTTTTATTGTTGTAATCTTTATTTCATTGAATTTGAGGAAACGGCTAGATGAATTTTTTTAAAATTTTTTTGTAGGTAAATGAAGATGTTATCTTTCGTTTGATATACATTTCATATTGGTTGATATATTTCTAGTATTTTAATTTCTCAAATGAAAATTGTTTAAACACATACACTCAAACATATGTGTGGTGTTTGGTTGAGTGTTTTTGGTTGCTCAACATTGCTTAGGAACATGTATCTAGTAAAAAGTGAAACGAACAGCAAGCTAATGTTGCTTGGCAACATGTATCTAGTAAAAAGTGAAACAAACAGTAAGCTAACGTAATAAAGCTTTTTTGCGAAAGCTTCAATAAAGCTGTTGTAACATTAATTTTGAATTGTAAAGCGTAAAGCTTTCACACAACGCTCGAATGCTAATGCGAAGACTCGATAAGGTAAACCTTTTTTAATATTAGGGTGGCCCTCTCAACATTCGCAGAACTTATTTCAATAAAAATATTAATTAAAATACATAAATTAAATTAAGTTTAAAAAAATTGAACATAATATTTTTTTTTAAACGGACTTGAATCAAATGCCGTTGGTAAATATAAAAATTACAGCAGACAGTTGTCCGAGGCCTTCGGACTGTCCCTGCAAGCTGTGTCAGAGACACGGCCATTAAGTTTAACGTAGAATACGCCATCCGATAAGACAGAAAACATATATAACAATAAATGATAAATAATATAAGCAAATGAATTTATTGTTATATATGTTTTCTGTCTTATCGGATGGCGTATTCGACGTTAAACTTAATGGCCGTGTCTCTGACACAGCCTGCAGGGACAGTCCGTGGCCGAAGGCCTCGGACAACTGTCTGCTGTAATTTTTTATTTTCCAATGTAACATTTACTAATGTGTTCATAGAAATTGAACAGGTACCGTGTAACAAAAATGTGTTAACCATCGCCCACGAGTTCGAACAGTCCTCGGTTTTTATTATTTGGTTTCAAAAATTGAACGCGTTTGTAGTTTGTCGCAAATATAGTACAATTTTACAGGTTGGATACACAAAGATTAATATGCTGTAACATATAAGTATGTGTTGGTGACCCAAATGTTTTTTGTTTTTGTTGAAACCTTCTGAAACGGGACAGACAGCAAAGGAGCAAAAAAGCAGCAGATCTTCAATTCATGAAAACAATGTTTGAATAATGTTAATAATGCATAATGTTTCAGGGACCGGGTTTTCAGCGTGCAGCCATCGACGTGACATTTACGTGTCCTTATCCTAACCTAACCTTAATAACCTAAGATTTTTATAAAATTACAAAATTTCATAATTATCTATGACAAAAGAAAAAGGGCATGTTGACGCTTTAGCATTGATTTTTTCGATTTAGCTGCTGGTGTGTGGTATTCATCATTCGGTCTTGACTTTCTGTACTCTACGTTAATGGCTGGTCCACATCACGTAGGACCAACTGAACACGTGTCCAACATTCGTACGTTCCACTTGCCTATTTATTAATTTATGTCATAAATGAAGATATAAAACATTTGTGTTTCTTTGTCATTGGCATTTGTGTTGCTGTAATTAAAATTGTTTCATACATTTTCCACATTATGCCATTGTTTGTTTGTGAAAAGTATCCTCTTCCTTGTTTGGTAAAAAAAAAATTCTCCCGTTACATGTGAAACCATCATCAGCATCATTATCATCATTATCATTAACATTCATTGTGACTAATTTGTGGCTCCATTTTAATTGAAGCCAATACAAATAAAAATGTAATGGAATATTAATGACATAATTTCAGAAGCAGAGCGATGCTTAATTTGACTTTATGCCGCAATTACGGGAACAATAAAGTGGGCAGCCTATCGAAGCATAGCCAGAGCCATATCTACTATATTCCTCATTGTGACTTGCTGCCTTCGCCTTAATTTTTTAACGGATTTAAATTTCCTTTGTTTCTGTGATTTTAGAGCAATTTACACTACTCCTGGTAATAATTTTCTATTTTCAAAATTATAAACGACTCACATGTGTTTCACTATCAATTAAATCGTAATATAACAACCCTATACTAACAAATTTGCTTGCTGTCGGATTTGCCGTTGATTAAAAGGTAGCAACATCAACTCTAACGCACCTATTTTTTTAGATTTTTGTTTTTGTTTTTAACGTAAGAGGAAACCCAAATTTTAAGCATCGAGAAACAAAAGCTGCATTACTATTGTTATAAATGTAATGCAGATGGGGTGTGGGGGTTTTCGCATTGTGTCCGAAGCTATTTGTAGCGATTCTTTTTAGACCTTAGGCTATGTATCGCCTGTTAATGCCACCAGCCACGCGTGTAATTGTAGCTAAAGTAAGACGACGATTAGTCGAGCAACCAGCTTATAATGCTAAACAGGGATGAAAATATTCATCACCCCAACAACTTTTGTCATCGAAAGTGAGCTGACGTACAGTTTTATTCCCGCTACGAAAATGTGTTCATCACTGTGATGAAAGTATGTTGTTGCTGCAATGAATATGATTCGTTATTGCAATGGATTTGTGTCGTTGCTACAATGAATTTGTTTCATTACTGCAATGAATTGGTTTCGTTGTTGCAAAGAATAAGTATCTTTCTTGCAATGAAATTCATTCATTGCTGCAACGAATTTGTTTGCGTGTTTGGAATGAATTTCATTGCTGCTATAAACTTGTTTCATTGCTCTCCTCCACCTCTTCATCACCGCAGCTGCTATATTACTGTTGTTCTGGGAATCCATTTCTAACCACGTGTCTATCCAAGAATTCACAGATATTAGCGTATAGATATTATGCCTAGGGGTGGGTATTAGGTTTTTTGCACGATTCTGGTCATAACTTGCCTGGTAATCCTGAAATTTGTAACTGCAGACCATTTACCATTTGTTAATCTGAGAGTTTGGTCTTGACACATGAGCTTGCACTTGAGCTAGAAAGTTTTACATGCTTCATATCCAATAAACTAAGTAAGGTGTAGCCTATTCAGATCTAGCCACACATCCACTCTATCGTTCTCGGCAGGGTTCTTGTGCTCCGGCATCCATATAAGGTGAATATTAAACTGACTAACTATCTCATTTGATGATGCGGATTACTCGCAAGGAATTATTGAAGCCAGCAATACGGGCGGCAGAGATATCTGATTGTAAAAGTAGATGTCGATAGTTACGGCGGTGAAGATTGTTCGTCTCGGTCAGAGTGCGACTTCGCCGATTGCCGTGACTTCTAAGTGAACACAACACTAAAATATTCCGGTAGCCTCTGTGGAAGATCTGGTCCTACCTATTTAAAATAGACTCCAAAGCCGACGATGTCATCTAGTTTGGATGGAACCATGAGCGTAGAAGCCGAAACATCTTCCATTAACTGGTATGCAAGCCATTCCGTCTCTTGTCTGTTGCAGTCATGAGTGGAGAGGATTCTTTCAAAGGTAGACGTGGGTCACTTCTAACATGAATAGTTGAAATCGTCCCGTGACTATAGGGCCTGGTGAGTCATCCCGAATAATATCTTAAGGGGATTGCTAACATTGCCGCCATTTTCCTGCCCATCAAATTTAGATGTAACAGTGGAAGGATAACTACGAAACTTTCGGTAGACCACCCGTGAGATAAACCATTGTCATTCTCTTCAACTTTGTCAACAAGCGTAGGCAGGTGGATGTTCCGAGCAACGGCCACCAAGCGGCAATGCCTGGGGCAATATCGTGCGCACAGTAACAGTAACTGTATAGTCAAATAGGGTGGGGCAAAAAAAACAAAGTTTGTCAAAATCTTGCTCCCCAGGCATTTTCCCATTTCATTTATCAATATAAATGACCATAAAATAGAATCAGCTCTATTGGAGTACTCTAAGCCTTGCTCCTGGCATCTGGTCTTTTTACCATAATAAAGGAAACGCGAACAATAGATAATCAACGTAATCTGGTATTTATTACATGCCCAAAAGATATATAATGACAGTTGGCTCCACGTTTTCAAGAATCATTACAACATACTGATTACTGAAACACTTTTATATGAAAGAGTTTGATGCTATGAAACAAAAACATATAACAGAACAAACACTTTATAGGTTTTGGAAAATTAATACGGATGTCGTTGAGGTTTACACATTTTTAAGAGTCTGTTTTTTGAAGTCTGGAATTGGTAAAGATACTGCCTCTTTACTTCATTCTTTGTAATGTTGTGGGCACAATCTTGGATAAGCTTAACCGCTCTTTCTGACAGGTCGTTAACTACTTTAACATGTCCTGGTAAGCAGTGTCTCCCTCTCATTGACTAGGTGGTTTGGTCAACCAGTCAGAGCTGAATCCAAGCGTTTGAAATAGCAACCATGACTTGGGTCCAATTAAGGATACTAATTTGGAAGATGAATTCAGTGTGGGGAATACAGGAACTCCTAATTCCAATAGTTCAGAATGAGAAGGCTTCACTTGCGTAGTTGGCACTCAATTTTCCGTTTCTCTGCTTCAGCTACAAAGCAGTGCTCTGAGCAGAAGACAATTTCAAGCGGTCAGACTTTTGTACGATTCTTGCAGCTTTTAGTGGATTACGTGGGAGCTCCAAGGGCACTTTTGCTCGGCGTTTGGGTGGTTGATAACTAGAACAGGAAGGGATTTCAAAATCTGCATCAGGGTCAGGGTTATTTTCGAGACTATTGAGAGTGTGGGCATTATCACTTTCCTCCTCATTCTTATTCAGATCTTTCTTGCGTTGGTCCTCTACTTTTTGCCTTGCTGATTCCAGTGATTCCCTTTCTAACTTATTATTTACTTTCTTGGAATATTTCTTATCTTCTGTGCCAAATAAAGCCTTCTTTCCAACTTTCACGGCTGTGAGAAATTGTATGTCTTCATTTTTCTGACTTGGTAAGCGAAATCGATCTGTCTCTATCTTGTGCTCTGCATCTCGATGCGCCACAAAGAAATAGTTCTTCATATCATCAACAAAGCTCTGCTCCTTCTTCTCATTAGATTTAAGTCCCTTGTGTTTCTTGATAACTCTGTAACTCTCATATAGATCAAGTATTTTAGGCTTCACTTTGTCTTTCCGTTGACTTTCGATTTCTGCCTTTGTCCATTTGATTTGTACTTCCGCACACATTTTATCTGCGATCGCACTGTTGAAATTAATAAATTTCTCGTGTTTCATCGGTCCATCCTTAAGGTAACAGAAATATCGTAATACATCTCCTTTTGTTGGTATTCTTGAAGTAATTCACTGATGTTTTTGCCTAAAAACCACAGTTCAGTTTCGGAACGGAGAGTGGGGGTTTCTGCACACTTTGCCATTTTATGGTCACTCGTCACTGTCTCGTCAGTGAAGAACTGAAGTTTGACTAATTTGAAGTTTTGCCAGTATTGCCACTATTGTTCCACACTGTCCACAGATCCCTGTAAGGAAGAATAGAAGAAAAGAATACACATTCAAATATAACGTTATTCTAACGAACCATACATATTTGACTGTGTGGGGGCAAGGCGTAGAGTACTCCGATTGAGCTGATTTTTTTTATGGTCATTTATACTGATAAATGAAATAAGAAAATGCCTGGGGAGCAAGATTTTGACAAACTTTTTTATTTTGCCCCACCCTAATAGTCCAAATACTAATGCAACAAAACACAAAAACACGAACAATTTGTTGCGATTTGTAGCGTCACGCTCGAACACACACACAAGTGTTCAGCTACATATTTCGACGTAGTTTTTATGCTATCGCTGCGTCACTTTCTTTCCTGTCGTGTTGGTCCTTGCATTCTGTTTAATAATCTATTCCATTTAAAAAAATAAATCATCCTTACATCCCATGAAGGAATTCGGGAGTGGTTCTCACAACCAGTGACCTGTGGGCTTTCTAGCTTTATTCTCACCTTTTGGGGCCTACAGTTTAACACCGGTTCCGAAAGGTATTTTGAAAAGCTTTTTCATGGCTAAATACTCGATAGTGTCGCCATCACTATGCGAGGTGACCGCCGCCGAAAGACATTTTAAGGTGGTCAGAACAGGGATCGAATCCCGGATCTCATTGATAAGAGACGCACACACTAACCATAACCATTGCACCACCGACCGCCTCTATTCTATTTGATTTTTGGATTTACAGATGTTTGTGATTTGCAGATACTCAATTTACAGAAACTATTACAGCAAATCATACATGTTTTTTTTTTTAATTTGCATTGGATTTTAATTTGAATTAGTTTATCTAATGCAAATGCAAAAGAATTACCATTGTTCGAAATGATAATTAAAAAATTGTGAATTTGCATTTGCTCAGGCAATGCAAATGCAGGTTGTAGAATCGGATGCCAATTGTAATGAAATATGGGAATGCTTTCAATTGTTTTGAATTTGAGTTGACTACTGGCAACTCTGTTTTTAAAGTATTTTATATGTAGAGGTTTGTGGCTTCAATAGGTATTACCTCATAGTACTTTCAAATTCGAAAACCTGGTCTGTATAAAATATTTGAAAACCAAAATTGCCAGGTATGAAGGAAATGCTTTGAAAATAAGTACAATTGCCAATGGTACTGAAATTTTTTTGAATTTGCATTTGGACAGGAAATTCAAATTAAACTACAAATTATAATCGTCATATAATAATAATATAAATACATAAATTCACACAATTTAATTTTCACAATAAAATATTATTACTAAGTAACGGGTTTTTCAACAGAGACGCTACAACAGTAAATCGAAAGGGACAGCAAACGACGCCATATTTTTTCCCGCTCTTTTGACATTTCTCTTCAGTAAGGTTTGCCATTTCATCATAGAAAGATATACGAGCCAACAACGAGTCGAAATTATTAAAATTTACTACCGAAATTTGGAGTCAGTGGCCTCAACTTTAAGAGCGCTACGTCCAATTTATGGTCGTCATCATCGTCCTACCAGATCAACAATTGAGCGTCTACTGGAAAAATTTGAATCCACAGGCACAGTACAAAATGCTCCCGTGCCAGTGAGACAAAGAAGTGCCCGTAGTGTCGAGAATATTGCTGCCGCTGAGGCTTCAGTTCAAGATAGCCCAAATGTGTCTCTCATACGTCGTTCTCAAGCATTGGGCATCTCTGTGACGTCGTTGTGGCGAATTTTGCGAAAAGATCTGGGCCTACATCCTTACAAGATCAAATTGACGCAATAACTGAAGCCGCTTGACCACCATAAGGGTCGTATGTTCGTGAATTGGGCTGAGCAACATCTTGAAAATGATTCGGATTTTCATCAGAAAATCATCTTCAGCTATGAGGCTCATTTCTGGCTGAATGGCTTCGTCAATAAGCAAAATATGCGTTATTGGTCGGACAGCAATCCACACGTAATCCACGAGTCATCATTGCATCCCGAAAAAATTACGGTTCGGTGCGGTTTATGGGCCGGCGGCGTCATTGGGTCATACTTCTTCCGTGATGATCAAGACCGGCACATTACTGTGAATGCGCATCGCTACCGTTCAATGATAACCGAATATTTTTGGTCCCAACTGGATAATATGGACTTGGAGGACATGTGGTTCCAACAGGACGGCGCCACAAACCACACAGCGAATGCCACAATCAATTTATTGGGAACGAAGTTTGGAGAACGTGTTATCTCACGAAATGGCCCAGTCGATTGGCCGCCTCGGTCGTGCGATTGGACGCCGTTAGATTATTTCCTGTGGGGCTACGTCAAGTCTATGGTCTATGCCAACAAGCCAGCGACGATTGATGAACTTCGTACGAATATCGAACGTGAAATTGTAGCAGTATCGGCCGATTTATGCTTGAAAACCGTCGAAAATTGGGTTCAGCGTCTGGACTTCTGCAAGCGTGCCCGTGGTGGCCATGCAAAAGAAATCGAGTTCCATACATAATGGCATCGAACGTACTTTCACAGGAATAAAGAATTTCATTGGTATCTAAAACCGGTTTTGTTTTATTTAAAAAAACTTTTGTAGCGCTCTTATTGAAAAACCCGTTATAACTAATTAGTCTGTTTTAACAAAGTTATTTACATTATTCCGGTGGAGAAATATGTCTACCACTTTCGGTTGTTGTAAGGGAACTGATTTTGCGACGCAGCGTTATTCTTTCAGTGTAGAAGTTGTCCCGGCCATCCCGGCACTAGGAGCGTATGCGACGTTCTAATTTACCACCCATCTTCTACTTTAATCATTACAGAAATGTACACAAATTCAAAGAACAAATATTCCCCCACGATAACCACATTTGGCTCTAAACATCGGTTTACAATTGATATCTGAAATGTAAGAAATTTCTCAGAAAAATCGAGGCTCGAGCAGGTTTTACGGGTTATAATGTCCTACAATGTGGACATCGTATGCCTGATCAAAGTAAGTTGGCTTAACAGCGACAAACCCCAATTGCCATTTGGTCACTGCTGTCTATACTCCGGCATAGACACACAACGTAGAAACGATGTCAAGGCTCTTCTTTCACCTAAGGCAAGCAATGCTGAAATTTTGTATAAAGCTATATCTGATCTCATCGTCATTGCGATATTCAGCTTGAAATTCCGCAGGATTTATGTGGTACAAGCGTATCCGTTCTCTGAATCTTATAAGGAGATTGCTCAGAATGATTTCTATAGTCAACTAGATTTTGTTATAAGCTCCATATCAGATGGTAACATACAAATATTTCTGGGAGATTCCTATGCCAAATTAGGCAACAACAAAAACAATTTACAGGAAGTTATAGGTCGGCGTCGGTGGTGCAATGGTTAGTGTGTGCCGTTCTTGTACATGAGAACCGGGGTACGATACCTGCTCAGTCCACCTTACATTTCTTTGGTTGACGGCTTTACTATCACTGTCTCTAAACTTGGTTCCCTGAAAAGAATTATACACCTACATCTGTTGCATTATACTTCAGAGAAATTTCCATACGACCTAGAGACAATAGCAGTATATGTGGAACCTTCTGAGTTCTAATAAAGAGTACGAGTTCGGGTTTCTCTGGATTACATATCTTGTCTCGAACAACCCCCCTTACAAACGAAAGTAATATATTTCGCCCACCAGTTCTATCTTTTGTATTATCTCTTCAGTTGGCAATACTATGATGACAGGCACTTCTGATGGCGGGTGTAATAGCATCTGCTGATGCTGATGCATAGTTCCGCTAGAATATTTTGTGATCCTTAATTTTACCCAGTGCAGGCACGATCTCTGCTTGCGACGTTGGTTCCGTTCCAAAATCGCCCCTATTGCTGATCCCTGTGATCCGTGTCCTCATTAGATTGTAACGATGCAGTACTCCTGATATTGTTGCCGCTCAGCTTTTTATTGAAGAGTACACAATACCGAGGCTAGCTGTATTCGCAGCCTTTTCGGTTTCCTACGCTATATTGTTCAGCTAATTGTCGTAATCTAATTCACTCTTCATGTAACTGCACTGATTCTAGCTGCCTCTTTAACGTTGGTGTCTTCGATCGTATACGAATATTGTGCGGACGTTCATGATTTTGAATTTCGTTCCCGGATTATGCACTAATCCAAGGTTTATTCACATGTAATTTCTCGCCAAGAACATCCTTCGCAGTTTCCTTCAGCGTTCGAACAATGTCTGCCCTTGACTGTCTTGTGCCATTGGCTAAGATCGGCTGAACTGCGCATATCGATCGATATTTGGTCGTATTCTTGCTAAGAGGAAGAAAAGAAGACGCCATCATGGACGCCCCGCCCCGCTGATTTATGAAGAAGACATCGGCAAGAGTAGGACATCCGCCACCCTTAATTCTTATCTTTTTTTCTGGGGTGGCTCTAAAACAACTTAAGCACAGTTTCTTGGTTTTTTTTAAATCTCCAAAATAAAAACGAAATCTGATTTTTCTAAATGTCAACGCCAAATATCTCGATATCTTAACGAGTTTCCGGCAAATTCAATTTGAAGTTTCTGTCTCAGTTTAGATCGAGAGACCTGGGATATCGTTGGCGCGCCGCCAACGCCGACTATCAATTGGTGCAGCCGTCGCCATCGATAGTGTCGGATCGGCTTCATTCTTTGTGATAGCGGTCATGTGAACAGCTCTGAAGTTATTATGGTTGTACGAAGATATGAGTCAATCATTCTTTTCAATGTCTTCGGACTAAATGTAATGGTTTCCCCGTTTTCGGAATGAATTCAACCATGGGGTTGAACTCGAAGGAAGACGAAAAATAGGAAGACCAAGACTCCTCTGGAGGGATCAGGTTGACGAATCCCTGCGTACACTTGGTATTGCCAACTGGAGAAATAAAGCAAAAGATCGAACTGGTTGGCGAAATATGTTATCTTCGTTTTGTAAGGTCCTTGACCCCCCGGGGTTGTCAGATACCGGATAAGTAAGTAAGTAAGTGCTAACCGTCAGGGCCAGGTGATATTGCCCAGTGTAGTATTTAGAAGTGGCGTTTAACGAATTTTATTGGGTAACATAATTATAATTTCTTTTGGCATTATTAAGATGCCTACAATATCCCATGAAACTCATCCCTTTCCTTTGAAATTTCAATAAAAATAAATTGTCGTATGATGTCGATTTTCTTTATAACTATAAACACAACTTCTGAAGATCTAAATTCCACTTTCAAATTCAGTACAAATGTTGCGGGAGGAAGAAGCAAAGTATAACCAAAGAGAAGAAACTCAAAGGATAAAACAACAAGCTAGATGAAAAATTAATGATAAAAGCACACACCTGTAATATGTCAACCACTGTTGACGTGTCCTTGTAATACCAGAAGTCATGATAGTTTTTCAAACTCACATCATATAGTATTCCTTCATCGTTCGTCCAGTCAGTCAGCCAACCAGCCATTCCATCCCAACTATCCGACACACAAACTATCACCTCCATGATGTCGGTCCGTGCATATGAAGGTACACAATGTATTGGTGATGACAACCTCATATATGTATATATATATATATCTGTATATCTAGTTATGTATGTATGTATGTCACCCTTCAACTAACCCGGGACATGGAATAGCTGCCTGTCTACGCTGAAATCTACATCTATGCTTGCATGTATGTAAGTAAATGTGATTGGGACTTTGACTCGGAGTGCCTTGTACTCCTTTATTCTGAGCTTTATCATAGATATCTACCGATTTGCATGAAGCGTTTCAAGATTTATTGCCACATTTGACTTGATTTAGCTTGTTTATGTTTTTCAAGCTTAACTTATGGCTGTGCATTATGGCAGCAATTCCACACAGACATTCAGATGACGACGTCGACGACGACGACGACATATTCCTTTTTGGCCTACTAGGGTGTGTGGGTTTGGAATTGAAAACTTATGTTATTGAATGGTTTGGAATGGAACCCCTGCATACACTTGGTATTATCAACTGAAGAGATAAGGCAAACGATTTTGTAATGTCCTTGACACTCCCGGGGGTTGATCGTTATAAGTAAGAAAATAAATATAATTCAGCTTGGACAAATTCTTATTTTAAGGTCCTGGAATTATTCAATGTAGTTTGATATTTGTAATAGTAGAAAATACAACTTATTTACCCAAGCGTAGGGGAGAGTTTCTCACAATCAGTGGGCTATTCGCTTTATAGTTCTAGACTCACTGACTGACAGTCTGACTTTCACCAATTCGGAACTGTTTTGAGATGCAATGAAAGGTAATTTGTGAGTGGGATGGAAATACGCTTCTCATAATATTTATGAAACACTCTTCATTAATCCTGCCTCATAAAAAGTATAATAAACGTGTTCATAAGGTCAGGATCTTTCGGCAAAAGAGCGTTTTAATAATTTAGTCGAACGATTTTCCACTTTTGTTCAAAGTTCGTATTTACCCCCCCCCCCCCCATGTGTAACCAATGCACATAGTCGTGGGGAATGTGTAATGAACGTTTACCCATTACCCACGGGTATGGTGAAAATAATGGGTGGCTACCCATGATGATTACCCCATTACCCTTAGGGTAATGGGAAAAATAACGGGTAGCTACCCACGACAATAAGGAATTATCCATCACGATTACCCCATTACCCCAGGGTAATGAGGAAAATAATGGGTAGCTACCCACGAAGATGGGGACTGACTAATCACGATTGCCCATTACCCTCAGGGTAATAGGGAGAATTGTGTGTAGCAACTCACGACGATGGGTGTGGGTTACCCAGGGTAACCCATCCCCATTTTTGATCATTGATCATCCCCAATTATCATCATTAGAAACTCGGAAAAAATTAGTTGATTTTTGTAATTGGAAGCTCAGTTTCCGAGATATATAAATGTTTTCTAATTTTTTCATATTTACTATTAAAAATGGGGATGGGTTACCCTGGGTAACTCATTACCTATTGTAGTGGGTAGCTACGCATTATTTTCCCCATTTCCCTTAGGGTCATGGGAAATCGTGATGAGAGCAATTCCTCATTGGCGTGGGTAGCTACTCATAATTTTCCCCATTACCCTGTGGGTAGTGGGTACACTTTCGCTACCCATTTCCCAAGGCAATAATAATGGTAACCCAGGGTAACCCATTACCCACGAAATACTAACCCTGGTTTTGTTAGTCCCTTCAAATAAAGGGTCCGCCATCTAACGTTTTTTTTTCAACTAGTGCTTATTTCGTGAATGGTAACACTTAGCTCATGTCTGATTTGACAGATAATTAGTTTTATCCTTCCGCTGAACGAATATGGTTGTGTATACGGTTGAACAACGCTGGGAAATATTGCGACATTTCTTTGAAAATCATGGTAATGTTGCAGAATGTGTGCGAAAATTGCGTACGTATTTTGGAAGAAGAGAAGCACCGTCAGCTCCGTACGTTCGTTAACTTGTGAAAAAAGTGAAAGAAACTGGCATCCTCATCGATAAACCAAAGCGTGAAAAGCCAAAAATAGTGCGTACACCCGAGAATATTGCTGCTGTGGCAGAAAGTGTGTGTGAAGCGCCATCAACATCAATTCACCGTCGTTCTCAACAATTCGGAGACATCATTGAGACGAATTTTGCATAAAGACCTTGGTATGACGCCATACAAAGTCCAATTGGTTCAGGAGTTGAAGCCAACTGCGACCGACTTAGAGAAGATGCCGATTTTGCCAAAAAAATCATCTTTTCAGATGAACCTCATTTTGATCTTGGCGGGTATGTAAACAAGCAAAATTGTCGCATTTGGGGCACAGAAAACCCGCACGCATACATTGAAAAGCCGATGCACCCAAAACGAGTCACTGTTTGGTGCGGATTTTGGTCCAGAAGCATAATTGGGCCATTTTTCTTCGAAAATGAGCAAGGAGTGGCCGTTACACTCAATGGCGATCGTTATCGGCCCATGTTGAACGAATTTTTGTTCACAAAAATTGAAGAGGAGGATATTGGCAACATTTGGTTTCAACAGGACGGCGCTACGTGCCACACAGCCGAAGCTACACTCGATGTTTTGCGCCCTGTTTTTGAAGATCGCATTATCAGCCGCAGAGCTGATGTCGTTGGCCACCTCGGAGCTGCGATTTGACACCGTTGGACTATTATTTGTGGGGTGCCCTCAAAGATAAGTGTTACGCCGACAAGCCAGAGACAATTGACGCTTTAAAGGATAATATTCGTGAAGCCATTGGTGAAATGCAGCTGCACACAATCGATAATGTGCTAAAAAATTGGACCGATCGTGTAGGCTACTGCATGGCCAGCCGAGGCAGCCATTTGAATGAAATTATTTGCCATTATTAACCGGAAGAAAATTTGAGAAAATATTCAGTAGTTTTTTTTTGTAGCATTTTCAAAAAAAAAAGTTATTTGGCGGACCCGTTAATAGGGTTTCTCAGGATCCTCGAAAAAGGCGTTTGTTCCTGTGGTGACTTCTTCACTCTACCTAAATCTTTTACCGCCATGGCATTTCTTCGGGTTTGGAAATAGGAAGTGGTCAGTGGGTGCTAAATGACTATGTGTATAATAGCCCAAGTGACCATCGCCCAAAATCAAAACTGAACCGAGAAAACCCTAAAATTTTGCGTATTTCTTGAGAAAGAAAACATAGGCAAAAGGTAAAAAGTCGTCAACATTATGACGAACACCTGCAACAGTTCTGAAATCAAGAAACGTCCCAACAGTTTTCAGTAATTTACTTTTTAACTATTGAAATTTATGAAGCCTTTCCTATTTACGCAAAAACATAATGAGCACACGAAATTAATTATTCATTTAATCCTTTTTTTTTGGCTCGGCTTGCCTTCCGTCAGCTTTATATTAGCAATGAAAATACCAAATGAGAAACATTAAAAACCTTATTTATTGACTCCTCCCGCAAACATTATAAGGGCCACGAATTACTTATATGATATGGAATGTTAGAACACTATACAGATCCGGTGCCACTATCTAACTGGCAGATGCCCTCGAAAATTATAAGGCTGATATTGCTGTTATTCACGAGATTCGATGGACAGGTCAAGGCTGTACAAGAACGAAGAACTGTGACATATACTACAGCTGCCATGAGAAAAAGCATGAATTTGGATGCGGATTTGTAATTGGAAAAATACGGAAAAAAGGACGACGACACCAAGAATATGTTGTATGGGCACGTAGAGGAATCATACGACCGTTGTCCTGGCCATGACATTAAGATTGTTCTGGGTGATTTTTATGCTAAAGACGGCAGGGAAAATGTCTTTGAGCCATGAGTTCCGATAACAGAAAGAGGGTTTGCCGCAGCGAAAAACATGGTTGTCAGTAGTACGAGATTCCAACATAAAGACACCCATTAGGATACTTGGATATCGCCTGATTAACAGACGAAACCCCAGATTGATCACCTGGTAATGGATGGAAGGCTAGTGCAATATACTAGTGTAACGGACGTACATACGTGTGATTCAAGGAGCTAATATCGATTCGGATCACAACATAGTTGCAGTAAAGCCTAGCACAGGGTTAAACAGGGCGAATGTCATACGAAATCAGACTTATAGAAAGCTGGACTTCGGAAAGCTCCAATAACCAAAGATAGCCAAGGCATATGCAGAGCAGCTCACTCAGTTATTGGCACAGAACGCACCACCGCCTCATGATCCAGAAACGCAGTGGAAGTACATCTACCACTCTATGAAAACTGATTACCTTGATATGAAACATCGCTTAAAGACAAAGCATGGTACGAGGGAGAATGTCTGTCGCATGGAAACTGATGAAAATAATGCTGCTCGTATGGCAATGATTCAGTCAGTTGCAACACGAATCCCAACAAAGCGATATAAGGTGAAGGGTAGAGAGGAAACCCGTTTGTATAGGAAGAAAACCCGGTTGTGGAGAAAAAGCGAGAGTGATAAAATTTAATCTTATAGAAGCAATAATGAGGCCCATAAATTCTACCGCAATGTACCAAGGCAAGCCAACGGAAATGCATCATAGCCCCCTTTTGTAGAGATAAGGACGGGAATCTTGTCACAGATGTGCGGAGCATGTTGGGAATATGGAGTGATCACTTTGCTGCATTGCTTGTGCTAGGAGACTTTAATATAAATGAGGGTATTGAACAAACGATGGACGGGATGGAGGGATTGAGGTCGATGACGTCGACTTCCCCTCCTAGCCAAAGCGTAGTTAGAGCTGCAATTTCCCGGCTTGAGAACAACAAAGTCGCTGGTGCTGATGGACTGCTGGCTGAGCTGTTTAAGTCTGGCTGCTTTGAGTTGGAAAAGTGCACCCAGGGAACTAATTGTTTGAAAAGAGGTTGTTGCAACCGTAAATTCGGCTGCTACCACCTAATTGAGGTTGCCACAACCGAATTCAGGTTGTTACGACCGAATTTAGTCCCCACAACCGAAGTTCGGTTGAAACAACCTCGTTTCGTAAATAATTCGGGTGCGACAATGGAATCTTCAATTATATTGGTTCAGTCAACTAAATTTTCGGTGGTTGGAACAACCGAATTTGAAATTAATTCAAAGGCGAGAACCGAAATTGGTACCAAATTCGGTTAGAGTAACCGAATCTGGCATTAATTCGGTTGGAGTAACCGAATCTGGCATTTGAAGGAATTCAGCTACAAGCGAAGGAGGGTTGTCTATAAGAAGCAGATTTCTTTGAGATACGAGGGCGGTCCCAAAACTAGCCGACCTGACATATAGATGATGCCAGTAGTTTAAAAACAAAAATATTTTGGTGAAAAGTGGCAACATTATAAAACATATGTTTTATGTTTCAAGACGCCACGTAGTTTAGTATTTTTTTTTGAGCCATCAAATTTACATCGTATATTGGCCGAAGATTTGGCGACGAGAAAGCTGTGCGCAAGATGCGTCGTGACGATGTTTCAGTAGTGTGTGTGGCGATATTTCCCCGTAATAAAGACGAATTCTTGCGTCGATGTATAACCATGACAGGTGTCCACCAATTCACACCAAAGATAAGGGAACAGGCAAAGAAGTGAACTGGAATGGGAGAATCGTGTCCAAAGAAGTCGAAGACGATTCCATCTGCAGGTCATGGCGTCTGGTTTTTGAATATTGTGGAAAAAGACCGCATTTGGCGAAAAAGAAAGTGCTGTTTCAGCAAGACAATGCTCCAGCTCCAGTTCACACATCCGCTATTGCGATGGTCAAAATTATCGAAATAAAATTCAAATTGCTTCATCACGCACCTTATTTGCCTGAGTTAGCTCCCTCCGACTATTTTCTATTTCCAAACTGGAAAAAAAGGCTCGGTGGTACAAGATTTGCCAACAATGAAGAGGTGGAGTCTGCGGATGATGGCTGTTTTAAGGAGTTTGATAGTTTTTGCTATAAACAGGGTATCGAAGCTATTGAATATCGTTGGATATAAAAGGATTGTACTTGATTGTCGTGAAATACGTGAATCTCGTGCGATTTCCGTGTGAATGTAGGTAGGATCAAATGATAGCAAAAATACCTTCTTGTGTGATCGTGCGTAAGGGTCGTCTTCCTTTCGTGAGCGCGAGCAAAAATTACTCACGTGCCCATCTCTACACGCAAAGAAAAAAAACGTTTATTGCTCGGTTGCCACAACAATACTTTGATTGATTTGTATTAATTTGTTAATCGCAATCGTTCATGTAGTTGTCCCAAATAAACTAGTATATTTCAAATGTATATTATTTGTTTCAAACGAGATCTCGTTTGCATTAAACGCGTACAAAATTACATTTGTCGCAAGTTAAAAACCGTTTGCGATAACTGAAATTAGCCATTTTTCTAATGAGAGCACAGATTACGAAGAGCGTACATTTCTCTCATTCTCTCATTCTGTCGACTGTATACACAGTCCACTCGTTTGACATACACACTCACGCATACACATAAACGGCTTTTGCCTTGTCAATATATCTTGGATGGACAACTGACGCGTTGTAGTTTGCTGCGCTTTTAGTTGTTATTTGAATGCAAGGCGAGACAGACGTGTTAGTAGACTCTGAAAAGATAGACAAAAATTCCAACATTTTGAAACAAACTTTATGGGTAAAACCAAAATCATAAAAGTTGGATATTTACACAAAAAAGAGCTTATGGAAACCATAAATATAAATTTTAATGTACAAGTCATGTTGTTCTACACCACGGTTGCTGTAACTACAACTCGGTTGCTGCAACCGAAAGAACAGTTGGTGGAACCGTTTTTCGTTTATCACAAACGTTTTTTCAGCTTTAAGTTTTCATAACTCGTTTACTGCAAACGTTTTTCAGTTCTTGCAAACATTTTTTTAGTTAGGATCAACTACAACTCGGTTGCCGTAACCGAGGGAACAGTTGGCGGAACCGTTTTTCGTTTCTCGCAAACGTTTTTTCAGCTTATGTTTTTTATAACTCGTTTGCTGCAAACATTTTTGGGTTCTCCCAAACGAAATGATATGTATAGCTTAACAGAAGTTCGTTTCTCCCAACTGCAGTCCCCAAACGAACTTCAGTTATCTGAGATTTCGTTTGGGAGGAACGAGTTTTTTCTTTGCGTGTAATGCGTACTCTCCAACCATCGCAACTGAATCTCGGTGTAGCATGGGTTTTCAAACCACGAGTGTTTTACCTCGTAGTTAAATTTGGCAAACGTCTTCGTGACGATTTACCAGACCAAACTAAAGCAGATCACCCGAATTCAAATTCATGCAAAAATATCACCGTGTGCTACAGCTTTTCATACTTTTCATAGTTAACCATTTTTGAAGTATAAACTTTAAAAAATTCAATACGCCCTATTGTCATACACATATTTTCAAACATACAAATGTTCACACAATCACATGCGCGAGGAACCAACAGGCAACACACATGTGTCCATCCATCCCCAAACATGAGGATGACGAAGAATCACGTATTTGGTTGACTGACCATTTGACCAGAGTACCTTTGAGTTGTATATCAAATCCGTAAGTGGGTGGTATGTTAGGCGCGGTTAAACTTAAAACTTTATCAAAATCTATTTGAAATAATACATGTAGTCTAACAATGAATTTTTCTTAATAATATTTCCCACGAAATTTTAATAAACTTTAAACAAAAAACAAATGCCTGCGAAATATCCACGAAAAATTTCTGCCTGTGTAATACATAGCTGTCAACATGAATCTTAAATTATATAAGAAAAAATGTAAAGGCCTCCCCAATTTTAGGAAGATATGGTCAATAAGGTGGGTCAATTTTTTTGCCGACCAAGAGTATAGCAGAATCGCAATCTACGGAAAATTCTAAGAAAATGTTCCCAAGAAAACAGCCCGCGATTTTTAACTTGGAAATTTTTTCATATTAGCGTAAAAAATCGACCCAAAAGCCATTCTTTTAAAGATTGATACTGCTTGATTTTCATAAAATTGCACACATATATTCTAGTCATTGCTGCCTTTCCAAGGACGTTTATTTTGGGTCGAAACTTTCCACGGTTCATGTTATATAGCTGTGTAGATTTGGTCATCTGCAGCATTTTATTATATTCTTATATTCTCCATATGTTTTTCAACTACTTTGTTGATCAACTGCAATACAGACTTGTTGCCGGACAATTTCACAGAGAAACAATTGATTCAAAACAAAAAAAAATAGTTTCCCATTACAACCAGTGAGCTGCGCGCTGTCTATTTTTACACTCACTGGAACTCTGGGGTTCTGAAAAACCAAGAGCCATTCATCAACGACAATTGCACCCCATTAGGTGTGCAGTTTGGTGTGACGTTACATTTGAAATTATCATCGGGCCTTACTTTTCCGAAAGTGAAGATGCAAGTGGTGTGACCATAACTGGAAAGCGATTTCGGTTTCTGATAGAACATCTTTTACGTCCTGCTCTTAAAATCAGACCTGAGATGTGGTTTTAGCAGAATATTACCACTGCGCAAACTGATCGAGTCACAGTGACACTTTTAAATCAAATTTTTGGAGAGCGAATAATTTCCATAACTTCGGAAATTAATTAGACAGCGCCTTCGCCAGATTTGTCAACACCCGACTATATTCTTTGGACCCCCTCCCCTTTGAAGGGGAGAGTATATGCGAACAAGCGCGAGACAATCCTTGAACTCAGCGCCAACATTGTTATAAAAAAACGAACGCTTACTTACTTACTTATCCGGTCTCAAACAACCCCGGGGGGTCGATCTTTTGCTTTATCTCTCAAAGTGTACCCAGGAATTCGCCAACGTGATCCCTCTAGCGGATTCTTGGTCTTCCTATTTTTCGCCTTCCTTCAAGTTTGGTTTCGAAACCCCTTCGTGCTGGTTCGTCTTCCTCCATTCCACTGACATGGCCTAGCCACCGCAATCGCGTTATTTTGATCCGCTTAACTATGTCAATGTCGGGATATCGCTTATACAGCTCATGGTTCATGCGTCGCATATACTCGCCGCTGTGTACTATAGAGCCATAAATCGTCAGGAGTATTTTTCTCTCGAAGGCTCACACAGATGTTTCATCTGCTTGCGATAAGACCCAGGATTCTGCGCCGTGAAGCAAGATAGGTTGTATGAGAGTCTGCTATAGCTGGATTTTCGCTATTCGAGAGAGGGCTTTATCTCTAAAGTGCTTGCTTAGCCCAAAATAACATCTATTTGCAAAGCTCAATTCTACGCTTGAACTCAAGGGTGACGATGCTGTTTTTGTTTACGGCAGATCCGAGGTATATAACTTCTACCACTATCGGTTATCAATATTCACGCTTTGGTCCAATCGCGTGGAGGCCCTGCTCGTTGAAACCATTAATTTTATCTTGTCGTCATTTACTTTCAGACCCACTTCTGCTGATTCCTTCTCAATTCTCGAAAACACCACAGTAACTTCTCTAATTGTTCAGCCAATGATATCGATATCATCAGCATATGCGAGCAGCATGTGACTTTTGCTGCTGATGGATTTATTCATATTGACTGCAGCTTTTCTCATAATGATCTCCATTAAGATGTTTAAGAGATCGCTCGGTAGGGTGTCGCCATACCTGAGGCTTGTTTGGTTTCGAAAGGTTCGGTAAGATCCTTACCAACTTTCACTGCGGATTTGGTGTTCGTCAAGGTCATCCTGTAAAGGCGTATGAGTTTTGCAGGAATACCACGCTCTGACAATGCTTTGTAGAGTTTCTCCCGTATCGCGCTATCGAAGGCCGCTTTATAGTCGACAAATAGGTGATAGGTGTCGATTTGTGTTTCGTGGGTGGGTCTTCTCCAGGATTTGATGTAGCGTGAAAATCTGGTCAGTTGTTGATTTTCCAGGCCTAAACCCACACTGGTATGGTCCAATCAGGTCAGCGGCAATTGATTTTAGCCTTTCGCACATTATACTTGATACAACCTTATATTCTATGGATAAAAGTCTTATTCTACGGTAGTTGGCACAGAGACTCGGGTCACCTTTTTAACTATGAGACACAGTACACTGAGACTCCAATAGCCGGGCATGCATTCATCTAGCCAAATTTTGCTATGAGCTGATGCATGCACCTTATCAGCTCATCGCTGCCAGCCTTAAACTGCTCCGCTGGTAATTCATCGGGTTCTGTAGCGTTGTTGTTATTAAGCCCGACAATAGCTGTTCTGGTTTGGTTAGGAGGGTGGCAATCGACGTCGTCGTACAAATTGTGATCGATTGGATATCTCAGGTACGCATCTGCTCTGCACATCTGCGATAAGATTTGCGTCCTTGTTTTTACAGTAAGGGAGCCCTGAACTATGTCTATTAGCCCGTCTTTGACTTTTTGGTAGAATTTTCGGGCTTTGTTCTTCCTTCTATATTTCTAAATTTTTTCACCTTCGCGCTTTCTCCACTGCCGTTTCATACGCCTAAAGAGATGGTTTACCTCCTTTCTTTTTTCCCTATACCGCAGCTCGCGTTGCAATTGACTGAAGCATTACCATACGTGCAGCGTCCTTTTCATCATTTGCAGCGCGACACTCTTCATCGTACCATGATTTGTTGGGAAGCTGTTTTTCAAAACCAAGTACGGTTGATGCGGCAGTCTTTATGGAGTCGGAAATGGGTTTCCATTGCGCATCAGGATCGTCATCGGAAGCGGGTGGGTTCTGTGCCAAAAGTAGCGAGAGCTTTCTTGAGTAGGCTGTGGCTACCTCTGGTAATTGAAGCTTTCCGATGTCCAGCGTCCGCTGCGTCTCGTTTCGTACGATTTTCGCTCTACTTAATCTTGTGCGAACCTTTGCTGATACCAGGTAGTGATCAGAATCGATGTTAGCTCCTCTGATCACTCGTACGCCCATTACACTGGATGAGTGCCTTCCATCAATTACCATGTGATCAATTTGGTTCTTCGTTCTTTGATCAGGGGATACCCAAGTAGCCTGGTGGATGTCTTTATGTTGGAATCTTGTACCATTAATGACCATGTTTTTTGCCGCGGAAAAGTCAATCAGTCTCATACAGTTGTCGGAACTGTCAGCATGTAGACTGAAATTGCAAATAGTTAGATGATACACATTCTCCCTGCCTACTTTGGCATTAAAATCTTCTAGTACAATCTTAATGTCATGGCCAGGGCAGCGGTCATAGGTTTCCTCCAGACGTTCGTAGAATATGTCTTTGGCATCATCATCTTTCTCTTCTGTCGGGGCATAAACACAAATTAAGGAAATATAAAAATGTTTCGCTTTTATGCGGATTGTGGCTATACGTTCACTCACAGGATTGACCCTAGGGACTAGATGTCGCAGTCTTTTGCCAACTACAAATCCGCAACCAAATTCATGTTTTTTTGCATGGCAACTGTGGTATATATCGCAGTTTCTTTTTCTTGTGCAGATATGTCCTCTCCATCGCATTTCCTGTATAACGGTAATGTCAGCCTTATAACTTTCGAGGACATCTGCCAATTGGATACTTGCACCGGATCTATTACAGAGTTCTTACATTCCAAGTGCATATCCGTAAATCGTGGTCGTTATAACCTTTGCGGGGGTCGTCAACAAATAGGGGTTGTTTATGTTTTATTTTTCGTGCCAAAAGTTGCGAGAGCTTCCTTGAGTAGGCTGTGGCTACCTCTGGTAATTGCAGCTTTCCGATGTCCAGCTTCCGCCGTTATGAACGATGGCGGGATGCAAACCCAGTCAACATGGTTTTTGCATTTTACCTACTACCAGGATATTTGACTGCAGCCGCCCATTATGAATCAGACGCTGACCAGGATGCAATATGTCGAACCTGGATTTTCTTGGATTTTCCAGGTTTAGTAGTGACATGAGTCACCTACTAAACCTGAGATCGCATAACCAATCAGGATGCTCATTCGTTTCGCCTTCTCTCCTTAGCTAGCTAACTGAGGTTTCCGATAAAGCCATTGCCCAGGACATACTGCGTGGAAGTAGTGAGCTGCTAGGACTGGGCAATGAAGAAATCATTTCTGGCCACTCCCAAGTGAATGGCTATCAGAAATTTTCCACCTTCTCGGACAGTCCCATGTGGCTACAGCCACAAATTTTGAAAGATGTTCTGTATAATACTCTAAAACGAGCCCATAATAATGTTCAATTATATTTACTGTAAAACATTCATTTGAAAACATGTTGTCATTCTCCAAACTTGTATCAACGAGTTTTAAACCACACTTACCATACCACCCTTTTATTCGATTCGATTAAATGACAGACAAGAAAGGGTAACAGCTACAGACATATCCCTGCCGTGTGAGGAGTTAAATATATTTGCATGCGTTAAATTTTGTGCCAGAGTTTCCATCCAATTTGGCTGGCCAACTGAGAACCCAACTCATACTACTCTACCTAACGCGTGTGACTGGATGGGAGCACGTTTATGTGGCAGCGTGTGTTGTTGCTTTTGAGAAT
The DNA here is from genome assembly GCA_963931995.1 of Phaonia tiefii. Classification (NCBI taxonomy): domain Eukaryota; kingdom Metazoa; phylum Arthropoda; class Insecta; order Diptera; family Muscidae; genus Phaonia; species Phaonia tiefii. The sequence continues at coordinate 177,534,109 of OZ008367.1, read as the reverse complement.
TTATTTGATGTGTTGATGTGTCAGGTTAAAAAATTTGATTTTTATCAACTTAAAAAACATTTATTTTAATATATTCTCCCCTACCGTGTCTTCTCATCATCCTTCCGTTCGGAGTTGTCCCTTTGTGATGACGGTTTTATTTTTGTTGTGTTGGAAATTTGCACATTTGTTTGGTGGGCAGCCAATGGCTTAAATGGTTAAGAATGGAGTTAATGGTGTAACCAAATGCTCAAATGTTAACCAAATTTACTTGACATCCTCAACACAAAAAGCTTTGGAAAAGTGGTCATTTTTTCCCAGAAATATATTTGATTGGATGTAGCTAAGGGTGTAGGTGACCAATTGACTTCCAGCTATACGGAAATCAATTTAGTTCAACAGTTTTTGATATATTTGACATTGATGTGTGCAAATTTTACCCGATCTTAACAGAGTTTATGAAACGTTTAATAAGCACTTATTTTATATGAAAATTGTTTAATAAACGTCTTATAAGTATTATGAATACAATCCTCGTAATTTCGTCAAGCTCACAGAACAATTTGTTTAGAAAGAAGTTGTTCCAGCCGAAAATGTGTTTACCGCAATCGAATTGAAATTGTCACAACCGAATTAAGGTTGCCACAAGGTTAAGCTTGTTACTACAACTAAAATTCGTTCGGAACAAACGCTTGAATTCAATCCTCATAATTTAGCCAATATACACTCACAGATCGATTTGTTTGGAAAGAAGTTGTCCCAGTCGAAGTTGGGTTTTTCTGCAATCTATTTGTGTTTGCCATAACTCGATTAAGGTTGTCACAAGATTAACCTCGTCACTACAATTAAAATTCATTTGCAACAAATTCATTTCCACATTAAAACGGTTGAGACAAAGGAATTATTCATGAGACCTGTTACTCAATCCAATTTTGGTGTAATTCGGTTACAACAAGCTAAAGTATGAACACGGAAGCTAGCAAAATCGTCACAAAAATATAATTTAAACATAGGGGTCATTAGCGCCGTCATAAAAACTATACTCACAGAAAAATACAACAGTGTGTCATAGTATAAACTAACGTTAAAGTATTATTACCAATCTCGCAGAAGGCATGAGTAAAGAAGAACACGGAGGGAAAAGGCCTTATGCTCTTGTGTTGGATTAACTGACTTTCAGTTTGTGAGTTGGAACCAGAGTTCGTATATTTAACCCATGGTAACCCATTACCATTGTCGTGAGGAAAGGTTAGCGATCGGTTACACATTACCTATAGGGTATCGGGAAAGTAATGGGTAGTTACAAGAGTTTCTAAAAACGAAACCGAAAAACCGGTTTTTATCCTACTAACCGTGTGCCGGTTTTTCAAAAACTTAATTTTCGAACTAACCGGAAACCTATTGTTTGACGTCGGTTAACCGGGTTTTCCTCAGTGTGTATCAATAAACTATAAAAAAAATTATATATGATATGAATTTCGAATTTTAACAATATTTCAACAAATTCTAAATGATATTTCCAAACATTCTTTTGTAAATTTCAAATGATAACAATTAATAAAAATTAATTAAGAAATAGTTAGGCTTTTCACACTTTTTTTTCCAAATTTCAAAAATAAAATAATTTTATAAATAAATATTTCTATCTTAATACGAGTAAGATTTTCACACATGAAAATCTCTTTCAAATTTGAATATGATTTTCAAATTGAAATCAGTTTAATGTTAGTTTGAACAAAACTTTTCAAATTGGAATATAATATACACTTTTTATTTAAAATTAAAACATAATTATCATATTTTAATATTCATAGTTGTGATATTTTGAGCGTTAAATACGAAAAAAAACATATGCATTGTAAGTACTACATGAGTAATTTAATTTTAAAGCAAAAAAAACCGAAACAAACCGGTTACACCGGTTTTTGCCAAAATTAAAACCAAAACCCGGTTTCTTGAAAAATTGATTTTTCGAACAAACCGAAAACCGGTTGCTTGAAAAATTGATAATTCGAACCAACCGAAAAACGGTTTTTAAAAAGGCCGGTTTTTTGGACCTTCTAGTAGTTACCCACATCGATGCTGAATTTACTTTTACTTTTATTGACTCTTTTACAACCTCATGTGGTCAGACGTCTTACATATATTAATTAAACAAAAAAAATTACACAAATTTCAACATATTCTTCCAACTGGCTCTACCCTTCGCCTTTTCTCGCCAGTTAGTAACACCAAGGATTCGGAGGGATTCTTCTGCTTGATCTTTCCAGCGGAGTTTTGGTCGTCCTCTTTTCCAGCTTCCATCGGGTACTTTCACGCTGGCTCATCTTCATTCATTCCGATAACATGGCCTAGCCAACGCAATTGGCCTAATTTGATTCTCCTAGCTATGTCCACGTCAGAATATAAATTATATAGCTCTTGGTTCCAACGATGTCGGTACTCGCCATTTTCCCTAACAGGACCATAGAATTTGTCTGTCGAATACCCCCAGGTGTTTTTCATCAGCTTGCGATATGGCTCAAGTTTCGGAGCCATATGTCAAGACAGTTAAAATGAGAGTCTGATATAGCTGGACTTTTGTCCGTCGAGTGAGGGCTTTGCGCCTAAACTGCTTGCTGAGCCAAAAATAGCATCTATTTGCAAGCACAACTCTCCTATTGATCTCCAGGCTGACTCTGTTGTCCTTGTTCACGGCGCATCCAAGGTAGACAAATTCAACTACCACTTCAAAATTAAATCGGTTGTCAACGTTCAAGTGCGGACCAAGTCGAGAGGTCTCTAGTCGTTGTCACCATCAATTTTGTCTTGCCCTCATTAACAGCAAGACCCACCTTCGCTGATTCCCTTTCGATTCTTGAAAATACTGCAGCAACCTCCCGCAAATTTCGCCCAATGATGTCTATGTGGTCAGCATACGCCAGCAACATATGGCTTTTCATGTTAATGGACTTGTTCGTATTTACTGCAGCCTTTCTCTTTATTATCTCCATTAAGATGTTGAAGAGATTGCACGAAAGTGTGTCGCCTTGTCTAAGTCCACGCTTGGTACAGAATGGTTCAGTGAGGTCTGTCCCCACTTTCACTGCTGATTTCGTGTCGGTCAACGTCGGATCAGTTTTGCCGGAATACCAAGTTCAGGCATAGCTTCGTACAGTTTTCCCCGTATGGGGCTATCGAAAGCAGCTTTGTAATCGACATAAAGGTGGTATGTATCGATTTGCTTTTCGTGGGTCTTTTCCAGGATTTGGCGTAGCGTGAATATTTGGTCAGTCGTGGACTTGCTGGTCTAAAACCACACTGATAAGGTCCAATCAGGTTTTCAATAATTGGCTTTAGTCTTTCACATAATACACTCGACATAATACTCTGATGCTATATACCGCATATAAGTTGATGCATGTGGGCTATCAGTCCTTCGCCACCTGCCTTATACAGGTCATCCGCACCAGCGGCTTTATTGTTCTCAAGCCGGGAGATCGCCGTTCTAGTCTCGCCTTGGTTGGTTTGGTCTGGGGGGGGGGGGGGTGTACAATATATACTATCTTCCACTATCATTACCTCCTGATCTTCAGTGGAAGAATCTGAGTGGAGTAGTGCTCCACATTTTGAGCACTCACAGCTTATCAGTCACACGATTCCCATTCTCGTCCTTGCAGGAGGGAATTACCCGTCTAGATTACCAATTACCCAAAGAGTATTGGGGAAAATAATGGGTATTTACCCAAAACGATGGGGAATTAATAATCACAATTACCCAGGGTAACACATCCCCATATGTGATCGCAATTATGAAAACCGTAAAAATAAATTATATATGGCAGAAACGGAGCGTTCAACCGAAAAATAACTAATTTTTGCCAGTTTCTAAGGGGTTTTGATAAAGTGGTCCAATTCGTAGGGAAGGATTTTTTTATATAAGAAAATTTTAAAATAAGAAAATCCCTAAAATAAAAATTTGGCTAACTCGGAAACGGTGCGTTCAGTTGCAAAAATAATACATTTTTAAACTCCATAGCATCCATAGGATGGATGTTTTAACCAATTGATGTCTTTAATACGGCATTATTTTGTTTTAAAATCCCGAAAACTAAAATTTTCCGAATAAAAACTCGCTAAAACGCTCTTATATCTATATCTCGGAAACGAAGCGTCACGGCCGAAAAATGTAATTTTTTCAAGTTTCTGAGGGTGTTTTTTTTTTACTTAACGATTTTTTACTTAAAAAAATTGTCAAAATCGTTAAAATAATACACATGGCTGTAACTCGGAAACAGTGCTCTAACCAATGGAGGTCTTTAACACGGCATCATAATCCATATGGGCGTTTTACCGATTTTTTATTTGGAAAAGTTTTAATTTTAGCGATTCTTAAAAAAAGTGTTGCCATATTCAGAGATCCACCTACAGTTTTACACCGGTTCCGAACGGTATTTTTGAGACGCATTTTCATGGCTAAATACTCGATAGTGTCGCCGTGACTATGCGGGGTGAGCGCCGTCGAAAGAAATTTTAAGGTGGTCAGAGCAGGGATCGAACAGAGGATCTCAAGTACAAGAGGCGCGCACACTACCCATTGCACCTCCGACGGCCACAAACTCATATAACTGAGAACAAAAGTAAATAAGCAGAAAATACTTCTGTGGTTTTACAATGTATTGGGAATTTTCTATAAAGATAAACCATTTTGGGAGAGCAATTGGAATTAGAGACAATGGGAACAACAAAGGGTATCAACTTAAAAATAAAGAAAAATCAATGAGTGTTCGAACTCACGGGCGATATTTTAATACATTTTGGTCACACGGTACCTGTTCGATTTCTACACGCAAAGAAAAAACTCGTTGCACCCAAACGAAATGTCAGAAAACTGAAGTTCGTTTGGGGACTGTAGTTGGGAGAAACGAACTTCTGTTAATCCATACATGTCATTTCGTTTAGGAGAACCGAAAAATGTTTGCAGCAAATGAGTTATGAAAAATATAAGCTGAAAAACGTTTGTGAGAAACGAAAACGGTTCCGCCAACTGTTGTTTCGGCTACAGCAACCGAGTTTCAGTTGCTCCAATCTAAACAAAAAGTTTGCGAGAACTGAAAAACGTTTGCAGTAAACGAGTTATGAAAAGCTAGAGCTGAAAAAACGTTTGCGAGAAACGAAAAACGGTTCCACCAACTGTTCTTTCGATTACAACAACCGACTTTTAATTAAAAGTTGTATTTATGGCTTCCATAAGCTCTTTTGTGTTCAAGTTTCCAACTTTTATGAATTTGGTTTTACCCATAAAGTTTGTTTCAAAAAAAGTTGGAATTTTGGTCTATTTTTTCACTGTATACTTACACGTCTCTCTCGACTTGCATTCAAATAACAACTAAAGGCACAGCAAACTACAACGCGTCAATTTTCCATCCAAGATACATATATTGACAAGGTAGAAGCATTAGAGTGTGATCACTTTTATGTGTATGCGTGAGTGTGTGTGCCAAACAAGTGGATAAGACTGTGTATGCAGGCGAGAGAATGAGCGAAATTTACGTTCTTCGTAATCTGTGCTTTCATTAGATAAATGGCTGATTTCAGTTATCGCAAACGTTTTTTAAATTTGCGGAAACTGTAATTTTGTATTTTGATACACATTTGCGATGTATATGAGTTTATTTGGGAGAACTACACACTGAAAGAAAAACGCTTCGTCGCATAGATGAAACATTTTCGTTAATGTTTTTACGTTGTTAAAGTGAAAAGCGTCGTATATCCAACAATTTGGTAGTCGCTGCAACGAAAAACTTTCATACTTGACTTCTTTGACAATTTTTCATTTCGTTGCTGCAACAACTTACTTGTTGTTCCTGCAACAATTTTATTTAATATGAATTTTGTAGAACAATGGGTTGAAAATTCAAAAAAAAAATAAAGGTATTAGTTTTAAACTACTGATATTTGGTTTATCTCTTACTTTTTATAGTTTATATTTATTATTTATTTATTTTGGAGGTTTGCCAACACTTTTAGCTGACGAAACATTTTCGTTATTGTAACGAAACCAAGTTTTATGATGGTATAGAGAGAGAGAAGCAGTCGAAAAAATGAGCGAGCGTGTGTGGTGGGTCACGTACACATCTTAGATCAGTTCCATTGCAACAATCGAAAGTGGTAGACATATTTCTCTGCCGGAATAATTTAAATAAATTTGTTAAAACAGACTAATTATTTATACTTAGTAATAATCTTTGATTGTGAAAACTCAATTTTGTGAATTTATGTGTTTGCTGTGATCGTTTGTGTAATTTGGGAATCTGTAAATCAAATAGATAAATAAACAGAATGCAAGGATCAACAAGACAGTAAAGAAAGTGACACATCGATAGCAGAAAAACTACCCCGAAATATGTAACTGAACTTTTGTGTGTGTATGCGCATGACGGTACAAGTCGCAACAAAATGTTCGTGTTTTAATCATAATTCGGTCGCGCCTGTTTCGTTGTGTTACATTTGTGCGGGCAGTCGAAGTCAATGAAAACGAAGAAGTAAAGAAACAAAGTGTTTCAAGTACGACGAACTTAAATAACAATTCAACGTGCAATCAAGTGCATCCAATAGAAATTTTAACAAATTTGGTTAAAATAAATAAAAGAGCAGTTGAAGAAAATGCTTACAGAGCAGAGCGATCACTGGCTTAATGACGGGGAGATTTGGCGCTACAATTGAATATCAAAACCCTGAACACAACAACAATTGCATGATTTAACAAAACAATGATGTGGTTCTATGTTAAAGGAGTAGAGCATAGGGGAGAAAAGCTTATGTCCATGGTAAGTACAGACATAGTTATGTAAATATCTTAAATTGAACAATAAATTCCTCGTATATGTTTTTAATTGCAGGACCTGAATATGGCGGCCATAATAACACTCAACCCCTCGACTACCACAATCTTCTCCAGACGAGTGTTTCTACATGGAATGAGTATAATCTGTTTAGCAAATAGATATTCGAAAACAAACATTGTTATCAAAACACCTGCAATGTAATACTAACAACATATTTATGTACAATTGTAAAATAAATAATTTCAAACACACTTCAAAATATTCATTGCAGTAATGAAACAAACTCTTGTAGTAATGAGACATATTCATTACAACAATGACTCTAATTCGTTGCACTAATGAAACAAATTCATAGCAGCAATGAACAAATTCATTGCAACAATGAAGCAAATTCATTGCAGCAACAACCATTCTTTCACCACAGTAACGAACAATTTGCAGTTGATGGACACATTTTCATAGCGGGAATGAAACGCTACGTCAGCTCACTTTCGATGGCAAAAGTTGTTGGGGTGATGAACATTTTCATCCGTCTGACGAAGCTTTTCCGTTCAGTGCATGAACGGTTGCGAATAATAAATAAATGCAAATCAATTAAAGTAATGTAGCGGCAACCGAGCAATAAACGATTTTTTCTTCGCGTGCATGAACACATTAGTAAATGTTACATTGGAAAATAAAAAAAAAATAGCTTTGGTGCTGAAGGCTCTTTTGCTATTGCACTTTCTTACAATTTAATACTGCAAATTTTGATTTGACAACTAAATGTTCGTTCGTTGTACTTGCTACATTTGTCAATTTTTTTTAAAAAATGGCTACAAATTTAAACGAAGCATTGCAAACATATAAATAAAATTTTGCTTTGTTGGGATTCGAACCCAGGATCTGAACCATCCGCCGTTTTCTAATCGGGCATGCACATGCTACCATCGTCCTAATAAAGTGTCAAAATTAGAAGCACTGCCGTCCAAGACCAATACAAGCGACGGTGCAGCAACCAATTTTGCACTACCTCTTACCGCGTATTTCTGAAAGAAATTATGGTAGCTGGGTCAGAATTTTTTTTGCTGGGTAATTATTATTTTTTCTTTAACAAATTTTATCTCATTCAGGATTCGAACTCAATCGCCCTGATTGCCAGCCACGCGTTTCACCATCGACCTATCGAAGACATTGCGCTTGCACGAACAATAATACCATCCAAATACTTTTCTTCCTACAATCACCATAATATCTGTAGTGCAATTTTCGATTCCTGTATGTAGAAAATCCGCACATAGTAATGCGTTGGACGTACTGAAAAAGGTAGAGCCACTAGAACTACTCCACTATATGTTTGCTGGGTCACTAGCAGTTATAATTTATAAATTCCATAGAAACTGTCAGCTAAAACTTTTAGTTAGCTTTAACTGTAACTGGAGATGGTGATAATAGGGGTTAGCATTCATATTTGCATTCCCTTCGTCAGCAGACAGAGTCTGCTCTTTCAGCAGCCTTTTCAGATGATGGTACTACTGAGGTCTGGAGGTCTTTCTTATGCTTTCCCTACATAGTTATTTTGTATTAAATTTCCTGGATTTCATTGTATGATTACCAACTTCCCCGCATGGAGACTATAATAGAAAATTTCTGCGTTTACAGATTTTTTCCAACAAAGTTTAAAAAAATTATTGCAATATCACGCAGCTCATTAAAAAATATATATAGGCCATTGTTGCAATTGGTGCACCTAATGTGCCTGGCTGGCTGGCTGCCGCATTAAGAACTTCTGAATAACAGCAGAGAAAAAAAGTTGTGAAAATCTTCACAAAAAAAAGCAAACTTCATATGTGATCTTTTGGAGGTAGGGAAAGGGAAACACAGCTATACGTACACAAAAAAAACACAACAAATTACTCTGAACATTTCTTGTGTGCAACTTATTAAAAGAAAATTAATTAAAACTTTGAGTCGAATCAAAATTATCGCTCCATAAAAGTTATATTGCAACAAAAGTGAAATGAAAGAAATGAATGACATTCTGCAACATACTAAATAACAACAAATTTACGAGGGTGAAATGGAAATTATTGGGAGAGAAATAAACTGTTAGGAAAATGCAAAAACAAAAGCATAAAAGGGAACAATATCCTAGTGTAGAAAATTTCCATATATTTTTAAGTATAAATTATAAAATTCATCCTTAATAAAATATTGCTTTTGCTGCCGTTAAATTAACGACTCCTTTAAACTAGCAAAATTTTTCGCAATATAACCAAATAAATACAATATTGGAAATAGGTAATTCCCAAATATTTCGACACAGTCCAGGACCCCACCCCAATTGAATTGTATGAAATTTGGACAGAAGTTTCTCCTCGTCCATACGAATTCTATATCACCAGAATTAAGTTAACATTTCAATTTATTTTTGTTTTATGGTTCGTAGAAGTAGGCATTGTATGGCACTTTCTGAAAAAAGGTATTGACTTAAAAATTGTATAATTTTGGAATGCGTTAATTGATTTCAAAATGTTGGATATCATTTTTAAAGCTTGCAACAACCGCTTTACAAATAGTCCATACAACAGTCATCTCGTTGTGGTTCAATGATATTGAAAACTCCAAAGTATCCTTTATCCTTGAATATCCTGGTATCTTTAATTTTTGATTTCGCCCACCAAAAAGAATGTCCCTCTTTTTCTCTACATCATAGCCAAAGTTCAACATGGGATCAATAGATACATAAGGCTTGGTAAAGACTGCTCGAGTTTTACTGTTTTAGTTTCGATTTTTCAAGTAGTGACTGCGTATAATACAGTGATACAAACAAGTAGATATACCTGGGAAGTGATAGTAATTTTCTTGTAGGTATTGTCGAGTGAAACAAAAATCTGCTTGTAAAATTTCCCAAACACCCCCAAAATCTTGAAAACCGGTTAAAAACCCGATTTTGCGTACGTTTACGCACTTACAAGCCTGTAAGTTAGTTGATTATCAACCGATTTTCACTTTCTCACCGGATATGAGAAGATGAAGCTTATGCCTTTCAAATAGTATATACGTTACTTAAGAAAATGGGAGAAGTCTGTGTGTATTTGTCCAGCAAATAGATATTTTTTAATTTTTGTTCGCCATTTTTCAACTACGGCGATGATTTCACATATTATTTTATAAAGAAACCATAATACTTTTGAATGTATTCAAACGGGATGTTTCCTAGTGAGTAAAACGCAACTTTGGTTTTAAAAGTCCGGTATTAATTGACGGAGTTATTGAAGTTTTTATTAAACCAATAATTTTCCAAAAATGCCTGTGCAACGTTTTTCGTGTTCTTTTTATGCTCTTTCTCTTTACTAAAGGCTCGTTCACAATGATAGCAACAAATTCAACAGGCGTTCACAATGCAAGCAACAAATTTGTTCGAATAAGTTCGAAAAATCAGCTGCCTGGCAACATTGTTTACTTTATACAGCAGTATACATATTTGGGGATTGAAAACCATGCGGAACTGCAATACAAACGAAAAAGCAAACACTAAAAAATAGAAAAATTAAATGTGAGACACGGACCTCAGATTTGTACCACTACCCGGAGCAAAAAGTATTAAGTGTTTTCCTTTAGAAAACTTTTAAAATTTTTCTATAGAAGAGTTTTAAAATTTTTCTATAGAAAATATGTCAAATTTTTCTATCGAAAAGTTTCTTTAGAAAAGTTTTAAAATTTTTCTATCGAAATGTTTTAAAATTTTTCTATAGAAAAATTGTCAAATTTTATAGAAATCTTTTAAAATTTTTCTACAGAATTGTTTTAAAATTATTCTATAGAAATTTTTTGAAATTTTTCTATAGAAATGTTCTCAAATTTTTCTATAGAAAAGTTTTAAAATTTTTCTATAGAAATGTTTTAAAATTTTTCTATAGAAAAATTGTAAAATTTTTGATTTACAAATCCGTTGCTGCCATTGTGAACGCTACTTTAAGTAGCGTTTAAAAAAGTTTAAAACAAGCTGACATTTTCAGGTTTATCGAAACCGTCCAAGGCCATGACATATTATGGAACATAAGTTTCTAAACATTTCTATAGAAAAATTTGAAAACATTTCTAAAGAAAAATTTGGAAATATTTCTATAGAAATCTTCTCAAACTTTTCTATAGAAAAATTTTAAAACTTTTCTAGAGAAAAATTTTAAAACTTTTCTATAGAAATATTTGAGAATATTTTTATAGAAAAATTTGAGAAGATTTCTATAGAAAAATTTCAAAACATTTCTATAGAACAATTTTAAAACTTTTCTAAAGAAAAATTTTAAAACATTTCTATAGAAAAATTTCAAAAAATTTCTATAGAATAATTTTAAAACAATTCTATACAAATATTTTAAAAGATTTCTATAAAATTTTACAATTTTTCTATAGAAAAATTTTAAAACATTTCTATAGAAAAATTTTAAAACTTTTCTAAAGAAAAATTTTAAAACATTTCTATAGAAAAAGTTGACAACTTTCTAAAGAAAAATTTTAAAGCTCTTCTATAGAAAAATTTGAAAAATTTTCTAAAGTAAAACACTTAATAAGTTTTGCTCCGGGTAGTGGTACAAATCTGAGGTCCGTGTCTCACATTTAATTTTTCTATTTTTTACTGTTTGCTTTTTCGTTTGTATTGCAATTCTCCATGGGTTTCAATCCCCAAATATGTATAACTGCTGTATAATGTAAACAATGTTGCCAGTCAGCTGTTTTTTCGAACTTATTCGAACAAATTTGTTGCTTCCATTGTGAACGACTGTTGAATTTGTTGCTATCATTGTGAACGAGCCTTAAAGCTTCATGATGCCGGTAAAATTGTATAAAAGCAAAGCATAATTCAGTTTTGTTTTAATAAAAACCTCAATAACTTAGTCAATTCATACCGGATTTTTGAAAACAAAGCTGCGTTTTACTCACTAGGAACCTTTTGAATACATTCAAGAGTATTATGATTTCTTTATAAAATAATGGGTGAAATCATCACCGAAGTTGAAAATGACGAGAAAATTTAAAAATTATCTGTTTGCTGGGCAAATAGACACATACTTTTCATATTTTCTTAAAGGAAGTATATATCATTTGAAAGGCTTAAGTTTCTTCTTTTCAAGTCTGGTGAGAAAGTGAAAATCGGTTGATAATCAACTAACTTACAGGCTTATAAGTGCGCAAACGTACTCAAAACCGTGTTTTTAACTAGTTTTCAATATTTTGGGGGTGTTTGTGAAATTTAACTAGCAGATTCTTGTTTCACTCGACAATACCTACAAGAAAATAACTATCACTTCCCAGGTATATCTACTTTGGTCTTGTTTGTATCACTGTGTTATGCGTAGTCACTACTTGAAAACTTATGTAGGAAAAAATAGGGACTTTCTTTTTGGTGGGGGAAATCAAAAATTAAACATACGTTATGTCAGGATATTCAAGGATAAAATATACTTTGGAGTTTACAATATGATTGAACCACAACGACATAACGGTTGTATCGACTATTATTAAAGGGGTTATTGCAAGCTATAAAATGATATCCAACACTTTGAAATCCATTAACGCATTCCGAAGTTATACCATTTTTCCTGTTCGTGGTCCTGTTTTCAGAAACTGCCATACAATACCTAATTCAACACACCATAAAACAAAAACGTCTTTGAATTTTGACTCAATTCTGGTGTCACAGAATTCGTATGGACGAGGAGAAACTAGTGTCCAAATTTTATACCAATCAAAATTGGTCGAGTTCGAAAATACGAATTCGAATTCTTTTTGAATTGCCAAATGTAAACTAAAAAAGAATTAAATTTATATTTTGTATTATATTAGTATATATTTAATGCTACTGGTAAATGTTTCTTGTGTGTTGTTCCTGAAACTTAAAGTGTCCTCCAAATCAATGAACTGATTAACGACGCTGAACTAAAATTGCACCGCTTTCATTGATTCACCAGCACTCACTCAAGTGTTAAAATCAACACTTTGACGACACCGACATTATTCGATTAGAGACTAACATCTCCTTTATAACAAAAACAAAAATTACCAGAACAACACTGCATCTTTTCTAAGATTTAATATTAATCCTCATGCAACAAGCAGCTGGAAAAGCCAGTCGTTTAGTAGGAGACTTACAAAGAATAACACAGACAGAACAAGCCGGACAAATCTATGCGCTGGATACATGTGTATACAAACGAACAACTTCAAGCCTGCATGACTGAGCATTCATCTAAAGTTAAACGATGCCATTAAAGTGGAAAATTGTCACTAAGACAGAACGCAGTAATGGAGTAGAATGTGGCACAGCATCCCATTGCAGTGGAAGATGATGATTACAACGCAAAAGACAAATTAAGCGAAAATGTTTAGAAGCAAAAGCATTGCATTCTATGAAATTGAAGGAATTGTCTCCCCCTTTTCATATCCGGGAATCACAGCTTAATTGATAAATCTCAGTTTAATGTCAGTGATTAAGCGACAGAAGGGAAATTTAGCAGCAGGACGACAAAGTATGAAATGGAATGTCTTAAGCAAACGGATGTAATAGACAGCCACGTGTATGGGTTACATTGTGGTAATTAAATTTGTTTTGTATCCGAGAAAACTGCGATGGAAAGACATTTTTTAATAATTGAATTTAAACATTTGTAAGTTTGGAATCATGTGTTTTAACAACTTTGTAGAATAAAATAACTAAAATTTAATAACATAGATAGTATACATTGTTGGAACGCACGTTACGGGATGGGGGCTAAATGAAAAAAAAATTAAACAACTTTTGTTTTAACACTATTATGGTACAACCCAGTATTATCAACTATATTGGGTAGTTTTGCTTTGGTTTGTGTCTAGACTAATGTATGTGTGGAAATTTGGGAAAAATTTGTTTAATGGGAAGTTTTCTAGGTGGAGCCTGTAACCAATACTTAGCATACATGGTGCAAATTAATTACATGACAATTATAATTTGTTGTTTAATTTGAATTTCCTGTCCAAATGGAAATTCAAAAAACTTTCAATACCATTGGGAATTGTACTTATTCTCAAAGTATTTCCTTCATATCTGGCACATTTGGTTTTGAAATATTTTAAACAGTACAGGTTTATGAATTATGAATTTCAAAGTCACAAACCTCTATATATAAAATACTTTAAAAACAGAGTTGCCAGCAGTCAAACAAATTCAAAACATTTAAAAGCATTCCCAGATTTCATTACAATTGGCATCCGTTTCCACAACCTGCATTGTCATTGCCTGAGCAAATGCAAATTCAAAATTTTTTAATTGCCATTGCGAACATTGGTAATTCTTTTGCATTTGATTTAGATAGAGTAATGCAAATTTGAAATCCAATGTCAAATAAAGAAACCCATGTATGATACTTGGTATATATTGTAGTTTTGAAGCCAATTTGAACTAAATTTCACAGTACAATCATTTTTACATAGTGAAGTGTTGCTACAAAAATCGTTCATCTATTGAACAAACCAAATATAGCGGAAAAAAAAACAAAATCAATTTAAACAAACAAGATCAAAAGTGCGTATGCAAGTGACAATGTCAACGCGGTCAGCGTTAAGAATATGGAGAATAAAAAACGAAAAACAACAACAACTTTACCAAACAACAATAACTATTTTTCCCCTCTTCAAACTGTTGAAGATGATGAATTACAAGAAGATGAAGTTATAGTTGAAAAAACAGCAAAAGTTTACGTTCCCTCAATTACCATTCTAAAATGCAAAACTGAAGAAATTCATGAGCTTTGTAAAGCTAATCAAATGTCTGATTATGCCATTAAAAAAATTTCAATTGGCCTAAAGCTGTTCCTTAAAACAAGGAAGAATTATGACACCATCTGCCAAACCCTTACAGGCAAATACGAACATTTCAGCCATCCCTCCAAAGATGAGAAACCATATAAGGCCGTACTATTTGGGCTTGATAAATACGATCCAGCCATAATAAAAAAGAAACTATGCGAGAAAGGGCTGCAATGCTTGGATGTTAAAATAGTTACAAAGAAAAACCCATTTAATTCCGAATATGTGTTCTACGTCGTTTATTTTAAGCGACAATCAATCTCTATTAGGGAACTAAGGAAAAAATTTTCTGTCGTTGATTATATGAGGGTGAGATGGGAGTTCCAACAAGCCAAAAAAACGCAGATTACACAGTGCTATAACTGTCAAATGTTTGGCCACGGTGCTAGCCGCTGCAAGGTTAAAACTTTTTGGGCGAATTGCGCTGGAGCACATAAGACTTCTGACTGCAATGTACTCACAGAGAAGTGTGCTAATTGCAATGGTAACCACAAATCTACGTCCGACCAATGTCCAAGTAAGATGAATTATCTAAATGTCAGACAACAACATGTTCCACGTCGTAACATGCGTGTTCATGCTACAGGAAATTACAATAACAACTTCCCTAACACACTGCGCCAAAGTGTACCTTCCACACCTAGTAACTGGCTAGCCCAACGAGATGCTTTTAACAACAGCAGCTAAACTCTAATAACGTCTCAGGTTCCATCGACTTATTCTCCCTTCAGGAAATAAAATCATTAACACTAGACCTAATCACGAATCTTCGAAATTGCAAGAATAAAGCAGATCAGTTCGAGGTTATTACTAACCTTGCTTGTAAGTTCCTATCATAATGGATAACAATAGCATTAACATGATAACTTGGAATGCCAGAGGCATTCGCAATAAATATTTAGAATTATTCCAATTCTTGATAAACTATAATATACATATATGTTTAGTCTCGGAAACAGGGCTAAATTCAAACCTATCTATCAAAAACAATGAATTTAAAATTTATAGAAATGATAGGACAAGTGGTAGAGGGGGTGGTGTTGCAGTAATTATTAGAAAGAATATACCTCATCAGCTGCTACCGATTGTTAACACGTCTGCTATTGAGAACATTGGCATTAAGTTGTTTACGTCTCTGGGGATCGTTAATATATATTCATGCTATTATCCTGGTGATTCAGCAGGAACAGATGGCATTAGAAGACATCAGTTCGCATCTGATATTCGTAGACTTAATGGAAACGAAAGATATATACTAGGTGGCGATTTTAATTGTAGACACCAGTCTTGGGGATGCATAAGGGCTAATTGCTGGGGTAATATTCTATACGAAAAGTTAGAATCGTACAATATTGATATAATATTTCCATGTGATCATACTCACATTCCCTCAAGTGCAAGTAGACAAGGATCTACACTTGATTTTTTCCTGACTAACGATCCTGGTATTATGTCCCCTGCTATGGTTATAAATGAACTCAGCTCTGACCATTTGCCTGTGAAAATCGCCATAAGAAGTAGCTATAATAACTCACCTTTTACAAGATATGATTTTAATAATACAAATTGGAACCATTTCTCCAGATACTTAAATAGACACCTAAACTTACCAATTATTGAGAATATTTTAAACAGAGAACACATTGATAACATGATGCTACATTTTAGAAACACCTTAGTCGATGCAATTGCGTATGCTGTGCCAAAGATACAACCCCCTACTAGAAGGAAATCGCTGCCCATCCATGTTAAAAATATGATACGACAGAGAAATAATTGCAGACGGTATTGGCAACGTCATAGAAACTTGATTGATTTCCATCAAATGAAATTTTTAAATCAGAATATTTGTAAGGAAATTGACTTGTTTAGAAATAAATCTTGGAATCATTTACTCTCCACACTAGATAAAGGCTCCCCTCCCTTCTGGAATTTAACGAAGGTTTTAAAGAAGAAGTTCAACAATATTCCCATTCCCAAACACAATGGCCGTCGTTACACCACAAACCAAGCAAAATGTGAAGTTTTGGCTCAATGTTTCGCATCAAACCACTCAATTTCAGCCAGTCTTGGTAACCCTATTACTACTTCTTTAGTTAATGTTACTTTGGAGTCGTTTAGATCATTAAACATAAACTCATCAGAAGTACTTTTAACAAACCCCTCACAGATTTCTGATATAATAAAAAAAATTAAAGAATAACATATCTGCAGGAATTGATTCTATCAATAACAGATGCCTAAAAGCACTTCCCAATTAGGGCATAAAATACTTAACAACCATAATCAATTCATGTTTAAAACTTTGCTATTTTCCTGAAGAGTTTAAGGAGTCTAAAGTTATCCCAATTAGAAAGCCCGGTAAACAACCAGAGTCTCCAGCTTCATACCGACCTATAAGCTTATTATCAAGTATAAGCAAAATACTTGAAAAAGTAATTAAAATAAGACTGACAGATTTTATAGAAGCAAATAATATTATTCCCGCGCATCAGTTTGGCTTCCGAAAAGAACACAATACGGCGCATCCTCTAATAAGAATAAGGAACTTAGTAAAATTTAACTTTAACCACCAAAAATCAACTGGCATGGTCTTACTGGATGTCAAAGCCGCCTTTGATTCCGTTTGGCACGACGGCCTAATTTTTAAAATGATAAAATTAAGCATACCGGGGTATCTAATTAAGATGATCCATAGTTTCCTCCTTTCTCGGACCTTTAAAGTTCATATTGGGCCACACACTTCCGAGCGTTACTCTATTACTGCAGGTTGTCCCCAGGGATCTTGTTCATCTCCTGTCTTATATAATTTACTCTTTAAAGAAAAGGTATGTTTTCAAGAAAAGGCAATTTGCTGTAAGAAAATTTACTTTTTTAAGTAAAGGTACTAATTTAAAAAAACATTAATTTTTTAAGAAAATACACGTTTGGTCAGAAAATTTAAATTTTGTAAGCAAAGTTACTTCTTTAAGATATGGTACTTTGTTTAAGAATAGGAATAGTTATTTTTTTTTGAGAAAATTTACTTTTTTTTAAAAAAATATGTTATTTTTTAAACTTCTTTCACTTAGACTTTTCTAAATTTACTTTTTATTTGGTTGAAAACTACAATATATACTAGATATTGCTTGCAGGCTCCACCTAGAAAACTTCCCATTAAACAAGAAATTGCCCAACATATGTCAGACATCTAGTTAGTCTAGACACAAACCAAAGCAAAAGTAAACAATATTGTTGATAATAGATAAAGTTGTTTAATTTTTATATTTTATCCCCCATCCGGCAACCTGCGATAAGGAACTTCGTTCCAAAACAATTTTCGGTTTGTTCGAAAAATCTATTTTTCAAGACACCGGTTTACGGTGGATTTGGGCAGTCAATTTTTTGTTTTACATTAAATAGCACTTGTTTAGCGACCGTTTCATTCAGTTATTCGTGTTTAAATCTAAAAAATTCACAGCTCTATTTAAATTTGGAAATCACAATTAAATTTTGAATTAAAATGTAAATCATATTCTAATTTGTAAAGCGTGTTTATTATGAATTTTGACAGTTTTATTTAAACTCAAATTAAACTGATTGGGGCTTAAAGTCGACAATCATATTCAAATTTAAATGAGATTTTCATATAGGACAATCTTGATAAGTTCGAAATATTTCTTTGTAAACTAAAAGCTTTATTATTTCTAATTCAAATGATAATATAATTTTTAAATTTGAGAATGGGTTACAAATGTCTCTCAGAACTTATAGAAGAATACAATTATATTTGAAAATAAACAATATGTTTCTAAATTCTAAAAATTCATTAATATTCGAAAAGCATCATGTATACGCTGAAGAAAATACGGCCCCAGCAACATATTGCAGGAACCATGTATATGTTAGAATGCATTGTTTTCATGACTGGAAGATCTGCTCCATTTTTGATTCTTCATTGCCTGGCACTTTTCAATAAACAAATCCGCATTTGTCTCACAAAACATATTTTATGAGTTATTAACCATGTTATATTGAGTAGCAAACGCGATGTGTTTGGACACAAGTAAACTATAATTGCGACAAGCTACAGACACGGTTATATTTGCATCGAAACAAATGGAGATTTTTGAGCGTGTTTTGAGCATCCTAATTAAAGATGTTAACTACAAATTGAGTAAAACCCGATTACCCTACGCCAAATCCTAAAAGTCCTAAAATTTAGTTTTTTAACAAACCAGCACACGGTAAATAGCTAAAACCCCAGTTACCAGGTTTCACCAGATTTTCGGTTTCGGATTTGGACACGCCGGCTAAAGGTAATACCAGGGCTTTCATTCTGGCCAGGAATGCTATATACATCGCCTTGCTATTAGCATCTAGCGACAGGGATAACATTGCCCTTGAACATTGGTCCTGACGGAAAAAGAGCTTAACGTGAGTGAGTATGCAATCTTACAGCATCCATTCTGAGGTAGCGTTGATAACAACAAAAGTACTGAATTACACATTGAGGAATGAAACATGACCCATCCTGAAATCGTTAACCGGATTGTAATGAGTTTGTCTCTGTATGAATAAACTTTCAAGATAGATTTGGCATAAGAGCCAGCTACGTAAATAATCTGCGCAGATGATTATACAGAAGGCAGCAAGTCAGGGAAGATGAACCACATTGGTGGAAAGACAAACTAGCGGGCATAACACGCTCATGACGTAGACTATTTAGTGAAGCTAAGTCATCGAGAGACCAAAGGGGCTGTGATAAATACAAAGTATAGTTTAGACGATATAAGAAATGGCGATGCACTTCTGACCTCAAGACTGGGAAAAATACTGGCATGAGGCAAACCGACAACTGAATACCTGAAGGCCTTTTCTGGCAAATGGACTACATATAGTGGGGAATCGCGCTTAATCTCGTTTCCCTTCCAACTCGTTTATCGCAAACACCCACGTAGGAGAATATACTTCCACTGGTATAGACGTTTCCATCGAGGATTCAGTGAATTTCAAACCCTTTAAGTCTCCCGAGGCAAATATGAAAATAAGAATATTGAACTAAATCTGAGGAAATCATGCCGCGTGCATTTAGAGAGGGTATGATCTTAAAAGAAGGAGACGGGTTTCCTTAATTTCTCAAGAGCAAATTCTCTCCTCCATATGCCTACAACTGTAGGTTAATTGAGGAAAATGGTATTTTGTTCAACCAGTGATATCTTGAAGGTTAGTTCCCAAGGCGTTGATAATAATGGAGTAGCACTAAACGTTATTCTGAATATCAAAATCATCATTGTTGTGGTTGAATTATGAACATATGTATATAGAATATTTTTAACTAAAGGGTGTGTTAGTAAGATTGCACTTTTTAAATTTTTTGTAAACTTTTGGTTTGTGCAAGTGGTAACTCAGAAATTTGGAAGCTGTCACATATGTTTATTCCAATTATTGAAAATGGAGCGCTTTACGAAAGAACAACGCGTTTTTATTATGAAAACTTATTACAACAATTTGAAAAGTTATGCTGAGACCGCTCGCAAACTTCGAAGAATTTTCAGTCGAGAAAGTGCACCGAATGTGTCAACCATTCGAAGAGTAGTCAAAAAATGTTGAGAAACTGTGTCGGTTATGGAATGAATCAACATACCGGTCGGTCTTTTGAAAACATTGCTGCTGTAAACGAGAGTGCCCCCGAAAACCCGAAAACATCAATTCGGCATCGTTCTTTAACAACTTCAAATTTCACAAATTCAGCTTACTCATGAGCTCAAACAGCAGACTATGGAAAGCGCCGGCAATTCGTTCAATGGGTAATGAAGCAAAGTGAAGTCAATGTAAATTTTTCCAAAAAAAAAATCATGTTCTCTGATGAAGCGCATTTCCAACTCAATGGCTTCGGGAAAACACAAACTTTTCGAATTTGGGGCTCAGAAAATCCTCATGTAATCCATGAGAAATAAATGCACGCAGAACGAGCCACTGTCTGGTTTGGATTTTGGTCAGGCGGCGTGATTCGTCCGTACTTTTTTGAAGATGAGAACGAAATTCGGTTCGTTACCGGAACATGTTAACGGAGTTCTTGTGGCCTCAACTGGACGGTATGTATTTGGACGACATGTGGTTTCAACACACCTGCCACACCGCGCTTTAATGCAGCAACGATTTCCAGAACAAACTATCACAAGAAATTCTGATGTCAACTGGTAACCAAGAACATGCGATTTAACGCCTTGCGATTTCTTTCCGTGGGGTTTTGTGAAATCACATTGTGTAAAAGTCATGGAAAATTTCATGAAAAAAGTAATGGTCTGTCGTGAGAGTCGTGGTGGCCATATTGATGGATATTTTATTCCATACTTAATCGGAACATGTCTTCTTTACAATCCAATAACAAAATCAGAACTACCTTAATTTAAAATAAAGAAGTGCATTGTTACTGAGACACCCTTTATTTTATACAGTCTTTCATTTCTCATATTGCCAATCAGTAATGTGATTGTTAAAATCATGTGGTTCTGACTACAAGTTATCCAGTCAACGTTGGATATTTAGCCACAATTTAACCACGAAACGAAGATTACCACTGACTGAAAAACTGGCCATAGGAGGTGCACGATGATTGTCATTCTTCAAATTGAAGGTGCGTTCAATAACATTAGGCTAACTGCGATAGAATTAGTGCTATCGACCCTTGAGGCGGATGGTGATCATAAGAGGCTTCTATATGCAAAGCTCACCAGGAGACGTGTCACGACGGAATTGGGCACATTCACCTATACGAGGTGTGCCAACAGATATACGTCGCTAAGAAGGCGCTTGTCTCCACATCTGTGGAAATTTCAGCTTAATCAAATACTGGTTACTCTCGAAAGAATATGGAAAATTGTTGCTTATTCAAGCTTTGTAGTCCCTTAAGAGATATAAAAAAACCGTTTCCCATTTCATCCCATGAAGGGATTGAGGAGATATTCTCACACCCCGTGATCTATGCGCTTTTTAATTTTTCCCTCACTTATGGGGACCTACAGTTTACACCGGTTCCGAACTGTACTCTGAGAAGCTTTTTCATGGCTAAGTACTCGATAGTATCACCATCACTAAGCTAGGTGGCTGTCGTCGAAGGAATATATAGGGTGGTCGGAACAAGGAAGTTCTCGTGCACAAGAGCCGCGCACACTAGCCATTATACCACCATCGGCCACACCTAAGAGATATACTTTAGAATAAACTTTAGGCCTTCGGTGCTGCAATAGTTGGTGTGTGAGTCTGTTGTACATGAGGTTATAAGTTCGATCTCTGCTCCGATCACCTTATATTTTCTTCTAAGACAGCCAGCTCGCTTAATGACAGAGATACTAGAGTAATTAGCCATAAAAAGCGTCTGGAAATAAAACCCCCTTGCGATCTGACTTAAAACTCTAGGTCCTTATCAGTGAGTGCAAAACGAGCAGGTGCTCAGCTCTCCCCTGTCCTGTGCATGCCCCTTTATGGTACCGACGTGTTGCAGTCGGTGGTGCAAAGGTAATATCCGCGGCTGTTGATCTTGAGATTGTGGGTTCCATTCTTGTTTTGGTAACCTTACATTCTTTTCGACGGGGGTCACCTCACTTAGTGATGGCGACACTATCCAATGTAAAACAGTAGGTCCCAATCAGTAAGTGTACATCGAGAAATCGCATATCTCACTGGATGTGATAAGCTCACCGCAATCCGTTCGTGGGAAGCGTTTTTACATTTCACTCTTTGGGAGATGGGCGGCGAAAATGGTCTGTGTATAAACGGGCCAAACCCGATCTGGTTCTTTTTGCCCGATTGTCAAATACCTAGGTGTTATTCTGGGCAGCAGGCGTAGTTTCAGGCTCAATATAGTTGAGAGGGAGGAAAAGGTGACGATGGCCCTCTACACCTGTAAGATAAATTTCAGTTGCATATCGTCGCCGATTGTTCACTGTATCTATACAGTGGTACTGAGACCGACAATGCCGTATGGGGCTGTGGTGTGGAAGAATATTCTCCTGACCACCTGTTGTCCACTACTATCTAAAGTTCAGAGAACGACGATAATGTGCATCATGAGTGTTCTGCTCCCCACTTGCACTGATATTCCGAACGAAATGTTACATTTGCTCTTGTTGGTCTACGAAAATATTTGTACGTTAATTATCAAAAATATTTTCGTTCTTAGTCGATGAAGAATTTGACATATCAACAAACTAAATTTTTTAGAAATTTTTAGAAATTATTTTTAGAAATTTTGTTTATTAAAAAAAAAAATTAAACAGCCGCGGTAGGATTCGAACTCACATCCACTGGAAGATCGTTTCGATGTTTGTGCCACAGCGTCTAGCCCGTTATGCCACCGACTGCCTGTATTGGGGTATTTCTTATGCATTTTTTTTGTTGGTACCATTAATCGATTTTGAATTCAATATTTGAGTAATTTGTCAGTATATAATGAAAAATTTAATTGAGTGCTGACATTTTTCACGTACCAATGTTTTTTGTTAAAATTTTACAGTCCTCTTTTTTTCTGTGTACATCTGTCATCAGCTTAACGTAACTGCCACAACGGGGCATGCTCGAACTCTATCGTTTCGAAAGTTGTACCGAACATTTTCTGCATTTGTCAGCTGTCACATTCGTATACCGTAAAGGAAATCCTGCAGCTGTAAAGTTCATGGATTTGAGGGATATATATATAGTATATTCTGGTATATTCTAGGGAACTAGGGTTGTCTCTTTCTAGTAGGCTACCTGACTATTCAAAGGTGTATAAGGGATACATTTTGGTAATTAGAGAAATGACCGGTTGGCTGATTCATAATATTCTAGTTGGGTCCTATATTTCTTAACCAGATGGCCCAGCAGTCCGACATCCACCTTATATGCATGACAGGGCACAAGGGTATTAGGACAGGCAGCTGTAGAGTGGAGTGGCTGGTAAGACTTGGTACTATGTTACATGTTCCACATGTTCCACATATTATGTATGATTGGGGAATATCCTACACGTGTCCAGCACTAACCAATGGAGGATATTCGCTATGAAGTCCAATAGTTTTAAGGACCTTTTATTTTAAAAATAATTATTTCCAATTGTTTTTTTTTGTATTATTCAAGCCCTTGACCATTCTATATCCCTAACAATGGAGGTATAGCTTTCAAAAAATAAGTTTTGCAAAATGCATTCTTATGATTCCTGGCATTTGAAGCGATGTTATCGAAAAAATTCATCAAACTAAAGCCAACGAAAAATCATTTCTTAGAAGAATAATATTCTATTTTCTATGAGCTATACAGGTTTTACAAGTTAGAAAAAATGTAAATAGTCGGCAACATGATTGACTCTTCTCATCAGCGCATTAGCGTTCTAGGCCAGTGACCGTCTTGTTCACAATGTAACTAATTTCATTTCATTCAAAATATCACTAGTAGCGGGTATTAAAGTATGAAAGATACTGAAGAATTAAAGCTTGATTACGAATCGCTACTTCTTTTGAATTATTTTAATATCGTCTCCATTCGCCATAACTTAAATATCCTTCAATAGAAAATACAGTCTGATTTTTTTTTATTAATTTAGATTTTACAAATTGTGTAAACCCAAAACAGTGTCCAAAGTAGACAAGAGCGACTAATCAGCAAATTCCTCTAGCATTGCAAATTGTACGTGACGATAATTTCTTCAAGGAAACCAACAATTTCATTTTCTTTAATGCCATTTCCCACTCGCAATTAGTACGAACGGTTGGGTCTTATATCGCGCTTTCTTCTTTGTGCTGCCCGCCATCAATTTCCTGCAACACTAATTGTTTGGATTACATACATAACTAAATAAACAATGAGCGACAACAGAGATCAGTGTCGAGTTTCTTATATGTTGTTCCTCTTTGCGCGTCCACTTATTATTTACCAGGGTTTCCATTGGAACGCTGTAACCAACAGCTAAACTTTAATCAATTGTAGTGAATGTTTCTAGAATTTTGTATTTAGGTTGTAAGGTACTTTTAGGGCATGTTAAGTTTGTCACTAAGTTTGCAGTTTACAAGGAGTTTGATGGGTCGTTGTGATTGATTGATGGCTAGACCTGATGTAGTAGATGAAGGAGTTATTTTGAAATATTGAATTTTATTTGATATGTTTTTTTTTAAATAATTTTTGTTTGTTCACTTCGTAGAAATATTAATTATACGTTAAGTAGAACTGTTTTTAATTTTTAGATTTTAGTAGACTTTTTGAAAATGAATATACAAAGTTAGAACTTTCTTAGATCACTTTATGATACTGTTAATAATAATTTCATGAAATTGTTGGGTAATGGTACTTTTTAGTACTTTGTATCACAATTTTTGTACGTATGTATTACACTTTTTCGAACTTAATTTTTTAGTAATTCTTAGTAATTAGAGATTAGTACGCATTTTAGTACTTTACTTTCTAGTATCACATTTTCGTATTTTTTATAAACTTTTGGTACTTTTAATTACACTTTTAATCTTCAATAAAATTGTAGAACAATATAAAATTTTATCTTTTTGTACAACTCAATTTAGTATTTTATAGTAAATTTTTGTGTACATTATAGCAAATCTTTTAATACTTTTCAGTACAGGTTTTCCTACTTCTCATAATAACGGGTTTTTCAATAAGAGCGCTACAAAAGTTAGTTTTAAATAAAACAAAACCCGTTTCAGATTCCAATGAAATTCTTTATTCCTGTGAAAGTACGTTCGATGCCATTATGTATGGAACTCGATTTATTTTGCATGGCCACCACGATCAAGCTTGCAGAAGTCCAGACGCTGAACCCAATTTTCGACGGTTTTCAAGTATAAATCGGCCGATACTGCTGCAATTTCACGTTCGATATTCGTACGAAGTTCATCAATCGTCGCTGGCTTGTTGGCATAGACCATAGACTTTACGTAGCCTCACAGGAAATAATCTAATGGCGTTAAATCGCACGACCGAGGCGGCCAATCGACTGGGCCATTTCGTGAGATAACACGTTCACCAAACTTGGTCTCCAATAAATTGATTGTGGCACTCGCTGTGTGGCTTGTGGCGCCGTCCTGTTGGAGCCACATGTCCTCCAAGTCCATATTATCCAATTGGGGCAAAACATATTCGGTTATCATTGAACGGTAGCGATTCGAATTCACAGTAATGTGCCGGTCTTGATCATCACGGAAGAAGTACGGCCCAATGACGCCACCGGCACATAAACCGCACCAAAACGTAATTTTTTCGGGATGCAATGATGACTCATGGATTACGTGTAGATTGCTGTCTGACCAATAACGCATATTTTGCTTATTGACGCAGCCATTCAGCCAGAAATGAGCCTCATCGCTGAAGATGATTTTCCGATGAAAATCCGAATCATTTTCAAGTTGTTGCTCAGCCCAATTCACGAACATACGACGCTTATGGTGGCCAAGCGGCTTCATTTCTTGCGTCAATTTGATCTTGTAAGGGTGTAGGCCAAGATCTTTTCGCAAAATTCGCCACAACGACGTCACAGAGATGCCCAATGCTTGAGAACGACGTGTGAGAGACACATTTGGGCTAACTTGAACTGAAGCCACAGCGTCAGCAATATTCTCGACACTACGGGCACTTCTTTCTCTCACTGGCACGGCACGATGATGACGATAAATTGGACGTAGCGCTCTTAAAGTTGAGGCCACTGAATCCAAATTTCGGTAGTAAATTTTAATAATTTCAACTCGTTGTTGGCTTGTATATCTTTCCATGATGAAATGGCAAACCTTACTGAAGAGAAATGTCAACAGAGAGGGAAAAAATATGGCGTCGTTTGCTGTCCCTATCGATTTACTTTTGTAGCGTCTCTGTTGAAAACCGCGTTATTTTAGTTAACTAATTTATTTATATGTGCTTTCTGTGTTTGATTAGAACACTTTTAAAACGTTTTATATAAGCTGAACTTGTCACAGACGCTGCAAATGATCTGATCACTATCTGGTAGCAGCAAATATTAGCACAATATTAAGTGGAGCGAAATCCGAACGAACACAGACACTGAGAAAGCTAGTCATCGAAAATGTGCAATTACAGAGGTAGCCACAACCTACTCAAGGAACCTCTCACCATTTTTCGCACAGAACTCACCCCATCCCGATGACGATCCTGAAGCGCAGTGTAAACCCATTTCCGACTCTATAAAAACTGCCGCAATAACCGTACTTGGTTTTTGAAAACCGTTTCGCAACAAACCATGGTACGACGAAGAGTGTCGCATTACAAATGATGTAAAGAACGCTGCACGCATGGCAGTGCTTCTGTCAATTGTAACGCGAGCTGCGACTGAGCTGTATAAGGAAACAAGAAAGGAGGTAAACCGTCACTTTCGGCGTAAGAAACAGCAGTGGAGTAATCGCGCGAGTGAGAAAATTGAGACATACATAGGAAATCGAAGACCGAAATTCTACTAAAAAGTCAAAAACAGAATTAATGGTCATAGTTCTGGGCACCCTTTCTGTAAAGACAAGGACGGAAATCTCGTCGCAGATGTGCAGAGCATGTTGGGAATATGGAGAGAGCATTTCTGCGCGCTACTAGTACCTGAGATATCCAATTACGATGGGACAATCGATCACAATATGGACGACGACGTCGATTGCCCCCTCTTAACCAAGATGAGGTCAGAACAGCTATTGCCCGCCCTAAGACCAACAAAGCCGCAGGAGCCGATGGATTACCGGCGGAGATGTTTAAGACCGGTCGGCCATGAGCTGATAAGGTGCATCCATCAGCTCATTAGCAAAATTTGGTTAGATGAATGCATGCCCAGCGATTGGAGTCTCAGTGTACTATGTCCCATATTTAAAAAGGGTGACCCGAGTATCTGTGCCAACTACCGTGGAATAAGCCTTTTATCCATAGCATATAAGGTTCTATCAAGTATAATGTGCGAAAGACTAAAACCAATTATCGCTGACCTGATTGGACCATACCAGTGTGGCTTTAGGCCTGGAAAATCGACAACTGACCAGATTTTCACGCTACGTCAAATCCTGGAGAAGACACACGAAAAACAAATCGACACCTATCATCTATTTATCGATTATAAAGCGGACTATCGAAGTCCGGTACGGGAGAAACTCTACAATCCATTGTCTGAGCTTGGTATTCCTGCAAAACTCATACGCCTTTGCAGGATGACCTTAACGAACACCAAATCCGCAGTGAAAGTTGGTAAGGATCTTACCGAACCTTTCGAAACCAAGCGAAGCCTCAGGCAAGGCGACACCCTATCGTGCGATCTCTTTAACATCTTAATGGAGATCATTATGAGAAAAGCTGCCGTCAAAATGAATAAAACCATCAGCAGCAAAAGTCACATGCTGCTCGCGTATGCTGATGATATAGATATCATTGGGCGCACAATTAGAGAAGTTACTGCGGTTTTTTCGAGAATTGAGAAGGAGTCATCAAAAGGGGGTCTGACGGTGAATGAAGACAAGAGGACATTAACGGTTTCAACGAACAGGGCCTCCACGCGATTAGACCAAAGCGTGAACGTTGATAACCGTTATAACTTCGAGGTAGTGGACGAATTTATATACCTCGGATCTGCCGTGAACAAAAACAACAACGTCAGCCTTGAAATCAAGCGGAGAATTGTGCTTGCGAATAGATGTTATTATGGGCTAAGCAAGCACTTCAGAGATAAAGCCCTCTCTCCAGTAATAAAAGTCCAGCTGTACCAGGCTCTCATTCAACCTGTCTTGCTTTATGGCACAGAATCCTGGGTCCTATCGCAAGCAGACGAAACATCTGTAGGAGTCTTCGAGAGAAAAATACTCCGAAAAATGTATGGCCCTATAGTGCATAACGGCGAGTATCGGCGACGCATGAATCATGAGCTGTATGAGCTTTATCCTGACATTGACATAGTTAAGCGGATCAAGATAACGCGATTGCGCTGGCTAGGTCATGTCAGTAGAATGGGTGAAAACGAACCAGCAGGAAGGGTTTCGAAACCGAACTGGAAGGAAGACGAAAAATAGGAAGACCAAGACTCTCCTGGTGAGATCAGGTTGACGAATCCCTGCGTACACTTGGTATTGCCAACTGGAGGAATAAAGCAAAAGATCGAACTGGTTGGCGAAATATGTTATCTTCGTTTTGTAAGGTCCATGACCCCCCGGGGTTGTCCGAGACCGGATAAGTAAGTAAGTAAGTATTCGGGAAATTATAATACGTATTTTTATAAAAAAGACCTAAAAATATACTTTTAAAAAAGTACATTCTAGAAAAAAAATTGTTCTTAAAAAAGTTTATTATTTTACAAAAAGTATCTTTTCTTAAAGATCCATTTAAATTACAGTATTTGTCAACAGGCGCCTTAGGCGTGTTGGAACTAACTAGCACATAATATATAGCAAAAGGAACTTGGTTTCAACCGGGTGTACCCTGACACCTCATGTAATTTTTGTTTGTACGTTTCAGTTCACTGAAGTTCTACTGTTCTCATTATATATTTCCGAAAAAAAAATGCTACCATTTCAATTTAAAAATCTCCCGAAAATCTTTCGCATAGAATTTTTTTTAGGATCAAATTAGCACGGTGCAAAAGGATTCGGCTTGGCCAACAAAATCACCCGACCTATTTGTTGCTTCCACTTGGCTTTCAATTATTTTGTATCTTTTTCACTTTCTCCTAACGATTTGCAATGCTGCATCATCGTCATCGTCATCATCATCATCATCATCACTTCTAATACCAGTGGCATACTTACGTTGCAAATAGCTTGAGTGATGCTCCTGATACTTTAGCTTCTTCTGTTGTTGCAACTGCTGTTATTGTTAGGGCTTCTGCTGTTGCTGCCACTTTTGCTGTTTGGTCAATCAATTGACTTTTGTTTACATTTCCTTCATTGGTGTTTTTTCTTCCTTTGACTCTTGTTCTCATGGCCATGGTGACGTTATCATCGAAGTGTATTAGAATTTTCCCGGATTTTTTTTTTGGATTTTCATTTTCCCCGCTGTGCTGCTGCTGTTGTTATGTTGATGATGCTGCTACTGCCACTGTTGATGGCATTATTCTATTGGCAAAATTTGTTTATTTTGTCCATCAGTTTTTTGTCTCTACAATTTTGCTTCGATTCGGTTGGCATCATTCTGCGTTCTTTGGCGCATTTCATTTGTTTTGCTACAAGACCAAAGTCCGTCTAATGCGCCATTGACAAGTATAAGTTAAGTAATCCGTTGCATTAACATGTTAAGTTTTACATAATTTAGCCATGATGGGAATACAATAACAGCGGATAGAGACTGGGTGCATCTCGGGAAAGTAGTTGTAATCAACATGCTTGTTTTTATGGGGGGAGATGGGGGTAAGATACTAATCTAAACAGAAAATGTTGCTTCTGGATAGGAAGTAAATGAACTAGTGATTTGAACTGATTAAACTACTGACCCAATATTATGTGCTGTAAATTTTTCGATGGATATGTTTAAATGAATTTGCTGTAATTTATATAGTCTAAAGCAAACATTTATATATAATTACATACTTAGATTCAGCTTCGAACTATGTGTTAAAGTATCATCGTCCATTTCGGGTTAATGTTTTCGTTTACTCAGAGCAGAAAAATATCTATTTACAAATATTATGAAATCCTTCAGATATTCCGTAAATTTTTTCATTAATTCTGAGCCAAAGAAACATTTCGTAGGGTCTATGAAACAGTTTCATGGATTCGTTGGAAGGAAATATAAATATGATATATTTTTTAATATCCTGCAACGCCTTGAAATCATAACATAGCCAGGTATTCTATAGAATACGGCAGACCCTAAATATACAGTAACTTTTCCTTTCTTTTGAACACTGCGAGAGATTGGAAGGCTAGGCTTTTCATTCAAACCTGTCTTTCCTCACACAAGTCACCCTGTCATACATCATGCAAGTGCAAAATGATTAGTTTTAGAAGGACTTCAGCAAAAAAGAAACAATTTTGCATATATTTTCATATTTGAAGTTTATACTGCTACCCAGTTTAATACTCGTAAATTATTGTTTTGTTTACTGTGGCTGTCGGTGGTGATATGGCTAGTGTGCGCGACTCATGTGCATGAGAACGTGGGTTGGACGAGGGCCAAGGGTACTTAGAAAAAGCCATATAAGTATGAATTGTTTTTTTTTTTACAAAGAATTATTGTTTTTAAGAACAGATACTTTTTAAAGCCGTGGTACTCTTTTTAGGAAAAGGTTATTTTTGTAAGAAAATGTACTAATTTTCAGGAAGGCTACTTATCTCAAGAAAAGAAAAGGTATTATTTTATATTTAAGAAAATGTACTTTTAAGAAAATGAATTTCTATAAGAAAATATATTTTTTTTAAGAGAAGGTATTTTATTGAAGTAACGATTTTTTTAAAAAATGGTAATTTTTAAGAATTGTTCCATTTTTCAAGAATAGGTACATTTTTAAGAGTAGGTACTTATCTCAAGAAAAGTCAGTTTGTTTCACAAAAAGGTATTCATAAAACTTCGATCTTTAAGATGTTATTTTCTTTAATAATTTTTCCGGTTCAAGATCTATTTCTATGAAAAAGTACTTTTATAACAAAAAATACATTTTCATAGAATGTATTATTAAAGAAATAATGTGAAATTGTTTATTATGGTGGATGGTTGGGAATATAGCTATTTCAATGCCCACCAAGGCGTATCATCAGCTCCCTTCTCCCTTATTAAGGATAACAAAATCTTAAAGAGCGAATAATAAAGCTAAAATGGAAGAATACGCCGACGCTGCCCTGTACGCCAATCTCTTGGCAATCGTTGTTTTTTTTTTTTTTTTGAAACAACAACATCTATGCAATGGCTTTCGATGAAAGCCTGCATAGGAAAGAAATGTTGTGAATACCATAAATTCGGCTGTTACCACCGAATTGACGTTGCCACAACCGAATTGCGGTTGTTACGACCGAATTTAGTCCCCACAACCGAAATTCGGTTGAAGCAACCCCGTTTCTTATTTGATTTGGTTGTGACAACTGAATCTTCAATTATATGCGTTCAGTCAACTAAATTTTCTAAAATTTCGGATGGAACAACGGAATTTGAAATAAATACGGATGCAAGAACCGAAATTGGTACCAAATTCAGTTGGAGTAACCGAATCTGGCATTAATTCGGTTGTAGTAACCGAATTTGGCATCAATTCGGTTATGACTATCGAATTTGGTATCAATTCGGTCGCAGTAACCGAATCTAGCTTTAATTCGGTTGCAATGACCGAATTTGGCGTGAATTCCGTTGCTGTAACCGAATTTCTCATGAATTCTGTGGGTGCAACCGAATTCATATTCAATTCAGTTACCACGACCTAATGCCATGTATTTAACATATGACGTTTAAAATTCTATAATCAAATGTTATTTTAGAAAGAATTAAAAAATTTCAAAATTTTTTGCTATTATTAAGAAAGATAAGTAAAATATCTTTTGTATTAAAACGTCTTATTTTGCAGAAATTATTGAAGCAGATATCAACAGTTTTCAAGTCATGTGAGATGTGCTGCAATCGTCTGTATATAAAATTGTTTAGGACCTAAATCAACCGATACATCAGCCGAATGTCAGGATTAGTGCGGTGTCCCGTGATGGCCGGGACTTGAAAAAGGTCGGAAGAGGCATGAAAAACAAATTTATTATTACATAGAGTACCCAATATGTATGACTTTATTTTCTCGCTTTTTGAATTTTTTATAAGAATACAGGAAAATAAATCATCATTTAATAATAAAAAACGTTAATAATTAATTTGTGACACTATCTAAATTCGGTTGTAACAACCTCTAATTCGGCTGTGACAACCTATAATGAGGTTGTGTCAACCTCTAATGAGGTTGTGTCAACCTCTAATGAGGTTGTGTCAACCTCTAATGAGGTTGTGTCAACCTCTAATGAGGTTGTGTCAACCTCTAATGAGGTTGTGTCAACCTCTATTGAGGTTGTGTCAACCTCTATTGTGGTTGTGTCAACCTCTATTGTGGTTGTGTCAACCTCTATAGTGGTTGTGTCTACCTCTAACGAGGTTGTGTCAACCTCTAATTCGGCTGTGATAACCTCTAATGAGGTTGTGTCAGCCTCTACTGAGGTTATGCCAACCTCTAATTCGGTTCTGTCAACCTCTAATTCTGTTGAGGCAACCTCTTAATTCGGTTACGGCTAATTCGGCTGTCTCAACCGAATTTTTCTGTGAGTGTATTTATGGTTATGGCAAAGTATTGTTGTGGATGTTTTCGCACAAGTAGGAGTTTAGGAAATTCTCGCTAAGTTGAGATTTGTTTATCCCTCTAATGTGTGAAATACTTGCGGAGAAGGGAGGGATGATATGCCTATGTGGCCATTGCTATAAGTATATTCCCAACCATCCATCAAAATAATCAATTTCACATTATTTCTTTAATAATACATTCTATGAAAATGTCCTTTTTGTTATAAAAGTACTTTTTCATGGAAATTGATCTTGAACTGGAAAAATTATTTAAAAAAAGGTATTCTTTAAAGAAAATTTAGTTTTTATGAAAGGCCAATTTGTTGAAAGAGAATTTACTTTTTTAAGAAAATGTACTTATTGTAAAAATTACTTTTTTTTAGGAAAAAGTACTTTTTGTAAGAAAATTTACCTTTTTAAGCAAGGTACTTCTTTAAGATAAGGTTTTTTTTTTTTTTGAGAAAACATACTTTGTTTAAGAATATGAATAGGTATTTTTTGTTTTGAGAAAATTTACTTTTTTTAAGAAAAGAAAGAAAAAGATATTTAAGAAAATGTTATTTTTTTAAACTTCTTTCACTTTGGCTTTTCTAAATTTACACTTTATTGGGTTCAAAACTTCAACATATCGACGTGTAAATACCAAAACGTCATAAATCAATTTTTACTATTTTTCAGGAGAGCAAAAACACTAAAATATTCTTGACGTAATTTCCATTTTTAAAAGCCTTTTTGAAAAATTCATTTAATGTTGTTTTACAAAATTACAGTACATGCAGAATAATATTTTCAACTCATATCATCAAAAATCCGAAATGACTAACTTTTGGCTTATGAGGTTTTGCTATTTAAACGTCGACATACTAAATATTGGTTATAGCCTCCACCTAGAAATCTTCGCACTAAACAAGAAATATCCCAATATATGTGAGGCATCTAGTTAGTCCAGACACAAACCAAAGAAAAAGTATCGGCTGTATCTGGTCGATTTTCCAAGTTTATTGGGATGTTCAATAAATATCCGGGATTGGAAAAGAGAGCAGGTTCACCAAAAACTTCCTCGCCGAAAAGGAAGAAGACGGCTAAGAAGGCCGCTCCATTGTTGGTAATTCCTTCCTCGCCGAATTTAATGGACGTTAATTCTCCAGCTCCAGGTTCAAGTCCAATGAAATCTTCTGTCCCTTCTACTTTTGCTAAAGTCGTTTCTGTAGTTGCTATAGCTTCCACGGACAGCGATAAGTCATCTCCTCCGGGTGGTAATCCCGCCCCGTTGCCAGGACCGGGACCGAGAACGTTGACTGTCATACCGGCAAGGAATACAGTATTTGTATCTAGACTTTCCCCCGACACGACCGAAGAGGATATACGACTTTACATATCGTCTAAATTAGTCGGGAATAATTCTAACGATTCCATACAGTGCTTCAAGCTGAAATCACAATTTTCAGAACGTAGGTCGTCTTTCAAAATTATTGCACCGGATGACCTATTTGTCAAACTGGTGGATTCGGAATTTTGGCCTCACAGAACGTTCGTAAGGGAATTTGAGTATCGGGATAATGGTAGGCGTATCAGAATGTTCGCGGTTTGAATACTAAATTGTCTAGATTATTTGTTAGTAGCTTTGGTTTTTAGTTTGATGTCATTGCATTTTCTGACACATGGCTTAAACCTAAGGTTTTTAATTCTGAGTTGTTCTGCAATAAGTACTTAGTTTATAGAAAAGATCGTGTTGGTAACGTTGGTGGTGGTGTTTTAGGGTGGTATTCTGTAAGTCGTGAATCAGTCACTTCGCGTTACTTTTGTCGTTTTGGTAGTTTATAAAACGTTACAGCTGTGCGGTGACTACCTGCGTTGAGTTACGTATTTAATGGGTAGTTTATAAAACGCAGTGCAACGTTTTTGATCACTTCAGCTGTCAAATTGAACACGCCAGAGTTCTTCGCATTAGTTGCAGAAATTTGAAATTTAAAGAAAAATTGCCATCGAGAATAGGCAGATGGAAGTATTTTGCACTTCATTGCTTATAAGTAGTTGTCAATTTTGGATGAAATTCATTCGACTGATAAAGCTCAAACTTTTTTTTAAATAATTCAAAATTATTTCGTTTACGCACTGAAATTCTTATTTACAACAATAAAATTTGAAATGGAACGTTTAAATAAATAATGCGTTGCAAAACTATTATAATTATATTTAAAAATTATAGACATCAGTATTGACAATAATAAACAAAAGTGCCAATACATTACAATCAATACATACCGCCAAATGGCACGTGTTTTTGAAAAGACAACTAATTTAATATAGATGGGGAAATTTATTGGACATTGAACCCCAAAATAACATAGGGTTTTTACACATTTCATGTGAATATTGTTGGTATTTGGAGTATTATAAATAATAGCAATCTTAAAATCTGTTGATCTACTGAAATAGAGCTATATTTCTTAATCTTTTTCATTCTGAGCATTTCACTCATGATGACTTTTTCTGATCTATAATTGGTTACTTTAGTTTGGCAACTCTATACGCCACATATGTCAGTGACAGAATTCGTAAACAAACGCAAGCGCGAACTGATATATAAACTACCATTTTTTGACTTTGGCGTTCGCGTTGGCTTTTGCGTTT
Organism: Phaonia tiefii; assembly: GCA_963931995.1. Lineage (NCBI taxonomy): Eukaryota > Metazoa > Arthropoda > Insecta > Diptera > Muscidae > Phaonia > Phaonia tiefii. The sequence goes on along the minus strand of OZ008367.1, from coordinate 177,498,608 downwards.
ACGTTCACTTTCGGGACTTATAGAATACTACCCTTAATCTCAATTGAAAATTCTTTATCATCTGAGTTAGTTACAATTAATTATATTGGCGATCTTGAATTTATTGTGGTGTCCATTAATTTAGGCAATTTGAAACTGTTTGTCACGTGTTCTTATATACCGCCATCTTCATGCTTTGAGGTATATCAAGAGCATGTTGACGCTATTGCAAAAGTTATTGCGTTAGCCAGTAGAAAGGACCGTATTTTAGTATTGTGACATGAGTGTCTTTACCCGTTACCAATTCTCTGACTCCATTGACATCATGTGATTGGTCATCTGATTTTGTTACGCATACATCCGAACTTGGCTTGATTCAATTGAACGACATTCCCAATTCTATAAATCGAGTCCTTGATCCCGCATCGTTCGATAAGGAACTTCGTTCCAAAAATTAACATTACAAAATTAAAAATTGTATAAGGGTTGTTGATGGCCGAGGACTAATTTTTCGCTCCCATTTTTCGACTCCAGTAAGGTCTATGACGTTACAATATACCACTTTATTTAGCATAAGATCCCAACTCTGCTGGTGTAAAACTTCTGTTTGATCGGTGTAGCCGTTTAGAAACGGCTGAACTATTTTCTTATTTTTTCCGAGAAATCTACCACTGCGCATTCTTGCGGACTTAGCCTTATTATTAAACTTTCTGCAAGACCTTCTCAGGATATGCAGGATATGCTCATTGATCTACAATGTATGTTAATTTTTACCTCGACAGGAACTGTTTGGACATGCAGATTTAAGTTATCTGTAGAGGTCAGAAGTGATAGCATCTGTAAGACAATCAATCTCAGCAGTATTAGCTAGTACATGGAAAGGATTAGCTTTGACAAGACAATTTAAATTTTGTCTGTACTTGGCCTAATTTGTTTTACGAATATTTTTTGGAGCCGAAAGTATGGTAATGTTAAGCGAGAGTGAAATATATAATATAGCGATGACCGTAAACCAATGTTCAGTCGAAACCTTCTAATCTTTGATCAACACCAAATTGCCATGTTTGCAAGAGCTATATCAAGGACCTCTTGCCCATTTTTAGTAATAAAAGTGGGCCCATAACCGACAGTGTGGCCATGGAATAGAGTGAGAGTGAAAACTCAGTGTACCAATGTTCAGTCGACATTTTCTACCCTTTGATCCACACTAAAATGCTCTTTTTTGCGAGAGTAATATCAAGGACAAATTGTCCATCTTTAGTAATAAAAATGGGTTCGTAACCATGGTTAAAACATACAAGCTACTGGATAAAACTTATTATAAATGAGTTTCCCCGCTCTCATTTGTATCTGGACTGCAACAAATTGTGGGGTGATTCATCACTCGATGTTGCCCACCGCACAATTTGTTCTTTCAAATATCCCAGATATATAGAAATCTTCAAGAGAAGTTTGCGCAGTCTGGAAGTCTCAGACACGTTTTCAATGCCACGGCAGAAATACTTCCAAAACCACAACGTTGAAGGTATTTACTCTTTCTTATATTCTTCAAGTGTTAATTCACCAGTCTCACTACAGTCTCACTCCGTCCTAAGCTTTTGCAAAACTTTCTAAGGATTTGCAAATCCTTCCTCCACCACAGATGTAGTGGTAAGCATTTGGAACAAAATAGTTCTTCCAAGAATTGTTCCACAACTTCCATTGGGCCAGCGAAGCGATTTGGCTTCAACATTAAAGTCAATGCAATGAAAAGAAATATAATAAATATTTGCCCTTTGAACAGAATCGCTGATAAATTTTAAATAAATGGTAGGCTACTATTGTCAATATCCTTCGTATTGGTTTACATCTACCCCAATTATTTGGGGGGCATTTACAGAGAAAACAAAACACATTCATTATTAAAGCAATACGAGTGTGGTAGTAGTTAGGTAAATGTATTACGATAACCTTGACATAATGGCTCGGCAATCACAACTTTCATCATTGGTGTCCCCAGAGTCAAATCATCCACAACCCTAAATTGCCGCCCAAATATTAACGTTGTTTATGAATCTTTGATAAATCAAATAAAAACTGAAAACTCAAAAATTCAAGAGGAAGGGCACCCCACTACAACCAACAAACTATTCGTTATAATATTCCCAATGACAGAGTTGGATTTGCATATACAACCGAATTGTATACCTAACAGTTAGAGAATGCATTTTTGGATTACCCGCGAAATCGGCACGATTATTATCTCGAAAATATATAAAAATATATACTAAATCTTTTGAATCTTATGGGTATTTTATAAAACGTCATGGGATAATCACAGTTTCAAACTGCACTGTTTTATCCTACCACGAGTTCTAATACTGTGTGCGTCTTTTAGGTAAAGCCTTCACTTTTAACTTAAAGACAAACCATAGCACGATGAAGAGTGTCACATGGCAAGTGATGGAGAGAATTCTGCACGTATGGCAACGCTTCAGTCAGTTGCAACTAGAGCCACGTCAGGCCGGTAGGGTAAAGCATCGAGGAGAAAGCACAAGAGTGACAAAATTTAATGTTGCAGAAGGAAGAGCCGCGCACACTAACCATTGCACCACCGACGGCCACTTTTTTTAGAAGGAAGAATGAGACCCGTAAATTCTATCGAAAATTACAAAGCCAAACAAACCGAAATGGATCAGCGCCCCCCATTTGTAGTGATAAGGGCGAAAATCATGTCACAGATGTGCGGAGTATGTTTGGAATATGGATAGATCAGTTTTCTGCTTTACTTGTCCCAGGAGACTTCAATATAGATGAGGATGTGGATCACATAAAGCACGATTTCGTTCTAGCAAAATCGAAGTTAGAACTGATATTTCCCGGCTTAGAAACAACAAAGCCGTTGGTTATAATGGATTCCCTCCTTAGCTGAGGAAGGCTGACATCTAAAAAAAATAAATAAATGGTTTCCCATTACATTCCATGAAGGGACCGGGGAGAACTTCTCACAATCACTAAGCTGTGCGCTTTCCAGTTTTCACTCACTGATTGGGACCTACAGTTTTACACCGATTCCGAACTGTATTTTGAGAAGCTTTTTCATGGCTATAACTCGATAGTATCGCCGTCACTAAGCGAGGTGACCGTCGTCGAAAGAAATTTTAAGGTGGTTGGAGCAGGAATCGAACCCTGGATCTCCTGTACAAGAGGCGCGCACACTACCCATTGCACCACCGACGGTCTTAAAGGCTGACATCTACATGTTGAAAAAAACGGCCTCTGTAACATTTTCTCCCAAAACATATTCTGCAGAAACCATTTCAAATATTTATATGTTTGCAAGTCACAAACTCAGATGTATTTAAATGCAAATATTAGCATTTTTACTGACAAATATGTATTCTTTTACGTGGAAACATATGCGTGCTTCATTCCAAACATCCATATACTTAGGTGGATGAATTCGCGTGTTTCCCCCAAACCTACATATACTTACGTGGGGACATACATATGTGTATTTTCTCCTAAACATAATAATATTTAGAAATGAAATATTCTTTCTTTATTTATTTATTATAATTAATTTTATCAATATATATATATCCTCATTTACTTATAAAAATAATTAATACAAAAAATTAAAAGATTTAAATGATTTTTACATTTACTTGCATTGAATGCATTATTTGTATTTTTTTGAACCTGTTGCTCTTTTGATTCTACTGTCTTTGTTGTGTCTCACGTTTTTGTTTTTAGAAGGTTTCAACTATGCGTTGATAATCACTGTGCGTTGGTACACGAACAATATACTTATGCATATACAAATCTAGTTCATGCAAGACAAGCATGTATTAATTACATTTTATTATATTTCACAAATGGTCCGCCATTCCGATTTTTTTAGGTAGAGGCTCGGGCAGAAAACGGGATTCACGTTATTCAAATAAATATATGCGAAACACATACACAAAACCCAAAGCAACATCACAAACCATTTAACCGTCCGAGCGTTTGTTTATTCTTTTTTCATTGACCAAGCGCTTTTGATATCCTCTGTCCGATGAACCATTGACGACTGAATACATGAAATTAAAACGCAATACATCAGCCAAAATAAGACAAACTGGCGTCATCTGCAATTTACACGCCCATTCAGGAATATTTATGAATCACTCCATTGGGAATAATAGAAAAATACAGACACACTTATAAGCCATACACACTCATTTTGCCCTTCTTTTATTCTCTTGCTCTAGAGAGAGCATAAACAGTGCAACAAACACGGCTGTATTTATATAACAAACACAAATATATTTGGGTCGCAAACACATATGTTATAACACATTAATGAGTGTGTCTCAAACATGTAATATTGAATATCAAACACAATGCGTTTGGGCACAAGTATATAATATTTGCGATAAGCTCCAAACACATGTTATAAATATTTGCATCCAAACAATAAATAACTACAGATTTTTCAGCGTGTATAAGTTGGAAAGGTGCATCCATCAGCTCATATACTCAATCTGGCTAGGCGAATGCCTGACCTGCGATTGGAGTCTCAGCTATTGTGCCCAATGTTCAAATAAGGCGACCGAGTATATGTACCAACTATAGTGGAATAAGTCTTTTATTGATTACAAGGTCCTCTCAAGCGTAATGTGGAAGAGATTAAATCCGTTTTTTCTAGACCTGATCAGGCCGTATCAGTGTGGCTTTAGACCTGGCAAGTCAACTATCGACCAGATATTCACAATATGACAAATCCTTGAGAAACCCCACGAAAACACGAAAACAAATCGATACCTACCACCTCTTTGTAGATGATAAGGCTGCCTCCGATAGCCCAAAACGGGGAAAACTGTACCACGCAATGTCGGTGCTTAGCACTCCTGCTAAGCTGACGCGCCTTTTTAGAATGGAATTGACCGATATGAACTTTTCAATAAACTTTCAATAGTACGAGGCAATGCCTCAGGCAAGACGGCACCCTATCATGCTACCTCTACAACATGTTAATTGAGATCGTCGTGAGGCGTCGTGAGTGAGGCATTCAACACAAAACTATTAGCAGAAAAAGTCACATGATGCTCTCGTACGCTGATGATTTCGACATCATTGAGCGTAATCTGCGACAAGTTGCTGCAGTATTTTCGAGAATAGAAAAAGAATCAGCAAAAGTGGGGTTGGCAGCAAATGAGGACGAGACAAAATTAATGGTTTCGACAAGCAGAACATCCATCCCTTTGGATGGAAGGGTGAACGTTGAGAACTGTTATAATTTCGAAGTAGTGGACGAATTTATTTACCTCGGAACCGCAGTGAACAGAAGCAATGACGTCAGGATAGATATTAAACGAAGAATTGTGCTTGTAAACAGGTGTTGTTTCGGGCTTAGCAAGCACGTCAGAGGTAGGGCCGTCTCTCGAGAAACGAAGATCAAATTACAGGGTGTTTCAAAAGTGACCACCCTATTGGAAGATGCTCTTATTTTTGCAAATGGCCGCCAATATCAAATCTGTTTTGACATTTGTGGACTAGGCATATGTAGAATACAAGTAAACAAGCCATGGAGCGATACACTCCCCAAAAACGCGGAATAATCGTGTCTATTTTTTTGCGTAACAATTCGTCTGTGGTGTTGGCGCAGCGAGATTCCCTGGCCGTCCGACACTGACTGCGCAAACACTTCGCCGCTTGGCCACTAACCTTGAAGAGTGTGGGACCGCACGTTGCCAGGAATGGCCGGCCCCGGAGCGCCCGTTCTGCAAGGAATATCGCCGCTGTTGCCGAGGATGTCGAGCTGACGCCGGAAACACCGACCAGAGGCCATGCTTCGCACTTAGACATCAGCCGGTCGTCCCTATGGCGAATTTTAGTCAAAGACCTGCGCATGTTCCCATACAAAGCCCAATCCGTGCAACAGCTGCTGCCTATCGACCGCTAAACGCGTGTAACCTACGCACAAGCCATCCTCAATCTCGCGAACGCTCATAATGAGCGATGAAGCTCATTTCCACCTCAGCGGGTACGTGAACAAGCAAAACTATCGCTTCTGGGGCACCGAAAATCCACGAGTGATGCACGAGGAGCCATTACACCCGCTCAAAGTGGCTGCATGGTGCGCTGTTCACGCTGGAGGAGTCATCGGGCCATTTTTTTCGAGAACGCCGCTGGTCATACGACATCAGTGGACGGTGCGCGCTATAGGGTCATGTTAACCGAGTTGTTTCTGCCGCAATTCAACGAATTAGGACTGGAGGGCATGTGGTTGCAACAGGACGGAGTAACGGCACACACTGCGCGAGCCACAACCGATATTCTGAAGGCGGCGTTCTCGGGTCGCCTCATCTCTCGTTCTGGCGATTTGCACTGGCCCGCAAGATCGCCCGCTTTAACCGTTCCAGCCTTTTTTTGTGGGGGTTTTTGAAGTTCCGTGTTTACGTGAACAAGCCCGAGACCCTGGAAGCCCTCAAGGTCAACATTCGACACAAGTGCGAGAAGTGATGACAAATGCAATAAAACGAGCCCGTATGGTAAACAATTGTGACGAAGCCCATTTAACCGATTTCATCTTCCCAACTTAACCAATAAAGTTCTAAGGGTTCAAATAAACATAATCAAAAAACAGAATCGAAGTTTTTCAGTTAGAAAAAAAATGAGAGCCAAACAACATCGGATGACTTCTTTTGAAACTCCTTGTATGTCAGACTCTCATACAACCTGTCTTGCTTTATGGTGCAGAATCCTGGATCATGTCGCATGCAAATGAAACATCATTGGGAGTCTTCGGGAGAAAAATGCCCGGAAAAATATATGGTCTTATAATAAAAAGAGGCGAGTATCGACAACGGAAGAACCAATACACAGAGAAGATATTCGTTGTCACAACTATATTTACAGCCAACTAAAATTTGGCGGTTCCTGGGACTATCACATTATTCAGTTGTGTTTACCAATAATTATGGTCCGTGTCACCAAACATTGTGCATATCAATTGATTTGTAATTCAGTTTTGGTTGCATGTACTGAAATATTTAGTTGAAGCCACAGCAACAAGAAATAAATGCGATCTGTCAATCAAGTTTTAGATCTAGCAATCAAATTATCCTGTAGTGGTGAATATTCTATTAGTTTGATGAACGGAAAATGTAAAAACTAATTTGGTTGTATCAAATAATATATTAGTATGTTCAACTAATTACTTGAATTTGATGGCTGTCACAACCATTTGGTGATGCTTTAACGCATTATGAATTTTATAAAAAAAAAAAGTAAAAACAATAATTTTTTGTTAAAATTAAATATAAACAAAATTATTATTTTTTATAACCAGGGTTCGTATTTCGTGCCCATTTTTGATCGAAAATATGAAAAATTTCTATGTCTCGAAAACGAAGCGTGCAATCAAAAATTTTTATTGCTTTTGTTTTCAATTGGACGCTACGTTTCCGAGATATCGGCATAGGGATGTTTTAGCGATTTTTGATTCCATAAATTTTAGTTTTACCGATTTTTTAAAAATAAACGAGATACTGTATTGAAGATATCCATAGATGAAAGCGTCCTAAGGCGGTAAAAGATTTATTATTTTTGCGATTGGACGTACCGTTTCGGAGATATATCCATTTTTTTATTTCAGCGATTTTCCTATTTTGGCGATTTTTTGAAAAAAAAAATATTTCATGCGAATTGGGACACTGAGAAATCCGTAAAAATTTGTTATTACGCTTCCTTTTCGAGATATAGACACCTTTTCTAAATTGTTCATATTTTCGATAAAAAATGGCGATGGGTTGCCCTGGGTATCATACGTATGTTTAAGTTAACTTGTGTCATCCACAATAATAGCTCCACCAGACAAGTGCCCACAATTGTTTGCATGTGTTTGGGAAGGCGTCAATAGGGATGTCAGATTCAACGATTGTGTTTAAAAGTCTCACTTCACCTCAATTTATGATAATATGTATTCTTCGCTGGCTGATATCTATACACTTTATTGTTTTTTCACAACTTTGTTTATAACTTACTGTTTAAAATATTAGTTTTTCTGTAAAGTCCTCCTGTAACATTCAAATAAATGTAGTTTCTCTTTGACAGCTAAGCCTCTTATGAAAAATCGAATACATAACTTTTTCAGAAGTGTTTTTGCAACCACAACTAAATTATGGTTACAGTAACTAATATTTGAACACGAATTCTAATATTGTAATTTTTATTAGTTGCATCTTCCATTTCAGATGAACGAGGTTTTTGAAATACTCAAATTGGTTAATACAACTAAATTTCTATAGTAGCAACTTGTATTTAGTAAGACCTATTTTTAATCTTTCAATATCATCGGCAAATAATTCTGATGTATGACAATTATGAATTCTAATCAAAATATAGACTTTAGCATGGAATTTCCAATGCCTGAATTGTTTTCCAACTAATCTTTTCCCTGTGTGAAGAGCTGCTATGCGTATGAAAATAACGCATTTACGCTGGCTAGGCCATGTCAGTAGAAGGACATCGCAGAATAGGTCGACCAAGTCTTCGCTGGAAACACCAGGTGGAATATTACCTGCGAAAGCTTGGTGTTACCAATTGGAGGAGAAAAGCTAAAGATCGCGCAGGTTGGAAAACATGTTATTCACAGTTTGTAAGGCCCTTGCTCCCTCTGGGTTGGTTGAGGCCACCCAACTAAGTCGGTAAGCATTCGCTTTTAACTTATGGACAACGATGATTGCCCTGCAGGCCAACCTACTGACTGAGGGGTACGTCTACACATAGAAATCATGAAAACATGAATTTTTGAACATTTTTCTCTGCAATTTGAATACCATTACATACTGGTTATTATATTTACTAACGGGTCCGCCAAATAACTTTTTTTTTTTGAAAATGCTATAAAAAAAACTACTTAATTTTTTCTCAAATTTCTTTTTTATTTGAAAGTACAATCCTTCCGGTTAATACTGGAAAATAATTTCATTCAAATGGCTGCCTCGGCTGGCCTTGCAGTAGCCTACGCGATCGGTCCAATTTTTAAGCACATTATCGATTGTGTGCAGCTGTATTTCCCCAATGGCTTCACGAATATTGTCCTTTAAAGCGTCAATTGTCTCTGGCTTGTCAGCGTAACACTTATCTTTGAGGGCACCCCACAAATAATAGTCCAACGGTTTCAAATCGCAGCTCCGAGGTGGCCAAACGACATCAGCTCCGCGGCTGATAATGCGATCTTCAAAAATAGGGCACAAAACATCGAGTGTAGCTTCGGCTGTGTGGCACGTAGCGCCACAACCTAATGTTGCCAATATCCTTCTCTTCAATTTTTGGCGCACATGGCCAATTATGCTTCTGGACCAAAATCCGCACCAAACAGTGACTCGTTTTGGGTGCATCGGCTTTTCAATGTATGCGTGCAGGTTTTCTGTGCCACAAATACGACAATTTTGCTTGTTTACATACCCGCCAAGATCAAAATGAGCTTCATCTGAAAGGATGATCTTTTTGGCAAAATCGGCATCTTCTATAAGTCGATCGCAGGCCCATTTTTCCCATATTTCCCAGCGTTGTTCAAGCGTATACACAACCATATTCGTTCAGCGGAAGGATAAAACCAATTATCTGTCAAATCAGGCATGTTACCATTCACGAAATAAGTACTAGTTGAAAAAAAAAACGTTAGATGGCGGACCCTTTATAAAGGGTGCCTCACTAAGATTACACTGTTTAAATTTATCCGATCCCCGTTCTGAGCAGCTTACATTTCTTTCGACGACGATCCCTCCGCTCTTGAAGAAGCTTCTCAAAATACCTCTCGGAACCGGTATAAAACTTTGGGTCCCAAGCAGTGAGTATACAACTAGAAAGCGCACATTTCACTGACCGTGAGAAGCTCTCGCCAATCCGTTCATGGTATGTTATGGGACACCATTCTTTTTATACATTTGTATTGCATTTAACACAAATATTTTGCCAAACAAACACGAAATGCGGTTGTTGTTGCTTTGTTGGAGGTTATCAAATTACACTAGGTCACAAATAACAAAATTTTCTCCGTTATTTGTTTCTAGCATAGTTTTTCTCATTGATTTTGACCTACTAAACACGAAAATGAGTTATAAAAATTTTTCTGTTGATTGATTTTCGAGATACAAATTTTTGAACTTTTTTTTTTAAATTTTTGGAGGTACACTTACAATTTTGAGCATATCTTTCGTCTTCTTTGACGTATTTGATCCTACTACTACTCAAATTAAAGAAAATTGAGCCGTCTACAACTCATTCTCAGAAAATTTTCAAATCGGGTGAGTAGTTTTGATGTTGGCGGCTTAAAAAGGTTAAAAAACTGCGTTTTTTTAGTAAAAATGTGGCAGAAAAATTCATATAAAAATTCATATAAAATATAAAACGCGATGCTAACAGCGATTTTGGTTTTTTTACGTATAGCTGGCATTTTTCCAAAGAAAATAAGCACTTACTTAACAAAATCGGACAACAAATGGCTGACTTATAATTTTTTTGGTAAAACACCGAAATTCCGCTATTTCACGATATTTTGATTTTCATTATTTGCACAGCTTACCTACCCAACGCAAACGAATAAATACATTTGAACTTAATTTAAAATAAACAAGTTAGTCTTAGTATATTATTTTTTAATTTATTTAGAGCACTACATACTCAATGTATGGCACAATTAGAAATGGATGTGCCAGGTTAGCTAAACTAACGAAATTAACCAAATCAACGCCCATAAAAAATGAGTAGAAACAAAGATATAACTGTACATTTTATGCCATGTGGAAAAACAGCTGACTTCTTCTTTGTTTTTTGTATTCGCTGCAATTGGTCTGACGTATTAGGGTCCAAATGTAGTCACCCATCATAGCCGTGTCATAGATGCCCTGATAGCGTCGTTCCATAGCCTTCAATTCCTGATGAAAGCGCTCGCCGTGTTCGTCGCTCACGTCTCCTAAATTCTCAGGGAAAAAATCCAAATGAGAATGCAGAAAGTGTATTTTAAGTGACATGTGCACTCCTACCCAAAAATGAAAAAAAAACGAGAATTAAAACGCTATTTAAATTAACATTTGTTTCAAAAAAAACCTACCCATTGCTTCATAGTTCTTTACCAGATCCTCAACTATGTCCTTATAATTATGGCTTTTGTTGTTTCCTAAAAAGTTTTCCACAACAAGCCTGAAGGAATTCCATGCTGCGGCTTCGATGGGTGATAACAGCTTCGGGAATGTTTCATCTTTCAACATTTTTTTTATATCGGGTCCTGCGAAGACTCCTTCTTTAATTTTTGCCAGCGAAAGGTAAGGGAAAATTGACCGTAAATAGGCAAAAGCTTCACCTTCTTTGTCCAATTTTTTGGCAAAATTTTTTATCAAACCCAATTTTATGTGCAGCGGCGGAAGTATTATATTTTCACGGTTCTCTATTAGTGGTTTGCGCTGAACATTCGCTTCTCCAACTACAGGTTTCGTTCGTTCCGGCCATTTTTTTTTTGAATATAATGCTGATCATCAGCGCGGCTATTCCAAAGGCACAGAAAACAGCAATGTGGCGTATAGCCTCCTTGGAGTCCACACAGAATGGCCACAACTTTGAGGTCGGCGCATATTTTCCAATTATATTTGCTATACTCTATGCATTTCAGCAAAATGTTCATAGTTTCATAGTTCTCCTTTGAATGAACCGCATGAGCAATAGGAAGAGATGGCTTTTTATTCCCATTATGTAAGAGAACTGCCTTCAAGCTCTCTTTGTTGCTGTCAATAAACAACCTCCATTCATTGGGGTTGTGAATTTGGTGAAGCTCTTGGAACAAGCCGGAAATGTCGCTGCAAAAACATATTTGGTCTTTCTTTGTATAAAATTTTGCATACTGCTGGTGACGCTTCCTGTACGCTGTTACTTTCACTTCTGAATCCGCAAATCCACACTGTACCATCCGAGACGCAAAAAGTTCGGATTTCTCCTTAGTGAGACCAAAATCGCGCACCCAATCGTTTAGTTCGGCCTGTGACAGTAATTTTCGCTTTCTGCACGCCCCAAATTCGCTTGCACTTGACTCGGACTCTTGATCTGACGATTCTGCTTTTTGAAGAGATGCACCAGGGCACACTGGATAATTTGTTTATTTTAAATTAAGTTCAAATGTATTTATTCGTTTGCGTTGGGTAGCTAAGCTGTGCAAATAATGAAAATCAAAATATCGTGAAATAGCGGAATTTCGGTGTTTTACCAAAAAAATTATAAGTCCGCCATTTGTTGTCAGATTTTGTTAAGTAAGTGCTTATTTTCTTTGGAAAAATGCCAGCTATACGTAAAAAAACCAAAATCGCTGTTAGCATCGCGTTTTATATTTTATATGAATTTTTATATGAATTTTTCTGCCACATTTTTACTAAAAAAACGCAGTTTTTTAACCTTTTTAAGCCGCCAACATCAAAACTACTCACCCGATTTGAAAATTTTCTGAGAATGAGTTGTAGACGGCTCAATTTGCTTTAATTTGAGTAGTAGTAGGATCAAATACGTCAAAGAAGACGAAAGATATGCTCAAAATTGTAAGTGTACCTCCAAAAATTTAAAAAAAAAAGTTCAAAAATTTGTATCTCGAAAATCAATCAACAGAAAAATTTTTAAAACTCATTTTCGTGTTTAGTAGGTCAAAATCAATGAGAAAAACTATGCTAGAACCAAATAACAAAACGACTGTTGGCTAGTGTTATCGGCCGCTGAAATTTTCAATGGTTATCGAAAATATTTTTCGAATGTTGCCCATATAAAATTAAACAACATTCTGCGATAGGTCAGTTATCGAACAAAACAAAATGATTTTAAAAATCACGCAATTTTTTTTAAACAATTTTTAGCTACAAAAAAGAGCAGGAAGCTTTATATCACAAAAATACTATGCTGAAGCCGGTGCTTCACCTAACCCACAGGAGATTTTTTCGTTAATTTAATTTAATTTAACCCTCTGAAACCTTCGAACAAACACATATGCCTGGTCAGACCCCTATACGTTTTTATGCATTTGTATGGCAAAAAGGGTACCGTAACTTAGAATTTCTAAGTATGCCCGTTTATTATTTTTGTCTTTAGACTTTTTTTGGTTTGTTGATATAGTATGTAGCTACCTAAATGTAAAATTTTTTTTATTCATTTTGTGGAATGCATGAAAAACAAGTATAATCAACTTGTTGGCACACAGGATTAGTGCATTTGGTGCAGGAAAAACGTGGCTTCCTACGTAGATTTTCGTCTTGCGTAGCACAAATTCTGCAATCTTTTCTGAAATTCAGTATACCAGGGCCGCTTTGTTGGTTAGGCAGCATGTTGCTGGGAATATTCAATGGCCTTCCAAAGAAAGATTCAATGGCCAAACGGGTTGAATGTTGTCCCAAAATATGGTTCTTTTCCATGCGATTTTCAGTATTAGCAAGCACCAATTGTTTACTCAGCGTCTTCCAGAACATTCGTCGCTTCTCTTTTCTGGTTCCTTCTGTATTTTCATTGCATATGATGTAAGCGGCTAATCTCATGACGTCTATCATGTTACAAAAAAGTGCCAATGGCCAACGTCTGGTTGCCCGTTTTGTGGAGTAATGCGTTACCATTTGGTCCATTGTGTCAACGCCTGCCTTTGTTGAATTGTAAAATAATATAGCTTCCGGTTTATTTGCTACGCTTTCAACTTTCTCGGTGTAGTGCACAGTGGATAGTAGATTTACTGCTTTGTTCTTCTTTGGATCGTAGATGCACAGTGATACAAGGTTATCATAGAAACCGAACACAGATGAAAGCACTGGCCGTATGCTGTCTTTTTTCACTTCTTTGGGAAGACACCTTTTGTTGGATCTAATGGTGCCACGGTATACTAGTCCAATCGACGAAAGACGTTTAACTGCCTCTAATGTTGTAAAGAAGTTATCAGCAATAATAGTTCTGCCGCTGTTGGTGTATCGATTAGCAAAACTCATGAGCACATTTTCGCCTCTCGTTGTTCTCCCTCCTTACCAGTGTACAGTTTTCCTTGCAACGAATATTTGGTTTTCGCATCGCATGCCCACCATACTTTTATGCCATACTTTGCGGGCTTTGATGGGATGTATTGCGTGAAATTTGTGCGCCCACGGTATGGAAATAGCTGCTCATCGTTGATTACACTTTCGTATGGTTCAAAATTACTGACAAGATTGTTATTCAAGAAGTTCCATATGTCACGAATGGGAGCAGCTTTGTCGGTTTGTTGACGAAATGCGCGCGTACGACTATCGTCAAATCGAATACAGCGCATCAAAGTAACAAATCGTGTATATGACATAAACAAAAAATAAATGGTTTCCCATTACATTCCATGAAGGAATCGGGGAGAGCTTCTCACAACCAGTGAGCTGTGCGCTTTCTAGTTGTATACTCACTGATTGGGACCTACAGTTTCACACCGGTTCCGAACGGTATTTTGAGAAGCTTTTTCATGGCTAAATATTTCCGGTGGTCAGAGCAGGGTTCGAACCCAGAATCTCAAGTACAAGAGGTGCGCACACTACCCATTGCACCACCGACGGCCACGTGTATATGACATGGCTGCACGGAATATTGGAAGTGCATTAGTTTGCCACATCAATCTTAAGAGCTGCATAGTATTATGACTGACACCCAAAGCCAATAGTATCCCAATAAAAGCGTCAAGCTCAACACTTGTCATATCAACCCATACTCGTGGTATGCAGTTTGCATGTTCTGCATTCCATTTGCGTGTAACTTTTTCTCCATAGAGATTTGTTTGTGTTACGATTATGAACGTAATATTCGGTCAAAAGAAAAGCTTGAATACCTCAAACGGAGTGGTCAGGTTTGTTTTTGGTGCACCTCTGAAACGCATGATGTTGTGCTGGCAGAATCTCACTGTAGCGGGTTCAGCTGTACTCCACTTGGTACCATCTTTTCCAAGCAAAAAATCGTCTACAGATTGAGTTGGTGCATTTTCACTTTCTTCTTCGGATTCTTCATCGCTGTCGAATATTTCATTTGCTTCAATTTCTAATTCATATTCAATGTCCGAGGCGCCATCTTCGGGCACAAAATCTGTGCTTTCACCGCTTTGGTCTTCAAATAAATCTAGTTCTTCGTCTGCTTCTGTGTGAAGTGCGAAATCACGCTGTAAGGCTGATGATAGTTGTTGTTGGAAATTATCAATTAGGCTGCCTGTACGCAAGCGCGTATTGTACACAAATTCTAAATCCTCTGTCATAATAATAGTAATAATTTCACTTTAGTTGCCGCGCAAACAATTTATATTTCGGACTGTCGATGTTGTATGTTCAGCATTCAATAATAAACTAATTGAACTCAAAACCAAAATCACAAACGAAAGAAAGAAAAAAGAGAAAATTTAACACAAAAACTACCTGGAAGCAAACATCTGCATTGAATTCACATAAAAACAACACAAAATATAAAAAAAAAAATACTTGGAAACAACAATCGGCATTGTAGTTGCAGAAAAATAAACCAAAAATGTGTAAAATAATAATTTATTTCATACAAATAGTATAGGGGCATATGTGTTTGTTCGAGGGGGGACTTATTTTTGCAGTTTTCGTCATGTTGGAACGATATTTTTGAATTTTTTTCTAAAAAAATAGAAAGCGAACAATATTTTAGGCAGCTACCGGGAAATACAGGTACAGTGCTGTCTGGGTAGAGTGAACTAATTTTTGCAGGGCGATTTCATAATACCCAGGTTGTTCACTAAATCAAGGTTCATTTTTTTTTATTTAAAAATACATTTTAAATCCATTTACAGATTATACATTTTATTTATTTGTATGTAATATTGAAGTTTAAATTTCAGCCTGGAAAAAATTGGTAATATTTGTGCATAGTATTGTGTGCATAGTATAATGCTCAGCCTACGCTAAGCGCTTTTACAAAAACAAATGAGCATCAAGAGTACATGCCGTGGCATCGCTGCTATAAAGTATGTTCACTCAATCGAAGTTCATGACTGTTCACTCTACAGAGCATCGGGGGTTCACTCTACCCAGACAGCACTGTATCTACCTAACTTAGAAGTATATTAAATTAACGCACAAAAATGAAATATGCCTGGCCAGAACCATGTGTTTGTCCAAGGGTTAATGGTCACTTATCGAAAAAAGCGATGTTTTGGAAAAACATAATCTTTTAATATGTATATTAGGGTGTCCCAAAACAAAAAAGAATGGGTGCCCAAGCAGTTTTTGAAAGTTTATAAGGTAAAGCATTTTTGTGGGTTTTCCAGATTTTTCGGAAGAGGTTTAGAGGTCGCTAAAGTCGAATTTTACCCAAAAATCGGGATTCCCGGACATTTTTTGAGTTTTAATTTTTACTTGGTCTATAACCATGATTTTCTTTGTTACAAAGTCAATATTTTAAAAGAAGAATGTTCAAGCTTCACTTTTCTGTGTAGCATAAATTTGCATAAATTTTGAAAGTAATGCTTTGTAACTTTTAAAATTTCTATCAAAGTTAAAAAACACCCTAATGTATATATTTAAGCATTCGATAACTATCTTGTTATCGAAATAAATTATTTAATTTTTCATGTTTATCTTTTGATTTAATATCAGTAAAAAATAATTTCTTTACGTAAAATGTAGAAAATATATTCGATAACTTTTAAAAATTTCAACAGTTAAGGGACTTATCGAAAATTGGCATTCAAGTTTTTTTTTGTTTATTTTGCATCATATACAAAAATGCTGCAGCACAAGTTCCTTTACACGGTAATACATAGTAACCCGCGAATATACGAAATTTGGAAGCACATAACTCCTAAAATATGATTTTTCTCAAATATGTCTAAAATCGTATCTTCTAGCCCCCTCCACAATTTTTGTTTGCAAGTGGGACCTAAAATAGCTGTTCCGTCGGACCACAAAGACATGGAGAAAGTTAAATCAGTTGTTCTAACGCTTTCACCTGTATTAGTTACATCTTGGCTTTATCCTTTGTTTGTTTATTTTGATTTGTGACATCTGACTGGAATATTCCAATATTCTCTCTTTGAGTTACAGATATAGTTTTTACTCACATGTCGAGAAACGGTGGAATTATTTGTTTCACCCTTCCGCGATGTGAGAAGTTTTCACATAAGTTACAGAACATGGGTACAGGCCTTAAAATATCCAAGGATTGCATGCAACCAAACCTATGAAGTTTAAATTATTGAGAGAATAAATTTCTCTCTTCTAATTCGCACTATGATTGCTACTCGCACTATCGCTTGTTCACTCATCTATGACTAGCATATGGTTACTCTTGTCAAACATAGTCTGTTCGCAATTTACATTTTTAAATATGTTTGAAAAGTTTTGCCAAACATATATGCAATACCAGTAGATGTTTGAGATACACATGTTTTTTTTCGATATATGTGACTTGCTCCACGAAAATGGACCACTGCGCCGAAAAGAAGTTATTGAGAAAAACGCGTTTAAAAAAAGCGCTTCGTTTTTCCCTGTTTTGCGCATGGTTATGCAACTCTTCCTTCAACCTGATCATCTGGCGATGTATTTCGACCTCTGGTACTTTGTACGATGTTCACTATGCAGTGTTGCCTCTATGAACCACCAAAAAAGCGTGTTAGGAGTAAAAAAGAGTAAAATTTTGATATTTTTGTAATTTAGTACCTTTGATATTGAATTTTTTTAAATTTCAAATATTATATATATTATCTGTTTATATCACATTTTTCAATTTTTTCATTAATTATGTTTATCTTTACAGGAGATTTGTAAAAAAAAAATGACATAGAAACTTGCGGTTTGCGGCATTTGAAAGACCGTTTTTTTTCCTATAAGAATCACTCAATAAGAATTTTCGGCGCAGAGGTCCCTTTTCGTGAAGCAGGTCACATATTCAATTATAAATATGACTCTAGGTCTTTTTTCAGCATTTAATGTTCTGATGCATTGAATCAACTGTAGATCATCTAAATATTGTTGCGCTTTCCTTAGCATTTAGGAAATTATCTTAACTCCAGACAATGTGAGTAGATTCCCCTCCTTATTGCGAATTGAAATAGTTGGTCGAACAGCAATCTCTACTTACAGTTGTAGTGAAAAATTCTGCCTACGTACATAACAATACTGATGGTTACACTGCTCCGGACCAATGGTGGTGCTGTTGGTGCTGATGGCGGAGGAAGAAAATGTTGCTGCTGGTTGACAATACCTCTAGATGACAAAAGTGGCTTATGAGGCCAGTGCGTGACCTTTCTTTGCAGCCATTCAGCAATGCTAACAATTATAGCAGAAACTATGCAGTAGTAGCAGGTTCCTACCATCGCAGCTGTTTGTTTTAATTAGTGAAAACGGTCTTTTTCCAACCAACTTCTCTCATTTAAAAAAGTTAACATTGCCATAGGCCATCAACCATCAACAAAACAAAAAAAGAAAAACAGAAAATCATCGTCATTGCCAACCTTTGTCAAGAGTACGAGTACGAGCATTTCTGTAATGTCACATGGAGCAAAATGGAAATTACACAGAAACGTCAGCTAACAACGGTTGCGAGACGAGGATTTGCATACTCTTGAGAAAAGCCGTAGTCACCTCAAAGCAGTTATCCTCTTAATTACTCAGCTAGAGATACGTGTACTTTCATTGTTAACATTATGCTGTTTCTTGTTTTATATACATATAATAGTATATCTACTTTATAAAATATAAAATGTTGAGTGAAAATTTACTACCAGTATTTATGTTATGTACTACGTGGTCCTTACAAAGGATCTGTCAGTTACAACGGAAAAATTTAGACAAAAAAAAAATAATAAAAAGAAATTGCGTCCGATGTCAAAAATGTACCTCTGCATTACGGTTGGTTTAATGACGCACAGGCAAGTGTCCTTAGTTTGAGGTTATTTTGTCAACTGCAGTCGGCTCTTCAGAGAAAATGTGAAATTTCCTTGCCCTAGTCATAAGGGCCATGAAGGTTTTAAATAGCTATAAAGTCTGAAAATCAAATGGATTCGAATCGCTGCTTGTGCGAAATTGTCCAGCAACCTTCATATGGAATAATGAGAGACTTGAGGCCTGTTTCAAACGAGAATCTTAACGAATAAAAACTAGTCAGTCGCATTTGAGTCATACTATAAATCTGCCTTCACTAAGGGAAGATATGGGAAATTGGTTTTGTTTCTACTGGAACACGAACATTGGACATCGAGCACCAAAGTATTGGTTAGACGAAACATGTTGCATCGGGCATTAAAAAAAGTGTTGCACATATGGTAGTGCTGCAGACACTCCTACTGTCGCAAAGCGCGCCCTGGACGTCAAAACCTCAAAAATTTTTTGTAAAATTAAATCAAATGTCTA
This sequence comes from Phaonia tiefii, assembly GCA_963931995.1. Classification (NCBI taxonomy): domain Eukaryota; kingdom Metazoa; phylum Arthropoda; class Insecta; order Diptera; family Muscidae; genus Phaonia; species Phaonia tiefii. The sequence continues at coordinate 177,479,268 of OZ008367.1, read as the reverse complement.
GCGGAAATTACCCAAGCAAGGGTGCTTCAAGTTGCATGATTTTTGGAACGAAGTTCCTTATCGAACGTTTTAAACAACTTTTTTTTTAACTACTTTATTACAACCCATTATTATCAACTATATTGGGTACTTTTGGTTTGGTTTGGTTTAAAGGGAAGTTTTCTAGGTGGAGCCTGTTTATTACATATTGTAGTTTTGAACCCAATATAAAGTAAGTTTAGAAAAGCCAAAGTGCAAGACTGGCAAATCCATGAAGTACAACCCTGAGCATGGAATTACATTTGGCAGCACACTTACTCTTCCACTCTTACACTCGTACTTTTGGTTTGGTTTATGACTAGACTAATATATGGGGGGATATTTCTTGTTTAATGGGAATTTTCTAGGTGGATCCTGTTTATTACATATTGCAGTTTTGAACCCAATAAAAAGTAAATTTAGAAAAGCCAAAGTGCAAGACTGGCAAGTCCATGAAATACAACCCTGAGCATGGAATTACATTTGGCAGAACTACTCTTACACTCGTTCTTTTGGTTTGGTTTGAGTCTATACTAACATATGGAGGGATATTTATTTTTTAATGGGAAATTTTCTAGGTGGAGCCTGTTTATTACATATTGTAGTTTGATCCGAATATAAAGTAAATTTAGAAAAGCCAAAGTGAAAGAAGTTTAAACAAATAACAAAAAAGTAAATTTTCTCAAAAAAAAATCTATCCCTATTCTTAAACCAGAGTACCTTTACTTAACAAAATACCTTATCTTAAAGAAGTACCTTTGCTTACAAAAGTAAATTTTCTTACAAAAACTACCTTTTCTTAAAAAAAGTATTTTTTTAATAAGTACATTTTCTTAAATAAGTACATTATCTTACAACAAATTGCCTTTTCTTAAAAAAGTAAATTTTTTTGAAAGAGTACTTTTTTGTAAAACAAAATAACTTTTCTTGAGATAAGTACCTACTCTTAAAATTGAACCAGTTCTTTGGTAAAAAAAATTACAGCAGACAGTTGTCCGAGGCCAACGGCATTTGATTCAAGTCCGTTTAAAAAAAAAATTATTATGTTCAATTTTTTTAAACTTAATTTAATTTATGTATTTTAATTAATATTTTTATTGAAATAAGTTCTGCGAATGTTGAGAGGGCCGCCCTAATATTAAAAAAGGTTTAACTTATCGTGTCTTCGCATTAGCATTCGAGCGTTGTGTGAAAGCTTTACGCTTTACACTTCAAAATTAATGTTACAACAGCTTTATTGAAGCTTTCGCAAAAAAGCTTTATTACGTTAGCTTACTGTTTGTTTCACTTTTTACTAGATACATGTTGCCAAGCAACATTAGCTTGCTGTTCGTTTCACTTTTTACTAGATACATGTTCCTAAGCAATGTTGAGCAACCAAAAACACTCAACCAAACACCACACATATGTTTGAGTGTATGTGTTTAAACAATTTTCATTTGAGAAATTAAAATACTAGAAATATATCAACCAATATGAAATGTATATCAAACGAAAGATAACATCTTCATTTACCTACAAAAAAAATTTTAAAAAAATTCATCTAGCCGTTTCCTCAAATTCAATGAAATAAAGATTACAACAATAAAAACCTGACATGACTCCTCATACCGTATTCTACGTCAAAAAAAAGTTTTTCTTCAAAAAAAAAATACCTTCTCTTACAAAAAATATATTTTTTTACAAAAAGTTCTTTTCTTAAAAGTACCCTTTCTTAAAAATAAAATAATACCTTTTCTTTTCTTTTCTTGAGATATGTAGCCTTCCTGAAAATGTTCAGAATGTACTTCACGCTGAAAAAACCAGCCTCTGTAACATATTCTGCCAAAGATATTCTGCAGGAACCACGTATATGTTTTGAACGTACTTCAAACATTCATATGTTTGCAAGTCCCAAACACATACATACATACATACATAGTGTCCCATAACATCCCATGAAGGGATTGGGGCGAGCTTCTCACAATCAGTGAGATATGCGCTTTATAGTTTTACACTCAGTGATTGGGACCCACAGTTTTACACCGATTCCGAACGGTATTTTGAGAATCTTTTTCTTGGCTAAGTACTCGATAGTGTGGCCATCACTAAGCGCGGTGACCGCCATGGAAAGAAATGTAAGGTGGTCTGAGCAAGGATCGAACTCACGTTCTCATGTACAACCGCCGCGCACACTAACCGATGCACCACCAACGACTCAAACACACTTGTATTTAAATGCAAACAGTAGCATGTTTCCTGGCAAACATGTATGCTTTTACGTGGACACATATGCTTTCTTCATCCCCAACATCCATATACTTATATGGAAGCAATCTCGTGTTTCCTCCAAGCCTCCATATACTTACGTGGAAACATGTGCGTATTTCCTCCCAAATATAATAATATTTAGAAATAAATTATTCTTTGAATTTAATATATTTGTATTATTTATTACAGTTAATTTTATCAATATAACTCCACATTTATAAAAACTTAATACAAAAATTAAAAGATTTTAAATGGTGCTTTTTACAGTTACTTGCATTGAATGCATTATTTGTGGTTTCTTTTATTTCTTTGCTCTCTCTCTCTCTCGTTTTTGTATGCAGAAGGTTTCAACTATGAGTTGGTTATCACTAGTCGTTGGTACACAAACAATATACTTCGCGACCTTAGAACAAGGTTCTATGTGCACCAAGTAATTTTTGAGAAGATCCAGATTGAATGCTCTTTGTTGACTAAGTTGCTGCAGGAAAATATATAGTAATTATTTTTTATTAGATATTTCATCAACAGTAAGAGATATAAGTATTTCGGTAGCAGTAAACGAAAGGATATACCCATTTTATTGCGATGAGATATTCGGATTAAATTATCAAAAATTGTCTGTAAGAACCTTGCTGTTCTAAGGTCATGACTTAAGAACTCTTAAAGACCGTTCCAACAAGCCGAAAAAAATCCGACCACTGGTTCAGAACTTAGCAATTTTACCCTAGTACCCTCTGAGAACCAATCCGAAAATCCCTTGCATTTCGGGGATGGACGCAGATGGAACTATTTTCCTGAAATGAGTCAAAGAATACGCTGGTGAAATTTGTCCAGTCGTGACTGAACCACCCTGTATAAATATAGTTCACGCAAGCCAAGCGTTTATAAATTACTTGTGTTTATTTTATATTTCACAAATTGTCCGCCGTCCCGATTTTCTCAGTACAGGCTCAGGCAGCCAAAGGGCTCCACGTTGTTGCCTTTTTCAGTTTCTTTCTTCAAAATCGTTCGTCAGTTTGGTAGCATACATACGAAACACACACACAAAACCCAAAGCAACATCACAAACCATTTCACCGTTCGAGCGGTAGTTTATTCTTTTTTCACTGATCAAGCGCTTTTGATATCGTCTGTCCGATGAGCCACTGACGACTGAACACATGAAACTTCATCTACAATTTACACGCACATTCAAGAATATTTATGAATCGCTGACTGAGAGAACAAACGCAAAAACACCGCTAAACACTTAGAAGATAGACTCTCTCGTTGTCGCCCAATTATCCTCTTGCTCTCGAGAGAGCATAAACAGTACAAAATACAGCTGTATTGGTATCACAAACACATATACATTTGGGTCGCAAATGCATATCATCGTCATAACATATTAATCATTGTGTCTCAAACATGTAATATTGAATAGCAAACACAAAGTGTTTTTGCACACAAATATATTATCTTTGCAACGAGTTCCAAACGCACGTTCTATTTGCATCCAAACAACAACAAAAAAGAACAGCGTTTTCAGCGTGTGATATTTGTAGGGTGTTACATGACATAACCGCCATGCCATAAACCCGTTCAGTTAAATTTCGTGAATGCAGTGCTACTTGGTCGAACACTGCACTCGTTTCAAGAACAACCATGTTACTTACTTAATTTTTAAAATTATAATATCTTCCGATAGGGTGATTGACTTCGCGCCACCTTGTACTTACGTGCAAGCCTTGTTTTCAAGAACTGAAGATCTGCTGCATTCTTTTACTGGTTGTCCGTCACGTTTTTGTGTTCATCAGAATTTGGGTCACAAAATAATTATTATTATTACATATTAAGCATAGTGTCTCCAACATGTAATATTGAATAGCCAACACAATGTGTTTGGACGCAAGTATACTATATTTGCGACAAGCTACAAACACGTTATATTTGCAAACAAACAAACTACAAAAAATACCGATTTTTCAGCGTGTAGCCTAAAACAAGAAACAATTGTACTTTTCTTTGAAACATTTACCTATTTAACAATACTAGTAATTCAATACCCTGCGAAGCTTTTGGCTTGCCTGCATTTCAACAGCGTTTTAGTGGCACAGCATTGACAGCAACAAATGCCACGTTTATACCCATCATTAATTTAACTTTTAGTCACTAACTCTATTAACGACAGTTATGTATTTACTCGAATACTCCAGTCATTAAATTTGAAATGAGGTTTATTTTGATTATGATTAAGTGGTTAACACTCTGTCGTTCTAAGTGACAGATAGATGAAATCTGCATCATGGACATGGCCTAATTAAGCAATTAATCGTTCGTCTAATAAACATCCATTTAAATGGTTTTCAACACTTGTGAAACGCAGCTGATACACTCGACGAAAAAACCAAAACAAACAGTTTATAAAATATCTGCTCTAACTAACTACTCCAGCAACGATGATTCAATTAGTAATAAAATGTTAATTAGTTTAAAAAATACACAGTTGCTGCACCAAATACAAGTACATAAATTTTACAGTCACTTCTGGTGTTTATTTATTTCTCTACAGCCACCACCTATTCTTGCAACAATTTATATCATGTTTTTTTTTGCCTTGTTTTGTTTTGTTTCGTTTGGTATTGGACACATTGGTAAGAGAGTCGCCCAGCCATGCTCCTGTACTGGCAACTAACTATCGCATAGTGGCGGTGGTGGTGGCATGAACATAGCTGCTTGACAATTGAATTAATTGCCGGTTGTTATTTTGCTGGAGCGCGCAGTAAATTTTCTATACAATTATTGGTAGTATGAAATCATTTGTTTAAGTTGTATGAAGAGCGAGAGACGACTTAGGTTAGAATGTTTAGCTTAAAGCTGTTAATCGGCATTAATGTTGACTTTTAGGCGCAAGTTTAAGACCCTGTGGGGAGAAATAAGTTTTAACTAATTGATTTAACTAAAGTTTACATATTGCACCCTAACCACAGAAGAGCAATTACTCAAAATTGACAAATTTTCAGTAAGGGGGAAAACTGACGTTGGTAATTAAAAATATGCATTTACAAATACTCAATATAGATATAATCAATTAGGGATGATTTTTGTTTATTTATTTCACCTTTTGATCGGTACTTTTTTATGTGTTAACATCTAAAGGCACCGGTAGGGCAATCTATCAAAGTGAACACATGCCAACAACACACAGCATTAACATCACATACAACAATAGTCTCTGCCTGTAAATAAATATGAGGGTATTGATTTAGCGGCGGCGAACAAACAAGAGGGTCGTCGTCGCCAAAGATTATTGAACTCCCTTTTTCATAACGTGATCCATTCATAATTTTTATGTGAAACACCGATGGATGCCTTTTGAAACATTTATGCTTTTTGTATTGTCTTATGGCATAACATTGTTGAAATGGTGCTTTTATATTGAAATATTCTATAAAGAGAATAAGACTCTTTTATGCTCTTTTACTCAGACTCACTACATGAGAGCGTAAAAGAGTGCAAAAAGTTCTCTATACTATTCAATACTATTTGTCGTCGGTCTGTTTATGACAAATCAAAAACAATTATTTCAGTGAGTTAAATATTGCTTGGGACTGTCCTTGGAGGTGGAAAGTTTCCGATAGCCATTCACTTAGAAGTGGCCAGAAATGAATCCTTCATTGGGCAGCCCAAGCAGCTCACTACTTCCACGAAGTATGTCCTCCGAAACCTCCGTTAGCTAGCTAAAGTGAGAAGGCGAAACGAATGAGCAACCTGGGTGGTAATACGATCACTGATACGTCTCAGGATTATTAGGTGACCCTGTCACTGAAGCTCTTCGAAGTAATAGACATATTCTTCTGTCCTTTGAAGACGGATGCGCCAACACCCCTGGCCAACGGCGGATCAAAATTGAAGAAACCAAAATCCAGTTTCGACACACTGCATTCTGGTCAGCGTCTGATCCATAATGGGCGGCTGAAACATACTCATCCTGGCAGTAGGTAAAATGCCAACCCCGGTGGGCTGGGATTGCCTCCCGCCACCGTTATATTCGCAATAAAAATATACGTAGAAAATAATGAACAACGAAACCCCCAACTGTTGGCGACCCTCGCAAACGTTATAAGGACCATGATTTAAGGATATGTACCTGGAGAATGTGCGAACGGTATACAGGACTGGTGCCAAACTTGAAAGAAAAACTTCGATATTTACTACAGCTGCAATGACCGAAAACACGAATTTGGGTGCGGATTTATAGTTGGCAAGAGACTGCGACACCTAGTTTCCAGGTTCAACCCAGTGAGTGACCGCATAGCCACAATTCGCATTAAAGCGAAATATTTCAACATCTCGTTAATTTGTGTGCACGCACCGACAGAGAATAAAGTTGATGAGGTCAAGGAAACATTTTATGAGCGTCTGGAGGAAGTATATGAAAGCTGCCCTGACCACGACATTAAAATTATTCTAGGCGATTTTAATGCCAAATTGGAAAAGGAAAGTGTCTTTCGACCTACCATCGGTAATCATAGTCTTCAGGATACCACCTCCGATAGTGGAATAAGACTGATAGACTTCGCCGCTGCAAAGAACATGGTAGTTAGCAGCACGCGATTCCAGCATAAGGACATTCATAAGGCGAGCTGGATATCTCCTGATCAGCGGACGAAGAACCAGATTGATCACTTGGTAATAGATGGCAGGGGCTCTTCTGGTGTAATGGTCGTACGTGTGATTCGAGGTGCCAATATCGACTCGGATCATTGCCTGGTGGCTGCGAAAGTTCGCACAAGACTGAGCAGGGCGAAAAATGTACGAAGCCGAACACAGGAAAAGCTGGATATTAACAAGCTACAAATACCGGAGATAGCAATGTCCTATCGACAGAAGCTCTTTCTCTCCTACTAGAGCAGAATACCTCCCTCCCGTAGACCCAGATACGCAGTGGAAGCACATCTCCCATTCTTTGGTAACCGCTGCAAGGACTGAACTTGGCTATCAAACACCGCAGAAGGATAAGCCATGGTACGACGAAGAATGTCGCATTGCAACTGATGAAAAAGACGCTGCACGTATGGCAACGAAACAGGCAGTTACAACGCGTGCTGCGAGTGAGCGGTACAAGAAGCTAAGAAGGGAGGAAAACCAACTATTTAGGCAGAAAAAATGGCAGTGGGAGCAGAGAGAGAGTGAAAAACCGAAATGTTCAGGATGAATGGTGAATCCCCAAAGTTTTTCCAGAGGGTAAGAAAATTGAATAATGGGCCTAATAATGGGCTGCCCTCCTGCAAGGACGAGAAAAGGAATCTGGTGACTGAGAAACAGTGTGTGCCCAAAATGTGGAGAGACCACTTTACAGCACTACTCCACTCGGATTCATCCACTGAAGATCAGGACGTAATGATAGTGGAAGAAAGTGTAGATTGTACCCCCCAACCAAGACGAGATTAGACCGGCGATCTCCCGCCTTAAGAATAATAAAGCCGCTGGTGCGGATGGCCTACCCGCTGAACCTTTTAAGGCAGGCGCCGACGAACTGCTAGCCCACATGCATCAACTTATATGCGATATATGGTAGGGAGAATCTATGCCTGACGGATGGAGTCTCAGTGCATTACACCTAGTATTCAAAAAGGGTGATCCGTGTGTCTGTTCCAACTATCGCGGTATCAGTATTTTATCCATCGCGTATTAGGTCTTGTCGAGCGTATTATGTGAAAGACTAAAGCCAATTATTGAAACCCTGATTGAACCTTATCAGTGTGATTTTAGACCAGGCAAGTCCACGACTGACCAAATATTCACGCTACGCCAGATCCTGGAAAAGACCCACGAAAAGCAAATCGATACATACCACCTTTTTGTCGATTACAAAGCTGCTTTCGATAGCGCCATACGTGGAAAACTGTACGACGCTATGTCTGAATTTGGGATTCTGGTTAACTTGATCCGCCTCTGTAGAATGACGCTGACCAACCCCAAATCAGTAGTGAAAGTGGGAAAGACCTCACTGAACCATTCTGTACCAAGCAGGGACTTAGACAAGGCGACACACTTTCGTGCAATCCCGTCAACATCTTAATGTAGACAATATTGAGAAAAGCCGCAGTAAATATGAACAAGACCATCAACACGAAAAGCCATATGTTGCAAGGGAATGCTGACAACATAGACATAATAGGGCGAAATTTGCGAGAGGTTACTGCAGTATTTTCAAGAATCGAAAAGGAATCAGCGAAGGTGGGTCTTTCTGTTAATGAGGGCAAGAGGAAATTGATGGTGTCAACGACTAGAGAAACCTCTCGACTTGGTCCGCAATTGGACGTTGACAACCGATTTAATTTTGAATTGGTTGCTGAATTTGTCTACCTTGGATCCGCCGTGAACAAGGACGACAACGTCAGCCTGGAGATAGACAAGAGAATTGTGCTTACATATATATTCTATTTTGGGCTAAGCAAGCAGTTTAGGAACAAAGCCCTCTCTTGACGGACAAAAGTCCAGCTATTTCAGATTCTCATTTTACCTGTCTTGACATATGGCTCCGAAACTTGGGTCATATCGCAAGCGGATGAAAAACACCTGGGAGTTTTCGAGAGAAAAATTCTCCGTAAAATATATGGTCCTGTTAGGGAAAACGGCGAGTACCGACGTCGCTGGAACGCAGAGCTATATAATATATATTCTGACGTGGACATAGCTAGACGAATCAAATTGGGCCAATTGCGATGGCTAGGCCATGTTCTCAGAATGGATGAAGATGAGCCAGGCCGAAAGGTTTTCGATAAGCAGGAACAGAGGACGACCAAGGCTCCGCTGGAAAGACCAGGCAGAAGAATCCCTCCGTATCCTTGGTGTTACCAACTGGCGAGAAAAGCAAAGGATAGAGCCAGTTGGAAGAATATGTTGAAATTTGTTTAATTTGTTTGTTTAATTAATATGTGTAAGACATCTGACCTCATGAGGTTGTAAAATAGTCAATAAAAGTAAGTAAATATTGCTTTATGTATTTTAGCACATCTAATGTTAATAGAAATATATAAGTAGAATGGACTAGAGATTGAATATTAAAATAAAAAACTAAATTCAATTACGATTTTTTCGGGGATAGGGAGGAGGTAATTATGATAAGTTCGTACAGTGGATAGAATATTCCTTGGTTTTCGTTGTTAAACGAAAATTTAATAACATTACATTTTGAGTTATGAATCTTTTGCAATTAGGGTGCGATGTCGTTTATGGAACATTAAAAACAATATTATTGTAATTTGTAGTCGGTCTTATTCCCAATTTAGTGAAGGTATCTCATTCTGTCATAAATTGTATTACTCATCATCTGGAACCCAAACAAAAAATTACAATTCTTGAGCTACATCCACTAAATTGTGAATAAGAGCGAAACGTATCCATCGATTTTTATGATCTATGTCTCATTTTGTTCATAGGTCGTGTAGCTTACGGATAAACTAATAAAACTTGACACTTTTTTGCCGAATTTCTAAGAATCGATTTTTCGAAAATTTCACGTTCTACAGACATTTCATGGGTGCCGATCAACTCAGTAGACTTTCGTCTAACCGATACAATTTACTAGAACGTTGATGTGTTTTTCGACTACAACAGTGTTATCATTCCGTATGACGGTCTAGGTCTTACATTAAAAAACAACGGCGATTTGCTCGTTGCATTAACACAATTTACCGTCGGTTTTCAAAAAAAAAATTCTATTGTCTGAGTTCGATATTCAGTAGTGTATCGTTCCATTTTTAATTGCCCAAGTCTTCTTTACAACAGCCTGAAATATTAACGAAATATAAGCACTTCTCTGCTTTACTTGTCCCAGGCAACTTCAATATATATGAGGACTTTAAACACATACACGACGATGGCGTCGACTGCCTTAGAACTACAACTTGTCGATGTAAGAGCAACAAAGCCGCGGTTCTGATGGACTACCGGCTGTGCTTTTTAAGGTTGGCAGCTATTTGTTGGAAAGGCGCATGCATCAGCTCATATGCAATTTCTGAATAGACTAATGCATGCCCGACGATTGGAGTATTAGCATGCTGTGTCCTGTTTTCAAAAAAGCCGAACGAGTATATGTACCAACTATCGTGTAATAAGTCTTTTATTGATCGCATACAAGGTCCTATCGAGCGTAATCTGCGAAAGACTAAAGCCGTTTGTTGCAGACCTGATCGGTCCTTATCACTGTGGCTTTAGACCTGGTAAGTCAACTATCGACCAGATATCCACCGTACGACAAATTCCTGAGAAAAACCGACAGCTATCACCTCTTTGTAGATTATAAGGCTGCCTTCGATGGCCTGATACGGAGAAAGCTGTACCAAGCTATTTCCGCGTTTGGTATTCCTGCAAAGCTGGCACTCCTTTGTAGAAAAACACAGGCCTTACACAATATCCTCAGTAAGGATTGGTAAAGGTCTCACCGAACCATTTACTACGAGGCGAGGCCTCAGACAGGGCCACACTCTATCTTCCGATCTCTTCACCATATTAATTAAGATCATCGTGAGAAAGGCTGCAAACGGTTGGTAGCAAAAGACGCGTGTGCTGATAATTTAGACGTCATTGGGAGAAATATGCGAGAAGTTACTGCAGTATTTTCTAGAATTGAGACATAGCCCTAAAAAGTGGTTTTGACAGTAGGACAGAAAGACAAAATTAATGGTTTCGGCAAGCAGGACATCCACCCGTTTGGATGAAAAGGTGAACGTTGATAACCGTTATAATTTCGGGGGAGTTATCGAATTTGTTCACCCCGGATCTACCGTGAACATTCTATCAGACTCTCATATGACCTATTTTGTTTTCTGGCGCAGAATCCTGGGTCATACCGCACGTACACAGAGAAAATATTGGCCTGTAAATTTCAGTTAAAAATATAATTGAATTTTTTCAAAAATTCAATTAAAAATTAATTGAATCAATTAAATTTTTAATCATATAAATATGCATGATATGTTCTTAACAAACCTTAATATAAACAATTTTTTTAAACAATTGTTTCAGAATCAATAAAAAGTAGAAAAATGTCGAATCGCCGAGATTTCGCACCCTTTCGGAAAAAAATGGAAAAAAAATTCACATAACCTCAATTTGCTTAGCCATATGGCAGGTAACTTATGAAAGATAGCCATACCTCTTACCATTCCAAAATGACCTTCCATTTTTTTCCGAAAGCTCTGTATCTGAAATTTTCAATAAAATAAAATCTTAAACCTCTTAAAGACCTTTCCAACAAGCCCAAAAACAAAAAAATCCGACCACTGGCTCAGTAGTTAGCAACTTTACCCTACTACTCTCCGACCGCCAATCCAAAAATTTTCGAACCCGCTGCCATTTCGCACCCTTGCATTTTCGGACATGGTCCTAGTGGACTTTTCTTCATGGAATGAGCCAAGGAATACGCTGGAGAAATTTGTCCGGAACTTCCTGAATCACCCTGTAGATATAAGTACATGTGTATTTCCGAAACCTTGAATATAATCGCTTTAAAAATAGAACATTTTAGTTTTTTTAGCGTCGTCGCAGGGGGTGGAGGTTTCATGCTGAAAAAATCAATAAGAGTTTTAATTGATTCAATTAATCAATCAAATTAATCAAAAATCGCGGAAAAAATCAATAATTTTTTTAATTAACTTGATTACATTCTTAATCAATATTTTTGAATAAAATCAATAACTGTTTTAATCAAATTTACAAATTTTTTAATTGAAGTTTTTTTTTGACAAATTTACAAATACCTTTAATTAATACGACCATTTTTGTGATTACACCAAAATCAATTAAAAAATTAATCAAATAAATAAATTTTTTAATTTAAATTGATTTTTATTTTTTTCTGTGTAGGGAAAACATCACTGGGAGTTTTCGAGAGAAAAATGATCCGAAAAATATATGGTGGTAATATATGAAAAACGGCGACTATCGGCGACGGATAAACCACGAGCTCTGTAATCTGCATCCCAACAACTCCGTAAGTATCCGTATCAAAATGCGATTACGCTGGCAAGGTCATGTCAGTAGAATGGATCATAGGGAAATACTGCGAAATTTATTCGAAGACGTACTCAAAGGACAACGAAAAATAGGACGACCAAGACTTCGCTGGAAACACCACGTGGAATATTGCCAGCGGGAGCTTGGTGTTACTAACTGGAGGAAAAACCTGCCGGTTGGAGAAACATGTAATCCTCATTTTATTACCCCTCTGGGTTGTTTGAGGTCACCTAATTAAGTAAGTACATATTAAAATAGTGAAGTTATAGCATATTTTGTGCCTTCCGGGTGCATCCTGTAGTAATGAGTATTTAAAATTTTTGAAAAAATCGATACCTCCGATTTTACCAAAGTTGAAATATTTTCTTCCAGAACAAAGCGAACCCCTGTTTTTGAGAAAATTCATATTTCAAACAAATCGGAGACAGTTTTTTTTTCTAAATTGCATTACTTTATAGAATGCAAATGCAAAAGAATTACCATTTTTCGCAATGGCAGTTACAAAATTTTGAATTTACAGTGGCTCAGGCAATGCCAACGCAGGTTGTGGAATCAGATGCCAATTGTAATGAAGTATGGGAATGCTTTTAATTATTTTGAATTTGTTTGACTGCTGGCAATTCTGTTTTAAAGTAGAGGTTAGTGGCTTTCATACAAACAACAAACAAGGTTTCCCATTACACCCCATGAAGGGATTAGGGAGAGCTTCTCACAATCAGTGAGTTCCGAACGGTATTTTGAGAAGCTTTTTTCATGGCTAAGCCCTCGATAGTGTTGCCACCACTAAGCGAGGTGGCCGTCGTCGAAGGAAAACCCACATTCTCATGCACAAGAGCCGCGCACACTACCCATTGCACCACCGATGGCCATTTTCATACATAGAGGAATTTATGGTAGAGTATTTTATTTTCTCATCTAACATTTCATTTCACACTCTTCATCGTAGGTTTGTGCCAATGAGAGAAATTCTACGAAAGTTAACTTACAGCAGGTGTAGTTACGAGAACTGTTGACTTAACATTTTCTTATCGTTTTCGTATAGAACTGTGAAATTTAAATGTATTTTTTTCACTTTGTTGTTGACTTTTATCGTTGGTATACATTTGTATTGTATTTAACACAACTATTTTTGCCACAAAAATACGAAATTCAGTTGTTGTTCCTCTGATGGATGTTGTGTACTAGTGCCTCTATCTGGTATTATTGAACCCACTTGCAATCATACCTATGACGTTAAAAATATTGAGAGAATAAATAAATGGTCGTAGTACTTTCAAAGTAATAAACCTGCACATGTAAAATATTTGAAAACCAAATCTGCCAGTTACGAAGGAAATGCTTTGAAAATACGTACAAGTGCCAATGGTAACTAATTTTTTTTTGATTTGCATGTGAACTACAAATTATAATTTTCATATAATTAATTTGCTCTGTGAATGATTTACACTCACAGGACGAAAAATGAATTCCGGAATTTTCGGACTTAAATAAAATAAAACCCGGAATTGCAAAAAATTGCAAAAAAAAAATTCAAAAGTATTTCAAATTAAATAAAATTCCATTTTTATTTAAGTATTTTAGTAAACCAAAGCAAATTCAATGGAAAAATAAAATAAACAATACAAAATTCAATGAGAAAAATAAAATAATATATAAAATTATTTTTTTTAATTTTTATTTTAAAAAAAGCTTCTTAGCATAAACAAATTATCCAATGTCGTATCATTAAGTCTTGACCTGATTTTTGTTGAAAATGTTCCAGCGGCGGAAAAGCTCTCTCTGTTTCAGCACTTGTTGGAGGAATAAACAACAGATTATTGTAAATAATTTCCAAAAGTGGTTCACGCGACCCCCCTTCGTACCAAAATTTAATTTAATTTCGTATTGCTGATTGAATTGATGGTTTTTTTTTAAACTCTTGTTCTCGGGTGTAAAACTTGCTGTTGGATTTTTTGCTGTAGCAATTTCTCCAAGGAGGGTTCAGTTTCACTTTCGTAAGGTTCAAGTTCAAATTCTATATCAGTATCAGCCTCAGAATCCTTTGAATCAACTTCCGGAGAAATTTCATTATTAAGACGTCGGGCTAAGATTAGAATAAATTTATTTATTTCTGTTTTCGAATGAACAGAAATACTCTCATGAATTTTTATTTTCACTGCATCTCCATTATGCAGATACTGTAAATCATCACATAAAATAGTTCTTCTTCGGTTAATTTGGATTTCTAGCTCTTTTTTTCAATTCAAGGCCAATTTCGTTATCCTAATTTAAATTTTGTAACAGAAACGTAAATGTTGCGTCTGGAGAAATTAAATTGGAGTCTGCACGGCATAAAGCGTCTACAGCTAATTTTACTGACATCAATTTTTAGATACCTGTGATACTGCGTCCCATATAATTTCATATAAAATTATGTCCGCTTTGATATCAATGAAGATTTTAAAATATTTAAGCGATCTAACATAGACAACAGGCTGCTCCATCTACACCTAGAGAACTAAATTTTGAAAAGAGGTTGTAGCAACCTGCAACCTGCAACCTAGCAATCTGGCATTAATTCGGTTGTAGTAACCGAATTTGGCATCAATTTGGTAGTAACTATCGAATTTGGTGTCAATTCGGTTGTAACTATCGAATTTGGTATCAATTCGGTCGCAATAATCGCATCTAGCCTTAATTCGGTTGCACCGACCGAATTTGGCGTCAATACGATTGCTATAACCGAATGAATTTATGAATTCCGTAGGTCAACCGAAATCTGACATTTAAAATTCTTTAATCAAATATTATTTTAAAAAGAATTAAAGAATGGCATGATTTTGTGTGGTTATTAAGAAATGTAAGTAAAATATATTTTGTATTAAAATGTCTGATTTTGTAGAAATTATTCAAGCAGATATCAAAGGTTTCCAAGATTTTCAAGGTCGGTCATGTTAGATATGCTGCAATCGTCTGTATACAAAACGGTTTAGGACCTAAATCAACGGATACAACATGTCAGAATTAGTGCGGTGTCCGATGATGACCGGGACATGAAAAAAGATCGGAAGAGGTTTATAGATTTATAGATTACCCCATTTATATGTCTTTATTTTCTGGCATTTTATTTTTTTTATTAGAATACTGGCAAATAAATCATCAGTTAATAATAAAATGAACTTTAATAATTCATTTTTGACACTACCTAAATTCGGTTGTGACAACCTCAAATTCGGCTGTGACAACCTCTAATGAGGTCCTGCCAACTTCTAAAGAGGTTGTGTCAACCACTAGTGAGGTTGTGTCAGCCAACAATGAGGTTGCGTCAACCCCTAATGAGGTTGTAAAAAAAACTTTAATAATTCATTGGTGACACCATCTAAATTCGGTTGTAACAATCTATAATTCGGCTCTGACATCCTCTAATGAGGTTGTGCCAACCTCTAATGAGGTTGTGTCAACCTCCAATGTGGTTGTGTCAACCTCTAATTCGGCTGTGTCAACCTCTAATTCGGCTGTGTCAACCTCTAATGAGGTTGCGCCAACCTCTAATGAGGTTGTGACAACCTCTAATTCGGTTGAGACAACCTCTAATTCGGTTGAGACAGTCTCTTAATCCGGTTACGGCTAATTCGGCTGTCTCAACCGAATTTTTCTGTGAGTGTAGTCTAACACAAGGTTTAGCTCTCTTTTATGATCTTGCTTCAAGTATTTTTGAAGCACTTAATTTTTCAAAGACAAACGACGGAATATTTTAACAATTTTTCGCACTTTAGAGATAAATGCTCGTAGTTGAAGTCGTGGTTTCTATAACATCAGTTTCATTTCCTATGTCTACCCGCATTCCATTTTCATCATCCTCATCATCAGTAAGATTTTCTTCATCCGATTCAAGGTTTAGGTCACTTTCGCCATTATATTCCTCTTCTCCTACTTCGGTTTGCTTTTTATAGAATATATTTACTATAGAAAATTGAATTGCGTGGGCAACACATACAATTTGTTCACAGGGTAGCAACCTACCCACTTTTTTCATCATTGAGGCACCGTCACTCACAATGCACAGAATATCATTATGTAGTATATTTAATTGGCAAGTTTCAAGGTTCTTTTCCAACAACTTTACACAACCTTCAGACGCTAATCGGCCATTAATACGAGACAGCCCTAAATTCCAAACATGCGCTCCTTAATATTCATAAAACGCCGGTTCCGAGAAGAAGTCCACTCGTCAAGTGTGAGACTGAAAAATACCTTTTTTTTGGGAAATTATTTCGACAATTATTGACTGGCGTATTTTTTGGTTAAAGGTCGTTAATTTATACGTATTAATGTATTCTACGTTTAAATTAAGTACGTTAAAAAGTACTGTGTACTTTTTTCACAACAACTTGGAAATGGAATTGTCATCAGTTAGTTTGATGTGTGGCCATTAGACTTGTGTCGAACTCCTTCACTAGCTCTCGAACTCGTTCATTGAAGGTGCCCGGTCGTAACAATAACGAACATACTCACCGTATCAAATGTGTGCATTATGTTCATGAGGGTGGTGTCTGGTCACCCTAAATGAACTGGGTAGTTCATGAACTACCCAACTCTAGTGGCCATGGCGCATAAAGATAAGAATATTTTTTTTACTCATCATGGCATACTGCTTGAATTTCTCAAAAAAATCGTTACAGTTACAATATTATTAGCCTATTTTAATTATGTTTATACCACCTGCTGGAATTCCGTATGATTTATTAGAAATGAAAAAGCGAATGATATAAAATCCAAATAATCCGGAATTCGGTTTGTTTCGATTCCAGAATTTCAAATTTTTCCGAAATCCGGATTTTGATTCCCTAGTTGTGACAATCTGTAATTCGAATATGATGACATCTAGTGTGGTTGTGACACCCTCTAAATTTGATGAGCTAATTCCCTTATTTTTTTCTGTGGATGTAGTTCTGCCCACACGCTGTCTTTTTTTGTTGTTTGGATGCAAATACAACGTGTTTGTAGCTTGACACAAATATACTATACTTGTGGCCAAAACACATTGTGTTTGCTATTCAATATAACATGTTTGCGACACAGTGATTACTAGGCTATAAATCTCAAATGTGGCTTTATTTGTAGAAAACCGCTAAAAACAAAACGAGACAGGCAACAAAGAAGCAAAAATGCAGCAGATATTCAATTCATGAAAACAATACATGCAAACATGTACATGTTTCCTGCAATATGTTGCTGGGGCCATTTTTTTCAGCGTGATGTGAGTCTACAACTCAGAAATCGCTCAAATCACTGACTGTGAGAACCTTCATGGGATTTAATGGGAATCTACGTTGTTTACTCTCAAATTGCATGTGCTTGTACCCATACAGTCTGACTGATTGTTATCAGTATCTGGCAAATTACAACAAGGAAGTGTCCTTGATGCAGTTTAAATGAAATCAATTAAAATATCGATTTCTTTAAATCAATTCCACTGAAACTAAGAAAATGTGTAACCAACAAGAATAAGACGAAAATGTCAAACAATTTATAAGTAAATCTCCTGCTGTGATGTTGTTGTTTTTAGTTGTGAACAGTCCGTTTGGCATATCACCGACAAAGAAGACATTTATTTATCTGCAATTTCGTTTAACAACAATGAGAGATAATTTATAAAACATGACTAACAATTTAAATATGTTAAGCACAAATCCTCCCCAAACAACAGCTACTAATGGCATCATTTATCAGCGACTTGAATGCCGAAATATTTAAATAAACATTTCGGGTATCTCCTTTTGTTATTTTGTTCTTTAATATTTTTTTTGTGTTTACCAACAGCACTGACCCTAAGGACATGAAACAACAGTGATTTGAAATAAAGAAAGCGCTGAGATTTTTAACAATACATAGAGACAGACAGAGATAGAGATAAAACATGCACAACGCAGGCAAAGTACCAATAAATGTTATAAAAATGTTTAAATTCATTGTTTAATTAATGTCCGTGCAAAATGATTTAAATGTTCTTTGGTTTTACGGAATTCCATACTATATAAGTCCATTGTGTCACTGCCCCAAAGTTCCTGAGGAATCTGTAGTGGGAAAATTGGAATTGTTTTCAATTAAAGGCGGATGAAATTAACGAAATTATTTTGTGAATGCGAAAGGAGTGATTTTATTGCAGACAAAACAACTAATAATGATTTATTCAAAATTGACTCAAACTGATTAAACAAACTAGTAGATTCTGACTGAAAATATTGCTGCGGTTGTTGTAAATACCAGCCAAACTAACATAAATAAACGAAATGGAAAAACCCGGAAAAATTCTGCAATCGGTTAGTTATCCGGTCACGAACAACTCCGAGGGGTCAGGGGCCTTACAAAACGAAGATAACATATTTCGCCAACCAGTTCGATCGTTTGCCTTATCTCTCCAGTTGGCAATAGCAAGTGTAGGCAGGGATTCGTCAACCTGATCCCTTCAGCGGTGTCTTGGTCTTCCTATTTCTCGTCTTCCTTCGAGATCGGTTTCGAAAACCCTTCGTGCTGCTTCGTCTTCATCCATTCTACTGACATTGCCAAGACAGCGGAATCGCATTATTTTGATCCGCTTAACTATGCCAAAGTCCGGACAAAGCTCACACAGCTCATGGTTCATGCGTCGCCCATACTCACCGTTGTGCACTATATTGCCATACATTTTTCGGAGTATTTTTTTTTCTCGAAGACTCCTACAGATGTTTCGTCAGCTTGCGATAAGACCCACGATTCTGCGCCATAAAGCAACCAAGTTGTATGAGAGTCTGGTGTAGTTGGACTTTTGTTGCTCGAGAGAGGGCTTTATCTCTAAAGTGCTTGCTTAGCCCAAAATAACATCTATTCGCAAGCACAATTCTCCGGTTGATCTGAAAGCTGACTTAGTTGTTTTTGTTTACACCAGAACCGAGGTATATAAATTCGTCCACCACCTCGAAATTATAACGGTTATCAACGTTGACGCTTTGGTCTAATCGCGTTGAGGCCCTGCTCGTTGAAACCATTAATTTTGTCTTGTCCTCATTTACCGTCAGACCCACTTTTGCTGACTCCTTCCCAATTCTCGACTAACTTCTCTAACTGTGCGCCCAATGATGTCTATATCATCAGCATACGCGAGCAGCATGTGACTTTTGCTCCTGATGGATTTATTCTTGTTGACTGCATATTTTCTCTTAATAGTCTCCATTAAGATGTTAAAGAGATCGCACGATAGGGTGTCACCTTGCTTGGGGCCTCGCTTAATATCGAAAGGTTCGATAAGATCCTTAATAACTTTCACTGTGGATTTTGTGTTCATCAAGGCCATCCTGCAAAGGCGTATGCATTTTCCAGGAATTCCAAGCTCAGACATTGCTTCTTACAGTTTCTTCCGTATCGGACTATCGAAGGCCGCCTTATAATCGATAAATAGATTAAAGGTGTCGATTTGTTTTTCGTGGGTCTTCTCCAGGATTTGGCGTAGCGTGAAAATCTGGTCGGTTGTCGTTTTTCCAGGCACTGGTATGGTCCAATCAGTTCAGCGATAATTGGTTTTAGGCTTTCGCACATTATGCTCGATAGAACCTTATATGCTATGGATAAAAGGCTTATTCCGCGGTAGTTGGCACAGAGACTCGGGTCACCTTTTTTAAATATGGGACATAGTACACTGCGACTCCAATCGCCGCGCATGCATTCATCTAACCAAATTTTGCTAATGAGCTGATGCAAGCACCTTATCAGCCCATCGCCGCTAGCCTTAAACAGCTGCACCGGTAATCCATCGGCTCCTGCGGCTTTGATATTCTTAAGCCGGACAATAGCTGTTCTGACCTCGTCTTTGTTAGGAGCGGGTAATCGACGCCGTCGTCCAAATTGTGATCGATTGTCTCGTCATTGGATATCTCAGGTACCAATAGCGCCGAGAAATGATCTCTCCATATTCCCAACATACTCTGCACATCTGCGATGAGATTTCCATCCTTGTCTTTACAGAAGAGGCGCCCTGAAGCATGTCCATTACTTCCGTTTTTGACTTTTTGACAGAAATTTCGGGCTTCGTTCTTTCTTCTGTATGTCTCAATTTTCTCACTCTCACGCTTTCTCCACTGCCGTTTCTTACGCCTAAAGATACGGCTTACCTACTTTCTTTTCTCCTTATACCGCGCAGTCACAGCTCGCGTTGCAATTGACTGAAGCATTGCCACACGTACAGCGTTATTTTCATCATTTGCAATGCGACACCCTTCATCGTACCATGGATTTCAAACCCAAGTGCGGTTGTCGTGGCAGTTTTTATAGAGTTGGGAATTGGTTTCCACTGCGCATCAGGATCGTCATCGAGAGGGAGTGGGTGCCAAAAGTTGGGAGAGCTTCCTTGAGTAGGCTGTGGATACCTCTGGTAATTGCAGCTTTCGGACGTCTAGCTTTGTCTGTGTCTGGTTTCGTACTATTTTCGGTCTACTTAATCTAGTGCGTACCTTTGCTGCTACCAGGTAGTGATCAGAATCGATTGTGGCTCCTCTGATCACTCATACGTGGATTACACTGGATGATAGTCTTCCATCAAATATCACGTGATCAATTTGTTTCTTCGTTCTGTGATCAGGGGATACCCAAGTAGCCTTGTGGACTTCTTTATGCTTGAATATTGTACCACTAATGACCATGTTTTTTGCCGCGGCAAACTCAATCAGTCTCATACCGTTATCGGAACTGTCAGCACGTAGGCTGAAGTTGCACATAGTTGGATGAGACACATTCTCCTTGCCTACTTTAGCATTAACATCTCCTAGCACAATCTTAATATCATGGCCAGGGCTGCGGTCATACGTTTCCTCTAGGCGCTGATAGAACATGTCTTTGGCATCATCATCTTTGTCTTCTGTCGTGACATGCACACAAATTAGGGCAGTCTAAAAATATTTCGCTTTTATGCGGATTGCGGCTATACGTTCACTCACAGGATTGAACCTAGAGACTTTTGCCAACTACATATCCGCAACCAAATTCATG
This sequence comes from Phaonia tiefii, assembly GCA_963931995.1. Taxonomy (NCBI): domain Eukaryota; kingdom Metazoa; phylum Arthropoda; class Insecta; order Diptera; family Muscidae; genus Phaonia; species Phaonia tiefii. The sequence continues at coordinate 177,457,995 of OZ008367.1, read as the reverse complement.
TTTTTCTTATGGCAACTGTAGTATATGTCGCAGTTTTTTTCCTTGTGCAGCCATGTCCTGTCCATCACATTTTCTGCATTGCGGTAATATCAGCCTTATAACTTTATAGGGTTCGTACATTCCAGTTGCATATCCGTAAATCCTGGTCCTTATAACGTTTGCGGGGCTCGTCAACAAATAGGGGTTGTTTATGTTTTCTCTTTCGTTTTTGTATTTCCACTGCCATTATGAACGGTGTCGGGAGGCAAACCCAGTCCACCGGGTTTTTGGATGTTACCCACTGCCGAAAACGAAATACTCCCCAAAGAAATAACCCCCAGACGAGAAATGCAATTATGTCCAATATTTTTTCACACAAATTTGGGTGTTATTTCATATGAAAAAACAACCAAATTTTTTGGAAAGTATTTAATTTTTTATGACAGATATTTCGTTATCCAATCGGGGTTTCCAAATGGGCCTTTTACGAGGAAATTTTTTCGCCTTTGTTTCCATTTTGCCTTGGAGTTAATTTCATTTTTGTTTGGCTTTTATTTCATTCTTTGCTTTTGGATGTTATTCCTTTTTTTGGGGTTTATTTCTGGAGTAAATCAGATGCTGACCGGGATGCAATGCGTCGAACCTGGATTTTCTTATTTTGGTTTCTATCCGCCGTTGGCCCAAATGGTTGGTTCATCCGCCTTCTAAGGACAAAAGAATGTGGCCGATAGCTTGATGAGCTTAAGTGACATCAGTCGCCTACTAAACCTGAGACATATCAGTGATTGCATAACCATGTCATGCGTGCCATGTCACTCCAGCTAGCTAACGGACGTTTCTGATAAAAGCATTGCCCAGGACATACTGCGTGGAAAAAGTGAGCTGCTTGAACTGGCCTATGAAGAATCATTTCCGGCCACTCCCAAGGGAATGACTACCACAAACTTTCCGCCTCCACGGACAGTCCCATGTCCGTTGGATGATCAACCGTTGGTGTCAATTCAAGCACAGTAGTTACACCATGAAAAAAACGGCCGCTGTAACATTTTCTCCCATACATATTCTGCAAAAACCATGTATGTATATGTTTGGTACACACTTCAAACAATCATATGTTTTCAAGTCCCAAACACACCTGTATTTAAATGCAAACAGTACTATGTTTACTGCAAATATGTATGCTTTTACGTAAACACATATGCGTTCTTCATCCCAAACTTCCATATACTTATGTGGAAGCATTCGCGAGTTCCCTCAAACCTCCATAAACTTATGTGGAAATATGTGCGTATTTCCTCCCAAAAATAATAATATTTAGAAACGAATTATTCTTTGAATTCAATATGTATATTTTTGTAATATTTATTATAGTTAATTTAATCAATATAAATAAACATTTATAAATAATTAATACAAAAAATTAAAAGCTTTAAAACGGCCCTTTTTACGTTTATCTGTATTGAATGCATTATTTATTTTCTTTCATGAAATGACAATCTGATCCTCTTTTGCTTCTCCGTTCTTTGTTGTCTCTCACGTTTTTGTTTTCAGAAGGTTTCAACTATGCGTTGGTTATCACTATGCGTTGGTACACAAACACATAGTTAGTTCATGCAAGCCAAGCATGTATTAATTACTTGTTTTTTTTTATAATATTTTACAAAAGCTCCGCAGTTCTGGTTTTCTCAGTAACGGCTCGGGCAGACAAAGGGCTTGACTTTGTTGCCCTTCCTAGTTTCCTTCTTTCCTTGTTTCACGGATCAAGCGCTTTTGATATCCTCTGTCCGATGAAGCATTGACGACTGAATACGCAATACATCACCCATAATAATAAGAAACACTAACTTCATCTGCAATTTACACGCACATTCAGGAATATTTATGAATCATTGACTGAGAGAATTAATAAATTGTTCTTTATTAAATAGAAAATATTACATTTGAAATATACTCTAATATTTATTGCACAGACTAGGCTTGGCCTTATATCTACAGTATTACATATTTTATGGTATGGAAAAGGATAGTAGATGAATAAATATTTGATAAGGCTGAAGGACTGAGAGAATAATTCAAAAATACAGATACAAACTTACAAGATAGAGTCTCTCGTTGAGCCTCTTTTATTCTCTTGCTCACTCAATAGAATAAACAATTCAACAAACACATCTGTAATTGTATCACAAACATATATATATTTGGGTCGCAAACAAGTATATTAGAAGATATTAATCATTGTGTCTTAAATATGTAATATTGAATAGCAAACACAATGTGTTTGTACGGAAGTATATTATATTTGCGACAAGCTCCAAACACACGTTATATTTGAACCCAAATAACAGAAAACGATAGATTTTTCAGCGTGTAGGCATCTGAGTTGAACTTGACACGAAGTTTGAAACTAGTCATGCCAGTGAGTGTGATTAACTGAGTTGTCTATTATTCCTACAAAAACAAACCATTTTTCAATTAGAAAAATATGTCTGACCTTGTAAGCTGTTGTCTGAACTTCTCATACACTAACGTAATCAAAAAAAATCCTTCATAAAAATTTAAATTCGAAATTGTTGATGGTTTCTTGAATTGAATGATGATTCTCAAAATAAATTTGAACATTTTCCAAACTTTGCTCCGGCGTCAGTTTATTGATGATAAATTGCCATACCAATATAATTCCAAATCAATCGAGGACTGGCATACAGTGTTGTCAACTTAAAGTAAACCGCCTTCAAAACATAAACATCATTTACAAGTATATTAGTTTCCTTGATGCAGTGAAAATTGAGGAGTTGAAGCAACCAACAACCAAGGGTCTTTTAGACTGTGTTTCGTTTTACCAACGACAAATTACTAGGATGTACGAAACTGTATATGACATCAATGTAAACGCATTAACGAACAAAAGTCATCTTTGAGATGCCCCATTTTCCTTTCAGTGTATGCACAAGCGTTAAGCACACCAACTATTGCAAAACAGTCTGTCACAATGTTTAGTATTTAGTAAAAGGCTAGTTCAGTTTCTTTTCACACAGTTTGAAAAGATGTATTGTTCGGCGGATCCCAACGCAGTGTAAGAAACAAATCTTTGCCTGAAGAAATGTATCGCAGCGTTTCTGTCAAAATATTTTAACTATGTCAACAATTCAATGTGTTTAAGTACCCAAAATCTTGTCGCTCTCTCAGATCCTTTCTTGGCATTTAAAGGAAAATTAAATTGTCACATTATGCCCGCTGTGTTGTAAAGTCTTATGAATTAATACCATGACGTTAGTCATCGACCTATATTTTAAAACGTCAACATTCGTTTTTATTTAAACAAAAATTGCATTTAAAAACTTTTATGCTTAAAAGCAAACAACATTTAAGCGATCTTTTGGAAGATGTCATTTCCAGAATTGGGTTAACCATTGGCTTCTTTAACAAACAAAACTGAACGTTTAATTCCAAAAGAAAGAAAAAATTTGGAAGAACCAAAAAAAAAAACAATGGCTGTCGTTGTTAAACGGGGAAATGGAATGAAAAACAAGTTAATAAAATTACCATAAAATTGTTCATAACAAAACCCATTTAAGCCATACCATTCCATAGCAAACCATTGATTTACCCTCCCAACTGAGTCCATGTCGCGGCAATAACAATAATAACAAAAGTATCGAAAAACAATAATGATAACAAAAGCTACAGCAAAGACAGAAACAGCCACAGCGACATGTACAACGACCACAATGGCAACAGCAACAGTTGCTGTAGGAGCGAGCAACATCGATGTATACAGCCACATGCTTACATACGTCCATAGAGATACATGCTTGCATTGACACTTGCAAGTTGCAACTGCGAATATTTGGTGTGGTAGGTCGGTCGTCTCTCTCTCAGTTAACAATAGAGCAGCAACATTGTGTTGTTGCCATACGCGGATGTGAAAATACAACAATTTTGTTTTCGCATTCGTTGGAAAACGAAAATTAAAACAAAAGAAAAAAATATTAAAAATAAACAGAATCAAATATAAATATAATAAAAAACGTATTTAAAAGTTGTTGTATTCACTTTTGGTAGTGACACAGATACCCAAACCGTGTCCATACCCAAAGTACGTGTGTTTGTTTGGGTGCACCGATGAACGATATTTCTGCATTTGTGTACAAAAAGGATAATGAAATGAAATATTTGAGAACGTGAACGTGACTTCAAAACATTGAACTCAACCAAGCGGCTGCAGGAACGGAGGCTCATCTGGAATCAGACTTTTCACCTGTACGTAGGGCGATGGCGAAAGTTATGGGATGGTAAAAAGTAGTTATTGTGTTAGATTATCAATAATAATAATGGGGTTTTTCAAAAAACAAAAGTTTTTTTAAATAAAACAAAACCGGTTTTAGATACCAATGAAATTCTTTATTCCTGTGAAAGTACGTTCGATGCCATTATGTATGGAACTCGATTTCTTTTGCATGGCCACCACGGGCACGCTTGCAGAAGTCCAGACGCTGAACCCAATTATTTTCGACAGTTTTCAAGCATAAATCGGCCGATACTGCTGCAATTTCACGTTCGATATTCGTACGAAGTTCATCAATCGTCGCTGGCTTGTTGGCATAGACCATAGACTTGACGTAGCTCCACAGGAAATAATCTAACGGCGTCAAATTGCACGACCGAGGCGGCCAATCGACTGGGTCATTTCGTGAGATAACACGTTCACCAAACTTGGTTTCCAATAAATTGATTGTGGCATTTGCTCTGTGGCTTGTGGCGCCATCCTGTTGGAACCACATGTCCTCCAAGTCCATATTATCCAATTGGGGCCAAAAAAAATCGGTTATCATTGAACGGTAGCGATTCGCATTCCCAGTAATGTGCCGGTCTTGATCATCACGGAAGAAGTACGGCCCAATGACGCCGCCGACCCATAAACCGCACCAAACCGTAATTTTTCGTGATGCAATGATGACTCATGGATTACGTGTCGATTGCTGTCTGACCAATAACGCATATTTTGCTTATTGACGAAGCCATTCAGCCAGAAATGAGCCTCATCGCTGATTGTTGAGGTCTCTTAAAGTTGGTCTCTTAAAGTTGAGACCACTGACTCCAAATTTCGGTAGTAAATTTTAATAATTTCGACTCGTTGTTGGCTCATATATATCTGCCCATGATGAAATGGCAAACCTTACTGAAGAGAAATGTCAAATGAGCGGGGAAAAATATGGCGTCGTTTGCTGTCCCTATCGATTTACTTTTATAGCGTCTCTGTTGAAAAACCCTTTATTATTTGATTTAGAAATGTCACACGACTGCAAATTATTTTCCAGAATCTCATTTTAAATAGTAAATTTGTTACGCGTAAATGCACGCTCACAGCTCGCCACGTGCCGTAATACGAGGAGTTGAAAAATGCGCCCTACACCAAAACAATATGCACGAATCGAGATCACGTGCGAAAAGAAAACAAAAAGCGCACACGGCCGCCTGCGAGCTGCATTTCCGCATGCACATTTTCATGTTACAGCAGTAGCACGGGTCACAGACGTAAACGCGATTATATAGAGAGGTAGGAGAAAATGGATCCACAAAATGAATATGGATCGGCGATCTCAGTTGTTAACATTACTTGTAGTAAAAAGTTCATGCAATTGCCACTACGTACGACGACGGTCCCAAGACAAGCCAGCCGGCTTAACAAAAAAAATAACATGAGGTGTCAGGGGACACCCGTTTGGAACGAAGTTTCTTTCGCTATATATTATGTACTAGTTAGTTCCAAAACGCCTCAGGCGCCCGTTGAAAAATATGATAATTTAAATGGATCTTTAAGAAAATACACTTTTTGTAAAATGAGAAACGTTTTTTTAAGAAAAAATTGTTTTTTTATAGAATGTATTTTTTTAAAAAAAAGTCTATTTTTAGGTCCTTTTTGTAAGAATATGTATTATATTTTCCCGAAAAGTTATTTTTTAAAGAGAGGGAGTTCTTTTATTAAAAGCTAAAGTTTTTTTTAAAGAAAATGTATTGTTTTTAAGAAGAAGTACTTTCTGTGGCCGTCGGTGGTGCAATGGTTAGTGTGCGCGGCTCTTGTACATGAGAACGTGGATTCGATCCCCGCTCACAACACCATAAATTTCTTTCGACGACGGTCACCTCGCTGAGTGGGTGAGTTACCACTCTCGAGTACTTAGCCATGAAAAAGCTTCTCAAAACACCGTTCGGAACCGGTGTAAAAGTGTAGGTCCCAATCTCCTCAATACCTTCATGGGATGTTATGAGACACCATGTTTTCTTTTACTTTCTGTATGAAAATGCCATAAGAGTATGATTTGTTTTACAAAGAAGTACTTTTTTTAAAAACAGGTACTTTTTAAAGAAGTGAAACTCTTTTTAGTTAAAGGTTATTTTTTTAAGAAAATTTACCTATTTAAAGAAACGGTATTATTTTATTTTTAAGAAAAGGTACTTTTAAGAAAAGGAATTTTTGTAAGAAAAGGTATTTTATTTAAGAGAAGGTACTTTTTTCAAGAAGTTAGTTTTCTCAGTAGTTAGCAACTTTACCCTACTACCCTCCGACCTACAATCCGAAAATTTTGAACCCGCTACCATTTCGCACCCTTGCATTTTCGGACATGGTCCTAGTGGACTTTTCTTCATGAAATGAGCCAAGGAATACGCTGGAACGCTTCCTGAATCACTATGTATAAAGAATTTATAGTTAAAATCTATTTTTTTACGGGTTGGTTTTTTTTTGTGGGAATAAAACAAAAAGTATTAAGCAAGAAAATAATGACACATGTGCTTGCACTGGTCTTTAAATAATTTTAAGTACTAATATTATTTAAATGTAACGTCATCATATGATTGAACGATGTTTTTTATTTTCCAATGTAACATTTACTAATGTCTTCATAGAAATCGAACAGTTACCGTGTAACAAAAAGATGTTAACACATCGCCCGTGAGTTCGAACACTCATTGGATTGTTTTAAAGAAAATGAACTTTCATTAAGAATATGAATAGGTATTTTTTTTGAGAAAATTTCCTTTTTTTTTAAGAAAATTCACTTATTTAAGAAAATGTTAAATTTTTAAAACTTCTTTCACTTTGGCTTTTCTAAATTTACTTACTATTGGGTTCAAAACTACAATATATAATAACTGTTGGTTACAGGCTACACCTACAAAACTTCCCATTAAACAAGAAATTTCCCAACATATGGATGTGAGACATCTAGTTAGTCTAGACACAAACCCAAGCAAAAGTAAACAATATAGTTGATAATTGTGGGTTGTTAAATAGTGTAAAAAAACAAAATTAGTTTTACGCGAAATCAAAATGTATACAAAATCAAATGTATACGCGAAATCAAAATGTATACAAATTTATTCATTGTTTCCGATAGAATGACCCATAAACTTGAAAGCATTATCTAGTCATCCATGTCTTGCTACCCGACACAGTTCATAGTGGCAATGAAATGCAAAATATAAATGTAAAACTTTCAAACCCCCTATTAGTTCACGAAGTTTTAAGGGTCAGGATCAGGTCAGGATGGTCAGGCACCTGGAATGTAAGGGCCCTATACACATCCGGTGGCAGTATATAACGGGCAGATGTCCTCGAGTGTTATAAGGACGACATTACTGCTATTCAGGAAATGCCATTGGCGGGTCATGACTATACAAGGCGGAAGAACTGTGACATCTACTACAGCTGTTTTGAAAAAAAATTACAGATGACATCTATCATCCACAATCAAAAACTTCAATTTTTTCAACAGTTCACTAATTTGCATATAAGGAGCGAAGGAAGATAAAGACGATAAGAAAAAGGACAAGCCCTATAGTGACTAGAAAAAACTATGTCCGCTATTTAGGTTGTTCTAAGTTACTATACAGGACGGGTGCCACTCCCAACCGGAGGATGTAGTCGAAAAATACAAAGTTGACATCGCAGCTATCCATGAAATTGGATGGACAGGATATGATTGCACCAGAAAAAAAAACTGTGATATTTACTACAGCTACCATGAGCGAAAGCACGAATTCGGGTGCGGATTTGTAGTTGGCAAGAGACTGCGACACCTAATTTCAAGGTACAACACAGGGAGTGAACCCATTGCCACTATTCGCATCAAACCGAAATATTTCAACGTCCCGTTAATTTGTGTGCACGCACCAACAGAGGATAAAGATGATAAGGTCAAAGAAACATTTTATGAGCGTCTGGAGGAAGTATATGAACGCTGCCCTGACCACAGACATTAAGATTATTCTAGGCGATTATAATATCAAATTGGGAATGGAAAGTGTCTTTCGATCAACTGTTGGTAATCACAGTCTATATGATATCACGTCCGATAATGGAATAAGACTGATAGACTTCGTCGCTTAAAATAATATGGTACATACATAAGGCGTCTTGGTTATCTCCTGATCAGAGATCGAAGAACCAGCTAGATCACTTGGTAATAGATAGCAGGCACTCCTCTAGTGTATTGGATGTACGTGTGATTCGAGTTACCAATATTGACTCGGATCATCACCTGGTGGCTGCGAAAGTTCGCAAAAACGTACGAAGCCGAACACAGGAAAAGCTAGACATTGACAAGCTGCATACACCGGAGATATCGAAGTCCTATCAACGACAGCTTACACTACGTCTAGGGCAGAATACTCCCCTCCTGAGGACCCACAAGCGCAATGGAAGCACATTTCCCATTCTCTGGAAACCGCTGCTAGGACTGAACTTGGCTATCAAAAACCGCAGAAGGATAAGACATGGTACGACGAAGAATGTCGCATTGCAACTGGTGAAAAAGACGCTGCACGTATGGCAACGAAACAGTTAGGTACAACGCGTCCTGCGAATGAGCGATACAAGAGGCTGAGAACGGAGGAAACCAACTATTTAGGCAAAAAAAGGGGCAGTGTGTGCAGAAAGAAAGTGAAAAGACCGAAATGCGCACGATGATGGCCAAATAACGGGCGGAATAATGGGCTGCCCTCGTCCAAGGACGAGACTGAGAATGTGGTGACAGATAAGCTGTGTGACCTTCAAATGTGGAGAGGCCACTTTTCAGCACTACTGCACTCAGATTCTTCCATTGAAGATCAGGAGGTAATGATTGTGGAAGACAGTATAGATTGTGCTCCCCCAGTCAAGGCGAGATTAGAACAGCAATCTCCTGGCTTAAGACTTATAAAGCTGGAGAGCACTGAGCATTTTAAGGCCGGCGGTGAAGGAGTGCTAGTCCACATGCATCAAATTATATTCGATATATGGTAGGGAGAATCTATGCCTGACGGATGGACTCTCAGTGCATTACATCTAGTATTCAAAAAGGATGGTCCGTGTGTATGTTCCAACTATCGTAGTATCAGCATTTTATCCATCGCGTATAAGCTCTTGTCGAGCGTATTATGTGCAAGACTAAAGCTAGTTGTTGAAACCCTGATTGGACCTTATCAGTGTGGTTTTAGACCAGGCAAGTCCACAACTGACCAAATAGTCGCCAAATCCTGGGAACGACCCACGCAAAATAAATCGATACATTTTGTGGATTACAAAGCTGCTGTCTATAGCCCCATACGGGGTAAATTGTACGTAGCTTTTTCTGAAATTGGGATTCCGGCAAAACTGATCCGCCTCTGTAGAATGACGCTGACCAACACCAAATCACCAAACCCAAACCATTCTGTGCCAAACGAGGACTGTGACAAGGCGACACACTTTCGTGCAATCTCTTCAATATCTTAATGGGGATAATAATATGAAAAGCTGTAGCAAATATGAGCAATACCATCAACACAAACAGCCATATGTTGATGGCGTATGCTAGCGACATAAACATCATTGTGCGAAATTTGAAAGATGTTACTGCAGTATTTTTAGGAGTCGAAAGAGAATCAGCAAAGATGAGTCTTGCTGTTAATGAGGGCAAGGCAAAATGTCTTTCAATCAACCTTCGGTAAATTCAGTCTTTATGCCAGAACTTCCGAGAACGTTATGTGGCCGATGGGTTTCGCTGCCATTGACGTCAAACATGCTGCCAAGCCTTCTGTGTCCGGTATGTGTGAGGCTTTATCTATTGTATATGAGGTACTTTCAAGCATAATGTGAGAAAGTCTAATACCTATTTTTGCCGACCTGAATGAACCTTATCAATGATCACATTGCGTTAAAAGCTTTGTCTAGTCTTGGTATTCCTGCAAAGCTGATTAGCGTCTGCAGATGAAATAAACATGGTTTCCCATAACATCCCATGAATGTATAGGAAGCCCTTCTCACCCAGTGATCTGAGCGGTTTCTAGTTTTTACACTCTCTGCTAGGAACCTAAAGTTTTAATCCAGTTCCCAACGGTATTTGGAGAACCTTTTTTCACTGCTAAGTACTCGATAGTGTCGCCATCACTAAGCGAGGTGACCTTGATATCCATTGAAATGCAGTGTATCGCTATGATACTTGCTGTCATCACTGTGCGCTTTTTAAAATCAGCCACGTGTCTAGACGTGGAATCTCAGCTCATGATTAGTGCTGAAGTTGGGATTAAACGGGGGATGAGAGTATCGAATATCTCATATGTCATGCTTTTTGTACGAGTGCAGGCAGAAAACCCCCGCCTCTGTAAACTATTCTCTCAATTACATTCTGCAAGAACCATGTATATGTTCGAAACACACTCCGAATATTCATATATTTGAAAGTCCTAACCTCACTTATATTTAAATGCAAACATTAGCGTGTTTACTTGCAAAGATTCATATTTTCATATGGAGCCATATGCGTGTTTCATCTCAAACATCCACCTACTTACGTCGAAGCATTCATGTGTTTCCTCCGAAACGAACAATTGACGACTGAATGCATGCAACTAAGATGCAAGAGAGCAGACAACATAAGAAACACTCAATCCATTTACACATGTATTTAGGAATATTTCTGAATTTCTGATTCAAAGAATAATGCAAAAATATAATTCCCATAATCTCTCTTATTATTTTACTCTTGGGAGGAGCATAGCGACAAACCAAAATGAAGTAAACGGTGCACGAAACACAGCTGTATTTGTTTCATAAAGAAAACAATATTTGGCTCACAAACATATATATTATAACATATTAATCATTGTATCTCAAACATGTAATATTGAATAGCAAATAAAATGTGTTTGGACACAAGTATATTAAAATTTGCGACAAGATCCAAACACACGTTATATTTGCATTTAAACAACAAAAAAGCTAGATATTTTAGAGTGTGGGCTGCAGGATCTAACTTTATGTTGGATCTAACAAACATTCAGGCTGTCAATGTGAATGACCTTAGGACGTTTTCGCAAAGTACTATTTGGATTGCCAGTGACTAATGCATATCTGTTCTTCAACCACATCGTGGAATATCGGAATCAGGTATCATAGGGTTTAGCCGCCTCATAACCACACCAGATCAGTTTACAGGATCAACGATATGGATGTCCCGTGGCATCACAATGGGCCTCCTTGGTTAGTTTACGTTAGAGTGACTGTGAGTCCCTTCCAGGGAAGCTCAACCTGAAAAGAAGATTAAGAAAAGAAAACAATGTGCCAGCAATAAATTGAGGTTACCCAATTATACACAATTATTACTGTTCATATATTTTATAGGGATGTGCAATTAATTGATTAATCAAGCAACCGGATTAATCGACTTACTAATAATATTAAGAATAATTGATTAATTAGAAATTTTGATTAATCATTTCGCTATCAATCGATTAATCTTTATTTTGATTAATCAATATTCAATAAAATTTTATTATTCAATATTTGAATAGTTGAGCAATTCTCTTTTTTTTGTGGTTTTATATTTGATTTATTAAGCAATATTCTTGACTAATCCTGTTCAAATGTTCCCATTTGTTTGTTTATTACGTATTTGTATATTTTCCAAAAATTATTTCAATTGTGAATCAAATTATTCAAATATGATTAATCAATATTTAAATTAATTGATTATTCATAGTTTTGATTAATTATAATTTTGGATTTTTCGATTAACTGATTAATCAAAATTGTAATTCATCGATGAATCGCATATCCCTAAAATTTTAGAAGTAGACTGAGTGCTGAATGCTGGGCGCTATAGGAGATAGTGTTCAGGGGCTTCTCCCATTAGCCACTACGACAGTAGCCCCTGTATTTTATCCTAATCTTAGCAGCAAGTGTACCAATCGTACAGTGACCGGAGATGAAATCTGGCATTTGAATATTGTGTTCTGTCTTAAATATTTCGGATGTAACTCCAAAAATATTAAACCAATTTCTAATATTTTTTGTCCCTAATATCTCTAAGAGTATAGACAATAGAAAAAAACAACAATATACAATAGAACACAAAGAAAAAAAACGTTTATTGCTCGGTTGCCACAACAATACTTTAATTGATTTTTTGTATTAATTTATTAATCGCAAACGTTCATGTAGTTCTCCCAAATAAACTCATATATCGCCAATGTGTGTCATGTTGTCGCAAACAAGTTCTCGTTTGCATCATCCGCATACAAAATTACATTTGCCGCATGTTTAAGAAACGTTTGCGATAACTGAAATTAGCAATTTTTCTAATGAGAGCACAGATAACGAAGAACGTAAAGTTCTCTCTTTCTGTCGACTGTATACACAGTAGTATCCACTCGTTTGGCATGCACACTCACGCATACATATTAAAGTGAACACACACTCTAATGCTTCTACCTTGTCGATATATCTCGGATGGATAATTGAGACGTTGCAGTTTGCTGGGCTTCTAGTTGTTATTTGAATGCAAAGCGAGACAGACGTGTATGTATACATTGAAAAAATGGACAAAAATTCCAATATTTTTTAAAACAAACTTTATGGGTAAATCCAAAATCATAAAATTAGAAACTTAAACAAAAAAGAGCCTATGGAAGCAATAAATAAAAGTTTTAATTACAACTCGGTTGCTGTAACCTAAAGAACAGCCGGTGGAACTGATTTTCGTTTCTTGCAAAAGTTTTTACAGCTTTAATTTTCCATAACTCGTTTACTGCAAAAGCTGTTCAGTTCTCGCAAACGTTTTTTAGTTAGGATCAACTACAACTTGGTTGCTGTAACCGAGGGAACAATTGGTTGAACCGTTTTTCGTTTCTCGCTAACGTTTTTTCAGCTTCAGTTTTTCATAACTCGTTTACTGCAAAAATTGTTCGGTTCTCCCAAACGAAATGACATGTATGGCTTAACAGAAGTTCGTTTCTCCCAACTACAGTCCCCAAACGAACTTCAGTTATCTGAGATTTCGTTTGGGAGGAACGAGTTTTTTCTTTGGGTGTGTGTTTAAATGCAGGGGGATTCTTTTGAAACTTCCTTAAAAACCCTTCGCATAGTCAAACACCTAGAGTTTCAATTGGGCCAATATGTAAAATATGTTTGAGCAACAGAACTAAATGGTGGTCCTTGATGCAACCAGGCTTTGGTTTGTGGTTACGTGGAAACGTTTTTCTATTGGATTCCTCAATTTCCATAAACAAATATAGCCTTTATGAAATTTCGTATAAAGAAAATGGAGTGGATTGCTTTCCTATTTTTACATTTCGTCATCAGCACATGTGAAAACTGGAGAGGACTTTTGTTTTTTGGTGGGGAATTATGTGAAAAACTGAGTTTCGTTTTCTCCCTTCGATAACAAATATTGCATATTAATTAAGGCTTATGTCAATGCAAAAATAGTTTAAAAATATTCGGTGCTTTTGTTGGTTTGTCAGAGGAAACAAAGCTTTAAAGATAATTTTGTAGTAGAAGGCAATTGCCGTTAACTTAAAGATAACTAGTGATGAAGGATTAAGTAAAACTTGATACTTTCCTAAGCCATTTAAGCCTTAAATTGCCAAGCCATTCAAACTATATAGGTAAGACGAAAAAATATAATATTGAATAATAGAGAGATATTAATGGCTTCAATCCAGACAATCCAGAGCTCTGCAAAATTAAGATTAATAAAAGAGTTATAAGACATGGGATGTGGAAAGTTGCTGATAGCCACTCATTTGGGAGTGGCCAGATATGATTCCATCATTGGGCAGTCCAAACATCTCACTCCTTCCAGGAAATATGTACCGGGTAATGGCTTTATTGGAACTATCCGTTAGCTAGCTAGAGTGAAGCGAATAGGCAGCCAGATTGAATTGAACTGCACTGAATTGAATTGAATTGAATTGAGTTGAATTGAATTGAATTGAGTTAAGTTGCATTGAATTGAATTGAATTGAATTGAATTGAATTGAATTGAATTGAATTGAATTGAATTGAATTGAATTGAATTGAATTGAATTGAATTGAATTGAATTGAATTGAATTGAATTGAATTGAATTGAATTGAATTGAATTGAATTGAATTGAATTGAATTGAATTGAATTGAAGTGAATTGAATTGAATTGAATTGAATTGAATTGAATTGAATTGAATTGAATTGAATTGATTTGAATTGAATTGAATTGAATTGAATTGAATTGAATTGAATTAAACTGAATTGCATTGAATTGAATTGAATTGAATTGAATTGAATTGAATTGAATTGAATTGAATTGAATTGAATTGAATTTAATTAAATTAAATTAAATTAAATTAAATTAAATTAAATTAAATTAAATTAAATTAAATTAAATTAAATTAAATTAAATTAAATTAAATTAAATTAAATTAAATTAAATTAAATTAAATTAAATTAAATTAAATTAAATTAAATTAAATTAAATTAAATTAAATTAAATTAAATTAAATTAAATTAAATTAAATTAAATTAAATTAAATTAAATTAAATTAAATTAAATTAAATTAAATTAAATTAAATTAAATTAAATTAAATTAAATTAAATTAAATTAAATTAAATTAAATTAAATTAAATTAAATTAAATTAAATTAAATTAAATTAAATTAAATTAAATTAAATTAAATTAAATTAAATTAAATTAAATTAAATTAAATTAAATTAAATTAAATTAAATTAAATTAAATTAAATTAAATTAAATTAAATTAAATTAAATTAAATTAAATTAAATTAAATTAAATTAAATTAAATTAAATTAAATTAAATTAAATTAAATTAAATTAAATTAAATTAAATTAAATTAAATTAAATTAAATTAAATTAAATTAAATTAAATTAAATTAAATTAAATTAAATTAAATTAAATTAAATTAAATTAAATTAAATTAAATTAAATTAAATTAAATTAAATTAAATTAAATTAAATTAAATTAAATTAAATTAAATTAAATTAAATTAAATTAAATTAAATTAAATTAAATTAAATTAAATTAAATTAAATTAAATTAAATTAAATTAAATTAAATTAAATTAAATTAAATTAAATTAAATTAAATTAAATTAAATTAAATTAAATTAAATTAAATTAAATTAAATTAAATTAAATTAAATTAAATTAAATTAAATTAAATTAAATTAAATTAAATTAAATTAAATTAAATTAAATTAAATTAAATTAAATTAAATTAAATTAAATTAAATTAAATTAAATTAAATTAAATTAAATTAAATTAAATTAAATTAAATTAAATTAAATTAAATTAAATTAAATTAAATTAAATTAAATTAAATTAAATTAAATTAAATTAAATTAAATTAAATTAAATTAAATTAAATTAAATTAAATTAAATTAAATTAAATTAAATTAAATTAAATTAAATTAAATTAAATTAAATTAAATTAAATTAAATTAAATTAAATTAAATTAAATTAAATTAAATTAAATTAAATTAAATTAAATTAAATTAAATTAAATTAAATTAAATTAAATTAAATTAAATTAAATTAAATTAAATTAAATTAAATTAAATTAAATTAAATTAAATTAAATTAAATTAAATTAAATTAAATTAAATTAAATTAAATTAAATTAAATTAAATTAAATTAAATTAAATTAAATTAAATTAAATTAAATTAAATTAAATTAAATTAAATTAAATTAAATTAAATTAAATTAAATTAAATTAAATTAAATTAAATTAAATTAAATTAAATTAAATTAAATTAAATTAAATTAAATTAAATTAAATTAAATTAAATTAAATTAAATTAAATTAAATTAAATTAAATTAAATTAAATTAAATTAAATTAAATTAAATTAAATTAAATTAAATTAAATTAAATTAAATTAAATTAAATTAAATTAAATTAAATTAAATTAAATTAAATTAAATTAAATTAAATTAAATTAAATTAAATTAAATTAAATTAAATTAAATTAAATTAAATTAAATTAAATTAAATTAAATTAAATTAAATTAAATTAAATTAAATTAAATTAAATTAAATTAAATTAAATTAAATTAAATTAAATTAAATTAAATTAAATTAAATTAAATTAAATTAAATTAAATTAAATTAAATTAAATTAAATTAAATTAAATTAAATTAAATTAAATTAAATTAAATTAAATTAAATTAAATTAAATTAAATTAAATTAAATTAAATTAAATTAAATTAAATTAAATTAAATTAAATTAAATTAAATTAAATTAAATTAAATTAAATTAAATTAAATTAAATTAAATTAAATTAAATTAAATTAAATTAAATTAAATTAAATTAAATTAAATTAAATTAAATTAAATTAAATTAAATTAAATTAAATTAAATTAAATTAAATTAAATTAAATTAAATTAAATTAAATTAAATTAAATTAAATTAAATTAAATTAAATTAAATTAAATTAAATTAAATTAAATTAAATTAAATTAAATTAAATTAAATTAAATTAAATTAAATTAAATTAAATTAAATTAAATTAAATTAAATTAAATTAAATTAAATTAAATTAAATTAAATTAAATTAAATTAAATTAAATTAAATTAAATTAAATTAAATTAAATTAAATTAAATTAAATTAAATTCGAAATTAAGTTTATACAAAGAGCAGTCTCTACTTTATAATATACATACATACTGTTCTTGTCAATTCTCTCCTTAACAAACATATGCATGATCATTTAAGTTACAAAGTCAGTCTGTTGTTTGTAGTCATCTCGCTCAGTTACTTCGCGCATAAATCGTTTCATGAATTATAGCATTAAATAAAGTTAAAATTAAACAAAATTAATAGAGTTTAATTTAATTCTACCTGATCAGAACAAAATCTTTAACATAATTTTGGTCCTTCGAACCGGATTAATCCGAAATAAATTAATTAATTAAAAAAAATAAATATGTAGTTAATGGACAATCATCATTATAAAATAAACTCACATTTACATATATATGTACACATGTGTATAAAAAATAATTTGGCGGTGTTCCAGACCGATATTCTGCTGTTATCTCTGCTGTAATTCTCTTGCTCTCTTGGCTACACAAAATTCAGACACGCTCATCTTCTATCGCATTCTCATCGCTGGAACATCTACCTCTGCTATTATCACTGACAAACTACATGCAAGTTATTGATGCCAGCGGTGTTCCCGCCTGATAATTTGCTGTAACCTCTGCTGTAACCTCTCGCTCTCTTGGCTACGCACAATTCGTGCCCGCTCATCTTCTATCACATTCTCACCGCTGCAACATCCACCTCTGCTATTATCACTAACAAACTTCAAGCAAGTTATTGCTGCCAGCGGTGTTCTCGCCTGATACTCTGCATCATAATCATTGTCATCGTATTCATCATCTAACTGTGTTTCTTTTGCTACGTTCATCTTAGTGCTTTACAGAACCAAGTTTAGAAGGCAAAATTACAAATAAAATAACTTTTATTTCCAATATCTGTAATACGCTTAGTTTCGATTTCTGTGGTTCAATAATAAATATCTTTAAACACGTAAATCAAAATGAGCGAAAATCAAGAAACACTTTTAATCGGGCAGGAGATGACATTTTCGCATATACAATTGGCACTGACGAAATTTATTGCACTTTCGAAGGAGGCTTGTACAAAAGCCCAAGTGCAAACGCGATTGTCAATTCTAGACGCCAACTGGACTAAGTTTCGAAATTGCCATGAAAAACTGATTCGTTCCCGGCTTTCCGAGGAGGTGAAAAAGAATAAATATTTTACTGAGGATACATACGCAGCTTGTGAAGAAGCATACGCCAATGCTAGGGCAGCAATGCAGACTTCATTAGAGGAGTTGTGCAGTAATTTACCTGCTGATAACAGCATCATGAATCAATCCATTGGCAGTTCCTCTCATTTGCGCTCTTTACCAAAAATCACCTTGCCCAAGTTTTCAGGGAATTATCATGATTGGAGGCCATTTCATGATTTGTTTACGTCTATGATTCACTCTAGTACCGATTTGTCAGCCGTTGAGAAATTTTATTATCTAAGAAGCAGTCTCAGTGGCGAAGCATTGCAATGTATTTCAAATCTACCTGTGTCGTCTGAAAATTTCGCTCCAGCTTGGAATCTTCTATGTGCACAATACGAAAACACTCGAATGCTCATTAATTCACATTTGGACGCCATATTCGATCTGCCACGCCTGCAACGAAAATCATCATCCGATTTAAAGAACCTACTTTCTGTGGTCAAGGAGTCACTTGGAGCCTTAGGAGCCCTACGTTCACCAGTGATAAAATGGGATCATATTATAGTATATATGGTTGTACGACGTTTGGACTCATCATCACATGAAGCTTGGGAGATTAGTCGTAGTTCATCTAAAAGCCCTGCAACATTTTCTGAACTGGAGATATTTTTAAATGGCCGTATTCAAGCGTTGGAGAGCGTGGAGTCACGTACGGGTTCCTCAAAAGCTCTTAAAAAATCAGTGGCAAACTCACACGTGGCTACGTCTGAAAATCCAAAATGTCCTGTTGAGGTTCCGAATAAGTTACCTTCCCGATCAAATAATAATTCTTGTTCTCTTTGCAGCTCCGATCATTATCTTTCGGGCTGTGATATCTATAAACAAAAAACTCTTCAACAGAAACTAGATATTGTAAACTCGAAAGGTCTCTGCTACAATTGCCTTGGTCCTCATGCGGTTGCTCAATGTAAGAATTTGAAGCGCTGCAGATACTGCAATGGACGTCATCATTCGTCTATTCACGGTCATCGATTTCAACCCGCAGCCTCTAGTTCTACAAATATAATTACGAGCCAAACTAATATGCTTGCACCAGCTGTTAGCAATCATGCTTCTTCATCAAGTTTAAACTGTCAATCCAAAATATTGCTAGCCACAGCCCTAGTACGTATAAAATCAACAGCTTTAGTTACTGTTCGGGCTTTGCTTGATCAAGGATCAGAAGTTACGCTTATTAGTGAATATTTGGTTCAGAAACTCCACTTGCAAAGACATAAAGGAAGTTTGAACCTTATTGGTGTCGGCGCGATTGAATCTGGCGCGACTAAAGGTTTGGTACATTTTAAGCTATGTCCACATTTTGAGTCAAACTTTGAATGTGACGTATCCGCATATATCCTGCCTAAGCTAACTACTCTCTTACCATCATGCCCTGTTAAGCTTGAGAACACCTCATATCTTAAAGACATTCAGCTGGCGGATCCCAACTTTATGATTTCTAGCAAAATTGATCTTATAATCGGCGCTGATCTATATGGTTACCTTTTGGAAGGGAAAATTCTGAAAGGTGGCGTAAATTCGCCAGTTGCTCAGCTCACATCTCTCGGATGGATATTATCAGGCTCCGTTTTAAAGCAGAAATTCAATGCAACATCAATCCGTTCAGCTCAAGCATGTCAGTGTCATGTAGATTACGCCCTCGACGAGTTGTTGCAGAGATTTTGGACCCAGGAAGAAGGCTTAACCAAAACATCGATTTTGTCTCCAGAGGACCAAGCATGCGAGGATCATTTTGTAGCTACTCATCGACGGGATTCAACAGGCAGATACATAGTGAGACTGCCATTTAAAAGTTCACCGACATTGCTTGGAGATTCTCGTAAAGCTTCAGAGCGAATGGTAGCAAAAATGATTCAGAAATCTGAAACAAACCCTCACTTTTTTCGACTCTACTCTGGCTTTCTTAAAGAGTACGAGGACTTGGGTCATATGGCTCCTGCAACTTTAGCTTCTCACGCTGCAGAATACTTTCTTCCACATCACGGTGTATTAAGGGAGTCGAGCACAACCACCAAGCTGCGGGTTGTATTTAATGGGTCATGTAAAACTACTAGCGGTCTATCACTAAACGATATTTTGCATACTGGACCTAAACTGCAGCTAGAGATTTCCGATGTTATATCCAGATGGCGTCAATACCGCTATGCTTTCTCAGCAGATATTGAGAAAATGTTTCGGCAAGTGATGGTTGATTCTCGTGACTGGGCATACCAGCAAATCTTATGGAGACCATCTCTCTCCTCGAGTTTGGTAACCTATCATCTAAAAACAGTCACTTATGGTCTTGGCCCTGCTCCATACCTCTCTAATCGGGTCTTAAAACAATTATCAATTGATGAGGGCGCTAACTATCCTTTGGCAGTTGAAATTCTGCAAAATACCACCTATGTAGATGACGCATTTGGTGGCGCACATTCATTAGACGAAGCTCAAGCTGCTGCAATTCAATTAGATAAACTGTGCATGGCGGGCGGTTTTCGCTTACAAAAATGGTCCACAAATAATTCTAGTGTGATCTGTAGCATTTCCTCGGATCGACGCACGATCAAAGATGCTGTTCAACTCCAAGAAAATACTCCCGTTTATACATTGGGGATTTGCTGGCACCCAGAAGAAGATTCATTCGTTTTCTCATCACCATTTTCACTAGTGGTTGTGATCGAGAATTCTCAATTCTCGATTTCTCGAGAATTCTCAACAAGTTACAATATCTCGATTCTCGAGAATTTCAGTTTATTTCTCGAGAAATTAAAAAAAAAATTGTGTTGTTTATTCAATCGAATAACGACTACGCAAATACCTTTTTACACCGTCACCCCATAACAACGTCGTTTTGTGACCACGATTGGAAGTGTTTGGAAATCGGAAAGTGCACACATCTGTGAAAATAGCCGTTAAAAATAAACAGCTGGAGAAAACAGCAAAAGAAAATGGAGAAAACACTTTTTGTATAGTTTATTGATTCTTTGATGTGTGGCAAAAAAAAGTTAAGGTGCATATATGATTTTAGTGAGTTATAACATAAAGCTGTCAATCAAACTATAACAGAGAACTAATATTTTCATTCTTTAAACGTAAGTACATTCAGAGTATAATATTTATTGACTATTTTAACCTAACATACACTTTTAATATCAATTTTTTAGCCATAAAATGGAACAGACAACTTACGTAAATTGTTGGCAACATTTTAAAAAAAAACCTGGTGATATTGATACAGGTGTTTGCAATCTGTGTAAAAAATCGATATCATGCAAAGCATCGCAAACGACTGGACTTCATCGACATTTAACTGGTCGTCATAGCATGAAGAGGATTGCTAAAGATGACTATGCAACTGCAGGCTGTTCAAAATCATACTCAACGCTTGACAAATTTGTTGTTATCACAAATGCAAATAATGATCCTGAAACGTTGGAAGAAATTGTGGCTAAATTAGCAGCCAAAGATGGTTTTAGTATTTTGGGAATAACTAGAAGCGAGTTCATTCGTAAAAGTGTAAAAAAACAGGGATTTTCTTTACCACAGCAGCCGTCAGATGTCATGAATTTGGTGTATAAGTATTATTGCTTAGTAAAAGACAAACTAGTTCTTAGAATTAAATCGTTGAAGGAAGAAAATACGAAATTTAGTTTGTCTATTGATGAATGGACCAGCTTTAAGAACCGGCGATACATGAACGTCCACCTATACTTCGGAGCTTTGGATTCAGTTAATTTAGGACTAATCCCAATAACAGGAAGCTGCCCTGCTGAAAAAATTATAGAAATGGTGAATTCAAAATTGGAATCGTTTGATATCTGTTTTTCCAAAGATATTGTAGCCACTACATCAGATGGAGCGAGCATTATGGTAAAGTATGGAAAATTATCACCTGCTCATCTACAAATGTGCTACAATCATGCTATCCATTTGGCGATTATGTCGGTTTTATATGCAACTAAAACATCCAATAATGAGACCAGCGATGACGAAAATTCCATTTGTGACTCAAACGAAGATGCACAGGAAGATAATTTTTTTGTTAAAGAAGATAATCAGAAAGATTTAATTTCTCCTAACGGTTTGATAATCAATCCTGATATAAACATAAACGACACAATTCAAAGGATTCGGAAAGTGGTTAAACTTTTCAGGAAATCACCGGTGAGAAATAGTGTATTGCAAAATTACGTTAAAGCCGCAGAGCAAAAAGAGCTAGCCCTCTTATTGGATTGTAAGACTAGGTGGAATACCTTAGAGTCAATGGCAGAACGATTTCTTCGTATAATTGATCCTATAAAAAAGGCTTTAGTAGATCTCAATATGGCTTATCTTTTGAGCAATGATGATATTACTAACGCCAGAAATATTTTGGATGTTTTGAAACCTGTCCGAATAGCAATAGAGGCATTAAGTCGTGATGATACTACCCTATTGACAGCGGAAGGAGTCTTAAAATTCCTTTTTCAAGCATTAGAAAAAAATCATTCGGTTTTAGCTTTAAAGTTGTTAGATGAATTAAAAGAGCGTATTGGAAAGAGACGGGATAAATCACTAGTGTCTCTTTTGAAATTCTTACAAGACCCATCCTCTCTGGAAAATGTGGAAGATGAGTTTTTCAGCATGACTAGTAAAAATGAAATCACCAAATCAGCTAAAAACTTGATGGCAAGACTTTTTCCTCCACCACCTGATGAATCACATTGTAATGAAAATCTTGCTCTTGTGGTAAGTGCACAAAATTCAGAAATAATGGAAATTCAAGATTCAGAAGTCGAACCGAATGATACGAACCAGCAGAATACTACTATTACTAATGAAGTCATACTGAAAAAACAGCTGGAAAATTACATTCGTGCAAGCAACAAAGGTTCTCAGATCTCAGATACAGACTTTAAAACATTGTCGAGGGAAATTAATATATATTCTATCAATGGCCAACTTACTACAAACTTAGTGTTATTGAAAGCAGCATTACAAACGGTGAAACCAACTTCAACGCAAAACGAAAGGAATTTTTCAATTGCGGGAAATTTCGTTTCGAAGAAAAGAACAAGCCTCTCAGATCGATCAATTGATAGTCTCTGCTTTTTGAAGCATTATTTTTTGAATAAAAAGTAAATAATTTAATTTATTTATTTTAAAAAAAAATTTATGCGAATAAGAATTTTGAATAACTTATAATGATTTTTTTTTTAATTAATTATAATGAATTTTGTTTTGTTTTTTGTTCAAAATAAATATTGTTTTAATAAATAAATATTGTTAACAATACTTGTATTAAATATTACATATTTCTTAGTTTTTTCATTGGTGTTTTTATTTTGTTTTCAATTATCAGAATTTCTCGAAAATTCTCGAGAATTCTCGAGACAAGCATTTTTTTTTCTCGATTTCTCGAGAAATTTAATTTATCGAGAAATCACAACCTCTAATTTTCACCAGAAACTACAAACAAACCTACAAAACGTTCTATCTTGTCCAATATAGCGCGTCTTTTTGACCCCCTTGGCTGGATTTCTCCAGTTACGATTCAAGCCAAAATATTGATGCAAGATATTTGGCTCTCCAAAACAAATTGGGACGAAGTAGTCAACGAAGACTTGGCGGAAAGATGGGTGAAATTTATCAGCGACTTAGAAAATATCAACAAGATTTCAATACCTCGATGGATGGGTTTATCAAAAATAAATCTAGGCATTGAAATCCATGGTTTCTCGGATGCCTCTGAGCATGCAATGGCAGCCGTCATATATATGCGTATCATCTCTGAATTTGACTCCGTATCGGTGCATCTCATTGAGGCTAAAACAAAAGTCGCTCCAACAAAACGGCAAACCATCCCACGCCTGGAGCTCAATTCCGCACTCATTCTCACCAAAAGAGTGGCTCATTTGAAAGCCAGCCTTAACCTTCAACACGTATCCACACATTTGTGGACGGACTCATCTGTGGCTCTAGCATGGATAAAGGGACATCCCTCACGCTGGAAAGATTATGTTTCCAACCGAGTTCTGAAGATTCAGGATGCTCTACCCCATGCAAACTGGCATCATGTTCCAGGCAAATGTAATCCATCGGATTGTGCATCTCGAGGACTGACAGTTCAGCAGCTCATAGACCATCCCTTGTGGTGGCATGGACCAAATTGGCTTATACAACATTCATCATTTTGGCCAACTCCAACCATAAATGTAGACAACATTGATCTGGAGGAGAGAGAATCTAATCGAGTTGTCAATATTGTGTGCCGCCTACAAGAAAAACCTATATGGGACTTAGTCAGCAAATTCTCAAAACTTTCCCGTTTACTGCAAGTTACTGCCATATGCCGTCGATTTTGCTCAAAAGATAGCAAAAGGTCCATCGTTCAGCAACCATTAAGTCCTACAGAATTAGAGTGTGAGCGTAAGTTTTGGATAAAATTAACTCAAAATGCTTACTTTCAGTCAGAAATTAAGGTTTTACAAAGAGGTCGGCAATTACCACGTTCTCATCCTCTCAGCAAGTATACGCCATTTATTGATGCATTCGGCATACTTCGAATTGGCGGGCGGCTACGTAACGCCCTTATCGACTCAAACGCGAAACATCCCATTCTCTTGCCATCCAAATCAGCATTCACCAATCTATTAATTGCAGAAGCACACGAGAAGACTCTCCATGGCGGTACCCAAGTTATGTGCGTATATCTATGGCAATCCTACTGGATATTAGGTGGCCGATCAGCCATTAAAGCTTTCAATCGCCGATGTGTACGTTGTGCGAAAATCAGGGGAGTAACAGCTCGACAACTTATGGGCCAACTTCCAAGCGTTCGAACAACTCCAGCAAGACCTTTTCTTCACTCAGGAGTTGATTATGCGGGCCCGTTGCTTATAAAGACTTGGCGTGGTCGCGGAGCAAAGCAATACAAAGGCTATATTGCTCTTT
The DNA here is from genome assembly GCA_963931995.1 of Phaonia tiefii. NCBI lineage: Eukaryota > Metazoa > Arthropoda > Insecta > Diptera > Muscidae > Phaonia > Phaonia tiefii. The sequence continues at coordinate 177,432,992 of OZ008367.1, read as the reverse complement.
TCGTTTGTCTATCAACCTCTGCAGTACATCTAGAAGTCGCTTCAGATTACACAGTCGATGGATTTTTGGCTGCCTTCAAAAGATTCGTGGCTAGACGAGGCATTTGCTGCACGTTAACAAGCGATTGTGGCACCAATTTTGTTGGCGCTGATGTAGAGTTAAAACGTCTCTTTGCTCAGTCTTCAAAGATGTTCTCCGAACTATCAGCAGTTTTGGCTAATGACGGCACTCAATGGAAATTCAACCCCCCATCCGCACCACATTTTGGAGGAAAGTGGGAAGCCTGTGTAAAGTCGGTGAAGTATCACTTACGTAGAATAATTGGTGACACTGTCCTAACCTTTGAGGAGTTATCTACTCTTCTAGCCCAGATCGAGGCAGTTCTTAATTCGAGACCTCTGTGCGCTCTGTCTGATGATCCTTCCGATATCAGCGCAATTACTCCTGCCCATTTCTTAATTGGGTCCACACTGAATGCGGTACCAGAGCCATCAGTTCTGGATCTAAAAGTTTCAAGATTATCTCGATTACAACTTATTCGCCAAATGACGGAAAGCTTTTGGAAGCGTTGGTCCTGTGAGTATTTGCAGCGCTTTAAATCCATATCTAAATGGAAGCATCAGGAAAATTCTTTAAAAATCGGTTCCTTAGTCCTCATTGCTGATGAAAGATACCCCCCCACCAAATGGCCTCTGGGCCGCATAGTAGAAGTTCATCCAGGTCCTGATGGACTCATAAGAGTCGCAACAGTGCAGACTGCATCATCAACTCTGAAGCGCTCGGTGGTAAAACTGTGTCCTCTCCCGGTAGATGATATCTCAGATCATCAAAAAACTTCAACATGAAGATTGGAATTACTTATATTGAAGTTGTCCGAATTACTTATGTCGCTATCTATAATATTAAATGATGTTAATTTTCGTCCCCTACGGAAACGAGGCGGGCGGAATGTTCGAAATTAAGTTTATACAAAGAGCAGTCTCTACTTTATAATATACATACATACTGTTCTTGTCAATTCTCTCCTTAACAAACATATGCATGATCATTTAAGTTACAAAGTCAGTCTGTTGTTTGTAGTCATCTCGCTCAGTTACTTCGCGCATAAATCGTTTCATGAATTATAGCATTAAATAAAGTTAAAATTAAACAAAATTAATAGAGTTTAATTTAATTCTACCTGATCAGAACAAAATCTTTAACAAAATTAAATTAAATTAAATTAAATTAAATTAAATTAAATTAAATTAAATTAAATTAAATTAAATTAAATTAAATTAAATTAAATTAAATTAAATTAAATTAAATTAAATTAAATTAAATTAAATTAAATTAAATTAAATTAAATTAAATTAAATTAAATTAAATTAAATTAAATTAAATTAAATTAAATTAAATTAAATTAAATTAAATTAAATTAAATTAAATTAAATTAAATTAAATTAAATTAAATTAAATTAAATTAAATTAAATTAAATTAAATTAAATTAAATTAAATTAAATTAAATTAAATTAAATTAAATTAAATTAAATTAAATTAAATTAAATTAAATTAAATTAAATTAAATTAAATTAAATTAAATTAAATTAAATTAAATTAAATTAAATTAAATTAAATTAAATTAAATTAAATTAAATTAAATTAAATTAAATTAAATTAAATTAAATTAAATTAAATTAAATTAAATTAAATTAAATTAAATTAAATTAAATTAAATTAAATTAAATTAAATTAAATTAAATTAAATTAAATTAAATTAAATTAAATTAAATTAAATTAAATTAAATTAAATTAAATTAAATTAAATTAAATTAAATTAAATTAAATTAAATTAAATTAAATTAAATTAAATTAAATTAAATTAAATTAAATTAAATTAAATTAAATTAAATTAAATTAAATTAAATTAAATTAAATTAAATTAAATTAAATTAAATTAAATTAAATTAAATTAAATTAAATTAAATTAAATTAAATTAAATTAAATTAAATTAAATTAAATTAAATTAAATTAAATTAAATTGAATTGAATTGTATAAAATTGAATTGAATTGAATTGAATTGAATTAAATTAAATTGAACTGAATTGAATTGAATTGAATTGAATTGAAGTGAATAGAATAGACTAGAATTCAATTGAATTCAACTTGGATATCCCCTTAGCAACAGGCGATAAACCAGATTGATCACCTAGTAATTGATGAAAGGCACTGTACTACTGTAATGGACGTACTCATAAGAGTGATGCCAGGAGCTAAATCTATTCGGATCACAACGTGGTTGCGGCAAAGTTTCGCACACGGATAAGCAGAGCGAAAGCTGCTGGACATCGGAAAGTTGCAGTTACCACAGATAGCCACGGCCTATGCACGGAAGCTCACTTAGATATTGGCGCAGAACGTACCCCAGCCTCATGATCCTGAAGCGTAGTGGAAGTAAATTTCCCAGTCTATGAAAACTGCTGCGGAGACCATACTTGGTTATGAAAACCCGCTTGAAGCAAACCATGGTTCAATGAAGAGTGTCGCATGATAAGTGATGAAAAGAAGGCCGCACGTATGACAACGCTTCTGTCAGTTGCAACAGTTGTATAAGAAGAAGAGGAAAGAGGAATCCTGTTTGCTTAACAAGGCAAATCGGTAGCGGAGAAAGCGCGAGAGTGCGAAAATGTAATCTTACAGAACGAAGAATGAGGCCTGTAAATTTTACCGCAACGTACAAAGCCAAACCAACGGAAATGTATCAGCGTCTGTCTTTTGTGAAGATAAGTATGGGAATCATGTCATAGATGTGCATAGTATGTTAGGACTTCTCTGATTTACTTGTCCCAGGAGTTTTCAATATAGATGACAGTGTTGAGGAAATACACGACGAAGGCGTTGACTGACCCCTCCTAGCCAACGCGAAATTAGAACAGCAATCTCCTGTTATGAGAATAACAGAACCGCTGGTGCTGATGGACTAGAATGAAGAATGAGGCCCGTAAATTCTACCAAAAAGTACAAAGCCAAATCAACGGAAATGGATCAGGGTGTCCCTTTTGTAGAGATAAGGATGGGAATCTTCTCATAGATGTGCGGAGTATGTTGGGAATATGGATAGATCACTTGTTTGCTTGACTTGTCCCAGGAGACTTCAATATAGATGAGGGTGTTGAGGAAATATACGACGATGGCGTTGACTGCTCTATCCTAGATAAAGCGAAATTAGGTCAGCAATCTGCCGGCATAAAAACAGCAAAGACGCCGGTGCTGATGAACCACCGGCTGAGCTGTTTAAGACTAGCGGCTATGAGTTGGAAGGATGCATGCAATAGCTCATATGTCAAAGCTGCCTAGACTAATGCTTGCCGGATGATTGATGTCTTACCATACTGTGTCGTGTTTTCAAAAAATACCGCCCGAGTAAATGCACCATCTATGGTGGAATGATCGCATATTTGTTACATTGGTCCTTTCGAGCGTAATGTGTGAACCCCCGTTTGCTTCAGAGCTGATCGAACCTTAGCAGTGTGGCTCTGTGCCTGGAAGTCTACCATCGACCAGATATTCACATTACGACAAATCCTGGAGAAAACCCCTGAAAACCAATCGATACCTATCATATCTTTGCATATTCTTGGCTTCAATATATCGATTCGGGAAAAATGTACCAAGCTATGGCAGAGCTTGGTATTCCTACTAAGGTGACACGCCTTTGTAGAAATACACTGACCGACACGAAATACTCAGTAAAGGTTAGTAAACATATCACCGAATAATTTAGAACGAGAACATGTTCATTGAGATCATCGAGAGAAAAGCTGCAGTCACCAGGAATTAATCAGAAGCAAACGTCACGTACTGCTCGCGTATGCTGATGATCTGCAAGAAGATTCTGCAGCATTTTCGAGAATTTAAAAGGAACCAGCAAAAGTGCGTTTGACAGTAATCGAGGACAAGACAAAATTAATGGTTTTGACGAGCAGAACGTCCACCCAATTTTGAACGTTGATATCCGTTATAATTTCGATGTAGTGGATTAATTTATTTATTTACCTCGGATCTGCCCCGAACAGGAACAATAACGTCATCTTGGAAATCAATCAGAGAATTTTGCTTGTACGCATATGTTATTTCGCGCAAAGTCAGCACTTCAGAGATAAGACCCTCTTTCGAGAAACGAAAATCTTGTATCAACCTCTCATACCACCTGTTTTTCTTTATGGCGCCGAATCTTGGGTCATATCGCATTCTGATTAAACATCTCTAGGAGTCTTCGAGAGATAAATGATCCGAAACATATATTGTCCTATAATAGAGAACGGCGAGTATCGACGATGGATGAACCACGAGCTGCCTAGGCTATGTCAGTAGAATGGATCACAATGAACCAGTGCGAAAGGTATTCGAAGAAGTACACGAAGGACATCCAAGACTTCGCCGCAATGACCCGGTGGAATATTGCTGGGTGAGGTTTAGTCTAAAACTTTCGGACCGCATAAAGTCACGTCGACGAGTCCCACCTCTCTCGGATATATCAAAAAGAACAAAAGGGCAGTGTACGTCATCGAGTGCTGAATCGTTAGACCTCTTATTTAACACACACATTTCAGGACACTGGTCCGAAGACATAAGATTGCGCTCACCGAAGATCCACATCATATAAAACTTCGCTGATTATGACCTAAAATTATACACCGGTTTTGAGAGCTAAATATTCGATAGTGTGTGTCTCTGGCACTAAGCGAGGTGATTGCTATCGAAAGAAATTTAGGGTGGCCAGACCAGGTATCTAACCCACGTTTTCATATAAAAGAGCCGCGCTTACTGCCATTGCGCCACTAGAAAGAGCACAGATTATTGCTGGAGAGAAGCTCTCCTCAGTCGCTTCATGGGTTGTAATAGGAAACAAGCTTTTTTAATGCCACACTACGCTGGGCAGTAGGAAGTTGTAAGCCCTGCAAATTACGTCGCTCTGACGGCAAAGCACCAATATATTTACGAAGTTGAATACACATTTTGCCTCCCTGGCTTTAGAAACTTTCTATGTCATGCATTAAGCCTTTTTATATTCTCGGGTGAAAGAGAAAATCTAGTTGGTATTCATTGCATAAGCGGAGAAATCAGCACATATTAGCTCAAAAAACTTTTAGCTGATCGACTAAGTAGTAGGAAAATGACAGCAAACAGAGTGTATGGGCGAGAGAACGATAAGCAATCAGAAGCAAACCATGCAGCAAAGTAAGTTTGAATAGTGTTTGATTGATACTAATGACAACTAAATTATGTTTCATGTTGGCTGCATCGAACGCAAGTACGCATTCCCTTTTATTTCTGTTCGTTTTATGCCCAAGCAGAGAGTAAAAAAGAACAGCAACTCGATAAAATGGCCTACTACCTCGTCGTCATCGCGAGAAGGTAAAGATAGGGAGAAAGACTCTTGCCTATTTATTTCTGACAGTATTGTAAACAATTATTGGCTCAATACCTGCGAAGAACCATGGTACTTCTCCGCTGTCCACTTGGCAGCACGCTTACAACAAGGGCAAATCTACGGAAACCGCTATGCACGCTCTAAACGCCTTCATACATAAATCTGTTTATCTGACAGAATTCACTCTTTTCGCATTTGTCGATATACAGGGTGCCCTTAAAAATGTCTGACCGGGATCGATAAAATTGAACCTATTGACACCTTAATCAGAAGGCTTTTTAAGTTAGTTACGTAGTATGGGCTGGTTATGGGCCGCATTTCAGGTTGTCACAAACTATTAGATGTTGATTCTTCCGAAGTTCAGTTGTGGGAACTAAATTCAGCTGTGAGAACTCAATTCTGTTGTGACAACCTCATTTCGGTTGTGGCAACTGCAATTCGATGGCAACAATCGAACTTACAGTTGCTAAACCCTCTTTTTAAACAATAAGTTTTGGGAATGATCTCTATTGTAGGAAGTAAGAGGTTCGGTATAGATAGTTGTTATCAGGAGCTGTCAGATCAGGCTATCGAAACAGTGATCTCATGAAGCCGCTTTTCGAGAGGACACGATTGGGAAATTCTTTCAGAAACACGTTTTATATCGCACGGGCGTTGAAATACATGTACGACCATTCTCCATGATATTCAATACAGCTCTGGAAAACTCTAAACTCAATACTAGCTCCAATTGGAGTTTGAAGGGTATAGGGATAATTTGTTTTCAAGATCTGAAGAATATTGCAACACCAATTTTGTTGAACGTCGTCCTGTTGATGTGTGAGGGTCATCTGCTACACGGTTCCTAACAAGCTGTATGTTTTTGTCCGATTATTTATAACGAGTACACTGTGTGTAATTTTTTAAGTCATGGAAATATAACCATATACGGACACCACTACTTGATAAAAGACCAAAAAAAAAAGACCCGTGTTTCCCAGTTTTTCCCAAAGTCATGCACGTCTTTTCATGGCCATATGTTGCTGGCGTATGCTGACGACATGGACATCATTGGGCGAAATTTGCGAGAGGTTACTGCAGTATTTTCAAGAATCGAAAAGGAATCAGCGAAGGTGGGTCTTCGTGTTGATGAGGGCAAGACAAAATTGATGGTGACAACGACTAGAGAAACCTCTCGACTTGGTCTGCACTTGAACGTTGACAACCGATTTAATTTTGAAGTGGTAGATAAATTTGTCTATCTTGGATCCGCCGTGAACAAGGACATCAACGTCAGCCTGGAGATAGATAGAAGAATTGTGCTTGCAAATAGGTGCTATTTTGGGCTTAGTAAGCAGTTTAGGAACAAAGCCTTCTCTCGACGGACAAAAGTCCGGCTATGTCAGACTCTCATTTTGCCTGTCTTGACATGTGGCTCCGAAACTTGGGCCATATCGCAAGCGGATGAAAAATATATGGTCCTGTTAGGGAAAACGGCGACTACCGACGTCGCTGGAACGCAGAGCTATATAATCTTTATTCTGACGTGGACAGAGCTAGACGAATCCAATTGGGCCAATTGCGTTGGCTAGGCCATGTTATCAGAATGGATGAAGATGAGCCAGCGCGAAAGGTTTTCGATAACGTAGCCGATGGAAGCGGCAAAAGAGGACAACCATGACTCCCCTAGAGAGACCAGGCAGAAGAATCCCTCCGTATCCTTGGTGTTACCAACTGGCGAGAAATGGCGAAGGATAGAGTCAGTTGGAAGAATATGTTGTAATTTGTTTAATTTGTTTGTTTAATTGTGTGAGACGTCTGACCTTATGAGGTTCTATGTTTGCAAAAAAATATCATTTTGTCAGGCTCATATCTTGCAAACCGTTCGAAATTTGGATTTACTCTCTGAGGGAAGTTGTAGCTCTTGTCATAATTAGTGAACATATAAAATCAAAAAAAAACTTCATCTTCAAGGTCAAAATCGTAAAAAACCTTGAAAAATTATATTTGTTTTACCTTTTTCCCCTGTTCAGGTCCATAGGTAGCAAACCGTTGAAAATACAAGGAAACAAAAATGTACCTAAGATCTCCATAAACAACTTTCTAGAACATGTGAACTTCCTAGGAATGATTCTTAACACCATTGACTTCAACATTGAGATACTATTCTATCTCATTGACCGCAGCAGCGAATGCAAAGAAGTAAGCTCAGCACACGCAACAAGGGACGCAGCACACAATATAACCGCACGTTTGTCAAAAATATTTGTTCTCAGTTAGATGATATAGTGATCCGTGTCACAATCTCCCAAATTTTATGCCTGAAGTGAAACAAAAATAAATACAAATATTAACTTAAAAACAGGCACAATTCTCATGAGGGCTATTTGAAAATGCCGAATTATAAACACAGTTGTATGCGGCAATTTATATAAAGTTTATCTTCTTTATCCACACAAAAATCATTGACCAAATATATGCTGGGCTATAGTATGACATTTGACTTAAGTCAAACATTTTAATATGTTCGTCACTCCTCAATCTTGTTCTAAATTCTTCCCGTCTTAACTAGTATTAACTATTACTGTTAAAGCATTCACATGAGGGTAAATTGCTCTATTAAACTCATCGAAATGTCTATGCTCCATGATGTAAACATCAAGGACTTTGTTGTACCTTATTCCTATTCCATAATCCTTTGATTAGAAAGGGAGTGTGAGTGAAAGCTTCGACTGAGCTGCCACATTCAGTAGTAAAATATTTTTTGTCTCGTTCCCACTAACCATTTGTGGAAATAGGAAATGAAAGTAAGAGCATTACAGGCTTAAATGCCCCAGGGAGCACTTATAGCAGTTACTTTTCACAGCAAACGAGTGCCACCAAGTATTTAACGCAATAATTGCTTTTGCCCACTAAAGTTTTGTTGCCCAGGATTTTGTTGGTGTTTATGCGTAGTTGTTTGTGCCCCACTAGTAGTGGCAGTTAGTATCGCCATTGTTGCTGCTGAGAATGTTATGTTGCAGTACTTTGCGAAATTGTTGTTTCCACTCCTTTTTAAGGACTTGCGTGCATTCTACATTTTTCTTGTTTATTTTTTATTTTTTTATTTTGCTGTTGTCGGTTCCTTCCACTCCTTTGGCAACTCAACTCAACTTTTTGTCTGTGTAAAGTTGCGCTGCAACAACGTCGAAGCAGTCGCTGTGAACATGAATAAGTAATTAAAAAGTTGTTATTAAAAATTTTATGACTAAATGTTTGTGTGTAATTGAAATGAAATTAAATGAAGAGGAGAACTATCGTTTAGTATAATTTGTACAGCAGCTTAATGAACGCTTAAAAGTGATGCCGCTTAAAATCCATTAAAAAAAACGTTCACGAAAGTTTGTGTGGCCAAAAGCTAGGCACTTGTCCACTTTGGCCACTGGATCGTGGAGAAAGTTGGATAATACTTAAAATTTAAGATTTTTCGCTGAAAGTGCAACCCGAAAGGGAAAAGTCTTTCTATTTTGTGGGTGGGAGTTACACGGGATATTTTTGAGGGAATAATTAAGCCTATTTTGGTACCACAAATATTTGTGTGAATAAGTTTAAGAGACCGCAAAAGGAAGCATATTCAATAAAATAGGACGGAAACGTGCCGCAAATCCAGAAACACATGACCAGAATATAACATTCACCGGACTAACTCACTGATTAGCCATAATTGGGGGAACATATCAAGGCTAATTGCCATGCTGACCGTGCACTGACCAATCGGTAATCACGCAAGACGGCTGAAGCTTCGATATAATGACCACTGCCGTACCTGCGACGGCTCCGAAGAGCGAGTACACGGTGAAACATCTCCTCAGCAGTTGTCCGGCTATAATCAATAGACGCCTAAAGACTGTAGGTCGTCCCTTCCTACACAACCTCCCTGAGATACACGAGATAGATCTAAGGTATCTAATAAGGTGGTATCTTCGATTAACAGATGGGATCGAAGTTGTCCGGCTATAATCAATAGACGCCTAAAGACTGTAGGTCGTCCCTTCCTACACAACCTCCCTGAGATACACGAGATAGATCTAGGGTATCTAATAAGGTGGTATCTTCGATTAACAGATGGGATATACACACTGTACATTAGACTATCCGGAGTGATGTGTGTAGGAATCGCTCTTAATTCATCAAAAAACAAAACGTATTTAATGACGTTTATAGAGTTTATTAATTACAAGAAATTTCCACTTGTTTATACTCGTGTATTTTACAAAAGTAATGTTTTGTGTGAGTGTTTACAAATTTTCATTTAGAAGTTTCGTCCGTTTCTGTCGGTTGTTGTAGCTAGACTAGCCTCGCCCTATTCGTCGCTGCTTCTAATATTCTCTACTTTACTTTGTGATTCCTTCTGTTGATTGAAGTAGAGTTGCATTTATGTTGATTGCAGTAGAGTTGAATTTATTAGTAGGATTTACCACTCCTTGTCAAACGATCTGGTTTATCCGATCCTACATGAGGATTCGCAAACCGTGTCTCAAGACACTAATTGATGCCAAATAGTATCTTTAGCAGTTACGTGAACCAACCTAGCTAAGCAAGGACAAAGCACACATACAAAAAAACAGAATGCCCACCATTTTATCGGGCAACATTCTCGCCCGTGATTCGCTGAGAGGGCAGAAAATGCAACATATTTGCACTTTTGAGTGCAACATTCTCAGAAACGAACTCAAATCTTTCGAGTAAGGTTAGACTTCATTCACAAACGAACACAAAAAATTCACTTTTAGGCAGAACAAATTTTGAATTTTTTTCACAGAAACGAAATCGCCATAAGTTTAAATACATTTTGATTACTACGAATGACCGCTAAATTATATTTTATGTGGGTTGCATTTGTGGCCGTCGGTGGTGCAATGGTAGTGTGCGCGGCTCTTGTGCATGAGACCGTGAGTTCGATCCCTGCTCTGACACCCTAAAATTTCTTTCGTTGGCTATCACCTCGCTTAGAGACGGCGACATTATCGAGTATTTAGCCATGAAAAAAGCTTCTCTCTCATGAGGTCAGCTGTCTTACACATATTATTTAAACATACAAATTATACAAATTTCATCATATTCCTCCAACTGGCTCTATCCTTCGCTTTTACTCGCCAGTTGGTAACACCAAGGATACGGAGGGATTCTTCTGACTGGTCAAACCAGATGAGTCTTGGTCGTCCTCTTTTCCTGCCTCCACCTGGGTACGCTATCGAAAACCTTTCGCGCTGTCTCATCTTCATCCATTCTGATAACGTGGCCTAGCCTACGCAATTGGCCTAATTTGATCCGCCTACCTATGTCCACGTCAGAATATAAATTATATAGCTCCTGGTTCCAGCGACGTCGGTACTCGTCGTTTCCCTAACAGTATCATATATTTTTTTCTCCATAAATTTTCTCTCGAATAATCCCAGGTAAATCGGTTGTCAACGTTCAAGTGCGGCGCAAGTCGAGAGGTTTTTCTAGTCATTGACACCATCAATTTTATCTTGTCCTCATTAACAGCAAGATCCACCTTCACTGACTTCATTTCGATTCTTGAAAATGCTACAGTACTCTCTGTTGAAATTTCGCCCAATGATGTCTATGTCGTCAGCATACGCCAGCAACATATGGCTTTTCATGTTAATGGTTTTGTTCGTATTTACTGCAGCTTTTCTCATTATTATCTCCATTAAGATGTTGAAGTGTGTCGCCTTGTCTAAGTCCTCGCTTGGTACAAAATGGTTCAGTGAGGTCTTTCCCCACTTTCACTGCTGATTTGGTGTTGGTCAGCGTCATTCTACAGAGGCGGATCAGTTTTGCCGGAATACCAAGTTCAGATATAGATTCCTATAATTTTGGGGGCTATCGAATTGGGGCTATCGAAAGCAGCTTTGTAATCGACAAAAAGGTGGTATGTATCGATTTGCTTTTCGTGGGTCTTTTCCAGGATTTGGCGTAGCGTGAATATTTGGTCAGTTGTGCACTTGCCTGGTCCAAAACCACACTGATTAGGTCCAATCAGGGTTTCAATAATTGGCTTTAGTCTTTAACATAGTACGCTCGACAAGACCTTATTCGCGATGGATAAATGACTGATACCGCGATAGTTGGAACAGACACACGAATCACCGTTTTTGAATACAGGGCATAATACATTGTGACTCCAATCATCAGGCATAAATTCCCCCAGTGATATACCGCATATAAGTCGATGCATGTGGGCTAGCAGTCCTTCGCCACCTGCCTTAGAAAGTTCAGCGGGTAGCCCATCCACACCAGCGGCTTGATTATTCTTAATCCAGGGGGGGGGGGAATACAATCTACACTATATTCCACTATCCTGCTCTTCTGTGGAAGAATATGAGTGGAGTAGTGCTGAAAAGTGAGCATACACTGTTTATCAGGTCCCAATCAATGAGTGTAAATATAGAACGCGCACAGCTCACTGTTTGTTAGAAACTCTCCCCAATCTCTTCGTGTAACGGGAAACCATTTTTTTTTTTTTTTGATGTGTTAACATCTATAGGCGCGGATACGGCCTAAATTCACAAAGTGAATACATCCATAAAACACAGTTTGTCCGACTGCGATCACACAGACTGTCAGACTGAGATCACACATTGTTTGCCGTTAAACTCCTCCGAAACGGCTGGACCGATTTGTATGAAATTTTGTGTGCATATCGGGTAGGTCTCAGAATCGGCCAACATCTATTTTCCATACCCCTAAATGATAAGGGTGGCCCACCCCTATATAGAACACAGATTTGTCCGACAGCGTAACACAGATTGTCAGTCTACGCGAAAAAAAAACACACTGATGCACCTGCAGCGAATAGTTGTATTGTGTTATTTTATATATGGCACAGCTGATCGAAAAGCCACTAGGGAAATGATGTAGAATGAGAGACCAAAGAAGGCATACAGATTGCAGACCATGCGAAAAACTCATTTTAAAACTGTTTGGTTGATGAAGAGGCATCGAAGAGAGTAATGGAAACTCTTAAGTATTAATCTATGGGAGCACTCTCAGAGCAAAAACAATAATGACGTGGTTATACGTACATATGTATATAAAAATGAGATAGCAAGAGAGCAACGAAAATTGTGTGAACTTGTGTAGCGTGCGTACGAACATAACAATGTATGTATGTTCATGTGTCTGTTGCTTTGCATTCTCTTTGTTTTTGTGGAAATAAAACAAAAAGTATTAAGCATGGTAGAAATATAATGGTAGATGCAGTACGACAACAAATACAACAAGTCAAAAACAACAGGCATTTTGTTTTTGCTCAGTGTCTGTGTTGTGTCAAGTCAGCTGATAGAAAAATTATGAAAATGTAAAAAAATTTGCAAAAAGTGCCATTTAGAAAATGATTGAGTGGTATTTGATATATTGAAAGTGTTTAAGTGTGAAAATTAAAACGTTTCTATGTAATTTTTGCAGAGAAATATTTCAAAAACAGCAGTTGCTGGCGAACGGGGGTTGCAGACAAACAAATGTAAACAAATTTTGGCATAAGAAAAAACTTACTCACATGCAGTCCAGAAAAAGTTCAAATCAGCTGGGCTACTGCTTGTACCATTTCTTTGTACCATGGTATTAAGCAAGAAAATAATAACACATGTGCTTGCACTGGTCTTTAAATAATTTTAAGTATTAATAATATTTAAATGAAACGTCATCATTTGATTGCACGCTGTTTCTTATTTTCCAATGTAACATTTACTTATGTGTTCATAGAAATCGAACAGGTACCATGTACACTCACACATCGCCCGTGAGTTCAAACACTCATTGAATTTTTGTTTGTTGGTTGCATCAAAGTGAAATACGCATTCCCTTTTATTTCTGTCCTTTGTATGTCCAACTAAAGAGGAGCATACATACAACAGCAACTCAAAAGCGATGAAATTTCTTACTACCTCAACGGTCGCGATATAACGCTCTGAGAGGAATGGAGACTTTAATCTCTTGCTCTATGACAATGCTGTCCAACTGGCGGCCCCCCGGGCTGTTCTTTGCGGCCCGCCGATGGATTTTCAAAATATCTGAAAAATATAGATAGATAAGCCGTGCTGCGTCTCAAAAACGATTGAACATCGTATTAATACTTTGTAGCACAAGTAAAACAGCTGTTGAAATCTCTTGTATAATATTCCTCTGTGGGGTAAAGCCGCATTCACAATGCGAGCAACAATTTCGTTTTTCGTTCTCACACACACCATGTTACACAAGTTCCTCTCAGTTTTTTTCACCAAAATGTCGCTGCAAATTGTCGCTGGAGTTGATCTATTTCTACTCCAGCAACAATTTTGTTGAAATGATAACCCTCTTTGACAGCTAGATGACGCCTCCTTCGAAATTGATATTAAAAAAAGATTTTTTGAATGACAGCTAAATGGCGACTGTTTTGAAATTAATTTTAAAACAAAGATTTTTGAATGAAAAGTAAAACCATTTGTTATAAAATTTAAACTGATAATATAAAATGATCTGCACCGGAATTCCGTAACTTTCTACCATGAATTTTTATTTTTTTTATTAAATAAAGTTATAGTTCAACAGACTTGAGTTAATTAACTAATAAAGCGCAATGTACCATGAAGTTCCGTTTTTGTATTTAATACGTTTATGCAAGATTTGATAGAGTATCTGTCACTTGAAGCCATCAAAATGCACAATTTCGCATCTAATGTAAACATTATGCGGGGAGGGCCAAAACCCCTCGGTAAATCCTTCTCAAAAAAATTTCTCTGAACCTGCACTACGAATAGTGGTGTGGCCCGCGACTTGACCCAAAGATCGAGTTTCGGCCCCCCACCGTTGTAAGTTGGACAAGTCTGCTCTATGACTAGAGATGGGAGAATTAAAGAAATATTCGGCAATGTGTATTTAGTATTTCTGTTAAGAATGATTGCATATTTTGGTAATTTTGCAAAGTTGCATCAAATTGTAGCTGATATTAAACTGGGAATAAAAACTAATAAACTTAATTTTAAATAAATAGTGTGAGTAATCTGGTTCAAATTAGACAAATCTCGAAATGCGTTAATCCAAATCTGGGTAAGTGCCGGAGTGGAGTTTAGACCTTCCAACTAATATGGCAGTAGATATTATTGACACTTACATTTTAATATTCCTATATAGATTTCATTTCTGATATAATATTTGTGAGCCCCAAAAATATTCAAAGACATATTTCACCTACCCAAATATCGTTCAACATCCCATTATCTATAAAACGTTCTTATTACCTGACCGAAAACAGTAAAGATTCACTTTACACCAAACAATTATACAATTTTGTCACGTCTTCATAAAATCTCTTTATTATTTGGCCTTTTTTACGATTTCAAAAGTACAACGACCATTATCCAAATATGAAAGAACGATGGGAATGAGAGAAGTAGAAAAACAAGCAAACACCAAAATGTTCTCTACATAATCATAAATTTGTTATTTTTATTAAAAATTTCGTAAACAGTGACAATTTTTACACGCTCATACACTTATTCCATTTAACGTTTACAAAGCGAACAAAACGCAAATGTACTCGCGTATATGGGATTAAGTACTACGAAGCAGTTTTGTTTTACCGTTTTTTCTTTTTGAATAATTTTATGTTAATTTTTATTTCAACTGTTTACATTCAGTTTAAGCCCCCAAAAAAAGAAAAACGGCGCTAAATCATACCAAGAACGCGATGAAAGAAATACAAAAAAAAACCAAAACACATACATCATCATCGTACAAGTGTTTTCAAAGTCTATATTAAGCAGCGCTTTTTTTGTTGCTCTCTCTCTGTATAATCCGAGGGATTCTTTTAGAATGTAAAAATGTAAGTACTCACACTCGTCCTAGCACTTGTGAGACAAGATAACGTTAACCTTGTGCAAGGTATGAGCATGTGAGTGATAAAAATGCAGCGAGGAAAGTCACACCGATATCATGCAACTGGGTCAGCTAAGAATAATACTTTTATATACATATGTATGTATATGGAAATGTGGGGTGGATAATCAGTTGGTTTAGTATTAAGTTGAATTATATCGCTCCTTTTCCGCTAAATGTTCGTAAGTGACAATAAATTAATATTGCGGAAAGTTATTTTGAGCTTACGAGGCGGATCAATAAGTCCGTGACGTTTTGAATGAAACACAGTTTTTTTTTGCAACAACAAAAAAATTATTTTTCAACATAATCTCCTTTTAGTTCAATACACATAGTCCAACGTTTCTCCAATTTTTGTATCCCTTCCAAAAAAAATAGGGTTTTTCGAGGTCCATAAAATACGTATTTGTTCGATCAATAATTTCATCGTTGGAGCTAAATCTTTTTCCGCCGAGCCATTTCTTTAGATTTGGAAATAGGAAATAGTCACTGAGTGCTAAATCCGGAGAATATGGCGGATGATTCGTAGTCCAATTAAACAACTCCAAACAATCCTTTGAAGTTGTCACACGATTACGTTTATAGTCAATTGAAAGCGATCGCGGCGGCACCCATCTTTCAGACAGCTTTCTTAAACTCAACTGAGCATTTAAACTCGAAACCACACTGTGATATGAAATGCCTATGGCATCAACAATCTCACGCACCGTTACTTTCCGATCGGCTAACACCATATCGTGGATTTTTTCGACATTTTCGGGTGTATGGACCTCAATTGGCCGTCCAGAACGTTCAGCGTTATTTGTATTTGTGCGATCACAATGAAAGTCAGTAAACCACTTTTTCACCAGTGAAATCGTTGGGCAGAGTCCCCATAGTATTTATCAAGCATTTCCCTGGTTTGATTGACAAATTTTTCGCAAAGAATAATCAGGTCGATTCATAAACACGCGCTTCACTCCGACGAAGGCAACTTTTCACTTTCGACGCACTGTTTTGGATGCATTCTTAAATACTCGTGATGACTTGGCATCACTAATTAAATCAGCTGTAGGTGTAATCAGCTGTTTGGAAAAATTATTTGTCATTAACAAAAAATTGTAAACAAAAACTCATATTTTTATTTAAAATGGATTCCCTTGCATTTTATGTTGTATGTTATGTTAACTCGGGAAATCTACGAAGTGTCTTTAAAAACTTAAGAAGCAACACGATGGAAATAATTTCAATGAATGTCATCAGGTATGTTTGTAACAAAATGAGAGCTCCTTCTAATCCCGAGCTCCTTTTCAATCCCGAAAAAATTTTCAGAAAAAATTTTAGGATTAACAAGGCCTTCAAATATATTTTGTCGGAATTAGAAGACAAAATCAAATCGGAAACACGGCTGGAATGGTTACGACCAATTAAATTATTAAACGAATTTTTGATGTTTCTAACCCAGGTTCCATGCGATCAAGATTAAGGGCGGTATTCTAAAAGTCCCGCCAAAGTAAAAAAAATTTGTTTATATAACACTTCGTGCTTGCGTTTGTTTACGACAGCTGTCACTGACATATGCGGTTTATAGAGTTGCCCAACTAAAATAAACAATTATAGATTAGAAAAAGTTATCTGGAGTGAAATGCTCAGAATGAAAAAGATTAAAAAATTTAGCTCTATTTCAGTAGATCAGCAAATTTTAAGATTGCTATTATTTATAATACTGCAAATGCCAACAATATTCACAAAAAATATGTAAAAACCTATGTTGTTCTGGGGTTCAATGCCATCTATATTAAATTAGTTGTGTTTTGAAAAACACTCACCATTTGGCGGTATGTATTGGTCGTAAAGGTCCAATTAGTCTTGACGGTTGACGTTCAACCAAATATTGCGCGGTTAGTTATGACGGTTAGGCGGTAGAAAGACAAAACAAAACAAAAAAACTGATCGAAGAGCATTTGTACAAAATATAATTTGCGTGTATGAGTTTTGTGTTAAAAAGTGATTGTGTCAAATAAAAAAATGAAAAATAAAAAGGAAATTGTGGTTGCCGTGTAATTGTGTATTGCCGCGCACAAAATGTCGAAGTAAAAGCAATAACAATAACAGCTGATCGGTCTTGACTGCTGACGGTTGGTTCTGCACCCTGCAGAAGTCTACCGTCGTTAACTGTCAATTTTAGTTGTCTCTCTCTAACAAGCTGATCGCTAACCGTCAACCGTCTGCCGTCAACCGTCAAGACTAATTGGACCTTAATGTATTTGTTCTTTTGTTTGTTTATTGTCAACATCAACTGATGTCCATAATTTTTAAATATAATTATTATAGTTTTGCAACGCATTATTTATTTGAACGTTCCATTTCTAATTTTATTATTGTAAATAAGAATTTCGGTGCGTAAACCGTATAATTTTAAATTATTTAAAAAAAAAGTTTGAGCTCAATCCGTCGAATATATTTCAGGCAAAATTGGCAACTACTTATAAGCAATGAAATGCAAAATACTTCCATCTGCCTATACTTGATCGACATTTTTCTTTAAATTTGTAATTTCTTCAACTAACGCAAAGAACTGTGGCGTGTTCAATTTGACAGCGTGTTCAAATTGACAGCTGAAGTGATCAAAACCATTGCGGTGCGTTTTATAAATTACCCATTAAATAACGTAACTCATCGCAGGTAGTCACCGAACAGCTGTAACGTTTTATAAACTACCAAAACGACAAAAGTAACGCGAAGTTACTGATTCACGACTTATAGAATATCACCTTAACGGTAAACTCACGGATATTGGGGTCGAACGAAAATAACATATAAATTAGTGACACGAGTATTTTAGAATACATATGATGCGAAAGATAACACATGTTTATGTTTGCACATCTCTAAGCAATCACATCACCAACGTATTATAAAATAGCAAAAAGTGAATGATGCGGATATTGATGGTGAAGGTGACTTTAGGAATCGACCTGAATGTTTAATAAGCACTCGAAATTCACTTTATTCCATTTTTAAAAAAATGCACGAGGTTGTATGTTTTGAACAGCTGAAAAGTAAATGACGGAACTTGCTCAAATTTTTACAGTAGTCTACTAATAGGTGGTACTTGATAGGAGCAGTGTTGGATTTCATATACCTACGAGGGAAGTTTGAAACGTCATGGACTTATTGATCCGCTTCGTAAATTCTACTGTCATTTAAGGCTCAATAGAATCCAGCGTGCGTAGAGTTTCACAATCTCTCGACTCAACACTTTTCGTATGTAGATCAAGTATCGGGCACTAGAGAAAACCGTCAACACGGTTTTCGAACTCTCAACACAATGACTGTTTACTAATACAAACAATTGCGTTCAAAGGGGTATCGATGAGACAGCTGATCAACTTAATACTTGGAGAACAAATAGACAATATGCTATCAAAGAAGAAACGGTGATAGGTGACTGGGTTACGTGGTGTAATTTTCATACTTTTGCTTCCGCGTATCAAGCGAAAAGTACAAAACACATCAAGTGGGAATAAATTTTGAAAACTAAATCGATTAGAAAAATGGATATTCAGTGCAAAGAATCAAAATGTAATAAAGTGTTAGAGTTAAATTATTTGTGTAGATCCCAATTAACACGCAAATTGTTAAAATTAAAGATACTTTTCATTCTCTATATGTTTTCTACGTAGTCCACGGTCTTCGTTAGTACATAAAATAGCTGTTGCACACTCTTGTTAGGATTACTGCGTTCTCTATTTGTTGTTCCAACACTCCGACAGTCAGAGTTCTTTCTGCTTTTTTGGTAAATTCTTCTTTTACAGCCCTAATCAGGCAGGGTTACAAAAGTCACCACCGTTACTATTTAACAGGAATGTGGCAATTGTCACAAATCGGAATTCTGACACATTTTTTGGTCAAGTTTTACAAAAACTGTTACCTGCCAAAGAGAAGCAGCTATTTTGTTTGCCGGATAGTTGTTGCAAAAACATTTTATTTTTTCTATTCTAGAAAACTATAAACGGGGAAAGAAAATAATATAAATTGTACCAAAACAACAAGAGGGTATAATTAAATGGAGCAAGGAATTTTGTTACATTGTGCAATGGGAATGACCAGAAATAAGAAAGGAGGCATGCATTACGATGTCTTCGTGAAGATAGTGACCCTTTTAGCATTCCGGAGATAAAAGAGTGTGTTCAGATTCGATCGAAGAACTAATGCCTTTCGATAAACAAAAAACATCACTTCCATTTGGATTGCGATTTTTTTTACACTGCAGTTCTTTGTCCAGAAACAAAAATTAACCCAGAAGTCAACCTCTACATGTTTAATAGATTTTTTACCATTCAATAAGACGATATGTAGAAAACGATACGATAACTAGAAAAAAGATATTGAATTTTTTTACCTTATTTCTAAGATTTCTACACGCTGTTTCAGCAAACAAAACCGTATTTGTGTCGTGTTAAGGCACCCTAATGCAGTGGTGTTCGGAGCTAGCGGTTTAAATACGCTTTTATCTAAAGGGTGTTTTTTTTGCTGCATGAGAACTTAAAATGATAATACAAGACAGAAATATTGTTGGAATGAAATTTTTTCATTATAATCTGGTACATAATTTCAAGACATTTGTTTTTTAAATATGATATCCGCCGCGGTTACGAGTTACCTGGTCCATTCGATCAGTCCAATTTTTGACTACTTTTTACAATAAATCTGACCGTATAGCGTCAACGGAGGCTTAAATATTGGCTTCCAATGTTTCAAAAGTTGCTGGTTTGGCGGCATAAACCAATACCTTAAAATACCGCCATAAAAAGTGATCCAGAGAAGTTAAATGGCACGAACGAAGGGGCCAGAGTCCGCGTGATTTAATGTGATTCTCGACGTGAAGTCCTTAACCACAGGTGAGCACCGCCCCACCAAGAACATGTTTGATACGACTGTTAGCGCCGCCCGTGAGATATCCGTGCTATCCCGCATAGAGGGGCAGCCAAGAGATCAGCAATAGGAAGCCTTACACCATTGGTATACACGATTACGTGGGAGAACAAACGCCCCGTATTCGCATATCCGCCAGCGCGACTTCTTTCTTCCGTCCACGAGCTACCAATTGAGTAAACTCTCTGTACATGAGCTACTCCTCCTTGGTAAGAGTGAGGTACTATCCAAACCTCTTCCGTGATAAGGGCCACGGATCCCATATTTCGAGGATATGCACCTGCCTAGCATACTTCGTTACAAGTAACTGATATACAAGGCAACTACATAGCCTCTACCAGCGATTTTGGTGGCAACCACAGCCAGCACGATCTCCCACAAGGGGGCCAACACCACCCGTGCTACCAGATAGGCATACTCTCTGGTCCGAGTTTCGCAGTGACCAACTTGATTTTTCTACATCGATTGTTAAGCGCGCTGTATGGCAAGTCGCGCCGTCTTGTTGGAACCAAATGTCGTTGATATTTAGATGATTAATTTTTGGAAATAAAAATTAAGTCAGCATGGCTCGATAGCCCTCGCCATTCACCATAACGGCAGCTCCTTGGTCATTTCGAAACAAATATGGGCCGATAATCCCCCCAACGTATAAACCGCACCAAACAGTAAATTTTAATGGATGTCATGGTGATTTGTTAACGGCTTGGGGATTGCCTTCGCTCCAAACGATCAATAACTGCACGAATTGCTTGCTCACTAGACCGATTATGTTAATCGTAAAATGGACGAAGTGTTCTATGAACTTCGCGAAGGGAGTTATTTTTTTCAAAGTACATTTCCATAAATTGGAAGCGTTTTGCAGCGTTAAACGATTCATGATGACTTACCAAACCTTACTGAAAAGAAATGTCCGCACAGTATGACATTCTCAGCTGTGAACAAATAGTTATCGATAGTTCTCATGCAGCTAAAAAAACACCCTTTACATTCCAAAAGTTGTATACGCATTTAGTTAATTGTAATTTCACATTTTGTTTATTTTATTCAATGTCGATAATTTTGATGAGTTGCCCTAATGATTCTATTTCCTTTCAATTCTATTTGTTTCTCTGCCTCATATAAACATATGTATGTATATACTTACAGTTGTAAAGGGTTATCCATTTCGTGGTTTCAAAAGTATAGGGCTGGAATTCGACATCTGTCAAACTAAGTTGTTAAACCAATTTTTTTGCTTTTTCAGTTGAAAGTCTGACATTGACGAAAATGGATCGCTTAACTATCACACAGCGCATACAAATTATTAAAACCTACTACACAAATTGTGATTCTGGCACAGCCACAAACCATTAGACTTTTTTGACTTTTTTTAACTCATTAGACTTTTTTTAACTCTTGAGCACTTAAGAACCAACATTCGCCAAGTTGTGGCTGAGAAACCGCCCAATATGTGTCAAAAAGTGGTCGAAAATTACCTCAAAAGAAAATGTACAAAAATGGCCTTGGAGAGTAGTTAATCGTTAGTTTTTAGGAAAACATTGCCTAGTGCTTGTAGTCTATGAGAGTTATCGTGTCGATCAACCGGGCATTCGCCAAACTTTTGTGTGCATTTAACAAAATTATGTCTAGTACTAAACCTCATATAGATTGGTTCGGTTTTGTGGGAGTTTTATTGCCGAACAACCAGCCGGCCGAACAACTTATGTATGGGAGGCACCATAATGGGCGTGGCAAAATCACTTCTTTCCTACTTGGTGAGACGCGTTTGATGACATGAAGCCTATAACCTAATTTCATTAAGATCAGAAGTGTTTCACGCGACTTATCGCATTGACAACCCGGACGACCCCCAAGCTTTTATATGGGAGGTACCCGAATGGACGTGGCAACCTCGTCAATTTTCTCGAGTTAAGTAGACATTTACAGATTATTAACCAATGTTTGAGTTGAAGATAATCACATCTAGAAGAAAAAGTTTTAGAAGAAACATGATTTTGTAGTAAATGTGTCGATTTGTATGGGAACTACCAGAAGGGGCGTGATCAAAACGCCCATTTTTAGTCCCAACGTTATCTGGCCGTACAGCCAGCCGGCCGGACGACTTTTGTATAGGAGGTACTAAAATGGGAGTGGTAAAACCACCTTTGTCTTAAGTGGTGACTGACGGTTATTGACATGAAGCCTAATACCCAATTTGATTAAGATCGAAAGTGTTTCACGCATTGACAGCACGGACGATATTGGGTGTAAAGTACAGTGAAAATAGCGCCAATTGGTAAATTTGGCCCAGTGTGAAACAAACTCAAGTCGAACCCTGGAGTAAGGAATTGTCCCAATCGCCTATTGGACATATTCCTGGTTGTCAAAATAGGCAATCCTCAAATACTAGTCATTCCAGTTGGTGTGCTTAATTGAATTGTCTATCATTCCAACAAAAACTAACAATGTTTTTAATTAGAAAATTGTTCCTGACCTTGTAAGTTTTAGTATGAAATTCTAATACATTAACTACATCTAACAAAATCGGCCGTAAAGTTCAAATTCGAATTTGTATATTCATTATATCATTCCAGCTGCCGTCGAAGTTGCAATAGTTGGTGTGCTCGACTCGTGTACATGAGAATGTGGCTTCGATCACTGCTCTGAACACCTTACATGTGTTTCGTTGACGGACACTGCGCTTAGTAACGGTGACACTATAGCAATTAGCCCTAAAATTAAGGAATAAAACTGCAGGTAGCAAATCAGTAAGTTTAAAACTACCCAGCGGCGGAAGTCGCAAGGCCTTCCACAAATAACGCATGCGGAATGTTTTTTTTGTAATGCCTTCCTAAATTAAGGCCTGCGGAATGCATGCATTTTTTCATCAGATATAAACATGAGAAAGAGTTTTAAAATCTTGAGAAATTTCTTTTCCGATTCTTTTTAACCGAAATTTGATTGGAAAATTTCATACAAATTTTAAAATTATATATATTTTTAATATTTTTCAGAGTATTTTTAAAATTTTCAATTTGAAGTTGGGCGTTGTAAAAATCTTCTAAGATAGATACATACATACTTATAAATAAATATGTAGAAGTGGAAAATGATTTTGTGATAAAATAAATTATTTTAATCTTATTTATGTTTAACAAAAATACATTAAAGTAAATCGCTTCTAAGGCCTTCCTCTTTGCATGCCTTCTAAGGCCTTCTTTAGGCAATGGGCAAAGAAGGCCTTGCCTACCAATCTCACTTACTTACTTCTCCGGTCTCGGACAATACCGGGGGGTCAGGGACCTTACAAAACGAAGATAACATATTTCGCCAACCAGTTCGATCTTTTGCTTTATTTCTCCAGTTGGCAATACCAAGTGTACGCAGGGATTCGTCAACCTGATCCCTCCAGCGGAGTCTTGGTCTTCCTATTTTTCGTCTTCCTTCGAGTTCGGTTTCGAAAACCCTTCGCGCTGGTTCATCTTCATCCATTCTACTGACATGGCCTCGCCAGCGCAATCGCGTTATCTTGATCCGCTTAACTATGTCAATGTCAGGATAAAGCTCATACAGCTCATGATTCATGCGTCGCCGATACTCGCCGTTGTGCACTATAGGGCCATAAATTTTTCGGAGTATTTTTCTCTCGAAGACTCCTACAGATGTTTCGTCTGCTTGCGACAGGACCAAGGATTCTACGCCATAAAGCAAGACAGGTTGAATGAGAGTCTGGTACAGCTGGACTTTTGTTACTCGAGAGAGGGCTTTATCTCTAAAGTGCTTGCTTAGCCCAAAATAACATCTATTCGCAAGCACAATTCTCCGCTTGATTTCAAGGCTTACGTTGTTGTTTATGTTCACGGCAGATCCTAGGTATAAAAATTCGTCCACTACCTCAAAGTTATAACGGTTATCAACGTTCACGCTTTGGTCTAACCGCGTGGAGGCCCTGTTCGTTGAAACCATTAATTTTGTCTTGTCCTCATTCACCGTCAGACCCAATTTTGCTGACTCTTTCTCAATTCTCGAAAAAACCGCAGTAACTTCTCTAATTGTGCGCCCAATTATATCGTTATCATCAGCATACGCGAGCAGCATGTGACTATCGCTGCTGATGGTTTTATTCATGTTGTCTGCAGCTTTTCTCATAAGGATCTCCATTAAGATGTTAAAGAGATCGCACGATAGGGTGTTGCCTTGTCTGGGGCGTCGCTTAGTTTCGAAAGGTTCGTTAAGATCCTTACCAACTTTCAATGCGGATTTGGTGTTCTTCAAGGTCATCCCGCAAAGGCGTATGAGCTTTGCATCAATACCACGCTCAGACATTGCTTCATAGAGTTTCTGCCGTATCGGACTATCGAAGGCCGCTTTATAATCGATAAATAGATGATAGGTGTCGATTTGTTTTTCGTGTGTCTTCTCCAGGATTTGGCGTAGCGTGAAAATCTGGTCAGTTGTCGATTTTCCAGGCCTAAAGCCAATCCAATCTCACGCAATGTTAAAATGAAAGGAGGAGGTAATGTGTAGGGAAGGCCTTCCGTATTTTAAAGAAGGCCTGTTTGGTCATGATTTCAGGCCTTCTAGGCCATGACTTCCGCCGGTGGGTAGAAAGTGCATAGCATTGTAAGATTGTAAGCCTATCTCTTCAAGGGGTATAATGGGAAATTATTATTCTGTTCGCTATAGTTTAGTATAACTATGTTTTAAGTTTTGTATGAATACAAAAGTTGTTCGCTTTATTTACACGTACCACAAGCTGTCAAAAGTTTTGACATTGTAGGATTGTTTCAATAACTGGCATATCATCTCTATTGTAGTAAAGCTAACGTTCTTGTATCCTAGAATCATTTATATATCTTTCATTATACGTAAAGAGCACAAAACGATACATCTCGACCGAACAAGGCTTTAACAAGTTGCTTTCATTCATTGACCTCTAAATTTATGAATAACAGGTCGTTGTACCTAATGGCACACAAAACATATTTATATATATGTATAACCTCAAAAATACAAGGCTTGCATTTAATTATTGATCTCTGCTGCTAGCAGAGGTCAGGCAAAATAACTTAGATGTCTAACTTTGAAAGTTTAAGATTTACGACATTAACATTTTATGATTTATAACTTTATTTTCTTAACATATCATACCGCTCTCGAACAATTTAAAATTGGGTACATGTACCTGAAACCCCCACAAAAATGTTAATGGAATCAGAATCTTTTAACACATATTTATTATAATACGTAGTATTTGTTTTATTTATTTTGGTTCTGAGATTTAATTCATTCATTTTGTTTGGTACTCATGTGTTGACTGACTATATATTTAAATGTAAATCAAAGTAAGTAATAAAAATGTTATATACACGTATATGAAAAGAGAAAGTCTGTCATCCGATGTTCGTGTTGTGATACCAACAAGAAGAATAAAGAACCCCCGTGTAGTTGAAGATGTTATTTGAAGTGTTTTTGAAGAGAACTCCACCGCCAAACCGCACCCATTACGAGGGATATTTTTCATTGTTTGATGTACGATATTTAGTAAGATATATTATCGCAATTTCACTGTTTATTTGATCATGAGAATTTGTTGGGGACTTATTTTTAAATACTTCAAATGTATGCAGTGCACATATTTGCTAAATGAATGAGATTTGTGTCAACAATAAACAAAAAGGACATTTTATAACATTTAGCGATTGATGTCATGTAAAGAATACTATGTCACTTATTCATTAACAAATTGTTGTGAAATTCCGCGCGGGATTGTTATTGCGCAAGCCCCGCATAGGGGATCAGCATTGTTTAATCTGCGCACAATTCTATGCGCTCTATTTCTACGAAACATATTCATACTTATTACGGTTGTCGTCGTCGACATAAAACGACGTCGTCTTGTGACGACAGTTGAAAATCGGTATTTGTGTAGCCGTTATCGATCACTGACGACGACTGTCGACACATATTTGGTATTTTGTAACTAGAATTGACGTCGACATTGAATTGAAACGACTCTATTTCTGTCGACGCAGTTTTCGATAACAACTTGAAGAAAATTCCCAATTTGTTTCTCAATTAAAGAAATGTCCAGTTTTATTTTTGAATTATGGATAAAAAACGTAAGTTCACAACTTTTAATGGCGGATGGAAACCCACAAGGAGAGTATGCAGGAGTGTTGCAGAAAAGGATCCGCTTTATAAGTGTAAGTGCACTTGTGTGTCCGACGGTAAATGCAATGAACAAAGGGTTCGTTTTACTGCTAATTTATTGGCCTTAATTTTAATAATTTGAACTTATACAAACAGTTAATGAAAAATAAGATTGGGTATTAATACGGTCACTGCCCTGAGTCAAAATTAAGTGCTGTAATTGAGATCCTTCAGGGATCAATTAGAACTACGGGCTTCGGTGTCTTCAGTGTTAAGTGCCCAGCAGTAGATGCATTACCTAGGCAGTGGATGTGTTCTTGTTGTGACATACATATATGCCTGCTCTGCGCCCATTCAGTCATGCAATTGGTGTCTTTTTCATTTTAGTCTGATATCTTTCAAACAAGCGGCCGCTAACGAAACATACAGTTCAAATCCTTTAAGATAGTCCAATGGTTGATCCATGTTGAAATTGATGAGATCATTTCTTGCTCTCCATTACATCCAATACACGCAGCTCTGGGGCTAATAAAGGCTGTATGTGCCTCCATGGAGAACTCTTCTCATTTCACCACTTCCATTCGCCTAACCTGGTGATATAGGTCGTCTACATCCAATAACTTCCAAATCGGAGTCGATATGGTTACGGTAATTAAACACTTTTTAGGAACTTGGAAAAACGTTTACCAAATAAAATAAAATAATAGAAGTACAAAGGTAAATAAAATGTTCTTCTTCATGCTTTCATTCACTACGAATGGCAACTTTGTTTATGTTTGTAATAGGTTATCGATAAACAGTCGACGACGTCTCAAGACAGTTACAGAATATCAAACTAGCGTTGATGTGACGACGATGTTGACATAAAAACGACAACGACGTCGACGACGACAACCGTAATAAGGGCGATTAATCGTAAAACATATTTGGTAATGTTTCTGAACACAATCAATATGCATCAATTTTACAATTTACTAATTTCCAGAGTTGCCACATTTTGTGTAAGGTATGGCTGCAGAAATAGTGGCAATACAAAGAACCCGATGATATTACAGCGTTCATTACACAATTTGAGCAACAGCTGAAGTCATTTTAGGCAGACTTTTATATAGATTGAAAGCGGAACTGCAGCCAGACCATCTTAGTAAATTCATACAAACGGATAACTGCTGTTCAGTTTTTATGCAATTTTCGTTCTCATAAGAAGTACCTGTGTATGAAATGCCGACAATTTCGGGAATCGAAAAATTCGTCATGTTCATGGGTACACAGAAAAAAAAGACGACTGCAAAATTTTAACAAAAAAATTAGTACGTGAAAAATTTCAGCTCTCAATTACATTTTTCATTGATATACTGACAAATTCATCAAATATTGAAATAAAACTCGATAAATGGTACCAACAAAAAAATTCTTAAGAATACACCAATATTTGACGAAGTTATTTAGGTTTCAAAAATACCACAATTCACTCTCAATTAACCTGGGTAACAAATAAATTCATCAAAATGTATAAAATTTCTAACAAACGTTTTGGTTAAATTAAAAAAAAATAATTATTTTTATTTTCGGCCATATCCATAAATACGATACGAACAACCAACTTAACTTCAGTGACACAGAAAAAAAAGACGACTATAAAATTGTAACAAAACGACTATAAAATTGTAACAAGACGACTATAAAATTGTAACAAAATATAATTGGTACGTAAAAAATCTCAGCACTCAATTACATTTTTCATTATACAGCCCTGTCATGGCTTTCGTACGAAAACGAAATGAATTCGTAAATGCCATTTCGTGACGTTTGGCTTTTGCTTCTATGACTTTCGTACGTTTTGGTAAAAACGAAAAAAAAGTGAATACATTCTTTTCGAACGAACATCTGGCAGCTCCATGACAAAAGAGTAGACAAAACTGAAACAAGGAAAAAAAATAAGGAACCACGAATAAATTTGTTAGAAACTAAAAGAAAAAAGTAACTTTAGACGAATGTGAGCAATTAAATTACTACAAGTGCTGTAATAAACATAGAAAGCAGTATGCCAGGAGTTGAATAGTAGAAGTTATCGAGCACGAAAGGAGTCAGTAGTATTTTGTTCAAAAATTGAACCAGCGAAGTTTAAGTGATGCATCAACATATGTGGCAATGTTGCACAAAATCGTACGTGGCAACGGTCCTCATGCAAACTCGAAAGAGCCTCGTAAACGCGTAAACCTCGCAAACTTACGCGGCAAACGTCAAAACAAAGAAATTTCCCATACAAAGCGACTCGCACAAAAGTGGAAAGTCTTCAAGTCAGATTCGCTGCGCAAACGTGGGATGAAGAAACGTGCAAACTTTTGACATTTCGTAGAAAAAGTACACATACATAATACATGCAATTGGTACTGCTACCACCTTATGTATCCATCTTGGTCAGCTGATATGGTTTTGAGCACAAATACGCTGAGCAACTTTACTTGGTGCCTCATGCAACGGTGCGAGGGAAACTTGCGCTGAGCAAAAGTTCTCGGCTTTCACGTTTGCATGAATGCCTCTATTCTTTAGTAAATCTTTTAAAAACAATTTTTTATTAAAGAAAAAGTTTTGGAAAATTATATTTTTAAAAGTCATATTAAATTAGACAAAATACGTTAGTCAATAAAAATATAATAAGCAGTGTTTTCTCTTTGCATTTGGCAATTTCACTGCAATTTTACCAACTGTTTTGAATACGCAATATTTTTGCGTTTTTGATTTTCTGTAGAAGGACAAAACGAAATTGATTTCACTTTCGAACGAAATTGCGCTCCGTGACATGGCTGATATACTCACAAATTACTCAAATATTGAAATGGAAGTCGATAAATGGTACCAACAAAAAAATTCATAAAAAATACCCCAATATTTAACGAAGTAAATAGGATACGAACAACCACATAACTTGATTTGGAGATAAGTTTGTACAGGCAGTCGGTGGCATGACGGGCTAGACGCTGCCCGAAAAGACGCTGTGTCACAAACATCGAAACGATCTTCCAGTGGATGTGAGTTCAAATCCTACCGCTGTTGTTTAATTTTTTTTTTTAATAAACAAAATTTCTAAAATACTTCGGATCGAAGAAAAAACGATAACTGAGATACAATTTAGTTTGTTAATATGTCAAATTCTTCATTGACTAAAAACGAAAATACTTTTGATAAATGAGGCACAAATATTTTCGTAGATGGCTGATATTTTGCATCGATTGAAAAATAATATTTTCATTAAAATCGGTTCACCCATTCTGTTTTTAAAGAAATTGTTATAATAGTATTACATTACAAGTGAACCTCCACGGTCCTTCGAAGCTTAAAAATCTATTTTCCCAAAATTCTGACGTGCTACAGAAAAACGCCGAGACTCGTATTTCTTTATTTTAAACCTATTTTCATATTCTGTTAGCATTTCTCATGTGTACCAACCACTGTCGTACTGTGTTATATGAATAGGAAGCTTGTTAATCATACGACCATATATTTGCATTTATTTTGTATTAACTGAATACAATGACCATATTAACGCACAATCCCTCAAATGCCGCAATCTCCTACCAGACGAGAGTTTCAACATGCGTTGCATATTAAATATTTATCAAATTAAGTAAATATTTAACGATAGAAATAAGTTTACTAACTCATTAAAGAATTATTATTAAAATTATTATTAAAAATACACAATTCTATTATCTGTATCAATAAATAAATAAATTCAAACACACTACAACAAATTAATTGCTACAATGAAAGGAAATCATTGCAGCTGTGAAACAAATTCATTGCAACAACGAAACAGGTCATAGCACCAATGAAAACAGTCATTGCAGGAATGAAACAAGTTCATTGCACCAACAAAGCAAATTCGTTTCGCTACTGAAACAGATTCATTGCACCAAAGAAACAAAATCAGTGCAGCAATGAAACAAGTTAATTCTAGAAACGAAACAAATTCATTGCAGTAGTGAAACAAACTCATTGCAGTGGTGAAACATATTTATAGCGGCAATGAAACAAACTCGTTGCTGCAATGAAACATATTCATTTCCGCAACAAACACAGCTTTGATGAACACATTTTCTTTCGTAACGGGAATGAAACTGTACCTGTAGCCCACTTGTGATGACAGAAGTTGTTGGGGCGTCGAATATTACACAGTGCAACACGAAAAAATATAACCATATACGGACACCACTACGTGATAAAAGACCAAAAAAAAACCAGTGTCTCCCAGTTTTGCCCAAAGTCATGCACTTTTTTTTATGGGCCCCCAAAGATTTGGGGCCTCGGTGTCATTTTTGCAAAAAAGTGATCATCAGGCCAGGCTCATATCTTGCAAACAGTTTGGAATTTGCATTTACTCTCTGGGGGAAAGTTGTAGCTCTTGTCATAGAAAGCAAAAATTGCGAACATATAAAATCAAATAATCTTCATCTTCACGGTCAAAATCGCATTAAAAAATTCGATTTTTTCTACCTTTTCTCCTCTGTTCAGGTCCATAGGTAGGAAACCGTTCAAAATTCAAGGAAGCAATCAACTACAGCAATGTACCTAAGATCTCAATAAATAACCTTCTAGAGCATATGAACTTCTTAGGAATGATTCTTAACATCGTTTAGGTAGCGCTTAGGTAGCGTTTAGGTGGCCGCAAGCGTGAAAAATTTCTCGAAAATTTTCTAATTTCACAGTGTGTAATTTTTTTAATCATGGAAATATAACCATATACGTGATAAAAGACAAAAAAAGACCCGTGTCTCCCAGTTTTGCCCAAAGTCATGGACTTGTTTTTATGGGCCCCAAAGATTTGGGGCCGCGGTGTCATTTTTGCAAAAAACTGATCATTTTGTCAGGCTCATATATTGCAATTCGTTCGGAATTTTGATTTTTCTTTATATTTTGCGAGCAATATCTCGTACTGCGCATTTATTTCATTCCTATTGCTGCACTCTTTGGATTTAGCTTTCCATAAAGCAGGCACACAAGGGTAAACATCGATAAAATCAAGAATGAAATTTTTTTCATCCATTTTTCAAAATACCGCGTCACCAAAAAAACAGAAATAAAATTTGAAATAATTACGCGCACACCCATCAAACTGGCTTCAAATCTCTGCAGCGACGGTAGTGAAAATCAAAAGTACTTTGATTTTCGTCAAACCAGGTAGTTTCTATGGCACAGCTGATCGAGAAGGTACTGGGTAAATGATGTAGAATGAGAGATTAAAGAAGACATACAGATTCAAAAACAGATTCTTGTTGTACTCAGCAACATCAATCAGAAAAATAATATCATTTCCCAGGTATTTCAGCATCATTCTTTTTTGTATCACTGTGTTATCAAACAATTATATTCGTACAAAATAACTTTGGCATAACACACGCGTAATTGATTTTTCCTACAAAATTTTCGCAAAGTGCTCAGTACCAAGCAAATGAAAATGTGAGCAAAATTTTTGGTTCCCAAAATTTTGGTTATATTTTCTACATGTACTTCTTTTGGCAACGAAAATTTCGCAAGAACTGAATACGGGACATATATATAGTGCAGCTTGAATTTGACAATCAAGCTGCACTATATATATGTTGAAATTGTAATGTTAATTCCGCCTATAAATATGCCATCACTTAGTGATGGAGATACAATCGAGTTCGTAGTCATAAGAAAGCTTCTTGAAAAACCGGTGTAAAACTGTAGGTCCCTATCAGTGATTGTAACACTAGATTGCGCACAGTTGCTCACATAGTGGTTGTGAGAAGTTCTCCATAATTCCTACATGGGTTTGTTGTTTTTAAACTGGGAAATTTCTGTTCTGAGCCATGGCCGTTAGTTAACAGTTTGGTATAATTTTCACAATTTGTTCATCGTTCTGAAACTTTAAATATTTCCTTCTTTGCTGACTTTTCGCTTAAACATATAGTTTCCCGCCTCTTTTTCTCCTTATACCGTTCTTTCGCAGCTCCCGTTGCAACTGTATGAAACATTGCCTTACATGCAGCGGTCTTTGCATAAGTTGCCATCCGACACTCTTACTCGTACCCAGATTTGTCTTGAAACCGTTGGTCATATCCAAGCACGGTTGTTGGTTAAGTTTTTTTTAGTCGGAAATGTGATTATACTGCGCTTTAGAATCAATTGTCAAAGTTCGTTCATTGTTCTGAAATTTTAAATATTTTCTCCTTTGCTAACTTTTCGCTAAACATATGGGTTTTCCTCTTTTTCTCTCCTTATACCGGTCTTTTACAGCTCCGGTTGCAACTGTCTGAAACATTGTCTTACATGCAGCCGTCTTTGAATAAGTTCCGACACTGTAACTCGTACACAGATTTGTCTTGAAGCCGATGTTCATATCCAAGCACGGTTGCTGGTGCAGATTTGCTGAGTATTCTGTAGCTATCTGTGGTTATTGCAGCTTTATGATGTCAATCAAGCCTCCCCTGTCTCTGAGTTTGTAGGATTTGCGCTCTGCTTATCTTTTGCGAAACGTTGCTCCAAACACGTGATGGTTCAAATCGATATTAGCGCCTCGAATTACACGCACGGCCATTAAACTGGAAGAGCGCCTTTCATCAATTACGAAGCTGATTAGGTTTCTGATTAGAAGATATCCAAGTTATACTTCGGATTTTTATATATATTGGAATCTCTCTGTTTAATGACGCGGAAAAATCTATCAGTCATATTCCGTAGTTGGCAGTGCTGGCATGTATACGAGTGGTTGAAAGACATTTGCCCTGCCAATTTTGGCTTTCACCAGTAACAATATTAATATATATAACGGGTTTTAAAATAAGGACTTGACAACTTTTTTTTTAAATAAAACGCAAACCATTTGAGATATTTCCAAATCTTTATGATCGACTTGAAATACAATCAAAATATATCAAATCAATCAATAAAATCATATGGCCACCGCGGGCACGTCGGCGGCGGGCGACTCGTTGGACCCAATTTCCATTTACTCTGTCACACATTTCGGCCATAAAAGCCGCTATTTCGCATTCAATCTTGTCTCTGAGTTCTTCCGACGTCGTCGGCTTATTGGCATAGAACAATGATTTGACGTAGCCCCAAAGTAAAAAGTCTAGAGGCGTTAAATTGCACGAAAGAGGCGGCCAATTGACTGGTCCATTTCTTGAGAGAGCACGCTCCCCAAATTTACTCCTCAATAAATCGATTGTAACGTGTGCTGTGTGGCTTGTGGCATCGTCCTGTTGAAACCACATGTCGTCCAAGTCCATGTTTTCCAATTTGGGTCAAAAATAATCGGTAATCGTGGCGCGATAACGAGCGCCATTCACAGTAACGTGAATATCGCTATTGTCGACGAAAAAATATGGTCCAATGACGCCGCCAGCATTCAAGTCGCACCAAACAGTTAGTTTTGTGGATGAAGTGGTGTCTCATGAAGCACGTGTGGATTTTTACTAAACCAATAACGCATATTTTGCTTATTGACGAACCCATTGAACCAAAAATGAGCTTCATCACTGAAGATGATTTTGCGATGAAATTCATCATCTTGGCGCATCTTCTCTAGAGTCCAATCGGAGAACGTACGTCGTGTCAAATGGTCCATCGGCTTCAATTCTTGAGTCAGCTTGATCTTTTATCGGTGTAAACCAAGATCTTTACGCAAAATTCGCCATAAAGTGGTCTTGGCGATGCCCAGTTCTTGAAAACTCCGCGGAATCGACTGATTTGGATCGTTTGCTACAGACGTCTGAACGGCAGCGATATTTTCGTCACTTCGACCAACCCGTTATCTCACTGGCACGGCAGCATCACACCATGAATATGTAGACTCAAATTTTTCCACTAAACTTGTCATTGCTTGTCTACTAGGGCGAGAAGGACGACCGAAAATTGGAGTTAACGATCTTAAAGTTGCGGTCACCGACTCCGAATTTCGGTAGTACATTTTTATAATTTGCCTATGTTGTTCGTTCGTGTACTTTACCATGATGAAACTGTTGAGTTTACTGAAAAAAAGCAAAGTAACAGTTAGACCGAAATTGAGTAGAGGGGTCTTCGGGGTAAGTAATTTTGGCGATTTTGCGTTTTTGTGATACTGAAGTAGAATCAGTATCACGGAGAAGCTAAGAGGGCTCCATAAGGGAGGGCACCACCAGCTGACAACAACATCAGTTAGTCCATGTAGTGCAAAATGAGTGTTTTTGCATTTGAACTTCTTCCAAGACAGCGTGTTTTTGTTTTCTAGATAATAGTGTTCTTTTTGTTTGTGAGACTACTTGATAATATTATTCGCGCTCCGTTTCTTTTTTTTTGTGTGTGCAAATCTCGTATGTAAACAATGCTTAGAGTTCGATCGTTGTAGCATCTGGCGAGCGGGAAGATCCCCCCCGTCCGGTGAGTTCGCCAGCCCGGCATCCGCATGGAATACAAGGCCGTCCGCTCAATAGGTGCAAGAACACATTCAGCCCAATATTAGAACATATGGCGATCGGGTACTATGACATACTGGCCGTCGGTGGTGCAATGGCTAGTGTGCGCGCCTCTTGTACATGAGATCCTGGGTCCGAACCCTGCTCTGACCACCTTAAAAAAAATTCTTTCGGCGGAGGTCACCTCGCATAGTGATGGTGGCACTATCGAGTACATAGCCATGGAAAAGCTTCTCAAAATACCGTTCGGAATCGGTGTAAAACGGTAGGTCCCAATCAGTGAGTGAAAACTGGAAAGCGCAAAGCTCAATGATAGTCAGAAGCTCTCCCCTGTCCCTTCATGGGATGTAATGGGAAACCATTTATTTATTTATTTAACAGTTATATGATCAGTGAAATAGTGCGTTCTCAAATTAAATTCCATGTTGTCAAGCACCTATTGGAAAACCCTTTATAAGTATACTTCCATATATGAACATATACTTCCTCTAGTCGCTCTTAGAACATGGCCTTGTTCGTCTGTATCATCCGTCTGTACACACCAACAGAAGAAATCACCGAATTTGCCGTAACCGTGTTTAGAGGTTACCACAATTCCATTGGATGTCATCACATCCAATGTAGAAGTTTTCACAATAGCATTAAAAGTAATCAAAACCGATTATAGGCTGCTTCGACCGAATTCCATTGTGGGGACGTGATTCAGTCATTACCAGGGTTAGTATTTCGTTTCCGTTGGTTCAAGCCTCCGACAGAGGTAAAAAATTTATTATTATTGGAGGCACCGTTTCCGAGTTATAGCCATTTTTTTATTTTAGCGATTTTCTTATTTTGGCGATTTTTTTAACAAAAATTCTTCGATACGAATTGGACCAGTTTTGAAAACCCCGTAGAAACGTGCAAGAAATGGTTATTTTTTCGATTTCCGAGATATAGAAATCCGTTTCCGAGATATATAAATTTTTTCTAAGCTTTTCATATTTTCCATCAAAAATGGGGAAGGTTTGCCCTGGGTAACCCATTACCCATCGTCGTCCCTGAGGGTAATGGGGAATCGTGATGAGTAATTCCCCATTGTTGTAGGTAGCTACCCATTATTCTCACCATTACCCTCTGGGTAATGGGTAATCGCTATGGGTAATTCCACATTTTTGAGGGTAGCTACCCATTATTTTCCCCATTCCCGCTGGGTAATAGGTAAACGTTCATTACACATTTCCCACAACGATGTGTATAGGTTACACATTGGGGGTAAATACGAACTCTGGCCATGATAACCTCACCTCGGTTGTGGCAACTGCAATTCGGTGGCAACTTCTGGCATTGCGAAATATCTTATCCCTCATAAAGAATTTATGCTTCACAAGAATTATCACTACAATTTTCTCAATCTCAATTTGACTTAATACATTTTCATAGCTTATAGCTACTTCAATTATGACAAATGTTATTATCACAGCTGACTAAGCACTGGCCATAATAATAAGTACATACCTCAGAACTTTGGAGGAAAAAAAACTGTGCATTGCTTTATTAGAGGCCTACACACAAACACACCAGTTATTAATTTAATAATACGCTGTACGTGATTTGACAACCATTTCACACCTCTAAACCACATTTTTTCTCTTCCACACACAATCCGACTTAGGAGTCCTGCCACCAATACCACCATCAATCTAAATTGTTTCATGCGCATACCAATCGAAAGCATAAGTATACTATTCTCCGTGTTTGACAGTGTGTGCCGGTTCCATGTTGTTCCATGTGTGCAGTGCACCACATATCTATAGACAGTGATTAGAACAAGAGTCCAGCCACTATTGTAATAGTAGTGGTAAATACCTCGCTAACCCAATTGTATGGCTTCGGTTACTTTGGAACACGTTTAGACACACATGTTAACTAGGGCTGTTTTAATTTTATTTTATTTGGGCTGTTTTATATTTATTTTTGACTTTAGATCTTTAACCTAGATTAAATTTGGACCGATTCGATAACGATACGTGATACAGGAAATTGACCAAACTTTCAAAGTCGTTGTCAATAGGGAAAAGTATACAAATCCTAATTGTGCTGTAGATTTCCACGAAATTTTAAAAACTAATTGAGTTTGATCATGGCATAGGTTAGATTCGGTTACAATGGTAGCTTGCATATCAGACCCACTTAGACTTTATTATCCATTGTGATACCACAGAAGCAGTAGAAATAATATGAGATTTTCCTAGTTTCTACCGTAGGATCAGTTGGATTGCTTTAAAATTTCAGGTGTTAGCGGTTGTTAACATCGGCCAGAGTTGTGCACTTTCCATAGAAATGTGAACCTAGCGTAGCTTGCCACCTTCTGGATAGGGCAAAGACACAGAAAGTGCTTTATTGACTCATTCGTTACCACAGTTTCTGCAAAAGTCTTGCCTCAACACTTTCAGTATCTCTGCGTGCCGTCAGTGACCCATCATGACAGACACGATAAATGAGATGTCCGGTCACGATAACGACAGCAGGGCTGTGTGCGTTTCAACTTTAGATGGGCCACATGGGCTCGGAATGTCCGATGGGCTCGGAATGTTCAATAAGGGCACAAATTCTCAAGAAGAGCACGCAAGTTGCTACACGCTGAAAAGATGTAGATTTGGATGCAAATATAACGTGTTTGTAGCTTGTCGCAAATATAGAATAGATACTTGTGTCCAACGACATTGCCTTTGTTATTCAATATAATATGCTTGAGACAGAATGGTTAATACAGCGACGATATGTATTTGTTACCCAAAAGTGGCGTTGTTTGTCAAAAGCGTCTGAATCGTAGAGTAATTGGGTTTAGAGTTCTGACATTTCCATTCACACTATTCGTGGTACGGTCGGTGCGATAGAGGGTTATTTGACGTAAATTCGCTTACAGCAGGTGGAATTACAAAAATTGTTGACTTAAATTTTTCATGTCGTTTTGATGAAAAACTGTGAAATTTAACCGTATTTTGGAATTTTAGGTATCGTTTTTGTTAGTATATCTTTGTGATATATTTACACCAAAAATTTAACGCACAAAACGAAATGCCGTTACTGTTTTATTGTAGGTTGGTTTGAGCCATTGCCTCTATCTGGTATTATTAAAGCAATACTTTCCAACATGCAACGTCCATATGCAACGCACGAAACTTTGTAAATTTACTGAGTGAAATAGCTTCTCTATACGTCATTTCTCTGTGGTCTGAATACGGAAACGTGATAACAGCACATGGTAAATTCATGAAAAAATGTTTGCAAACGTATGCATGGTTCCGCAGTATGCGTGTAGAGTCACGCCCAAATGTTCTGGCTCCCCTGTAACATTTAAGGTAGTTCACAGTCTGTCAAGTTAATCTGATTTGCTCTCCATTGGTATGTCCCGGTGGCCCGCCACACAAATCGTGTGAATAATATACTGTTAAACCATCTCATTAACAGACCTTCGAAAGTCGAAGACAGTGGAGGGAAGTTCTTGAATTCTGGAAGATAGATTCCAGGAACTTAATGTCGGCTTGAATATTCGAGATAATTTTGATTACGACAGAACGTTACTTCTCAGCCATTGCGTTACTTTCTTACTATCCAAGATTTCTGCCTGGTAAACAACAACACCGATCAGGCAATCTCTACGCAATGCATTACCCTATGTCCTTAGATAAGGCATCAACCCTATTTAATCGTCAAGTTGTGAACCACCTATAGGGAAGTTCACGAATCTCTTATCTCCAGGGATGCGACCGTTCTATTCTGACCTATCTATATCTATACTAATTCCAGTTGGAAATTTCCTAAAGGCATCATCAGTGACTAACAAGTGGCATGTCAGAGTCCCTGCTAACTTGCCGACCCGCTCCCATACAAAAAACGTCATGACATTTTCATACATTTCGTAAAAAAATAAGCAGGAATTTTCCGTAGTTTGTCACTAATGGCGATTACCTTATGACATGTACACAAGTGGTCACATACCATCCATACGCTGAAATTTATTTATTTATCAGGTGGATTTCAGCACGGCAGTTAACCCGACCAAAATGCCATACAGCATTATCGGTCTAACTACTACCATATATGACCAACGAACTATACGCGAGTTCAGACCCCAGCTTTTTCCCATTCCCTTTCACAAGTAACGGGTTTTTAAATCAGAGCGCTGTGAAAGTACGTTCGATGCCATTATTTATGGAACTCGATTTCGTTTGCATGGCCACCATGGGCACGCTTACAGAAGTCCAGACGCTGAACTCAATTTTCGACGGTTTTCAAGCTAAATCGGCCGATACTGCTGCAATTTCACGTTTGATATTCGTACGAAGTTCATCAATCGTCGCTGCACGCAAAGAAAAAAAACGTTTATTGCTCGGTTGCTACAACAATACTTTGATTGATTTGCATTAATTTATTAATCGCAACCATTTATGTAGTTCTCCCAAATAAACTCATATATCGCAAATGTGTATCATGTTGTTGCAAACGAGATCTCGTTTGCATTAAACGAGTACAAAATTACATTTGTCGCAAGTTAAAAACCGTTTGCGATAACTGAAATTGGCCATTTTTCTAATGAGTACGAAGAACCTAAATTTCTCTCTTTTTGTCGACTGTATACACAGTCCACTCGTTTGACATATAACACTCACGCATACACATAAAAGGCTTTTGCCTTGTCAATATATCTTGGATTAGTTGTTATTTTAATGCAAGTCGAGACGGACGTGTTCGTAGACACTGAAAAGATAGACAAAAATTCCAACTTTTTTTAAAACAAACTTTATGGGTAAAACCAAAATCATAAAAGTTGGAAATTTACACAAAAAAGATTTTTTGGAAGCCATAAATATAAATTTTAATGTATAAGTAATGTACTGAATAGAGTAACTACAACTCGGTTGCTGTAACTACAACTCGGTTGCTGTAACCGAAAGAACAGTTGGTGGAACCGTTTTTCGTTTATCACAAACGTTTTTCAGCTTTAATTTTTCATAACTCGTTTACTGCAAACGTTTTTCAGTTCTCGCAAACGCTTTTTTCGTTAGGATCAACTACAACTCGGTTGCTGTAACCGAGGGAACAGTTGGCGGAACCGTTTTTCGTTTCTCGCAAACGTTTTTTTCAGCTTATGTTTTTCATAACTTGTTTGCTGCAACCATTTTTCGGTTCTCCCAAACGAAATGATATGTATGACTTAACAGAAGTTCGTTTTTCCCAACTACAGTGCCCAAACGAACTTCAGTTATCTGAGATTTCGTTTGGGAGGAACGAGTTTTTTCTTTCCGTGTGGCTTGTTGGCATCGACCATAGACTTGACGCAGCCCCACAGGAAATAATCGAACGGCGTCAAATCGACTGGGCCATTTCGTGAGCTAACACGTTCACCCAACTTGGTTTCCAATAAATTGATTGTGGCATTCGCTGTGTGGCTTGTGGCGCCGTCCTGTTGGAACCACATGTCCTCCAAGCCCATATTCCCCAATTGGGGCCAAAAATATTCGGCTATCATTGAACGGTAGCGATTCGCATTCACAGTAATGTGCCGGTCTAGATCATCACGGAAGAAGTACGGCCCAATGACGCCGCCGGCCCATAAGCCGCAACCAAACCGTAATTTTTTCGGGATGCAATGATAACTCATTGATTACGTGTGGATTGCTGTCTGACCAATAATGCATATTTTGCTTATTGACGAAGCCATTCATCCAGAAATGAGCCTCATCGCTGAAGATGATTTTCCGATGAAAATCCGAATCATTTTCAAGTTGTTGCTCAGCCCAATTCACGAACATACGACGCTTATGGTGGTCAAGCGGCTTCAGTTCTTGCGTCAATTTGATCTTGTAAGGATGTAGGCCAAGATCTTTTCGCAAAATTCGCCACAACGACATCACATGCCCAACGCTTGAGAACGACGTGTGAGAGACACATTTGGGCTTTCTTGAACTGAAGCCTCAGCGGCCGCAATATTCGCGACACTACGGGCACTTCTTTGTCTCACTGGCACGGGAACATTTTGTACTGTGCCCGTGTGTTCAAATTTTTCCACCAGACGGTCAATTGTTGATCTGGTAGGACGATTATGACGACCATAAATTGGACGTAGCGCTCTTAAAGTTGAGGCCACTGACTCCAAATTTCGGTAGTAAATTTTAATAATTTCGACTCGTTGTTGGCTCGTATAACTTTCCATGATGAAATGGCAAATCTTATTGAAGAGAAATGTCAAAAGCTGAAAACCCCTTTATATACCTTTCAGAAAAATGAATATAATAATACCCCTAAGGAAGCAGCGGTTAGTTCAGTATATCTTCTGCCGAAAATAACCACTTCTGTCTTAGTTGGATTCACCTCAATACTAGTACTATTATTTGAAGCCCATCTCCGTTACAAGTATTCTAACCGTTATTGCCACGTCATATGCGTAGGAAGACTCCATAGAGCGAGTCCATAATAGAGGAGGCGTTTCTCTGCTGACAAAACTGTGGAGGTCTTTTGATACAAAACTATCAAAAATACGTTTCTCTGTAAGAAGGTTGTGGGCAAACAATATGATGCTGCTGCCAACCAGAGCCGTGAGTATTATAGCGACTGGATTTGTATTGGTAAGGGCTCCCTACCATAGTACATTCTGGGTTTGCCTCCCACCACCCTAAAATATAGACAAAGAAAATACACAAGAATTATAATAAACGGCCCCACTTCCCGGGGACTTAGAAGCGCAGTGGGAGCACATCCCCCATTGTTTGGAAACCGCTGCAAAGACTGAACTTGGCTATCAAAAACCG
Source organism: Phaonia tiefii (assembly GCA_963931995.1). Taxonomy (NCBI): domain Eukaryota; kingdom Metazoa; phylum Arthropoda; class Insecta; order Diptera; family Muscidae; genus Phaonia; species Phaonia tiefii. Next base: position 177,391,431 of record OZ008367.1, on the reverse strand, counting down.
ACCACGAATGTCAACAACCAAGAATGTCGCATTGCAACTGATGAAAAAGGCGCTGCACGGATGGCAACGAAACAGTCAGTTACAACGCGTCCAGCGAATGAACGGTACAAGCGGCCGAGAAGAGAGGAAAACCAACTATTTAGGAGAAAACAATGGCAGTGCGAGCAGGGCTAAAGAGGGAAAATACCGAAATGCACAGGGTGAATAATATATCCCGAAAATTATTCTAGACGGTAAGAAGATTGAATATCGGGCTGCCCTCTTGCAAAGACGATAATGGGAATATGGTGACAGATAACCAGTGTGTGCTTAGAATGCAGGGAGACCGCTTTTCAGCACCACTCTACTCAGATTCTTCCCCTGACGATCAGGAGGTAATGATAGTGGAAGATAGTGTAGACCAGCCAAGTCAACGACTGACCAAATATTCATGTCACGCCATATCCTGGAAAAGGCCCACGAAACTCAAATCGATACATACCATCTTTTTGTCGATTACAATACCGCTTTCCATAGCCCCATATGGGTAAAATTATACGAAGCTATGTCTCAACTTGGGATTCCGGGAAAACGGCTGCGACTCTGTAGAATGATGCTGACCAACACTAAATCCTAAGACCTCACCGAACCAATCGTTTAATCTCTTCAACATCTGAATAGAGATAGTAATGAGAAAAGCTGCAGTAAATATGAACAAGGCCATCAACACGAGAAGCCATAGAGAGCTTGGTAGAGAGCTTGGTATTCCTGCAAAACTCATACGTCTTTGCAGAACGACCTTGGCGAACACTAAATCCGCAGCGAAAATTGGTAAGCATCTTATCGTACCTTTCGAAACTAAGCGAGGCCTCAGGCAAGGCGACACCCTATCGTGCGATCTCTTTAACATCTTAATGGAGACCATTATGAGAAAAGTTGCAGTCAACAGGAATAAAACCATCAGCAGCAAAAGTCACATGTTTCTCGCGTATGCTGATGGTATATATATCTTTGGGCGCACAGTTAGAGAAGTTACTGCGGTGTTTTCGAGAATTGGGAAGGAGTCAGCAAAAGTGAGTCTGGCAGTAAATATGGACAAGACAAAATTAATGATTTCGTGGTGAACGGCCTCCACGCGGTTAGACCAAAGCGTGAACGTTGATAACCGCTATAATTTCGAGGTGGTGGACGAATTTTTATACCTCGGATCTGCCGTAAACAGAAACAGCAACGTCAGCCTTGAGATCAGGCGGAGAATTCTGCTGGAGAATAGATGTTATTTTGGACTAAGCAAGCACTTTGGAGATAAAACCTTCTCTAAAGTAACAAACGTCCAGCTATACCAGGCTCACATCTTGCTTGCTTTCTGGCACAGAATCGTGGGTCTTAGCAAGCAGACGACACATCTCTAGGAGTCGTCGAGAGAAAAATAATTAAAATAAAAATAATAAAAAAAATTTATGGTCCTATAGTGCACAACGGCGAGTATGGGCGACGCATGAACTATGTGCTGCTGTATGAGCTATATTCCGACATTGACATAGTTAAGCGGATCAAAATATAGGGATTGCGCTGGCTAGGCAATGCCAGTAGAATGGATGAAGAAGAACCAGCACGAAGGATTTTCGGAACCGAACTCGAAGGAAGACGAAAAATTTGAAGACCGTGACTCCGCTGGAGAGATAATGTTGACGAATCCCTGCGTGCACTTGGTATTACCAACTGGTGAGATAAGGCAAAATATCGAACCGGTTGACAAAATCTGTTATCTTCGTTTTGTAAGATCCCCGACCTTTGTTCGAGACCGAAAAAGTAAGTGAACTGGACACTTTACGAAACTACATTAAAATTAATCTATTTGGAAGAATTAAAATTTTTTAATTATTTGTTTATGTTTAGCATGCATGCTTATTGATACACGCTGAAAAATAAAGGCCTCTCTAAGATATTTTTCCAAACATATATTGCAGGAACCATGTATATGTTTGGAACACACTTCAAACATTCATATGTTTGCAAGTCCCAAACTTACTTGTATTTAAATGCAAACAGTATCATGTTTTCGGACACACATGTACGCTTTTACGTGGAAACATATGCGTTCTTCATCCCCAACATCCATATGTGGAAGCATTCGGGTGCTTCCCACAAACTTGCATATACTTACGTGGAAACATATACGAATTTCCTCCCAAATATAATAATATTTAGAAACGAATTATTCTTCTAATTATTCTGCTGCTCTTTTGCTTCTCCTTTCCTTGTTGTCGCTCACGTCTTTGTTTTCAGAAGGTTTCAACTATGCGTTGGATATCAGAATTGCGTTTCCACACAAACAATAAATATACTTATGTACAAATCCAGTTCATGCAAGCCAAGCGTGTATTAACTACATGTGTTTTTTCTATTATATCTCACAAATGGTCCACCATCCCCATTTTCTAAGTAAAGGCTCGGGCAGACAAAGGGCTCTTTCCAGTTTGTTTCCTCAAAATCGTTTCTCACTCCGGTAGCACAGATATATACTAAACACATACTCAAAAACCAAAGCAACATCTCAAACCATTTAACCGTCCGAGCCTTCGTTTATTCTTTTTTCACTGATCAAGCGCTTTAGATATCCTCTGTCTGATGAATCATTGACGACTGAATACATGAAACTAAAACGCAATACATCAGGCAGAATAAGTTTCTTCATCTGCAATTTGCACGCAAATTGAGGAATTTTTATGACTCACTGACTGAGAGAATAGTGCATAAATACAGACACACACTTACAAGATAGACTCTCTCGTTGTCCCTCTTTTATTCTCTTGCTCCAGAGAGAGCATAGACAGTGCAACAAACACAACTGTATGTGGGTCGCAAACACATATATTATAACACATTAATCATTGTGTCTCAAACATGTTATATTGAATAGCAAGCACAATGTGTTTTGGACAAAAGTATATTATATTTGCGACAAACTCCAAACACACTTAATATTTGCATCCAAACAACAACAAAAGACAGAATTTTCAGCGTGTAAGATGTTTCTTCGACAGATATACATTGATTTATATTCCATAAATTTTAGAGAATTGTGCAAAATTTCAAATTTTAGGTATTTGGAATCATAATACTCGCTCTCAAATATCGCGAAAACAAGCACCAACCTAGAGCAACCGTTTGCTCCACTCGATGCAGGGTACTCGAATTAGGAATTAGGTTTTGCTTTTTGGAAAGGTTCTCAATTTCTTTTTGTAGAACCGATTGTTTCAAGCAATCCTCAAACGCGATGCTTGTAACCAGTTTTAGAACATTACTTAGACTTGTATCTCTTCTGTTAGATTATACAAACCGATACTGAAACTTGGATTTAGAAACCAGTTCCAAATACCGGTTCGAAGAATCGGTGTAAGAAACAAAATCGAGTTGAGTAACTGTACCACTCTCAAACCTAATCACTCGTACCGGGTATCCATTACGGGTTTTGGAACCAGTTCATTCCTAAGAAACGGATTGCCAACTACGATGTTACAGAACCGGTGTACGTACATAACTTTTGTTTTAATTCATATTTTGAATTGTTTATGATTTGTAATAAATGACATTTGGAAATTTTTCGTCAAAGTTGTGTACCTTTGGCTACCATCTTGTCTTGAAGCCGTCAATATGCTGTTGCGTGTTTTTCCGAATTAAAAGCGTAAAAACTAAAGGACCCTTGTACCCGATAGGAATATTTTTAAAATCAGCATCATTTTTTTGGGGAAAAATATTCAAAATTTACAAGTTTTCAAATCCATAGTAGGGAAGCCTATTTTTGCTGGATTCTTGTCAAACTTGTACCACATTTCAAGAAGGTTACACTAAAGAAATTTTCAACATTTCTTTAAAGTTTACAGAATAATATTTAGTTTTATTTAAAAAGTTTATCTTTCTATACTCGAGCCATTTTCGTACGTTAATCAACATCCAGTTGCATTTATCGTTATGGGCTCAGTCCTTCATATTTGCGCACATCAGTTTCAGATGTAAATGCAAGAACTCAGCTGGGAAAGGACTGAAATTCCATTTTACAAAAATTATAACAACCCTAATTCTCTCACCAACACATAAACACACAAACAAAACAAAACATAATCGGCAAAAGAAGTGTCGTTGGACCTAGTGATTTGATATGTTGGAAGCCGTATGGCTACTTCGTTTTTGTGGTCCATTCATCTGTTCTCTCTCCTTTTACTAGTTTCCGTCTATTATATAGAAGTTATATAAAGTTAAGTATTGCAATTGTAACAGCCTGATATATAATTGACTAGCTTACATAGTATGTTGAAATCACAAAGCACATTTAACTGGCAGTAAAGCACGCTCCATACCAATCAGGCGGTCGTGCGCGAATAGACTCATAACCACATTGCAGTATTTGTATACCCTCACCCATAGGGATGGTGGTAAGGGAGTGGAAGGAGTCATATTAGACTAAAGGAATCTTGGGACCAAATTTGTTTGGGGACTTTTTAAGACTCTTCAGCGATGCCCGTATCTCTGTTTGTGAGGCTGGTAGCCTGGCTGGTCAATCCGACAACTAAATCCGTAAATCCTTACCAACCATCTAGTGAAAAATCTTGACTCCAATAACCTTCTTAATGATCGGCAGTATGGCTGTTGGGGTTCCTTTCGGAACAGTGGAGTCGATCCATCCACAGGCTTGGTGACAGTAAGGTAGTGGCTCTTGATATTTCCAAGGCCTTTGACAGAGTATGGCACGACGCACTCTTGTCAAAGCTCGCAGAGATCGCACTATACGAGTTGTTGTAGTTGGGATTTCATCCGACGAACATAAATTGGCTGCAGGTGTACCACAGGGCTCTGTTTTTCCTTCTCTTTTTCTTATTTTCATTGGCGATCTCCTGGGTCAGACTGCGAATCCAATCTACTCTTTTGCGCATGACAGTAATCTCTGTCCTTCTTATTCATTAGACCGTAGGCCAAGTCTTCAAGAGATTGAAGTCAAACGCCGGACGATGAATGAAACACTCGGCCGAGATCTGGTGTCCATTGTTGAATGGGGTCGAATGAATAGAGTAGATTTTAATGCGGGTAAGACCCAGTGTTGTTTGTTGTCGCATAAGCGGATTGGTGACCCGGATGTGTCGTCATTGTCTATGGACAGTGTGGATATTGATGAATTAGACGCTCTTGATGTTCTGGGCATGAAAATACAATGTGATGTCCGTTGGGCAAAAGATGCATTCAATTGTCTGGGCTTTTTAAAGCGGTGCAAGAAATACCTCACTCCACCTGGTCTTCTCAATATCTACACCACCTAAAAAAAAAATGGTTTCCCATTATATCCCATGAAGGAATCGGGGAGAGCTTCTCACAACCAGTGAGCTGTGCGCTTTCTAGTTTTATACTCACTGATTGGGACCTACAGTTTTACACCGGTTCCGAACTGTATTTTTGAGAAGCATTATCATGGCTAAATACTCGATAGTGTCGCCGTCACTATGCGAGGCGACCGCCGTCGAAAGAATTTTAAGGTGGTCAGAGCAGAGATCGAACCCAGGATCTCAAGTACAAGAAGCGCGCATACTACCCATTGCACCCATTGCATAACACATTTCGCCAACCAGTTCAATCATTTACCTTATCTGTCCAATTGGTAGTACCAAGCGTATGGAGGGATTGGACAACCTGATTCTTTCAACGGAGTCTTGGTCTTCCTATTTTTCGTCTTCCTTCGAGTGCTGGTTCGTCTTCAGCCATTCTACTGGCATGGCGTAATAAGCGCAATTGCGTTATTTTGATCTGCTTAACTATGACAATGTCGGGATATAGCTCATACAGCTCATGGTTCATGCGTCGCCGAAACTCGCCGTTGTGTACTATAGGGCCATACATTTTTCGGAGTATTTTACTCTGGAAGACTCCTACATATGTTTCCTATGCTTGCGATAAGACCCAGGATTCTGCGCAATAAAGCAAGACAGGTAGTATGAGAGTCTGGTATAGCTGGACTTTTGTTACTCAAGAGAGGACTTTGTCTCTAAAATGCTTGCTTAGCCCAACATAACATCTATTCGCGAGCACAATTCTCCGCTCGAACTGAAGGCTGACGTTGTTTTTTGTTTACGTCAGATCCGAGTTATATGCAATATGTAATGTAATTACCAATGGACAACTTCGTCACGCCCATGTTTGTACTTATACTGGCCAATATTTTGTCTAAAGCTATTGTTTTAATTAAAATTTACATCTTCAGCACGTACATTCTTGTTCCTCGAGACCATAAAAATGATTAGCAGACAAATATCTGGTAGTCACTACAAATTCCCACAAACAAAATACATCCTACGCGCTGAAAAATCTGTCTCTTTTTATTGTTTGAATGCAAATATAAAGTGTGTTTGGAGCTTGTGGCAAATATAATATACTTGTGTCCAAACACATTGTGTTTGCTATTCAATATTACATGTTTGAGACACAATGATTGATATGTTAGAAGATATGTGTTTGCGTCCCAAATATATCTGTGTTTGTTGCACTGTTTATGCTCTCTCGAGAGCAAGAGAATAAAAGAGGGACAAAGAGAGAGTCTATCTGGCAAGTCTGTATCTGTATTTTTGCATTATTTTCTCAGTCAGTGATTCATAAACCTTCCTGAATGTGCGTGTAAATTGTAGAAGAAGTCATTGTTTCTTATTTTGACTGATGTATTGGGTTTAATTTCACGTATTCGGTCGTCAATGGTTCAAAAGCAAAAAACATATGAATGTTTGAAGTGTATTCCAAAAAACACAATATATTTGGGAAAATATGTTAGAGGGGCTGTTATTTTTCCGCGTGTAATTAAATTAGGAATTAGAAAATATTTTATGCAGCGACACTCTGCCATTAAATATTGGCGAATTTGCCACGCCCATTCGAGAAAATCAAGGTTGGTCGGCCACAAAAACTATATACCCTTTTTAATGGAACTTGGGCTAGATGGATAACTTTGGATGAGGGTATGTTTTAGTCGGTTCATCCGACTGGACTTTCGGTACTGATTTGAGTATGTGCCAATTTTGTAAACGTTTTTGGGTTCACATAAGAAATTATGTGTATAATTCGAAAAATGTTCCCTTGATATGCATTTATCTAAAATCTTGCGCTGACTCGAACTACAATTATCCGAATCGATTAACGATAATCTGAATAAGGATCGCATCGCTAACAAAAATGCTGGTGAAACAAACTGTGTTTCGACCGGACACGAAATTATGACATTTATGTTCGTTTTCATTCAAACTCAAAAGACTTAGAGAAATGTCAAAAATATTTCACACAAACTTTGAGTTTGCGATTTAAATTTGTATTACCCGACAAACCCATCGCATCTTTCTAATGACTGCCCCAAAATATTGATTGCTCGGACAACAATTTTTCAAGATTATGATCCTTGATATCCACTTTCCCATCCATCCACACAAAATATTGAGTTAGTAACAAAATTTGGAAAAATATCTAATCTATACAAGGATGTATAAATGACTAAATCTGAAAATGTAATAGTTAGTTCGTTAGTTTAAAAAGAGAGCACACTGTTAAAAAGCACTCTGATCCCTCCCATGTCCGTAGACATGCACTTAAGCCGCTGTGCGCTCTCTATTTACCCTAAAGTACTACGTCACTATACCTCTCATATGAATTCGGTGCTATTCACAAAATTCCTTAAGATATTCCAGTCTGTTCCTACACTCTGCGAAATATCGGCGCCAGCAACATATTGCAGGAATCATATAGATTTTTGCAAGCACTATTTTCGTGAATTGAAGATCTGCAGTTTTGTGTTCTTTATTGTCTGTCACATTTTTGTTTGCAACACACAAATCCAAATTTGGGTCACAAATAAATGTATTATAACTAAAGTATTCAAAAAAACGGTTTTTCAAAAATGTCGGTTTTCGGTTTCTTCTAATATTTCGATATTGGCGATACCGGTTTTCGGTTAAATCGAGGTGTTGAAACCGGTTAATAACCGGTTTCGGTTTTTATGACAAAGTGGACAACTATGCGTTTTATAAGTATAAACATTGTTTATTTTTAATTCTTCTCTTTGAATTTTGAGGTCGACTATCGAGTTCATTACCATGCAAATGTACCATGATGTATAACTGCAGGCTCCAATGACAACGTGTGAGCATATGGGATGTAATGGGAAGCTAAACCATTCAGTTTGTATATACATATACGATTGATGATCAACCGATGGTATCCATTCATGCACAGTAGTGAGGCATTTGATGATGAACTTGTCACGGAGTTCGCAACTAGTCATGCCAGTGAGTTAACTGAATTGCCTATTATTCCAACAAAAACTGTAACCTTATAAGATTGTAGTATGAATTTATCATACATTAACTAAAATTAATGAAATCGGTCATTAAATTCCCATTCAAACCATGTAAAATTTAGAATTTAGTTTCGCTTTAAAAAAAACATCGAATACACATTTTATCAAAATTATGATTTTATTGGTAAGGCCCATTATTGACATTTATGAATGAACACAAGATCCTTTGAATGGATTCCATGACTTGCATTACCGTACCTCATTCTATCTAATCAAATTTTGCAGTACATTTTCGATTGTTTGGGCCTCTATTTCGTGTTTTAAGGCCTCAAAGGACTCGGTATTCTTTGCGTAACACTTGTGTTTTACGGCGCTCCAGAGATAATAGCCTAACGGGTTCAAATCGCAGCTACGAGGAGAGGCCAACTCGCTTTCGAGTTTCGGCTGATTATGCGGTTTTCGAACACAGTGCGTAAACGATCGATTGTAACGTTGGCTGTGTAGTTTTCAATTCCCTTCACAAATTGTTCCACAAACAGCGTTGATGGGACTCTATTTCTACGGAATTAATTTCGTGGATTGCTGACAGGTTGAGTTGAAGCCTCAGAACTTTGGAAGAACATTTTTAGTATTTCCCAATATTTTGTCGATCATAAAGGTATAAATTTTATAAATTTCTAGCCTTTGACAAGTAATCTGTCACTTCATAGTTTGAAAAGACATGACTTATACTGCCATTGATCAACTAATTTCGGAAAATTACCGGCGAAATAATTCGTTGGCAAAGTTTTTTGTGTCTGTATGATGGGATCAGTAATCATACTGATCTATGAAAGAGGCTTTAGGTCTGTAATTCTGCGGCGTTATATCAGTTGTTGGAAATTCGACAAAAAACCGGTTAATCGACTTGAATTAACCGGTGTAACCGGTTCTTCGAAAACTGCAATTTTTAGAAAACTGACATACGATTAACCGGCCAGAATTCGGTTAACAGGTTTCGGTTTTGAATACACTAATTATAACCTATTACTCATTCTGTCCCAAACATGTTGCATTGAATAGCAAACACAATGTGTTTGGACATAAGAATACTATATTTGCGACAACCTACAAACACCTTATATTTTCTTCCAAACAACAAAAAAAGACAATTTCTTTAGCGTGTGCAAGACTGGTCATGTCCGGTATTATACTGTCCGATAGATACCCTGGATCTAACTTGTGTGAAATCCGGGCATTGGCACAGGAAATGCTCCATCGTCTCATCGTCCTCAATGCTTGACCTATTCTCACTATTCGCCATCATTTCAGGCTTTCACATTATCAGCAAACCTTTTGTTATCGACCCACCTGGGTCTCTCCAAACGAGAGACGTGTTCTCTATACTCACCGTTTGGAGTTTCCTTGCTTCCGTTGCCAGGCGGTTCGCACGTTCGTTGCCGACTATTCCATTATGTCCCAGAACCCAGATGATGTTGAGTCTGCCGTGTATGGAATAATCGTAGGTGGGTTTCGGTTGGCGGATTTTCAATAAATACTCCTAGACCCAATCTTTCCTCTAGCTTCGAGCCATGAGTGTAACAACGGGTCGCATTTGATGTTTTTGCCATGGTCCCATGTAGCCATGCGTCTCTAGATGGCGTTATAGTCACATAATTCGTCTTAACCGTTACCTCGGGTATTCGGGTGGGAATCACTCGCAACTTACGTCTATCCGGAGAAAGCCTCCACTATCCTTTAATATTTCGACTTAAGATCCCTGTCGACCCATTCGCCTATTGCCAGTAGTCGTTTAGCCGCAAGGGCGGCATCGTATTTGACCCTAATCTCGATTGGCTGGATACATAAAATAGTCTCTTCCTTAATTTTCTTAATTCTTAATTCAAATATCGTCGTTTTCGGGATATACAATTTTCGGGATAGTCGTTTTCGGGATATACTATTTTGAATAATTCAGAAAAATTCAAAATTTCTGAAATTTTCAATTTTGAAATTGCAACAACAACAACTTCAGGAATGTTACTTTTATTTTTTATGGAGTTTTATATATCGACATAACCTTTCGATATATGAACCAAAGGTCAAAATCCCTGACACACTTTGTCACACTTCTCGTGGCGTGACCCATATCCAGTTTTGTACGTAATTAAATAGAATAAATAAATATTTAATAGTGTCAATGAATATCAAGATGAAAACTTTGATACGAGGGCGGAGCCAAAAGTCCGTGACTTTTCGGACTTCCCTCGTAGTTATAGGAAATACAGCACTGCTCCCATCCAGTATCACCAATTAATAGACTACTGTGAAATTTTGAGCAAGTTCCGCCATTTACTCTGCGTTTAACAGTTGTTCAAAACATACAACCTCTTGGATTTTTTTTTTTAAATGGAAAAAGTGAATTTCTTGTTCTCATTAAACCTTATGTTTTGCGAAAAAAAAACCGTCAATCAAACCTAGGAAAAGCTTGATAAAGACTATGGGGTGCATTTCAGTGGTAAAAAAAAGTGGTTTCCTGACATTCGTTGTGGTCAAATGACCTTGAACGTTCTGGACGCTCAATTGAGGTCAATACACTCGAAAATGTCGAAATAGTCCACGATATGGTGTTGGCCGATCGAAGAGTAAAAATGCGTGAGATTGTTGATGCCATAGGCATTTCATATGGCAGTGTGGATTCGATTTTAAAAGATTAGTTGGGTTTAAGAAAGCTGTCTGCGAGATGGGTGCCGCGTTTGCTCTCAATTGACCATAAACGCACGGGTATACACGTGTGTATTCTCAATGGCAAAATTCCATGGATTGGGCTACGAATTGATTCCTCATACTCCATATTCTCCGGATTTAGCCCTCAGTAACTAAACCTAAATATATGGCTCGACGGATAGAGATTTAGCTCCAACGATAAAATTATTGATCAAACAAATGCCTATTTTATGGACCTCGAAAAATCCTATTTTTTTGGAAGGGATACAAAAATTGGAGATACGTTGGACTAAATGTATTGAGCTAAAAGGAGATTATGTTGAAAAATAATTTTTTTTTTTGCAAACAAAACTGTGTTTCATTCAAAAAGTCACGAACTTATCGATCCGCCCTCGTAAGTGTATGACCCATTGTTGTTAACTCTATCCTTAAGCGGACCCATAAATTTATCATAAGCTTTGTCAATCAATTTATACATTACGAATCGAACACAAATATCGAATTAATTTTACTATTAGGTCTCGAATAAAAATCATACAACATTTGATAAGTGTATGGTGGTCAGTGTGTAGGCCATTGACACATTCGATGCAAATCGATAATAATTCTCGATTGCTTCCATTCGAGCAATTTTCAAATGCATACGCATAGTACGTGTTCATGTCAAACTTGGCATCATATTTGGCGTTTGATGAGTGAAATACGATGGTGCGTCCGTCTTTTGCCCATACCGATAACTGTGTATGGGTATATATATGTATGAGTACTCAAACGCAGAACCCCACACATTCATAAAAATTCTACATTTAAAGGAACAGCGTTGCGAGTGTGTCGAAGGAGCCGTCTTGAGGGCTTACACGTGCTGCCAATCAACCTCGTGGTGTGGTGGTGACATGGAATGACGCTAAATGACAATAGTTTTAATTTGGCTTAAAATGCCTATTTTCTGGTCATTTTGATTGGTTATTAGATTTGTGTACATTGAGTCGTCTTTTAGTTTTATGTTTTCTGGTTTTTAACTTCGTTTTTTTCACGCTTTTCATTCATTTTGTTGCCCCCCAAATCAATGATGGTGACGGTGATTGTGGCGGTGGTTGTGACGGCGTTTGTGACGGTGACGGTAATTGGTGGCGATGATCTGGTATGTTAGTCACGTTTCAATTTTAGTGCATGTTCTTTGGTTTGGTATGTGGTTTATAGCCATTTTTATATTTTGTTACCGGCTATAATTGCACGAGCAGTGTTGGCCGATTCTCTGTGTTGAAATACTATGATAATGTGTCTGTATGCTTGACATGTGTTAGATGCCATTTAGTGTCATTTATCTGGGAACTTTGTTAATACTAATAGAATTTACATTTTCGATAACTAGAATCATGTGACAAGTGAACAGGTAAACATATCGGCAAACTAAATTTACTAGAGTAGCAAATTGTTTTCTGAAGTCTTTCAAATGCTCGTCAAAAACGTGTTGCTTTCCTATGTAAAATATTGTACTAATTTATCTGACTGTTAGACTCGTAAAAAGTCAAAATGTACATATCAACTCGGTAATTGTTAGCAAATTCAACAGCAAATTCAATTCCATGGCACGATTTTAGAAAGTGAAAACTTGAAAACATGTTCAAAGTCATATGATTGAAATCCATTCTAATTATCCGTTTTCTAAGACAACCAGCTTTCAAAATCGGGTCTTGAAAATGGTTCCTAATAATAGGTATTGTATTTACACCTCAAGCACATTCTTTTGGACAGGTTGAAGTACATGGGCGCTGTTTCTCACTTTTATTATGAATTATATTTCGAGTTTGACCCACCATCTCACCATAAAATCATTCAAAAAAAGGTGGATATTTTATATAGGGTGGGCCAAATGTCACCATGTGGTTTAAAAATGTAATAACTTTTTCTTTTATATAATTATTTTATTTATAATTTATATAAATAAAACCTGGAGAATAAAAATCACATGATGTTTCAGGGGACACCTGTTTGGAATGAAGTTCCTTTCACTATATATTATGGAGTAGTTAGTTCCAACACGCCTAAGGAGCCGGTTGAAAAATACGATAATTTAAATGGATCTTTAAGAAAATATATTTTTTGTAAACTAATAAACATTTTTTTTAGAAAAAATTCAGAAAAAATATCGCAAGCAAAACACACTAGAAAACATTTGCACACAACTTCTTTCCATGTCCAGAGAACCTTCGGTCCCAATTAGAAATGATTTTTGTTGTTGTCTAAAAGACAACACAATGTTTAGAGGCAATTGTTATTGCCTGTTGTTTCGTCGTGCTCTACGTTCATCAGGGATGATTTTTTATTTATTCGCCCGTTTTATTGGTACTTTTTTATTTCATTGTTCAAGCTCAAGACCATAATATATATAGTTTAGGTCGTTTTTGTAAGAATATATATTATATTTTCCCGAAAGGTAATTATTTAAAGAGAGGTACTTCTTTTATTCAAAGCTAATGTTTTTTTTAAGAAAATATACCATTTCTAAGCGGAAGCACTTTTTGTAAGAAAAAGCCGTAAGGGATTGCATTTTTTTTACAAAGAAATTGTACTTTTTTAAGAACAGCTACCTTCAAGAAAAGGACTTTTTGTAAGAAAATGTATTTTTTTAAGAGACGGTATTGTTTGCAGAAATGGTTTTTTTAAGAAATGGGATTTTTTTTTTAGAATTGCTTTTTTTTCAAGAATGGGTATATTTATAAGAGCAGGTACTTATCTCAACAAAAGTTATTTTGTTTCACAAAAAAGGTACTCTTTGAAGAAAAGGTATTTTTTAAGAAAAGGCAATTTGTTGTAAGAAAATATACCTTTTTTAAAAAAGATACTTATCTCAAAAAAAAATTTAAAGAAAAGTTACTTTTTGTAAGAAAGCCAAAGGTACTTCTGTAAGATAAGGTATTTTTTGTTCAGAAAAAGTATTTTGTTTAAGAATATGAATAGGTTTTTCTGAGAAAATTTACTTTTTTTAAGAAAAATTTACTTTTTATTGGGTTCAAAACTACAATATATACTAAATATTGGTTACAGGCTCCACCTAGAAAACTTCCCATGAAACAAGCAATTTTCAAACATATGTGAGACATCTAGTTAGTCTAGACACAAATCAAAGCAAAAGTATACAATATACTTGATAATACTGGGTTGTGGCATAATAGTGTTAAAAAAAAAGTTGTTTAATTTTTTTGTCATTTACCCATATCCCGCAACGTGTGATAAGGAACATGTTCCAATAACGTAGAGATTCACAACTGAACCTGAATACTCGTAACATAATTTTATTATTTAAATCAGAGTTCAATTATTTGAACGCAAAGATCATATCGTCGAGATTTTAACATCAGAATTTCGCCCTCTGAAGCAATGATTCGTTTATTATTAGTTAATCGTCACCAACAACATGGCACCGCACAGTGGTGCTTCAGCGGTAAAAATACAATTTTTCGAACATCTAATTCTTATATATACACTCCGGTTCACTTATTTAAAGGCAGTAAAAATTCCATATTCAACAGCCTGTATCTTTTGCAATTTGTAACCGATTGCAGAATTTTCAAATAAAAATGGAAGATAGACATCTTGAAAATCATGACAATAGTGGTTTCTTAACTAAAGAACTTTTTTTGAGCAATTTATAAAAAAAGTCCAAAAATGTGTTTTTTTTTGGTTCAATTGAATAAAGGCACTTTATTAATTTTTTATTATTTTTAAAGTAAGCGATGAGTTTTTGTAGGGAGCGTTAAACTTAATCATTTTACGAGTCAAAATGGCAAAACAAAAAATTTTAAATCTATCGGAAATAACTAAAATCGATGTTTACCGCTCTGAAGGATATTTTAACTGCGCAATAGCTTAAAAAACTGGACAGAGCCCAACAGTTGTCGACAATTACATCAAGGACGCCGAGGGGTATGGAAAAAATTTTAAAGAAACGGTTTCATTGTCTTGATCTACGTATGAGGAAAGAAAAATCATCAGAATTACTTCAATAAGAGCGCTACAAAAGTTTATTTTTATATAAAACAAAACCGGTTTTAGATACCAATGAAATTCTTTATTCCTGTGAAAGTACGTTCAATGCCATTATGTATGGAAGTCGATTTCTTTTGCATGGCCACCACAGGCACGCTCGCAGCCGTCCAGACGCTGAACCCCATTTTCGACGGTTTGTAAGCATAAATCGGCCGATACTGCTGCAATTTCACGTTCGATATTCGTATGAAGTTCATCAATAGTCGCTGTCTTGTTGGCATAGACCTTAGACTTGACGTAGCCCCATAGGAAATAATCTAAAGGCGTCAAATCGCACGACCGAGGCGGCCAGTCGACGACAATCGGCTGTGTGGCCAATGACGCCCGCCGGCCCATAAACCGCACCAAACCGTATTTTTTTCGGGATGCAATGATGACTCATGGATTACGTGTGGATTGCTGTCTGACCAATAACGCATATTTTGCATATTGATGAAGCCATTCAGCCAGAAATGAGCCTCGTCGCTGAAGATGATTTTCCGATGAAAATTCGAATCATTTTCAAGTTGTTGCTCAGCCCAATTCATGGACATACGACGCTTATGGTGGTCAAGCGGCTTCAGTTCTTGTGAGAGACACATTTGGGCTTTCTTGAACTGAAGCCTCAGCGGCAGCAATATTCTCGACACTACGGGCACTTCTTTGTCTCATTGGCACGGTAACATTTTGTACTGTGCCTGTGGATTCAAATTTTTCCACTAGACGCTCAATTGTTGATCTAGTAGGACGATTATGACGACCATAAATTGGACGTAGCGCTCTTAAAGTTGAGGCCACTGACTCCAAATTTCGGTAGTAAATTCTAATAATTTCTGCTCGTTGTTGGCTCGTATATATTTCCATGATGGAATGGCAAACCTTACTGAAGAGAAATGTCAAAAGAGCGGGGAAAAATATGGCGTCGATTGCTGTCCCTATCGATTTACTTTTGTAGCGTCTCTGTTGAAAAACCCTTTATATAAAATCGGTGGGTTAAAAAAATACGGGATTTTTTTTTTAAATCTAACCTCACTTCACAAGCTGTTCTCATCTGGTTTGTGGTTTACCTAACATGACAACAAAAAAGGCGAATGAGCTTTCAGTCCTCGTAACAACAACAGTGTACTATGTTGTCCAATCCATTGAGAGCTCTTACAAAAGGCAAAAGTTAAGCAATTTAACAGCCTCTTTTAAGAGCTTCCTGCAACCATTTATAGTTTTTTGGAATCAGCTTTAATTTTGTGGGCCATAAAAGTGCTCTCTCTCGACCCAGAGTCGACAGTGAAATGATAATGTTACATTCTGCAGACCATTTACTACCATTATTTTCGAAAGTCTGCCGACCATTATCAAAAGGACCTAAAAAAGGAATATTATTAATTTCAGTTAGTCTGAAAAGCATTTCAATATTATGATATGTTTCCAGTATATCAGGTACAATACACAACATTATTAGACGATTCACACTTGTTACTTTTGCCTTTTGTCCTATATTTCCACCTTTTGAATAGACTTTTCTCCTCATCGTTGGGAAAGAGGATTCAAAATCCTCTAAAATATAAATATAGCAGCAACAATACTGTTCTTTAGTGTTTAATCCTCTAGTTTTTTTCAACGATAGGAGATCTTCATAATTCGGCATCTCTGGCAAAAACTGTTTAAAAACATTTCGATTATAGTCCGTTAGAGTTAATCTATAAGTAACACTGACACTTAGAGGGAATTTGATATCAGATAATGAGAGTGTCGTCTCGAGCGTAATATGTGAAAGACTAAAGCCGTTTGTTGCAGACCTGATCGGACATTATAAGTGTGGCTTTAAGACTGGAGAGTCAACTATCGGCCAGATATTCACATTACGACAAATCCTGGAAAAACCCCACGGTAAACAAATTGACACCAACAACCTCTTTACAGATTATAAGGCTGCCTTTGATAGCCCGATTCAGGGAAAACTGTACCAAGCCATGTCGGAGCTTGGTAGTCCTGCTAAGCTAACACGCCTTTGTAGAATAACACTGACAGACACGAAATCAACAGTACAGTAATGAAACCCTATCGTGAGGTTCTTTAACATGTTAATTGCGATCATCATGAGAAAAGCTGCAGTCAACACGAATATAACTATCAGCAGCAAAAGTCACATGCTGCTCGCGTATGCTGATGATTTAGACGTCATTGGGCAAAATCTGCGACAAGTTTCTGCTGTATTTTCAAGAAATGAGAAGGCATAAAAGAGGACAAGGCATAATTAATTGTTTCGGCAAGCAGAACATCAACCCGATTGGATGAAAGGCTGGACGTTGATTACCGTTATAATGTCGAGGTAGTGGACGAATCTATTTAGCTCGAATTTGCCGTGAACAGAGAATTGTGCTTGCAAACAGATGTTAAGTCGGGCTAAGCAAGCATTTCCGAGATAAGACCCTTCCCTCGAGGAACGAAAATCCAACTATACCTGACTCATACAGCCTATCTTGCTTTGTGGCGCAGAATCCTGGGTCATATCACATGCTAATGAAACATCAATGCTCCAAAAATATATGGTCCTGCAATAGAAAATGGCGTGTATGTATGACGGACGAACCACGAGCTGTATAGTCTGTATCGCGACATCGACGTAGTTATGCATATCAAAATAGCGCATTTACGCTTGCTAGGCCATGCCAGTAAAATGGATCAGAATGAACCAGTGCGAAATATATGCGAAGACGAACTCGAAGGGCATCGAAAAAATGACGATCAAGACTTCGCTGGAAGGATAATGCCTGCGAGAGACTGGTGTTACCAACTGGAGGAGAACAACTGAAGATCGAGCCGGTTAGAGAAACGTGTTATCCTGATTTTGTGAGGCCTATGTAAGTGACTACGTAAGGCCTATGCAATGACTACACGCAGAAAAATCTGTTTGGATTAAAATATAACATGTGTTTGGAGCTTGTCATAAATATAATATACTTGTGCCCAAACGCATTGTGTTTGCGATTCAATATTACATATTTACGACACAATGATTAATATGTTATAACATATGTATGTGCGACCCAAATATATCTGTGTTTGTGATACAAATGCAGCCGTGTTTGTTGCACTGCTTGTGCTCCCTCGAGAGCAATGGAATAAAAGAGGGGCAACGAGTGTTTATATCTTGTAAGTGTGTATCTGTATTTTTGCATTATTCTCTCAGTGAGTGATTCATAAATATTCCTGAATGTGCGTGATATATTGCGTTTTAATTTTATGTATTCAATCGTCAAGGGATCATCGGACAGAGGATATCAAAAGCGCTTGATCAGTTAAATAAGAATAAACAAACGCTCGGACGGTTAAATGGTTTGCGATATTGCTATGGTTTTTATGTATGTGTTTCGCATGTATTTATGTGTCCTACAAAAGTGAGAAACGATTTTGAGGAAAGAAACTGCAGAGAGCAACAACGTGAATGCCTATTCTAAAAAATCGGATTGGCGGACTATTTGTGAAATATACTAAAAAAACACAAGTAATTAATACACGCCTGTCTTGCATGATGTAGATTTGTATACAAGTACACTAGGGTGGTTTTAGCGAATAGGCCAACATTTTTTTTTGTGAAATTTTTATGTGCTCACGTTTTGAATTATTTCAATACGTGTAAGAATACAAATGCAAAAGTCTTAGCTCAATCGGACTATGTCTTCCCGGCCCGAAAGAGCCCTGAAGTTTTAAAAATTGCCTTTTTTTCACGAAATATCGTAAATTTTCTGCTTTAACTGATGGTTGATTAAACATATTACAATAATTTATGTATGAAATGAAAGGTTACTTTATTGACTTTAAATTCCATCCTAACACATTTTCCACAAAAATATACGGTTTCGACGATATTCAACATTTACCGGGTCAAGTTCGGTTCAGACGCCTCTGGTATGCACTTCGAAGGAATGCTGGAAATTGCACCATATTTGATAAAAATAATAATTATTCCTGCGCGGTGAACTATTTATAATACAAGTACATAGGAAGACATGAAATTAACAAAATTTATTAATTATGTAAGTTTTTTTTTATTAGAAAATTTACGATATTTCGTGAAAAAAAGGCAATTTTTAAAACTTCAGGGCTCTTTCGGGTCGGGAAGACATAGTCCGATTGAGCTAAGACTTTTGCATTTGTATTCTTACACGTAATGGAATAATTCGAAACGTGAACACTCTTCGCCGCGCATAATGACTAACCGACGCACATTCCGTGTGTTCAAGGGCACAACCAGAATTTACTTG
This sequence comes from Phaonia tiefii, assembly GCA_963931995.1. Lineage (NCBI taxonomy): Eukaryota > Metazoa > Arthropoda > Insecta > Diptera > Muscidae > Phaonia > Phaonia tiefii. The sequence continues at coordinate 177,372,132 of OZ008367.1, read as the reverse complement.
ACCTCTTTTTAACTTCGCACCCTGAAAAGTACGAAGTCAACATGCTTGCACCTCTTGGTAATTCGGATCACTGTATCATTTCAGCGTCCTTTTCGTATTCAGCTCTTCGTCTCGCTTCAAACACAGTCCCGAAGCGAAAAATTTGTATCTACGAATAGGCACGTTGCACAGTGGTAGAAATGCCCAATCTAGCTCCGATTAAATCAAATTTCAAAATCTATTTTAACGGAAAAACAGATTTGTATTTGATTACTAATACATCAGATAGATCACTGACATTTTTCATTTTGTTTTGCTCTCAATATTCGCACAGCTGTAAACCTCCAAACACAGCATATGTTGCACCAGATGCAGCCAAAAACCTTTCCGCCTTTTTTAACAAGCAGCTGCAATTGTTCATTAAATTTCTCAAAGTGATTCTAAAATTCTTTTTATTTTTTTTATTTAAAGCTAAAGGTGTGTATTAACGAAAAAAAATGTGTTTGTGTCCAGTGTTTGTGTTTTAGATTTGTTGTTGTTTAAAGTGCTAGTAAGAATTATAATGTTTTCCAATAAATTCACCTGTTGTAGAGGTAAACTTCTGTGATTCGAATGGAATCGATCTAATTTTATTTTTTTTAATTAATGTAGAGTGTTGTTATGTGAAACGTCTAAAATGGGATGCACGTTTTTGCAACTTTTTTTATAAATTAATTTTTTTAGTTACAATGTCAGTATCTAAGCGAGCGCTATTTTTGGAATGGTATGCGGAACATGACGCTTCTAAAAAATTTTCTGCCGTGGAATCCTATGTTTTCGACATCATAGATAAAAGCAAATATAATGAGGATCAATGCTGCATTGAAATATCCAACAGGGTAAAAAATTTCACCACAAAAATAAGCATGAAATGGAGACAAAGCCACCGGGCTCGGATGATTTTTGAGAGAAATAACTAGGTCTGGTTAGATAGTGAAATTTTATTGGTAGAAAAAACAAAAAAGAAAAAAGTGTCTGATATCGCCAAAGAAATCCTGTGCGATGAGCTCATGTCTGCGGCCAGCACTAGTTTATACAAGGCTGGCAAGAGGAGTGCATCAGTAGTCGTATCAATGTTGAACTCCGATGAAAATTTGCCAAAAAGATTAAAATCTGCCATATTAACCAATAATAATGAAGTCATAAAATACACAGCAGAGGAAGCTTTAGCATTATATATTGATGGCGGTTATACAAAAAGGGTTTACATGGACTTGCAGAATGGAACTAAAAAGAGAAATGCTAATATATTTCCCACTTATGATGTTTTATTGTCTGCGAAAAAAATTTGCTACCCTGATGGGCTACAAGTTACTGATCATTCTTTTGAGGTGCCTTTGCAATGTTTGGTTAATCACACAGTGGCCAGAATATTTGCTGCGCATTCCCAAGATTTCACAAACTCTGAGAGTAATAACGCTCTTAAGATAACTGCCATTTACAAATGGCTTTGTGATGGAAGTAGTGGCCACTCAACTTATCGACAAAATTTTGATAATGTTGACGCTTGTATGATTGACCAACATATGTTTACGGTGTGCTTGGTACCATTACAAATAGTTTTCGGTTCAACCATACTCAGGAAAAATGCCAAACCTTCGTCAACTCGTTATTGCAGACCACTAAAATTACTTTGTCAAAAGGAAACAGCAGAATTAATCCGTGATGAAATGAACAATGTCAAACCATACTTCAAAATTATGAAGTTCATCATCAGTTCCATATGACCATGATAGATGGGAAGGTATTTAGTGTTGTGGCAGAAACATCATCCCAACAGTGTGGAATTTGTGATGCATCACCAAAAAATATGAACAACCTTCAAATGATGAAAAATTTGCCGTGCAAAGAAAACTTATACGAATGTGGATTATCAACTTTACATGCGTGGATTCGCTTCTTTGAATGTATTCTGCATATCGCTTACAGAATTCCAATTAAAAAATGGCAGATTCGCAGTTGTGATATGGCGACTGTTGATAAAAAGAAAACTGAACTGCAAACAAATCTGAGAACAGAAATGGGTATACTGGTTGATATCCCAATGCCTGGATCAGGGACAACTAATAATGGCAACACAGCCATAAGATTTTTCCAACAATCAAAATTGGCTGCTCAAATAACTGGTTTTAGCAGTTTATTAATATATCGTTTCAGCGTTATTTTACGGACAATGGCTTCTGGATATGAAGTCAATACGGACGCCTTTCAGCAGTACGCATACCAAACAGCAACTATTTTTGTTGATTTGTATCCCTGGTTTTATATGCCCTCATCGGTCCATAAAATTTTAATACATGGTGCAGATATTATTAAATATGCTTCCCTTCCAATCGGTATGTTGTCAGAAGAAGCTCTCGAGGCCAGAAATAAAGACCTTAGAAAATATCGCCTACATCACACTCGAAAAAATTCACGGAAAAACTCAATGGAAGACTTGGCACATACACTATTTGTTTCATCAGATCCTTTCATTACCATGTTATCGAAAAGTTCATTGCCCTCTTCAAAAAAGGATGATATTATAGATAAGGACATTATTAGTATTCTTTGTAATACAGGTGAAGAAAATAATATGTCATATGATAGCTTATCAGATACTGAGTAGAGCATTTTAATCTGAAAATTAAAAAAAAAATTATAAATAAAAAGATTTTGATTTATTGCAATGTTATCAATATACAAAACAATTTGCAGCTTCACAATATCAGCCTTTTTTTATGAAATATATGATGACTGAATAAGGCCTAAAATAGTTATTTCAACAGAAAAAAAAATTTAAAAAAAATATAAAAAAATAAAAAATTCAAATAAAAAAAATTTTAATATTAAAGTTTACTATATTTTTAGCCCAAAAGAATAAGAAACATTAAATATATTAACTTCATCATGTTTTTCTGAATAAAAGAAATAATGTCTAAAATATGAAAAAAAGGTTCAACTTTCACAAAAAAAAATAAAATATAAATATATTTTTAAAAGATTTTTTTTTGTTTACCATTGTAGATTAATCTGTTTTCATCTAAAAAAAAATATTAGACAAACAAAAAAAAAATTTCCCTAAGCGCTATTAATTAAATTAAATAAGTGTTTTCGACCACTGTGCGTTGGGCTGAGCTTAACAACTTTTGCAACATAGATGCTGCTGCTGAAATGATCGAGAAGATAATTTTGATTGGTACGAATTCATTCATTCCGACGAAAATTATTTCGGTTAAACCATCGGAAAAAGTTGGTGTAACCAGACATGCAAGAATACTGTCAGATCCAAACAGGCAAGATCCAAGTGTGCCAAAGTACTTCGACGCGAAATGTTTCTTCACGAACAGCGTATTCGTGCTAAAGTCCTTTCTTTCCCTAGTGGAAGTAAGAGCTTTTGGTCATTTGCAAGAAGAATAAAGGATAGTTCTTCCTCTATCCCTACTCTTCTTCAAGATGACATAACATTCACTGAACCGGATGATAAAGCTAACCTCTTGGATGAAATATTTGCAAGGAACTCTTCATACCGTGCTAGAGTCTTCATACCGTGCCAGAGTCTTCCCGGCGCGTTGGAAGGTTGCTAATGTCCAGCCAATGCCTAAAAAATGTGATGCAAGTAACCCTGCAAAATACCGCCCAATTGCTATTTGTTCTGCGATCTCGAAGGTTATGGGGAGCATGGTTAACCACCATCTAGTCAAATATCTTGAGTCCAATAACCTTCTTAATGATCGGCAGTATGGCTTCCGTAGAATGAGATCTACTGGAGACCTGATGGGGTTCCTTTCGGAACAGTGGAGCGATCCATCCACCGGCTTGGTGAGAGTAAGATAGTGACTCTTGATATTTCCAAGGCCTTTGACAGAGTATGTCGCGATGCACTCTTGTCAAAGCTCGCTGCTTTTGGTGTCGGTGATAACTTCATTCGATTTATATCGAGTTTTCTCAGAGATCGCACTATACGAGTTGTTGAAGATGGGGTTTCATACGACGAGCATAAATTGATTGCAGGTGGACCACAGGGTTCTGTTCTTTCTCCTTCTCTTTTTCTTATTTTCATTGACGATCTCCATGGTCAGACTGCGAATCCAATCTACTCTTTTGCGGATGACAGTAATCTCTGTCCTTCTTATTCATTAGACCGTAGGCCAAGTCTTCAAGAGATTGAAGTCAAACGCCGGACGATGAATGAAACACTCGGCCGGGATCTGGTGTCCATTGTTGAATGTTGTCGAATGAATAGAGTAGATTTTAATGAGGGTAAGACCCAGTGTTGTTTGTTGTCGCATAAGCGGATTGCTTGTGGATATTGATGAATTATTGTGGATATTGATGAATTAGACGCTCTTGATGTTCCTGGCATAAAAATACAATGTGATGTCCGTTGGGCAAACCACGTATTTGAAGTGTCGAAAGTTGCACTCAAGTGTCTGGGCTTTTTAAAGCGGTGCAAGAAATACTTCACTCCATCTGATCTTCTCAATATCTCCACCACCTACATCAGGCCAAAGATGGAATATAACTCCCATATATGGGCAGGTGCTCCTATTACATCTTTGGAGCTTCTCGACCGTGTCCAGAGGAGAGCGATGGTGTTGATAGGGGACAGTATGGTATCCAACTCTATTGTCTTCCTTGAGCATCGTCGAAATGTGGGTTGCATGTCGCTGTTATATTGATATTTCCACGGTATGTGTTCCTCGGACATCCGTCAACTTATGCCAGACGTGAGGATACTTAACCGAAGCACGCGCCTTTCCAGGAACTCTCATCCGTTGTTTATCGAGTGGCCGGTTGACCGCACTACACACTATAGAGAAAATTCGTTGTTATATATACTTCCGGCCAGTGTATTTCCCACCAATTGTGACATACAAAGATTCAAGGCAAATATCAACAGACAATACTCCCTCTTTCCACCCTCCACTTCCTCAATTTTCCTTCGCCAACACAATGCACTGCATTTATAGGGGCATCCCGTGAATGTTAGTTTGATAAAAAAAACCCCATAGTTGAAACCTTCTGAAGACAAAAACGTGACAGACAACAAATAAAGGAGAAACAACTGAGCAGCAAGTAAATTTAAAAATCATTTAAATCTTTTAATTTTTTGTATTAATTACACGGTGCTACAGTCAAAAATAACTTTTATGTGACATGGTGTAGGTTGTAGGCCTCATCGAGTACAGGCGGAACAAAATTATTTTTTTTGTTGTATACCCCCAAAATCTGATTTTACCGTTAAAAACCCGTTATTTTTGACTTGTCATACAAATCGATTTATTAAGCTGTTATTTCCCAACCTATTTTCGATCATGGAACTGTTTTGGAAAGAGGAGAAATAGAGCTTTAAAAATATGTAGATATGATGGTACTGCCAATAAAAACATATAGAATTTCAAGTGAGTAAACTTCAAATTTCCAAAAATTTTCTAAATTTTTCAACTTTGATCGTGATGTGTTGCATTATTTCATTCCCAATGGTACTATATATATATAATATTCTGAAAGTGTGTTTAGTCTCAATTAAACTAAGTTTTATTTCATAACAATCGGAGTTAAATTGCAGATGTTATGCGAACGTTTATCAAGACGTTTATCAAAAGTCCATAGTGAATAAATTCAAATTGAGTCATAAATTCTGTATATAACTTTACTCTATGTGAGTAACAACTCCATTAAAGGGCACCAGCAAAATTTTCTTTTTTTTGAAAAATTCGCATAACTTCTCCAATTTTACTCCGATTGTTATGAAATAAAACTTAGTTTAATTGAGACTAAACACACTTTCAGAATATTATATATATATAGCACCATTGGGAATGAAATAATGCAACACATCACGATCAAAGTTGAAAAATTGAGAAAATTTTTGGAAATTTGAAGTTTACTCACTTGAAATTCTATATGTTTTTATTGAAAGTACCATCGTATCTACATATTTTTAAAGCTCTATTTCTCCTCTTTCCAAAACAGTTCCATGATCGAAAATCGGTTGGGAAATAACAGCTTAATAAATCGATTTGTATGACAAGTCAAAAATAACGGGTTTTTAACAGTAAAATCAGATTTTGGGGGTATACAACAAAAAAAAAAAAAATTTCCGGCTGTACTCGGTGAGACCTACAACCTACACTAGGTCTCTCCCCAAGTTCCTTCGATTTTTTTAGTTTTGTTGCAGCGTGTTATTTATATAAGTAACTGTGGATATATATTGATAAAATTTATTATTATAAAGACAGGAAGAATTACTCGGTTCTAAATATTATTATGTTTGGGAGAAAATACGCATATGTTTCCACGTAAAAGCATACATATTTGTCAGTAAACATGCTAACGTTTGAATTTAAATACACGTGAGTTTGGGACTTGTAAACATATAAATGTTTCAAGTGTGTTCCAAACATGGTTCCTGCCGAATATGTTGGGAGAATATGTTACAGAGGCCGTTTGTCTCAGCATGTAAACATGCAAACTCAGTAAAGTAAACATGCAGAAAAATATCATTAATACATATATTTTGCAGAACTTCGATTTTGAAAACTTTATCTCAGAAGTAAACAAATAAAAGTGAAAAATAAATCACAAATTTGTAAAGACATTTTTTCAAATCCAGGTCTAAGGTCACATGTTCAAAGAATCCCTTTAATTTTAGACTGCTCTTGGTCGGCACTTAACACATTCTCTTCGATTGTGTCCTACATATAAAGGAAATTTTTACATACTTTCTGTATATCTGAGACAAAAGTTTTGTTCAGATAATTTTACGACTTTGATAGGGTCTTACGTAGTTTTATTTAAACCACTTTTTTTTATTAACAAACCGTCCGCCATTTATTAAAAATATCCCTGTTAGTCTGCTTTCTTTTTAGTTCAAGTTATTTTTTTATGTCAAGTATAAATAACAGTCCATAAAAATTAAATCTTTACAACAAAAATAATGAAAATTGAAAAAGTCACTTAATAGTTTTCCTCAACTTAAGATTACATTCGAATAGCCTAAGTGTGTGTAACACACCCCCCGCAACTCGGCTAGGACATCTAATTAGAGTCAAGTAATTAGATTAAGATGTTGGCATTTAAAAGTGCAACATGAAGTGCACTCGTCTATAATGGCGACAGTGTGAAAAAGCTAATTAATGAGGTGAAACGTAAACTTGAAATATAATATGAGATACATTGTCGTATACAACGCCAGTGTTTGCTTGCTATTGGATACGATTGCATAACGCATTGAAAATTTGAGCAAGTCAGATTTTTGAAAAGGCGACACGCTGAAAAATATCGGCCCCAGCAACATATTGCAGGAAACATGAACATGTTTGCAAGCACCGTTTTCATGAATTTAAGATCTGCTGTTTTTTGTTTCTTTGTTTTGTTAGCGGTTTTCGACAAAAAAAAACCTCATTTGGGTTTCAAACACATACACGGTGATTCAGGAAGTTCCGGACAAATTTCTCCAGCGTATTCCTTGGCTCATTTCATGAAGAAAAGTCCACTAGGCCCATGTCCGAAAATGCAAGGGTGCGAAATGGCAGCTGGTTCGAAAATTTTTTTTTATTGATTCTGAAATGCCTCTTAAAGACCTTTCCAACAAGCCAAAAACAAAATAATCCGACCCCTGGCTCAGAAGTTAGCAACTTTACCCTACTACCCTCCGACCGCCAAACCGAAAATTTTGAACCCTAGTGGAGTCCTAGTGGACTTTTCTTCATGAAATGAGCCAAGGAATGCGCTGGAGAAAGTTGTCCGGCACTTCGTGAATCACCCTGTATATTATAGCCTATTAAACAAAAACAACTAACTAAACAACAAAAAATACAGATTTTTCAGCGTGTACTATTTCCGAATTTGACTTTGGCAGAGATGACCCCAAACCTCAAAATACATTACACCTTAAATTATATGAAGGAGTATTACACAGGGTGGCTGTTGAATTTTGCTACATAAAGAAACTGTAATAACTTTTTTGTAATGAATGGAACACATTCAATCTTTTTTCATTTGAAATCCCATTGAATTATATAAAAAATAGTTCAATTAGTCTTATTTATTTGAATGCCCGCCCTGCTGCCTTTTGTTGCTACACACATTTGTCTAAACATAGTATAACCTTTTACCTAATATTTTCAGTCTTTCAGATATTAGGCCGTCTGTGGTGCAATGGTTAGTGTGCGCGCCTCTTGTACAGGAGATCCTGGGTTCGTTTCCTGCTCCGACTACCTTAAAATTTCTTTCGACGACGGTCACCTCGCTTAGTGACGGCGACACTATCGAGTACTTAGCCATGAAAAAGCTTCTCAAAATACTGTTCGGAACCGGTGTAAAACTGTAGGTCCCAATCAGTGAGTATAAAACTATAAAGCGCACAGCTCACTGGTTGTGAGAAGCCCTCCCCAATTCCTTCATGGGATGTAATGGGAGACCATTTTTTTTTTTTCAGTCACTCTCTTTATATTTTCGTGTTCGGCCGTACTTTTTCGTGCGTGAGCGTATGTGGTTGCAATTACTAAGTTCGTGTTCGTGCGGGTCGTTCCATTGCCAAAATTTAGTCGTGCGTATTTCTTAATATCAACTTCGTGCTTGTATCGGGTCGTGCCCGGAAAATAAGGCACGCGTCCATCTCTAATTGGAACCACTCCATATGCAACAATTTTGTTTGCTTACGTTGCCGCTACGATCGAAATGAGCCTCATCAGACATGTAAACACAATTCAACAAGTTCTCGTTCTCCTCCACCTTTCCAAGCATCTTCCAGCAAATTTCCCATTGAAGTTTGTAGGGGAATAAGTTCAAATCGTTATGGATTATTGTCTGCATTTGAGAAGATAATCTCCTTGTTGCAGCACAGGGGTTGCTTTGTATGGCAGCAGCTACGGCAGCAATAGTTTCCTCTGTTCGAACGGAAGGGTTTCAATTATGAGGCCTTCCAGCGACTGTCCTATGCTCTGCAAAATTATTCCCTAGTCTCGTAATGGTCCATCTGCTCGGAGGATCGCCGCTAAACGCGCTCCTATATTCCCTTGGAATGAAAACTACAGACTCCAATGCGTAATAGCGGCGGACAATCCAAATTAATTTTTTGCAGTGTCCCAGATTTCCATTTGTATTAAATCTAAGGATCAATCTACAAAAACAACAAAAAATTCCAGATTAATTATTACTTCGGATCTCACGCAATGTTAAAAAGAAAGGAGGGAGTAATGTGTACGGAAGGCCTGCCGTATTCCATAGTATGCCTTCTGGGTCATGATTTCAGACCTTCCAGATCCTGATTTCCGCCGCTGGATTACAAAGGCTGAAACATAGGATGTTGCCATCAACAATAACTCCAAATAAAAGTTGGTTGCAGACGATTTTTGGCAGTGTTTACAAAGACGGTCCCAAAATTGGCTAAAGATTTGAATTTGGCGCTTTTTGTGCGGTAAAAAAAAAAACAACAGTCGAAAGTTTAGAGTGGAATACTACTCGAACACACAACGCATTTTCACTGTTCGCCAGTATTTCAAAATTAATGAAAGTTTGGCTGGTAGAGTTCGCAAAATTTCGTACCAAATATGGTCGGAATACTGATTTAACTTCGTCAACTGGGAAGAGATTAATTGCAAAATGCAGGGAAACTGGATCAATTGGTTATGCCAAACATACTGCTAATCCAAGGGCACGCCGATATACTTTAATGATAATATCGAAGCCGTATGTGTGAGTGTTTTGGTGAAACTCCATGAACATCGTTCTAGCATCATGGACAAGAATTCCGAATTTCTCGAATTTTCATTTCTCTCTACAGCTGGTGCTCGATATCATGACATGATAACCAGTTATTTCAGCCAAAATTGGATGATAGTGACATGGATGGGATGTGATTTCAACTAGATGGTGCGACATGTCATGTAGATCGTGAGACAATTTACTTACATTATAATACATTTATTCGTCGTGTACTCTCTCGTTTCGGTGATCAGATATTTAACACAATCAGATTTCTTTCTATGAAGTAATTCGAAGTCAACGGTTTATGTGAACAAACCTACATCCACCCGATCATTGAAGAAGGAAATTTAACCCCGCATCACTGAAATGCAGCTTCACTTATGCAAAAGGTGGTAGAAAATTTCGAAATAAGAGTGCGTATGTGCCAGCATAGCCGTGGAGGTAATTTGCCCGATGTGATTTCAATTTCAATAAGAAATCAATGACTATTCACACCCACGGGCGATTTGTTAACACCTTTTTGTTACACGGTACCTGTTCGATTTGTATGAACACAATAGTGTTACATTGGAAAATAAAAAAAGAATAGTTTTTGTGCTGGAGGCTCTTTCTGTGTTCTTACATCTGCTTGAACATTAGATGTAATATTGTTAAAATAAATAAAGCAATATTTAGCTCACTGAAATAATTGTTTTTGTTTTGTCATAAACAGGGCGACGACAAAAAGTATTGAATAGTACAGAGAACAAATTGCACTTTTTTCCGCTCTCATGTAGAGAGTCTGAGTAAAAGAGCATAAACGAGTCTTATTCTCTTTATAGAATATTTCAAGATAAATGCACCATTTCGACAATATTATTAGATAAAACAATATAAATATCAATATAAAACAATATTCAATACTCGTTGGCGAAGACGACCTGCTTGTTTGTTCGCTGCCGCTACATCAATACCATCATACCTATTTTCAGGCAGAGACTATTGTTGTACAACTACCACGTATGTGATGCTAACGCTGTGTGTTGTTTGCATGTGTTCACTTTGATAGATTGCTCTACCCGTGCCTATAGATGTTAACACATCAATAAAGCACTCGAAAAATAACACTATGTTTTCCATTCAATTCAAATCTTGCGTAAATAAACACGTCCGAAATATCTTCGTGTTTTATATATGTATTCCCTTCGATCCTATAAAGAGCATGGGGCTTCTTCGCATTGCATTGATTAAATTTTCTTTGCAAATATGACGAAATTCATAATTAATTGTCTGAATCAATTTTTTAGCATCAATAGGCTGCACCCTAAGAAAAATTTTATGGAATCTATTATCATAACAGCTATGAAACATTTTCATAGATTCTATGTCCAGAAATATAAGAATTGTTTTCCATAACACCTAGGAAACATTTGTACATATTTTATTGAGCTTTCCATAGGCCTGGATAACATCTTAACGTTTCCTATCAAACCGTATAGCTGTTTCAGATACATACACTGATCCTCTTCTATGAGTGCTCTGAGGTGTCCGCAAATTCACGCAAGATTTGAATTACTAGCCATGTGTGCGGTAAAGTGTTTTTGATAAAGAACAACAGATAGCGTGACAGCTGACAGAATGGAACCCTAACTGTAACATCAATGTGTTTTAATTGTTGGGAAATGTTTTAAAAATAATTAATGATTTTCAAACAAATATATTCAGCCATGAGCCTAATTTTCATCATAATGGCTTCGTAAGTCATCAAAATTTTCGCAATTGGGGTTCTTTTTTGATGTTTGGATGCAAATATAACGTGTTTGTAGCTTGTCGTAAATACACTATACTTGTGTCCAAACACATTGTGTTTGCTATTCAATATAACATGTTAGGTACACAAGATTAATAGGTTATAACATATGTATTTGTTACCCAAAAGTGGCCTTGTTGTTGAAAACTGCTGAAAACAGCAGATCTTCAACTCACGAAAACAATCCCTGCAATTATGTACATGGTTCCTGCAATATGCTACTGGGGCCGTTATTTTTCAACGTGTACACGAGAGGTTATTGGGAAACGAATGCATCAACAACGTGTTAGTATTTGGTGTAGATTTTGGGCTAGGGCCATCTTTGGGTCATTTTTCATTTAATTTTTTTTGGGTCAACCTCGTGCATATTTTTAAAAATGGAAAAACGGGAATTTCGAGTGCTCTTTAAACATCATTTTTTGCGAAAAACCCGTCAATCAAATCAAGGAAAAGCTTGATAAATACTATGGGGACTCGGCACCATAGATTTCAATGGTAAAAAAGTGGTTTACTGACTTTCGTTGTGGTCGCACAAGTGCAAATGACGTTGAACGTTCTGGACGGCCAATTGAGGTCAATACACCTGAAAATGACGAAAAAATCCACGATATGGTATTGGCCGATTTAAGGGTAAAAGTGCATGAGATTGTTGATGCCACAGGTATTTCATACGGCAGTGCGGTTTCGATTTTAAATGATCAGTTGGGTCTAAGAAAGCTGTCTGCAGGATGGGTGCCGCGTTTGCTCTCAATTGACCATAAACGAATGGGTGCACACTTGTGTAGTCTCAATTGCAAAATTCCATGAATTGGGCTACGAATTGGTACCTCATCTACCAAATTCTCCGGATTTAGTCCCCAGTGATGATTTTCTATTACTAAACCCAAAGAAATGGCTCGATGGAAAGGGATTTAGGTTCAACGATGAAATTATTGATCAAACAAATGCCTATTTTATAGACCTCCTATTTTTTGAAAGGGATAGACAAATTGGAGAAACGTTGGACTAAGTGTATTCAGCTAAATAGAGATTACGTTGAAAAATAATTTTTTTTTTGCAAAAAAAACTGTGTTTCATTCAAAAAGTCACGGACTTATTGATCCGCCCGAACCGATCAAAAATATTTTTCAATCAATCAATGAAAAATGTTTTGATGAACGTTTTTATGAATACGTTTTGTACATTTTTAAAATTTTTATGAAAGGATCTGTGAAGTATGATACACATTTTTTTAATTTATTGGATCTAATTTCGTTCTATTTGATTTTCGCGTAAGTACTATAAAAACGATATTGGCCTTCTTGGTAACTTATTTTAAAGTAATTTTGCATGTAAAATCGTTGTATATGAAAAAACACATTCACATTGCACTAATTGCTGTCAAATTTCCTGGCTCATCATACCACCATCGTGTAACTCACCGCAAAAATCTAATCCAAATATATTCATATTCATTAAGACGCTCATTTGCACTTGCCTACATATGTATACACTCGTATGATTCTTTATACGATACATTGTATAAGCAAATCTTCATATGTAAATGAATCTTAATAAACCGACAATTTTCTAATTAAAATACCGCAACATATTCTACAACTTTCGAAAAACAAATTCAGTAACTTCATACAATCCTAATTGTATGTCTGAGTATATATGTATGTATATGTGATCCTTAAACGAACGGCTGCCACACAAGTAGTATCTATGATGCACATGGTAAAATGATGAGTGTGAGGGTGTTGCTTGCTGGTAAACTATTATACAATCCTAAGTGCATTTGCGTCTTCTATTGAAATTACATACTAATGAAGTGTGATGAGATTTTGTTAATTTTCTCAAGTTGTTTAACTAAAGTTTTGTAGAAATGTAATGATTTTTGCAACCATTTTCAAGTTCTTTATATGTCAAAAGTTCTAAATGAGAAGGATAACTGGAAATAAATAAAGTTGTCATTGTATTGTATAAAATACAGTCATAGTGAGGTCATTCGATATGAGTTTAACCGCAGATGAAGCAGTGAGGCTAGATCCTAAATAGTTATATAGTTTGCCGAGAATCATGGAGGTGCATTTTATAAAGCTTAATTTTTGAAAACCGTAACTCTATTAAATAGGGGTACAATGGTATTATCGTGAACTGGAATCATTTAAAACACTAATGCTCAGTTTCTTCATTTAAATGTATTTTAAATGCCCCATGTTTGTCATTTCATATGAAAAATTTCTGCGAGCTTTGAAATGGAGCTTTTAAATGGCGAGTGTGAAACACGCCCTAAGCAACAAAATTAATAAATAAACTCATTCAGAACTGCCGCTACATTTTTTGGCTGTGCTTTGACCTCCTAGATACGAAAATTAACAAACTATCTTGAATGGTTAGGTTTATTTCAAATAATTTATTTTTTAATGTTTTGCGAAATTTCGGAAGCGTACATTTAGTTTTCGTTATAATTCTCAGGAACTAAACCACAGATCTTCCTAAAAACTATTCCGAAAATTTCCAATAAAAACGTCTATTAGATATTTGCCTTGTTTTGAAAATCGAAAGGCGAGTTTAGGAGATATGTATATGTACGTATATCGTTTACTTTTCGTAAAAAAATAATTTTTTCAAAAACAAAATTTTTGTCACCATCAAAAATTCACTATAATAGAAACAAATTTTTTTCAATACCATCTTAGTAGAAGGGCCCAATAGCCCTTAAAAAATTGGAACTTCGGTTACTAAAATCCCGAAGCAACGATCAAAGTTACAGCCACCTTAGTAACTATGTAAATAATCAGATTTATGGCTTTCTTCAACAGTTTTGACACCTACCTGAGGTTAATTTGTTATAACACAGAAACAAATTATTTTTCAATTCAATTAAAAAATTCGAAACAAAACATTAATTGAAAATCCTGTGATAAAAAATAACACATAGCAGCTAACATATTTGTAGGTTGTTTATTGGAAAAATATTATTTTTCAATCGATGCAACATTTCATCCATCTACGAAAATATTTGTACGTTATTTATTAAAAATATTTTCGTTTTTAGTCAATGAAGAATTTGACATATTAACAAACTAAATTGTATCTCAGTTTTCGTTTTGTCTTCGATCCGAAGTATTTTTAGAAAGTTTCTTTATTTCAAAAAAAAAAATGAAACAGCCGCGGTAGGATTCGAACTCACCTCCATTGAAATACCGTTTCAATGGTTGTGACACAGCGTCGTTTCGGGCAGCGTCTAGCCCGTTACGCCACCGACTGCCTGTAGAAAATTGTCTCTAACTGAAGTTATGTGGTTGTTCGTATCGTATTTACTTCGTTAAATATTCCATTTATCGATTTTCATTTCAATATTTGAGTAATTTGTCTGTATATCAATGGAAAATGTAATTGAGTGCTGAGATTTTTCACGTACCAATTTTGTTGGTAAAATTTTACAGTCGTCTTTTTTTCTGTGAACGATTAGCTGATGAACGTTGCTGACTTAAAAAATGGCATGAGCTGTCAGGGGACAACCGGTTGTAACGAAGTTCCTTTCGCTATACATTATGTACTAGTTAGTTCCAACACGCCTAAGGCGCCCGTTGAAAAATACGATAATTTAAATGGATCTTTAAGAAAATATACTTTTTGTAAAATGATGAACTTTTTTAAGAAACATTTTTTTTTTTATAGAATGAATTTTTTTTTTTTAAAAGTATATTGTTACGACCTTTTTGTAAGAATATGTAATATATTTTCCCAAAAAGGTAATTTTTTATAGAGAGGTACTTCTTTTATTAAAAGCTAAAGGCACAATTTTTAATAAGAAGAACTTTCTGTAAGAAAAAGCAAAAAGAGTATGATTTTTTTTACAAATACAGTAGAACTTCGTTAATCCGGATCAATTAAAACCAACTCAATCCGGACTACGCAGGAATCCGGATTACCAAAGGCATTAAAATTATTGAGAAAAAAACACTTATAATTCAATTTATTCATTTATTATGATAAACAAAACTATAACAATCACTTCAATATAAACGTTAAAAGTATATATTAATGGTATATTAACTTAAAATTTATTTAAAAAATTCGGATACCATTGTTTGCCGAATACACTTTTGTTTAGCTTCCATTGCACGCTGCCGAAGCGTTCTAAGAATAGTTAAACTGTCTAATTCAACTATATTTATATTCGGTGAATCCCCGAGTTACATAGTGATGCCCTGTAAACTGTGTGTCATTGTTCAATATTGTTGCAAGTTTGTATGTAATAATGCATGTATGTATAATGATCTTCGTGGTTATAGCATTAGGCGTTGTTGCTGGTTTAGGCAACAATAAGAGGCAGTTGTGCAGGCGTGGAATGTCAAACTCTCTTAGAAAATGAAAACAAAGAATACGTAGCAACAAAATGTATGCAAATTGACAATTCTCGCCTGCTGTGAAATGAAAAAAAAATTAATGTGAGTCCGGTCACAGGGGAGATGTGTAAACATCTAGTAATGAAAAATTTTTTTTAAGTTGGAAGTACTTATGCTTTTAGTATATTTTTTTAATTAATCAATTAAAAGTATCAAAACTTTCAATATTGTAAATACATAGGAATTTGCTGGTTTTTGTTTGTTTTATTTAACTTATTTGGTTAGTAAATGGGCACACTTCAGTATATATGTCTGTACTGCATTAAAAATTACAGTAAGCAGTAAATTTACTGATTACTGAAAAAATTCAGTAAATTTTTACTGATAATGAAATTTAATTTGCATTACCAGTAAAATCATAGGGCCGTATTCATAATAATCAGTAATCGGGCATTACTGATCTGAAAATTCAATGCACCTCATCATAATCATGTAGGCACTTTATAAAAATTGCTGAAATCAGTAAAAATTTACTAGTTAAAGAGTTATTTTTACTGAAATTTTAGTAGTACTGCAAAGTGCCCATCTATGGTAAATGCCTCAAGTACAAATAGTTAATATTGGCTTATGGTAACTAAAATAAGATACATATTTAAATTTTTGACTCGATTGTATTTAAAAATCTATGGAAAACTGCATCTATAGTAGTGGAATTGTTAGCTGTGGGGGTTTGTGGAGAATTGCTCATATGCAAGTGGAAAACGTCAAATAAAAATTTTGATAAAGCTTGCGACTGTGGGTTTGCAAAATTTGTATTAAAATCTCCACCCATAATAATTGGCATGAGATGGAGATTGTTACCCAATTGTCGTGCACCAGCTTCAGTGTAAGGCAACAGTACGTAATGAAGATATGTTATAATCTTAATTTATATTGGAATCTAATAGAAATTTTATTAGAATTAACATTACCTCCATTCAGCTTTGATGCACTTTGTGTTGTTTTATGTTCTGAGTTATAATTTTTTTGCTGTTTTGTAAAATATTTTATTATTTTGTATTTGTTGCGGTTGACAAGTTATTAATCAGCTGTTTACTGAAATGTAATGCATGTAGTTATTTTACAGCAATGGTTTTCGAAAATTAGTAGCTACTATTGCACACTAGATGGTGCTTATATGCAGCTGTTAAGTATGAATGACAATCTCAAAGACGAAGAAGACTTATAGTTTGACAAGTTTAGTTTTTAGTTTTCCTTATTTTGCTTTGTTTTAGTAAATTTCTTATTAAAAGTGTAAAAAATCTTTTTAAAAGTTATTAAAATTAAATGTTTTTGTATTCATTTTATTTATTTGTTTTCATTTGCCTACGATAACATAATGTACGACAATTAGTGAAAATTAGTAGCTACTATTGCACACTAGATGGTGTTGAGTATATTGTATGCAGCTTATGATTACACTAATACACTCATACATTTGATAACGCTTTACGATTGGTTAACGTTTACATCGCACATCTTACTCTAAATTTGTGATTGTATTGTGAAAAAGATTTTTGCCCCCAGCGTATATATGTTTACACATCAAAAAAATAAATCAGCTGTTCTACAGCTACTACCACGTATATCATTATACCATGGAATAATGTGTATGTAAAAGGCGAAATAATGTGAATAAAAGAATATCATCAAATAATGTGTTTTAGTGAAAATAGCATGAATGTGTTGTATTTTATTAAATTATCGAACACTGCATTACACAACACGCGATCAGGATTAGCGAAACCGTGATTGGTCCGGATTACAAGGTATATAATAGATATTTTTAATTTTTCAACTCTGTCCGGATTACAGAAGGATTCCGGATTATACCATATCCGGATTATCGAAGTTGTACTGTAAGTACTTTTTTGAAGAACAGGTACTTTTTAAAGAAGTTGTACTCTATTTAGGAAAAAGTTATTTTTTTAAGAAAGTGTACTTATTTTCAGAAAGGCTACTTAGCTCAAGAAAAGAAATTTTATTTTATTTTTAAGAAAAGGTACTTTTAAGAAACGGAATTTTTGTAAGAAAAGTTATTTTTTTAAACAACGGTACTTCTCTAAGATAAGGAATTTTTGTTAAGAAAAGGTACTTTGTATAAGAATACGAATAGGTTTTTAGAGAAAATTGAGTTTTTTTTAAGAAAAGGCACTTATTTAAGAAAATGTTCTGTTTTTAAACTTCTTTCACGTTGGCTTTTGTAAAGTTATTTGTTGTTTTGTTCAAAACTATAATATATACTAAATATTCGGTACAGGCTCCACCTTGAAACTTCCACTTAAACAAGAAATTTCCCAACATATGTGAAACATCTAGTTAGTCTAGACATAGACTAAAGCAAATGTATGCAATATAGTTGATAATAGTGGGATGTAGCATAATAGTCTTAACCCTCTAGTGCGCCGTGATGCAAATTTGAAGCATACCGAAAATCTCTCCGTAGTTTCAAAATTTGAAAACAGTTTTGTTGAAATGTTCGTTATATGTTGTCTCCATTTAAGGAGGCGTCGTTTTGTCTACTTTTGTAGTACCGTTATACCAGCTTTGAATTATTGTGCAATTTTGAAGTATCTGATCATTAGTTTGTTGTGTGTAGAGGAAACAGTGTGTTTTTCTGACCTTAAAATTTAATTAATTTCAACAAGTTTATTAAACAGTTGTGATTTTTACACAAGTTACACCGTTTTTTATTAAAATCTAATAGTATTTATTGTTTTTTTTTGTTGTAAGTACTTTGCTGTGTATACAAAACGGTTTGATGCAAATTTGCATCAATGCGCATTTAAGTGATAGTAAAAAAAAAATTTTCGTATGTAACGAAATTTCAAGATATGTCAAGAAAACAACTTTTAGAGGATGATACTCTCAGTATTTTGTTTGATCCTGCTGCAAGTGAAAATGAATTAGACGACTCCGATGATAAAGATGAAATTAAGGTAAAGTAAGCTTCTAAATAATGAAGATGTAGAGCACCTTCTGGGTAATGAAAATATTGTGGACCTCATGAACCACTTGAATCGTGTAGATGAAAATGTAACTGAAAATATAGCTCCAGAAATTCCGAAAAATCTACTTGGTGCCACAAATTTCTTAACACGAGAGGCTTGCAGACATATTGTCTGGAATAAAACTAAATTTTCTGTCAGTGAAAACGAAATAAAATTTGGAGGAAATACCGATTTGCCGGAATTTATAAAGAACTTTCTGACTCCATTCCAATTTTTCAACTACTTCTTTGATGAAGACATTTTACAACATATAGTTGAGGAATCTATTTTGTATGCGAAGAAAAAAAAGTGTATTGAGCTTTATTTTGGAAAAAACTGATATTTACCAATTTATGGGCATCCTAACTTTGTCATCAATAGTGAATTACTCCAATATTCGCCTTCTATGGGACAGCCAAATTGGTTTGGACTGTGTAAAGGAATGCATGCCTCAAAAAACATTTGAAAAGATACGATCAATATTTCAGTTGGACAATAATGACAATTTCATTGCCGATCGCACAGATCCTTATTACGACAAATTATACTAGATTCGGTCACTGGTAGACTGTTTAAATGAAAAATTTTCATACATTCCGTTAGAAGAACGCTTATCTGTTGATGAAGAAATGGGCACAAGTAAAGCCTCGCATCATTTGAAACAATATATGCCTGCAAAGCCACACAAGTGGGGCTACAAATTATTTGTACTTTCCGGAGTATCAGGTTTTGCATATAATTTTGAAATATATACGGGTCAAGACAATTTGCCGCATAAACGTTTGCCAAGTGAGCCTGATCCAGGAGCTTCTGCCAACGTTGTTGTACGACTATTACGAAATGTCCAAAATGGATGTAACTATAAAGTTTACTTCGACAATTATTACACTGCCATCCCGTTGCTTGTTTATTTAGGAAAAATGGCCATACATACAGTTGGAACAGTCTGACTAAATAGGAAACAAAATTGTAAATTACCAACTGATCAAGAAATAAAAAAATGTCCTAGTGGATCATCATTTCAATTCGTTGCTGACTTTGAAGGTTTAGGGCTCGTAAACGTCTTGTGGAAAGATAATAAGAACGTAACTCTTCTCTCCTCATTCGTTGAGGATAAAGGGCCGTACAAAATGAGAATAACATGCTCCTTCAACCGGCTCGATCTTCAGCTTTTTTCCTCCAGTTGGTAACACCAAGCTCTCGCAGGCAATATTCCACCAGGTCTTTCCAGCGAAGTATTGGTCGTCCTATGTTGCGATGTCCTTCGAGTTCATCTTCGAATACCTTTCGCACTGGTTCATTCCGAACAATGCTACTGACATGACCTAGCCATTTTGATGCACATAACTAAGTCGATGTCGCGATACATAATATAAAGCTCGTGGTTCATCCGTCGTCAATACTCGTCATTTGCTATTATATATTTCAGAGTAATGTGTTTCATCCAAATATTGGCAATTTCAGTCTACCGACAACGGTATGAGACAAATTGACTTTGCCGCGGCCAAAAACATGGTCTTTAGTGGTACAAGATTTCAGCATAAAGGCATCCACAAGTCTACTTTGGTATCCCCTGCTCAGAGGACGAAGAACCAAATTGATCACGTGGTAATTGATGGAACGCACGCTTGCTGTGTAATTAACGTACGAGTGGTCAGAGAAGCTAACATCGATTCTGATCACTGCCTGGTAGCAGCAAAGGTTAGCACAAGATTAAGTAGAGCGAAAATCGTACGAAACCAAAGAAAGCTAGACATGGGAAAGCTGCAATTGCCAAAGGTATCCACGGCCTACTCAAAGAAGTTCTCGTAACTTTTGCAACAGAACCCACCTCCTCCCGATGACGATTCTCAAGCGCACTGGAAACCCATTTCCGTCACTAAAAGCTGAAGCGACAACCGTACTTGGTTTTGAAAATCCGCTTCGCGACAAACCATGGTACGATGAATGTCGCATTGCAAATGACGGAAAGGACGCTGCACGTATGGCAATGCTTCAGTCAATTGCAACGCGAGCTGCGAGTGAGCAGTATACGAAGAAAATAAAGGAGGTAAGCCGTTTCTTTAGGCGTAAGAAACGGCAGTGCAGAAAGCGCGAGAGTGAGAAAATTAAGACATACAGAAGGAAGTCCGAAAATTCTGCTACAAAGTAGAAAATGGGACTACTGGATATGATTCAGGGCACCCCTTCTGCAAAGATAAGAACTGTAATCTCATCGCAGATGTACAAAGCATGTTGGGAATATGAAGAGATTATTTCTCGGCGCTACTGTTACCTGAGATATCCAATGACGATGAGACAATCGGTCACAATTTGGACGACGGTGTCGATTGTCCCCCTCCTAACCAAGACAAGGCCAGAACGGCTATTGCCCGGTTTAAGAACAACAAAACCGCAGGAGCCGATGCATTACCGCCGGAGCTGTTTAAGGCTGGCGGCGATAAGCTGATAAAGTGCATGTATCAGCTCATTAGCAAAATTTGGTTAAATGAATGCATGCCCGGCGATTGGAGTCTCAGTGTACTACTATATTTAAAAAATGGTAACCCGAGTCTCTGTGTCAACCATCGTGGAATAACCTTTCTATCCATAGTACGTAAGGTTCTATCAAGTATAATGTGCCAAAGGCTAAAACCAACTATCGCTGACCTGATTGGGACATACGAGTGTGGCGTTAGGCCTGGAAAATCGACAACTGACCAGATTTTAACGTTACGCCGAATTCTGGAGAAGACCATCGAAAACCAAATCGTCACGTATCATATATTTGTCGATTATAAGGCGGCCTTCGATAGCTCGATACAGAGAAACTCTACGAAGCAATGCCAAAGCTTGGTATTCCTGCAAAACTCATACGCCTTTGCAGGATGACCTTGACGAACACCAAATCCGCAGTGAATGTTGGTAAGGGTCTTACCGAACCTTTCGAAACTAAACGAGACATCAGGCAGGGCGACACCCTATCGTAACATCTCTTTAACATCTTAGTGAAGATCATTATGAGAACAGCTGCAATCAACATGAATAAAACCATCAGCACCAAAAGTCACATGCTGCTCGCGTATGCTGATGATATAGATATCATTGGGCGCACAATTAGAGAAGTTACTGCGGTGTTTTCGAGAATTGAGAAGGAGTCAACAAAAGTGGGTTTGCAGTAAATGAGGACAAAACAAAATTAATGGTTTCAGCGAGCAGGGCCTCCACGCGGTTAGACCAAAGCGTGAACGTTGATAACCGTTATAATTTCGTGGTGGTGGAAACACTAAATCAATAACGTCAGCCTTGAGATCAAGCGCAGAATTGTGCTTGCGAATAGATGTTGTATTGGGTGAGCAAGCACTTTACAGATAAAGCCCTCTCTCGAGTTGCAAAAGTCCAGCTGTACCAGACTCTTATACAGCCTGTCTTGCTCTATAGCGCAGAATCCTGGGTCTTATCTCAACATCTGTAGGAATCTTCGAGAGGAAAATACACCGAATATTTGATGTCCCTATAGGGCACAACGACGAGTATCGGCGACGCATGAACCATGAGCTGTATGAGCTAAATCCCGACATTGACATAGTTAAGCTAATCAAAATAATGTTATTCAGCTGGCTAGGCCATGGCACCAGAATGGATGAAGACGAACCAGCACGAAGGGTTTTCGAAACCCAACTCGAAGGAAGACGAAATATAGGAAGACCAAGACTCGGCTGGATGGATCAGGTTGACGAATCCCTGCGTACACTTCGTATTGGCAACTGGAGAGATAAGACAAAAGATCGAACTGGTTGGCAAAATATGTTACCTTTGATTTGTAAGGTCTCTGTCCCCCCGGGGTTGTTCGAGACCGGATAAGTAAGTAGGTAGCTTTTCGCAGATTTTGCCCAATGATGTCTATATCAGCAGCATGTGACAATTCGTGTTGAATGCAGCTTTTCTCACGATGATCTCAATTAATATGTTGAAGAGATAGATCGCTTGACAAAGTGTCGCCCTTCTTTAGACCTCACCTTGTACTAAATTGTTCGGTGAGGTCTTTGAATCTTTGTTGAGGATTTCGTGTCGGTCGGTGTCATTCTACAAAGATGTGTCAGCTTAGCAAAAATACCAAGCTCCCACATAGTATGCCACAGTTTTCCCCGTATCGGGCTATCGAAGGCAACCTTATATTCCACAATGAGGTGGTAAGTGTCGATTTGCATTTCATGGGGTTTCTCCAGGATTTGTCGTAATGCCGATAATTGGCATTCCAGGTCTAAAGTCACACTGATAGCGTCCGCTCAGGCCTGCAACAAACGGCTGGGTCAAGTAGAATGCACACGCAAAATTTCAGAAGAAACAATTAACCCCTTCATGTCCTGCAATTCACTTCAAGCAAAAGGAGATGCAATTTTACATTTTGAAAAAATTTTAATATAATTGCGATACATGTTCAAACTTGTAAGGATGGTGAAATGTAGCAATGTATAAGTATTCGATATCGTTAAATGCAATTCACTTTAAATTTTAAAGTAGAAAATGTTCTTTTTTCTCTTTTTTCTCTTTAAAACTGCAGTAACACAATTTCGATAATTTAGAACAAATGGGTTTTATAGAAGTGGCAATTGCCGATATAGCGCTTTACGAATTGCCTCAAAAAGTGTTACAGAGCTTCTGAAATTATCGCCGGAATGTGATGGTATCAACATTTTGACAATGGCATAATTAGGAGAACATGTTTTTAATGTTGCAACTGGTTAATCTTCTTGTTTCCACTTTAGAGAAGACCATTGTGCTAAATATTGGCTTCGAACATTAGGATGTATCAAAAATCAAAAATTAAGTTGTATTAACCCATTTGAGTATTTCTAAAACCTCATTCATCTGAAATGGAAGCTAAAACTCATAAAAAGTATAATATTATAATTCATGTTCAAATATTAGTCACTGTAATCGTAATTTAGTTTCTGTTACAAAAACACTTGTTAACATAACTTTGAATGTATTCGATTTTTCACAAGATTGAGAGAAACTATATTCGAATGTTACACGAGGACTTTCCAGAAAAACTATTATTTTAAACAGAAAGTGTGAAGAAAATTTGTGGAAAAAACAATAAAGTATATTTATTAATTTACTCAGCTCAAAACAGCTGGAAAAATATAATTTTAAAAACTAAATAAAAAATTCAAGTATAATAATTTAATTGAAAGAACAGGAAGACTGGTAAAACAGAAATCAGGAACAAACACATAGAGACTAATTAGGAAGATAGGAATGAAATGAATGGAATGAAAAAGCATGAACAAATGAAGCTGCAAGCAGGATAGATAAAGCAGGAACTGATGTAGTATATGGAGCAGGAACAGATGAAGCAAGAATAGATGGCACAGTAACAGATAAAGCAGGAACAGATGGAGCAGGAACAGACGTTGCAGGACTGAGGAAGCAGGCACTTATGAAGCAGGAACAGATGAAGGAAGAACAGATGCCACAGAAACAGATTAAGCCGGAACAGTTGAAGAAGGAAGAACGAATATATAAAATAGGAACAACTGAAGCAGGAACTGATGATGCAGGAGAAGCAGGCACAGGTGAAGCAAGAACAGATGACATAGGAACAGATAAAGCATGAACAGATGGAATAGGAATAGATAAAGCAGGAACAAACGAAGCAGGAACTGTTGAAACAGGTGGGATGAAGCAGAACATATGAAGCAGGAACTGATGAAGTCGGTGGAGCTGGAAAAGATAAAGCAAAAACAGATGACACAGGAACAGATGTAGCAGGAACTGATGAAGCAGGAACAGATGAAGCGGGCACAGACGACACAGAAACAGATGAATAAGTACTGATGAAGCAGGAGCTGTTGAAACAGGTGAAGCAGGGACAGATAAATTAAAAACAGGTGTCTAAGTAACAGATGCAACAGAAAGACAGATAACGCAGGAGCAGAGGAAGCAGGACATATGAAGCAGGAACTGATGAAGTATATGGAGCAGGAACATATGAAGCAAGATCATATGATACCGGAACAGATAAAACAGGAGCACATGGATCAGGAATAGATGTAGTAGGATAGATGAAGCGGAAACTGATGAACCACGAACAGATGAAGCAAGAACAGATAACACAGAAGCAGATTAAGTAGGATCAGATGCATAAGAGCAGATGAAGAAGGTATTGAAGAAGCAGGAGTTGTTGAAAAAGGTAAAGCAGCAACAGATAAACCAAAAAGAGGTGTCACAAGAATAGACGAAGCAGGAACAGATGCAGCTGGAAGAGAATGTAGCAGGAGTAGATGAAACAGGACATATGAAACATGAAATTTAGTTCAGAGATAATTAAACCAAAATTCATTCACATGATTTCTCGAATGAAATCTTAAATCTTACATCTGGCAATCCTAAGCATTATCACACGCAAAGAAAAAGAGACGTTTATTGATCGGTTTGATTGCTTTGCAATAATTTATTAATCGCAACCGTTCATGTAGTTTTCCCAAATAAACTCGTATATCGCAAATGTGTATCATGTTATTGAACACGGGTTGTCGTTTGCATTAATCGCGTACAAACTTACATTTGCCGCAAGTTAAAAACCCTTTGCGATAACTGAAATAAGCCATTTTTCTAATGAGATCACAAATTACGAAGAACGTAAATTTCGCTCATTCTCTCATTCTGTCGACTGTATACACATTATTATCCACTCGTTTGCCAGACTCACCCACAAATACACACTAAAGTGATCACACACTCTAATGCTTCTTCTACCTTGTCGAAATATCTTGGATGAACAATTGAGGCGTTGTAGTTTGCAGCGCTTTTAGTTGTTCTTTGAATGCAAGGCGAGACAGACCTGTAGGTAGACAGTGAAAAAATAGACGAAAATTCCAACTTTTTTAAAACAAACTAAACTTTATAAAAGTTGAAAATTTAAGTAAAAAATCCATAAATAAAAGTTTTAATTACAACTCGGTTGCTGTAAAAGAAGCAACAGTTGCCGGAACCGTTTTTCGTTTCTCACAAACGTTTTTTCAGCTTATATTTTTCATAACTCGTTTGCTGCAAACATTTTTCCGTTCTCCCAAACGAAATGACATGTATGGATTAACAGAAGTTCGTTTCTTCCAACTACAGTCCCCAAACGAACTTCAGTTATCTGACATTTCGTTTTGGAGGAACGAGTTTTTTCTTTGCGTGCAGTCATTAAAAAAATAATCGATCGATTAATTACGTTACTTCAATCGAATTGATGGTGGAACACATTAAAAGTATTGCAAAGAGTAAAAACTGGATTAAAAGATTCGTAGTTATGTTTGAACGCGGGTAGAAAACGTTTTTTTGAATTTAGAATTACTACTTTTATAAATAATTCGTTTTTTTTCGGTTCTCGTTACGAATATTATTGATAATCACAAACGAATTAGAATGTTGGATTCAATAAATGTTCGTTTGTCGAAATTAAATTCCTCGAACTAAGGAAATTTATCTGTGATTTCCTTTAGGCATTACGAAATTTTTCTCTGCATATGTACGTTGAATATAAATGTGAAATGAGAATTTTTAGATTTCATTATGGCACTCTAATACTTTGCTTTATCTTCTACATACAATGGGATGACGGGTTTTTTTTTGTTCCTTTTTATATGTATAATTAAAGGGTGGTCCAAATACAAACATCCTTTTACAAAGTAAATAACATTAAGTAAACTAAATTTAAATAATGAAATAGTCAATATTGTCATTATTTATGCAACACGATTTCATTACTGTGACTGCCGCGCCGGCTTCGCAGTAACCCATCCTGTCAGTCCACTTTCTCAAGACTTTGTTGATTCTATCTCACGAATGGGTCGGACGATAATGGCCTTAAGGATGTGGATCACTTCCGGATAATTCGCATAGCATCGGCCTTTAACGGCACCCCACAAAAAACAGTGTAAAGGGATGAAAACGCAGCTCCGAGGCTAAGGATATTGCGAATGTTAGTTTAGCGAATGCGATAGCGAATAGAAAATATTTTTTTTTGCGAATGCGAATGCGAATAATATTTACATAGGTTCATTAAAAGACAACTTAGCTCCGGTATAAAAAGAGATCCTTGTTTTATTTAAATACAGTACGATATAATGTTATAATAGATTTAAATATATGTATTAAAATTAAACCATAAAAACGATTCAAAACTTAAAAAAGATACCAACAAATTTAATTATCTAATGATATGTTTAAAGGTACGTGTAAAGATAGTTCCTGTTCTTTATAAATAAAACCTTTGAAAAGAAATGTGAATTCTACACGCAAAGAAAAAACTCGTTCCTCCCAAACGAAATCTCAGATAACTGAAGTTCGTTTGGGGACTGTAGTTGGGAGAAACGAGCTTCTGTTAAGCCATACATGTAATTTCGTTTGGGAGAACCGAAAAATGTTTGCAGTTATGAAAAACATAAGCTGAAAAAAACGTTTGCAAGAAACCAAAAACGGTTCCGCCAACCGTTCCCTCGGTTACAGCAACCGAGTTGTAGTTGATCCTAACTGAAAACGTTTGCAAGAACTGTAAAACGTTTGCAGTAAACGAGTTATGAAGAATTAAAGCTGAAAAAACGTTTGTGATAAACGAAAAACGGTTCCACCAACTTTTCTTTCGGTTACAGCAACCGATTTGTAGTTACAGCAAACGAGTTGTAGTTGTAATTACTCTACTCAGTACAACATTACTTGTACATTAAAATTTATATTTATGGTTTCCATAAACTCTCTTTTGTGTAAATTTCCAACTTTTATGATTTTGGTTTTACCCGTAAAGTTTGTTTAAAAAAAGTTGGAATTTTTGTCTATCTTTTCAGTGTCAACTAACACGTCTATCTCGCCTTGCATTCAAATAACAACTAAAAGCGCAGCAAACTACAACGCACAAGGCAAAAGCCTTTTATGCGTATTCGTTAGTGTGTATGTCAAACGAGTAGACTGTGAGAGAAATGAGAGAAATTTACGTTCTACGTAATCTGTGCTCTTATTAGAAAAATGGCTAATTTCAGTTATCGCGAACGGTTTTAAACTTGCGACAAATATAATTTTGTAAGCGTTTAATGCAAACGAGATCTCGTTTGCAACAACATGATACACATTTGCGATATATGAGTTTATTTGGGAGAACTACATAAACGGTTGCGGTTAATAAATTAATACAAATCAATCAAAGTATTGTTGTGGCAACCGTGCAATAAACTTTTTTTCTTTGCGTGTACTTTAGACAATTTGATATTCGAAGTCCAATTGGTTCAACTTGTATTTAATAACGAGTAATATTACTGTCTTGTCCCTTTTAAGATTGGCGCGAAGCGGATTATAAATTAATCCAGCTCCACTAAATAATTGTTCACTGGGAACACTTCCAGGTGGTGTGGCCAGAAACTGACGTACTTTGGGAATTAAATGTTTGTATTTGAAACGATTTCTCTTCCACCACAACAACGGCTCATATGTAATGTGAATTCTTCTTCCCTTATCGTATTTGGCTAATAATTCGTGTGCTTCAGAATTTGTCAAAGATCTAAATCCCTGTGTTTCAAGCGGGTCCTCTTCAAGATCGCTGTGGCTTGCATTTAAAAAATGCTCCATATCTTTTTGAATCTGAGGTGCAACGTTTTTTGGCCCCGAATTACAACAGCTTTCACGGCACATTGACATTTCTTTCCTCTTTTTCAATAATGGAGAACTATAAGGTTATTTTCCGGAACAGTTGTTAAAATTAACTTCAGAATGTAGATATTCTTGTTCGGATTTGCTAAAAAACTTAAATTTATATCGAGGATCTAAAAACGTTGATCCAGCAAATATTGGTGTTTGATGTATATCTCCCAGTCTCCATGTCAACTCGTAAATCAGCGCGTCAATCACATTCATTATATATTAGATGGAACATTTTCTTTTGATTTTTCTTGAGTCAAACTTGATTTACGAACGTGAATTAATGATATTACTGCTATATGCGGAAAATTTAGCAGATTCATAGCTCGTGTCATATTAAACCCTTTACATGGACGACGCAGTGGACTTTATCAGCGATTTCCCATGCATTAATCATACTTTCTATGGCTAATTGAATAACATCTCCAGTGTGACTGCCCTCTATACTTGTACATCTCAATATTAAATTTATTGTTTGGAAATCCGCTGATATTCCGTGAGCTGTCAAGCTTAAAACAGATACTGCAGCGCTAGGTTTCCAATGTTTTTGTTGCCTAAAATTACAACATTTCCTACTGCGTTTACCTTACTTTGCTGACTTCTCTTGCTGAACATGCTATTTTTGTTGAAAATTTTCGATAAAACATTCGCTTATTTTAGCGAATGCGAATACGAATACTAAAAATGAAGCGAATAATTCGCATTCGCATATGCGAGGCTACAAATTGGCATCACCAACACGGCTGATAGTGGCCGTCGGTGGTGCAATAGGTAGTGTGCGCGCCTCTTGTACTTGAGATCCTGGCTTCGATCCCTGCTCTGACCACCTTAAAATTTCTTTCGACGGCGGTCACCTCGCATAGTGACGGCGACACTATCGAGTATTTAGCCATGAAAATGCTTCTCAAAAATACCGTTCGGAACCGGTGTAGAACTGTAGGTCCCAATCAGTGAGTATAAAACTAGAAAGCGCACAGCTCACTGGTTGTGAGAAGCTCTCCCTAATTCCTTTATGGGATGTAATGGGAAACCATTATTAACACGGCTGATAACACGATTGCCAATCTTTGATAAGCTGTGTGACATGATGCGCCATCCTGCTGATTATCTTCCATTACAACCCTTAAAAGTTCATAATCATGCATCTGTAGTGCTCGCTGATGACTGAAATGACGATTCCAGCATTATTTTCGAAAAAAAATTGGTCAATGATCGATACCAAACTATCACTCTCTGTGGTTGAAATTACGTGTATGTTTTCCGATCCCCAGATTCGGCAATGTTGTTTGATGATATATCCACCGAGACGAAAATGAGCCCCGTCAGATGAATTTTCGGCCAAATTTCGATGTCCGATTGGAGTTTGTAATATTTCCCAATGCTGTTCAAGCGTAAAGTGACCCATTTTGGTCCGCGAAAGTATGATACCTATGATAGTCAATATTTCGGGCAGATAAAATCTATCACACTGACGGTTAGTGTGGGCGGCTCTTGTACATAAGAACGTGAGTTTGATCCCTTATTTGACCACCTTACATTTTATTCGACGACTGTCACACGCTTAGTGATGGCGACACTATCAAGTACTTAGCTACAAAACCGCTTCACTTTTTGGTTCGGAACCGCTGAAAAACTATAGATCCCAATCAGTGTATGTAAAACTAGAAAGCGCACAGCTTACTGGTTGCAAGAAGCTATTCCAATCAATTCTTGGGATGTAATGGGAAGCCATTTTTGGAACAGACGTTATTCACATTTTATGAACCTGACAGTTGTGGACAATACCCCGCAAAATGTTCGGTTGCAAAGAGCCAGATCTAGACCATCTGTGGCCCTGCTTAAGAAAACCCACGTAGTGTGTCGAATTTCATACATTTTTTTTGGATTTGTATGTAAAATACCATCAATTTTCATATGAAACAGCTCGCAAGTCTCAAAAACATCGGGAAGTAATATAAATATACAATTATATAATACAGTAAACTATAAAAATGGAATACAGAGCGGCAACTTTAATTGCGTTTTAATCAAAAACTTCTTTTGACACACTAGGTGAGATGCAATGTGCTGGGTCATATCATATATTTTAAATCAACCTATTTTACTTCATGTTCGTGCTACCACTGATTACTTTTGTTCGAGTTTGTCCCAAAACCCAAACTATAACATACATCAGTTGCCGCGATTGTAGCATATCCGAATACAATGGGGGTCCTGAGTTCGAATCCCACCGGAGGTGCAACAAGTTTTGTGGTTTATTTTTTTTGGAACGAAGTTCCTTATCGCACGTTGTGGGATGGGGGTTAAATGACAAAAAAAATAGACAACTTTTGTTTTAACAATATTATGTTACAACCCACTATTATCAACTATATTGTTTACTTTTGCATTGGTTTGTGTCAAGACTAACCAGATGTCGCACGTATGTTGGGAAATTTCTTGTTTAATGGGAAGTTTTCTAAGAGGAGCCTGTAACCAATATATATTGTAGTTTTGAACCCAATAAAAAGTAAATGTAGAGAAGCCAAACTGAAAGAAGTCTAAAAAAAAGAAAATGTTCTTAAATAAGTGCCTTTTCATCAACAAAGTACCTTTTCTTACAAAAAATACCTTATCTTACGGAAGTACCTTTGCTTAAAAACAATACATTTTCTTACAAAACTATCCATTCTTAAAAAAGTATTTTTTTTTAAATAAGTACCTTTTCTTAAAAAATTACAATTTCGTACAACAAATTGCCTTTTCTTAAAAAACTGCCGTTTCTTTAAAGAGTATTTTTTTGTGAAACAAAATAACTGTCTTGAGATAAGTACCTACTCTTAAAAATGTACCTATACTTGGAAAAGGAACTATTCTAAAACAAAATCCCCATTTCTTAAAAAAAAAAAACATTCTCTTAACAAAAACCTTTTCTTACAAAAATTCCTTCTCTTAAAAGTAGCTTTTTTCGAGGTAAGTAGCTTTCTTTTCCGAAAATAAGTACATTTAAAAAAATACCTGTAAAAAGTACCTATTCTTAAAACAAGTACTTCTTTGTAAAAAAAAATTTATATTCTTATGACTTTTTTCTTACAGAAAGTACTTTTCTTAAAAATAGTACTTTTTCTTAAAAAAACATTATCTTTTAATAAAAGAAGTACCTCTATTTATATAATACATATTCTTACAAAAAGGACCTAAAACCATATTTTTTTTTAAACATTCCATAAAACAATTTTTTCTTAAAAAAGTTTATCATTTTACAAAAAGTATCTCTTCTTAAAGATCCATTTAAATTATCGAATTTTTCAACAGGCGCTTTAGGCGTGTTGGAACTAACTAGTACACAATATATAGAGAAAGGAACGTCGTTCCAACCGGGTGTCCCATGTGATTTTTTTCATGTGATTTTTTTTGCGCATTACTTTTTTATATTTCCGTAAGTGAGAATTCGGCACCGTCGTGATTTTAAACTATAAAGCGCACAGCTTACTCGTTGTGAGAAGCTCTCCACAATTCCTTCATGGGATGTAATGGGAAACCATTTTTTTTTTAAGTGAGAATTCTTCATATTATTTTGAATTTATTAAAATATTGTCAAAAGAGTTTTGCATATACTGAAAATTGTTTTAATGGGCGACACCTACATATATTTAATTGGGAAACGAATTTAGGAAATGGCAAAGACCAAGATGTTGCAAGATGACAAATTGTAGTTTCAAAATGGCCAATGGATGTAGATGGTGTTACTGTCAGATGGTGAAGTAACAGTGACGAGCTGAAATATATGTACAGAGTTACCAACACTACGGAAAACGAAACACAGCAATTTCACTGTAAAATACATATTCTCTTAAAACCGGCAAATCTCTTATCTTTCCTATAACTGCGTCTCAATGTGTGAGGTCACTTTATTTTTCATCATTCTTTAATGAAAACGTGATTCATTGAATTTCCGACATAGCTTTTTACAGACATCCACCATTTAACCTTAGCTACCTATTGGAAATCATAATTTTCTTCTTGCAACAGCTTGGTATATATGTATGTCTTTGGCATATATGGGTGTTTTTAATTAACATTTGATTTGAATTACTCTATCTTATGCAAATCCAAAAGAATTAAAAAAATTCTGAATTTGAATTTATTCAGGCAACACAAATGCAGGTTGTGGAATCGGATTTTGAATTTGTTTGACTGTTGGCAACTCTGTTTTGAAAGTATTTTATATGTAGAGGTTTGTGGCGTCGATAGGTATTGCCTCGTAGTACTTTCAAACTCATGAACCTGTACTGTATAAAAAATGTTGAAACCCAAAACTGCCACATATGAAGGAAATGCTTTAAAACTAAGTACAATTGCCAATGGTATTTTTTTTGGAATTTACATTTGTAGAACTAATTGTCATCTAATTTATTTCCCACAATGTATGTCCTTTTAAATTGAAGTTATTCGCCTAAAAGTATAATATTGTACATAAATTTTAATTTTTCTATACCACATTTTCCCCGTTCAGGATCCTAACCCCGGGCATATTGATTTAGACATTGCGTTTAAACGAACAATAGCAGAATTAGTGGCACATTTCTTCTGACAAACAACCTATCAGTTGTTGGTACTATTGGCTGATAGATTTATTTTGTGCTCCGTGGAACGGTGGAAGGTCATTTCAAAACAAGTTGTTCCGTAACATGTGATGTGGGTAACAAATAGTAACAAATTGTGCTGGGAGGTTATAAAGATGAGTAATACTAAAGGAACAATGTATATATTTCTTTTTTAGAATAGTGGCACTTTAATATGGGTCATCCATCCCTGAAGTCCACTACTATGACTACAATCCTCCTCACATCAGGTGCATCAATAGCTGTTAAGCCAGCCATTCGAATGCATTTAAATTCAGTAACTAATCGGAAAGTCAACTCTTTTCAATATGGGGACATACAATGTTAAATATTTAAATAAAACTAAGATTTTTCGTAATTTTTACCTATAAGTATGGTTGAAAAGAACAGACTTACCATAATATCCCTTGATATCTGTTGTGGATTCTGCCATCCTAAAATTACACCCTATACTCACTTCTGTATGAGTTGAAACACTGTATGAATAGTCTCTGGGTGTATAGTGAAGATTGTTTCAAGAAAACTTTGAAATAATTTCTCCCCAAACAAATCAAGTGTAAGAAGTGCTTATAATTGGATGTGACATAAAGTTGATTCTTTTAATTTCTCTGTAAAGATTTAGAAAAGTTTAAAGTTGTCAATTGGTTTCAAAACAAAGGGGTTTGAGAATAAGATGAAAATATTTCAATCAGTGCAAAGAGTTGTACGGTTAAAGCAAATAAATAAACTACAAGGTGGCGCAAAAGTAAACTTCCGATGTTTTTTGGCTGTAATTTAAAAAAAATTAAAAACTTTGATTCTTCTTGTGGATTATTTTTATTTGGTCTTTTCATTTTTTTTACATCAAGTTGAGAATATGATGTCATGTAAATGGCAGCCGCCACAGTTGATTGTCTTTTGAGCCCTTTTTATGGCATTTTCCACCACTTTGGCCAAAACTTCCGGCGATACGTCCTCACATTCTTGACGGATATTGTCTTTAAGAGCTGCAAGAGTCTGAGGCTTGTTGACATAAACCCGCGACTTCAAAAAGCCCCACAAAAAGAAGTCTGGGGCGGTCAAATCAGGCGATCTTGCTGGCCAGTGCAAATCGCCAAAACGGGAGATTAGGCGCCCGGGAAATGCATCCTTCAACATATCGGTTGTGGCACGTGCAGTGTATGCCATTGCACCGTCCTGTTGGAACCACAGGTTTTCCAATCCCAATTCATCAAGTTGCGGCAAAAAAAACTCGTTGATCATTGCTCTGTAGCGTGGCACGTCGTCTGGTCGATGTCGACGGCGCTTCCATGACATCCTCGGCTCCAGCAGCAATATTTTCTGCAGAACGGCTAGGACGGCCAGGAAATCTGCGACGAAATTCACGTTGTGCCTAAGTCACCGACCGATTATTGGTCAAATAAATAGTCAGCAATATTCCGCGTTCTGGAGCAGTCTAGCGTAACATTGTTTATTAACGTGTATTTCGCATGTGTTTACTACACAAATGTCAAAACAGAACTGACATTAGGGGCCAATCGCAAAATTTATAGCATTTTCTGATAGGAGGATTACTTTTGCGCCACCTTGTATATATTAAGGGGTTCTCTCGGAAAACTTGTATACTTACGTTATACGTTACCACTAGCAGCAAGGACACTGACAACGACCACAGCACTATGAAGATACTGCATCCCGGCCGTCGCATCAGC
Source organism: Phaonia tiefii (assembly GCA_963931995.1). NCBI lineage: Eukaryota > Metazoa > Arthropoda > Insecta > Diptera > Muscidae > Phaonia > Phaonia tiefii. The sequence goes on along the minus strand of OZ008367.1, from coordinate 177,337,302 downwards.
TGAGGGAGCTACATATTTCATCAGCCGAAGGAAGAAAAATTTGGTCTCATTCCTTGCGTGGACGTCAATGCACACCACTCACTTTGTGGAAGCACCAATACAAATGAAAGCCTGAAACTGAGTAAGAATATAAAGCGTCATCCATTTCGAGGTTCCCTACTTTTTTAAAGAAAAAAACACAGAAAATTCAAATTGAATGGGGAATGTTTATTATCATTTGAAAGAACATTCTTTGGCATTTATTTTTTGAAGATTATGTCTATCAAATGTTGGCCGCGGCTACGTCTCAGATGATCCATCCGTTGAGTCCGATTTTCGGTGACTCGTTCGAGCATTTCGACTGGTAACTGGCGAATGAAACGCGTGATGTTTTGCTCCAAGGCCTGAATCGAAGCGTGTTTGCCCGCATAATCTTTAGACTTTACATATCCCCACAGGAAAAACTCTAGCGGTGTGATATCACACGATCTTGGTGGCCAATCGACCGGCCCAAAACGTGAAATTATCTGCTCACCGAAGTGTTGTCTCAATAAATCCTTTGCTTGATGCGATGTGTGGGAAGTGGCGCCGTCTTGTTGAAACCAAATGTCGCCGACATCACGAGCTTCAATTTCAGGCATCAAATAGCCGCTTATCATGGCACGATAACGGTCGCCATTGACGGTTACGTTCTCACCGGCATCATTTTTGAAGAAATATGGACTGATGATTCCACCGGCCCACAAACCACACCAAACCGTTGTTTTTCTGGATGAAGTGGCAGCTGTTGAATCTCTTCAGGTTGCTCTTCGTCCCAAATTCGGCAATTTTGCTTGTTTACATACCCATTGAGCCAGAATTGGGCCTCATCGCTGAACAAAATTTGGCTCGAAATTTATTTTCACATTCCTCACAGAACGTGAGTTTTCGTACTAAAGTTGAACGATTTGTAAACGTTGTTCAGGCCTAAGTCTTTCCATGATGAAATGCCAAACAATACTAAACAAAAATAACATGACAGCAAGACACGACTCACACGTGATCTGTCAAAAAAAGGCTATTGAAAAAAGTATGTCTACTTGGATCACCCATTATTTTATCCTCTGACATTATGTCCGTAAGAAGGGTCATTGCCCTTTAGAGGGCTCATTAACCCTCTTTTATTACTAAAGATAAACAACACGATAACCAATATATAAATTAAATGCGCTATGGTTCCCTAGGTACAAAACGATCGACATTTGAAATTCTTTGGACAAGTACTTTTTTAAATATTTTTGAAGTACAAGTTTTACATTTTTCATATATGTTATGATAACTCGAAAACGAATTGTCCAATTTTGTGAAAATAAATTGAAAAACAAATTAAAATTACATTGTCTTTAAATTACGCCTAGAGAGTTTTTTAAGCTGGACGATAGTTTCGGAGTTATCAAAAAAATTGTGGCGAAAACAACAAACAATTTTTCACATTTTTGTTACTTTCTTTGGGTTTTTTGGCTTGATTTTTTTCTTTAGGATTTTGTGAAATCTCGGGTTGATACGAATAAACCAGAAATAGTTGCTTAGCTCAAATCCGAGATCCAACGAGTCATCGGTAAGATACAGCTATATGTCTGTGAATAAGTCATGGAAAATTTAATGAAAAGAGTAATGGCCTGTCATCAGAGCTCCAGAAAGCCCTTAAAAAGTTCGTGATTTTATTTCCCAAAAAGTACGTGATTTTATTTTAAAATTATAATATTAATTACTGAGACACACTTTAGTTGTTACATTACATTGAAATAAATAAAATGCACGAAGCGTTAAATCAGCAGTCCATGTGTGCATCCTAGCCGCCCTGGTATAGTTACTACATTGTTCTTTGCGGAATCGTTCCCCCTGTTCCTCACTCAAGTCTCCTACACTGAACAGAAAAGCATCGTCACACGTATGAAAATGTTCATCACCCCAACAACTTTTGTCATTGAAAGTGAGCTAACGTCAAAAAGTCATGATAAATACCCCAAATACACAACACATCATAATTAAGTTGCTAATAAGATAATATTTTGCAGATATCACTCTGCTATTGAATATGGGAAAATTTGCTACGGGTAACTGAAGGTTGATCGGCTGCGAAAACAAAAATATGAACCGTTTTTAATGGAACTCCGACCCAAAGGATAACTAAGGGTGAGGCTAAATCGGTTCACCCGACTGAAATTTTTTTGTACTTATTTCGAGTCAGGTTTATCAACCATTATCGTTTCAGTACGTTAATTTTTTAATTTCGTTTCGGCTTATAAAAACGATATCGGATAATACTATGTGCATTGAAATTTTAAATACGTACCCAAATTTTATCTCGATTTTAAAATTATATTTATTTAAATAAATTGTTTTATCGAATTTTGAAAAATAAAACTCTTAAATTCATATGTAAAATTAATAATTTAGAGTAAATGGCTCATTTTTGTATAAAATTTCATATACAGTGGTGGCCAAAACATATACACCTAAGATTGGCTGCCTTTAATAGGGTCTATAAGTTCATAAAATTGTACCACAAACTGATATTTCCATAAATTATAAACGGCATTAAGATTTTTTAAACAAATTCAGATTTTACAGTTGTTGTGTACATTTCCATGTTATCGGCATTTTTATCGATATACTATATTAAAATACAACTCTCCGATTTTGTTTTAAATAAGGTCATTTTTATACTTCTTTTGATCGCTGTTCTTCATGTAACTAATTAGAAAGCCTGTGTAAAGAGAGTTGGAGGAATATTCAGTATTATTTTGTTATTTTTTCTTATTGAAGCTAAAATGAAGTTCGTTTTAAAATGGCGCGCGAATATTCGGATTTAAGCTCAGACGGAAAATTGTGAATGCTTATTCTTGTGGAACATCACAGAAAGACATTGCCGAGAAATATAATGTTCATAAAAGTTCAATATCTCGCATTATTGCTACGTTAAAAAAAACTTCAGAAATTTGTATTATACACCGAGGTGGTCGACCGCGCAAGATAAGTGATCCTATGGACTATATAATAATCAAGCACGTGAAATAAGACCCATTTATCTCTTCCTCCTAAATAACTGCAAAATTCAAATATCAGTTTCTGCTCGAACAATTCGTAGACGTCCTTTGCAGGCCTCTCTACTCGAACGAAGTCCTGTAAAGAAACCGCTTATATCAAATTGTAATCAGAAAAAGCGTTTGCAGTTTGCTTAAGACTATTTAAATTGGCTAGGAAGTAAAGGGAGGTCTGTCTTGTTTAGTGACGAATCGAAATGTAATTTTATTGGCAGCGATGGCATGAGTTACGTACGACAACTAGTAGGAAAACGAATTGAATCACTTTACTGCAAAAAGACAGTCAAGCATAGAGGGGGACATGTAATGATGTGGGGCTACTTTTCTGGTGCTGGTGTTGATCCACTGCATAAAATTGATGGCATTATGAAACGATTTGTGTAGAGAGACATTTTTGAAAGGGTAATGCTTCCATATGCCGAGTACGATATGCCATTGTCGTGGGTCTTCCAGCAAGACAACGACCCCAAACACTCATCGAAAGTGGTTAAATCGTGGTTTGGTGAAAATAGAGTTACGGCTACGGAACGGCCACCACAATCACCAGACTCCGTTCACCAGACTCCATTCCATCGAGAAACTCTAGGAAATCATAAACCAAAAAATTGAGTGGGAAAATTGTACAAGTTGCGATAGTTTGTTTCGAAGACTGAAAGATGCGTGGAAATCATATCAGTGCCTCGAAAATGTCAGGCTGTAATGGACAACAACGGATTTGCTAGAAAAGATTCAATTCATTTGCATTGAACTGCGTTTTATTTTATTAGTTGCATGTTTTGGCCACTGAAATATAAGAATGTTAATGTATTTTTATGCTTTTTCATACATTTTTCTAAATATCTATGTAGTAGATCCATTTCCCTTATTTGTAAAGTAATAAAATTTAAAACAAAAAATTGCTAATTTTATTTTTCGAAAATTTTTACGTAATATTTCGTAAAAAATGTTTTGGCCACCACTGTACGAAAACCATAGTAGAATTGAAGACCGGTGCAAGAACCGGGCAAGTCCATTTTATACCGAAATTAAGTTATTGTCTTTAACATATAGAATTTGATATTGCGCATCTTTTGGTACAAGAATTTGACAAATCCAACAATTCTCTATTGAGTTAGCATGGGAAAGGACTTATCCGATAAGGCATTACGGTGCAAGAACCAGGCAAGTCCATTTTATACTGAAATTGAGTTCTTTTTGTACAAGAAATAGGTAAATCCAACAATTCCAATTTGCAAAAGTCTGGCAAGTCCACAGTCTGCCCGAATTTGACGTGTGTAGTGGGAGATGTCATCGCGTGATTAATTTAATTTAATGCTTCATGCAATACGCTGTAATGCCGTCGGAAACTGAAAGCGAGCCTTTCAAGAATCGGGGAGTGAACATGTACCTAGTGGTTTGGACCAACCCAGTACAAGTAGAGCATCAGATGAACGGGCGAAACGTGTTCGCAGAAGTTTGAGTGGGGCGACGACGACAGAAAAAAGAGGTAGAAAACGAGTCAGAAACGAAAGTGGCTGGCCTCTGGGGATGAACATGTAAATTCAGTAAAAAAGGTTGTATCCAAAAGAACCGTCGGAGCGCCTTGCACTTGTCGGCTGAAATGTTTTGACAATATTAATGAGGCACAAAGAATGTCTATTCTCACTTCTTTTAACGAAATAGGAACAAAAGAGAAGCAAGACTTATATTTGGGTGGATTGATTTGTTCAAAACCAGTAGAAAGAAAGCGACCAAGAACACGACAAAGAAATCCAAAGGAGGCGTCATTTTCTTACAGGGTATGTTATATTCCTCGCTTATTTTTATTAATCGTGTTAACGTTTTTGTTATAGATTCGTTTTGGACTAACTGAACGTAAAGTCTGCAAAAAGGCTTTTTGCGGTATTCATGGCGTAACTAAGCATAACTAAGCATCACTAAAGACTGAAATATCTGATATGAGAGGAAAACACACAAATCGCCCCAATAAGATGCCAGAGGAAATATTACAAAATATCGCAAATCATATAAACACCCAAGAAGGAGTTCTCATTATAGCCGGGACAAAAATGACCGCAAGTTTTTTTTGCCTGCAGATTTAAATATCTCCAAGATGCATAGGCTGTATTTGGAGAAGTACGAGAAAGATGTTTTCCAGGCACATCAAGGGGGGAAACTGCTAATCCAAAAGTTACCTACGACTACTATAATCGCAGTTTTGTATTGAACCATAACATTAGTTTTGGAACACCAAGGTCCGACTCATGTCAAACTTGTGACAGGTTACAAAACCTTATGCTTGCCGAGTTAAGTCCTGAAAATAAAACAGCATTTCAGACTGAAAAAGATCTCCATATTCGTAAATCCGAAATGTTTTACAAGAAATTAAAAGAAGTTACGACTCTCAGTGAGAAAGATGATACGACGGAAGTATTATGCTTTGACTTTCAGCAGAATTTGCCACTACCTCACGTACCAGCAGGAGACGTATTTTACAAAAGACAGTTGTGGGAATACAACTTTTGTAAAAAATACGTACCTCAACCTTTTACATGTATGATGAGCGTACCGCTAAGAAAGAAAGTAATGAAGTCATTTCCTTCCTTAATCATTATATACAAACATATTTGCCTGAATCAGTAAAGAAACTCTACATTTTTTCTGACAATGCATTTGCACAAAACAAAAACCAAACTTTAATGAAATACTTATTCACACTGGTAAACGAAAGTGGCAATATAAGTGAAATACATCACCAATATCCAGAACCAGGACACAGTTTTCTACCATGCGATAGGTCATTTGGGCTTATAGAAAAAAATAAAAGGCGGAAGGAAAGAATATACCTACCGTCAGAATGGATAAAGCTAGTAGAACAAACTTCGAAAAAATTTAGGGTAGTTCCTGTTAAACAAGATATGATCCTTAACTTTTCGGACCATTTTAAGCAGTTAATTAAATCAGTTCCTAAAGGACCAAAAAAGGAGAAATTTGCCATATCAACTTATAGGTTAATGAAGTACACTAAAAATAACAAGTTTATTGAATGCTCTGTAAGTTCGGATTTACTTAATTCTACAAAATTTTCTATTAATGAAAAAGGAGATATCCCACTCTCAATGCCGAATAATAAAGCATACTTCACACCTTTGGATATAAACCCTAAAAAAATAAAGGATCTAAAAGATCTGGTACAAAAGTATGTACCCTTAAATGATCAAGGTTATTATAACCTCATATTTGAAAATATCACTGTTGACGAAGAGGACCCAAATTCTGGCGATGTTAACCAAGATCAAGAGTCAGGAAATGTTAGCGATTCTTCCTATGTTTAAAATATTCTTCGTTTACTATAGTTTTAGTTACATATTTCATTTTCAATTCAAAAATGCAAAATCATTTCACGTGTTTTGACTGTAGTTTCAAAACTTGGGCTTTTCGGGGGCAAGAAACAGGCAAGTCCATTTTTACAAACTACTTTTTTAGCTTCTACAATGTTAATTAAAAGCATTTTATACGTAAATATAACTTATCTAATGTTACTCGAAATGAACTCATACTATTTAGCATAATTTGCTAAAATTTAGCGAAAGTATTAATTTTTTTTCGATTTCCCAACATTCTAAAAAAGTGGACTTGCCCGGTTCTTGCACCGAGGTCTTCAATTAGAAAATGTACCTATATTATTTCAACACTAAAATTAAAAAGCCGTATTCAAATTTGAAATACTCATCCATATAAACTCAAAAGCGGCTAAACAAGTAACCGCTTTAACATAAAGCCGTTTTCTTTTTTAAACTCATTAAAGTAATTAGGCGGTTGAATCGTCTATTCCATTTTGACCTGTACTAAACTTGAGGCAAAATATACAAACCGCCAAATTTATTATTATTTTTTGGAGTCATGTTATCCTTACATCAAAATTAATGAAAGTAATAAGAAGTCTGGAACAACATACTTTTGCAGTAAAGGATTTTTTAAATGCCAACTAACGTACATATTTAACATCAACACCAGTAACAATTCTATTTGTTGCAATTCCTGGTTGGAAATAAGCATTATTATCGTACATACAATTTCAAAAAAATGCAATTTATCGATTAAAAAAATGCTAACAATGGATCCAGAAGAAAAATTTTCAAAATTGCCCAAAAAAGTGCTAAAAAGCATTTAGCATGTTTTTTTAAAGAAAAAAAAGTGCAGAAGCCAAAAAACACAGAGCTAGAATTGTACTAAAAGTGCCAAAGTGGCAACACTGATGCGTGCTTCTCTTTTCTAGGAATGCCCTCATCTTTCATTGCATTCTCTTCATTCAGTGATCGACCTAACGACATCTGCCAATAGCGGCCAGTTCTTGTTCAACAGTCGTTGCGCTAACAGTGTAAAGTACGAAAGTGGTGCGTTTAATAAGAGTTTTCAGTAATTAAATGAAGTAATAAGTACAAAAAAAATAATTAATATTGAAATACAGTCGAACTTCTCTATAACGTAGTCACTGGGGATCGTCGATTTCTACGTAATAGAGAAAATTCGTAATAGAGAAACTACTGATTATTTGGTTGTATGTATGTATGTATGTATATGTAAACACTAGCTTTTTATTACATTTAGATGCTATTTCGATACATACAAATTTATATAAACATTGAAACTTATTTAATATGAAAGAACGACGTTATTCTCGTTTGCCTTAAACTTTTGAATTACTCATCATCGACAAAATCTTCACATCTATTGAGGAAGGAAAAAATGTCATCGGGGACATTATTTCTTGATTCCATAAAGGTTCTTATTGTGTTGAAAGATGAGTGTAGTTGAGAAAATGTTGGTAATTCATTTCCTTCTTCATCAGCGTCAGAGTCATCATTTTCTGAACCTAAATAAAAAAATATATTAGTGGGTATTCTTCAAGATTCTTAAGTGCATATGTTGTATTTAGTATTAACCCCATACTGATTTGACAGAATGCTTTGCAGAATATCTTCGTGGGAAGGGCACTCCATAGTGAATGTTTCGTTGTCAACATTAATGTAATCTTCGATAGTGACATCCTCAATGTTGTTCTCTTCGATGTACGCGGACCACAAATCTGCCAAAGTAATGTTTTCATCTTCAATATCCACTGACAGTTCAATGCCTTCATCAAATCCAGCTTTTTTAAAGCAGTTTGAAATTGTTTCCTTTTTGACATCTGAGGTCCAGGCTTTACTTAAATCTCTGATTCCATCAAGTAAGTTAATTGACATAGGAGTTTTTTCTCTGAATAGAATTCGCTTGCTATAGTGATGTTTCAGATTCTGTATTATTCCCTGATCCATTGGTTGTAGGGATGATGTCATATTTGGAGGAAAATAAACAATTTTAATATTTGTTAGCTTCGATTGTGCTGATTTTGGATGTGCCGGACAATTGTTAATAAAAAGTAAAATCTTACTTTTTTGAGTCGCAAATTTTTTGTCCAACTTTAGAAGCCACTTCTCATATAATTCACTAGTCATCCAAGATTTTGAGTTATTCTCGTAATCCACTTCTAGATATTGTAATCCTTTAAAAACACGAGGAGTTTTTGATTTTCCTATGACAAGCAGTCTAAGTTTTTCTGTTCCACTCCAGTTTGAACCTACCATGACAGTTATTCTTTTCTTGCTTTTTTTGACACTAACACATTTTTCATTTCGAAAGGCTAGTGTTCTGGATGGCAAACATTTAAAAAACAATCCTGTTTCATCAGCGTTAAATATGTCATTCTTATCATATTCTTGAATAAGGGAAGGTAAAATATTTTGAATCCAATCATCCCGAGTTTGGATGTCAATCGATCGGCTTTTACCACAAACAATTTTTCCCACAATGTTATGTCTGCGTTTAAATTTATCAAGCCAACCAGCACTAGCAACAAAATCGGAATGTCCCAATGATTCTGAAAACTCCACAGCTTTTTCTCTGATTAACGGTCCGGAAAGTGGAATGTTCTTATGCCTTGCAACGGTGATCCACTTAATCATAGCTTCGTTAACATCAGGATACTCACAGGATCTAGCTTTCTTAAATTTCTTAAGTATACCAGAAGAGCTAGATTCTTGAATCATATCTATATTCTTCAAAATTGCTGACAAAGTAGTTGGAGAAATTCCAAACTCTTCAGCAATATCCTTCTTTTTTTTATTTCCTTGTGATACTGCAGAAATTATAAGACACTTTTTTTCAAAAGATAGACTTTTGCGCATAGACATCTTAATTTCAAAACAACCTTGCAGCACAAAACTTATTACAAACTAAGATTTTCTTACTCACTTTCGTTTGTTTTTTCCCTTGAAATAGGCACACAAAATGTAACGTATTTTACCGCAATATTTGGGTGTGCATAAATTCATTGGAATTTTGCGACTGATAAAAGAAATCGCTATAGGGAGGTTTATTTGGTACATAAAACACCAGCTGTATTGTTAAATAAGCTTCGTTACAGAGAAAACTACGTAATAGAGAAATTCGTTATAGAGAGGTAAAAATGTGGGAAAAACATTAGGAAAATGTAGTGTTTTTGAAAAAAATTCGTTATAGAGAGAAAATCGCTATAAAGAAGTTCGTTATAGAGAAGTTCGACTGTATATAAAACATAAGAAAGTTATTAGCAAAAAGTCTGCATAAAATTATTAGACAATTTGCGAAAATAGAAAAGTAATAAATATTCTATCAGGAAATTGAAGCACAGCCGCGAATAACGTTGTAAACGAAAATTCTTGTAAGTGTTTTTTTTCGTGAATTCCATTTGGTTTTTAACGAAGGTCTGCGATCTGTTAGGGTGGTCGTTTGCTTTGTGTGTGGTGAAAAAAATCAGTAACAAAAGAAATTTTTTAAAGAGCTTAGAATACGTGTGTATATATATATGTATGTATGTTGTGTTTCGGACCCACCTAATAGTAAAGCGGGAAATTAGTGATTAAAGAGACACGAATGGAAATGTGGTTTAGGGAAGTGCGTGGGCAACTAAACGGGTGTAAACGGTTCGGTTGATTTATAATGTAAAAACAATTGGTTTCGAAACAAAATTATAGGTTCCAAAAGTTGTACAGAAAAACGAACAATTGTAAGGTAAGTAAACACTATTTTAGGATATATGGTTTAACAATATTATTTTTGTAAAAACACATACATATGTATTATAAAAATCTTTGGAAAAAAATTCAGAGCGGGCCAATAGCTCAAACAAACAAAAAAAAAACCAAACATTTGGTGTGAAATAGTGGGAGGTGTAGATCACATTATTTAAGGCAGAAAGGGGAAAATATATTAATTGGCGGGCAGACACGTTTTCGGAGTTGCATTTGGACCCTCAAAGTCCGGATACTCGGGAGAGTATTTCATTAATGGCGCGGTCTGGTCTGGTAATTTAGTTTTCTACAGAACACGATAAATATAAGAATTTTTTTTAGTAATTCGCTGTTGTCGAGGTGTCGGATGTTGAGTATTTTAAAAAATTTGAATAATTTTAGAATTTATTTTTATAAAAATATGGAGGTCTCTGGAAACCAGAAAATAATCAAAACAATATAATAAACATTTTGGGCAACTCGTTTCGTTATCATGCGAGACTATAAATCTCGCTTAAATCTTTGAACAAACTATAGTCCAAATATTAGACTTTGTTTTTATCAAAATATGAAATTCTTATGGAAACACTATTTTTCAAAATCTGGCTTAGATATAAAATTTGGACATTTTAAATAACTTTTTCAGTTGTAGATATATTCGAAATATGAGGCCTCACATATCATTCCATTCCCTTAAGCCCCGTATTCTGTTCTTGCGATATTTGCCATAAAACTATTTTAGCAGCAAAATCAGATCTGCACCAAAATTTCACCAACGGTAAAGGTTTTTGCGCTGGGTCAAAAAATAAGTTTTGTTTTTTGCGCTAGGTCCAACTTCTTGAGATATAGGCCTTTAAAGCTTGAGTACATAATCGGTCATATCTCAGGTATTTATCATCGGATCTGCTGTGAAAGTCTATAAATCTGTATATAAATTAGAGCCCTGCAACGGCACACATTTTCGCATAAACGAAAACATTCGTATTTAATGTACACACACTACTTCACTTCAGTTGTGTGTGCGAAGAGAGGTACACCCCCGTACCGACGCTTTGCAGTATGAGTAGGTACGAGAAGATAACAACGAAAGTACACTGACGTATTCGCATTCGTAATCGCCGGGTAAACCGAAGTAAAAGTTGCCGGCAACTTGTGTACATGAAGCGAATATACGAGTAATATTCGGTTATTATCGAGGTGAATATGGGGAAACGTCATATTTTAAAATTGGTGTGGTCAGATAGATCAGAAGTAAAATAATTAAAATTAAATACCTTTTGTAGATTTTTATTATTTTGTATGGTTCTGAAAATATGTTGTTCAGTTTTATATTTGTTTAAAAGTTGTTTTTTACTGTTTAATTTAACGAATATAGTTTTCCATAACCAACCAACTTAACTTACCATTCTATTAACAGTGATGGAAAAAATATGAGTAAATTTTTATTTTATTTCATCATTTAGCATTATTTACATACACCCCGCGAAATAAATATAAAGGCAACACCATTTTTTGTGTTTTCTAAATGTTGTGAGGAATTTTCAAGTTTTTAATTTATATTGTATTAGTCCTTTCAAAATTAAATACTTTTCATCAAAACATACTTTGACTATGACTTCTTAAAGGTGAATCAAAACAAAAATAAACTAATTACTAGTGCGAAATATTTATAAAGGCAAAAGATTTATATAAATATTCTTAAAAGTTTCGTAAGATGTATGATCTCCATTATCGCTGATAAATTCTACTAAGCATCTTGGCATTGAGTTTATCAACGTATGAATATGCGCAGGATAAGTTATCTTCGAATTTCTTGTATCCTTGACATTCTTCAACTGGTCTTCCTTGGTGGTAAACTTGGGTAGGTAAAATAGACCAGAGGTTCTTGATCAGATAGAGATTAGTACAGGCCAGTCGAGTGTTGGTATTACTTCAGGACTCCAGAAACTTTGAAGTTCCCTTAGACCGATGTTGCGTTGTTCTGCTGGATGATAAATTCTGGGACTAAAATTTCCTCCCCAGAATTAACTAAGACTACATCCAATAGTCGAATATAATACTCGGAGTCCGTTTTTGTGGAAAGGAAACTAATTGGAGTGGTTCCCCTATAACTCATACCTGCCCAAACCATAAGGGAGCCACCGCCAAAATTTCGCCGCTGACGCATAATTTTGATAAAATCTCTGGAAGGCCAATATTTGTGCGAGCCATCAGGGTCATTGAAATTTAATTTTTTCCATCGGAAACTAGTACCCCTGATCCAGAAATATGTATATTTCAGCGAATTTAAATCTGCCTAATTCATGTCTTGACATGAGACCAAGTTTTCCATACTTTTTCCAATATGACAGTTTCGGGTCGCGTTTTAATATTTGTTGAACACGACGCAACCCTGCTCCCAAGCTCAATTCAGCAATAATTTCCTTGTCGACGAAGTTTTCTTTAACGGCAATCCTTTTGATCTCTCTTTTAGCGCTGCCACTGATCAGTGGTGCCCTTCTTGGTCGTATTGTGTTTCCATCGTGGTCACCCTATTTTATAATTGTCAATGCCATAGCTAGGTCTTTTCAATTGCCTCGAAATTTCCCGATTGGACAGCCCTTCATCATGATAATCTTAAATTTTTCCCTCTTCTTCTTTACTTAGGAACTTACCACCAGGTATTACTTTTCATATAACTTAAAAAAGGAGATCGAATAACTACATTCTCTGACATAATATATCTCCTGACTCATATATGCATTAAAATTCTACACCAAAAAACGCAGTGCATTGAGAGTGCCGGAAAAAATATATTGCCTTTATAATTATTTCGCTGGGTGTAGTTCTTCAGTTCGCTACACTAAAACACACTGAGCATTGCAAAGAAAATAAAGTAAACAAACTCACGGTATATTCTACGTATTCGGTGTAGTTTGCTCAGTCTCGTAGTATTTTATCACTTTCTCGCTTACAGAATACGAAAAAAGCTCTCTTCTCTATTACCGAGTACCGAGAACCAGTGTATGTCAATCGGAGCGAGTACGGTGATCTGACCGTACCGGTATGCTGTGCTTCTCTTTGTTATTCGTGTTGTTGTTTACATTTCTTCGTTCGCAAGGTGCCGGTACAGCGTGTACAGCAGTAAAATAACAAACCGAAAATCTTCATGCATGGCTCTAATATAAATATATTTTCTTTTATTAACCCTTAGAGGGCTCATTTAAAAAAATGTTTTTTAACCTCAATTTTTTGGTCTAATCAACTTGTTTTTGTCTTATGGTGTAGTCTTTTGTCGTTATTGTTGTTGTCTTTTAATTCTGTTGTCCTTTGTTGTAGTTTTTACAGGCGACCGGTCATAACGCCCAACGGTCACAACGCCCAAATTTGTTATGGGGCTTATGACCGCTCTGAGGGCGGTCATGACGCCCAATTTCGTTTTAGGCCTTCAGAGCGGTCAAAAGGCCCAAAAAAAAAATTGGGCGTTATGAGCTTTTTTTTGTTTTTAAATTCTAAGGAGTAGAGAATTCAATTCAAGCAATGGTTTGTAATTCAATATTTATTATTGATATTTTGAAAATATGGTACAAGAATTATAGGCATCCTGCTTACATATATCAAACCCGTTAATTATTTTGTCCCCCGGAAGGATTAGTAAATCTAATATCATTTTAAATATTCGCCTTACGTCCGCGGTTGATTTTACGGCTCACGCTAGTTCACTCATCTTTGCCAATTTCCGTCTCAGTGCCTGGCAGTAATGAAACCAGCATCCCTTCAGGTGCACTTTTGGAAAAACTTTTAAAATAGCATTTCGAAGCGCTTTTTCGAAGTCGCCAGTAAAAGTCGTAGGCTTAAGGTGAAAAATGTTGACATTATTAAACTGTAGAATAAACTGTCATATGCCTTTTGAGATTTATTGGACATCAAGGCAAATGCGAAAGGGAAACCCTAAATACACAAAAATTGTCATTACTATTCCAAAGTGAATGGGGAATGCAATTTGGAAATGGAAGAAATTGCATTCCCCATTCACTTTGGAAATTCTAACCATCACCAGCTCCATAATTTCTTCCATTTCCAAATTGCATTCTCCATTCACGTTTTAAATGTTAGTATTAAGTAGTACAACAATAAGTGAACTGATGAAAGGAATCGCAAAATAGAGCGTGTGATTCTTCTTAGAATTTCACACACCCTAATGATCTGCAGTTTAATTTGTTTAGATGATTTACAATTTTCTTGGTAACAAATCTATCTCTGTATACAATCTTTTTCTTTATTTATATACACATTTAGATTTCACTCTATAAAGTTATTTGTTGTTTGGAGTCATAGCTGTTAAGTAATGATTACTAATCGTAATCATTAGTAATTAGATTACTTTTTTCAAAAGGTGAAGTAATGATTACAATACGATTACATTCAGTTTTATTCAATTAGTAATTGATTACGATTACAAATAATCAAAAAATTATCAGGATTACTTGAGATTACTAAAAAATAATCAAAAATAATCAAAAGTAATCAAAAATGAGTTCGACTACTTTAAAAGTTTACTTTTGACTATTTCTGATTACTTTTGATTATTTTTGATTGTTTTTGATTACTTTTATTTATTTTGATTATTTTTGATTGTTTTTGATTACTTTTGATTATTTTTAAAGGAATCTTGTACATTACATTTATTGAAAAAAATACTATACCAAGTTAGGTTAGCGTGAATCCGCTAATTAATTGAAAATCTGAATTCAAGTAACATAAATTAATTAAATGCTGCTACAATAAAATGAGTAAGACGAAAAAGTAAAGTATTCTCGAAAACCACGTGAGTTGTACCGTCACTATTAATCTTTGCCAAATTTTTCTCAAGGAGACTTACAGTACCTGGAGATGTACGTGTGGGTAATGGAACCAATTCCTAAGGCGCTGGACTTTCTTCAAGGAGAAAACAAAGTAAATTATGGTACGACTAGTAAATTTATAAATTATAGTACTACATACAAAAATGTATCACTTCTACCTATGTATATATGCACTCGATATCCTTTATACGCCAAAAACTGCCAAAAACTGTAATTCGTTTAATTTTGAATCGAAAAATAATAACATATTGGCTATGTCCGATTTTTTTGATTTCAGTAATGATGGTGAGCTAATGCGTGCATTACTTTGAATTTTCAACTTTAAAGATTTGACTTTGCAGATGATGAAATTAACACAAGTTTATCTTCAAATGACCAAACCAAAATTGACCGACGATCCAATATAAAACATAAGTTTTTCAGTTATTTAAATGATAACTCAACTGCTGATGAGATTTGGCAAAATTATGAGTTGCTCAAGGAAGCATTCATTTATTTTAACACACCCTTAACGTCTTCAGCTCCAGTTGAACGACTGTTTTCGTTTCAATCATTGTCGGATTATTCTTTTGAAAAATTAGTTTTAATGAAAGCCAATTCAAATTTTATGTAAATGAGAAGTATTACTTATTATTTATTCATTTTATTGTAGCAGAATTTAATTAATTTATGTTACTTGCTTAATTTAGACTTTCAATTAATTAGCGGATTCACACTAACCTAACTTTGTATAGTTTTTTTTTCAATAAATGTAATGTACAAGATTCCTTTAAAAATAATCAAAAATAATTAAAAATAATCAAAAGTAATCACAAAAAATCAAAAATAATCAAAAATAGTCGAAAATAATCAAAAGTAATCAGAAATAGTCAAAAGTAATCAAAAGTAATCTTTTAAAGTAGTCGAACTCATTTTTGATTACTTTTGATTATTTTCTAGTAATCTCAAGTAATCCTGATTATTTTTTGATTATTTGTAATCGTAATCAATCAGTAATCAGAAATTGTTGAATAGAGGATTATATAATCATTACGATTCTTTTTAAAAAGTAATGTAATTGATTACTAATCGTAATCGAAATTTAACAGCTCTGTTTGGAGTATACACCAATTCACAATTTCTACGAGCACCTCCAACAAATTGAAATTCAACATTGTCACCCATTCTTCTTATTGGTTCACAAACAACTGTATGAATGTTACAATTACATCTATCATCAAACAATTCTAAGAAACTATTGTACAGTTTCTTTTCGCACAGTAACAACACTTTTTTCCAAAAACATTCAAATTTGCTCATAAGTGGAGAACAAATATCAAAATAATATTTGGGCATTATGACCGCGCTAGGGGAGGTCATAACGCCCAAAAATTTTGGGCTTTGTGTCCTTCCATCTCAGAGCGGTCATAAGGCCTAAAACCAAATTGGGCGTTATGACAGGTGAGTTAGTGCGATTATACATTCAAGCTTTCGAGACCTACTTATATTTCAAAAAATTTGGACTTTCGCAAACTTTTTTTTTTTTTTTAATCCGCATGTAAGGCAAAAAAAAAACGAAAAAATCCAATTTTGCTGCTAAAAGAACTAGACTAAAAGAACAGACTACCACCATCTTTACACGATGCCATTTTTAGCTGCAATTTTTATTAATTTCTTTTGAAATTGCAGCGTAAATCTTCGTGCCTTTACACGATGCCATCTCATGATATTAGTGCTTGCCATTTTTTCTGACATTTATCTTAAGTGAGTGTTCTCGTGTGTGTTGTTCATTTTTGTAAGCGGTCAAGTTATGTTCTACATAATTCTAATAAATAAATATTATTGGCCTAGCCCACATTATTATCTTCATTATTTTTAATTAACTTTTCTGCTAAACTTTCTTTTTCTTTTTTTTAACTTCTGTTAAATTATTTCACGTAACCTCTAACAATGTAACACAACACACACAAAACTAGACTGAAAGAAACAATAATATCAAATGTCAAAATCATAACAAATGCGGAAAGAGCCCAAAGAGAATTGCAATAAAGTTGCATAAAACCCAGTACGCCATTTTTCCCCCATTCTTGCTTCTCTACACAACCGTACCAACAAACGCAAATTGCATGGTTAAAACATGGCATCGTGTAAAGATGGTGTACGTATAACCGCGTCATTATTCTCGTTGCTCTGAGAGTGCTCCGCGCCAACACAAGACAACAGTGTTGCCAGTTTCGCACTTTAAATGCAATTCTAGCTCTTTTTAAGGCTTCTGCACTTTTTTTTTTTAAAAGAAAATGCTAAATGCAAACACAATGCAATGTGTTGGACACAAGTATACTATATTTGCGACATGCTTTTATTATAATACACATTGTATTTGCACCCAAATAAGAAAAATACAGATATTTCTCCGTGTGGTTCCATTTAGTTTATTGCAGTTTAAAAAGGTCAAAGTTGGGCATTTAAACTATGATCAAGTAACCATATGATTTTTCACAGAAAACAAGAAGAAGAACAAATACAAAACTTTTCTAATTGTCAATGCAACAAACTATAATCCCCATCATAGTTGAAATAACAATACAAATGTATCATTTAACTCGTAGTGCAGTTAGAACTTAATTTCTGCTAAAATACTTTTCAATTTCATTAAATATTTTTTATTTAACCACTTGTTTACTTTTCATTTGCTAGTGGCATCAGCTTGATGCATTGTAACGATTAGCCGATAAATGTATGAATACCGGTTATTTTTCATAGCATTTGCCAATGCTACCACATGGTAGTAAGATTATTTGTCAAAGCACAGCAAAACTCTTTTCGTATTTAAAGTCAGATCAAATATGAATCAAAATCAACTGGTTACCAATTTAAATAACCAGTCAAATATATAAAATAACCGTTTTCTTTTCTATACAATCATATTGTTATTTTATATTCAACTCGGTATGAGACACCAAAACGCAGTACAATCCCGCAAGGTTAGTCAGAACTCAAAATTTCAAGAGTTTAATTTTTTGCTTTAAAACTTTAACCAAGAGCCAATTCTATCTCCTGTCGAAACATGGCGTCAGTTTCTCTTCCCTTTCGTAAAAAAATCCTGAATCAATGTCAGTTTCTCTTACTTTTTGTAACAAAATTCCAATCTCAATGAGAATATTGATAAATTTTTTAATGTTACAACCCCAGCTGCGAATTTTCAATTTTAACCAGTGATATCTTAATTCAGTGAATGGTTGCTGGGCCGTGATGATTTCATATTTGATTTTCATATTGGTTAAATTTTGAGATTATTTTAGTTTTTAACTACAAGAAACCCCAGAATCACAAAAAACCCAAATCTGGGATTTTTCAGAAAATATTAGGTTTTCAGAGTTGTTTGTACGTAGTTTAGTTTTACATCATGCTTTGTTGGAACTCATGCTGATATCAGAAATTGGTTTAAGAAATCGAGAGGAAGCTTTGCACGTCGACATATTTTTCGCCAAAAACTTTTATTTTTTTTAGTACTCCGAATTTAGACAGCTCTAGAGAAAGCTGGGTGATAGATAAAAAACTCTGTTATCCATAAACTTAATTTGCGTTTATCTAAGTATGTTTCAAATAATTATAAAAACGTTATATGTTTGAAAACAAGTTATACTAATAGGTATTGGCAAAAATATTGTGACACATCTTTTCCTAAAAGCGTAAAAATGTTGGTGTGTTTTGACATTAATTGCACGCCGTTTTCTAAAAAATCAATGGATTTTAACCAATTGTATCATATTTTACAACAAATGCTGTTGTTAATGTAAAGTAATACTTTTTCCAAAATTAATATGCATTTTGCGTTAGCCAATATATTTTGAAATAACTTAAAAGAAACAAGGAAAGGTACTTTTCAAAATAAAAACATGTGTTGCCAAATATCATATGTTTTGTGGGTTTTCAGCGCAACAAACTACAGAAAAATATTTTCAATAAAAACAAACTGCAAAGAAAGGGTTCAGATTTGTTTGATGACCGAGGTAGTAAACTTTCCACTCTCACTGTGCGGCTCCAGCATGGTCACTGATACTCCAATATATCAGTTTCTCTAGCATACGAATTCAGCTATACCCATGTGAAATTTAATTTTGATCCGTTCGGCCGTTTAGAAACGGCTGTAATATTTCCATTTTTTTCAGAAATACCCCACTGTGCATTGCATTTTTCCACTTTTCGTCTCATTTTTGTTATAAACGACAAACACAAAAACATACAGCTTGAAACTAATAACAGAGCACGAAGAGAGGCATAGCGACTCTCTATGCTTTCACTCGATGAAATAACCTACTTGCTCGTCGTTTCCCGATAACGCAACGAGAGGGAGAGAGACACTTGCCTATTGCCTTATGATCTATTACTCTTGTCCTCTCTCAAGTATTCAACTAATGTTGTACCTAAAACGTGTTTCCGATTTCTGCTTCAGTCTAATCAGAATATTGGGGCAAAGTGCGCGTAATTTGCAAATTTTTCTTAAAATTAATTTTTGTTTCCGTTTAGAATCATTTAAAGTTAATAAAATGTGCATAAGATCATATAATTTGTTAAAAAATAATTTAGAATTCATTGCCGGTTAAAAAAGTCGTTTCGTATTTTAATGCAAAACAACGTTCGAAAGCAAGAAACACTGATGAAGAAAATATTTGAGAAATTAATCAAGATGAAGTCTCAATATTTTTAGTAGTGATGTTGTGATGAAGGGAATTGCAATTTGTTGTCGCGTATGGTTCATTCTTTCCTTCGTGTAGTGTCAATTCTTGTATTTACAAGTATGTATGTGTTTGTGTATGCAAGAATAAAAATAAGTTTTTGATAAACAAAAGGTTTGGAGATGTCATGCAGAAATATAAAAGAGCCGCTATGCCTCTCTTGAATGTAAAATAGGAATGAGATAATGGACTCTCCACTGCAAACAACCTTGGTGTTATGGTATTACTATTATTACTATGTATACATGAATTAAAACGATTGGCGCAGTATACATAGGAACCAATTGGAATTAAAGTGCAGATTCAGTGTAAATGGGTAAGTATTTTCCGATACTAAATTAGACTCCTGTTCGTATTTAGGTAGGTGTAATTAGTTAATGGCTACGAGCAGTGTTGCCAGTTTAGGGGATTTATCCCCAAATTGGGGATTTTTTTTCAAAACAGGGGATTGTTTTTTTGGTTTGGGGATCTGGGGATTTTTTTGGGGATGACAATTTAAGCTGCATTCAATGCGCATTTTTTGTATCGATCCTTGAAAGTTTTGATCTGGTACTACCTAAATCAAAGCAAGCATAAACACACAAGTAATATTTGGCATAGAGTAAATCTGACTAGAGAGAATATTTAACTCATCTGACGTTTCCTTTCACACTCTTCGTGATGCGGTCGGTGTGATAGAGAGATGTTTGGAAATGTGAAATTACAATAACCTCTGACTTTAATTTTTCATGTCGTTTTGGTGAAACTGTGAAATTTAAATGTGTTTTACAATTCTTTATTGACTGTTATTGTTAGCATTTATTGTTAGTATTTAACACAATAATTTTGGCACACAAACCGCAGTACCGTTGTTGTTATTTCGTTGGTTGTCTTGAACCATTGCCTCTATCTGGTATTATTGAAGCAATTCTTTTCAACTTCCAACGTTCATATCACGCCAGGCCAAATGTCATAAATTTGCCGATTTATTGCTAAATGTTGTCAGCAAAAAGGACTGCATACACTTGTCAGTTCCTGAAAATATCAAATTGTTTTACTGGCAAGGCAATAAAACAAGTAAAAAAACATTTTTGACATTTGGTGTTACTGAATAGAATAGAAGCAGTGGATAATAAATATCGAGAAATACTAAAACTATGTACAAAACAAAGAATTAAGTAGATGAATCTGAAGATTATGACACTGAAGTATTTGATATATGTATATGTATACTAAGCCTTAATGACTTTTAACCAATGTGTACATCAATTAAAGCCAGATCATAATATTTTTGTTATAACTAACTGTTTTTAAAATAATAAATTAATAATAATATAATATTAATAATAACATATTAATTTATTTACGTTTAAATTTTTCATAATTTAAAAGCTTTCGTTTTGTTAAACTGAATTCTAAATAAATTTTAATTTTATAACTTACAACTTTCTCGAACTACCTTTCAAACAATAGGGATTTTTGGTTTTTTTTTTGGGGATTTTCGGGGATTAAAAATAACAATTCGGGGATTTCGCCTAAAAAAAAACTGGCGACCCTGGCTACGAGGCTAGAACAGGGTCCTATAGTCGATACAAAAAGTCGGCTTTTCGATTATTTCAAAAATATGATTATTTCTAATATGGGTATGAAAAGTCGACTATTTCAAATATAAGAAAAATCGAGTTTTCAACTATAGTTTTCGAACACAGTAGTGGTATTCATGCAAACAAGAAAACCTAGAACTTTAGCTCAGCGTAAGTTTGCCCCGAAGCGTTTCATGAGGCACCAAATAAATTTGATCAGTGTATCTGTGCAGCAAATGCCAAAAAAAGGCTGATAAAGTAAATATACATACATATATTCCGTATCTGCTTTACCTATTCAATTATTTTATTTTTTTCACATTAATCAAAAACCCTCTTTTTTTTTAATACAAAAATATTGACATTGAAATGTCAAAAGTTTTCACGTTTCTTTTTCCAGGTTTGCTCAGCAAATTTGCCTCGAAAACTTTCCACTTTTGTGCAAGTCGCTTTGTATGGGAAATTTGTTTGTTTTGACGTTTGCTGTGCAAGTTTACGATGTTTTCGAGTTTACGAGGTTCTTTCGAGCTTCCATGAAGACCTCTAGTGTTATTTAAAGGATGTGTATCAAAAGTTGATTTCTCAATTCGTTTTCGATTCGCTCGAAAAAGTTAAATCGATGTGTTTAATTTTTAATACTTTGAAGATTTTAAACTTGGCATTTTTAACTCGGGAGCCGAAATTAAATTTTCAAAGATTTTAAAATATTTAATTATTAAATGTTTCGGAGAAAGGGGGCAACAAATTGTAAAATTTGATGGCACGAGAAAATTGTTTGAAAGGGTGGGACGGTGTTAGAAATTGTCGATGGTGGTTAAAAAGGGAACAAAAGGGGTAAGATTTTAAAGTAAAATAAAAATCGTATTGAATGATTATGAGTGCGATAAAAGTAGTGTATGTGGGCAAAAAAGAGTAAAACTATAAATATCAAGATAATTAGTTTGGAATGATGGAAATGTGGTCAATATTATGAGTGTAGGTAGAAAGCGGGGTAAAGGGTAAGTTTTCTAGCAGCGAGAAATATCGTTTGGTATGAATATTAATGTGAAAAAATTGTGAATATGAAATTGAAAAATGGTAAAGTGGAGCCGAAAAGGGTAAGCATTAAAATTGGAGAAAGACTTTTCGGGATGATTAGGAATATGTTATTAGTGGTGAAGCACAAGCACACTGGTGACTCGACCCTACCAACAATTTCAATGGGTGGTTTAGATGTTGGTGAATCGGAAGCTCTTGATGTTCTGGGCATGAAGATACAATGTGACATTCGTTGGTATAAGCACATTTTCAACGTGTCGAAAGAAGCATTCAAGTGCCTGGGCTTTTTAAACCGGTGTAAAAGATTTTTAACTCCACCCGATCTCCTCAATGTATACACCACGTATCACCACGTAGTTTCGGCCGAAAATTGAATTCAACTCTCACCTAGGCGATAGGCGACAGCAGTGTCTCCAGCGCTGTTGCCTCCTTGGAGCATCGACGAAATGTTAGCTGTGTCTCGCTATTTTGGCCTCATTCCAGAAGTTTAGGTATTTAACCGTACGATCCGGCTTTCAAGTGAAACTCATCTATATTTTGTTTCTCCTGAAAAAAATAAAATAAGGCAAAAATGGGCAAAATTTAAAAATGCGAGAAAAACTCGACATAAATTTACTTCAGTCAAAAATTTCTGATCTAGTCCAAAATTTCAGCACCTACAAAGTTTGCTGCGCTGAGTTGAAAAAGTTATTTTTTCACCGGCTCAGCCCAGCTTCTTGAGATATATATTATCCGATCCTGATCAAATGGATATCATTTGAAAGTCTTTTTTAAACTCTGTAAATCCATGTATAAACATTTTGTTTTATTAACGCATTAGGTACCCTCTTAAAATATAGGGTTTTTAACCTGACTTTGTTCAAATGTACTAGTTTCAAACAAACCCCTTGTGTACTTATTTGATTCATAGACTCCTATAATAGACAAGACTTGAAGCTTTTTTTACAGTCATAATACTTCGCATTAACCCGTCAAAGACCAGATATACTTACGTTGAAAGTTTTGGAATACATTTTTCAACATAAAAAAATTATAAGAAATAACTTTCATCTGTAGCGCTTCCATTCTTTCCAAATTGACAAAAACTTAAAATAATCATACCTCTTTATGCCACAATGAAAAAATTATATCAAAAAAATCGCTCAATTTGCAAACAAATCCCCTGTGTACTTATTTGATTCATATACTCCAATAATAGACAAGACGTGAAGCCTTTTTTTTAAGGGTATAATACTTCGTATTAACTTCTGAAAGACCGGAGATATTTACATTGAAAGTTTTGGAATACATTTTTCAACATAAATAAAAAAATTATATGAAATAATTTTTGCCTGCGGCGTTTCCAATCAATCCCTCCCAATAATACCGCAAAAATACTATGCAGAAGCCGCGAAGCCGGTGTTGGACCCACCCCAGAGGAGAAAATCCGTAAGGCCGGCCAAACAGAAAGCTTTATAACACGAAAAACTATGCCGAAGCTGGTTCAATACCCCATAGGAGAAATCCACTAAGCCCGCCCGAAGGCCGGTCGCGTAGGAAGCTTTATAACACAAAAATCCTAAACCGAAGCTGGTGTTAAATTAAATAAATTTTCTTGAGAAATTGTTCAGTTATCGAATGCTGAAAAACCTGTAATAAAATAACGGTTGACTTGAGCTGTGTGTTAATTTTTTATTTTTATTTTTGGAAAGTATTATACCTTAAATCGAGGTCTAGTAAAAAAATAAGTATACTAGGGCATTTTTTTTTGAAAAAATTATTTTTTATCAGAAAAGTGAGGTTAACAAATCGTGTTTTTACTAGCCCTCCAATGGGGTAATAAAATTAAATATTTTTATATACACACTTATTGATTTTCGAAGGATCTTTCTAGTGAAACCTATTTCAACAGGATCGGTTAATAAATGACCGAGTTATGCGCGATTACGCTTTGAAGGCCTTTGAGGACCCCCAAAAAATATCCGATATTTGACTATAGTAAATTTGCTCTAAAACTCTTGGAATGATTGGGAATGAGTTAAAAAAGTGTATGCAAGAGAAATCGCTTTGAAAGATTAGGAATGTGTTAAAAATTGTAAATTTTTGAAAAGGGACAAAACCGATACAGCTTCAAATAACGAGAAAAATCGTTTGGAATGGTAAGGAGGTGTTAAAAATAGAGTATGTGGGATAAAGAGAAGAGTAAAAATACCAAACGGTAGCAAAATCTTTTAAAATTATTGTGAATGTATTAAAATAGTTTATGAAGGTAAAATGGGGTAAAAGGGGCAAAGTGGGCTACCGATTTTAAATGCGAGCAAAATCTTTTGGAATGATTGGAAGTTAAAAATAGTGCATGTCGCTAAATGGGGTCAGATAGTGGTAAAAATTCAAAATGCGAGAACAATCGTTCGGAATAATTTGAAACCATTTTTGTCCCTTTTTCAATCATACCAAACTAATTTCCATGCCAATTCAAGTTTTGTAATTTTCTGTTTTTTCTTTATCTACATTCACTATTTTTAGCAAATTTACGAGTTAAAATTTTACCACTTTTTCACCATTTTAACCACTTATACTATTTTTAACCAGTGACCGAAAATAATTGTTATTGATTGATTTTTCAACTAAAAAAAAATCATTGTGAAGGAAATTCGCTAGAAATATTTAAAGTGGTTCAGTACAGTTGTTATGACTCTATCTATCTAATTACGCAATAAACTTTTATATTCTGATTTTTACGTTAAAAATTAATAATATCAAGGAATTAAAGGAATAGTTGTATTTGACGGCTTACACTTCAAAAAACAACCACTTTTTGAGGGAAAGCAGAACACGTGATTCTAAGCAAAAAAGTAAAATAACAAAATCCGGGCAACTGCATTGTTTCGGATTTATGGTCCCCGAAATTTTGGATGTATGAGATTAAGGTACTGTGTACAGCTATTGATATTATCACTCTTTTGTATAAAACAAGTCAAAATAAACTCAAAAAATTCTTTAGCATGTTTCGATAGCACCATAACTCGATAACTAAGCGAGTTTTCGAAAAATGTAAAATAATTTTTCGTGTTTATTTTGACTTGGTTTATAAAAAAAAGTGATGATATGAATAGGTTGACACAGTACTCTAACACCATAACCCTCTCTGAAACCATGCATTTTCCCCGATTTTTGTATTTTAGCTTAAAATATCACGTTCTACCCGACGCAATAACATTTTTTAATTTTCGAAGACTAAGCCGTATAATAGAAATAAGCCCAATTAAAATTCCAAAAAATACCCATATCCTGTTATCCACTAAGAATTCAACAAAATTCGGCAACCCCACATACTTAATCACGTCTATCGTATTTGCATATCCTCAGTGCCAAATGCGAGCAATATAAGTGAAGATCGCGAAAATAATAAAGTCCCATAAATGTCGTAAAAAGTGAGAGAATTTTTGTGTGAAATCCAACTCAAAGTTTATAAATCTAAAGTGCAGCCATTTCATCATAAGGAATGTAAAAAATATCAAAGAAAAGTGAATTATTTCATTACGAAAAAGCCGTTCAAAGTTCATAAATTTCTTCACAAAAAGCGGAGTTAATCACAAAATGCCTTGTGTTAAATGTAAAAAAAGAAAAGAAACAAAAAAGTCGCAGTAGTTTGTTTTGTATGTGTGTGTAGTGTATACAAAAACGTGTATACTGTGTATGAACAGGGGGATTCTATGCCACAGCTGATCGAAAAGGTACTAGGCCGATGATGGAGAATGAGAGAGCAAAGAAGACATACACCTTGCAGACCATGCAGCAAACTAAGTTTAAACGTGTTTGATTGACACTAATGACAGCCAAATTATGTTTGCATCGAACGAAAATACGCATTCCCTTTTATTTTTGTCCGTATTATACCAACCCAAGAGTAAATTACCAAAGCAACTCGAACTCTATGAATTGACCTACTACCTCGTCGTCATGAAGAGGCATCGAAGAGAGTAATGTAAACTCGTTAAGTATTTCTCTATGGTATGAATCATCTGAGAGATAATTTCAATAGATGAATTGCAACAAAGGTAAGTTCTATCGTAAACTGTAGCATGCAAAGAGTTTGTATTAAGAGAACATAATTTCAAGAGATTATCTTTGTTTACATTGCACGATTTGGATGATGGGGTTGGTAAGGTATCTTACAGTCAAAGTCACGAATCGAACGTTAACGTTTGCTCTCTTTCTATGCGACAAACAGCGTTTTGGGAGCCACTGACAAGCGTTCGTTTTAAAAGCGAACCACTATCTTTCGACCTGTCGTTCCTTTGGTTTTACGTGTATTTGTGTGGTTGTTGTTCAAAGCAATAACATGAAGTTGACGTTCGCCTTTTAATTTCGAAGCGATGGGGAAGAGTGCGAGGAACCAGTATCTGCAGGTGTTGCAAAGTTGGCGTTTTAGTGCTGAAATGAAATATGTTTTAATAACAAATTTATTATAATGACATTATTTCTGTTAAATTATTTCACGTAACCTCTAACAATGTAACACAACACACACAAAACTAGAATGAAAGAAACAATAATATCAAATGTCAAAATCATAACAAATGCGGAAAGAGCCCAAAGAGAATTGCATGAAACCCAGTACGCCATTTTTCCCCCATTCTTGCTTCTCTACACCCCGTATCCGTAAACGCAAATTGCATGGTTAAAACATGGCATCATGTAAAGGTTGTGTACGTATAACCACGTCATTATTCTCGTTGCTTTGAGAGTGTTCCGCGCCCACACAAGACAACCAGTGTTGCAAGTTTAGCACTTTAGTGCATTTCTAGCTCTTTTTTAGGCTTCTGCACTTTTTTTTTTTTTTTTAAAAAGAACATGCTAAATGCAAACACAATGCAATGTGTTGGACACAAGTATACTATATTTGCGACAAGCTTTTATTATAATACACATTGTATTTGCACCCAAATAAGAAAAATACAGATATTTCTCCGAGTGGTTCCATTTAGTTTATTGCAGTTTAAAAAGGTCAAAGTTGGGCATTTAAACTATGATCAAGTAACCATATGATTTTTCACAGAAAACAAGAAGAAGAACAAACACAAAACTTTTCTAATTGTCAATGCAACAAACTATAATCCCCATCATAGTTGAAATAACAATACAAATGTATCATTTAACTCGTAGTGCAGTTAGAACTTAATTTCTGCTAAAATACTTTTCAATTTCATTAAATATTTTTTATTTAACCACTTGTTTACTTTTCATTTGCTAGTGGCATCAGCTTGATGCATTGTAACGATTAGCCGATAAATGTATGAATACCGGTTATTTTTCATAGCATTTGCCAATGCTACCACATGGTAGTAAGATTATTTGTCAGAGCACAGCAAAACTCTTTTCGTATTTAAAGTCAGATCAAATATGAATCAAAATCAACTGGTTACCAATTTAAATAACCAGTCAAAAATTAGTCCTAAATATATAAAATAAACCGTTTTCTTTTCTATACAATCATATTGTTATTTTATATTCAACTCGGTATGAGACACCAAAACGCAGTACAATCCCGCAAGGTTAGTCAGAACTCAAAATTTCAAGAGTTTAATTTTTTGCTTTAAAACTTTAACCAAGAGCCAATTCTATCTCCTGTCGAAACATGGCGTCAGTTTCTCTTCCCTTTCGTAAAAAAAATCCTGAATCAATGTCAGTTTCTCTTACTTTTTGTAACAAAATTCCAATATCAATGAGAATATTGATATAATTTTTTTAATGTTACAACCCCAGCTGCGATATTTCAATTTTAACCTGTGATATCTTAATTCAGTGAATGGTTGCTGGGCCGTGATGATTTCATATTTGATTTTCATATTGGTTAAATTTTGAGATTATTTTAGTTTTTAACTACAAGAAACCCCAGAATCACAAAAACCCCAAATCTGGGATTTTTCAGAAAATGTTAGGCTACAGAGTTGTTTGTACATAGTTTAGTTTTACATCATGCTTTGTTGGAACTCATGCTGATATCATAAATTGGTTTAAGAAATCGAGAGGAAGCTTTGCACGTCGACATATTTTTAGCCAAAAATTTTTATTTTTTTTAGTACTCCGAATTTAGACAGCTCTAGAGAAAGCTGGGTGATAGATAAAAAACTCTGTTATCCATAAACTTAATTTGCGTTTATCTAAGTATGTTTCAAATAATTATAAAAACGTTATATGTTTGAAAACAAGTTATACTAATATGTATTGGCAAAAATATTGTGACACATCTTTTCCAAAAAGCGTAAAAATGTTGGTGTGTTTTGACTTTAATTGCACGCCGTTTTCTAAAAAATCAATGGATTTTAACCAATTGTATCATATTTTACAACAAATGCTGTTATTAATGTAAAGTAATACTTTTTCCAAAATTAATATGCATTTTGCGTTAGCCAATATATTTTGAAATAACTTAAAAGAAACAAGGAAAGGTACTTTTCAAAATAAAAACATGTGTTGCCAAATATCATATGTTTTGTGGGTTTTCAGCGCAACAAACTACAGAAAAATATTTTCAATAAAAACAAACTGCAAAGAAAGGGTTCAGATTTGTTTGATGACCGAGGTAGTAAACTTTCCACTCTCACTGTGCGGCTCCAGCATGGTCACTGATACTCCAATATATCAGTTTCTCTAGCATACGAATTCAGCTATACCCATGTGAAATTTAATTTTGATCCGTTCGGCCGTTTAGAAACGGCTGTAATATTTCCATTTTTTTCAGAAATACCCCACTGTGCATTGCATTTTTCCACTTTTCGTCTCATTTTTGTTATAAACGACAAACACAAAAACATACAGCTTGAAACTAATAACAGAGCACGAAGAGAGGCATAGCGACTCTCTATGCTTTCACTCGATGAAATAACCTACTTGCTCGTCGTTTCCCGATAACGCAACGAGAGGGAGAGAGACACTTGCCTATTGCCTTATGATCTATTACTCTTGTCCTCTCTCAAGTATTCAACTAATGTTGTACCTAAAACGTGTTTCCGATTTCTGCTTCAGTCTAATCAGAATATTGGGGCAAAGTGCGCGTAATTTGCAAATTTTTCTTAAAATTAATTTTTGTTTCCGTTTAGAATCATTTAAAGTTAATAAAATGTGCATAAGATCATATAATTTGTTAAAAAATAATTTAGAATTCATTGCCGGTTAAAAAAGTCGTTTCGTATTTTAATGCAAAACAACGTTCGAAAGCAAGAAACACTGATGAAGAAAATATTTGAGAAATTAATCAAGATGAAGTCTCAATATTTTTAGTAGTGATGTTGTGATGAAGGGAATTGCAATTTGTTGTCGCGTATGGTTCATTCTTTCCTTCGTGTAGTGTCAATTCTTGTATTTACAAGTATGTATGTGTTTGTGTATGCAAGAATAAAAATAAGTTTTTGATAAACAAAAGGTTTGGAGATGTCATGCAGAAATATAAAAGAGCCGCTATGCCTCTCTTGAATGTAAAATAGGAATGAGATAATGGACTCTCCACTGCAAACAACCTTGGTGTTATGGTATTACTATGTATACATGAATTAAAACGATTGGCGCAGTATACATAGGAACCAATTGGAATTAAAGTGCAGATTCAGTGTAAATGGGTAAGTATTTTCCGATACTAAATTAGACTCCTGTTCGTATTTACAGTAGTGGACTAAAGTGGATACATAATTGAATATTTTTTAAACTGTATTAATAACTTTTGTTCAATTTGTGATATCTAAGTGTAATTTTTTCCTTGTATATCTTGTACTCTCTTTACTATATATACTTAAAAAAACTGAATGATTTCGTTCAAGAGACATGAAAAAAAATATATATATTTCATAACCGCATTTATCCATTTTTGTCAAGTCTTTGCCTTTTTTGTTTATCTATTCGGAGTCGCGTTAGATTTGAATGTTTTTGTTGAAAGAACTGCATTAGTGTTTCATTAAAGAGTAAAAAGCTATAAAGCGAACACACATTTGATTTAATTTGATTTTCGTATTAAAAAAAATCAATCTTTAGAACAACCAAAAAATGAGAAAAATATCAAAAAATCTTGAAAATAAAATTGTAAGACTAATCGAAAAAGGTGAATCATGCCGTAGTATCGCAAAACATCTAAATGTGTGCCATAGAACTGTGAGCCTAGTAAGAAAACGGCGAGATGTGGTTGTGGCTGCTAACAAGGGAGGTAGACCTAGATTGCTCTCTGACGGAGATGCTCGTTTAGTGGAACGAAATATGATTGCTAAAAACGCCAGAACACCAAAAATTACTGCCGAAGCTGTGGACAAATCGGTGAGTGACCGTACAGTAAGAAGGGCCTTCCAACGAATTGGACTTGTGTCTGCCGTTAAAAAAAAGAAACCTGCACTGTCGGACAAGAACGTGAAGGCTCGGATTAATTTTTGCAAAACGCATAAAAACTGGACAACTGATGACTGGAAACGAGTAATTTGGTCGGATGAAACAAAAATTAATCATTTCCAATCTGATGGAATACAATATTGTTGGCAGAGGCCCGGTGAAACCATTCAGCGACACCATGTCAAGCAAACGGTGAAACACGGTGGTGGAAGTGTTATGGTGTGGGGATGTTTCACTTGGTGGGGCATTGGTCCTCTGGTAAAAATAGAAGGAATTATGAATAAGGAGTACTATCTAAGTATTTTGCAGATCAATTTGAGCAGATTCATTGAAAAGTTCCTCTACCCAGCAACAGAAATAACTTTCCAGCAAGATGGGGATCCAAAGGACACTGCCAAAATTGTGCAAAAATGACTTGCTGAACAAGAATTCAAGACAATGAAGTGGCCAGCTCAAAGCCCCGATTTGAATCTAATCGAGAATTTGTGGGCAATTGTCAAAAGAAGACTTTCCAAATACGAACGAGCCCCGACCAGCTTAGATGATCTTTGGTCAAGAGTTTCAGTGGAATGGGCTAAGATTCCTCCTCAAACTTTCAAAAATCTCGTGGAAAGCATGCCTACTCGCATAAAATGTGTTTTAAAGAACAAAGGACTTTGGACGAAATATTGAAGAAAAAACTTGCCGAAAATATCTAATATGGACAATACTGGATAAAAGCTGTCACAAATTACAATATTTTTTTTGATATACTTCTTAATGATATAATGTGCTGTATTTAGGTTTTTATTGAAGAAAAATGTTTTAGTTTTATGTTTTATAAAAAATCATTTAAGTTTCTATAATATAAAAAAAATAATACCAAATTTCGAAAAATCTTAAATTTATGTATCCACTTTAGTCCACTACTGTAGGTAGGTGTAATTAGTTAATGGCTACGAGCAGTGTTGCCAGTTTAGGGGATTTATCCCCAAATTGGGGATTTTTTTTCAAAACAGGGGATTGTTTTTTTGGTTTGGGGATCTGGGGATTTTTTTGGGGATGACAATTTAAGCTGCATTCAATGCGCATTTTTTGTATCGTTCCTTGAAAGTTTTGATCTGGTACTACCTAAATCAAAGCAAGCATAAACACACAAGTAATATTTGGCATAGAGTAAATCTGACTAGAGAGAATATTTAACTCATCTGACGTTTCCTTTCACACTCTTCGTGATGCGGTCGGTGTGATAGAGAGATGTTTGGAAATGTGAAATTACAATAACCTCTGACTTTAATTTTTCATGTCGTTTTGGTGAAACTGTGAAATTTAAATGTGTTTTACAATTCTTTATTGACTGTTATTGTTAGCATTTATTGTTAGTATTTAACACAATAATTTTGGCACACAAACCGCAGTACCGTTGTTGTTATTTCGTTGGTTGTCTTGAACCATTGCCTCTATCTGGTATTATTGAAGCAATTCTTTTCAACTTCCAACGTTCATATCACGCCAGGCCAAATGTCATAAATTTGCCGAGTTATTGCTAAATGTTGTCAGCAAAAAGGACTGCATACACTTGTCAGTTCCTGAAAATATCAAATTGTTTTACTGGCAAGGCAATAAAACAAGTAAAAAAACATTTTTGACATTTGGTGTTACTGAATAGAATAGAAGCAGTGGATAATAAATATCGAGAAATACTAAAACTATGTACAAAACAAAGAATTAAGTAGATGAATCTGAAGATTATGACACTGAAGTATTTGATATATGTATATGTATACTAAGCCTTAATGACTTTTAACCAATGTGTACATCAATTAAAGCCAGATCATAATATTTTTGTTATAACTAACTGTTTTTAAAATAATAAATTAATAATAATATAATATTAATAATAACATATTAATTTATTTACGTTTAAATTTTTCAATATTTAAAAGCTTTCGTTTTGTTAAACTGAATTCTAAATAAATTTTAATTTTATAACTTACAACTTTCTCGAACTACCTTTCAAACAATAGGGATTTTTGGTTTTTTTTTTGGGGATTTTCGGGGATTAAAAATAACAATTCGGGGATTTCGCCTAAAAAAAAAACTGGCGACCCTGGCTACGAGGCTAGAACAGGGTCCTATAGTCGATACAAAAAGTCGGCTTTTCGATTATTTCAAAAATATGATTATTTCTAATATGGGTATGAAAAGTCGACTATTTCAAATATAAGAAAAATCGAGTTTTCAACTATAGTTTTCGAACACAGTAGTGGTATTCATGCAAACAAGAAAACCTAGAACTTTAGCTCAGCGTAAGTTTGCCCCGAAGCGTTTCATGAGGCACCAAATAAATTTGATCAGTGTATCTGTGCAGCAAATGCCAAAAAAAGGCTGATAAAGTAAATATACATACATATATTCCGTATCTGCTTTACCTATTCAAT
The DNA here is from genome assembly GCA_963931995.1 of Phaonia tiefii. Classification (NCBI taxonomy): domain Eukaryota; kingdom Metazoa; phylum Arthropoda; class Insecta; order Diptera; family Muscidae; genus Phaonia; species Phaonia tiefii. Next base: position 177,304,230 of record OZ008367.1, on the reverse strand, counting down.
TATTTTATTTTTTTCACATTAATCAAAAACCCTCTTTTTTTTTAATACAAAAATATTGACATTGAAATGTCAAAAGTTTTCACGTTTCTTTTTCCAGGTTTGCTCAGCAAATTTGCCTCGAAAACTTTCCACTTTTGTGCAAGTCGCTTTGTATGGGAAATTTGTTTGTTTTGACGTTTGCTGTGCAAGTTTACGATGTTTTCGAGTTTACGAGGTTCTTTCGAGCTTCCATGAAGACCTCTAGTGTTATTTAAAGGATGTGTATCAAAAGTTGATTTCTCAATTCGTTTTCGATTCGCTCGAAAAAGTTAAATCGATGTGTTTAATTTTTAATACTTTGAAGATTTTAAACTTGGCATTTTTAACTCGGGAGCCGAAATTAAATTTTCAAAGATTTTAAAATATTTAATTATTAAATGTTTCGGAGAAAGGGGGCAACAAATTGTAAAATTTGATGGCACGAGAAAATTGTTTGAAAGGGTGGGACGGTGTTAGAAATTGTCGATGGTGGTTAAAAAGGGAACAAAAGGGGTAAGATTTTAAAGTAAAATAAAAATCGTATTGAATGATTATGAGTGCGATAAAAGTAGTGTATGTGGGCAAAAAAGAGTAAAACTATAAATATCAAGATAATTAGTTTGGAATGATGGAAATGTGGTCAATATTATGAGTGTAGGTAGAAAGCGGGGTAAAGGGTAAGTTTTCTAGCAGCGAGAAATATCGTTTGGTATGAATATTAATGTGAAAAAATTGTGAATATGAAATTGAAAAATGGTAAAGTGGAGCCGAAAAGGGTAAGCATTAAAATTGGAGAAAGACTTTTCGGGATGATTAGGAATATGTTATTAGTGGTGAAGCACAAGCACACTGGTGACTCGACCCTACCAACAATTTCAATGGGTGGTTTAGATGTTGGTGAATCGGAAGCTCTTGATGTTCTGGGCATGAAGATACAATGTGACATTCGTTGGTATAAGCACATTTTCAACGTGTCGAAAGAAGCATTCAAGTGCCTGGGCTTTTTAAACCGGTGTAAAAGATTTTTAACTCCACCCGATCTCCTCAATGTATACACCACGTATCACCACGTAGTTTCGGCCGAAAATTGAATTCAACTCTCACCTAGGCGATAGGCGACAGCAGTGTCTCCAGCGCTGTTGCCTCCTTGGAGCATCGACGAAATGTTAGCTGTGTCTCGCTATTTTGGCCTCATTCCAGAAGTTTAGGTATTTAACCGTACGATCCGGCTTTCAAGTGAAACTCATCTATATTTTGTTTCTCCTGAAAAAAATAAAATAAGGCAAAAATGGGCAAAATTTAAAAATGCGAGAAAAACTCGACATAAATTTACTTCAGTCAAAAATTTCTGATCTAGTCCAAAATTTCAGCACCTACAAAGTTTGCTGCGCTGAGTTGAAAAAGTTATTTTTTCACCGGCTCAGCCCAGCTTCTTGAGATATATATTATCCGATCCTGATCAAATGGATATCATTTGAAAGTCTTTTTTAAACTCTGTAAATCCATGTATAAACATTTTGTTTTATTAACGCATTAGGTACCCTCTTAAAATATAGGGTTTTTAACCTGACTTTGTTCAAATGTACTAGTTTCAAACAAACCCCTTGTGTACTTATTTGATTCATAGACTCCTATAATAGACAAGACGAAGCTTTTTTTACAGTCATAATACTTCGCATTAACCCGTCAAAGACCAGATATACTTACGTTGAAAGTTTTGGAATACATTTTTCAACATAAAAAAATTATAAGAAATAACTTTCATCTGTAGCGCTTCCATTCTTTCCAAATTGACAAAAACTTAAAATAATCATACCTCTTTATGCCACAATGAAAAAATTATATCAAAAAAATCGCTCAATTTGCAAACAAATCCCCTGTGTACTTATTTGATTCATATACTCCAATAATAGACAAGACGTGAAGCCTTTTTTTTAAGGGTATAATACTTCGTATTAACTTCTGAAAGACCGGAGATATTTACATTGAAAGTTTTGGAATACATTTTTCAACATAAATAAAAAAATTATATGAAATAATTTTTGCCTGCGGCGTTTCCAATCAATCCCTCCCAATAATACCGCAAAAATACTATGCAGAAGCCGCGAAGCCGGTGTTGGACCCACCCCAGAGGAGAAAATCCGTAAGGCCGGCCAAACAGAAAGCTTTATAACACGAAAAACTATGCCGAAGCTGGTTCAATACCCCATAGGAGAAATCCACTAAGCCCGCCCGAAGGCCGGTCGCGTAGGAAGCTTTATAACACAAAAATCCTAAACCGAAGCTGGTGTTAAATTAAATAAATTTTCTTGAGAAATTGTTCAGTTATCGAATGCTGAAAAACCTGTAATAAAATAACGGTTGACTTGAGCTGTGTGTTAATTTTTTATTTTTATTTTTGGAAAGTATTATACCTTAAATCGAGGTCTAGTAAAAAAATAAGTATACTAGGACATTTTTTTTTGAAAAAATTATTTTTTATCAGAAAAGTGAGGTTAACAAATCGTGTTTTTACTAGCCCTCCAATGGGGTAATAAAATTAAATATTTTTATATACACACTTATTGATTTTCGAAGGATCTTTCTAGTGAAACCTATTTCAACAGGATCGGTTAATAAATGACCGAGTTATGCGCGATTACGCTTTGAAGGCCTTTGAGGACCCCCAAAAAATATCCGATATTTGACTATAGTAAATTTGCTCTAAAACTCTTGGAATGAATGGGAATGAGTTAAAAAAGTGTATGCAAGAGAAATCGCTTTGAAAGATTAGGAATGTGTTAAAAATTGTAAATTTTTGAAAAGGGACAAAACCGATACAGCTTCAAATAACGAGAAAAATCGTTTGGAATGGTAAGGAGGTGTTAAAAATAGAGTATGTGGGATAAAGAGAAGAGTAAAAATACCAAACGGTAGCAAAATCTTTTAAAATTATTGTGAATGTATTAAAATAGTTTATGAAGGTAAAATGGGGTAAAAGGGGCAAAGTGGGCTACCGATTTTAAATGCGAGCAAAATCTTTTGGAATGATTGGAAGTTAAAAATAGTGCATGTCGCTAAATGGGGTCAGATAGTGGTAAAAATTCAAAATGCGAGAACAATCGTTCGGAATAATTTGAAACCATTTTTGTCCCTTTTTCAATCATACCAAACTAATTTCCATGCCAATTCAAGTTTTGTAATTTTCTGTTTTTTCTTTATCTACATTCACTATTTTTAGCAAATTTACGAGTTAAAATTTTACCACTTTTTCACCATTTTAACCACTTATACTATTTTTAACCAGTGACCGAAAATAATTGTTATTGATTGATTTTTCAACTAAAAAAAAATCATTGTGAAGGAAATTCGCTAGAAATATTTAAAGTGGTTCAGTACAGTTGTTATGACTCTATCTATCTAATTACGCAATAAACTTTTATATTCTGATTTTTACGTTAAAAATTAATAATATCAAGGAATTAAAGGAATAGTTGTATTTGACGGCTTACACTTCAAAAAACAACCACTTTTTGAGGGAAAGCAGAACACGTGATTCTAAGCAAAAAAGTAAAATAACAAAATCCGGGCAACTGCATTGTTTCGGATTTATGGTCCCCGAAATTTTGGATGTATGAGATTAAGGTACTGTGTACAGCTATTGATATTATCACTCTTTTGTATAAAACAAGTCAAAATAAACTCAAAAAATTCTTTAGCATGTTTCGATAGCACCATAACTCGATAACTAAGCGAGTTTTCGAAAAATGTAAAATAATTTTTCGTGTTTATTTTGACTTGGTTTATAAAAAAAAGTGATGATATGAATAGGTTGACACAGTACTCTAACACCATAACCCTCTCTGAAACCATGCATTTTCCCCGATTTTTGTATTTTAGCTTAAAATATCACGTTCTACCCGACGCAATAACATTTTTTAATTTTCGAAGACTAAGCCGTATAATAGAAATAAGCCCAATTAAAATTCCAAAAAATACCCATATCCTGTTATCCACTAAGAATTCAACAAAATTCGGCAACCCCACATACTTAATCACGTCTATCGTATTTGCATATCCTCAGTGCCAAATGCGAGCAATATAAGTGAAGATCGCGAAAATAATAAAGTCCCATAAATGTCGTAAAAAGTGAGAGAATTTTTGTGTGAAATCCAACTCAAAGTTTATAAATCTAAAGTGCAGCCATTTCATCATAAGGAATGTAAAAAATATCAAAGAAAAGTGAATTATTTCATTACGAAAAAGCCGTTCAAAGTTCATAAATTTCTTCACAAAAAGCGGAGTTAATCACAAAATGCCTTGTGTTAAATGTAAAAAAAGAAAAGAAACAAAAAAGTCGCAGTAGTTTGTGTTGTATGTGTGTGTAGTGTATACAAAAACATGTATACTGTGTATGAACAGGGGGATTCTATGCCACAGCTGATCGAAAAGGTACTAGGCCGATGATGGAGAATGAGAGAGCAAAGAAGACATACACCTTGCAGACCATGCAGCAAACTAAGTTTAAACGTGTTTGATTGACACTAATGACAGCCAAATTATGTTTGCATCGAACGAAAATACGCATTCCCTTTTATTTTTGTCCGTATTATACCAACCCAAGAGTAAATTACCAAAGCAACTCGAACTCTATGAATTGACCTACTACCTCGTCGTCATGAAGAGGCATCGAAGAGAGTAATGTAAACTCGTTAAGTATTTCTCTATGGTATGAATCATCTGAGAGATAATTTCAATAGATGAATTGCAACAAAGGTAAGTTCTATCGTAAACTGTAGCATGCAAAGAGTTTGTATTAAGAGAACATAATTTCAAGAGATTATCTTTGTTTACATTGCACGATTTGGATGATGGGGTTGGTAAGGTATCTTACAGTCAAAGTCACGAATCGAACGTTAACGTTTGCTCTCTTTCTATGCGACAAACAGCGTTTTGGGAGCCACTGACAAGCGTTCGTTTTAAAAGCGAACCACTATCTTTCGACCTGTCGTTCCTTTGGTTTTACGTGTATTTGTGTGGTTGTTGTTCAAAGCAATAACATGAAGTTGACGTTCGCCTTTTAATTTCGAAGCGATGGGGAAGAGTGCGAGGAACCAGTATCTGCAGGTGTTGCAAAGTTGGCGTTTTAGTGCTGAAATGAAATATGTTTTAATAACAAATTTATTATAATGACATTATTTCTGTTAAATTATTTCACGTAACCTCTAACAATGTAACACAACACACACAAAACTAGAATGAAAGAAACAATAATATCAAATGTCAAAATCATAACAAATGCGGAAAGAGCCCAAAGAGAATTGCATGAAACCCAGTACGCCATTTTTCCCCCATTCTTGCTTCTCTACACCCCGTATCCGTAAACGCAAATTGCATGGTTAAAACATGGCATCATGTAAAGGTTGTGTACGTATAACCACGTCATTATTCTCGTTGCTTTGAGAGTGTTCCGCGCCCACACAAGACAACCAGTGTTGCAAGTTTAGCACTTTAGTGCATTTCTAGCTCTTTTTTAGGCTTCTGCACTTTTTTTTTTTTTTTTAAAAAGAACATGCTAAATGCAAACACAATGCAATGTGTTGGACACAAGTATACTATATTTGCGACAAGCTTTTATTATAATACACATTGTATTTGCACCCAAATAAGAAAAATACAGATATTTCTCCGAGTGGTTCCATTTAGTTTATTGCAGTTTAAAAAGGTCAAAGTTGGGCATTTAAACTATGATCAAGTAACCATATGATTTTTCACAGAAAACAAGAAGAAGAACAAACACAAAACTTTTCTAATTGTCAATGCAACAAACTATAATCCCCATCATAGTTGAAATAACAATACAAATGTATCATTTAACTCGTAGTGCAGTTAGAACTTAATTTCTGCTAAAATACTTTTCAATTTCATTAAATATTTTTTATTTAACCACTTGTTTACTTTTCATTTGCTAGTGGCATCAGCTTGATGCATTGTAACGATTAGCCGATAAATGTATGAATACCGGTTATTTTTCATAGCATTTGCCAATGCTACCACATGGTAGTAAGATTATTTGTCAGAGCACAGCAAAACTCTTTTCGTATTTAAAGTCAGATCAAATATGAATCAAAATCAACTGGTTACCAATTTAAATAACCAGTCAAAAATTAGTCCTAAATATATAAAATAAACCGTTTTCTTTTCTATACAATCATATTGTTATTTTATATTCAACTCGGTATGAGACACCAAAACGCAGTACAATCCCGCAAGGTTAGTCAGAACTCAAAATTTCAAGAGTTTAATTTTTTGCTTTAAAACTTTAACCAAGAGCCAATTCTATCTCCTGTCGAAACATGGCGTCAGTTTCTCTTCCCTTTCGTAAAAAAATCCTGAATCAATGTCAGTTTCTCTTACTTTTTGTAACAAAATTCCAATATCAATGAGAATATTGATATAATTTTTTTAATGTTACAACCCCAGCTGCGATATTTCAATTTTAACCTGTGATATCTTAATTCAGTGAATGGTTGCTGGGCCGTGATGATTTCATATTTGATTTTCATATTGGTTAAATTTTGAGATTATTTTAGTTTTTAACTACAAGAAACCCCAGAATCACAAAAACCCCAAATCTGGGATTTTTCAGAAAATGTTAGGCTACAGAGTTGTTTGTACATAGTTTAGTTTTACATCATGCTTTGTTGGAACTCATGCTGATATCATAAATTGGTTTAAGAAATCGAGAGGAAGCTTTGCACGTCGACATATTTTTAGCCAAAAATTTTTATTTTTTTTAGTACTCCGAATTTAGACAGCTCTAGAGAAAGCTGGGTGATAGATAAAAAACTCTGTTATCCATAAACTTAATTTGCGTTTATCTAAGTATGTTTCAAATAATTATAAAAACGTTATATGTTTGAAAACAAGTTATACTAATATGTATTGGCAAAAATATTGTGACACATCTTTTCCAAAAAGCGTAAAAATGTTGGTGTGTTTTGACTTTAATTGCACGCCGTTTTCTAAAAAATCAATGGATTTTAACCAATTGTATCATATTTTACAACAAATGCTGTTGTTAATGTAAAGTAATACTTTTTCCAAAATTAATATGCATTTTGCGTTAGCCAATATATTTTGAAATAACTTAAAAGAAACAAGGAAAGGTACTTTTCAAAATAAAAACATGTGTTGCCAAATATCATATGTTTTGTGGGTTTTCAGCGCAACAAACTACAGAAAAATATTTTCAATAAAAACAAACTGCAAAGAAAGGGTTCAGATTTGTTTGATGACCGAGGTAGTAAACTTTCCACTCTCACTGTGCGGCTCCAGCATGGTCACTGATACTCCAATATATCAGTTTCTCTAGCATACGAATTCAGCTATACCCATGTGAAATTTAATTTTGATCCGTTCGGCCGTTTAGAAACGGCTGTAATATTTCCATTTTTTTCAGAAATACCCCACTGTGCATTGCATTTTTCCACTTTTCGTCTCATTTTTGTTATAAACGACAAACACAAAAACATACAGCTTGAAACTAATAACAGAGCACGAAGAGAGGCATAGCGACTCTCTATGCTTTCACTCGATGAAATAACCTACTTGCTCGTCGTTTCCCGATAACGCAACGAGAGGGAGAGAGACACTTGCCTATTGCCTTATGATCTATTACTCTTGTCCTCTCTCAAGTATTCAACTAATGTTGTACCTAAAACGTGTTTCCGATTTCTGCTTCAGTCTAATCAGAATATTGGGGCAAAGTGCGCGTAATTTGCAAATTTTTCTTAAAATTAATTTTTGTTTCCGTTTAGAATCATTTAAAGTTAATAAAATGTGCATAAGATCATATAATTTGTTAAAAAATAATTTAGAATTCATTGCCGGTTAAAAAAGTCGTTTCGTATTTTAATGCAAAACAACGTTCGAAAGCAAGAAACACTGATGAAGAAAATATTTGAGAAATTAATCAAGATGAAGTCTCAATATTTTTAGTAGTGATGTTGTGATGAAGGGAATTGCAATTTGTTGTCGCGTATGGTTCATTCTTTCCTTCGTGTAGTGTCAATTCTTGTATTTACAAGTATGTATGTGTTTGTGTATGCAAGAATAAAAATAAGTTTTTGATAAACAAAAGGTTTGGAGATGTCATGCAGAAATATAAAAGAGCCGCTATGCCTCTCTTGAATGTAAAATAGGAATGAGATAATGGACTCTCCACTGCAAACAACCTTGGTGTTATGGTATTACTATGTATACATGAATTAAAACGATTGGCGCAGTATACATAGGAACCAATTGGAATTAAAGTGCAGATTCAGTGTAAATGGGTAAGTATTTTCCGATACTAAATTAGACTCCTGTTCGTATTTAGGTAGGTGTAATTAGTTAATGGCTACGAGCAGTGTTGCCAGTTTAGGGGATTTATCCCCAAATTGGGGATTTTTTTTCAAAACAGGGGATTGTTTTTTTGGTTTGGGGATCTGGGGATTTTTTTGGGGATGACAATTTAAGCTGCATTCAATGCGCATTTTTTGTATCGTTCCTTGAAAGTTTTGATCTGGTACTACCTAAATCAAAGCAAGCATAAACACACAAGTAATATTTGGCATAGAGTAAATCTGACTAGAGAGAATATTTAACTCATCTGACGTTTCCTTTCACACTCTTCGTGATGCGGTCGGTGTGATAGAGAGATGTTTGGAAATGTGAAATTACAATAACCTCTGACTTTAATTTTTCATGTCGTTTTGGTGAAACTGTGAAATTTAAATGTGTTTTACAATTCTTTATTGACTGTTATTGTTAGCATACATTAGTGTTGTATTTAACACAATAATTTTGGCACACAAACCGCAATACCCGTGTTGGTATTTCGTTGGTTGTTTTGAACCATTGCCTCTATCTGGTATTATTGAAGTAATTCTTTCCAACATCCACCGTTCACATCACACCGGGCCAAATGCCATAAATTTGCTGAGTTATTGCTAAATGTTGTCAGCAAAAAGGACTGCATACACTTGTCAGTTCCTGAAAATATCAAATTGTTTTACTGGCAAGAGGCAATAAAACACGTAAAAAAACATTTTTGACATTTGGTGTTACTGAATAGAATAGAAGCAGTGGATAATAAATATCGAGAAATACTAAAACTATGTACAAAACAAAGAATTAAGTAGATGAATCTGAAGATTATGACACTGAAGTATTTGATATATGTATATGTATACTAAGCCTTAATGACTTTTAACCAATGTCTACATCAATTAAAGCCAGATCATAATATTTTTGTTATAACTAACTGTTTTTAAAATAATAATTTAATAATAATATAATATTAATAATAACATATTAATTTATTTACGTTTAAATTTTTCAATATTTAAAAGCTTTCTTTTTGTTAAACTGAATTCTAAATAAATTTTAATTTTATAACTTAAAACTTTCTCGAACTACCTTTCAAACAATAGGGATTTTTGGTTTTTCTTTTGGGGATTTTCGGGGATTAAAAATAACAATTCGGGGATTTCACCTAAAAAAAAAACTGGCGACCCTGGCTACGAGGCTAGAACTGGGTTCTATAGTCGATACAAAAAGTCGGCTTTTCGATTATTTCAAAAATATGATTATTTCCAATATGGGTATGAAAAGTCGACTATTTCAAATATAAGAAAAATCGAGTTTTCAACTATAGTTTTCGAACACAGTAGTGGTATTCATGCAAACAAGAAAACCTAGAACTTTAGCTCAGCGTAAGTTTGCCCCGAAGCGTTTCATGAGGCACCAAATAAATTTGATCAGTGTATCTGTGCAGCAAATGCCAAAAAAAGGCTGATAAAGTAAATATACATACATATATTCCGTATCTGCTTTACCTATTCTATTATTTTATTTTTTTCACATTAATCAAAAACCCTCTTTTTTTTTAATACGAAAATATTGACATTGAAATGTCAAAAGTTTTCACGTTTCTTTTTCCAGGTTTGCTCAGCAAATTTGCCTCGAAAACTTTCCACTTTTGTGCAAGTCGCTTTGTATGGGAAATTTGTTTGTTTTGACGTTTGCTGTGCAAGTTTACGATGTTTTCGAGTTTACGAGGTTCTTTCGAGCTTCCAAGAAGACCACTAGTGTTATTTAAAGGATGTGTATCAAAAGTTGATTTCTCAATTCGTTTTCGATTCGCTCGAAAAAGTTAAATCGATGTGTTTAATTTGTAATACTTTGAAGATTTTAAACTTGGTATTTTTAACTCGGGAGCCGAAATTAAATTTTCAAAGATTTTAAAATATTTAATTATTAAATGTTTCGGAGAAAGGGGGCAACAAATTGTAAAATTTGATGGCACGAGAAAATTGTTTGAAAGGGTGGGACGGTGTTAGAAATTATCGATGGTGGTTAAAAAGGGAACAAAAGGGGTAAGATTTTAAAGTAAGATAAAAATCGTATTGAATGAAAAGTAGTGTATGTGGGCAAAAAAGAGTAAAACTATAAATATCAAGATAATTAGTTTGGAATGATGGAAATGTGGTCAATATTATGAGTGTAGGTAGAAAGCGGGGTAAAGGGTAAGTTTTCTAGCAGCGAGAAATATCGTTTGGTATGAATATTAATGTGAAAAAATTGTGAATATGAAATTGAAAATTGGTAAAGTGGAGCCGAAAAGGGGAAGCATTAAAATTGGAGAAAGACTTTTCGGGATGATTAGGAATATGTTATTAGTGGTGAAGCACAAGCACACTGGTGACTCGACCCTACCAACAATTTCAATGGGTGGTTTAGATGTTGGTGAATCGGAAGCTCTTGATGTTCTGGGCATGAAGATACAATGTGACATTCGTTGGTATAAGCACATTTTCAACGTGTCGAAAGAAGCATTCAAGTGCCTGGGCTTTTTAAACCGGTGTAAAAGATTTTTAACTCCACCCGATCTCCTCAATGTATACACCACGTATCACCACGTAGTTTCGGCCGAAAATTGAATTCAACTCTCACCTAGGCGATAGGCGACAGCAGTGTCTCCAGCGCTGTTGCCTCCTTGGAGCATCGACGAAATGTTAGCTGTGTCTCGCTATTTTGGCCTCATTCCAGAAGTTTAGGTATTTAACCGTACGATCCGGCTTTCAAGTGAAACTCATCTATATTTTGTTTCTCCTGAAAAAAATAAAATAAGGCAAAAATGGGCAAAATTTAAAAATGCGAGAAAAACTCGACATAAATTTACTTCAGTCAAAAATTTCTGATCTAGTCCAAAATTTCAGCACCTACAAAGTTTGCTGCGCTGAGTTGAAAAAGTTATTTTTTCACCGGCTCAGCCCAGCTTCTTGAGATATATATTATCCGATCCTGATCAAATGGATATCATTTGAAAGTCTTTTTTAAACTCTGTAAATCCATGTATAAACATTTTGTTTTATTAACGCATTAGGTACCCTCTTAAAATATAGGGTTTTTAACCTGACTTTGTTCAAATGTACTAGTTTCAAACAAACCCCTTGTGTACTTATTTGATTCATAGACTCCTATAATAGACAAGACTTGAAGCTTTTTTTACAGTCATAATACTTCGCATTAACCCGTCAAAGACCAGATATACTTACGTTGAAAGTTTTGGAATACATTTTTCAACATAAAAAAATTATAAGAAATAACTTTCATCTGTAGCGCTTCCATTCTTTCCAAATTGACAAAAACTTAAAATAATCATACCTCTTTATGCCACAATGAAAAAATTATATCAAAAAAATCGCTCAATTTGCAAACAAATCCCCTGTGTACTTATTTGATTCATATACTCCAATAATAGACAAGACGTGAAGCCTTTTTTTTAAGGGTATAATACTTCGTATTAACTTCTGAAAGACCGGAAATATTTACATTGAAAGTTTTGGAATACATTTTTCAACATAAATAAAAAAATTATATGAAATAATTTTTGCCTGCGGCGTTTCCAATCAATCCCTCCCAATAATACCGCAAAAATACTATGCAGAAGCCGCGAAGCCGGTGTTGGACCCACCCCAGAGGAGAAAATCCGTAAGGCCGGCCAAACAGAAAGCTTTATAACACGAAAAACTATGCCGAAGCTGGTATTGAACGCACCCCATAGGAGAAATCCACTAAGCCCGCCCGAAGGCCGGTCGCGTAGGAAGCTTTATAACACAAAAATCCTAAACCGAAGCTGGTGTTAAATTAAATAAATTTTCTTGAGAAATTGTTCAGTTATCGAATGCTGAAAAACCTGTAATAAAATAACGGGTAAGATTTTAAAGTAAGATAAAAATCGTATTGAATGAAAAGTAGTGTATGTGGGCAAAAAAGAGTAAAACTATAAATATCAAGATAATTAGTTTGGAATGATGGAAATGTGGTCAATATTATGAGTGTAGGTAGAAAGCGGGGTAAAGGGTAAGTTTTCTAGCAGCGAGAAATATCGTTTGGTATGAATATTAATGTGAAAAAATTGTGAATATGAAATTGAAAATTGGTAAAGTGGAGCCGAAAAGGGGAAGCATTAAAATTGGAGAAAGACTTTTCGGGATGATTAGGAATATGTTATTAGTGGTGAAGCACAAGCACACTGGTGACTCGACCCTACCAACAATTTCAATGGGTGGTTTAGATGTTGGTGAATCGGAAGCTCTTGATGTTCTGGGCATGAAGATACAATGTGACATTCGTTGGTATAAGCACATTTTCAACGTGTCGAAAGAAGCATTCAAGTGCCTGGGCTTTTTAAACCGGTGTAAAAGATTTTTAACTCCACCCGATCTCCTCAATGTATACACCACGTATCACCACGTAGTTTCGGCCGAAAATTGAATTCAACTCTCACCTAGGCGATAGGCGACAGCAGTGTCTCCAGCGCTGTTGCCTCCTTGGAGCATCGACGAAATGTTAGCTGTGTCTCGCTATTTTGGCCTCATTCCAGAAGTTTAGGTATTTAACCGTACGATCCGGCTTTCAAGTGAAACTCATCTATATTTTGTTTCTCCTGAAAAAAATAAAATAAGGCAAAAATGGGCAAAATTTAAAAATGCGAGAAAAACTCGACATAAATTTACTTCAGTCAAAAATTTCTGATCTAGTCCAAAATTTCAGCACCTACAAAGTTTGCTGCGCTGAGTTGAAAAAGTTATTTTTTCACCGGCTCAGCCCAGCTTCTTGAGATATATATTATCCGATCCTGATCAAATGGATATCATTTGAAAGTCTTTTTTAAACTCTGTAAATCCATGTATAAACATTTTGTTTTATTAACGCATTAGGTACCCTCTTAAAATATAGGGTTTTTAACCTGACTTTGTTCAAATGTACTAGTTTCAAACAAACCCCTTGTGTACTTATTTGATTCATAGACTCCTATAATAGACAAGACTTGAAGCTTTTTTTACAGTCATAATACTTCGCATTAACCCGTCAAAGACCAGATATACTTACGTTGAAAGTTTTGGAATACATTTTTCAACATAAAAAAATTATAAGAAATAACTTTCATCTGTAGCGCTTCCATTCTTTCCAAATTGACAAAAACTTAAAATAATCATACCTCTTTATGCCACAATGAAAAAATTATATCAAAAAAATCGCTCAATTTGCAAACAAATCCCCTGTGTACTTATTTGATTCATATACTCCAATAATAGACAAGACGTGAAGCCTTTTTTTTAAGGGTATAATACTTCGTATTAACTTCTGAAAGACCGGAAATATTTACATTGAAAGTTTTGGAATACATTTTTCAACATAAATAAAAAAATTATATGAAATAATTTTTGCCTGCGGCGTTTCCAATCAATCCCTCCCAATAATACCGCAAAAATACTATGCAGAAGCCGCGAAGCCGGTGTTGGACCCACCCCAGAGGAGAAAATCCGTAAGGCCGGCCAAACAGAAAGCTTTATAACACGAAAAACTATGCCGAAGCTGGTATTGAACGCACCCCATAGGAGAAATCCACTAAGCCCGCCCGAAGGCCGGTCGCGTAGGAAGCTTTATAACACAAAAATCCTAAACCGAAGCTGGTGTTAAATTAAATAAATTTTCTTGAGAAATTGTTCAGTTATCGAATGCTGAAAAACCTGTAATAAAATAACGGTTGACTTGAGCTGTGTGTTAATTTTTTATTTTTATTTTTGGAAAGTATTATACCTTAAATCGAGGTCTAGTAAAAAAATAAGTATACTAGGACATTTTTTTTTGAAAAAATTATTTTTTATCAGAAAAGTGAGGTTAACAAATCGTGTTTTTACTAGCCCTCCAATGGGGTAATAAAATTAAATATTTTTATATACACACTTATTGATTTTCGAAGGATCTTTCTAGTGAAACCTATTTCAACAGGATCGGTTAATAAATGACCGAGTTATGCGCGATTACGCTTTGAAGGCCTTTGAGGACCCCCAAAAAATATCCGATATTTGACTATAGTAAATTTGCTCTAAAACTCTTGGAATGATTGGGAATGAGTTAAAAAAGTGTATGCAAGAGAAATCGCTTTGAAAGATTAGGAATGTGTTAAAAATTGTAAATTTTTGAAAAGGGACAAAACCGATACAGCTTCAAATAACGAGAAAAATCGTTTGGAATGGTAAGGAGGTGTTAAAAATAGAGTATGTGGGATAAAGAGAAGAGTAAAAATACCAAACGGTAGCAAAATCTTTTAAAATTATTGTGAATGTATTAAAATAGTTTATGAAGGTAAAATGGGGTAAAAGGGGCAAAGTGGGCTACCGATTTTAAATGCGAGCAAAATCTTTTGGAATGATTGGAAGTTAAAAATAGTGCATGTCGCTAAATGGGGTCAGATAGTGGTAAAAATTCAAAATGCGAGAACAATCGTTCGGAATAATTTGAAACCATTTTTGTCCCTTTTTCAATCATACCAAACTAATTTCCATGCCAATTCAAGTTTTGTAATTTTCTGTTTTTTCTTTATCTACATTCACTATTTTTAGCAAATTTACGAGTTAAAATTTTACCACTTTTTCACCATTTTAACCACTTATACTATTTTTAACCAGTGACCGAAAATAATTGTTATTGATTGATTTTTCAACTAAAAAAAAATCATTGTGAAGGAAATTCGCTAGAAATATTTAAAGTGGTTCAGTACAGTTGTTATGACTCTATCTATCTAATTACGCAATAAACTTTTATATTCTGATTTTTACGTTAAAAATTAATAATATCAAGGAATTAAAGGAATAGTTGTATTTGACGGCTTACACTTCAAAAAACAACCACTTTTTGAGGGAAAGCAGAACACGTGATTCTAAGCAAAAAAGTAAAATAACAAAATCCGGGCAACTGCATTGTTTCGGATTTATGGTCCCCGAAATTTTGGATGTATGAGATTAAGGTACTGTGTACAGCTATTGATATTATCACTCTTTTGTATAAAACAAGTCAAAATAAACTCAAAAAATTCTTTAGCATGTTTCGATAGCACCATAACTCGATAACTAAGCGAGTTTTCGAAAAATGTAAAATAATTTTTCGTGTTTATTTTGACTTGGTTTATAAAAAAAAGTGATGATATGAATAGGTTGACACAGTACTCTAACACCATAACCCTCTCTGAAACCATGCATTTTCCCCGATTTTTGTATTTTAGCTTAAAATATCACGTTCTACCCGACGCAATAACATTTTTTAATTTTCGAAGACTAAGCCGTATAATAGAAATAAGCCCAATTAAAATTCCAAAAAATACCCATATCCTGTTATCCACTAAGAATTCAACAAAATTCGGCAACCCCACATACTTAATCACGTCTATCGTATTTGCATATCCTCAGTGCCAAATGCGAGCAATATAAGTGAAGATCGCGAAAATAATAAAGTCCCATAAATGTCGTAAAAAGTGAGAGAATTTTTGTGTGAAATCCAACTCAAAGTTTATAAATCTAAAGTGCAGCCATTTCATCATAAGGAATGTAAAAAATATCAAAGAAAAGTGAATTATTTCATTACGAAAAAGCCGTTCAAAGTTCATAAATTTCTTCACAAAAAGCGGAGTTAATCACAAAATGCCTTGTGTTAAATGTAAAAAAAGAAAAGAAACAAAAAAGTCGCAGTAGTTTGTTTTGTATGTGTGTGTAGTGTATACAAAAACGTGTATACTGTGTATGAACAGGGGGATTCTATGCCACAGCTGATCGAAAAGGTACTAGGCCGATGATGGAGAATGAGAGAGCAAAGAAGACATACACCTTGCAGACCATGCAGCAAACTAAGTTTAAACGTGTATGATTGACACTAATGATAGCCAAATTATGTTTGCATCGAACGAAAATACGCATTCCCTTTTATTTTTGTCCGTATTATACCAACCAAAGAGTAAATTACCAAAGCAACTCGAACTCTATGAAATGGCCTACTACCTCGTCGTCATGAAGAGGCATCGAAGAGAGTAATGAAAACTCGTTAAGTATTTCTCTATGGTATGAATCATCTGAGAGGCAATTTCAATAGATGAATTGCAACAAAGGTAAGTTCTATCGTAAACTGTAGCATGCAAAGAGTTTGAATTAAGAGAACATAATTTCAAGAGATTATCTTTGTTTACATTGCACGATTTGGATGATGGGATTGGTCAGGTCAGTCACGATATCGAACGTTAACGTTTGCTCTCTTTCTATGCGACAAACAGCGTTTTGGGAGCCACTGACAAACGAACGAAAACATTCAATTCAGTACAAAATCGAACCCCACTTACACCCTCTCCAACAAAATCCAAGCGCACGAAACCAATCGCTCTCTTTCGTTTTAAAAGCGAACCACTATCTTTCGACTTGTCGTTCCTTTGGTTTTACGTGGATTTGTGTGGTTGTTGTTCAAAGCAATAACATGAAGTTGACGTTCGCCTTTTAATTTCGAAGCGATGGAGAAGAGCGCGAGGAACCAGTATCTGCAGGTGTTGCAAAGTTGGCGTTATAGTGCTGAAATGAAAATATATTTTAATAACAAATTTATTATAATGACATTATTTTCTGTCCGTTGTGTTTCTTTGATTGAATTCTACTTAAATTGTTTTGCTTCTAGCTTCTATTTGATTCCCAGCTATGCGATAACCAAAAGACAAGTGACTAGTTTTGACATTTTCGTTCGCATAGATGACAGCGAAAATAGTTAGTGGCTTCCGATTTTGTAAACACACAACTACACAATAACATTTAAAGCCAGTGATAAGAAAGAAAGTGAGTGACTGGCTTTCGTTCCCTTTGGGTTTATTGCGAGATCGTGACTTTGGCTGTTAATCGAAATAATATTTGTAAGTTTCTCTATGAGGATACAAATCATTAGGGATGCCAGATTAGAACCCAACCAAAAAAATACAATTACAGCAGACAGTTGTCCGAGGCCTTCGGCCACGGACTGTCCCTGCAGGCTGTGTCAGAGACACGGCCATTAAGTTTAACGTAGAATACGCCATCCGATAAGACAGAAAACATATATAACAATAAATTCATTTGCTTATATTATTTATCATTTATTGTTATATATGTTTTCTGTCTTATCGGATGGCGTATTCTACGTTAAACTTAATGGCCGTGTCTCTGACACAGCCTGCAGGGACAGTCCGTGGCCGAAGGCCTCGGACAACTGTCTGCTGTAATTTTTATATTTACCAACGGCATTTGATTCAAGTCCGTTTAAAAAAAAAAAATATTATGTTACATTTTTTTAAACTTAATTTAATTTATGTATTTTAATTAATATTTTTATTGAAATAAGTTCTGCGAATATTGAGAGGGCCGCCCTAATATTAAAAAAGGTTTACCTTATCGAGTCTTCGCATTAGCATTCGAGCGTTGTGTGAAAGCTTTACGCTTTACAATTCAAAATTAATGTTACAACAGCTTTATTGAAGCTTTCGCAAAAAAGCTTTATTACGTTAGCTTACTGTTTGTTTCACTTTTTACTAGATACATGTTGCCAAGCAACATTAGCTTGCTGTTCGTTTCACTTTTTACTAGATACATGTTCCTAAGCAATGTTGAGCAACCAAAAACACTCAATAAACACCACACATATGTTTGAGTGTATGTGTTTAAACAATTTTCATTTGAGAAATTAAAATACTAGAAATATATCAACCAATATGAAATGTATATCAAACGAAAGATAACATCTTCATTTACCTACAAAAAAAATTTTAAAAAAATTCATCTAGCCGTTTCTTCAAATTCAATGAAATAAAGATTACAACAATAAAAACCTGACATGACTCCTCATACCGTAAGGTAAGACGTATTCTACGTCAAAAGTACATAGAAGAAAAAATGCAGTCAATTAACAAGAAAAAGTACTTCTTTTGTATTGAAAAAATCATAAAATTCTAAGCAGAAAAGTAACAATTTAAGTCATTGAGAAATCAAAAAAACCAGTACAAAATAGTAACAACTTATAAATTAAAGAAGAAACTAAGAGACCATTAATATTTTTTGTAACAAAAAAACAACTAATCACGTGTTTCACATTTTATTTTTAAAAATTCAAATGAGTTTAATCTATTCTATATTAACCTGTTTTAATACTGATTGTAACCTTCTTGTTTTAATTATTTAATCATAAAAGATATTATTTTCCATATTTTGTAAAGAATTGCAAATATTTATCGTTTTTATTTTTAAGCTATTCTGTTTTTAAGAAAATTGTTTTTTTAATAATTCACTTCCCTATTTCTCAATTTGAAGTTTAGTTTGATCTTTTTCACCAAAAATTAAACATCAAACTGAATATTCGTTCAGATGCCGCATTATAATGAGGAATTGAAAGTTCATGGGAACTCTTTCCATTTTTCTTTTGGAACATTTCAATTTTAATTGACCAGGGGGGGACGCCAAAACACTATTTTGAAAATACAGCATTTAGTGCTTCAAAATCGTAAAACTGTCGAGAAATTCACAAATTTTCTCACACAAAGTGTGAAAATGGATTTATGGTATTGCTTCAGGATGCTGAAGCTAGTACATATAGAAATCCTTTTAAGAAATATTTTACACTGTTTTTCAAGAAATTCAGTTGAAAAATTCGCAGAATTTATAAGTGTTCATTCATCCAATTTTAGTCATTCAGCAAAAGTCATATAAAGCGTAAAATATATATTTATTTGCATGATCCATGGCTTGTTTTATACACACGATATGTAACTTTATGATGAAGTAATAAAATTCAAATACGTTTTCCCTTTCCGATTATTCATGATTTTTTAAAGAAAGTAAAAATTATGTGTTATCAAAAAAAATATATTTGTTTGTCAGCATTTTTTTCATAACTCCGAAACTATTGATCATATCAAAATATGATGCAGGCATAAATTGAAGATAATATAAACGTACATTTTCTAAAATATGGTTCAAGAAAATCGGAAGAGTAATTTTTGAGTTATGATAAATTATTTCGAGAAATATCTGAAAAAATATTTTCAAAATAGTTTGTCTTATATTCCTTTTCTCCTAGTCGCTGGCTGCTTTTATGCTGCAGGAGTTCGAATTCAAGCTAATCCAGAAAACTCCCAAATGTCATTATTTTAGTTTCGATAATTACTTTTAGAAACTGAATTCACATCGTACTGCACATTTTATGTGTTGCACTGTGCAATCAAAGAAAACTGTAGTTTAGGTACCACTGCATAAAACATGTAAGAAGTGGAATTTAGTTTTTCATTAATGCCATAATAGGGAATATACAGAAAATTTTAAACATTTGAAACATACTTATCATAGAGTATTTTGGGTTTTAAATATTTATTGTGAAAAGCACAACCCGTAGGTACGTTTTGCATTGTTGCTCAAAAAGTTATGGGCCAACAGATTACAATTTTAGGGTTTAACAATTGTAGCTACAATATACAAACCCAAAATGCAAAGGGTCTTAAAAATCACACCGAAGAAAATTCTGATAAATCATCGGATGTTTTGGTTTTATTGAAACTGATTTTTATGTTAATGTTTCCTAACATTTTTTGAATCAAAAATACACATCTGTGATTTAAAATTTATACGAATTTTGCCATAAACTTCATGCTAAAAAACGCGTCAATCTGTGTTATATACATATAGTAGGTATTCTTGACTAATTTTCCATGCTTAAGGTCACTTCGGATTTTATAAAACTTTTTGTTTTTCTCTTTTCTCTCTCGATATTTCGATTTCCTTTGGAAATCTTCTTCAGGATAGTTTTTAATATTAATAATAACAGACAAACATCAATACAAATTAAAATGAAAATTTTTGACAAATTGTGAAAAGTAATACTATTTATACATATTATAATACAGTTAATTTGCACATAAAATAGAAATATTAAATCGAACAAAATTTTAAAATATTTTAAGACCATTTAATTTTTTTATTATTTTTATATATAATGAGATAACACGTTCACACAACTTACTCTTCAACGTGTGCTGTGTGTCTTGTGGCATCGTCCTGTTGAAACCACATGTCGTCCAAGTCCATGCTTTCCAATTCGAGCCAAAAATAATCGGTAATCATGGCGTGATAACGATCGCCATTCACAGTGACGTGACAATCATTATTGTCGACAAACAAAATATGGTTCAATGACGCCGCCGGCGTGCTTGTCGATAATATATTATACTTTTCCCCAAACACATTGTATTTGCCATGCAATACAACGTGTT
This sequence comes from Phaonia tiefii, assembly GCA_963931995.1. Classification (NCBI taxonomy): domain Eukaryota; kingdom Metazoa; phylum Arthropoda; class Insecta; order Diptera; family Muscidae; genus Phaonia; species Phaonia tiefii. Next base: position 177,283,577 of record OZ008367.1, on the reverse strand, counting down.
TGGGGAACCATTATTAATAGGTTATAATATATGCATTAGGGTGATAACTTTTTTTAGACAACATTCTCCCAAGGGCTTTTCTAATTGTTATTACCCTAATATGCATACGTGACCCAAATGTGGTTTTGTTTGTTGAAAACTGCTGAAGACACTGCTGTCTGCCACCATAAAGAAACAAAAAGCAGCAGATCTTCAATTCACGAAAGCAGTGTTTGCAAACATGTACATGGTTCCTACAATATGTTTCTGGGGCCAATATTTTTCAGCGTGTAATGTTTTCCAGAGATTATTATATTGCACAGATTTAACAAGTCGCTTAACCGATTTTTACTTAACTTGTGTTAAATCCATAAACAAATTAATAATAAATGACGTACTTTTCGAATTTTATTGAAATTTTGGAATTACAAAACATGATTTCTATTTCCAAAAATGTTTTTTTATGCAATAAGACCTCAGCGACATGTTTCTTTTATTCAAATTCCAAAATGATTTTATGACTTGAATAAGAATGAATTAAAAATTAATTCAGAATTAAAACTTAAAATTATTTTATAAATAAATGTTTTACACTTAATAATCTCAAATTTGAATATGATTTTCGATTTGAAATCAGTTTAATGTGAATTTTGGCCGTGGGTGGCGCAATGGTTAGTTAAAATTTCTCTCGGCCGCCAGCTCGTATAGTGACGGCGACACTATCGAGTATTTAGCCATGGAAAAGCTTCCCAAAATACCGTTCTGAACCAGTGTAAAACTGTAGGTCCCAATCAGTGAGCAATAAAGCTAGAACGCGCACGCACAGCTGACTCGTTGACAGGGAAACCATATATTTATTTTTTAATGTGAATTTTAAGAAAACTTTAAAATTTTATATTAAACACCCATTTCAAATTGGAATATGACATACATTTTTTATTTCAAATTGAAACGTTATGGTCATATTTAAATAGAGTTGTGAAATTTTTAGTTTTAAACACGAATAAGTATTTAAAATAGCCGCTACCCATATGTGCATAGATTAAATTTATAGTAGATCCGTCATTTGTCTCATCTGACGTTTCCTTTCACACTCTTCGTGATGCGGTCGGTGTGATAGAGAGATGTTTGACGAAAAGTGATATACACCAGGTGGAATAACAATAACTTTTTGCTTTAATTTTACATGCCATTTTGGTGAAAAACTGTGAAATTTAAATATGTTTTAAACTTTTTTATTGACTGTTATTGTTAGCATACATTTGTGTTGTATTTAACACATTAATTTTACTCTATATTTATGCATATGTGTTGTAAGTGCTACATGTGTATTTTAATTTAAATGAAACAAAAACCGAAAATCCCGATACACCTGTTTTTGCCACGTTTAAAAACCGAAAATCGGTTTCTTAAAAAATTTTTTTCGAACAAAGTGAAAACAGGTTTTTAAAAAATTCCGGTTTTTTGGACACTAGTCCCAACCAAACCAAACAATTATGAAAGTACTTGGACGTGGTATTAAAAATCGGTTTTGAGTCTGATCATCACAATTTTTCATAATAATTTATTTTGGATTTTTTTGGAAACTTTGCATTGCAACTTTCCGCAACATCGTAGTTCTTTTTTCATTTCAAAATTCTTCCTAATACGTCTTTCGGAAAAGTTCACCAATACTCCATAAAATAGCGAAACATCAAGCAAAATTGAAATAGTTTATATTTTACATTTAAACAATTGTAAATCTTGGAATTGTTATGATTATTTTGAAAAACTCGACGTAATAGTTTTTGTATCCTATATGTATTTGACAATCTTCTCACGAGTCTTAAGTTCTACAACTTTGCACGATTTAGCCATGCCCAATGCTTCAATTTGGTCACTTATGCGCGAAAAATTAAAAGTTACCATGGTAAAATTATTGTTTCTACATCCACTAAATGGATCTAAATATAATTTTTGTCGATTACTGCATTTTCCAAATTTGAAAGAAATTTCTAGCTGACAATTCTTTCGAAGAGAGTTATGTAGTTTCTCTACAGAAAGCCGGAAAACGGCAAAACAATATAAAATAATTCAAATATGCTTCAACGTTTCATCAGCATGTTTTTTTCTGAGAGACGTTAAAGAGAGTTATGAAATAAGGAAAGAGCTACAATATAGTTGAAGATAGTAAACCAAAATTTCAAACTGCTTAGGATTTATTGAAGTAAAATCGATAAAAGAGTTCTGCCCTGCATATGCATTCTTGATGCCCTAAAAAATTATCCTCCAATTGCCGCATTATGTATTGTTTTATTACTACACAAATAATATTTATGCTGTGTGTGAATTCAACCAAATATTCGATCAGCTGTGCCATGGAATCCCCCTGCAACACTACGCCTAAGAAGCCATGCATATCCTATCATTCAAATCTAGCAATGCAAAAAAGAGATACTCTTGCAACTAATAACTCTTTGTACATGCTCTCTGTTTTCTAATATTTATAAAAAAAAACTTATTTCTCTCTCACTTGATATCGAAAACACACAGCTCCATACAAAACAAACTACCGTTATTATTCTCCGTCTTCTCTTCTTTTTTTTACATGAAGCTGGCCATACACATCGGATTTGTTCGCTCATCGCTTCTCCATACACATCGAACATATCAGTTTGTGCTTGACGTTGTGAAGTAAAGATGTGCGACGAAGCGGATGATGCGAATTGCTCTTTTGGTTATTTACACATGCGACTTCATGTGTAAAGAAGAAAAGAAAAAAAGACAAGAAACTTAGTTTGCCGGCGAGCACGAACAAATCCGATGTGTATGGCCAGCTTTATCCACAGAGAAATAGAAAAGAACCGCTATGCTTATCTTCGTGTTCTCTTGATAACAACGAGGTAGTAGCAGTGTTGCCAATTTGCAAAAAAAAAGTGCTAAAACTGAAACAATCAATAATTGCAGTACTGCGGCCCATGTTGTAGCCCATACATATTCGAGCACCTTCACATATTTATTATTATTTCCATATGCAGCAACCTGTATCTTTTGCAATTTGTAACCGATTGCAGAATTTTAAACTGGAAATGGCAGCTAGACATCTTGAGATATAAAAAAATCATGACAATAGATCTTAATTTTTTTGAGCATTTTATAAAAAAAGTCCAAAAATGTGCTATTATTTTTGGTTCACTTGAATAAAGGCACTTCATTATTTTTAAAGTAAGCGAAGATTTTTTGTAGGGAGCTTTTGTTTATTACAATTTATTACATCTTAATCATTTTACGAGTCAAAATGGCAAAACAAAAAATTTTAAATCTTTCGGACAAAACTAAAATCTATGTTTATCGTTCTGAAGGATATTCTAACCGCGCAATAGCTAAAAAATTGGACGGAGCCCAACAGTTGTCGGCAATTACACCAAGGACCCCGAGGGGTATGGAAAAAATTTCAAAGGAAGGGTTTCATTCTCTTTATCTACTAATGAGAAAAGAAAAATTGTCAGAATTGCTTCTAATTCTGCCTTATCCTTGTCAAAAAAAGAGCTCAAGCTGGAGTGGAAGCGAGCAAGTCAACAGTACGCAGAGTAATTAATTAGAAAAAAAGCCGCCACTTAATGCTCCTCGTAAGGAAAAACGCCTTCAGTTCGAAAGAGACTACATGGTATGGGATGCAGTGTTGCCAGAGACCGACGACAAAATTATGCCAAATATCCTCAAAAATTGTGCCGTTTGCAAAACCATTATGCTAAAATTTGCTTTTAGTGTTTTTTCTAATTCTGAGTTCAAAACACAACAGTTCCTCCAATAAATGGGTACTCATCCCGCCCTTAAAAAGTTGTTAAACGTTTAACTTAAAAATAAGTATTATGGTTTTAATTTGTTATAGCATGTATCTTAATTTCATACAAAACGCTAAAAATATTTTAACAAATTCTACAACAATAACGAAAGACAGACATTAAATAAAACTTAAAAAAAAAGATTTTATTACTTTGTTTAAGGCCCATTATTTTTAACAATTTCTTTCAATCACCTTAGAATTAAACTTCCCAAGTTTTGGATAATTTCTTTTAGAATTCCTTCCAATTATCCCAGCGAACAGTGCTCAATTCGTCACTACTTCTCTCATAATGAACACGGAGATTTTCCCTGGAGTTTGTATGTGGAGTTTTGAGAAGAACTTCCATCGGATTTAGACCATTTTACAAAAGTCATGCCTTGATATTGAAGGAACTACTGTCCAATACGACTAATTTGAAGTTTGTCGTAAAAATTTTAATTGCGGGTAAAAAAGTACGTCTTACAACAGGCTTTCACTCCTGATTTGAGGAGTGCTTTATGGTATCCCTAATAATATAAGTAAATTTATAAGGTATTTTGTCATTTATCTCTATATGGAATATTTAAAATAGTCAACCTGTTTCTGATATTTCATGAATTAAGTTTTTGCTTTTAAGCCTTTGGAGTTGCTTTGTTAGCCAGTAACCTAAAAATGTGATATTGTACCTTCTATACCGATAAATAGGATGTAACATTTTCAGATAAATTAAAGGGAGAAACTTTCAGTACGAACAATTGTGCCGTTTGCAAAAAGATTGTGCTAAAAAATTGTACAAATATTAAAAAAATTGGGCAAATGATGTGGAAATTGTGCTAAACCGCACTTGGCATAATTTTTCAAAACATAAGTGCCAAAACAAAAAAAATTATGCCAAAACGGCACAAGGTAACACTGATGGGATGTGCTGCCTGATGGCTACAACTATTATTTCCATGATCTGCGCTAAGAAAGGCGTTTTCTGAACCGACATCACAGCCGAGAGGTCGACGTTATGGTGTGGGGTGCTATTACGTACTATGACACCATCGATCTTGAATTTCAAAGTGCAACAATGACTGGTGCAGGCTATAACACGTTATTGGAATCGGCTTTTCCGAAGTTCAGTAAACTATTTGGTCCCATATCTTGGATATTGCAACAATATAATGCCCCACACAACGCCTGCGTAGTAAAGGAGTTCATTACAAGCCAAAATGTTAATATTCTTGACTGGCCACCCTATTCGCCAGCTCGAAACATTATCAAAAATGTCTGGGGTTGGTTATCTCGTAAGGTCTATCAAGTAGGTAGACAATTTGATGACAAGCAGTCACTAATTCAGGCCATTAAGGATTCTTGGAATCAAATTTCGTTTGATTACATAAATTCTCTTTATCTCTCAATGAAAACCCGTATATTTGAAGTTATTAAAAACAAAGGTGGTTGTCCCATCCATTACTAATACTTCTTAAATAAAGTAAAATAAATTCAAAAAACAAGAATTAGTTAAAGTGCCTTTATTCAAGTCAACCAAAAACAATAGCACATTTCAGGACTTTTTTTTATAAATTGCTAAAAAAAAGTTAAAAATCCACTATTGTCATTAGTTTTTTTATATCTCAAGATGTCTAGCTTCCATTTGCATTTTAAAATTCTGCAATCGGTTACAAATTGCAAAAGATACAGGCTGGTGAATATGGAATCCCATCCACATCAATGATACCTCGTGCAAAATACTTCCAACCTTAGTGAAATTTGTATTAGGCTGCATTTCGCTCATTAAAACAATGATGATTTTGCTACACCCCATTATGTGCCTCCCTCCAGGCTTTCAATTTGACAGTTTGAAAAAGTTTCAAGTAGGCCTTGGCTAAAATTGTAAAAAGCTTATAAAAAATTTAGTTCTTCAGTGACGTTTATACTTTTTGTAGTTTTCTATTGTAAATTAGCTGGGAAAACGTGTAAAAAGGTAAGTTTTTTATATTTTGTGATTTTTCCAAATGAAATGCTACTTTGTTTGTACCTCTGGATTAAAACTTTGTTTTGCGTAAACATTGAATATTTCTTAGCTTGGATATGGATGAACAGCAGATTGCGGATATGCTCAATGATAGTGAATTTAATTTCTCGGGAGGCGACGATGATGACGACTACTTGCCTCCGGAAGTAATCCCACCACTTCACTCATCTGTGGAATTGATCAGCAGGGCTGACAAAAATATGCATTTGCTTGAAAGTGCTTATTTTACATATTTAGGTCAATGTAGCATATATATGGCAACCTTGCTTATTTTGCATATTTCAATAAAATTTCACCTGGTAACTCTAACTTATTTGACAAATGAGTTAAATTAACTTGGTAGCACTGACAATTTTCGCCGCGCGTTTCTGATGTTTTGTTTATTTTCTAAACCAGTTTCGCGTTTGTTTAACAATGCCGAAAGAAAAAGAATCGAGGGTTGAATTTCTAACGCGAATGACGCGAACATTTCCAGACAAGCTTCGAACAGATAAGCAAGTACTATTTTGCAAGATCTGCAATATTCTTATATCTGGAACCAAATTATTCAATGTAAAGCAGCACTTTGAGACGGCAAAGCACAAGGAACAAGAAAAAAGGAATGAGAATAAGTCGCAGAAATTATTGTCTGAATACTCCAATAATCAAGTCAATCCTTTCAATATGGATCTTTGTAAAATGCTGGTAGGAGCAAACATTCCGTTAAACAAAATCAGTAATCCAGTTGTGATTGAGTTTCTCCAGAAGCACACAAACTGCACTGTTCCTAGTCTAACATCGCTGCGTACTAAATATATTCCAATTTTATACAAAAATTGTTTGGAGAAACTACGTTTGAAAGCCCATGGAAAACATATTTGGATTTCAGTGGATGAGACTACCGACGTAGAACAGAGATTAATTGTCAATTTTATATTTGGTATTATGTCAGACAATGAAGAAGAAAGAGGTAAATCATACATACTAAACGTTGGTGTTGTTGAAGCGGCAAACGCTGCAAATATGACAGCATTTGTGATTGATTCTTTACATCTCTTATGGCCCGAAGGTAAAATTGTTCAATAAATTTTCTATATAATACATAGTTTTATGTTTTTAAGGAATTCAATATGAAAAAGTACTTCTGGTTGTTACGGATGCCGCAGCCTACATGTTAGCAGCCATGAAGTCAATGCAAACAATATTTCCCAAATTACTACATGTAACATGTTTTGCCCATGGGCTCCATAGAATCGCTGAATTTATACGCTTCCAATTCAAAAATGTAAACAGCCTTATATCAGCAACTAAGGCAGTCTATGCAAAAGTTAGTGTTTAGTCTATTTGGAAAGGACGTGCATGTATCATATAAAGTTTCTTTCTTTATTTAGGCACCATCGCGTCGCCACGCTTTTAAAAAAGCTTTGCCAAATTTGAAACTGCCTCCGCAGCCTTGCGTTACTAGATGGGGAACCTGGCTTGATGCTGCAGAGTATTACTGCGATAATTTCAAAGAGGTACGCTCTGTTATAGACAACCTAACAGATGAAGAGTCGGAGGCTGTAAATCAGGCCAAGCTGTTTTTTGCAGATCCTGCTCAAGTATCTAACTTAAGTTTTATAACAACTAACTTCAAATGCATCAAACTAAGTATTGAAAAGCTGCAGGCGAAAGGATTATCCTTGAATGACAGCATATCAATTGTGGAGCATGTGAAGAAGCAGTTAAATTCCTTGCAAAAAAAGGAGTATTTCGAAAAGTACAATTCAGTCTTCAAAAGGAATGTTGGCTACAACAGTTTAGTGGAAATAAAGAACGCAATATTTCACAATGCGCCAATAAACGACGATTATGTAAAGAAACTGTCCCCGAGTGAAATTTGTTGCTTTAAATTTGTTCCTTGCACATCTTCAGACGTAGAAAGATCTTTTTCTACTTATGGAAATTTACTGACCGATTTACGCAGATCATTTTCAGTTGAAAATTTAAAACATTATATTATTGTTCACTGTAATATTGATATACTTCAATAAAAATGTTTTTCTGGGCATATTTAAGAGCATATTCTTGGGGTTTTTTCAGCATATTTAAGCGCTTAAAGTTCAATTTTTCGTGCATATTTTTGTCAGCCCTGTTGATCAGAGATGAAGAAGAGAGGCAAAATGAGGCAAAAACTGAAAATGAAAATGGAAGTTCCTTTTTCCAAGCCGTTTTTGGTGGACCAAAGAAATGGCTAAATCTGGACCAGATATTAAGGATGTTATCCTAACTCCACAGGGTAGCTCTGACGTTAACAGCTTATACTCTTTGTTAGAGTATTTGGGGCTAGACTTTTGGAAATTAGTGGCAGATCAAAGCAATATATATTCGGCACAAAAGCGGGAGTTAAACTCAATTAACACGAATACCATTGAGATGATACATTTTTTGCTGGTGTGCAGCTGATGATGGGCACCCTCAAATCTTTGTGTGCCAATTGTTAGAGAAGCAATCAATCGCACCAGTTTTTTTGAAATCAGAAATTATTTGCACTTCTCAGATAGCAACCACCCAATGGCAATGATAAACTTTGGAGAATAAGACCACTACTAGACCCTATTTTGAGGAAATGCCAAAGTTTGCCACGTTCCAAGCACATGTCAATTGACGAGAAGATGATCCCTTTTTCAGGACGTTGTGAGTACCGGCAATATATGCCAGCCAAGCCTAATCCACTTGGACTAAAAAACTTTGAGTTGGCTGCCCGTGACGGGCTGGTATTAGATTTCGAGATCTATGTTGGCAAGGATACTTTACCTCAAGATGTTATGAAAAGTCTTGGACTAGGAGCAGGAATTGTGGAAAAGCTTTGTCGGACAATTAACGACAGCTGTGTTTCATACACAGACAGATTTTTTACCAGTCTAAAGTTGGCTGATCATTTAAATGAAAAAAGAAGCGGGATTTTTCTCAAAAACTAAAGTCAGACAAGCAGTTGCAAAGAGGAGAATGGGATGACAAAGTCTGTGTCGTTAAATGGATGGACACAAAAGCAGTAACGATGCTGTCTACTTGTTCAGGGAGCGCCACTGCAGATATCTGCCAACGTTGGTGCAAAAAAACAAAAGAAAAAAATCGATGTAACTCGGCCAGCTGCTGTAAAAAATTATAACTCCTGCATGGGTGGCATAGATTTATGTGCTAGACTAATAGCTTACTATCGAAGTTCAATGCGGACAAAAAAGAGTTAAACGAAAGGATAAGCTAGGCTTGCTTCAAGGCAGGGTTGAACCTAATTTTTTATATTGCGGCTCTACATCTCGTCCTAACACCATTACATCACCAAGATCTAGCTTGAATGTCACAGACGACGGCCAAGATTGTCTAAGCGAACCTCCTTCAATGAAGCACCGTGCGGTTGTGCCACACCCACAGCCAGAAATAAGACTTGACAATGTTCGTCACCTACCGCGTTTTGTAGACAGCAATTTTGCATCAAAATGTCGCCACCCAACGTGCTCTTCACGCTGCCGTACAGTATGTGTGAAATGCAATGTCCCATTTTTGTATTTTGAAAAATAACTGTTTTGAAAACTATCATACTGTTAAGGATATTGTTCCTCACTAATCAGTCATTTAAACCTGAAGTACTCATATGTGCACCTCCTTTTTCTACCACTTTAAATAAAAAAAAATTGAAATTGAAAAATTATTTTAATTACACCTCATAAGATAAAAAATAGTTAACAAATATTTTAAGTCAAGCGGTTCATGTTCAGGTCTTAAGAGGTTAATACTTTAGGTTAAGTTTCACTTTTTTTATAAAATTTCATATACAAAACCCATACATAAACTAGAAAATAGCATTTCATGACTAAATTAACAAGTCGTATTCAAATTTGACATACTCATCCATATTAACTCAAAAGCGGTTAACCACGTAACCGCTTTAATAAAAGCTGAGAAGTCTGGACCAACATACTTTTGCAGTAGCGGATTTTTTAAATGCCAACTAAAGTTCATATTTAACATCGACTTTATAAAATCGCGCATTTTATCGACAAAAAAGCTAAAAATGGGGCCAGAAAGTCAAAAGTTTACAAAACTTGCCCAAAAAAGTGTTAAAACGCATTTTGCATGTTTTTTCAAAAGCAAAAAGTGCAGAAGCTAAAAAACAGATCATGTAACATGTAAAACATGTATAAAAAAACATGTAACATGTATTTTTTTTTAAAAAATATCGAAAGTTTAAATTTCGGAACGTAGATTGTCTTTCAAAATTATTGCACCGGATGATCTATTTGTCAGACTGGTGGATTCGGAATTTTGGCTCACAGAACATTCGTAAGGGAATTTGAGTATCGGGATAATGGTAGGCGTGATAATTTTGCTAGATTACCGTCTGGAGATAAGGCAGCTCCAAAAAACTAATTGGGAGTTTGAATATGGCGTATCAGAATGTTCGCGGTTTGAATACTAAATTGTCCAGATTATTTGTTGATAGCTTTGGTTTTGACTTTGATGTCATTGCATTTTCTGAGACATGGCTTAAACCTAATGTTTTTAATTCTGAGTTGTTCTGCAATAAGTACGTAGTTTATAGAAAAGATCGTGTTGGTAAAATTGGTGGTGGTGTTTTAATCTCAATTGAGAATTCTTTATCTTCTGAGTTGGTTACAGTTGATGACGTTGGCGATCTTGAGTTTATTGTGGTGTCCATTAATTTAGGCGATTTGAAATTGTTTGTCACGTGTTCTTATATTCCGCCATCTTCATGCTTTGAGGTATATCAAGTGCATATTGACGCTATTGCAAAAGTTATTGCGTTAGCCAGTAGAAAGGACCGTATTTTAGTATTGGGTGACTTTAACTTGCCGTCTGTGACATGGGTGTCTTTACCCGATACTAATTCTCTGACTCCATTGACACCATGTGATTGGTCATCTGATTTTGTTACGCATATTTCCGAACTTGGGTTGATTCAATTGAACGACATTCCTAATTCTATGAATCGAGTCCTTGATCTAGTTTTAGTGGATGCTTCTAACAACTTTGATATTTCTCGAATTGATCCGTTAATTTCTCCTGAGGATAGTTACCATCCAACGCTGGGAATTAATTATACATATGATACCATGTAGTTTGGTTGCAATTGCTCTTCGTCCTATGTTGGCCTATGCTTTTCGTGTGCGAACTTTATACTTTTGAATAATATTATCTTTGATACCGACTGCCATAGTATTTGTCAGTGTGATAATTCTTTTGAATTTGAAATCGCCCTGGATGATTTCTATAATATTATTAATGGCTATATTTCTAAGTCTGTACCCAAGAGGCCATGGTACTCAAGGGCTCTAAATAGTCTCAAGAATGTAAGGAATAGATGTTCGAAAAAGTATAAAAAATCTGGACTGCTAGCAGACTATGCTAGGTATATTGTTGCTAGGAGTAGATACAACTCTAAATCTCGTGAGAGTTACAGATTATATTTGGATAGGTTGAAGGCTAATTTTAAAGGGAACCCCAAATCATTGTTTAGATTTGTTAACTTGAAGCGTAATTCGTCTTCCACACCTTGTAGGATCAAAATGAACGGTATTGAATATTCAGATGAAGAGTCTATTGCTAATTGTTTCGCCGATTTTTTCGCATCTATTTATTCCACCCGAGCCTATGATGTTTCCAAATCATACCCGTACACTGTCCGCTCTACCATTCCGTTTGATGCACCTGTCGTAAATTCTTCGTGGTTGCTAGGTAACTTAATCAGCTTGACAGCCTCGAATAAAGCTGGTACTGATGGTATCCCGGACTCTATGTTGAAATACTGCTCGAATTCTCTCAGCTTACCGTTGACTCTCTTATTTAACGCTTCGTTGAAGTTCGGTCATTTTCCTGCACAGTGGAAGAGCTCTTATATAATCCCTCTCCACAAATCTGGTAGTTTAGTAAATGTTGCAAATTATAGGGGAATTGCAAAATTGAGTGCCATTCCTAAACTTTTTGAGAAGTTAGTCACAGAGGTAATTTCTCATCAGGTTTCCTCTACTTTAGATCCATGTCAACATGGCTTTCGGAAGGGTCGTTCCACCGTGACTAATTTGCTTCAGTTTTCCGCTTCTATTATTGACGGCTTTATTAATGGAGATCAAACTGATGTGATTTTTACCGATTTTAGTAAGGCTTTTGATAAAGTTAACCACAATTTGTTATTATATAAACTAGGGGCAATGTAACATGCTGAATTGGATTAGTTCTTATTTAATGAACAGAGAACAGATGGTATCAGGGCGGTCATCTTGGGCCGGTTCTATTTTTGTTATTCATTAACGACTTACCCGCCTCCATAATGCACTCTAAATTGTTAATGTACGCTGATGACGTGAAGATCTATTTTTCTTACAAGGATCCTTGTCAATATTCTTTACTTCAGAGGGATTTGTCTACTTTCCAGACGTGGTGCGAGACCAATTTGATGGAGCTTAATTTTACGAAATGTAAGCATATGCTGTTCTCTAGGTCATCATTATTTTTGGCAAAATACATTTTAGGTGGCAATGTTCTTGAATCGGTGGATTCATTTGTTGATCTTGGTGTTCTCTTGGACAGAAAATTGAATTTCAACTCCCACATAATTACGATGGTGAACAAGGCTTATGGCGTTCTGAACTTTATTAAACGTTGGGCAAAGGAATTTTCAGATCCCTACGTTACGAAAAATCTTTTTACTTCACTAGTCCGCCCTATTCTCGAATTTGGATCAGTTGTTTGGGACCCCCAGTAAAATTTGTATGTTAATATGATTGAATCGTTCCAGAAACAGTTCCTCATTTTTTGTCTGAGAAATCTTCAATGGAACCCGAACCATAATCTTCCTTCGTATAGCAGCAGACTAGCATTGATCAGATTGCCGACTCTTAGTAGTAGACGTACCATGATAAACTCTATTACAGTTTTGAAGATAATTGATGGATGTATATGTTCTGAATTTCTGTTATCTAAGATTTTCATAAATGTCCCATTGAGACCCACGAGGTACTATAAACTCATTCACATCGAGTTTCAGCGTTCGAATTATATGTCCTTTGATCCAGTTAGGAGAATGTGTCGTGACTTTAATGAGCTATATCAGTTTATTGATTTCACAGGTAGTTGGGAAACGACAAAGTCTAGCATAATTTGTCATTTGAACCGATTGCATTAGTGATGTATATTCATTAACATACATATGTAAATTTAACTTACTTAACTTAGCTCGTAATTATTATATATTATCAAGTCTGTTATGTTAATATCTCGTGATGTGCTTTTATACTTATTTATGTTAGTGTAATACCAACTGGTGAAGAATTTCTGTAGTTGGTTGTAACGTGTGAACTTATGATCCTTGCTCTGCCGTTATAGACCGGTCTATAATGTGTACGCTGTCCTCACGTTATGGGGACGTGGCCCTCTCGGTCGGTAGGGGCGGGTAAGAGTGGCGGCGATGGGTTCGCTCGATTAAAAAAAAAAAATTAAAAAAAACACACCAGACGTTTTTATTTTGCGTCATAAAACAATAATATATTCTTTGTTATTAGCAAAATGCTAGAAACGAAACATATTTTCAATACATTTTCTGGTCTCATGTGTCAAAAACGTTTTGACTGATCCTGTGTTTCCAGCTTTGGAGACCCATAACTCCCAAACCATTAACAAAACTTTAAATTTATTTCTCCATAATTTTATAAAATTTATTTCCATGCTATTTATTTCTTACTTTTTACATTACATTTCGAAAAAAAACTTGGTATAGGTATATGACCTTTTAGATGAGAAGGTTGGGAATCGTTTTGACAACAAAAATTAAAACCTGATAATTTAACTCCATATGTATGACAAAATTCAATGTATTCTAAATTTGCGAAGATCAAGTTTTTGTTTGTTTTATAATATCTTGTGATATTACACCAATATATTCCGCAAATTAAAACAAATTAAAATCATTGTTCTGTTCCAAACATCTTCCCCTTGACTTTTTTGGTATTATGTAGATATAATTTTTTTTGAAACCGTGTAGAGAGTAGGTACATGTGGTTTTGGGAACTTACAGTTTAATATGGATGGAAATACAATTCCAGAGTATGAAAGTGGTAATGAACCGTGGTATGTGACCCGCTCCACGAAAAGGGACCTCCGCGCCGAAAAGAAGTTATTGAGAAAAACGCGTTTAAAAAAAGCGCTTTGTTTTTCCGTGTTTTTTTTTACCAAATATGCACTTCATTTTGACACCAGTTTCGGCAAGTACTTATCAAAGCTTACAAAATGGAATTTGGGGGTTTTCTGGATTATCTCGTATTCGGATTTTATCGTATCGTGAATATTTTGACTAAAAATTGACTGGCAAAATTTAAAAAAAAAAATCAATTATTCTTACGGCTATATCTAGCTAACCAATTGGAATTTTATTTTCCAACCATCAGTATAATTATATGTAGTGATCAGGGGGAACATAACACACTAGTTGGGAACGACAGCATTTAGTGCTTCAAAATCGCAAAATTGTCGAGAAATTCTCAATTTGTTGAGATATTTCTCCACATACTTTATCATAACTCGAATGAGACGGGTCCAAATTTAATTGAAACTGATCTGTACAAATTTAAGTTTACATTATCTTCAACTAACGCATATACTACCTTTTTTTAATTTGTTCAATAGTTTCGGATAGTTTTTGATCAAATGTCAGATTACCTTGTAACACAAGTGAATTTTATGACACGGATTTGGCAAAACCCTATTTCATATTCTTTGAAAAATCATTGGAAACTGATGAATTTTTTATGCTTCTTACAGTAAAAACTAAGTAAAAAACGGTAGACTATTAATATTCATGATTAAATTCTCTTGAAATTCTCACACAAAGGGTGAAGCCGAAATTATGGTATTGTATCAGGACGTTGAAGCTAGTACATTTAGAAATCCTTTTTACAAAAATTTGTCAGGTAATTCAGTTGAAAAATACGCAGTATTTATGTGTTCATTCATCCACTTTTTGTCATTCAAAAAGTGTGTTAAAAAAAATAAATGGTTACATCCCATGAAGGAATTGGGGAGAGCATCTCACAACCATTGAGCTGAGCGCTTTCTAGTTTTATACTCACTAATTGGGACCTACAGTTGCACACCGGTTCCAAACTCTATTTTGAGAAGCTTTTTCATGGCTAAATACTCGATAGTTTCGCCGTCACTATGCGAGGTGACCACCACCGAAAGAAATTTAAGGTGGTCAGAGCAGGGATCGAATCCAGGAGCCCATGTACAAGAGGCGCGCACACTACCCATTGTACCACCGACGGCCACAATTGTGTTTACGAAAGAAAAAATAACGTACTTGTTTTATTCACAAGATTTGTAACATTATGATAAAGTAATAAACTTCAACCACTGTTCCCCCATTTCGATTGTTCATGCTTTTTTGCAGAAAGTAAAAATTATATTTTATCGATAACAAATATTTTTGTGAGTACTCCGAAACTATTGATGAAATTAAAACGTGGTTGTGTAGAGGCATAAGTTAAACATAATGTAAACTTACATTTTCTCAAATTTGGTTCAACAAAATCGGAGAAGTAGTTTTCGAGTTATGATAAATTATATAAAGAAATATTTAAAAAAAAATCAATGAGTGTTCGAACTCACGTATGATGTGTTAACACCTTTTTGCTACACGGTACCTGTTCGATTTCTATGAACACATTAGTAAATGTTACATTGGAAAATAAAAAATAATAGTTTATTGAATTAAATTACTTGTTTTGTATACACCGGGCAATGCTGAACATCAAATGATTCGCTTTGTTTGGCCATAGCAACAACAACGAAACAACCAAACACACAACATCACACATACTTTGTCCGAAGTAGCTGACGTATGCGTGTGTCACATAACCACATGTTTGCCATATCAACAGCAACGAAACAGCCATACACACAACATCACACATACTTTGTACGAAGTAGCTGACGTATTAGTGTCACCATAACGACAACTGCGCAAGCCCATGAAAATTTTTGAAATGAAATTTTGCGTGGCTATGCTTTATATCTCCGTTCAACAACAGCAACAGACACATTATATGTTATTATGTTAATACATACTCTATAGAGACAATTTCGTTTGCCTCACCCCTGCCACACCACTCTTTCATTTTCGCAGTCGCAGAAAATCTGGTTTTAGCAGCAGCATAAAATCTGGTTTTAGCAGCGGCAGAAAACGTGTCTGTGTGTTGTTTGCATGTGTTGACTTTCATAGATTTAGTTCCTATACGCCGCTATAGATGTTAACACATCAAAAAAATTAAAATTTTGCGATTTCGAAACACTAGAGTCGGGTTTTTCTATACCTTCATTTTTGCCGAGGGTATTTGAATTCGAGCGAATCCAGAAAACCTCCAAATGCCATTTTGTTAGTTTTCAGAAACTGAAGTGAAATCGGAGTGCAAACTTTATGTGTTGCACTGTGTAATTAAAGAAGACTGTGGCAGAAGTAACCTGGCCAACTGGTTGTGACCAAAAAGTGGGACAGGACACAATGGGTTAGAAAACGAAGTTTTTGATTTCAAATAAAAAGTTAAATAAAAACAGATATTTAGATAAAATAAGACTAAATATATAAAATACAACATTTTAGTTTGAATATAAGTAACGGGTTTGTCAACAGAGACGCTACAAATGTAAATCGATAGGGACAGCAAACGACGCCATATTTTTTCCCGCTCTTTTGACATTTCTCTTCAGTAAGGTTTGCCATTTCATCATGGAAAGATATACGAGCCAACAACGGGTCGAAATTATTAAAATTTACTACCGAAATTTGGAGTCAGTGGCCTCAACTTTAAGAGGCCTCCACAATCAGCGATGAGGCTCATTTCTGGCTGAATGGCTTCGTCAATAAGCAAAACATGCTTTATTGGTCAGACAGCAATCCACACGTAATCCATGAGTCATCATTGCATCCCGAAAAAATTACGGTTTGCTGCGGTTTATAGGCTGGCGGCGTCATTGCGCCATACTCCTTACATGATGATCAAGACGGGCACATTACTGTGAATGCGAATCGCTACCGCTCAACGATAACCGAATATTTTTGGCCCCAATTGAATAATATGGACTTGGAGGACATGTGGTTCCAGCAGGACGGCGCCACAAGCCACACAGCGAATGCCACAATCAATTTATTGGAAACCAAGTTTGGTGAACGTGTTATCTCACGAAATGGCCCAGTCGATTGGCCGCCTCGGTCGTGCGATTTGACGCCGTTAGATTATTTCCTGTGGGGCTACGTCAAGTCTATGGTCTATGCCAACAAGCCAGCGACGATTGATGAACTTCGTACGAATATCGAACGTGAAATTGCAGCAGTATCGGCCGATTTAAAATTGGGTTCAGCGTCTGGACTTCTGGCAGCGTGCCCGTGGTGGCCATTCAAAAGAAATCGAGTTCCATACATAATGGCATCGAACGTACTTTCACAGGAATAAAGAATTTCATTGGTATCTAAAACCGGGTTTGCTTTATTTAAAAAAAACTTTTGTAGTGCTCTTATTGAAAAACCCTTTATAATCATTTTATTATGTTAGATTTTAGTAGGGAAACGATCACCAAATCGCGAGACAATCCTTTAAAAAGCGAGGCAAATACCGCCAAAGGCTGGACGGCTGGCCAAGTTAAGCATTAGGTACCACTTCATAAAAAACATGTAAGAAATGGAATTTAGATTTTCATTAATGCGAAATAGTGAATATACAGAAATTATTAAACCTCCGAAAAATCCTTATCATAAAATATTTTTCTTTTCAAAAGATACCTCTCGTAGGTATGTTTTGCATTGTTTCTAAAAAAGTTATGGCCCTCCCAATTTGAAATATCACGACTTTCTTTTCACAAGTGTAGCTACAAAATACAAAACAAAAATGTAAAGGGTCTTAAAATCACACCCAAGAAAATTCAGATAAATCATCGGAATTTTTTGAAACAAAACTGATTTTTTTATGTTTTCATTTATTGAAATAAAAAAATCGGATGATGTGTCAGGGGACACCCGGTTGGAACGAAGTTATTTTCGCCCGTTGAAAAATTCGATAATTTAAATGGATCTTTAAGAAAATATACTTTTTGTAAAATGATAAACTTTTTTAAAGAATTATTTTTTTTAAATGAATGAATTTTTTAAAAAAGAAGTATATTTTTAGGTCCTTTATGTTTTTTTAAGAAAAGATACTATTTTTAAAAAGATGTCCTTTCTCTAAGAAAAGCCATAAGAGTATGATTTTTTTTACAAATAAGTCCTTTTTTTATGAACAGGTTCTTTTTAAAGAAGTGGTAGTCTTTTTAAGGAAACATTTATTTTTTTAAGACAATGCAACTATTTTCAGAAAGGCTACTTATCTCAAGCAAAGAAAAGAAAAGGTATATCGCATGTTGCGGGATGGAGGCTAAATGAAAAAAAATTAAGCAAATTTTTGTTAAAACTATTATGCTACAACCCAGTATTATCAACTGTATTGGGTACTTTTGCTTTGGTTTGTGTCTAGACTAACATATGTTCTTATTTAATGGGACATTTTATAGGTGGAGTCTGTAACCAATATTTACAATAAGTTTTAGTTTTGAACCCAATTAAAAGTAAAATTATAAAAGCCAAAGAGAAAGACGTCTAAAAAGATCATATTCTTAAGCAAGTAAGTACCTTCTCTCAAAAACTACCTTATCTTAATGAAGTACCGTTTCCTAAAAAATTAAATTTTCTTACAAATAGTACCATTTCTTAAAAAAGGTTATTTTTTTTAAATAAGTACCATTTCTTAAAACAGTTAATTTTCATACAACAAATTGTCTTTTCCTAAAAAACTAGCTTTCCTTTAAAGAGTACCTTATAATAACAGAAAGGCTACTTATCTCAAGTGAAGAAAAGATATTATTTTATTTTATTCTAAGAAAGGAAATTTTTGTAAGAAAATTTATTTTTTTAGAAGGTATTTTTTTAAGAAATGGTTTTTTTTGGAATTGGTCCTTTTTTCAAGAATAGGTTCGTTTGTAAGAGTAGGTAGTTTTTGTAAGAAAATTTCCTTTTTTTAAGCAAAGGTAGTTCTATAAGGTAAGGTATTTTGTTTTAAGAAATGGTACTTTGTTTAAGGCTATGCATAGGTATTTTTTTTTGAGAAAATTTACTTTTTTGTAGAAAGGCACTTATTTAAGAAAATTTTCTTTTTTTAAACTTATTTCACTTTGGCTTTTCTAAATTTATCTTTTATTGGGTTCAAAACTACAATATATACTAAATATTGGTTACAGGCTCCACCTAGAAAACTTCCCTTTAACCAAGAAATTTCCCAACTTTTGTAAGACATCTAGTTAGTGTAGACACAAACCAAAGCAAAAGAAACAATATATGTAGTTGATAATTGTGAGTTGTAGCATAATAGTGTTAAAATAAAAGTTCCAATACACATCTATGATTTTAAGTTTTTTTCTGTGTTTATAAAAATTAAATGAATGCTTGAAAACGGTCCAGACTATGTATATAATAAAAAAAATAAATAAATGGTTTCCCATTACATCCCATGAAGGGACTGGGGAGAACTTCTCACAATCACTGAGCTGTGCGCTTTCCAGTTTTAATATGTATATAATATATATAACAAAACTGGTTCCTTCTAGTTTTAGCATTTTTAGCACAATTTAGCATAACTTCTTTTAGCATAACTTCTTTCCATTTTGCACAATTTTGTTGGGCGTTTGGCATAACTTTTTGGCGGCTTCTGGCAAACACTGAATCTATCATTAACTTCAATTGCTCGGATTATGGGAATATGATTGACATGAATAATAAGTCAATCATATTCGAAGCATCATTTACTCTAAGCATTCCGTTCGAATATCTAGAATAATATCTTGAAAACAGTGATTCACCGCTGCCTGATCCGAAAATTCCGTTACACATACAAGGATCCGAAAGACACTTTCAATTGCGGGCTGGCCCGCCCTAACGACTTTTAGAACAGAATCGAGAAAGGGGTATGGCGGTGACATTAGAAAGCCGTGAAAAATTCCCTAGACTTGAAAGCAAGAGATACTTTAAAAAATAATTCCTTCTCGATTATTTTCTAAAACTCGTCTTTCCGTGCATTTTATTACTGAATTCAATTGAATTTTTTTTCAATTACACTTTATCTGCTTTTGTCTCTTAAGTTGAATTTTTGAAGAAAAAATACCGTAAAATAAGGACAAATATGCTTTGTTCCTTCTTGGTCTTAAATTGAATGAAATCGGTATCGGTCGTGAGTGAGACGCCTACTTTTAAGCACCGAAGTTTTTGGGCTGTTTAAGATTTGGGATTGCATTATGGGAAATTATAATATTCGTAAATATTCATAAGAATTTTGTAAATTATCCCCAACAAAAAAAGGAGGATGAAATCCCAAAAAAAAACACGAAATCGCCTCAAAATAAAAATAAATAACAAAACTTGATTCCTCTGCCCGAAAAAACCCCACATACACAATTGGCTAGGGGAAATAAAATTTTCTTTTGGCTTTTTAGTCCAATATCTTACTCGATTCTTGAATATTTTGGAAAAATACATATTTTGAAAAGTCCAGGGGCACGAAATTCACTTTTGAACCATGGTTTCTTCGGCAAAGTTTCTGGGAATGACCCACAGAACAAGAATCACGATGCGCCTTTGTACATTTTCCAGCCCCTTGCAATCCGGCCCACCCAAGTACTCATACATTGACTACTTACTCCACAGCGCTTCACGTCTACAATAGCTATATTTATATGAAGAAATCATTGTGGCCGCCTAAGTTTGGTAACTGCTATTTCTACTTTAACCTGTATTAATATCTATGCATGAGTACTGTTTCATATCTTCGCTTTATTCCTGCTTATAACAAAGGTTTCCGCTCCATAAACATCGTTCTTGACATCCCTCGCATTGACCCAATAGATCCTATATTTGATTTCCATCCACAAAATAGTAACGAATTCCTGTTTTCAAATTAAATTTGTTGTTCATAAGTTCGTTTAGTTTTCTTTATAACTCAATACAAATTTGCTTCAACAAAAAATATAGCTCTTCTGGCTGTGGCAGAAACTTCCTATATAAGACCACTCCCAAGGAAGGAAGATAGCTTTTGTTTATGGATTGTTATCCTTATGAAGTTGCATTGTATTTTGTTACCCACTTACTGATGATGACGTAATGTTGTTAGCTCTGTTTCCTGTGTTCGCAAAAATTCGAATTCAGTTGATTCAATCAGGACCAATGTTGTGTGTCTCTTTAAATATCCTGTTTGTGAAGGACACAGTCCTTCCTCTCAGTCACAAAACAGTGATTGACGTTTATTGTATTTTGTTTTGTGTGTGTGTTTTTTTAAATTGTTTGGTAGACTTAATTGTCTTCAACTGTCTACTTAGGAATACGAAGCTGGTTTGTTGTGGTTAAATAATTGCGTTGCTGAATGTTTTTTGTTATAGGCAAAACAAATTTTTAATTTGTGTTTCCTCCGTAATACTTTAACAGAGTCAGAATATAATCAGGATATTTGAAAAATTCTCCTCAAACGGACTTTTTTTCTACAACGAAGCCAATTGTGTTAATTTTTTTGGAGAAGAGTATCTAAGTGACCATATTATAATCTAATAACTCTCTGAAACAATTGCAGAAGATTCAGCCGGATTATGTGTCTTCACATATCCGTATTAAAACGCTTACTTGGAAGTTTTTCCATGTATAACATACGATGCTGTAAAACATAGTAATGCATACTAGTTTATAAAGTGCTTCGATCTATTGTGCAATTTAATCGAATGTAAAGTAATGTTTATTACTTACTAACTGCTAGCCTTGTAGGTGGTCTCGTAAGGCACTGATTAATTATGTGCGTTGTTTGCTTACTAATATGCTGTAAAGTAAGACAATGGATATGATATCACGATATCTTACAAATAACATACTAACCATAAATAACTACTACATAAAGTTCAATTGTTGATCAGATAAAAAAATATTTGATATTTCGGCTTCGTATAAGTTGAATTTTTGTCCAGAAAAGCCGCTTCAGCAACAGCGGTTTCATAAAATAATTTTTAGAATGAAGTTCCTTATCGTACGTTCCGGGATGAGGGCTAAATGAAAAAAATTTAACTTTTTTTAACACTATTATGCTATATCCCAGTATTATCAACTTTATTGGGTACTTTTGCTTTGGTTAGTGTCTAGACTAACATATGTTGGGAAATTTCTTGTTTTATGGGAAGTTTTCTAGGTGGAGCCTGTAACCAATATTTAGTATACTATATTGTAGTTTTGAACCCAATACAAAATATGTTTAGAAAAGCCAAAGTGAACGAAGTTTAAAAGAAGAACATTTTCTTAAATAAGTGCCTTTTCTCCAATTGCCGCAATTGTTGTCACAATTATATTTACAGCCAACTACAATTTAGCGGTTCCTTGGGCTATCACATTTTTCAGTTTTGATTACCAATAATTGTGTTTGTGTATCACCAAATGTTGTGCATATCAATTGATTTGTAATTCAGTTTTGGTTGCAAGAACTGAAATATTTAGTTGAAGCCACAGCAACAAGAAATAAATGTGATCTGTCAATCAATTTTTAGTTCTAGCAATCAAATTATCGTGTAGTGGTGAATATTCTATTAGTTGGATGAACGAAAAATTTAAAAACTAAGTCGGTTGTACCAAATAATATATTGGTACAAGTATGCTCAACTACGTATAAATACTTGAATTTGATGGCTGTAACAACCATTTGGTGATGCTTTAACCCATTATGAATTTTATGGAAAAAAAAGTAACAAAAATAATTTTATATTAAAATTTGTATTTTATATTTAAATATAAATGTCCCCGGGGTACCCTGGGTATCATATGTATGTTTAAGTTAATTTCTGTCACCCAGAATAATAGTTCCTCCAGCCAAGTGCCCACAATTGTTTGCATGTGTTTGTGAAGGCGTCAGTAGTGGCGCCATATTCAACGATTATGCTTAAAAGTCTCACTTCACCTCAATTTATGATAATATGTATTCTTCGTTGGCTGATATCTATAAACTTTATTATTTTTTCACAACTTTGTTTATCACTTTCTGTTTAAAATATTAGTTTTTCTGTAAAGTCCACGTGTAAAATTCCAATATACGTAGTTTCTCTTTAACAACAAAACCTCTTGTGAAAAATCTAATACATACTCGTAACTTTGCAACAAGTGTTTTTGTAACAGAAACTAAATTATGATTACAGTAACTAATATTTGAACAGGAATTCTAATAGTGTACTTTTTATTAGTTGTATCTTCCATTTTAGATGAATGAGGTTGTAGAAATACTCAAATTGGTTACTACAACTGAAGTTCGATAGTAGCACCTTGTATTTAGTAAGACCTATTTTTAATCTATCAATAACATCGACAAATAATTCTGATGTGTGACAATTACGAATTCTGATAAAAATATAAACTTTATCATGGAATTTCCAATGCCTGAATTGATTTCTAACTAATCTTTTCCCTGTGTGTGTTCATATTCTTAAACGAAGTACCTTTTCTAAAAAAAAATACCTTATCTGAAAGAACTGCCTTTGCTTAAAAAAAATTAAATCTTCTTACAAAAAGTACATTTCCTTAAAAAAAAAACTTTTTTTTTTAAATAAGTACTTTTTCTTAAAAAACTAAATTTTCGTTAAAGAGTAAATTTTTTGTGAAACAATATAACTTTTCTTGAGATAACTACCTACTCTTAAAAATTAACCTATTCTTGAAAAAAAAAACCAATTGAAAAAAACTTTTCTTCACAAAAATACCTTCTCTTAAAAAATACCTTTTCTATAAAATTTAATAATACATTTTCTTTTCTCGAGCTAACTAGCCTTTTTGAAAATACACTCCGGTTCACTTAATTGAAGGCACTAAAAATTCCATATTCAGCAGCCTGTATCTTTTGCAAGTTGTAACCGATTGCAGAATTTTAAAATGGGAATGGAAGCTAGACATCTTGAGATATGGTGGTTTCTTTACTCATTAACTTTTTTTGAGCAATTTATAAAAATAAGTCCAAAATTGCGCTATTTCTTTGGTTCACTTGAATAAAGACACTTTATTATTTTTTTAAAGTAAGCGATGATTTTTTGTAGGGATCGTTTGTTTATTACAATTTATTACATCTTAATCATTTTACGAGTCTAAATGGCAAACCAAAAAATTGTAAATCTTTCGGAAAAAACTAAAATCGCTGTTTACAGTTCTGAAGGATATTCTAACCGCGCAATAGCTAAAAAAAATTCGACGGAGCCCAACAGTTGTCGACAATTACATCAAGGACCCCGAGGGGTATGGCAACAATTTTAAAGGAAGTGTTTCATTGTCTTTATCTACGTATGAGGAAAGAAAAATCATCAGAATTGCTTCTAATTCTGCCTTATCCTTGTCAAAAATTAAAGCTCAAGCTGGAGTGGAAGCGAGCAAGTCATCAGTACGCAGAGTAATTAAGAGCTGTGAGTATCTTAAATACCTGAAATTACAAAAAAAAACCGCCACTTAATGCATCTTAAATGACTGAAGAACCGTTGTATTTACGGATGAGAAGACGTTTAATTTGGATGAACCTGATGGCTACAACTCGCTTTCTGCGCAAAGCAAAGCTTTTTTTGAACCGACATCACAGCCGAGAGGGCGGCGTTATGGTGTGGGGTGCTATTACGTACTATGGCACTATCGATCTGGAACCCAAGTGCAAAAATGACTGGTGCAAGCTATAAAACGTTATTGGAATCGGGTTTTCCGAAGTTTAGTGAACTATTTGGTTCCATATCTTAGATTTTGCAACAGGATAATGTCCCTATACACAACGCCAGAGTAGTAAAGGAGTTCATTGCAAGCCAACATGGTAATATGCTTGACTGACCACCCTATTCGTCAGATCTAAACATTATCGAAAATTTTTGGGGTTGGTTATCTCGTAAGGTCTATGAAGGGTAGATAGGAAGAGGTAGACAGTTTGGTGACAATAAGTCACTAATTCAGGCCATTAAGGATGCTTGGAATCAAATTTCGTTGGATTACATAAATTCTCTTTATCTCTCAATGAAAACCCGCATATTTGAACTTATTAAAAACAAAGGGGGTTGTACCCATTACTAATAGTTCTTAAATAAAGTAAAATAAATTTAAAAAAGAAGAAAAAATGTTTTTCATTAAAATTAGTTAAAGTGCCTTTATTCAAGTGAACCAAAAATAAAAAATAAAAAATAGCACATTCTTGGACTTTTTTTTTATAATTGGTCAAACAAAGTTATTTAGTTAAGAAACCACTTTTGTCGTGATTGTTTTTATATTTGAAGATGTGTAGCTTCCATTTCCAGTTTAAAATTCTGCAATCGGTTAAAAATTGCAAAAGATACAGAATATGGTATTTTTTAGTGCCTTCAAATAAGTGAACCGGAGTGTATATATATTTTTTGATGAGTTTGTGATACCTATTCAATTCGGTTGTAGGAATCCCGAATGCCACTATGTAGTTGTGACAACGTCTAATTCGGTTGTGGCAACCTATAATTTGGTTCTGTAATTGGTTGCAATGTGTGAACTTATTATCCAGCTCTCCCGTTATTGACAGGTCAATAATGTTGACGCTGTCCTCACGTTATGGGGACGTGGTCCTCTAGGTCGGTAGGGGCGGGTAAGATTGGCGGCGATGGGTTCGCTGGTTTAAAAAATGATGCAACCAAATTAGGTGTAAGATAATTTGTGTGAGATAATTCGGTTACACCTAATTTGGTTGTATCATTTTTTAATCGAGCGAACCCATCGCCGCCAATCTTACCCGCCCCTACCGACCGAGAGGACCACGTCCCCATAACGTGAGGACAGCGTCAACATTATTGACCTGTCAATAACGGGAGAGCTGGATAATAAGTTCATACATTGCAACCAATTACAGAAACTCTTCATCAGTTGGTATATACAGAAACATAAATAAGTATAAATGTACATCACGAAATATTAGTATGACAAATACTAATAAAACAAAAACCAACTTATTAATCAGACCAGATAATAAGGAGAAAGTAAATTTACATATGTATGTAAAGGATTATATAGGAATAATGCAATCGGTTCAAATGACAAATTATCCTAGACTTTGTAGTGTCCCAACTACCAGTGAAATCAGTTAACTGATATAACTCCTTAAAATCACAACACATTCTCCTAACTGGATCAAAGGACGCATAATTCGAACACTGAAACTCGATGTGAATGAGTTTATAGTACCTCGTGGGTCTCAATGGGACATTTATGAAAATTTTAGATAACGGAAATTTAGAACATATATCTACATTAGATAGGGTCGGAAAAAAAAGTTTGGCGAGTCGCACCCTAGAATTAAAGATTAAGCCATAACAAATCCGGGACCACAAAAAAAAATGTTTTTCGCACACCCTAAATACGGCCGAATTGGTTTTTTTTGTGCTGCGTCGTCATTTGAAGTCCGATTCGAACGAAATAAAACCATTGTTTTTTTTTCACAATAGCTGCATTTTCTTCATACACAACTTTTTACTTTGACGTCAACTTCTACCTGTAACTTCTTCTACAGCGTTTTCTACCACCCTAAGCGGGATAATTTTTATTATATAAATAAAGAAATTTTAAAATAATGAAACTTTCTCTTTTATTGCACCCACTTTTATTCATAAACAAAACAAAAACAATGGTTTTTATTTCCTTCGAATGACGACGCAGCACAAAAAAAAAACAATTCGGCCGTATTTAGGGTGCGCGAAAAAAATTTTTTTGGGTCCCTGATTTGTTATGGCTTAATCTTTTTTTTTGTATGGAGGCCGGCCCTATCTAATATACATCCATCAATTATCTTCAAAACTGTAATAGAGTTCATCATGGTACGTCTACTAGTAAGAGTCGGCAATCTGATCAAGGCTCCAATGAAGGTTTCTCAGACCAAAAATCAGAAGCTGTTTCTGGACTGATTCAATCATATTAATATACAAATTGTACTGAGGGTCCCAGAAAACAGATCCATATTTGAGAATTGGGTAGACTAGTGAAGCAAAAAGATTTTTCGTAACGTAGAGATCTAAAAATTCCTTTGCCCAACGTTTACTAAAGTTCAGAACGCGATAAGCCTAGTTGACCATCGTAATTATGTGGGAATTGAAATTCAATATTTTACCCAAGAGAACACCAAGGACGACAAATGAATCCACAGATTCATGAAAATTCCCACTTAAAATGTATTTTTTTTAGAATTTGACTTTAATGACCGATTGTGTTAATTTTAGTTAATGTTGGTCGTTGTGGAAATAATAGACAATTCAGTTAAGCACGCTCACTGGCACGACTAGTCTCGATCTCCGTGATAAGTTCATCAAGATAAGGTGGGTAAGTCGTTAATGAATGGCAAGAATAGTACCGGGCCAAGATCACTGCCCTGAGGAACCCCAGATGAGACAAAAATAGATCTTGATAATGAACGGCCAAATGATACCATCTGTTCTCGGTTCATTAAGTAAGAACTAACCCAATTCAACATGGTGCAATAAATACCCATAGCCCCGAGTTCATATTTTATAACAAATTGTGGTTAACTTTACCAAAGGCCTTACTAACATCGGTAAAAATTACATCAGTTTGATCTCCACTAATAAAGCCGTCAATAATAGAAGAGGAAAACTGAAACAAATTAGTTACGATGGCACGATCCTACCGAACGCCATGTTGACATGGATCTAAAATAGAAGAAACAGTATGAGAAATTGCCTCTGTGACTAACTTCTCAAAAGGATTAGGAATGCCACTCTACTTTGCAATTCCCATAAAATTTGCAACATTTACTAAACTACCAGACTTGTGGATATTTAGATTTAGTATTCCAACCGCGAACATTCTGCTACGAAATATTCAAACACCCAATTAGATTTTTGGAGCTCCACTACTTCCAGACGGTAATCTAGCAAAATTAGCACGTCTACCATTACCCCGATACTCAAATTCCCTTACGAACGTTCTGTGAGGCCAAAATTCCGAAAACACCAGTTTCGTGTTTCGTCGTTTCCTCATCCTATTTCATGCAGCATCTACAGAGTTTCTATGTCCCAACCTTAGGGTGTGTTTTCCTACAGCACAATGTCCCGTAAGTGTACCTATCATTGTGGATAAACTGCCTCTCGGCATGTTAAGTAGTTGCCTAGTCCTCTTCCTGTCCACCTGTTGAAGTAAATCAAAACTTGTCCTTGAACATATTATCGGCCCACTGCCTGATCTGCAAAGAGCAGGTAGAGATTGACATACTAACACCTTTTTATGCCAGAAGAACCTGTGCCGTAGTACCCTGTCCGCTACGCAATTGCCTGGAATGTCGCTGTGTCCCGGTACCCAGATGAGCATGATGTCAAAATATTCTGCCATCGCCCTAAGTGATAAGTGGCATTCTTTCTCCGTCAGGGACGTAGCAAACATGGCTTCCAGGGATGTTATGGCAGCCTGTAGATACATATTCTCCGTGGGCTTGTGACACTACTTTTCAGTAGTACAGCAACCTCCAGTATGGCGGTAATTTGCGCCTGAAATACACTACAGTGCTCAGGAGATATTTATATTTAAGTAGGTCCAGTGAATTGACCCCATAGCCTACTCGCTCGTCCAACTTAGATCCATCCGTGAAAAATTTGATACTACTGGTATCCCCTTCCAGTGGCTTTTGCCAGGTATTCCTGTTCGGAATAGAAGTCCTTAGATTTGTCGCTGGTAGAAGGTAGGGGATACAGTAGTCCGTTTTTACGGGAATAGAGTTGATCCTGTGTAGTAATTAAGCGTGTCCGGAATGCCCCGATATCAAAACGCCACAATCTCTGATTGTCACCAGGGATGTAGCGGCTTGATATCAAGGGTAACAATGTTCAGGATAGCACTAAGTTCAGTACCTGACGTCGTGCCCATTGCCCCACTAACGCTAATCAGTGCTGATCTTTGAATTTTCATCAATGAATTCAGAATATATTTCTTTTGGACGGACCTCCACAAAACTACGATGCCATAGAAAAGTATTGGTCTGACTATTGCCGTATAAATCCACATGGTGATCTTAGGAGACAGTCCCCAGCGCTTTCCTATCGCCCCCTTACAGCAGTAAAGAGCAACAAACGCCATTTTCACCCTCTCCTGCACATTCGGATTCCAAGACAATTTTCTGTCGAGAATTATTCCCAGATACTTGACCTTTTCCGTCAACTGTAACTGCACCCCATTAACTGGCGGCAGTTCAAATGCGGGTATTTTATATTTCCGAGAGAACAAGATAAGCTCGGTTTTAAGTGGGTTAAGCAATAGTCTGTTCGCGGTCCAGTTCGAAATCAGACTAAGTAGGCTGGTTGTACGAATGCTAAGTAAATGAAGGTTTCTACCCTTACAGATGATAGCAATATCATCGGCATAGGCAAAGACCTGGCATTCGACCCTGTCCAATTCAAGAAGCAGTTCATTGACAGAAGTTAACCATAATAGTGGAGACAAAACTACCTCCTGCGGTGTTCCCCTTGTTAACGTTCCTAGTAATTGTAACACCACCCCATTCAGCTTTGACGGATCTATCCACCAGAAGCTTCCCAGTTAGGCATGTCACTAAGCTGTCGACTCCTAGATTCTGTAACGACCTAAGAATCGCCTAAGAAATTACTGAAGGCGCTCTCGATACCCAGGAAGGTCCCCAGAGCGAAGACCTTATTCTCCAGAGAGTTTTCTATTATGCTGACTATAGAGGGGAGAGCCGTCTTTGTTGACCTGCCCTTGATACATTCAAGCTGAGAACTCGATAGTAGATTCTGTGGAAAATTACTTCGAACATGAATGTTCAAATGTCTTAAGAACAAAGGATGATAGACTGATTGGTCTAAAGTCCTTTGGTTTGACATGAGACCATTTGACCGCTTTCGGGACGAACACCTCTTTGGTTTGATTCCAAATGCTAGGAATGACTCCCAGCATAAGACAGCCCCTGAAGATTTCCTCCAACCAACTACAAGATAGGTATAGTTCCTCCTGTAGTTGGGCGGGAATTATCCCGTCAGGTCCGGCTGATTTATAGGGCTTAACGCATCTAATGGCGTATGTCAGATTCTTTCTGCTCACTATTGAGCGAACTTTTACTATGCTAGGTGAGTTTCCGCCTAACTCTTCTGGCTGATGACCAGCATTCCTGTCATCGTTGGGGAAGTGGGCATCCAGGAGAATACCAAGAGACCCTTCAGACGAATACGTCCACGTTCCATCGTCTTTCAGAACGGTGTGGTTTTAGCGAGCACGCATCTTAAGCGTGCAGTCTGGTTGGTTCCCTCAATGGATTCACAGAAATTTCGCCAGGATTTCCCTTAGGCCTTCCTCATTTCACCTTTATATAGATTAAGACTAATCTTGTGAACGTCTCAATCGTCTTTTGGCATTGTTGAAAAGCCGCCTAATGGACAATCTTAGATCCTTAAGCTTAACGTTCCACCAATGAGGTTTTTTGTTACCCTTGGCAACATTATAACCACTGACCTTACAGGATTCATTGAGCGTTTCCTGCACGCATCAGTAAATTTGCCAACTAGTTCTTCCAGCTCTGGCACATTAGTCGGAATATTCGGATGGTTACCTAAGAGTTTCCTTAGGTGCCCACGATAGGCGTTCCAGTCCGTTTTTCTATAATTTTTAAAAACTTCCTTTTTCAGAGGTTCGATATTTATGTGGAAATGTAGATATCTGTGATCAGAAAATGAGTGATCAGAAAGTACGCTCCAATCGGATACAGTTAAATAGCGTAAGTTATGAAAGTCGGTTCCTCGCCTCTATTACAGATAGTCAAGGTTTCGCTTATAATGAAATTAAAAGGAGGCTCACCTCGATCATTGGTGCCGGTACTCGCCCATATTGTGTGGTGTGCGTTGGCGTCGGCACCTATAATGACGCTACAATTCCTTATTTTTGCCTCCGATACAATATCTTTGCGCACTTCGGAGGGGGATTCAATATGGCCGTGCGCCATGTACGATGATACTAGGCAAATGTCCCGCTGGCCGTTGTCCAGCGAGAGGCTGATGGCGGTTGTATCGCTAGCACTAAAATTCTGCAATAAAAGAGCATTAAATTTGTTTTTAATGAGTATGCAAGATCTTGGCCTACCTGGGGTTGATAGGACGAAGGTCCTGTATCCATTGCACCTGATACCACATATACGATCATTGACCGTCCATGGTTCTTGTATCAGGACCACATCGGTTAAACCCTTCGCAAGATGGAGAATGAGGTTGGCAGATGCTGCCTTACTGCGCTGAAGATTTATCTGCAGGACTTCCATCATCTACAGGATCTTCAACTCGGGGTACCTCGATCACAGTTGTCTTGTGATCACCCTCGCTAGTGACCCTCGAAGACCCTTATCATCACCAAGATTGTCGGTCACTCTTGCATAAAGAACAACATATTTAACAAGTACCAAGCCATCGCCCAACTAGCATGAAATCAAAGTATCAGTATCCGATCTAACTTTACAGTCATGATAAGTAAATCGGTATACTTATAAATAAATGAGAAACACGCACTGACAACCGAATTCAAAATCGACCAAATTACCAAAAACGTTTGAACTTATTATTCCTTTGATATCAATTCCTACAACGAGATGGCAACTCTGAAACACACAAATAACGAAACAAAGATAATGAAAGAGAAAACAAAAATCAAACAACTGCAACGATCAACAGAATTTCTAATTGCACAATAATACAAAAACAGAATAAAGTGCAGTGCACTGAAACACAATTAAGCAGCAACAACAGACATATTATTTTCGTGCATTCGTTTCAGTTGTCAAACTCTACACAAATATATACCAACAATACAAGAATACAAAAAAGTATAAAACTAAAATACATATGATTTTGACAAGTGAAACGAAAAATAACATGGAAAAAATTGCATCACCTGTTTAAGCGACTATACCTGATAGATAAATCTACCATGATCAATATGTATAACATTTACCGCGCGTTGTTGTGAACAATTTTGTTCCAATTTTGTTTTCAATCCCAAATAAAAATCTATCCTTACAATTTAGAGATATAAAAGTATACGTAGTCTTCCATTAACCTTTGTCCGGCGGAACAGGTACAATTGTACCTTTTTCGTTTTTAAATGCAATATTTTTTTTTTTGTTAATACTAGATATCTGAAATTTTCTGACATCTCTAAACTTTTATTGCGGATTACATATATGAAATTTAAAAAAAAGATTTTGATTATATCACACTGAAGTAAGTCTTTTTTGACTTGATATCCCTAAAAGGCTGAAGGGGTACAATTGTACCTTCATATAATTCGTTAGAAAAAAAAACAAGAAAACAAAGTAGAGCTATTTTGATTAGTTTTATTTGAAAAGAACAAACGAGTACGAACTATATGATCAAATATTTAGGAAATAACAATACTTTTTCATAGTGTTTCCTTGCATGAAAAACATGTGGTACTTTGAATAGAGTGTTCATCGTACACATGTTTCAAGCAGATTGCACACGCCTTTCTAGTCTTACGTTGTTTGCGTGTCTCTCATTGACAAACATAACATCTTCCAACCGCTGGTGATGCTCCCCGTCTACCAAAGTGTACTTTGGAACCACTTTCTGGACTTATATACATATCAATATATATTAATATACAAGGTGGCGCAAAAGTAATCCTTCTATCAGAAAATGCTATAAATTTTGCGATTGGCCCCTAATGTCAGTTCTGTTTTGACATTTGTGTAGTAAACACATGCGAAATACACGTTAAGAAAGAATGTTACGCTACACTGCTCCAGAACGCGGAATATTGCTGACTATTTATTTGACCAATAATCGGTGATGATTTTTCATCAAAAATAATCATGAGTGATGAGGCATATTTATCTTAGCGGGTACGTAAATAAGCAAAATTTAGGCTTCTGGGGCACTGAAAATTCGCGTGTAACCCACTAAGAGCCATTACACCCGCTCAAAGTCACTGTATGGTGTGCTGTTTTCGCTGGAGGAGTCATCGGACCTCTTTTCTTCGAAGACGTCGCGGGCCAAACGGTTACTGTGAATGGTGTGCGCTACAGAGCAATGATCAACGAGTTCTTTTTGCCGCAACTTGATGAATTGGGATTGGAAAACATGTGGTTCCAACAGGACGGTGCAACGGCACACACTGCACGTGCCACAACCGATATGCTGAAGGATGCATTTCCCGGGCGCTTAATCTCCCGTTTTGGCGATTTGCACTGGCCAGCAAGATCGCCTGATTTGACCGCTCCAGTCTTCTTTTTGTGGGGCTTTTTGAAGTCGCGGGTTTATGCCAACAAGCCTCAGACTCTTGCAGCTCTTAAAGACAATATCCGTCAAGAATGTGAGGACCTATCGCCGGAAGTTTTGGCCAAAGTGATGGAAAGTGCCATAAAAAGGGCTCAAATGACAATCAACTGTGGCGGCGGTCATTTACATGACATCATATTCTCGACTTGATGTAAAAAAGATTAAAAGACCAAATAAAAATAATCCACAAGAAGAATCAAAGTTTTTAATTTTTTTTTAAATTACAGCCAAAAAACATCGGAAGTTTACTTTTGCGCCACCTTGTATATTAATAGGAAAGCCATACATATCGTGTTAAGTATATAAGGGTACAGTTGTACCCATACCGCCTTTTATCGTTGTAAAATTCTTCCGCTGGACAAAGGTTAAATAAAACAATTTTAATGAAATTAAAATGTGTAAGTCATTTTGCAAATTTCTGCTTTTGAGTCTCTCCGTGATAACATTTTCATTCGCAAGAAATGATAACAAAATTTATCTAAGATAACTTTTTGTTGCAATTTCTTGAAATTGAACATGTGGCAACAGTGTCATTGCTCAAGTCGAAATTTAAGTGGAGAATTGAAATTAGGCTATAATTAACTTTAGCGGGTTAAAAAAACACACTTAATGTCAAATTCACGGAGCACAACTAAAAACGTCGACTAACTCAGAATTGCAAGAAATATCAAACGAATTTTTCTCTGGGTGAGGAAAGACCAGACCATCGTGGTGTTACATTTTTCCTATTTCCAGGATTTATACTGTAGCCACCCGTTATCAATCGGACGCTAACCGTGGTACAGCTTTTTGTGTGTCTTCTAAAAATTACTCAGATCGAAGACAAAGGAAAATTGAGGCCCCAGATTGTATATCTCCGTTTTTTTATCACTTGACCAGTACTGTTCGTTCATTCGTCTTTTAAAATTAAATTAAATGTCCTACCAGTTCCATGAACTTCAGTAGTGGTTCTCACTTGATAACCTGACATGCGCCGGTAGTAGCAGACCATTCAGGTTGCTCTTACAAACGCGTCGATTGCATACTTTTTGGTTCGCCGTGCATAATTCTTTATTATGGTACTTGACACGGCGTAGAGAAATAACTCCCCATGAAATAACTCCCATGAAATAACTCCCAACGAAATAATTCCCACCAAAAATGAAATAACTTCCAATAACGAAAAAATGAAATAAGTCCCACAAAAAATGAAAAAACTCCCAATAGCAAAGTGAAATAAGTCCCAAGACTTCTCCTACAGCACTTGTTATATGGGCCTTGTACAAACGGTCATTTTTTTGGGAGTTATTTCATTGTCATAACATTGGGAGTTATTTCATTATGAAATAACTCCCACCAGGAGAAATGTAATAACTCCGAAAAAAAACGAAATAAGTCCTACTAAAGTGGGAGTTATTACATATGAAGTTAGTTTGAAATAACATATGAAGTTTCATATGAAATAACTCCCACTTTTGTATGGAAATTTTTTGGGACTTATTTCATTCTTGTGGTGGGAGTTATTTCATGTGGGAGTTATTTCGCTACGCCCTTGACACATCTGGAAGGTGGTTCTCTATTCATCAAACGGCGAGGTGCCGAGTAGGAGATTAAGCAAAAACTAACTTAGGTTATATTTCTCGTAGAGTTATATTACTGTTAAACACGAAATATCATGCGGGGAAGCTAAGGCACAGAAAAACGAAACGAATTCCAGCGAAATCATGATGTGGCTTAGTGGATAGAAATACTATACATCTAACTATTGGCAATTTGTGTTATAATATATTTCCCCTACACGCTGAAAACTGTCTTTTATTATTGTTTGGAGCTTGTCGCAAATATAATATACTTGTGTCCAAACACATTGTGCTTGCTGTTCAATATTAAATGTTTGAGACATAACGATTAATATGCTATAAGATATGTGTTTGCGACCCACATATATTTATGTTTGTGATATAAATACAGCTGTGTTTGTTGCACTGTCTATGCTCTCTCGAGAGCAAGAGAATAAAAGACGGTCACCGAGAGAGTCTATCTTGTAAATGTCCATCTGTCTTTTTACATTATTCTCTCAGTCAGTCAGTCATAAATATTCCTGAATGTACGTGTAAATTGCAGATGACGTGTTTCTTATTTTGCCTGATGTATTGCGTTTTAGTTTGGTTCATCGGACAGGGGATATCACAAGCGCTTGATCAGTGAAAAAAGAATAAACGAAGGCTAGGACGCTTTGTGATGTTACTTTGGTTTTTGTGCATCTGTTTCGTATATATGTATGTGTGCTACCAAAGTGAGAAACGATTTTGTGGAAAGAAACTGGAGAGGGGAACAACGTGAAGCCCTTTGTCTGTCCGAGCCCTTACTGAGAAAATCGGAACGGCGGACCATTTGTGAAATAAACGCTTGGCTTGCACCGTCGGTGGTGCACTAGGTAGTGTGCGCTCCTCTGGTACATGAGATCGTGGGTTCGATCCCTGCTCTGACCACCTTAAAAAGAATTTCTTTCGGTGGCGGTCACGTCGCATAGTGACGGCGACAGCATCGACTATTTAGCCATGAAAAAGCTTCTCAAAATACCGTTCGGAATCGGTGTAATACTGTAGGTCCCAATCAGTGAGTGAAAACTGGAAAGCTCACAGCTCAGTGATTGTGAGAAGAAGATTGTGAGAAGCTCTTTTTTATGAACTAGATTTGTACATAGATATATTCTTTGTATACCAACGCATAGTGATAACCAACGCATAGTTGAAACCTTCCGAAAACAAAAATGTGGGAGACAACAAAGAAAGGAGAATCAAAAGAGCAGCAGATTCTCATTTCTTGAAAAAAATCAAATAATGCATTCAATGCACCTAAATGTAAAAAGGCCGATTTAAATCTTTTTAGTTTTTGTTTTAAATATTTATAAATGTGGATTTATATTGATAAAATTAATTATAATAAATAGTACACACATATATATTGAAATCACAGAATTATATATTATTGTGTTTGGGGTGAAATACGCATATGTTTCCACGTAAAAGCATACGTGTTTGCCAGTAAACATGATGCTGTTTACACTTAATGCTGTAATGTTGAGTGAGTTTGGGACTTGCAAATATATTAATGTTTGTATTATGTTCCAAACATATACATGGTTCCTGCAGAATATGTTTGGGAGAATAGAAGGCCGTTATTTTTCAGCGTGTACTTGTACATCTAACTATTGCAAATTTGTTTTGTAATATAATATTGTTTTACAATTGTAATATATTTCCCCTAAGTAAAACAAAACCCTATCTCTTTACAAATACTGAATGTCAGTTAATTTAAACTGGAAACTCTTTCTGAACACCCTTTCTGTAATAGCTTCTTACAGCGGTATATTGCTGTTTGTTCTGCATTTCTATTTGCATACAATTTTTGTCCTTATTTATTTTGTTTATTTAGTTCTCCTTCAGGGTTGGTTGAGTTCGTTATATCTGTGTTTTCCACAGATAACCACACAAGTCGTAAACTAAGCACGAATTAATTTTTTATTTCTTGCAATTGCCAATACGTTCTTTAATGCCCAAAAAAATAAATATTTGATAAAAATTAACTTTTTAAAATAAATATTAATAGATTTCAAAGATTAAAAATCAAACCCAAAATCTGACATAGGTCGTTATTGCAGAAAACCACAGATATATCAGTGTTTACTATAACTTTTATTATTGCTGACTTTCCATTCACAATGATTGACTTCAATCCTTTTTTTTTGTTTTGTTGTGTTTTTTTTTATTCTCCCTCTTGTTTGATTTGCTTTTACTCGCTTGTGTTGCCTCTGGGACCATTGGGTTGCTGCCATATTTATTTTGGTATCTACTGTCAGTTGAAGATGTTATTTATTGGTTGTATTAAATTTAATTGTGTTAAATTTTAACAATTTGCCATATCAGACAAAACAAAGCTCCCAAACTCAATTAGGGTTCAATACAAGATGATGTGCTTTGGAAGGGTTCAAATAATGTAATTGAAAATTGCGAGTCAATTTTAATTATGTGTTAAGGGTATTTGTCCTTGGATCATTTGCGAGGATATATGTTTGTATTGAAAGTAATGGTTCATTTGAAAATACTTTAAGCGTAGCTAATGTCAATTTTTTTTTTATCGATTTCAGGCAGAAATGTTAACAAATTGTTAACAGTTAAAGAAAAATTTAAATCCTGCACAAGACGAGATACAATATTTATATTTTATATTGTAAAGATTGAACATTTTAAAGTGCTGGTATTTTATTTCCGCCATTTCGTCAGCAAAAAAACAATACAAATTGTGCAAAAGATTTCACAATGTTAATGCTTGGTATTTTGCGAGCTTTAGTCTAATGGAATTATTGGGGCAATATGTTTTTAATATGATGAGTATTTCTTGATGGATACACAAAGAATTGTACCAAAAACATCTACTGACGAAGATTTGGCAAGATCTGAAATTGCTATACAGACCCGTGATATCACTGGAAAACTTTTGTGCACAATAAATTGGAAAAGTTAAAGTATAAAAAACAGAGCGAATAAAAAAGCTATCGCAACAAAAATGATGTAAATTACTAAATGGCTGGCCTTGGAAATTTTTAGTGTTGCCAGGTGCAATCTGGTAATACCATTGCAAAGCGTTACAGTGTTTAGCATAATGGCAATCTGAAGCTGTTGACGTGCGAGCATTATTATCGGGTTTTCAGTGACTCAAACAAATTTATCTCAGTTAACAAATGGAATTCATTATTCACGACCCTCCTCGAGAGAACTATTCAAGAGAATAGTTTTTTTTGGTCGAGCCAACCGATCGCCGCCACTCTTCCCCGCCCCTACGTGAGACCAGCGTGCACATTATAGGCCGGTCTATAACAGGAGAGCAAGGACAATAAGTTCACACGTTTCAACCAACTACAGGAATTCTTGATCAGTGGGTACATATATACACAAACATAAAGAAGTCAGAATGTACATCACGAAATATTAGCATGACAAATACTTTATAATAACACTGTGCGACACCAAAAAAAATTATGGGGTTTGTCAACGGATTCTGGTAGAAAGGTCTAAAAAGAAAATATACGTGTATCGGCGTTTTGCCAGATCTGATCAGAATTTTTTTAGGGCTGTGGTTATGGTTATACGTGACAGTTAGAGGGTTAATTTGTTCCACAAAAATGTTTATCTGAATCTTTTCTATAAAACTTCTGAACATATTTTGTACCTCAGAAGTAAGGAACACTCAATTTTGCATGCCAATATGTTGCAAGAAAGTTCCGAGGGGCGGAAATTTTGACCCGCCCTAAAAAAAATTCTAATCAGATCTGGCATAACATCGATACACGTATATTTTTTTTAGACCTTTCTACCAGAATCCATTTACAGAACCCCATTATTTTGAAAAAAAATCTAATTTTGTCTCACAGTGTAATAAAAAATGAAACCAAAACCAAGTTATAAATCAGACCAGATAGTAAGGAGAATGTAATTTACATATGTAAAGGAATATGTAGCACTAAATTAAGGTGACGAAACTGATTTGTACCCAATAAGAGGAACTCTGTTTTAACACCAATTTGTATTACCTTTTAAGCAACAATGCTCAAACACATGAAAGAGGATAAATAGGAGTAGAGAAGAAAATTTACTCATTGAGTGAAATGCCGACAAATATTACGAGAGAAGCGCCTCGTCTGTTACTCTCTTCGTTGAATATTTCAATACATGAGCAGTTTTTTGATAACATTATTGTATCTAACTATGCAAGGTCCAACCAAAATTACATAATGTATGTAAAAGTTCTGAAATATTCAAGTCACGACGCGAAAGAGAAATGCGTTTGAGTGAATTGTATCAACTTGTTGGTTCTAGTTTTCGAGGGTTGGCAAATTGCACACTTTTATGTATTGTCTACCAAGATTCGGTGCTATTCCCGAAATACCTCAAGATATGCCAGTCCATTCCCACTAGATTGGTCATGTTCGGTATTATACTTTCCGAGAGATACATAGATCTAGCTTGTATAAAGACAGGGCATTGGCACAGGAAATGCTCCCTCGTCTCGTCGTCTTCCATGCACACCCTGCACTCACTATTCGCCACTTGCCCAATATTGTACAGGTGGGTCCATAAGCCCGAATGTCCCGTTAAAACTCCCATCATTTTTCTCCTCCACCCCTCTGGGTCTCCCGGTAGGATCTTTGTCATCCTGCCGACTATATCCTGGTTCCACAGAACTCTGTGGGCCTATTCCGCCCACTGACCAAACGGAGCCTTCGTCACCCCGAAAGGTTTCGCGCTCTCGAGGCTCACCGTTTGAAGTTTCCCAGCGTTAGTTGCCAGAAAGTTCGCACGTTCATTGTCAATAATTGCGCTATGCCCAGGTACCCAGACGTTGTTGAGTTTGCCGTGCGTGGAGTAATCATTTATTACCTAGTTACAGTCAAGGGCAGTTCTAGAGTTGACAATTTCCAATGCTATTTCCCTAACTGCCATTTGGCTATCCGTGAAGATATTCGCTTTAACTGGGCTTGAGTTATTGCCCAGCAATTTGATTCACTCCATAAACGTCCGAAATTCCTCTTGAAAATTCGTGCTGTGATTCGGGAGGCGTAGGTGGGTTTCGGTTGTCGGATTTGCACTGACAAAATCCTAGACCCGTTCTTTCCCCTAAGTTTGAGCCATTCGTGGCGATTGTGCCAGAGTTCCACACTGCCAAGCGTTCCTAGATGGCGTCATAGTCACACAATTCGGTCGGATTCACTCGCATCTTGCGTGTAACAGGCCAAGGTCTCCATTATTTGTTGGCGTTGCAATTTATGATCCCTGTTGATACATGCACCCATTTCCTGTAGGCTTTTTGCCGCAAGGGGAACCTCGTAATTGAACCATGTATATAAGACTAGTTTCATATGAAAGGCTTTTAAAGCAAGATCCCTGATACATCCTTTTTTCAGGGATATTCAGCAAAAAAATCTTTTAACTAGAAAATAAATCCGCTTATACATAGGCTTTCTTCTGAATTTTAAAAATTTGGCTCAAAGCTCCGCGGAGAATGTATAAAAAATAAAACAAAAATCCCTGTTTAGATAATAATCTTCCCACCGTATTGCATTTTTGATAAAACTGAAAAAAAAACTGAAACGCGTATTTACTTAAATCGACTATAGATTAAAATATGTCAGTCTGCCATTTAACTCAGAATAATCTCCATACCAAAATCTTAAAAATCCGCTCATTTTCGAGAATATCTCGGAAAAAATTATGTGTCAGGACATGGTTTCTATACCGTTAGATGCGCTTTAAAAGATACGCTTTCATACGATACTACTATTGTATACATTGTCTTTAGTTATAGTCAGGGTTCATATTTCGTGGGCAATCGGAAACCCAGGGTTACCATGGGTAATCCATTATTATTGCCGTTGGGAATGGCTAGCGATCGCTTACCCATTACCCAAAGGGTATGGGGAAAATAATGGGTAGCTACCCACGACAATGGGGAATTACCAATCACGATAAATGGGGTAATGGGAAATAATGGGAAGTTACCCACGAGCATGGTGAATTACCCATCCCGGTTACCTATTGCACATGGGGACTGGGTAAGCGGTTTTTACCCTTTACCCACGGCGATGGGTAATGGGTTACTCACGACGATGGGGAATTACCCATCACATATAACCCATTTAACATGGGGAATGGGTAAGCGGCCTTTACCCATTACCCACGGCGATGGGTAAGAAATAAATGTGATATGTCAATCGAGCTTTCGTTCTATCAATCAAATTATACCGTAGTGGTGAATATTCTACTAATTGGATCAACAACAAATTTAAAACGAATTCGGGTGTACCAAATAATATATTGATATTGGCGATGGGTAATGGGTTACCCACGACGATGGGGAATTATCCATCACGATTGCCTATTTTACATGGGGAATGGATAAGCGGCCGTTAATGGGTTACCCAGGGTCCAGGATCGAAAATATGAAACAATTAGAAAAAAGTCTATTGAATCGAAAAATGACTAAATTTTGAGAGTTTTGAGGATGAATATTTTTTCAAAAAAATCACCAATATAAGGAAATCGCTGGAATACAGAAATGGCTTTAACTCGGAAACGGTGCGTCCAAGCGCAAAAATAATAAAATTTTCATAGGAGGCTTAACCAATGGATGTCTTCAATCTGGCATCTCGCTTCTTCTTTTTTTTCTTTAAAAAATCGCTAAAACTAAGATTGTTCGTATAAAAAAATCGCTAAAAAAAATACAAATTTTTATGGGTTTCTAAGTGGTTTTCACAAAGTGGTCCAATTCACATGGAAGAATTTTTTTTTCATAAAATCGTCAAAAGAAGAAAATCGCTGAAGTACAAAAAATGGATATATCTCGGAAATGCTGCGTCCAATCGCAAAAAAAAATATAATTTTTTTACCACTCTAGGAACCAATGGATGTCTTTAATATGGCATCACTTATTTAAAAAAAAATCGCTAAATCGTATGGTGGTTTTAGTAATTTTTTATTCGAAAAATTTTGACACTTCTTAGTCACTGATGATGTCTTTATGAAATTTCCTACTGTTAGTCATTTATTATTTAACTGAATCAATATTTTTTTTTTAATTTTTCATTTAAAACTCAAAATTTCTAAATTAGTATGAGAGGCAACAGAATAACAACGACTAATTTCAATCCAAATCAAAGCTTCTTAAGAAATCTTTAATGCTTCAGTGATTAGTGCATCACCCTACCATGCGGATCGGTTCTGCAGAAGATCATGGTGGGCCTGTCGGTCAAAGGATCAGTTTTTGGAAAGCAAGAGCCCTTATTCCCATCTATATCCCCTTGAAACTGGCAAATTTGTACAACGGCTATAATATCTTAAATTTTTCCAACAACCTTTAACGAGGAATTGAAGAAAACTTCACTACATTTGGAAAAAACATAGCGAAATTTTTTGAATGCTGCTGCGAATTGGTCCCTTGTCCACAATATCTCCAGATTAAGAAGCCCCAAGCTACTGTTTTATATTTATCAACCAAAAGAAATGGTGCGATGGAAAGATATGTGGCTCTCTAAGAACAGAAACTCCTTTTTGTAGGGCCTTGACAAATCTGTTTAATATAAGGAATGAAACATCGACAAATTTCATTGATTTACAAGAAGAAAATTTTAGAAAATACAGTGTTTTTTGCGAAAAAATACATTTATCAATTTATTTATCAACTATATTCGGCCGAGTAAGAGTTATTTTTTCATCTTTACAACATGATCAGACGGAAAAAGTGTATATACGATATAGGCACCTAACCACCTGTTTTAGTTACACAACATGTCTGAAGAACTCGAGTTTTATTATGATTCACGCGGCAGAGCAGTGACATCACAGTTCATTGACTTCCTTATTATCATATCCAACCATCTGTCACAACGAGAACAAACAAAAGAAAAAAAAACACAAAAATCAGATCAAGTGATAAAATGTGTTGTTAACTCTTCCACTCTAACAATCCGATTCCAGGAACATTTCATACAAAACACATTTAGTTACCTTTCATCGAAAATTCACAAGGTGACATCTTTTACAATGTGATATTCACACTTTGCTGGAACATTTCTTGTCGTTGCCCTAAACGTCATATCCAGTAATTTATGCTAAACATATTTTTCGAAAATTTCTCTTTTGTTACAGTGCAGAACAAAAAGCATTTAATGGGATTCAGCTTAAAACAGTGAAATGTTTTAAAACCTGTCACGTTTAAGTTTGTGTTACTGTTTGTTAAATCTCATCATCATCATCACGAGAATTTTGCATTATCCGACATGGTTGTTACTTTCAAATGTGTACCTTGAACTGGAAAAACAAAAAATTTAATAGAGTTATGAACTAATGTTGCAACTTGGGTTGAATAACTAATTGTCCCACTTGTTGGCACTAATGTGATGCAATGCAACTCCGGAAAGTACAAACTTGGTGGATGCCATGGTGTCCAAATACATGGCACTAGATGTTTAGGGTAATTTTTATTTTTCTGCAATGATAATTCCAGCAGCAAATAAAATCCGTTAAAATATAAATGTAAATCTAATGATATAAATGTAGAATTAACAAGATAGGAGGCGGATTCTTGTGAAAAAACCCAATGAAAAAAATTAAAGTATGAAGTTGTTGCATAGTTTCGACACAATCTGACCTGACACTAAACGTAAACAAAATCTTGTCATCCAAAAACCAAATTTTAGCCAACTGATATTCGTTTGAAAACTTAGTTTGCGGCAAACGAAATTTTTCATTTTCTGAGCCGTGCAACATGTGTCATGGCAGTAACATATCCGACTAAAAAATGAGAGCTGTTGAGAGGCTCTGTAAACATTTTTTATATTAGTTTTATAATTTTATATAAATTTTCGTCCCAAATAGGAAATGTTTATTGTTAAAGTCGATTCTACCATATATAGACGAAAAACATTATAAATAGTTTTCCATTACACCTCATGAAGTGAATGGCGACAGCTTATTGTTGTAAACGAACACTTAGTGGGTGATTCACTAAATGGTAAATTTTTAATAATTTTATGACAGGTCAAACTGTCATGCTATTGGTCATCATGCAAAGACTTACCTGGCGTTACAAGGAACAGTAAATTCACACATTTTTACTACCACACTTACACTTCTCTCACTTGCCTCGCCACTGTCTCTGATTTTTCAATGACAGTAACTTCGGCAAGAGATTTGACATAAGTGGCCAGATCATGGCTGAAACTAGTACAGGTTGGCGCATTAGAACAACTGATTTTCTTATGACTCCATCTGTTAAATTTAGTGTATTTTGTTGTACTTGTTTGTTTACTGTGGTTGTTCATATGTATCTGTGTTAAATTTGACGGTTAGAGGCATGAAACAAAAACTAAATGCATGTTGTTGGTTCGCACAATTACAACAACTCCTACTGGGTCAACCTCTAATAGTTCAGCCATCGGCCATATCGATGACGTTTCGTAGAAATTTGAGAAAAAAGCAAAACATCGCGAAAGACCTACAAATTGGGAGTATTTGAAAATTTTGATAATTTTTTTTATTGAAATATTGTTTGACAATACAAACATATAAACAAGAATACATTTCTAATTTTGCAGAGTACATCTGTTCCATTGTAATTTGGAGAAGTAAGAGAAATCACAATGGCAAAAGAGCGAAGAAACGAAAACTAAGAGCACGAAATTTAACGCATCGACACTGTCGGCGGTTGCTTAAAACTGTACTGTCTTTATAACTGGCTGGACGCGTACGTCACACAAACAATTGTTCTCTTTGTGACAACTAATACATATTCTCAACTATCTTGTCCCAAACTGTCCCGTGTAACTTTTTACTTTATTGACTATATTACAACCTCATGAGGTCAGACGTCTTACACATATTAATTAAACAAACAAATTAAACAAATTTCAACATATTCTTCCAACTGGCTTCGCCTTTTCTCGCCACTTGGTAACACCAAGGATACGGAGGGATTCTTCTGCCTGGTCTTTCCAGCGGAGTCTTGGTCGTCCTCTTTTCCTGCTTCCATCGGGTACGTTATCAAAAATCTTTCGCGCTGGCTCATCTTCATCCATTGTGATAACATGGCCTAGCCAACG
Organism: Phaonia tiefii; assembly: GCA_963931995.1. Taxonomy (NCBI): domain Eukaryota; kingdom Metazoa; phylum Arthropoda; class Insecta; order Diptera; family Muscidae; genus Phaonia; species Phaonia tiefii. Next base: position 177,238,736 of record OZ008367.1, on the reverse strand, counting down.
CAATTGGGACGCTTTGATTCGTCTAGCTATGTCCACGTCAGAATAGAGATTATATAGCTCTGCGTTCCAGCGACGTCGGTACTCGCCGTTTTCCCTAACAGGACCATATATTTTACGGAGAATTTTTCTCTCGAAAACTCCCAGGTGTTTTTCATCCGCTTGCGATATGACCCAAGTTTCGGAGCCATATGTCAAGACAGGTAAAATGAGAGTCTGATATAGCTGGACTTTTGTCCGTCGAGAGAGGGCTTTGTTCCTAAACTGCATGCTTAGCCCAAAATATCATCTATTCGCAAGCACAATTCTCCGCTTGATCTCAAGGTTGACGTTGTTGTTTTTGTTTACGGATGGTTTGTTTGTTTACGGTATGAAAATTCGACCACCACCTCGAAATTATAACAGTTATCTACGTTCACGCTTTGGTCTAATCGGGTAAAGGCCGTGCTCGTTGAAACTATTAATTCTGTCTTGTCCTCATGTACTGTCAGATCCACTTTTGCTGATTCCTTCTCAATTGTCGAAAACACCGCAGTAGCGTCTCCAACTGTGCACGCAATGATATCTCTATCATCAGCATTCGCGAGCAGCATGTGACTTTTGCTGCTGATGGTTTTATTCATGTTGACTGCAGCTTTTCTCAGAATAATCTCTATTAAGATGTTAAAGAGATCGCACGATAGGGTGTCACCTTGTCTGAGGCCTCGCTTAGTTTCTAAAGGTTCGGTAAGATCCTTACCAACTTTCACTGGGGATTTGGTGTTCATCAAGGTCATCCTGCAAAGGCGTCTGACTTTTGCATGAACACCAAGCTCAGACATTGCTTCGTAGAGTTTTTCCCTTATCGGGTTATCGAAAGCCGCCTTATAATCGACAGATAGATGATAGGTGTCGATTTGTGTTTCGTGGGTCTTCTCCAGGACACACTGCTATGGTCCAATCAGATCAGCGATAATTGGCTTTAGTCTTTCGCACATTATACTTGATAGAACCTTATGTGATATGGATAAAAGGCTTATTCCACGGTAGTTGGCACAGAGGCTGGTGTCAACTTTTTTAAATATGGGACATAGTACACTGAGACACCAATCGCCGGGCATGCATGCATCTAACCAAATTTTGCTATTGCCCGGCTTTGTTGTTTTTAAGCCGGGAAATAGCTGTTCTGTCATTTTTTGGGTAGGAGGGGGCAATCGACGTCGTAGTCCAAATTGTGATCGGTTGTCTCATCGTCATTGGATATCTGAGGTAGCAAAAGCGCAGAGAAATTATCTCTCCATATTCCCAACATGCACTGCGCATATGCGATGAGATTTCCGTCCTTCTCATTATAGAAGACGGGCCCTGAACCATATCCATTAGTTCCGTTTTTGACTTTTTGGTGGAATTTTCGGGCTTCGTGTTCCCTTCTGTATGTCTCAATTTTCTTACTCTCGCTTAAATACACGGTTTGCCTCTTTCTTTTTTCCTTATGCCGCGCAGTCGTAGCTCGCGTTGCAATTGATTTAAGCATTACCATGCGTGCAGCATTATTTTCATAATTTTCAATTCGCCCTCTTCATTGTACCATGGTTTGTTGCGAAGCGGTTTTTCAAAACCAAATGCAGCTGTTGCGACATTTTTTATAGCGTCGGCAATGGGTTTCCACTGCGCATCAGGATCGTCATCGGGAGTAGGTGGGTTCGGGAGCTACCTTGAGTAGGCTTTGGCTACCTCTGGTAATGACAGCTTACTGAAGTCTGGCTTTCTCTGCGCCTGGTTTCTTACGATTTTCGCTCTACTTAATCTTGTGTGAACCTTGGCTGATACTAGGTAGTGATTAGAATCGATGTTAGCTCCTCTGATCACTCGTATGTGCATTACCCTGGATGAGTGCCTTCCATCAATTACCACGTGATCAATTTGGTTCTTCGTTCTTTGATCAGGGGATACCCAAGTAGCCTTGTGAATGTCTTTATTCTGGAATCTTGTACCACTAATGACCATGTGTTTTGCCGCATCAAAGTCAATCAGTCTCATGCCGTTGTCGGAACTGTCAGCATGTAGACTAAAATTGCCAATAGTTGGATGAGACACATTCTGCCTGCCTACTTTAGCATTAAAGTTTCCTAGTAGAATGTTAATGTCATGGCCAGGGCTGCGGTCATGCGTTTCCTCTAGGTGCTCATAGAATATGCCTCTGGAAACATCATCTTTCTCTTCTGTCGAATGCTTGGACCTGGAGACTAGATGCCGCAGTCTTTTGCCAACTAAAAATCCGCAATCAAATTCATGTTTTTTTCTCATGGCAACTGTAATATCGCAGTTTCTTTTTCTTGCGCAGCCATAACATTTTCTGAATAGCTGTAATGTCAGCCTTATAACTTTCGAAGACATCTGCCAATTGGAATCTTGGACCTGATCTATATAGAGTTCTGACATTCCATGAATCGAGGTCCTTAGAACGTGTAATGATGTACCTGAATACTTGTGAATAAGGGAACTGATGATTTACCTTGATGGGAATTGAAATAGCTATATTCCCAACAATCCATCACAATGATCAATTTCACATTACTTTTTGATAATATACCACTGTCAAATATTTATATGTGCAAAATAATTTTTTTTCTTTCCTTCTGAAAACTAACTGTAATTTAATGTCGACCATATACAATTTTTTCCATAATATCTCTTTCTCTCTCTATCATATAATTTTTTCTCTTTTGGACTTTATTTGTAGTCCCGTTATCTGTGATTATCGCTGTAAGTTTGCAATTCAATAGAAAATAATTATATGTGCAGTCGCATTCCTGACACTTTAAAGTGAATAACTCTATTTTCATCGGGTGTTTAGTATAAAATGTCTTTCTGTACGTGAGTAAAGTGATCGTTATGAATTTATTCTAAGAAACGTTTTATTCACAGTTTAGTTTCTAGTCGAACATGCCACGTGGAAGTGAACTTACGGATGGGGAGCGCGGAAAAATTGTTGGACTAGGAGGGAAAAGAATTGGCGAGATTGCAGGTGCGGTAAATCGATATCGCAATACATTTACGAATTTCCTCAAAGACCCCGAAAACTATGGTTGTATTAAGCGCAGTGGACGCATCCCAACTGTAGACTAGAGGACTAAGTGGCGCATTCGGCATTTAGCTGCTAATGAGAATATGAGTTGTGGGGAAATAAAGGTGGAATTGGGTCTAAATGTAACGAGACAGCGTGTCCAGCAACTGCTAAAGGACGATATATGTCTTCGGTACCAAAGCAAAATGGCCAATCCAACTTTAACCCAGCGCCATAAAAATTCACGTATTGCTTTTGCAGAAAGGACAAGTTTTGGGAGGTCGAATTTGAAACCGTTATATTTAGTGATGAGAAAAAGTTTAATTTTGGACGGACCTGATGGTCACCATAAATACATCCTCGGCAAACGTGCTACAAGCGAAACCACGGTGGTGGATCTCTTATGATATGGGCTGCATTTGAAGCACGAGGGAAGTCAGAAATATGTTTTGACCCAAATAAAATGAATGCGGAAGCATACGTTGATGTGTTGGAAACCAATTTAATTGACTTTGCTGGCGAATTATATGGAGATAACTGGGCTTTTCAACAAGACAACGCCCTGATCCACATGGCTCGGCTCACAAGGGATTTGTTTAAGTCCCGAAATATTCCATTACTGGAGTGGCCAGCCATAAGTCCCGACCTCAACCCAATTGAAGACCTCTGGGGGATACTTTCCGCCAAGGTGTTTTCAAAGTCGAAGCAGTATACGACGCTTAAAGAACAAAACTAGCAATAATGGCGTAATGGGAGCAAATTGACATGCCCACTTTAAGCAACTTCCTGAGTTCTATGCCACGCCGGCTATAATAAGTTATTACACACAAGGCCAACTCAATATCATATTAATTACAAATTTTAATTGGATAAGAATACGAATTAAATTTAAGTTAAATTTTTGCATATGTGACCTGCTCCACGAAAAGGGACGTCTGCGCCGAAAATTTTTTTTTTACTTTTTGAGTGATTCTTATGGGAAAAAAACGCTCTTTCAAATGCCGCAAACCGCAAGTTTCTATGTCTTTTATTTTTTTTACAAATCACCTGTAAAGATGAACATAATTAATGAAAAAATTGAAAAATGTGATATAAATAAATATAAATATATAATAATATTTGAAATTTAAAAAAAGTTCAATCAGAGCTCCGAAATCTTCGCTCGAATTCGAGTAGAGAGTGAAACTCGCTCGAATTCGAGCGCGAGTACTCCTGCGAGTGAAAAAAAATATCGAGTATACTCGATTTTTCTATGCCACTCGAATACGAGCGCATATGCTTTGCTCGATTTCGAGTGCGAGTAAAATACGCTCGAAATCGAGCAGATTATACTCTTTCCGAGTACTCTTTCAGTCTTTCTCATACAGTTTCAAGCATTTTATTCTTTGGCTTTATAAAGTTTTGTTTTTGCCGATTTGTGTGTGTGTGTGTAGTAGCAAGTACAGTAAAGCAAATGGTTTTTGGTGTTTCTATGGACTGCGGTGTGGTTAGGTGACTGAGGAGTAAGGAGGGGAGCATTTTATTCTTTGGCTTTAGTTTTTTTTTTTGCCGATTTGTGTGGGCGTATGTGTGTGTGTGTATGTGTAGTAGCAAGTATAGTAATTCGAGTGATTATGAAAGATTGCGAGTGTTACCAAAATTGTTTATTAGTTATTATTGTTTATTAAATTTATTTATTACACGTGTAATAAAATAAGGATGGAAATAAAAAGGGTATATTTGTAAAATGCACTGAATTTTTAATATTTTATATTTTTAAGTAGTTCAATATTTAATATTAGTATCAAAATATTGTCGAGTGTTTCCTTTTTAAGGCTGGTTCGTCTTGACGTCACTATTAATGCCAATGCGCTAAATGCTCGTTCAACGGAGACTTGTGTAGCCGGGACTCCTAGTATAACTTGAAGCAGTTCTCATAATTGTGGCTCGTCAACTGTTTTGCATTACCACCATTGCATAATGTCCATACTGCAAGACTCCCGCTTCGACAAAATTAATCTAGAAAAAAATATTTTTTCCACAAACATAAAAACGTTAAAATTTTTAAAAAATTGTACCTTCTTAACTTTTGCTTTATATTAGTTGAAGTAATTAGTTCAGCAGATGGTTCGGTTGCACATTCGGCATCTGACTGAATAAACAAGTCTAATTCTGATGTCGATCGAAGAGGTGATGGAGAATTTTCTACTACGGGGTGGGATGGGCCAATGGTTTTAATGATATTCCATAACTTAACAATGTGTATCTCTGCGCTCTTGCGCTGCTCAGCCGTAAAGTAAGCTGATCCAACAAAGTTAAATCTTGGATCAACGTACACTGCAGAACGAAATGCATCATTGTCAAATAACTTCTCTGTACGCTTGTCCATATAATGTATAATATCATTCGAGTATTGGTTATTCTCCAATTTACTCAAATTCATTTTCGCTTCCAACCAACTTCTAAAAAAATCACCTAGAAAGTTTGTTTATTAAGCGATTTATATGAAAAATAAAGTTCAGGTGCTTGTACTCTTACCTATTATAAGTTGTTCCTCTTGTAATTTTTTTGTTCAAATGAAGAGCGGATGAAATCCTTCAATAAATTGGTCAATGAATTGCCATCCATCGTCTTCAATATTCATGTCTACATGGGACTCAGCAAGGTTTATGTAAAACTCTTTGTTTTTCCTTAGGCTGGCCAACATGACATAAGTCGAATTCCACCTAGTTGGTACGTCAAGTGGGGGTTTAGTTGCGTTGCTAAAAATGAACCCTGACTTGTACCCCTGGGATTTACTTTTCTTTACCACACCGCGAATATTTTTTATATGTTGCATAAAATATTCATTTCTTTTCAACACGTCATGGACAAAAAGCTGTGTGGTATGGGCCGCGCATCTTACTATAGAAAATATTTTGCTGCAGGCACTCTTAGTAAGATCAAAAATTCTTACATCGTCAGCAAAATTGTCGTTCTCCTCACGATCTACTTCAGAAGCAGAACTATTGAATTCATTTTCTGGAAATTCAATTTCTTCTGATGAAAATTGGTTTTCAAAACTGTTTTCAAAAGAAATTTCCTGCTCTTCTTCCAACAGTTTGGAAGCCTTTATCATATTTGCTCCATTATCCACTATGCAGGAGTATATGTGATCAATTGGAATGGAGTATTTTCGAAGAGTTGTTAATATTTCTTCCTTCAAATTCTCAGCAGTATGTTTCTTGAGAACTTCTATCATACCTAGTGTTCGTATGATAATTTTTCCTGATAAGTATATAATAAATTTTAACTTAACATTTCTAACAAAAATTCCAATTGATATACCATTCTCGCAATATTGTGCGTTAACTCCCAAAACGCTCTTTCCAAATCTTGTTGCGCTGTCTACTTTTATAGATAACATTTTCAGTTTGACATCTTGTGCAATTAAATCCCTTACATCTTTCGCAGCTTTATCAATTTTTTCAACAATGTTAAACGAATTAATATGAACTCCAAGTGCATTGCACATTGGATCAACAATTGTTTTAAATCCTATAGAATCAAACAGTTTAAATGGGACATTATTGAGTGATATCAATTCCACACAACCACGAATTAATGTTTTTTCATCCACACTAATTTTAATTTTTTTATATGGATTTTTAATAGTACTGTCTGCAGAAGTTGATGGTGTTGCAGTGGTAGTTTCTCCTTCTTCTAAATTGACAAATTTTAAAATGCCAGCAACAGTTTTATGAAAGCATGTTATGTGCCGTTTTAAATTTGAGATTTCCACTTAATTTTTTTCGACAATTGTCAATTTCACAAATTGTGTTTTTTTCTTCACTGTCATAACGAAAATATTTTCGCGTTTCATTATTTATTTCTTTATTGTTCATTATAATATTATATAATATAATAGAAAATATAAGTAAAGTTTTAAAAATATAATAAAACCAACTAATTGCTCCGCTAACGCGCACTGTATGAAAAAGGCTGTAAGAGTACTCGGCAAGACTACACACAGAAACGACTCAATGTAAAAGCAACAACAATGAAGCAAAATAAACCTTGAACAATCTTGATTCAATTGGATTCCACTCACAAGCCTCCTCAGTCCACCCTCGTCAAACACCTCTCCACACCTCAGTCCATAGCAACACCAAAAGCCATTGCACGCACACACAAATTAGCAAAAACAAACAGTTTCTATTTTGCCACTCGATTTCACTCTTAGAGTAAACTCTCACTCTATTTCGAAGATTTTTACTCCCACTCTTAATTTTTAAAAAGGAGTACTCGTGAGTACTCCCACCTAAAATAAAAGAGTGGAGAGTAAACTTTTTGTAATACTCGTACTCTTCGAGTACTCTTCTTCGCGAGTATTTTTCACTCGCGAGTAGAATCGAGTAAATCTGAGCTCTGAGTTCAATACAAAGGTACAAAATTACAAAAATATCAAAATTTTACTATTTTTTACTCCTAACACGCTTTTTTGGTGGTTCTTTTGTAGCGGAAAAACGAAGCGCTTTTTTTAAATGCGTTTTTCTTAATAACTTCTTTTCGGCGCAGAGATCCCTTTTCGTGGAGCAAGTCACATATATAAATATTTTCTATGAAGAATATATCAAACACTTTTTTTGTTCTCAAAAAGAAATGAAAAAATATGTATTCTCATAATTTTAAAGAACAGTTAAATATAAACTAATATATAAAATAAAAATCAAAAAAAAAAAATTTAGTTTTCAAGGCTCCAACTCAACATGCCCATACGAGTATAAATATTTGGCAGGGGTATTCTATGTAAATTTACTCTTTTTTTTTGTTATAAATGTACTTCTGAATAGAAATTGGTCTTGAACCGGAAGAATTAGTAAAGAATTGAATATATTATTTCACTAAATTTACCGCCCTCTGGTTAAGTCCACGAGAGTCAAACGAAATCAATTCCATACAATTTATTTGAGTTATTTTGTTATATCAATCGATTACTATAACTTTCAGAATATTTTGCGAGAATCTATTTTTGTTTTTTTTTGATTTTTTTCTATGAGCCAAAGCACTGTGCGACGTGCCATGACGCGCATAAACTGGAAAATATATTTAAACATTTTTCACTACACCCTATTATATAGTTGTGAACATATTCATTATACAGTCCTGTATGTAAGTCGTAAGTTCATGGGATTTGTTCATAAAATTAATGAAAAATAGGTTATATTAACTTTTATGAATTTTATTTTTTCAGTGTAAAGTAGCGTTCACAGTGGCAGCAACGAATTTGTAATTCAAGCCTTGTCGTTCCCACTCACAGTATTGCATATAATGCCCTCTCATGTTTTTCGTGAAATTGGAATTCAAATTTGTCATAGAAGTAGGTTCTACTTCTACTTCAAATTGGAATTTGTTCGAATCAGTTTATTCTACTGACCGCTAGGGGCGCTCTACTTCGAATTTTGTTTTAAAACTTGAAAGTATGAATGAAAATGTAAACATTTTGTATCAAAACAAACATTCTAATAAATAATATAATCTGTAGAATCTGCCAATAACAATAATTTCACATATAATTATAATTTTTTATTACCAAGAATACAACACTGTCGCTGGCTTTGGAACAAATCAGCTGATGCAAATGTGAAATGTGTAGTTGTTTGTAGTAAGTGTAGTTCGCGCCAATTTTATTAATAAACAAAAGAAGAAAGTTTAAAAAAATCTGTCATTTTCATGTTTATCGAAACCGTCCAAGGCCATGACATATTATGGAACATAAGTTTCTAAACATTTCTATAGAAAAATCTGAAAACATTTCTAAAGAAAAATTTTAAAATATTTCTATAGAAAAATTTTAAAATATTTCTAAAGAAAAATTTTAAAATATTTCTATAGAAAAATTTTAAAATATTTCTATAGAAAAATTTTAAAACTTTTCTATAGAAACCTTTTAAAATTTCTATAGAAAAATTTGAGAATATTTGTATAGAAAAATTTGAGAAGATTTCTATAGAAAAATTTGAAAACATTTCTATAGAACAATTTTAAAACTATTCTAAAGAAAAATTTTAAAACATTTCTATAGAAAAATTTTAAAACTTTTCTATAGAAAAATTTGAAGACATTTCTATTGAAAAATTTCAAAAAATTTCTATAGAATAATTTTAAAACAATTCTATATAAAAATTTTAAAAGATTTCTATAAAATTTTACAATTTTCCTATAGAAAAATTTTGAAACATTTCTATAGAAAAATTTTTAAACTTTTCTAAAGAAAAATTTTAAAACATTTCTATAGAACAATTTGACAACTTTTCTATAGAAAAATTTTAAAACTCTTCTATAGAAAAATTTGAAAAGTTTTCTAAAGAAAAACACTTAAAACTTTTTGCTCCGGGTAGTGGTACAAATCTGAGGTCCGTGTCTCACATTTAATTTTTCTATTTTTTACTGTTTGCTTTTTCGTTTGTATTGCAATTCTCCATGGTTTTCAATCCCCAAATATGTATACAGCTGTATAATGTAAACAATGTTGCCAGTCAGCTGTTTTTTCGAACTTATTCGTAAAATTTGTTGCTTGCATTGTGAACGCCTGTTGAATTTGTTGCTATCATTGTGAACGAGCCTTAACTCTTCTCATTTAAACCGGAATCACAATGCAAGCAACATTTTCAAAAGGCGTTCACAATGCAAGCAACAGTTTACTTCGAATCGAGATATTTGTTCTAACAGGTGATACCAGTATTACGGCCAATATATCAAGGCAACAATACAATATATTTTGTTTTCATGTCAAAGTTAACACAAATGTTTGTCAAGAATAAAAGTAAGCCAGAAATTACCAAAACCAAATACATTTGAATTTGATTGTTCATGTAATGAACAGAAAAAAAAGCAAATAATTTAAGTTGTTCTTATCACACTACCTCTATTAGTAGCTTCATGATTCAAATGTCACATCCAGGGTTGTATTTCGAATATTAAAAAATGTTAATGTATTTAAACATATTTGGTATTAAAAGATTCTATAGATAAAATAACGTTTTATAATGCGTCTTTTAACAGAAATGGGTTCAATTTTCATTGATGTTTTCAAGTTTGAAAATGAAATTCGAAGTACAGCGCCATCTACCGCTTAATAGTACATTATTTATTCGAACAAATATGTTGCTGGAGTAGGAATAGATCAACTTCAGCGACAAATTGGAGTTACATTTTTGTAAAAAAACGAAAGGCCATTATGTGAAATTCTGTGTGTGAGAACGAGATAGCTTGAAAAACGAAATTGTGGCTTGCATTGTGAATGCGGCTTTAATCATCAAATTAAAGGATAAATTGCGAGCTGAAACCAATTTCACCAATTTTGATATTTATGAATTTGCTCGTATGTAGTTATTTTTTAATCTTACTAACAGCATTATTGGCATAAGTCTTCTTTTTAAAATCATTACTTTACATATGAAATATAGCATTTCCTCTCGATTATTTCTGGTACATACATATAGTTTCATGCCCTGTACATTCTTACATGCATCAATGTGTTTGCTCCTTATTGACAACATTTGATGTTACAGAGTAGCTATTGATGTTGCCACTAAAGTAACTCTGCAACAACATCCAATGTATATCAGATGCATTTGAGGTGCAGTTGTTAATAATCGCAACTGCAGCGATAACGTTATGCGTCAAGGGCCACTAACGGGTTTGCCCACGCCCACTCCCTACCATTGAAAATCGCAATCACTGCTGCTTTCCTTAATCAAATACTTTGTAGTGTTGCAATTCTGTTCGCCAACAAGGACACAGAGTCAATGGCTCTATTGCATTTTTGTAAACATTTGTGTATGTGACTTTAGTGGTGCTGATGTTGTTGTTGGCCCATTCCTCTTTAGTCATTCCGTAGTTGCCACAGGCATTCATACAGGTCGACTTGGAACGGTTTAAAAATGGCTAACGTGCCTCGATGTAATTCAGACTTTTGCACATATATTTTACATACAGACGTAAATAGTATTATGCGATACGAGGATGACTGGATAAGAAGAGAATTTAGCAAAAAATTCTTAAATTTTTCAAATATCTTTTTAACTTGCTATGATGAGTTGCTTAAGGAAAACAATGAATAGTTATTTAGTATTAAGTATTTGGAAATATTTATCTCTTGACTGGAAATATTTGGAAATATTTATCTCTTGACTGGGGAAGAAAATGCAATTATTCGTTTTGTGGGTGTTTTATAACTTCCGGCTTCATATTTATTTCACTAACTTGCGGAGGCCCGCTCGAAACGGATACAAACTACGCCAACTTCCGGAAAAAGCGAATGATTTAAATGCTTCGTTTTTTTTTTAGCATATACTCGTTTGCTATAGTCCCAACAATCCACAATAATGATCAATTTCACATTATTTTTTCTGATAATATATTCTATAAAAATTTACTTTTTGTTATAAAAGTACTTTTTCACAGAAATTTATCTTGAACCGGAAAAATTATTAAAAAACATTCTATAATTGTACTGCTTCAAGAAAAGGGATTCAAGCAATACTTCGAAATGAGATCGAAGTAAATCGTACTTCTTCGAAATCGACGATGGTAATGTTATCACAGTCAATGGAGGCAGCTCGTATCGGAGAAAACTAACTTGTTTTGGTCAAAATTGTTTGATATGAATGTGAACGACATGTTGTTCCAACAGGACGGTGCTACGTGCCACACAGCTGATGCCACATCGGGCTTTCTGCTCGACCGACTTGAGGGTAGGTTATCTTACGCACTGCTGGTCGATGATGCTCTTTAATTTTTCGGTTTAGTTGAAAAAGTATTCCTGAAATAGAACAGCGTGAGTAATATGAATAAAATGGGGAAAAGAAAAAAAATTACATGAGGAGTCAGGGGACACCCGGTTGGAACGAAGTTCCTTTCGCTATATATTATGTACATACTAGTTAGTTCCAACACGCCTAATGCGACCGTTGAAAAATACGATAATTTAAATGGATATTTACGAAAATATACTTTTTGCAAAATTATAAACTTTTTTTAAGATTTGTTTTTTATAGAATGTCTTTCTTTAAAAGAAATGTATATTTGTTGGTCCTTCTTTGTAAGAATATGTATTATATTTTCCCTAAAAGGTTCTTTTTTAAAGAGAGGTACCTCTTATATTTAAAGCTAATGTTTTTTTAAGCAAATGTACTATTTTTAAAAAGAAGACAAGACAAAGCCATAAGAGTATGATTTTTTACAAAGAAGTACTTTTTAAAGAAGTGGTACTCTTTTTAGGTAAAGTTATTTTTTTAAGAAAATTTACTTATTTTCAGAAAGGCTACTTATCTCAAGAAAAGAAAAGGTATTATTTTATTTTTAAGTAAAGGTACTTTTAAGAAAAGGTATTTTTTTTTTAACAACATTTTATTTTTTTAAGAAATGGGAATTTTTTTTAGAATTGGTCCTTTTTTCCAGAATAGGTACATTTTTCAGAATAGGTTCTTATCTCAAGAAAAGTTAATTTGTTTCTCAACACAGGTACTCTCTAAAGAAAAGGTAGTTTTTAAGAAAAGGAAACTTGTTGTAAGAAAAATGTACTTTTTTAACAAAAGGTATTTAATAAAAAAAAATTATTTTTTTAAGAAAATGTACTTTTTGTAGGAATAGTAAATTTTTTTAAACAAAGGTACTTCTTTAAGATAATGTATTTTTTTATTAAGAAAAGCTACTTTGTTTAAGAATATGAATGATATTTTTTTTGAGAAAATTTAATTTTTTTTAGAAAAGATACTTATTTAAGAAATCTTTCTTTTTTAAACTTCTGTCACTTTGGCTTTTCTAAATTTACTTTTTATTTGGCTCAAAACTACAACGTATACTAAACATTGGTTATAGGCTCCACCTAGAAAACTTCCAATTAAACAAGAAATTTCCCCAATATACGTGAGACATCTAGTTAGTCTAGACACAAACCAAAGTAAAAGTACACAATATTATTGATAATAGTGGGCATTGGTGTCGCTTGGCACATTGATGATTTGCCACCTTATGACAATCGACTGATGCTTATTGATCTTCCTACACTTGAAAAACGCAGGTATATGTTAAATGCTACGTTTATTGTAAGACTCATTAGGGGCTGTATAGATTCAAATTTTTTTGTGAGAAAAATAAATTTTAATGCTCCCTGTAGACAAACCCGATATTTCTATCCTTTGAAACTACCGATTGTCCTTTATAATTACGATTACTACAATTCTTTTCGCCGCGTTTGCCTCAGTTACAATGAGATTTATAATTCCTTAAGCAACATTTAATTCATAATTAATCGGGAACTATTATCCAGCTTGTGTTGCCAACCATTTTCCTCCTATAAACTAGTCCTGCTTCTATTAATCAATTCTACAATGAATGGTAGCTGCCGCTAAATAAATAAATAAATCATTCGCGGTTGAGGCTAAATCCTGACATTTATGTTCCTCATCTGCATGTTACTGCTCTTCACGTTCCTGCTCTTCATGTTCCTCCTCTTCATGTTCCCGGTCTTCATGTTGCTACTCTTCCTATTTATCTCCCATTATGCTATCTTTATGCTCCTGTTTATCGTTCCACACGTATTGTTGCGACGTTCCTGCTCCAGATGTTACTACCTATGTTATCTCCTATGATTTTATCGTAAAGATCCTGTGGATCCTTCCACTCAAATTTGTGGCGACTGTTACAATTTATTTTGTTCCTGCTCATCCCCCTGTCGTTTTACTCCACCTGATGTTCCTGTTCCTCTTCCTCATGTTCCAGATGTTCCTGTCCCAGCTCATATATTGTTACTGTTTTTATTATAAGTTGTTTTTTATTTTTATATTTTTTATTATTATAACTAACAATAATTAGAATAATTTTTTAACTATTTTATTTCATTTTAATTATTTTATGTTAATATTTTTATTTTTATATTTTTTTTTTTAATTTTTTAATTATTAAAGTTTATAAATTTTCTTCTTATTATTTTAATTTTACTCTACTCTTTTTCTTATGTTAAATGTATTTTAATTGTATTAAGTATTGTATGTTATGTCTACTATGTATATAATATAAATTTTCTAACGTTGTTGCAAATATATTACCGGCTGTATCCTATTTAGGATTGTAGTTGTGAGATAAATAAATAAATAAATTAGCATAATAGTGTTAACCCAAAAGTTGTTTAATTTTTTTTCATTTAGGCCCCATCCCGTAATGTGCGATAAGGCACTTCGTTCAAAAAATTGGGGGAAAATTTCACAGCCAGTGAACTATGCACTTTTTGGTCTTATATTAACTGATTGGGATCTACAGTTTTATACCAATACCAAACGGTATGTTGGGAAACTTTCACATGGATAAGTACTCGATAGTGTCGAATTCACTAACGAAGACCTTCGTCGGATGAAATGTAAGGTGCTCAGAGCATTGATCAAATCTAGCATGTCCAAAGACAGTCATTCACAATTACGGCCTCATTTTTGGAAGAAATATGGACCGATAATGTCATTAACCCACACACCAATCCGTTGTTTGTACGGATGTGGTGACAGCTCTTTAATCTCTTGGGGTTGCTCTTCAGCCCAATTACGGCAATTTTGCTTATTGACATAACCGTTACGCCAGAAGTGGGTCTCAGCGACAAAACAGAAAACTGGTTCTAAACTGTGTATGTTCTTCGCAAAAGGCTGAATAATTAGACACTAGAAGCATGCCCTCTTTAAGATAAGTATTTTATCAAATTTTCTGGCCCTGCCAGTTCTGGCCCGCGCCCTCCATCCACTGGTGAAATTCCCGAATGATTAGGATTTGCTTTTCTATTTTTCGTTGAATGAAGACAGAATCAATTCGAGAGACATTTATATAAACTTTTTTCTCTCAAAGAAGAGAGATCATGTTTTGAGTATTTGCAGCAAAAGAGAATTATGACAATTTTGGGGTAACTGAAAGTTTTTGTTTTCAACAAAGTTAGCGACTGCTGCAATACAAGATATCTATTTGTGTGGAAAAATATAAATTGTTGCGTTCAACCCTTGGACTAACTAGCAAACGAATTATTTTTGGAGCTTAATAAATATTTTTGCGCTGCCCATAAGATAAAAGAATATGGTTTCCCATTACATTCCCTGAAGGGATTGGGTGGGGAGAGCTTCTCACAATTAATGAGCTGTGCGCTTTATAGTTTCAAACTCACTGATTATTAGGGACCTACAGTTTTACACCGGTTCCTAATGGTGTTTTTAGAATCTTTTTTATTGTCAAGTACTCGTTAGTCTCGCCATCACTAAGCGAGGTGACCATCGTCGAAAGACATGTAAGATGTTCAGAGCAGGGATCAAACCCACGTTCTCATGTACAAGAGCAGCTAACACTGACCATGGCAACACCGACGACCAGTGTGTAAGCTAACCTGTCCTCAAATCGTTCGTGCAGAACGTCCATTGTGGCATCACCGGTATTACATGCAGCGCCGTCCAGTTGGAAGCACATGTTGTTCACATTCATATCAACCAATTTTGATCAAAAAAAATTCACCGATCGGTAGCGGTTTCCATTGACTGTGATATCAGTACCATCATCGATTTCGAAGAAGTACGGGCGGACAAATATAGAAATATTGATGGCATTTAGAAGGCCTACATTTTGGCTCAAAATGTAAGATAACTTATTTTCCATCATTATTTCTTGAAAAATCAAGTAAATTTTTTGACAAATTGTGATAAACAAAACACATTGATAAAGAAAAGTATTGTTAAATGGATATCCTTTGAATTTTAAAAGTCCTGTAAGAGGAAAAAACAAGCAGAAAGTTAATAACTGAGTATGTAGTTTTGCTACTGGTGGTCCATAGTTTCACTTGTATATAGTCTTGTTCTTATAACGAAAATCCTGCAGCACAGTGTTATTTTCAACCAGCGAAAAAATTTTTTTTTTTAAATATCCTTTTAAATTCGATAATTAATTGATCTTTGTGTTTTTTGGAACGAAGTTCCCTATTGCACGTTGTGGCATGGGGGCTAAATGAAAAAAAATTAAACTCCTTTTGTTTTAACACTATTATGCTACATCTCACTATTATCAACTATATTGTTTACTTTTGCTTTGGTTTGTGTCTAGACTAACATATGTTGGGAAATTTCTTGTTTAATGGGAAGTTTTCTAGGTGGAGCCTGTAACCAATATTTCGTATATATTGTAGTTTTGAATCCAATAAAAAGTAAGTTCAGAAAGGTCAAAGTGAAAGAAGTTTAAAAACAGAAAATTTTCTTAAATAAGTTATTTTCTTAAAAAAAGTAAATTTTCTAAAAAACTATACCTATTACTATTCTTCAACAAAGTACATTTTCTTAAAAAAATACCATATCTTAAATAAGTACCTTTGCTTAAAAAAAGTAAATTTTCTTACAAAAGTACCTTTTCTTAAAAAAAAGCTTTTCTTTTAAAAAGAACATTTTCTTAAAAAAGTAAAATTTTAAAGAGCACCTTCTTTAAAGAGTACGTTTTTGTGAAACAAAATACCTTTTCTTGAGATAAGTACCTACTCTTAGAAATGTACCTATTCTTGAAAAAAAGGCCCAATTCTAAAAATACTCAAATTTCGTAAAAAAAACCTTTTCTTCAAAAAAAATATATTCTCTTAAAAAAAGACATTTTCTTAAACAAATTTCTTTTCTTAAAAGTACCTTTTCTTAAAAATAAAATAATACATTTTCTTGTCTTTTTTTCTGATTTCTCAGAAAATCAGTACATTTTCTTGAAAAATAATCTATTCCTAAAAAGAGTACCACTTCTTTAAAAAGTACCTGTTGTTCAAAAAAGTACTTCTTGTAAAAAAAAAATCGAATTCTTATAGATTTTTCTTACAAAAAGTACTTCTTCTTAAAAAAAGTGATTTTCTTAAAAAAAAAATTTGCGTTTAATAAAAGAAGTACCTCGCTTTAAAACAGGACCTTTTCGGGAAAATATAATACATATTCTTACACAAAGGACCCAAACATGTACTTTAAAAAACTTTCTATAAAAAAAAATTCTTAAAAAAGTTTTTCATTTTACAGAAAGTATTTTTTCTTCAAGATCCATTTAAATTATCGTATTTATTTTTCAACGGGCGCCTTAGGCGTGTTGGAACTAACTAGTACATAATATATAACGAAAGGAACTTCGTTCCAACCGGGAACACCTGACACCTCATGTGTTTTTGTATTTTTTTACAAGGGGATTCCGGCTCAGGAATCAACTCACCTAATGGTAGCATTTATTCCCATTTTCATAAAAATCTGAGAAATCACCACGTATTTCTCTTATGGGAATAGTAAAATAACACAGTGAATCAGGAAAATTAGCTGCAGTTCAAAGAACCTTCTCTCGATGCAATAGTACCTGATAACTAATTTCTAGGTAGTCGAACCCCCACAACCCGTCATCTAGCATCAAATTTCACTTTTCAGTTGGAAAGTGACAAAGTGACTCTAACATTTCTGTTTCTCTTTTATCGTAAAAATTGCACTATTCCGCATTGCATCCTCGTCACTAATATAGTCTAGTTGTGTGTAGCGACATGTTTTTACAATGTTACTTTGTATGCAGGAAATGTTCAAGTATTTATGTACACGGAAGCATAGAGTAAGAGTACAAGTTGATGTGTGAGTGCTTGTTGTTGCATGTCGTTGTTGCCACATTTAGCTAATGCTCTACAACATGTCGCCAATTAATATTCCAAATGTTCTCCTATGCATGACCAAAATAGTTAAAACTAATGCAAAGACCTTTCATTGCATTACATCGAACCCAATGAAATATTGGATACTTTTATTATAAGAAGCAGACAAAAAAAAAACCCCCGACAGAAGCAGACAAAAAACCCCCGAAACCTTTGAAGTAACGACTTACCTGAAAACAGAGGAAACTGATATTAGAAACTAGCTAAAAACGACAAAACATATAATACCAAAATTGACTGTGATTAAGCAATAAGAAACAATAATGGAGGGAAGGTTTTAACAGTGCAAGAAGCCTGTGAGTAACCAGAAACCTATTTTGAATGAAACAATGTGATCCCACAAAATGTTGTCATGCTGACTCCGTGAGCTTTTACTGCTTTTCCATTTCACTTTCACTTGCAAGTTATCAAATATTTACCCTCAAATTTGCTGTTAAATCAAATCGGTGTATCTTTTTGGGACCGAAATTAACGACAACGTGTCTGAAATTCCGATCATAAATGTATGGCAAAGTATGAACTTTAACTACTTAACCCTGCATACAAACAAAAATTGTATCCTTACCCTTGGCCTCTGTGCCAAAAAGGATATACGAGTTGGGGATACTTTTCAAACATTTTAGGAGAGCACTTTTAAACTTCAAAGTTTACAAAAATTATAAAGACACACCAAAAACTTGTATAGTACTTTGGAGCCACCATAAGTTACGAATATCACCAAATTTAGCAATATTTAGGTCAGGAGAAATACAAACAAACCCGTTTCCCATTACATCCCATGAAGGGATTGGGGGAGAGCTTCTCACAACCAGTGAGCTGAGAGCTTTCTAATTTTTCACTCAGTGATTGGGATCTACAATTCTACACCGGTTCCGAACGGTATTTTGAGAAGTTTTTTCATGGCTAAGTACTCGAAAGTGTCGCCATCACTACACTGAACTGATAAACCTCGTCACAGGGATGAAAATGTCATCGAAAGTGAGCTAACGTAGCGTTTCATTGCCGCTATGAAAATGTGTCCAGCAACTGCAAATTGTTCGTTACCGTGGTGAAAGTATAGTTGTTATTATTGCAACGAATTTCTTTCGTTGTTGCAATGAATAAGTGTCGTTCTTGCAAGGAATTTGTTTCATTGCCGCAATGAATTTCCAGGAATGAATGTGCTTCATTGCTGCAATGAATTTGTTCATAGCCGCTATGAATTTGTTTCATTTGTGCAACGAATTTAAGTCATTGTTCCAATGAATTTGTTTCACTGCTACAATCATTTTCTTTCATTGCTGCAATGAATGTTTTGAAGTGTGTTTGAAACATTGAAATGTGTTTGACAATTGTACATAAATACACTGTTAGTAATACATTGCAGGTGTTTTGACAACAATTTTTTGAATTTATGTTTCGAAAATGGTCTCAATTTGCTAAATAGATTATATTCAATCCAAATTGACAACCAAATTGTCAATCTTTTCACTATAACAACGTAAAAGCATTATCGGAAATTGTTCATCCGTGCGACGAAGCGTTTTTCTTTCAGTGTAAACGAGGTGGCCGTCGTCGAAGGAACTATAAGTTGGTCAAAGCAGGGATCGAACACATATTCTTATGCAGATAAGCCTGGCACACTGCTATTGCACCACCGACGGCCAAACGATCAATAACTGCACGAATTGCTTGCACACTAGGCTGATCATGTTGACCGTAAAATGGGCGAAGTTCTCTATGAACTTTTTTTCAAAGTAAATTTCCACAATTTGGAAGCGTTGTTGCAGCGTTAGAGTCTAAACAGAACCAGCCACGCTTCAGATGACGACGAAAAAAATCTCTAGCGTATAAACGAAATGGAAGGGAGAGTGTCTTGTGACTTGGATTGATTTATTTATCTCTGCGTCGTATATATTCGCGGATCTTTTCTGGAATTTGTTTGAAAGTTTGAAAAATAATATTATAGTTGAAGAGGAATTAAATTGTTTTTACTGCATTTCAAAATGTATTCACTTTTATTGTATTTTGTTTAACAATAAATTACTTGTAACCCTTTTCTTTAAATTTATTTTGTATACACATTAGGGTAGCCATTCAATTAATCATTATTCGGTTAATCGATTAATCGTCCTATAAAATTAACCGAACATTTTAATAACTAAGTTTTTCGATTAACGATTAACTCGAACAAATCAGAGCGATTAATCGATTAATAAAATATAAGTACGTATTTACGGCAAGCGGTCCGTCTTGAAACACTCCTACAATGTGCCAACTCATATGACAACGATTGGCGAACAAATTTCATAGCTTTACACACATTTCGAACAGATTTGATAGTTTGTTGAGAGAAAGCGTAGCACAGTGCATACATACATAAAAAAATGTCTCAAAATTGGTTCATTAAATTGGGGGTAATAGTCTGATGAAATTTCAAACCCACTGGTCACTTTGTATAGGGGTATCAAAATACCAGGTCCGATTCGTCTCAAACTACATATATACATTATGGATAATAGTCAGAAAATTACGTTTTTGTAAAAATTAATCAATCCAATAGGGTGCTACAGTATAATATAGTTACCGGAAAGCGTGGCACTTTTGGGTCCAAACTTTGAGATTTGGTACCAAAAGCCACTAATTTTCATATTGCTGCAACTACGATTTGTGAATTGTACCTACATATATTTTATACTTTATAATGCAGTTGCTTTTGTTACGTTATGTTTTGTTTTAATAAATGTGCCTAGTATGTACAATGTTTTCTTTTTTGTGTTATTTTATTCGAATAATCGATTAATCGATTAATTTGATTGCGTTTTGTTCGGTTCAGATTGATTTTTACGATTAACCGATTAATCAAAAAACCCGATTATATGGGTACCCTAATACACATGCACTGTCGTGTGTATGTGGTGTTTTCTCTTATGATTTTCATGAACATGTGGCAACTTCAGTCTATCAATTGAGTGATTTCGTGAGAGCGCCGCCAAGAAATTGGAAAATATTCTATTCTAGCAGCGAATCGTCAGCCGCAGCGGATGTTCCTGACGATTTTTCTCTGCCATAAGAAACTTATGTAGAAAAAACGTCGTCGCCTGTAGCGTGTTTGATTATGTTTATGTAGTTGTAAGAAGCAACAACAGACATTTTAGACTCTTATACGATTCATGATGACTTACCAACCTTACTGAACATAAATGTACACCCAGTTTGGCATTCTCAGCTGTGAAACCATAGTTATCGATAATGATATTTTTCCTGCAGCTAGAAAAACATCCTTTACTTAATAATTGTGTTATTTTTTACTGAACAAATGTTAATAGCCTGTTTTTGTAACTTAATTTTTGATCATTCGTACGCCAAATGACTAGCGAAGATAACTTTTGGTTTTTGTACGCTTTGTTTTGAGTGAAACGAAAAGAACTTTCGGTTGGTTTAAAAATGTTGGTTCACCGAAATCAAACACGAACGAAACAAAACGTCAGATTAGACAATCAGAAAAAATCAATCGTTTAGTTTGTTTACAAATGTGTTTCTTTACGCACTTACAAGAAAATTTACAAAAAAAGTCGCTACATGTCGCCTCAAATGCCACGGATGCAATCATTTTAAAAACACTTTAATTATCTCACTTAACAACTTTAATTTTTCCCACTTTTTTTCAGGCAATTTGTTTATTTTATTTTGTCTGTAATCAGCTGCTTCCAATTAAACAGCTGATAGAGTAGTGTTGCCTGCAGTTTGCTAAATTCTGGTATTTTCCAATAGGAAGAGCTTTTAAAATCAACAAGATTAACACACTGGCAACAATGTGCTTTGACATAAGGGCAGCTAGTAAAATGAGCTTTCACTCCCGGACGAAAATGGAACAAAAACTCAAATATAAACTTGATCGCCTGGGTAGCAATCGCACGTTTGCTTAAAAAAAAAGTTCGCTGAACAGGCTATAAGTCCTAAAATAATATGCCTTCCATACTAACTTTTTTTTTTATCAA
This sequence comes from Phaonia tiefii, assembly GCA_963931995.1. Taxonomy (NCBI): domain Eukaryota; kingdom Metazoa; phylum Arthropoda; class Insecta; order Diptera; family Muscidae; genus Phaonia; species Phaonia tiefii. Next base: position 177,217,024 of record OZ008367.1, on the reverse strand, counting down.
AGTTTGACATACACCCAGCATGGGTTATCGTCATGTGATCGCAATAATATTTGACATTTTAGTTAGTAGGGTCAAATATAAACAAATAGAGGGTATGCGTTCCTCCCCTATATTTAGGGAGACCCCAATATACACGGAAAAGATCGCACTCAGATAAATTATAGTGTAGAAAAAATTAAACTTTTTCTCAAATTCAATGGTTCTGACAACGGGTTCTGGTAGAGGGGTTAAATAACAGGTTTACCATCATCGGCGTTTTGAACGTTTACATATGGCGAGTAATTAAATGGTGGGTGTGGGTTAAAGTTCTCCCCCTCTTGTACATTCTTATGATGAATCGACATAGGAAACCATGTGATCCTTACATTTTAGGTATAGGATGTGTTCAGCAATTTTGTGTAAAATTTTACGAGAAATATTTTTGTGGAGCTTTTTAACCCTCTAGCTGAGCAATATATGGGTCTTTTATGCCCCTTTTGCGGAGAAGGGTAAAAAACACCCTTAAACCAGGGTTCCTGAATACACAAAAGCTCAAAACTCAACCTAAATGCCAGAAATAAGTCAAAACTGGAAATGTCTTTTATGGGTTAATTTCCTACTTATGTCTCAAAATTTCTCAAAAAACTGAATTTAAAGGGGATGGTGTGTATGGAAAAAATATTCTACGCAAACTTTTACTATACGTCATTGAACAAAAGAATGACGTAGAAATAAAATCTGTAGATATAAAAGCTCTAGATGTACTTTAATATCTATAAAAAAAAATAAGTACAAGTTTGGGTATTTAAGATAGAATTTATTTATTACATTTGTCTTTTCTATACCGTTATTAAACAATGACCAGCACATGTCAGCTATAAGAGAGTGAATACTCTTGCCTTTATGGTGGTTTTCAATGGGTGCACATGTTTGTTCACCATGTTCATCAGACTCTGTTGCTAACTGATGCTCGAAATAATCCATAACTGAACGGAAATGCATCGTCATAGTGATGAAAATGTTCATCACCCCAACAACTTTTGCCATCGAAAGTGAGCTAATGTACAGTTTCATTCCCGCAACAAAAATGTGTTCCTTAACTGCAAATTGTTCGTCCCTGCGATGAAAGCATGGTAGTTGCTGCAATGAATTTCAATCATTATTCCAAAGAAGTTGTTTCGTAGCTGCAATGAATTTGTTTCATTCTTGCAATGAATAAGTATCGTTCTTGCAATGAATTTATTTCATTGCTGCAATGAAGTTGCTTTAATCTACTATCAGTAGTTTAAATCTCCTGGACTTACTGTTTTCAATTTCTAACCCATTTTTCTACAAAATTCAAATAAAATAAAAATGTTGCAGAGACGAAAAGTAAATTTTTTCATCCATGCGAGAACTCAATGTATGAGAATTCAAAAATTGAATTTTCGTTAACATATGAACACCTAGTTTTTCAAAAGAACTTATCATGGTGTCGACGTATATGCTAGCAGTAGGGGTACGATGTTTGTCTAGTATGTTGTAAATAACAAAAAACCCACCTGTTGTAGTGAAAAGACACAATATTTAAAAATTATTTTGTATGAAACCAATAACAACAAGTAAAAGTGTTAAATTCGGCTGTGCCGAATCTTTGATACCCTCCACCTTAGTGTTAACCAGCAAAATATTAAATTTTAAAAGTACCTTTTTTAAGAAAATGTACTTTTAAAAAAAAAATAAAAATAAGTTACTTGTTCACAAATGCAATTAACTCTTCACAAATGCAGGATGCTCACAAATGCTCACAAATGCATTGCTCACAATGCTCAAATGCTCACATGCTTAAGTACTTAAGAAGAAATGTACTTAAGAAGAAATGTACTTAAGAAATGTACTTAAGAAGAAATGTACTTAAGAAAGTAGAAAAGAAGAAAGAAATGTACTTAAGAAATGTACTTAAGAAATGTACTTAATGAAATGTACTTAAGAAATGTACTTTGAAATGTACTTAATGTACTTAATGTACTTAATGTATGTACTTTGAAATGTACTTTGAAACGTACTTAAGAAATGTACTTTTTTTAAGAAAATGTACTTTTTTAAAAAAAGTAAAAATAAGTTACTTTTCACAAGTAAAATAAAAAAGCATTTTTTAAAAATAAAAAAGCATTTTTTTTAAAAAATAAAAAAGCATTTTTTAAAGAACTGTTAAAAAAAAAACAAGCTGCAAAGCATTTTTTAAAAATAAAAAAGCATTTTTTGAAGAACTGTTAAAAAAAAAACAAGCAGGGACGAGAGTTGAACCAACAACCCTCAGACTCCAACGCGCAACCCTTTACACATCAGGCCACAGCGACATTAGATGAAGCGTGACAATTCATATAAATGTGTGAACACATGAAAGTACATCTAAACATTCTAAAGTACTTACCTATTATAAAGAACAACAAAGATTTTCAACATGGAAATTCACCACACGGCAAAAGGAGTAGTTTAGTATAAAACTCCAAAAATTAATGTGAAAATTTTATGAGTTTTTTTACGTTTCCAATCATAAAATTTTTTCCAATGGACCAATTTCGCTGATTTTCAATACCAAACTGCTCAGGAATACGTGGAACATTCTCGCCAAAAACCAAACCGCGTTATCGCCGATTGACGTCGTGAGAATGTTTTCAACAGACGGACAGACGGACATGGCTATATCGACTCCGGTTGTTATAAGGATCAAGAATATATTTACTTTATGGGGTCGCAAAGCCTTATTTCTATATGTTACAATCAGAATGACAAACTGATATATACCCTCTATCACTTACAGTGGAGGGTATACAAATTAGAGTTTAAAGGGCACATACCTTCTTTTATCTTAGCTTCGCTAAGTTTTGGATACAATAAGCGTGTTTTGGTTACACCGCTTGCTTATATATTCGCTTGTTTTGTCTGAAGCACTTAGCGAAGACTTAGCGAGAACTTAGCGACGAGAATTATTTTCGCTAAGTTTAAACAATTTTTTTTGACACTTTCACCGTTTTCAACCCTTATTCATATTTTTCAACAACACGACTTATCGCTAAATTGTCGTTCTCTTTGCAACTTAGCAACCGAAAATCGCTTACTTGTAACCAAAACACCACTAATGTATTCAGAAATTTTAATGGCTCTCCATGTGTATCCAAACACGTAACGTTTTTTACCACAACAAGTTTTATATGCAATGATGGTAAAAGAATTTTTTCAGTTGGTACCAGCGCTGGATGAAGGATATTGTGCTGCACGGCCCTTCAACTATTGGCTCCCATTGTTTTTTGAAACGGTAAGACCTCTGGGTTTCGTTTTGGACATTTTGGAAAGTTAAGCAGTAGGGATATATTTTAAGAGAGAAAAAAAACATAAGTTTCTTATATATTTTTTTAAACCTCTGTATCTCGGCAATTTCACTTTTTTAAAATCCGTTTTATTGATTCTGAAAGGTTTGTCAAAGACCTTTCCAACAAGCCCAAAACTAAAAAATCTGACCACTGGTTCAGAAGGTAGCAATTTTACCCTAGTACACTCCGATCAAGCTTAAAAATGTATTCTGTCAATTTTCCTAGAATTTGGTTTATATAAATTATAGTATTTTCCAGGATATATGGGAAGTAGGTGTGTCCTTTGGCGGATTTGGAACAAACATTGTTTTTTCCTAGTTTGCTTCTAAAAATCGTCGTTGACCCACGAAAGAGAGAGAAACTCCTATTGAGAAATCTCGACACTGTCCTCCGCGATAGTCAAAAAGCTTTGAGAATCGTGCCTAGATGTACTTACTTATCCGGTCTCGAACAACCCCGAGGGGTCAGGGACCTTACAAAACCAAGATAACATATTTCGCCAACCAGCTCGATCTTTTGCCTTATCTCTCCAGTTGCCAATACCAACTGTACGCAGGGATTCGTCAACCTGATCCCTCCAGCGGAGTCTTAGTATTTTTCGTCTTCCTTCGAGTTCGGTTTCGAGAACCCTTCGTGCTGGTTCGTCTTCATCTATTCTACTGACTGATTCGCTTAACTATGTCAATGTCGGGATATAGCTCATACAGCTCGTGGTTCATGCGTCGCCGATACTTGCCGTTGTGCACTATAGGACCATACATTTTTCGGAGTGTTGTTCTCCTGAAGACTTTTATAGATGTTCCGTCTGCTTGCGATAGACCCAGGATTCTGCGGCATAAAGCACGACAGGTTGTATGTGAGTCTGGTATAGTTGGACTTTTGTTACTCGACAGACGGCTTTATCTCTAAAGTGCTTGCTTAGCCCAAAATAACATCTATTCGCAAGCACAATTCTCCGCTTGATCTCAAGGCTGACGTTGATATTTTTGTTTACAGCAGATCCGAGTTATATAAAAACGTCCACCATCTCGAAATTATAACGGTTATCAACGTTCACGTTTTGGTCTAAAACCATTAATTTTGTCTTGTCCTCATTTACCGCCACACCCACTTTTGCTGACTCCTTCTCAATTCTCGAAAACACCGCAGTAACTTCTCGCATCGTGCGCCCAACGATATCTATATCATCAGCATACGCGAGCAGCTTGTGACTTTTGCTGCTGATGTGTTCATTCATGTTGACTGCAGCTTTTCTCATAATGGTCTCTATTAAGATGTTAAAGATATCGCACGATGGAGCGATCGGCCTTGTCTGAGGCCTCGCTTAGTTTGGAAAGGTTCGGTAAGATCCTTACCGACTTTCACTGGGGATTTGGTGTTCGTCAAGATCATCTGTCAAAGGCGTATGAGTTTTGCAGGAATACCAAGCTCAGACATTGCTTCGTAGAGTTTCCCCCGTATCGGGCTATCGAAGGCCGCTTTATAATCGACATGTCGCTTTATATGTCGATTTGTTTTTCGCGCCTCGATCATGCACGCATTTCGGGCATGCATTCATCTAACCAAATTTTGCTAATGAGCTGATGCGTGAACCTTATCAGCTCATCGCCGTCAGCCTTAAGCAGCTCCTCCGGTAATCTATCGGCTCCTACGGCCTTGTTGTGCTTAAGCCGGACAATAGGTGTTCTGACCTCGTCTTGGTTAGGAAGGGGGCAATCGACGCCGTCGCCAAATTTTGATCGATTGTCTCGTCATGGATATCTCACGTACCCATAGCGTGGAGAAATTATGTGTCCATATTCCCAACATACTCCGCACATCTGCGGTGAGATTTCCGTCCTTGTCTTTACAGAAGGGGGGCCCTGAACCATGTCGATTAGTTTCGGTTTTGACTTTTTGGTAGAATTTTCGGGCTTCGTTCTTCCTTCTGTATGTCTCAATTTTCTCACTCTCGCGCTTTCTCCACTGCCGTTTCTTACGTCTAAAGAAATGGGTTACCTCCTTTATTTTCTCCCTATATCAGCTCGCATTACAATTGACTGAAGCATTGCCATGCGTGCAGCGTTCTTTTCATTAGTTGCAATGCGACACTCTTCATCGTACCATGGTTTGCTGCGAAGCGGTTTTTCAAACCCACGTACGGTTGTCGCGGTAGTTTTTATAGAGTCGGAAATGGGATTCCACTGCGCATCAGGATCGTCATCGTGAGGGAGTGGGTTTTGTGCCAAAAGTTGCGAGAGCTTCCTTGAGTAGGCTTTGGCTACCTCTGATAATTGCAGCTTTCCGATGTCTAGCTTTCTCTGCGTCTGGTTTCGTACGATTTTCGCTCTACTTAATCTTGTGCGAATCTTTGCTGCTACCAGGTAGTGACCAGAATCAATGTTAGCTCCTCTGATCACTCGTACGTCCATTACACTGGATGAGTGCATGCCATCAATTACCACGTGATCAATTTGGTTCTTCGTTCTTTGATCAGGGGATACCCAAGTAGCCTTGTGGATGTCTTTATGCTGGAATCTTGTACCACTAATGACCATGTTTTTTGCCGCGGCAAAGTCAATCAGTCTCATACCGTTGTGGGAACTGTCAGCATGTAGACTGAAATTGCCAATAGTTGGATTAAACACATGTTCCCTTCCTACTTTGACATTAAAATCTCCTAGTACAATCTTAATGTCATGGCCAGGGCAGCGGTCATACGTTTCCTCTAGGAGCTCATAGAATATGCCTTTGGCATCATCATCTTTCTCCTCTGTCGGAGCATGCACACAAATTAGGGAAATCTGAAAATATTTCACTTTTATGCTGATTGTTCACAGGATTGAACCTACAGACTTTACGCCGCAGTCTTTTGCCAACTACAAACCACATTCATGTTTTTTCTCAAGGTAACTGTAGTATATATCGCAGTTTCTTTTCCGTGTGCAGCCATATACTGTCCATCGCATTTCCTGGATTGCGGTAATGTCAGCCTTATAACTTTCGAGGACATCCGCCAATTGGATACTTGCACCGGGTCTATATAGAGTTCTTAGATTGCAAGTGCATATCCGTAAATCGTGGTCCTTATAACGTTTGCGGGGATCGTCAACAAATAGGGGTTGTTTATGTTTTCTCTTTCGTTTTTGTATTTTCACTGCCATTATGAACGGTGGCGGGAGGCAACCCCAGTTCACCAGATTTTTGCATTTTACCTACTGCCAGGATATTTGATTGCAGTCGCCCATTATGGCTCAGACGCTGACCAGGATGCAATATGTCGAACCTGGATTGTCTTCTCCGCCGTTGGCCCATATGTTTTGTTCATCCGCCTTCTAAAGGACAAAAGAATATGCCCGATAGTTTGATTAGATTCAGGGACTTCAGTCAGCTACTAAGCCTGGGACATATCAGTGATCACATAACCAATCAGGCTGCTCATTTATGCCTAGATTTACTAAAATATTTATAGATTAAATTGCCTGAGTGTGGCATCTTATGAATATACGTAATCAAATTAAATGTTTGTTATCTATATCCTTCATGGGATGCAAATGGAAGCCATTTTTTTATATGACACGTAGATATGGCAAATTCTATTAAAATTTATTTGTATCAAATTGATTATGTTCTTTTGCGTGTTCCAGCACGTAAAAAATTACAATTTGTCCATGGTTATGATTTGTATTCTATCAACAAATAAGTATTAATTTTGTTTAATAAATTTCCACTTTCTGGATGAGCTGAAATTGAAGTGACATTATTATTTTTTTTAATTTTCATCTTCTCATCAACATATTTTTTATCACCACAACTAACGAAGCTTTATTGTCGTCTATGTCACTGACTACACTCACACGTACAATCAAAAACATAAGTAGCAAAAAGAGTGGCAGCAGCTAAAAGAGTGATTTTAGAGGCCTTCTGTCAGGCCTTCAAAGATAGTGAGAAGATCGCCACCAAAAAATGCAATCTTTATTTATTTTTATTTTTTAATATTTTTATTGCAAATAAATTTATATATAAAAGAACAAAGAAAAACTGTGACCTTTATCTCATTATTTTCCTCGTTTCGTATCATTTTTTTAATTATTACAGGATCCATAGGAAAGAGAGGCCTATACTTCTGCATACTGTTGGTAAAGGACTTGTATTTGAGGCCGGCATAATACAGTTTCAAGAGAGACGTAAGTTAAACAAATTATTAATTATTTATTTTTATATTTATAATGTTCAGATATTTTTATTAAGTATCCTACCTATTTTATAAATCCAATAATATAATATTACAATCTTTGACTGAACTGCACATTTCCGAGCCGGGCTCCAAATAAATATACTACTCGTAAAACCAAAAATCGGGCAAATTGTGGAAACTTCAAAAATTCTAAAAATTTTTCTCCGGTAGGACCTATGGGGCCCCTAGGGTCAAAATGTGGGTCCACCTCTCTTCGTAGGAACCATCAAGTGTAGGTACTCAAATGAATAGTATTATGGCCACGAATTTGGTGGTATATTTATTTTTGTCGTGCGACGTCTGTGGACCCAGATAACCCTATTTTACCATATTATTTCTGGTATCGAGAAATTGAAAAATAATTTAAATAATTCCCTTCACAAAACCAGAAGGAACCCTTCATTTAAGAAAACTTGAAATTAAACAAAAATTTTCCCTTTTTTTTAAAAAAATCGAGCGAGTTTTTACAAATTCTCGATAACCGATATAATATGGCAAAATAGGGTTATCTGGGTCCACAGACGACGAACATCAAACAACAGTACGATATACCGCTAAATTCGAGTGGAGAATACTTTCATTTCAGTGCCCATGCTTGAGGGTTCCTACGATGTCCCTAGGTGGACCCCTTTTTTGGACCGGAGAACATTTTTTTGATGTTTGAACTTCACATATTTTAGCTGATTTGCGGTTTTAGTTCCTTTTTTTGGGGCCCGACTCTGAGAAGTGCAGTTTTGCCCAATCTTTTATAAATCTTCATCCTTACGTATCAAATAACGAGGTCATGAACTTATATTTGGATATGTTATCTACTCGTCTACTGCCTGCTATGATTTTGCAAGTACGAATTGTGTGAACACGAGGAAAGACACAGGGATTCGTAAACAAAATCATATGTATTGTAATTCTTTAACTGGCCTGCAAACAGGGTTGCCAAAGGAATGGAATTTTGTGTCCTTATGGGGATTTATTTTTCCTTACACTGTCAACTTTGGCAATAGGCTTGCTCAAGAATGGTAAGTTTGGAGCGCTTAGATGATTCATATTTACAAGCAACCTTTAAGAAGCGAAATGTGCAAGAGTATCGAATAGGGCTAAGAGAACGAATAGCAAAGGCAGCCATGTATCCCTGCTTGAAGAAGGAATAGCTGTATGTGAACAGGCTACCACAGAAGACAGTATTTCCAGGCCTATTTTGTAAATGCCTCGGCATTTCAACTGTTTTGTTTCGAATTCACATATGAACACATTCTTAAATATGGTACCATATGTGCGTTATACAGTAGATGGTCACAATATGAGTACTGTTTCGATTTAGTTAGTTTCGATTAGATCTGTATCTGTTACATTTTATTTTTTTCAAGCACGTACTGTAGCAAAGTTGCAGTAACCAAGTACTTCGGGGTCTTGTCTACAAAGCATTCGTTTATGTGTTTGTGTGTGCACAAAAAGTCAATACGATGTGAAGCGACGCGAAGAAAAAGTACATACACTAATGTTTTTCCCGAAACACTGAAATTCTTAGTGTTCACTACTCCGCAACAGTATCGTATATGCTTGAAAACAAAAACCAAATGTCTTAAAGGCCATTCAAGTCGTCCTGTGCACTTGTCTAGTTAACACTGAGATTACATTCTGGGAGTAAAGAGATTTTGTCACAATGGACAGAGTGGATTGCAGGCTTTCGAGAGACATACAGCCGGACTAAATTAGGACTAAGTCGCTTCTTTGACTGGACAAGGCTGACTTGCAGCTCCTCATTTGGTTAATCACGGGTCATTGTGATACCGGAGGCTTCACTCGCAACTGAAATGTGAACGGGGTTGATTACTGCTTGTGGTTATGAAGTAGAGGTGTACACCATTCAGCACCTTCTATGTCAATGCCCAGCAGGCGCCCACTAGGCGTCGCCGTTGCTTTGGTTGTTTTCCGGTAGAGGGCTTGGCCTCTCGCGGGGTCTGTCATGGATCCGGGCAGGCCATACCGTCATCTGATGATTTGTCTATTGGTTCTTTCTACCGCACTGTTAATCTGGAAGGGTAAACTTCGACCTGCACATATGGACCCTCATCTTGGATGGTATTGTATGTATTGATCAGGGCTTATCAGGTGATGTATATACATATATACTGGGAACATAATTGAGTGGTTCTTCTGTTGGTTCTACGTCTATCTAGCCATCTATCGGAATTGTGTTCTCTTCTCTTGTCTTCTCTTCCCTTCTCTTCCCTCCCTTCTCTCTTTTCTCTTCTTATATATGTGGGCATTCACAATGGGTCGACCGACCTCCGAGTGTAGTGACGATAAGTTGTATACTGGCATTTATTGTCACGTGTCGTAATTCTAACCTAACCTAAGTAACGTAAACAATAGTTAACGCGGCATTGCCGCTTCGTGATTTCACAGTAACTTCTATTGAATGTCTATATGGTGACTGTATATGGAAAATTTTGATCAAAACTATATTAAGACTTGACTCCCTCACTGTGCAACTTCAAGAGCTAAGGCGTTATAAGAATGCAATCAGAGGGGACAAAATAAACTGTAAATCAATAGAGCATATAGCCGATGCGTCGAGGCTAACGAAAATATTAAAAAATAAAAATAAATGGTTTCCCATTACATCCCATGAAGGGACAGGGGGAGCTTGTCACAATCACTGAGCTGTGCGCTTTCTAGTGTTATACTCACTGATTGGGACCTACAGTTTTAAACCGATTCCTAATGGTATTTTGAGAAGCTTTTTCATGCCTAAATACTCGGTAGTGTCGCCGTCGCTATGCGAGGTGACCGCCGCCGAAAGAAATTTTAAGGTGGCCACAGTAGGGTTCGGACCCAGGATCTCATGTACAAGAGGCGGGCATACTAATCATTGTACCACCGACGGCCGCAAAATATTAGCGTCAGGCAATACGACTTTTTTTTACGACTTTTACTTAAGGACTCTTCTGGGCAGTGGACAAACTGTAGTGGTGATTCGCTTAATCCCGTTTTAGACAACCATTTCCGTGGTAACTCGCAGAACGCCAAGATCACTGCAGGTGTATGCTGGACATGTGCAAAGAAGGTGTTCAGCGAATTCTTTATCGTCCACATCGTTACAGCTTCTACAGAAGTCGTTTGACATTTAGTCTCGGCGCATGTCTACCAATCAGACAGTATCCGGTCAAAACTAATACTAGCATTGATAGCTTGAGCCTGGCTAAAGGCAGACGGTTCATGGATCTCCTACTCTCCACAAGGGGCAAGATTTGTGTTGAACGTACGCAATCTGTTACCCTCGGCCATCATCGTACAGGAGAATTTTTGCAGGATATGCCTAGAAGTCGCTAAGTTCAAAGCCAACACGATGAATATCGTACTGCTTGGCCATCTTGTTAAGAAATCTGCGGCAGTCTTGGACAGATGTTAAATTCAGTAATATTGATTCCAGGGACTTACTGATAATCTGACTGTCCGAATGGACATTTTCAGTTACGACTGGTGGACTATTATCCCTCAGTCAGTCGGTCACTTCTCTAATATCCAAAATTTCCGCCTGATACACACTATGGGGGAAAGGGACAACCTTAATTTCCTGGAGTAAACTCCGTAGCGTACTTGTTTATTCATTTTCATAAATTCACAAATGCCTCTATACCAGGAACTCTATTGTTCCAGGAGGCCCTTCCCGGAGAGTTTGATATTTCCGATCGAAATGGGGTTCCGCTTTCGCATAATCGAGAAGGACAGGAATACTGAGAATACCTTTCTACACTGTTCCACGACCATCCTCGACCATGTGGTGAGAGTTGCCATAACCTGATGGCTGACGTGGAAGCAATCTTTCAGACTATAATGTCCACCGCCAACAAATGATGAGTCTTGTCTTAAACTGATGGAGAATGTAAAAGCAATATGCCTGCCTATAACAAATAAATATAACATTACATTCAGTGCATCAGTGGGAGTGATGCACAGGGTGCTGCATATCGTAGTCATTCTCTGAACTCTAGTCAGAGTCAGAGTGCACAATAGGTGATTTTCTCTTCTCCCGCAGTACCACCATAGAGCAGTATCGGTGTCGCCTCCGCTGAATAGATCCAGTGAAAAATCATCGGCGAAAGATCTCATTTACAACCTATAGCCATCTTGCAGGTGTATAATGCTGTCGTCGCCTTTTATTTCGGACTTTCCTTTATTAACATGCCCTCGTAGAGGTCTAGGTGCCCAACACGTTGCCTGGTGAGCATTTGGTATACGATCCATATTAGCTTTAAAGGCCGATAGTGTCAATTCTATCGGTTAAGGTGTGATAGTATTAAACGCACCCTCAATGTCTGGACCGGCTGCTAATGTGTACTCCTTAGCAGCCAATAGTATTTCTATAAATGCTACCAGTTCGTTCAGTGCTGTCTCTGTAGATTTGGCAACCCTGGTAAAAGAGAACCAAAAAGTGCTAGAAATTCACTCAAAGGCATTTTTCTCACGCGTCATATCTTGATTATTTCATACTTTTTGCACAGTTTATGTAATGTTTCTTCAACATTATTGGAAGTTGTATAGTTATATACAATAATACTATCAAAAAGCTGCTCGTATATTGAAATATTCAATGAAGAGAGTACACTGAACGGAAATGCATCGTCACAGGGATGAAAATGTTCATCACCCCAACAACTTTTGTCATCGAAAGTGAGCTAACGTACAGTTTCATTCCCGCTTCGAAAATTTGTTCATCAACTGCAAATTGTTCGTTACTGTGACGAAAGTATGGTTGTTGCTGCAATGAATTTGCTTCATTATTGCAACGAATTGGTTTCATTGCTGCAATGAATTAGTTTCAATGTTTCAACGAATACGTATCATTCTTGCGATTAATTTACTTTATTGCTGCAATGAATTTGTTTCATTGTTGCAATGAATTTGTTTCATTTCTACAATGATTTAGTTTCATTGCTGCAATGAAGCAAATTCATTTCAAATTCAAATTCAAACAAATTCATTGCACACAATTTATTTTTCACAACAAAAGATAATTACTAAGTGTAACCAAATAGTCTTCTTCAAAAAATTTTTTTAAATTATTCCGGCGGAGAAATATGTCTACCACTTTCGGCTGGTGCAAAGGAACTGATTTAATAAGTGTTCGTGACCCACCACTCACGCCTACCATTTTTTCTTGCTGGCCTCTTTTTACGCTCGCTCATTCTTTCGACTGCTTTTCTCTCTTTATCGTCATAAAAATTAGTTTCGTTGCAATGACGAAATTGTTTCGTCAACTGTAAATGTTGACAAACCCCCAAAATAAATAAATAACAAAAATAACCTATAAAAAGTTAGAGATAAGCCAAATATCAGTAGTCTTTTTAATTTTTAACCCATTTTTCTACAAAATTCAAGTTAAATAGAATTGTTGCAGGAACGAAAAGCAAGTTGTTGCAGTAACGAAATGAAAAATTTTCAAAGAAATCAAGTATGAAATTTTTCGTTGCAGTGACTACCATATTGTCGGATATACGACACTTTTTACTATAGCAACGTAAAAACATTAACGAAAATGTTTCATATATACGATGAAGCGTTTTTCTTTCAGTGTAAGAATAGAACAGAGAATGACTGGGGTCTCACTCGTTGTGTTTGTTGGCATTTGAGTGAAGAGAAATTTTGTCTGCCGACTTGTACATCGTTTTTGATTAGATTTCGTGTTATCACAATGAACTAATAAGTTTAGGTGAGTCGTTCATCGACTGCCACCAGCACCTTACCTAGCGTATATGGAGTATATAGGTTGTCATGTGCGGAGGTAGAATTAAACAAATTCAAATTGACAATCTTCTTCTATTCACTACACAGAAAAGAAAAAAATAAAAATCAATTTCAATTATAAAATTTGTTTATTTGATAAATTTTTTAATTGATTTTGGTGTAATTACGAAAATTATAATATTAATTAAAGGTATTTGTAAATTTGTCAAAAAAAAACTTCAATTAAAAAATTTGTAAATTTGATTAAAACATTTATTAAATTTTTTTCAAAAAAGTAATCAAGTTAATTAAAAAAATTATTAATTTTTTTTTTTCGCGATTTTTGATTAAATTTTGAATTGAATCAATTAAAACCGTTATTGCGTTTTTCAGCATGAAACTCCCACCCCCTGCGACGACGCTAAAAAAAACTAAAATGTTCTATTTTTAAAGCGACTTTATTCAAGGTTTCTCAGATAGACATGTACTTATATCTATAAAAAATTATATTTTTGAGAATTTGGATTCATAATCGGAACTAATGTCCGGTTTTCTTAAACGAGAACAGTTATTGAGGGAATGTAATTCAACAATAAATTCCATTGCCTTGTCACAAATTATTTTAATTTTGTTTTTATAACTGAAAGAGTGAAACTGCTCTGGTGGTCCTGGAGAAACATTAAATTTCTCTGCTCCCTCCGCAGCAACAGTCATTCCATTGTCGCATTCCATATATTCTGCATATACACAGCTTTGTTGGAGAAATGTCTTGCTTATATCCAATTTAGGGCACTCTTGTTTTACAAGTTCCAAATGTCTGATAAGGCGAGTCTTAAAGTTTCGTTTTACATGCAATTTTTTTAAACTATTTTCGTGTAAACAATTGTACGTGGCATAGGGCGGCAAATTGTCTCTTTTCAAGTGCATAAAAAATGTTTGGGACAGCCACATTTTCCATTGCAACCAAACAGTCAATGCAAACACCCATTTCCAATAAAATGTATTCAAAACCACTTGCCAATTAAACATAATTACAAAAAACGTAGTTTTAATCACGAAACAAGACAATTTAACACTATTATTGTTTAAGTTCATAAAATAAAATCTTTCAATCAACAATAAACGAATTACAAATAATAACAGTGTTGTATATCAATGATTGGAGCCGTACGAAAAGTGACGATGACGGCTTATGACTCCGCCGCCACATATATTGCCTCCCAACGTCGCTGTAAAATTCAACTTGCTGTAAAATACTTTATCACACAAATTTTTGTTTACAAAAATTCTTTATATTAAGGTTTATTAAGAACGTATCATAGATATTTACATTAATTTAGAAAGATTCACAGCAAAGATTCGATGATGCACTCAAAAATTAAACATTTTTAGCGCCGTAGATTTACGCCTTGCCAACTCCAAGTTCTGTTGTAAACTCAAAAAATAAATTGTAAATATGATTAAAAATTTAATTGATTCAATTGATTTTTTTTTAAAAAATTCAATTATATTTTTAATTCAAATTTACAGGCCAATATTATTTTCTGTGTAGTTACTGGAATTAAGATATTGTAATCAAACATATAAATTATCTGTCATAATTCAATGGCCACTATCTGTATATTTGTATTGGTATGGGTATCTCGTATCACACACATCCTTTACCTACGTATCTATATATGACTCAAACTTTTGCCATATTGGTTGCTAAGTACAAACAATTAATGAGTGCGGCAACTCTCAGTTCCTGCAATTTTATATTTCCTTGTTCCGTGTGCCATCACAACAATGACAAAATCATACTAAATCATTTTATTATTCCAGGAAGGAATGTAGTATAAGAGAAAAGTAATGCAAAAAATCACATGTGTTAATCACTTTTTTATTCGAATTATAACGAAGCCATTGTATTTGCAATCACTATGAAAGGCAGTCAAGTGATGAGTGAATATTTTAATAGAAAACATTCATAATTTCTGTGGAATCACATCATAATCTTAGATGTTTATTTGATAAAGTGATATAAGTTTCGAATACCACAAATTTGTTTGCGAAATTTGAACGAGCTTGTACATTTTAATGATATCTCAATAACATTACAATTTTGACTTTTGCTACGTTGCACAGTGGCCAATTTGGCTTCGCTAGCGGCATTTTATTCATAGCTTCCAAAGTAAAGAAGATATCTTCAAAATTGAAAAAAAATTAAATTTTTGGAAAAAAAATTAAATTTTTTTTTTTTAATTTTTAATTTTTTTTTTAATTTTTAATTTTTTTTAAATTTTTTATTTTGTTTTTAATTCAATAAACATTTTCCACCATATATTCATATATAAAATAAGAAAAAAATTGTCAACTCAAAGAGAAACCATATTATAAAAGAAATATTAATCAGATTCTTCAGTATCAGATTCAGAGAAATCATCTTCAAAATGATGCATTATAAGCAAGCAAAAAGTACAATAAATTGAAGGCTCGCAGGTACTCGCAGTTCATTTTGGACATTTTGGACACACAATGGTTTACACATATAGGAACATTTAAAATTACACTGAATGCAGGTGAATTTTGTAAGTTATACTCCACGAAAGACAGGTGTACGTTACAATGGGCGAGTTGCTAATACACTTAAACACGATTACGTTTTATAAATAACATAAGTATATACAGATCACAACCACAGTTTTTTTATATAATACATACCTTGGCGTTAGTATATAACAAAACATTTAATGAAAATAATAAAATTTGCAAGTTTAACACGAATAGCAAAACGATGATCAAAAAGGCGGAAATATTTTGCACAACACTTGCAGAAACATATGCTGACTTTGACAGGTCACAGCTGTTCATCAGCTGTAAGCTGAGCTTTTAAAAATCGATACAAATCTAGTGAATGTATTTGTTATCGATTGTTAAAACAAAATTAACGGTTTTTCAAATTTGAAAATTTGAATTAAATGCCGCTAGCGAAGCCAAATTGGCCACTGTGCGTTGTACCGATTCAGCATCAATACGATTGCAACCGTCGTATTTTATATCAATTCGGTCGTCGGCAACTGAATTTGTTTTCCAGTAAGCTGCAGTAAACAAATTTGGCAACAATTCGGTGCCAGCAACCGAATTTATGAAAACTGAGTTTACTGCAACCGAATTTCTCATGAATTCTGTTGGCACAACCGAATTCATGTTAAATTTTACTGTCCAGCGTTATTTTATTTATGTCAAACTGGGCATTTAAAATTCCAAAAACAATTGTTGCTGTGGTGGTTCAAACATTAAAAAAA
Organism: Phaonia tiefii; assembly: GCA_963931995.1. Taxonomy (NCBI): domain Eukaryota; kingdom Metazoa; phylum Arthropoda; class Insecta; order Diptera; family Muscidae; genus Phaonia; species Phaonia tiefii. Next base: position 177,200,462 of record OZ008367.1, on the reverse strand, counting down.
TAAATAAATGGTTTCCCATTACATCCCATGATGGAACTTGGGAGAGCTTCTCACAATCAGTGAACTGTGCGCTTTCTAGTTTTATACTTACTGCTTGGAACCTACAGTTTTACACCGGTTCCGAACGGTATTTTGAGAAGCTTTTTCATGGCTAAATACTCGATAGTGTCGCCGTCACTGTGCGAGGTGACCGCCGCCGAAAGAAATTTAAGGTGGCCAGAGCAGGGATCGAACCCAGGAGCTCATGTACAAGAGGCGCACACACTAACCATTGCACCACCGACGGCCACCTTTCAAAGATTATGAACGGTTTAGCGGAATGGAAGGTTTTCGGTTCGACACATGCAACAACACTGCTTTCAAGCTTGAAACAGAACCATCAATAAATAATCTCCACTCACTAGCGATGTAGTTCATTCCCATTTTTACCACCAAAGCTTTTATATCGTTGCAGTAAGCGAACGAATTGTCATCATTTAGAGTGTAGAGCATCTGAAATTCAGCTTGTCGTTTGCGGTACGCCGTAGAGTTAACATTAGCATGTGTGAGTTTTCTTTGCTTTAAAAAAGCTGTCAAAAATATTGCAAGTCGCTGCGATAATCCCAATATGGCCACAATGAAATCCATTTCCATTTGTGTTATTAGTTGTGGTCCATCTCTTCCCTGTTGGGGCTCATAATCGGTATCAAATGGATCTTCATAAGTAACACCACTTGCTGTACTCATTGCTGTAAATTCTGTAGTACGATCTGGAGTTGGCGGCCTTGGTGATGCAAAATTTTCAGGTGCAAGCACTGGTAGTGTGGCTGTTGCAGTTGCTTTATAAATTTTGTTCTTCTCAGAATGTCGATTTAGACGACATGTGTAATTTACGCATGCATAGCAACTGGTTGCATCATGATCACCTGGGCGATTAATCCAGTTTACCGGCTTACAATACTTCATAGTACCTCTGCCTCCACTCAACCATGCCATGAGATTGTTATAACATTGGCGACACACTGTATTAGGTGTGTAATTTTCACCGGTCAAGTCCACTTCGTCGAAAAACAATGTATATGCTCTTTTGAATTCACTAGTTAAAAGATTCTTTTCCTTCTGAAATCTTGTAGATGTTTTTTTTCTGGTTTGATGACCGCAAACGTAGCAAAATAAATCAATATTTTCACACTGCATATTGAAATTGTCAGTTGCCAATGTTGTGTGCGAATTATACTGTAGCACTTTCACTTTTTTTACTTTCACTTTCACTTTATAACTTTCACCGCTGAGCTCTCGTTGACGTCGCGCTGTGTAATGCCTCGATGTGAGCGTCGTGTCGCTTTTATATTGTGTGCTGCGTCCCTTGTTGCGTGTGCTGAGCTTACTGCATTGCCTGTGCTGCTGCTGTCGGTGCATGATCGCGTGATACCTAAGCGCTACCTAAACGGTGTTAACCCTTGGACAAACACATGGTTCTGGCCAGGCATATTTCATTTTTTGCTACCTATGGACGAAAAAGGTAAAAAAAAAAGGTAAAAAAAAAATGAAATTAAAAAATTTTCGGCAAATTTTTCACTTTTGCGTGCTACCTAAACAGTGTTAAGAATCATCTGTAGGAAGTTTATATGTTCTAGAAATTTGTTTATTGAGATCTTAGGTTGATTGTTTCCTTGAATTTTGAACGGTTTGCTACCTATGGACCTGAACACGGGAAAAAAGGTAAAAAAAATCGAATTTTTTTAAGTTTTTTGCGATGTTGATCTGGAAGGTGAAGAGCTACAACTTTGCCTCAGAAAGTAAATCGAAATTCTGAACGGTTTGCAAGATATGAGCCTGAGAAAATGATCACATTTTTACAAAAATGATACCGAGGCCCCAAATCTTTGACGGCCCATAAAAAAAAGTGCATGACTTTGGGAAAAATTGGGAGACACGGGTCTTTTTTTTTACTCTTTTATCACGTAGTGGTGTCCGTATATGGTTATTTTTTTTCGTGTTGCACTGTGTTATCAAAGATAAGTCAAATAATATTGTAATTAAAGATTTCGCTTTAAACTTCATATTTGACAGATAATATCCATATGTATCAGGGTATGGTGCAAACGGGTGCCCTCAATTCTGAAAGTTGTCAAGGTCGGTCGTTAGAGGTGTGCGATCATATTTATCATATAAACACAGAAAAGGGAGTGGATTTAAGGCCATATCCGACAGATGCAATTAGGGCTTCACGATCAATTAGGGCTTCAAACACGATCACAGTGGCAGGTAAAATTAATTACTTTCCCTGAAGATTACCCCCCTTAAAATGCATTTATTGGCAGTTTTATAACTGTGTACCATGTAGGAAATTGAATTATCAATAAATCATTCAAAAATCCTGTGATAATATCCGATTCGGTTGTGATTATAATTATTATAAGTATGACAACCTCTAAAGCCGGTTACGGCTAATTCGGTTGTCTCAACTGAATTTCCTTGCGCTCACAGAAATATTCGGTTGTTATTGATACAACCTCATTCGATGTTGATACAACCTCATTCGAGGTTGACATAACCTCAGTAGAGGTTGACATAACCTCATTAGAGTTTGACACAAACTCGATGGTGGTGTTCACAACCGAATTTAGATAGTGTCACAAATGAATTTTGAAACCTTATTTGTTATTGAGTAATGATTTATTTTCCTGCATTCTTATAAAAAAAAATTACATGAGGTGTCAGGCGACACCCGGTTGGAACGAAGTTACTTTCGCTATATATTATGTCCGAGTTAGTTCCAACACGCCTAAGCCGTCTGTTGAAATATACGATAATTTAAATGGACCTTTAAGAATAGATACTTTTTGTAAAAAAAAAGTTTATTTTTACTTCCTTTTTGTAAGAATATGTTTTATATTTTCCGAAAAGGTACTTTTTAAAGAAGTTGTACTCTTTTTAGGAAAAGGTTAATTTTTAAGAATACATATGTACTTATTTTTAGAAAGGCTACTTATCTCATGAAAAGAAAAGAAAAGGTATTATTTTAGTTTTAAGAAATGGTACTTTTAAGAAAAGGAAATTTTTGTAAGAAAAAGTATGTGTAGGTATTTATCTCAAGAAAAGTTATTTTGTTTCACAAAAAAGATACTCTTTAAAGAAAAGATAGTTTTTTTAAGCGAAGGCAATTTGTTGCAAGAAAATGTACTTTTTTAAGAAGAGGTACTTATTTAAAAAAAATATACTTTTGTGAAGAAAATGTACATATTGTAAGACAATTTACTTTTTTAAGCAACGGTATTTCTCTAAGATAAGGTTTTTTTTATGAAAAGGTACTTTGTATTTTTTTTTGATAAAATTTACATTTTTTAAGAAAAGACACTTATTTAAGAAAATGTTCCTTTTATAAACTTCTTTCACTTTGGCTTTTCTAAATTTACTTTTTATTGCGCTCAAAACTACAATACACTCCGGTTCACTTATTTAAAGGCACTAAAAAATCCATATTCAGCAGCCTGTATCTTTTGCAATTTGTAACCGATTGCAGAATTTTAAAATGGAAATGGAAGGTAGACATCTTGAGATATAACAAAAATCATGACAATAGTGGTTTCTTAACTAAAGAACTTTTTTAAAGCAATTTATAAAAAAAGTCAAAAAATCTGCTATTTTTTTTTGGTTCACTTGAATAAAGGCACTTTAACTAATTTTAATGAAAAACAGTTTTTCTTGTTTTTTTTTTAAATTTATTTTACTATATCTTAGAACTATTAGTAATGGGTACAACCCCCTTTGTTTTTAATAATTTTAAATATACGGAATTTCATTGAGAGACAAATAGAATTTATGTGAAATTTTTTTGATATTTGATTCCAAGCATCCTTAATGGCCTGAATTAGTAACTGCTTGTCATCAAATTGTCTACCTTCTTCATAGACCTTACGAGATAACCAACCCCAGACATTTTCGATAATGTTTAGATCTGGCGAATAGGCTGGCCAGTCAAAAATATTTACATTTTGGCTTGCAATGAACTCCTTTACTACTCTGGCGTTGTGTATAGGGGCATTATACTGTTGCAATATCCAAGATATAGGACCAAATAGTTCACTGAACTTCGGAAAAGCCGATTCCAATAACGAGTCATAGCTTGCACCAGTCATTTTTGCACTTTGAAATTCAAGTTCGATATAGTACCATAGTACGTAATAGCACCCCACACCATAACGCCGTCCTCTCGGTTGTGATGTCGGTTCAGAAAACGCTTTTCTTTCCGCAAATCATGGAAATAATAGTTACAACGGTTCTCCAGTCATTTACATGACCTCTTGGCTGCATATCCCATACCATGTAGTCTCTTGCGAATTGAAGCCACTTTTCCTTACGAGGAGCATTAAGTGGCGGATTTTTTTGTAATGTCAGGTATTTAAGATACTCACAGCTCTTAATTACTCTGCGTACTGATGACTTGCTCGCTTCCACTCCATCTTGAGCTCTTATTTCTGATAAGGATAATGCAGAATTAGAAGCAATTCTGATGATTTGGCTTTTCTCATACGCAGGTACAGACAATGAAAACCTTCCTTTAAATTCTTTTCCATACCCCTCGGGGTCCTTGATGTAATTGTCGACAACCGTTGGGCTCCGTCCAATTTTTTTAGCTATTGTGCGGTTAGAATATCTTTCAGGACGGTAAACATCGATTTTAGTTTTTTCCGATTGATTTAAAATTTCATTGAAGGTTTGACCATCAGCCGATCCCTATGTGTACTTGTTTATATTGCTATGGGGGAATTACGTTCCGCCGTTAAAAACTTGATGGCGAGTACAGAAATCCATGAGCCTGTCACCATTGGCATTTCTAACAGTTCCAAAGACCATGTCTTGTCATCACTTCGTATAGGTTGTTGTTGTCGTTGCCCACTTCGACATTGAAATCTTCCAGAAATATTGTAATGCCAACAGTCGACAAGGAGCTTATAGCAAAATCCATTTGGCTCTAGAATTCGTCCTTAACACTGTCCTCATCAGGCCCAGTAGGTGCATGCGCCTAGACCACAGCAATCCTGCGGAATTTCGAATTAAAACTCTCAATGATATTAAAGCAGTTCTAGCTCTAGCAGAAAGAAGAAGACCGACTCCATTTATACATTTCGTATCAGTGCCGGAATATATATAAAGCAGTGACCAGATGGTAACTAACATTTGCCTCTATGAAGCCAACGTTTGGTTTAGGCCTAGGATGTTCACATTGTAGGAGTCCATAACTCGTCTATCCTGTTCGAGTCTCGAGTTTTCGGAGAGAGTTTTTACATTCCAGGTAGCAATCATAAACCATTGTTTTTAGAGGCAAATGTATAGAACCGGATTTTTTTTATTCGAGTTTATTGACGTTTCTGTAATTACACTGTGCGACACCAAAAAAATGATGGGGTTCTGTCAACGGATTGTGGTAGAATGGATAATAAGCAAAAACTAACTGCCTTCTAAGGGTTAATAATGAATTTTGTCATTTTGCTGTTTCCATTAAAAATAGACCACATAATATAATGAATTTTGTCATATTTCATCTTTTATCTAGCACTTGGGCTAAGAATAGTGTTTTGGAGTGTTCGGACACATATAGTGAAATTTTATGGCGATAATTTTTGTGGAACATTTTGACCATGCCCCCCCCCCCCCCCGTCATTTTTGAGCAATTTTTTTGCGAGTTTTCAAAAAAAAGTAAAAATTATGGTTATACGTGACAGTTAGAGGGTTAATTTGTTCCACAAAAATGTTTATCTGAATCTTTTCTATAAAACTTCCGGACATAGTTTGTACCTCAGAAGTAAGGAATACACAATTTTGCATGCTGATATGTTGCAGGAAAGTTCCGAGGGGCGGAAACTTTGACCCGATCTGGCATAACGCCGATACACGTATATTTTTTTAGACCTTTCTACCAGAATCCTTTGACAGAACCCCATCATTTTGATAAAAATCTAATTTTGTCTCACAGTGTTATTGCAATTTAAGACGAGTGGTTCACTAGACCTCCGCATCTGATTCCAGTACTGAGGCTGCCAACCACCTCTAGGCAGGAATACCTGTATTAGGAACGTGTGTTTTATCTACTTACCAGTCTAGATCCCCAGTATTTAGCAGGAGCACCTCTAGCAGAGTATGGCTCTTCTCCACGCACTACGGTGTTGCCAGGAACATTTCCTGACCCTGTACACTACCAACTTTGTAAAAGAAAGAATGCTAATGGAGGAATTTAAAAACAAATTCGGTACAAAAAACTAAATCTTATTAAATTTTCAAATCCGCTTTCGCGGTTCCTTTAATTTGTCCTTTGAAGTCACATGAACTTTTATGCGTTTTATGACCGTCACAAGTTTTAAAGGTCATTTAAATTGAGTCAATGTCGCTTATTTCGCTGTAGCCTACCAACCCTTTTACTGTCATGTGTATGCCTTAGTAAGTTCGAGCAACAAACATTTCTATACTATTTTCTCTATTCTCATTTGTCTTCAAATTTATCCTCGGTTATAACTTTTAAGCGTTTATTATGTCTTGTATTGGAATGTTTTTACCCCATCTGCTGAGCAAACCCCATTTTTATGTTGTATTTAATTAAGATGTTACTCGTACTGCTTGACAGAGTCATCAAAAGTCGGCGTAGTGTAAAGACATACTATTTATTGCTAATTGACAACGAAACCACAAAAACAATTACAACTCCAATAGAAAATCAATTAAATTGAAATTAATTAAGTTCAATTTTGCCTTCGTTGTTTTGGCCCATCTTCATTTTATCCCGCTGTTGAGGACGAATAACAATAAAATGTTACTTAAATCAAATTACAGAGCACCCTCCCCCGCAGTCGATCCAGCACTACCCAGGCCTTGCAGAATTAATAATTTGATTTGCTTTTACACTCGGTTCTTCGTTGTATGTGCATATCTCCTTATAATCGGAGGCATGAAATATGTCATTAAGTTGGCTCGAAGCATTTGACGCAAATGTCTGCAAAAGCTTTTATGTTTCGCAGAAACAAAAATCCATATTAAACAACGCATGAAATTTAGGCGAAATCAATTAGCCAATTGTCAAACTAACAAAAGGGAAACAAAATTCCTTGTTTTTTCTCATTTGTAAAGTGAAGAACGAAGTGAAAAAAGAACGACCAATATGTGCCCAGCTGTACTTTTCGGGCTCATGTTGGCTGGGTAAAAAGTAAAGATAGAAAAAATTGATTCACATTTCACCAGCAAAATTCACATATTAAGGGCGTAGTTAGTATTACTACAAAAAGGTACCATTAAATGTGAAACAGGGTTTTTAAAAATTTACTATGTTTATGTTAAACTAAACGTTGAAGACTTAGATTTCTCGAGAAATTAAAAAACACTTCCCTTTTTCATCCAAGAAATGCTGTGGTAGAGTTTCCTAGTTATATGTAAACGCGTGCGGTAGAACCTTGTTCTGCAGAGAAATACTGGAAAGCACAAAAACACCCAACCGATGTTGCTTTGTATCTTTGCTTGAATCTTTAAAATGAAACAACATAAATGTTTAAATAACAAATGTTTAAGTACACAATCCTTTTTCTAAATGTTTAATTACACGCTGAAAAATATCTGTCCCAGCAACATATTGCAGGAAACATGTACATGTTTGCAAGCCCTGTTTTCATGAATTGAAGATTGGGTGGTTTTTTGTTTCTTTGTTGTATGACTCGTATTTGTTTTTAGCGGTTTTCAACAAAAAATTCATATTTGGGTGTCAAAAACGTATATTATAACCAATTAAACATTGTGTCTCAAACATGTTATGTTGAATAGCCAACACAATGTGTTTGGGCACAAGTATAGTATATTTGCGACAAGTTACACTAACACATTATATTTACATCCAAACAATAACAAAAATACAGTTGTTTCAGCGTGTACACACAGGGGAAAGATTAGTTGGAAATTAATTCAGGCATTGGAAATTCCATGATAAAGTCTATATGTGACCTGCTCCACGAAAAGGGACCTCTGCGCCGGAAAAATTTTTTTTTACTTTTTGAGTGATTCTTATAGGAAAAAACACGCTCTTTCAAATGCCGCAAGTTTCTATGTCTTTTAGTTTTTTTACAAATCACCTGTAAAGATGAACATAATTAATGAAAAAATTGAAAAATATGATGTAAACAGATAATATATATAATATTTGAAATTTAAAAAAAGTTAAAAAAAAAAGTAAATATCAAAATTTTTTTTATTTTTCATAGAGGCAACACTGCATAGTGAACATCGTACAAAGTACCAGAGACTCGAAATACATCGCCAGATGATCAGGTTGAAGGAAGAGTTGCATAACCATGCGCAAAACACGAAAAAACGAAGCGCTTTTTTTAAACGCGTTTTTCTCAATAACTTCTTTTCGGCGCAGAGGTCCCTTTTCGTGGAGCAAGTCACATATTTTGATTAGAATTCATAATTATCACACATATGAACTATTTGTCGATGTTAAGGCTCATTTAGACTACTGACAGATTTTGACACTCTTCAAAAGTTTCTGACACAAAATTTTGAAGTAGTGTTTACACATGTCAAAATATTTTGTCAGAAAACCGTGTCAGTATTTTCTGACAGCATTTTTTGATGTTTCATCAGAATATTTTGAAAGCCGTTTACACTACTGACATATTCTGTTTGTGTTTACTGACCAAATTCTGACAATTGTTCTCAGCTGTTTTTCATTTGCTTAATCCACACATGATTGCAAGTTATTGTGTTTATAGAAATAAAAATAAAGTTAAAAGTTATTAGTAAAGGTAATGCATCCCGACATGGCTGCTATAATAGCTGCAACATTGCTTATTGAAGAGGAAAAGGAGGAAATTTCACAGCGGACAAAGAAATGTAGAAAGCAGAGAGGTGGTTGGGTGCGCCCACTTTTTCTTGAGAAAGATGGTTTCTTCTCTTGTTTTCGAGCAAAATTAGTGGCCAATGACGCAGAATTAGTTCTAAATTTTGTGAGAATGACTGAGGATGACTTTAAACTCTTCTTGAATCGTGTCACACCATTAATTGAAAAGAAAAACACATGCATGCGGGATCTCCGCAGAAGAGCGCTTGGTGATGACACTAAGATTTTTATCAACTGGTGACAGCTACGGATCTTTAATGTATCTTTTTAAAAGATCAAGATCATCAATACGTTACATCTTTTAGTACTTTATGATTTTGTAAAGGCAAATAACAAAACACGAATCAGCTGATTCATTTACAAAGAAGGAAGCCGAAAAACCCTCCTCGACGGCGCACAGTGTGACTTTTTACAGGTTTAGCGTGCCAAAAATGAAAAATAAAATCTTATCATATGGCAATCACTTTCACGTATTTATTAGACAACTACACAGCTGTTACGAATATGCAAGCAAAGCAAAAATAAAAACAACAACAACTTTGACAACCGTTATCAAACATGCATTCTTGCAGCATGTGTAATAACACGTGAAATATTCCCTTTATTTTTGTGAGTTTTAAACAGTGCCACATTTTTTCAGAATAAGATATTAAAGATTTGTCTTCAACCCTTGAAAACGTTGATATTTCGTAATATTACTGGTAAGTTTTTATTTTGTAAGCTCTATCTGTAACTTTGTTATTCACTAAAAACAAAGGCCATAAAATTGTGTAATAAAAAAAATTATATTTTATTTCATTGGAAAAAACATTAACGGGTTTAATGGTGTTAACAAGTAGATGTCCCAGTATCAGAGTCTGAAGTAAAAGTTTACCCATAGTTGCCTAATTTTTATTTTTCGAATTTTAAAGATGGCTATTCCGAGGATTGTGTTATTTGAGGAGTGGCTGAAAAGCAAGAAAGAGGACAGACAATGTACATTGCTTAACCTTATTTTGAGTAAAATTGGAAAGGATGTAGACTACACAAAGTTAAAACAGAAAGTGACAAATTTAAGTTGTGGAATAAATTCAAGATGGGTACAGTCACATCGAACGAAGGCCCGTTTTTTACAATATCACTCCAATTGGTTATCACAACTTCAGCACTTCTCAGATTGTGTTCTTGATGTTGTACCGTCAACTCTTCGCAAAAACAGTAGCAACAAAGGATGGCCAAAATTAGAGTTTTCTGAAAGTTCCTTGCGCTCAAAAAATCGAAAAGCTAAGGAGTTGAGGGATAACACCGACACTGAGCAGTTGGTGATGGCGGCAGAAATGGAGCTAAGATCGTCGGGAAAAAGAAATTCAGCGCAAATACTCCACGAATTGTCCATAACCTCTCAATCAAGGGGCACGACACTAAAAAAGTCTAAAATATTTAAAGAAACAGCAAAAAGTTTACTGCCAGATCATGCGCTAGCGGTGATAGTTTATGCAAAGCTATCAACACACCAATATAATTTGCTAAGGCAGCATTCACCCGAAATAATTCCAAGATTGTACCCTTCATACAACTGTGTTAAAAAATCAAAACTTCAGTGCTACCCAGAAAATGTAACAGTAACGGAAACATATGCAGAAATTGAATTGCAATCACTGATTGATCACAGCAGAAGAAGATTGTGTGCCGCGCAGGAGGAAGTACTGCTTTCTATTCCCGATGTCAAGGAACTCAATTTTCTTATTAAATGGGGATGTGATGGCGCTGAACAAAGCAATTATAAACAAACATTTTCTGAAGAAAATCAATCAGATTCTACTATTTTTTTTATTTCAAAGGTACTCCTTCAATTATACGCAAATGTAAATGGACAAAAGATTATAACTTGGAACAATCCTGCCCAATCTTCGACCAGATACTGTCGACCCATAAAATTTATGTTTGCAAAAAAAAACACGAGACCTTATCGTGAATGAAGTTAAAAGAATCCAAGACCAAATTTCCATGCTACAGCCAACACAAAAAATTATGGATAAGCAGAACTTTGCAGTAAAGAGTAAACTTGTCCTGTGCATGATTGACGGCAAAGTTTGCAATGCTCTATCGTCGTATACATCATCTCAAGTGTGCTATATATGTATGTGGCGCTTCACCAAAATCTATGAACAGTGTAAGTGCTTTAGCAAAATACGATGTTGATGAACGCATGCTTACTTTTGGTATTTCCCCTTTGCATTCGTGGATACGATGTATGGAGTGCATGCTGCACATCACCTATCGAATAAATATTAAAATCTGGTCTGTAAGGGGAGAACAAAATAAAGAGGAAGTTAAAACGAGAAGGAAGCACATCCAAAACAGATTTTAGGCTGAAGTTAAGTTGGCCTGTTAATTGATATGCCAAAACAAAAAACGCAATACGAACGATGGCAATACAGCCAGAAGATTTTTTGAAGATCCAGAGAAAACTTCAAGCATTACTGGCATAAATGCAGACTTGTTAAAAAAGTTCCATACCATTCTTTCTTGCATAAGCTGTGGATATTCAATAAACATAAATGCCTTTGAAACTTTTATCGCAGAGACCAGAGAACTTTATTTGGCAGAATATCCGTGGTATTTCATGCCCGTAACTGTGCACAAAATTCTTTTCCATGGAAAGGATATAATCGAATCTTGTATTCTTCCTATTGGCCAGCTTTCTGAAGAAGCTCAAGAGTCCAGGAATAAAGATACAAGAAATTATCGTGAGTGTTTCACAAGAAAAACTTCAAGAGTTGCAACAAACACTGATTTATTGAACCGATTGCTTATATCGTCAGATCCTTACGTATGCAGCCTACGCAAAATGGCATTGACAAAGAAGAGAGCATTAAGTCCGGAAGTTGTTGCGTTATTGGCCGAACCAGAAGGCATTGACTCAGAATGATTTTTTGTACATTAATAACTAAACCATAATAAATATAACTAACAAATATATATTCAATTAAACTAACTCTAAGCGGTTATGTTGCAATGGTGGATGTATGGGATATGCAGTTAAAGAGGGCGGACCACGCCCATTTCTGTTTCTCAATATCATATCTGCCTATAGACTATATGTGTAAAATTTTATTGCTATAGCATCTTTCGTATGGAAGTTATGAATTTTGGCATCCTAAAATTGAAGAAAGTCACACTGTGCGGCGGCGAATTAAGCGCTGAGCCGATTTAACAGTTGTGAAATTTGGTACAAACTTGGTTAATTTTCATGAATGAGTATGAAAAATATTGCCACGTTAAATGCAAACGGACGTAACTACCCTTTTTTCTTTTTATATGAGAATCATTTGCATGTAAGTTATTATCGGCGGCTGAATTCGGCGGCGGCGTGGCTTATTGGAAAAAGTATCGGCGGCGGCGGCGTACCGGCCTCGGCTCCTATCTCTGTTCATGTACTGACATATTTTGACAACATGTTGTCAAAATACTGACAGTCGTCAGAATTCTGTCAGAAAATTTTGATGACTTTTACACGACGTCAGTATTTTTGTCAAAAATTTTGACAAGAACGTGTCAGAAAATGCTGTGTTACTAAATTCTGACATTTACACGTTACTGACACATTTTTAATACAAATACTGACAATCTGCCAGTAGCGTAAATGAGCCTTTATTGATAAATTAAAGACAGGTCTTACTAAATAGAAGTTGTTACTACGGAAATTAAGTTGTATTAACCAATTTGAGTATTTCAAAAACCTCATTTACCTAAAATGGAAGATACAACTAATAAAAAGTACAATATTAGAATTCGTGTTCAAATATTACTCACTATTATCATTATTTAGTTGCTGTTACAAAACCACTTGTTATAAAGTTACGTATTCGATTTTTGACAAACTTCTATGCTCTTTGTATTGCTTTATGTTGAAAATGTTGGCCCACTGTAGTCAAATGAAGAATTCTGCAAGAACGTGCAGTTTGGTAGTGCTTTACACATCCTTTCAGAATATGCCAACCACATATTTCAGAAGACCAAATTCAAAATGCATTATATTATGTGGACTATTTTTAATTGAAACAGCAAAATTACAAAATTCATTATTAACCCTTAGACGGCAGTTAGTTTTTGCTTATTATTTAGCACTTGGAATAAGATTTGTGTTTTGGCGTGTTCGGACACACATAGTAAAATTTTATGGCGATAATTTTTGTACAACATTTTGACCACGCCCCCCGTCAATTTGGATCAGTTTTTTGCGAGTTTTCAAAAAAAAGGTAAAAATTATGGTTATACGTGACAGTTAGAGGGTTAATTTGTTCCACAAAGTTTATCTGAATCGTTTCTATAAAACTTGTGAACATATTTTGTACCTCCGAGGGAAGGAACACACAATTTTGCGTGCCGATATGTTGCAGGAAAGTTCCGCCGGGGCGGAAACTTTGACCTCCATAAAAAAAATTTTGATCAGATCTGGCAAAACGCCGATACGCGTATATATATTTTTAGACCTTTCTACCAGAATCCGTTGACTGAACATCATCATTTTTCTTGGTGTCGCACTGTGTAATTAGTCCTCCCCATTATGAGCACACTGTCTCTACACGAAAATAATTTCGATTGTCCTGCGACTTACGTATTTATTGTCCGGTGGATATCAATGTAGAATAAGTGATAACGGTATATTGAGAAGCTTTTTCATGGCTAAGTATCCGATAGTGTCGCCATCACTAAGCGAGGTGGCCGTCGTCGTAGGAAATGTAAGGTGGTCAGAGCAGGAATCGAACCCGCGTTCTCATGCACAAGAGCCGCGCACACTAGCCATTGAGCAACCAACGGCCATCACTACCCTTATAACCAGCATTTAATAGCGTAGTTATCTATGGGATTACATAATCGTAATTGAAAGTAAATCAGAACTAAACTTTACATTTTGTTTTTCAGTGGCGAGTTAATAGACGTGTTTTGGTTACAAGCAAGCGATTATTGCTTGCTAAGTTGCAAAGAAAGCGGTTATTTAGCGATAAGTGATTTTATTCGAAAATATGAAAAAGGGCTGAAAACGGTAAAAAAATGTCAAAAAGAATTTTTCTTAAAGTTAGCGAAAATGATTCGCGTCGCTAAGTTTTCCCTAAGTGCTTCATACACAACAAGCAATTATATAAGCAAGCGGTGTAACCAAAACACGTTTAATGTAAGCCGTCATATTGCTAACGATTATGGCGACGCTTGTATTCTTATTGGAAATAACATCCGTTTTGGGCTAAATATCAGAACGCCAACAGAAACATCCAAAATAGAATTATGTAAAATGAGAGATAAATGCATAAAATCAAAGTTATTTAAAAAAAATGTATAAAAAAACTGCATAATCGCATCAACTTGACAATCTAGGCTCAAAGGATGTGTACAAAAACTCAGAACAGAAATATGTATTTTTCACAATCTTTCATTTCTCATGTTGGCAGTCAGTAATGTTATTGTCAAAATCATATGATTCTGACTACAATTGAGCGAACTAACATTGGGTGGTTAATTCATTGTTAACCATTGACTGAAAAACACAATGCGATATTTAACCACAATTTAACTAAGAAACGAAGATCACCACTGACTGAAAAACTGGTCAGTAATAATAACTCGAAAGAGTGTGCTGCGAAAATTGCGAAATTATCAAACAATTGTTTTTGTACGAAATATATTTGGCATAACAACCCTGCAATTGATTTTTCCTATTAAATTTTCGCAGAGTTCACTATCAACCAAATGAAATGCGAGTGCAATTCTCGGTTTAAATACACGTTTATACAAGTACTTTTTATGGGCAGGAATATTTACTAAAAACTGAATACTGAACTTTAGAGTGAACACGTGTCACAGAAGGTTTTTCGGAATTCTCATATCATGTAATATCGAAGCCGTGTTGTAGGAAGTATACTTGTATTCCTTATAGTATCTTTCCCGGAATAGTGACTGCAATCGATCCACTGATGGTGGAATACCTTTCCTTACCTAGTTATTGTTTTCTTGGATAAATATTTGACGTTTCAATTTTTATGAAGTTGCGTAGCTAATATTCCTATATCTAATTATCAATAACACTGTGTGTAATTTTTTAAGTCATGGAAATATAACCATATATGGACACCACTACGTGATAAATGATCAAAAAAAAAAGACTCGTTTTGCCCAAAGTCATACACTTTTCTTTTTATGGGCCCCCAAAGATTTGGGACGTCGGTGTCATTTTTCCAAAAAGGTGTTACTTTTGTCAGGCTCATATCTTGCAAACCGTTCGGAATTTTGACTTACTCTCTGAGGGAAAGTTGTAGCTCTTGTCATAGAGAATACAAATTGTCAACCTATACTTCGATATATAGCTGCTTTTTCAAGTTCAAAATCGCATAAAACTTTAAAAAATTAGATTTTTTAGCTTTTTTCCCCTGTTCAGGTCCATATTTAGCAAACCTATGGAGGGAAGTCTGGAAGCAACGTGCCTGTGGACACCATAAGTTCTGAATCAGAGTCAAATTCGGAAGATTCGGACGACGATTTTGATCCACAACTTAAGAGAGTGCGATTTGGAAGTCCAGGGCCATCAACATTATCAACATAATACGAATATTTTTTTTTATTATTTTTGTAACAGATTCCATAAGTGTTAAGAATCACTCCTAGGAAATTCATATATTCTTGAGAACTTAGTTATATTTTTGTTGTTGATTGTTTCCTTGAATTTTGAACGGTTTGCTACCTATGGACCTAAACAGGGGAAAAAAGGATTTTGACTTTGATGATTTTATATTTTCACAATTTTTGTTCTTTATGACAAGTGCTACAACTTTCCCTCAGAGAGTAAATCAAAATTCCGAACGCTTTGCAAGATATGAACCCGACAACATGATCACTTTTTTGCAAAAATGATACCGAGGCCCCAAATTTTTGGGGCCCCATAAAAAAGTGCATGACTGGGCAAAACTGGAAGACACCGGTCTTTTTTTGGTCTTTTATCACGTAGTGGTGTCCGTACATGGTTATATTTTTTCGTGTTGCACTGTGTGATCATTAAAGTGGTGGCGAACACCAATTCAAAGATATCAAACATTGGAAAAATATTATCAAACATTGAAAAAATATATAAAAAATTTACCATTTGAAAAAATTTACTTACACACATACATAGACCTACGTACAGGAAAAACTAAGGCAAAAAATCTGTTCGAATTCAAAAATACGACACAATTTCTTTTTAATCTCTCAAGTAGTTGACTCATCAAGCGAACGCAAAATGTCGACAATGAAATAAATATAAATGGCATCAATTACTACATCACGTCAGTCATTTATTTGTGTACTTGAAAATGAAACGAAATCTTGATTCAATGGGCTTTTAATCAAATTGAGTAGATATAGGATGGAAAAAAGTGTGAATGTTAATTAGCGTGGTACTCAAGTGGATTTACTCATGCAATTGAAATAAAACATTAAGGATCTTATCACATACAATGAATCACACCACTTTCACACCATTTTCCAATTGATAATCACAAAAATCGTAGAAGTGGTGGCCTGAGTTGAGAAATGAACTCTGCCTGTTGTTTCACTGTATCACATATAATGCTGAAAAATTGTGTGTAAATGTATGACAAATTCAAGTGTTTATAAAAATAAATAAATAATAAAAATTATAAAAATAAATACATAATGAAATAAATACAATTTAATACTATGTATAAGTAAAGGGTTTTTCAATAAGAGCGCTACAAAAGTTGTTTTTAAATAAAACCGGTTTTAGATACCAATGAAATTCTTTATGCCTGTGAAAGTACGTTCGATGCCATTATGCATGGAACTCTTTTGCATGGCCACTACGGGCACGCTTGCAGAAGTCCAGACTCTGAACCCAATTTTCGACGGTGTTCAAGCATAAATCGGCCGATACTGCTGCAATTTCACGTTCGATATTCGTACATCAATCGTCGCTGGCTTGTTGGCATAGACTTGACGTAGCCCGCCGGCCCATATACCGCACCAAACCGTAATTTGTTCGGGATGCAATGATGACTCATGGATTACGTGTGAATTGCTGTCTGACCAATAACGCATATTTTGCTTATTGACGAAACCATTCAGCTAGAAATGAGCCTCATCGCTGAAGATGATTTCCGATGAAAATCCGAATTATTTTCAAGTTGACCAATTCACGAACATACGACGCTTATGGTGGTCAATGGGCTTCAGTTCTTGGCTCAATTTGATCTTGTAAGGATGTAGGAAAAGATCTTTTCGCAAAATTCGCCACAACGACGTCACAGAGATGCCCAAGGCTTGAGAACAACATGTGAGAGACACATTTGGGCTTTCTTGAACGGAAGCCTCAGCGGCAGCAATATTCTCGACACTACGGGCACTTCTTTGTCTCACCGGCACGGGAACATTTTGTACTGTGCCTGTGGATTCAAATTTTTCCACTAGACGCTCAATTGTTGATTTGGTAGGACGATTAGGACGACCATAAATTTGACGTAACGCTCTTAAAGTTGAGGCCACTGACTCCAAATTTCGGTAGTAAATTTTAATAATTTCGACTCGTTGTTGGCTCGTATATCTTTCCATGATGAAATGGCAAACCTTACTGAAGAGAAATGTCGAAAGAGCGGGAAAAAATGTGGCGTCGTTTGCTGTCCCTATCGATTTACTTTTGTAGCGTCTCTGTTGAAAAACCCGTATACAGTTTGCAAATAAAGGATTTTCCAATAACGACGTGACAATTTTTTTTGAAATAAAACGCAAACCATTTGATATACATATTTACAAAACCTTACGATCGACTTGAAATACAATCAAAACATTTATGAATAGAACTCGACTTCGTTCATATGGCCACCGCGGGCACGTCAGCAGCGGTCGATTCGTTGCACCCAATTTTCGATGACTGGGTTACACATTTCGGCCGTAGCGGCCGCTTTTTCGCGTTCAATGTTGGCTCTGAGTTCTTCCAACGTCGTCAGCTTGTTGGCATAGACCAATGATTTGACGTAGCTCCAAAGAAAAAAGTATAAAATAAAAAAAAAATAAATGGTTTCCCATTACATCCCATGAAGGGACAGGGGAGAACTTCTCACAATCACTGAGCTGTGCGCTTTCCAGTTTTCACTCACTGATTGGGACCTACAGTTTTACACCGATTCCGAACGATTCCGAATTTTGAGAAGCTTTTTCATGGCTATATACTCGATAGTGTCGCCGTCACTATGCGAGGTGACCGCCGCCGAAAGAAATTTTAAGGTGGTCAGAGCAGGGTTCGAACCCACGATCTCATATACAAGAGCCGCGCACACTAACCATTGCCCCACCGACGGCCAAAAAGTATAGAGGCGTTAAATCGCACGAACGAAGCGGCCAATTGACTGGGTCATTTCTTTAGATAACACGCTCACCAAGCTTACTGTTCAATAAATCGATTGTAACGTCTGCTTTGTGGCACCGTCTTCTTGAAACCACATGTCGTCCAAGTCCATGTTTTGCAATTCGGGCAAAAAAATAATCGGTAAGCATCGCGCGATAACGATCGCCATTCACAGTAACGTGACGTGGCCCAAACACGCCGCCGGCATGCAAACCGCACCAAACAGTTATTTTTTGTGGATGAAGTGGTGACTCATGAAGCACGTGTGGATTTTCAGCAAACAAAAAACGCATGTTTGTTTTCGTTCCTTTCAATCCAAGTGCAACCTTTCTCGCATAATAGTGGATAGTAAGAAAATAGTGGACGTAAACTCTTATCTATTGCTACTTTTATACGGGAATTTATATTTTCACATCATAGCATCATATCAAACTGTTACTTGGTACTTCCATGTTCTTAATTGACATACCACGATATGATATCACAATATAACCGTATAAAAGTAGTAAATTACTCCATGATTATGAAGAACGTCAATGTATAGGTTGTGCAACACTCAAACAGACGATAAAACGCAAGTGATATTTAGGTATCAGCACGGCGTAAAGAATCATGTCGTCATGGACAGTGGATACAATATCTTCCCACAGCATGACATTTCTATAAAGCCTGTTACTAAGTTGATTCGAGCGAACCAATTGTTTTCGTAAAGTTTTTTCGATTCGACAAATTGAATGATAATTGACCAATTTAATATTCTGATGGCCATTTCTTTGTGTAAAGTTTTGTAAAATTTGACTTTAAATGTTGCTCTCAGTAAGGGCTCTCAGAGGGTACAGCAGAACGACTGAATTGCAGAATTATTTGCCTCAGCGGAACCTAACTTAAAGTGAATGCTCAATATTTTCATGAAAATGTGTTTTCAATATTATTTTCTGTTGTAGTTTGTCAAAATTAATGAAATATTTGTAATGACTCCTTTTATTATTACAGGATTGTTTGCCGGAAAATATTGTCCACATTAATTTTTCTTTAAAATTCACACGCAATCTTGAATAACAACCTTTCAGTCCAAAGATGAACTATTGCTGTTCCCACCGAATTGCTTTTTGCCACAACCGAATTGAGGCTGCCACGACAAAATTTAGTCCCCGCAACTGAAATGCGGTTGAAGCAATCTCCAATAGGATGTGACAACTTCAAATTCGGATGCAGTGACGTCTAACGTGGTTGTGGCAAATCCCAAATTCGGTTATTTTTTCTGCAAATATGCAGATTTAAATTAATTTTTGTTTTTTTAAACTGTTTCTTCATTTCTTCAACTCATTTCTTCATTTCTTCTACTAGTGAAATTGCACACAGAGAAGAGATTCGTTGTCACAACTGTATGTACAGCCAACTAAAATTTGGGTGTTCCTTGGACTATTAAATTTTTCAGTTTTGATTACCAATAATTGTATTCAGTATCACAAAATGTTATGCATATCAATTGATTTGTAATTCAGTTTTAGTTGCAAGAACTGAAATATTTAGTTGAAGCCACAGCAACAAGAAATAAATGTGATCTGTCAATCAAGTTTTAGTTCTAGCTATCAAATTATCCTGTAGTGGTGAATATTCTATTAGTTGGATGAATGAAGATTTTAAAAACTAATTCCGTTGTTCCAAGAAATATATTGGTATGTTCAACTAATTACTTGAATTTAATGGCTGTCACAACCATTTGGTGATGCTTTATTAACCCATTATGAATTTTATAGGAAAAAAGTGAAAAAAAACAATTTTTTATTAAAATTGTGTATTTTAAATATAAACAAAATTATTATTATTTATAAGCAGGGTTCGTATTTCGCGCCAATTTTTGATCGAAAATGTGACAAAATTTCTATATCTGAATAACGAAGTATTCAATCGAAAAAATAAAAAAATTTGTACGGGTTTCTCACAAAGTGTTCCCATTCGCATGAAATTTTTTTTTTTTTTTCAAAAAATCACCAAAATAAGAAAATCGTTAAAATAAAGAAATAGCTATAACTCGGAAACGGTGCGTCCAATCACAAAAATAATAAATTTTTTACCTCCAAAACATGATGAATGTCTTTACCGCGGTGGCATTAATTTTTTTTATAAACAAATCGCAAAAACTAAATTTTTTCATATAAAAAATCGTTAACCGCCATTGAGCGTTTTCACACTAGCCGACAACGACATCAATAGGAGCGTAAATTCATACAATTATATGGGTATGCTTTCACACTTACCGACACGACTGTTTTTATGGCGTTGCCGGCGACGACATGTCGGCGAGAAGCAAACACTCCACTCATGTCGTCGACAACAGTTTTATATTTTTATGAACAGTGAATGATATTTCTTCGATCGACAAACAACAACAGCATGTCCGGATCGTGCCGTGTCGTGTAATGTGTAAGCACTTTGCCAAAATCGTGCCGGTGTCGGTGCCGTGCTGGTGTCGGTGTCGGTTAATGTGAAAACGCCCATTATGTGTATATTTCAAAAACGGAGCGTTCAAACGAAATATAACTATTTTTTCGGCTTTCTAAGAGTTTTTCATAAAGTGGTCCAATTCGTATGGACTTTTTTTTTTCTAAAAATCGCCAAAATACGTAAATCGCTAAAATAAAGAAATAGCTTTAACTCGGAAACGGTGCGTCCAACCGCAAAAGCAATAAATTAGGCTTTAACCAGTGGATGTCTCTCATAGGGCATCACTTAAACTAACATTTAACATTTTTCAAATAAAAAATCGCTAAAACTCACGTATGTATGTATGTCCGTGTTAGAGCCATTTTTTATTTCAGCGTTTTTCTTATTTTGATGATTCTTTGAACAAACTATCTTCCATACGGTGGACCACTTTCTGAAAAATCCTTAGAAACTAGTAAAAAATAGTTTTGTTTTCAATTGGATGCTCCGTTTCCAAGATATTTTAGCGATTTTTGATGCCACAAATTTTAGTTTTAGCGATTTTTAAAAAATAAAAAAAAAATTTGCTAATTTTGCGATTGGACGCATCGTTTGCGAGATATAGCCATTTTTTTTTATTTTAGCGATTTTCTCATTTTGGCGATTTTTTGCAAAAAAAAAAAAATTATTTCATGCGAATTGGAACAAATTGTGAGAAACCCTTAGGAACCCGTAGAAAATTGTTATTTATTCGATTGGACGCTTCGTTATCCAGATACAGACAATTTTTCTAAATTTTTCATATTTTCAACCAAAAATGGGGATGGATTAATTACCCTGGGTATCATATGCATGTTTAAGTTAATTTGTGTCATCCAGAATAATAGTTGCGTCATATTCAACGACTGTGTTGCGTCATATTCAACGATTGTGTTTAAAAGTCTCACTTCACCTCAATTTATGATAATATATATTCTTCGCTGGCTGATATCTACAGGGTGATTCAGGAAGTTCCGGACAGATTTCTCCAGCGTATTCCTTGGCTCATTTCATGAAGAAAAGTCCACTAGGACCATGTCCGAAAATGCAAGGGTGCGAAATGGCAGCGGGTTCAAAATTTTCGGATTGACGGTCGGAGGGTAGTAGGGTAAAGTTGCTAACTTCTGAGCCAGTGATAGGATTTTTGTAGAAAATAGTCAAATCGCCGAGATACAGAGCTTTCGGCAAAAAATGGAAAAAAAAATTCACATAACCTCAATTTGCTCAGCCAGATGGCAGGTAACTTATGTTTTCTGTTGGAAGATAGCCATACCTCTTACCTTTTTAAAATTACCTAAACGAAGCCCAGAGATCTTACCGTTCCAAACTTATGATAATTTTCCTGAAATGAAAAAATTTTTGTTTTTGTTTTTGGAAGTGAAATAACAGCAAACATTTGTTTTTGTAAATTAACACGTTTAAAATTATATTTTCCAGTCCATTTTCCAGTCCATTCATCGGTGCTTAAAAAAGTACGTAGTATTTATAGGTATTCATTGATAGAATTTTGTCATTCAAAATTCCGACCACTGGCGCAGAAGTTAGCAACTTTACCCTAGTACCCTCCGACCGCCAATCCGAAAATTTTGAACCCGCTGCTATTTCGCACCCTTGCATTTTCGGACATGGTCCTAGTGGGCTTTTCTTCATGAAATGAGCCAAGGAATACGCTGGAGAAATTTGTTCGGAACTTCCTGAATCACCCTGTATATACTTTATTGTTTTTTCACATCTTTGTTTATCACTTTCTGTTTAAAATATTAGTTTTTCGGTAAAGTCCTCGTGTAACATTCCAATATACGTAGTTTTTCTTTAACAACAAAGCCTCTTGTGAAAAATTGAATACATAACTTTGTAACGAGTGTTTTTGTAACAGAAACTAAATTATGAGTTCAGTGGCTAATATTTGAATACGAATTCTAATATTGTACTTTTAATTGGTTGTATTTCAGATGAATGAGGGGTTTTAGAAATACTCAAATTGGTTAATACAACTTCAGTTCGGTAGTAGCAACTTGTATTTCGTAAGACCGATTTTTAATTTATCAATAACATCGACAAATAATTCCGGTGTTTGACAATTATGAATTCTGATCAAAATATAGATTTTATCATGGAATTTCTAATGTCTGAATTGATTTCCAACAAATCTTCTCGCTGTGTGTGAGAACAATAAAAATTAAGTAATATTTGCTATTTCATTAGGAAACTCTTTAATCCTACGAATATCTTGAAGTTTTTCACTGCCAATTTTCATTGAAATGCTGCAAATTTCGGCTTTGATGATTTGATTTTGTTACTGATGCTGTTCCAAAAGATTTGACCAAAAGCTAAACAAATACTTAGGCTTAGGATAGGTGAATACTAACATACAATAACAAATTATATCTACTTACAAATGCAGCAGCCACACTCAAGGCCAGACACATAAACTTGGATGGAATTTGTATATATGTATGTATGTTAATCTTAATTAAGTAACCACAATATCCTTATTCGCACTCCTCTGGTGTCTTCTTCCGTTGTTATGTTGTATGTATGCGTGTACTGGCTAATATTCCCTCTGGTATAGTTAAAGATCCTTTTGTACTTCTTCATACCTGTACATTACACAAACACATGCCTCAACAAACCCACTCATGCATACATACATATATTTTGGTTTATTCTATTGGGAAAACAACAATTAAGCATACATATGTGTTTGTTTTCAATATTTATTTGTGGCAGCCTTTGGAGTTCTACCGGATATCGCAAACCCTGCATCCGATTGTAGCTGATGGTTAAAAATTTGATGCATGAACCGAATTCGATTAATTTATTACCACAATAAAGATAATAGCGGAAAGGTAGTAGTTATCAAACGGTGAGGCGGAAAACTTCTGCTCTGTCAGTCCAAACTGAATACGAGATGAGGTCTTCTTTGAATTTTAATGTTATCTTTAAGGAAATTTCGGAGTTTGGGGGTGCCAGAACAAAATACATAGCTACACTCATAGTTTTCATCTTTAAGTTCAAAACTTTTTCAAAATTTAGTTTAACAAAACCGACTCAATTATAATCAATTTGTAGTTAATTTTAGGACTTTGAACGAAATGTGAAGAAATTTTGCTTGGTGGGAATCAGAGTAAGGAGAGTCATTCATTTTCGATTCGCTGGAAAATTTTAAATAGGCAAGGAAGGATATTTTTTAATTCTTCGAAGATTTAAATCTTTTCAACTCTCGAGTTTTACACTCCGGTTCACTTATTTATAGGCACTATAAATTCCATATTCAGCAGCCTGTATCTTTTGCAATTTGCAACCGATAGCAGAATTTTAAAATGGAAATGGATGCGAGACATCTTGAGATATAAAAAAATCATGACAAGAGTGGTTTCTTAACTAAAGA
Source organism: Phaonia tiefii (assembly GCA_963931995.1). Classification (NCBI taxonomy): domain Eukaryota; kingdom Metazoa; phylum Arthropoda; class Insecta; order Diptera; family Muscidae; genus Phaonia; species Phaonia tiefii. Next base: position 177,176,369 of record OZ008367.1, on the reverse strand, counting down.
ACTTATTTTGAGCAATTTATAAAAAAATTACAAAAATGTGCTTTTTTTTTTTTTGTGGTTCACTTGAATAAAGGCACTTTAACTAATTTTAATGAAAAGCTGCTTTTCGTGTTTTTTTTAGTTTATTTTATTTTATTTAAGAAATATCAGTAATGGGTACAACCTCTTTTGTTTTTAATAACTTCAAATATACGGGTTTTCATTGAGAGATAAAGAGAATTTATATAATCCAACGAAATTTGACTCCAAGCATCCTTAATGGCGTGAATTAGTGACTGCTTGTCATCAAATTGTCTACCTTCTTCATAGACCTTACGAGATAACCAACCCCAGACATTTTCGATAATGTTTAGATCTGGCGAATAGGGTGGCCAGTCAAGAATGTTAACAGTTTGGCTTGCAATTAACTCCTTTTCTACTCTGGCGTTGTGTATAGGGGCATTATCCTGTTGCAATATCCAAGATATGGGACCAAATAGTTCACTGAACTTCGGAAAAACCGATTCCAATAACGAGTTATAGCTTGCACCAGTCATTTTTGCACTTTGAAATTAAAGATCGATGGTGCCATAGTACGTAATAACACCCCACAATATTACGCCGCCCTCTCCACTGTGATGTAGGTTCAAAAAACGCTTTTCTTTGCACAGATCAATAGTTGTAGCCATCAGGCCCATCCAAATTAAACTTCTTCTCATCCGTAAATACAACGGTTCTCCAGTCATTTACGTGACCTCTTGGCTGCACATCCCATACCATGTAATCTCTTCCGAATTAGAGCCGCTTTTCCTTACGAGGAGCATTAAGTTGCGGCTTTTTTTGTAATTTCAGATCTTTAATATACTCACAGCTCTTAATGACTCTGCGCACTGATGACTTGCTCGCTTCCACTCCAGCTTGAGCTTTTATTTTTGACAACGATTATGCAGAATTAGAAGCAATTCTGATGATTTTTCTTTTCTCATACGTAGATAAAGGCAATGAAACCCTTCCTTTAACATTTTTTCCATACCCTCGGCGTCCTTGATGTAATTGTCGACAACTGTTGGGCTCCGTCCAATTTTTTTTAGCTACGGCGCGGTTAAAATATCCTTCAGAACGGTAAACATCGATTTTAGTTTCTTCCGACACATTTAAAATTGTTTGTTTTGCCATTTTGACTCGTAAAATGATTAAGATATAATAAATTGTTATAATCAAACGCTCCCTACAAAAAATCATCGCTAACTTTAAAAATAATAAAAAAATAATAAAGTGCCTTAATTCAAACGAACCAAAAAGAAACAACACATGTTTGGACTTTTTTTTTATAAATTCCTCAAAACAAGTTCCTTCGTTACGAAACCTCTATTGTAATGATTTTTTTCATATCTCAAGATGTCTAGCTTCCACATCCATTTTAAAATTCTGCAATCGGTTACAAATTGCAAAAGATACAGGCTGTTGAATATGGAATTTTTAGTGCTTTTAAATAAGTAAACCGGAGTGTTATAGCGTAGACTAACGACAGCGTTAATTTTCATTAGCAGTCTTAATTGAAATTAACTTGTGAATTATCCCCGTCCCAATGTGTATTAGTTTTGGGGTAAATGCATGAAATCAGAGTGCATTTATACTGCATTTAGGTATTTCAATATTGCAACACCGTCGACAATCAATCAGCTCAAGATGTATCAATACATAGAGGTGATAGCCGGAACACAGTGGAAGTGGAACTTTCTTGTGTTTGTTGTTTGCTTATGTACTGATGCATGTATTTGATACATCTTGAATCAGCTGTTGTCAAATTGTTTGCTATCGTCAATTGAAAATGGATTCAAAGTCAGCAAAGGTGACTTATTTTAATTGTTTTTTGCAAAAAAATGAGAAATATTTAAAATCAAAACGCATTTTTTCCATTTTAAGATTTCCAAGGGAAAGAAGTATATCACCAACAGAATAGCTGCTAATCGTATTTTCCGCCTTCTATCCATTTGATTTCGATGTAAAAGTCCAAAAAATTACTTGACAAACAAACGGTTGTTTACAAACAAACAGCTGTTTACTAAATGCAAAAACTCTCGTCTGTCAGGGCAAAATGTTAATTCACATTAGTGAGCTTTTAATGCAAATTAACGCTGTCGTCTGTCTACGCTATAAGCTCGGGAGCCGAATTTTTATTTTCAAAGATTTTAAAATATTGCACGCTCCCGATTTAATTCAAAAAAGAATGATTCGAGAGTTCGCATTTCCGAATATTTCGTAATTATTAAATGTACACGCTGTAAAATTGGTATTTGTTGTTGTTGTTTGGATGCAAATATAACGTCGTTATAACTTGTCGCAAATATATAAGACTTGTGCTTAAACACATCCTGTTTGCTATTCAATATAACATGTTTGAGACACAATGATTAATAGGCTATAATTTATGTTTTTGAGACCCAAATGTGGATTTTTTTTTTTGAAATCCGTTAAAAACAAAACGAGGTAGATAACAAAGAGACAACAATGCAGCAGATATTCAGTACATGCAAAAAATGCTTGTAAACATTTACATGTTCCCTGGGGCCATTAGTTTTCAGCGTGTTTAGGAAAGATGTTCGAATTGTAAAATTTAAAGATACGGGGAAAATTGCTCGAAAGGATGGGAAAGTGTTAAACAGAGGTCAAGTGGGATATGTCTCTAAAATGCAAGAAAAGTCGTATTATCCAGTGAAAAAAAAATTAAACTTTTTCGTAATAAAGTTCTGACAACGGATTCTAGCAGAGGGAGTAAAAAAATTTACACGTGTATCGGTGTTTTGAAAGTTTACGTCTGAATTTTTTTAATAAGGGGTGAAATTAGGAACCCATGATATCCTTACATTTTAGGTATAGGATGTGTTCAGCAATTTTATATAAACATTTACGAGAATGGAAATACTTTAGTAATATATGAGGCTTTATGTTCTTTTTGTGGGAAACGGTAAACAACTCCTCCAAAACTGGGGTGTAACGGGTTAAAATATACCACAAAAATATTCCCCATAAAATTCTACTATAAGTTTCTTAACGTACTAAAGCTCAAATCTTAACTTCAATGGCAAAAATAATTCAAAACTGAAAATACATTTAAGAGTTAATTTCGTACTTATACCGAGTTGGCTATAAAATATCCCACAGAACTGCATTTTAAGGGGTTGGTGTGTATTGAAAAAATATTCAACGTAAAATTCCACTATACAAAAGAAAGCTGTAGATTAATATCTCTAAATTAAAAATAAGAGCAAATATTGTTATTGGAACGAAGTTCCGTATCGCACATTGCGGGATGGGGGCTAAATAAAAAAAATTCAACAACTGTTTTAACCAACTTTATTACAACCCAGTATTATCAATTATATAGGGTACTTTTGCATTGGTTTGTGTTTTGACTAACATATGGTGGAAAATTTCTTGTTTAATGGGAAGTTTCCAGGCCCTGTAACCAATATTTAGTATATATTGCAGTTTTGAACCCAATAACAAGTAAATTTCGAAAAGCCAAACTGAAAGAAGTTTAAAAAAATAACATTTTCTTAACTAAAGTTAAATTTTCTAAAAAAAAAAATACAAAGCACCTTTGCTTAAAAAAAGTAAATTTTTTTACAAAAAGTACCTTTTCTTAAAAAAAATATTTTTTTTAAATAAGTACATTTTTAATAAATAATCTATATAAATACAAGAAAAGCAAACCTGACCTCAAGCTCGAAGAATATAAATTATTTATTGATAAAGAAAAGGTCGAACAACAGAATTCAAATAAGTACCTTTTCTTAAAAATGTAAATTTTCTTACAACAAATTGCCGTTTCTTAAAAAACTACCTTCTCTTTAAAGAGTACATTTTTGTGAAACAAAAAACTTTTCTTGAGATAAGTTCCAAGTCTTATAAATGTACATATTTTTGAAAAAGAACCAATTCTAAGAAAAACTTCCCATTTCTTAAAAAAAACAATGTCTTCAAAAAAATACCTTCCCTAAAAAAAATACCTTTCTTACAAAAATCCCTTTTCATTAAAGTACCTTTTTCTTAAAATTGAAATAATAATATTTCTCTTCTTGAGAGCCTTTCTGAAAATAAGTACATTTTCTTAAAAAACTTACCTTTTCCTAAAAAGAGTACCACTTCCTTAAAAAGTACGTGTTCTAAAAAAAAAGTATTACTTTGTGAAAAAATCCATACTCTTATAGCTTTTTCTTACAAAAAGAACTTTATCTTAAAAATAGTAAATTTTCTTAAAAAAACAACTTCGCTTTTAATAAAAGAAGTACCTTTCTTTATAAGGGAACTTTCCTGACAAAAGCACCTAAAAATATACTTTTTGTTTACTAAAATACACTCTTTAAAAAAAAAAGTTTCTTAAAAAAGGTTATCATTTTACAAAAAGTATCTTTTCTTAAAGATCCATTCAAATTATCGTATTTTTCTACCGGGTAACTGGGTGTCCCCTGACACCTCAGGTAATTTGTGTTCACACTGACTTACGTTGTGGTCACACAAATACAATGACGCTGAAAATTGTGGACGGCCAATTGAGGTCAATACACCCGAAAATGTTGAAAAAATCCACGATATGCTGTTGGCCGATCGAAGAGTAAAAGTGCGTGATATCGTTGACGCCATAGGCATTTCATATGGGAGTGTGGTTTCGATTTTGAATGATCAGTTGGGTGTAAGAAAGCTGTCTGCTGTCAATTTGCTCTCAATTGACCATAAACGTAATCGTGTGACAACTTGAAACGATTGTTTGGAGTTGTTGGAATTAGGCTACGAATTGGTTGGTACCTCATCTGCCATATTCTCCGAATTTAGCCCCCAGTGAGTAGATCCTATTTCCAAACCTAAAGAAATGGCTCGGTGGAGAGAGATTTAGCTCCAATGTTGAAATTTTTGATCAAACAAATGCCTATTTTATGGACCTCGAAAAATCATATTTTTTTTGGAAGGGATACAAAAATTGGAGAAACGTTGGACTAAGTGGATTGAGCTAAGGGGAGATTTTGCTGAAAAATAATTTTTTTTTGCAAAAAAAATTGTGTTTCATTTAAAAAGTCACGGACTTATTGATCCGCACTCGTATATAAAGGAAGTTAATAATAATATACAAGTATACCTGCAATTTAAAAAAAGGCCCAAGGCAAGGCACACGTGACTGCTGCAACTACTTATATTTGCCTAAGTAACGGGTTTTTCAATAAGAGCGCTACAAAAGTTTTTTTAAATAAAACAAAACCGGTTTTAGATACCAATGAAATTCTTTATTCTTGTGAAAGTACGTTCGATGCCATTATGTATGGAACTCGATTTCTTTTGCATGGCCACCACGGGCACGCTTGCAGAAGTCCAGACGTTGAACCCAATTTTCGACGGTTTTCAAGCATAAATCGGCCGATACTGCTGCAATTTTACGTTCGAAATTCGTACGAAGTTCATCAATCGTCGCTGGCTTGTTGGCATAGACCATAGACTTGACGTAGCCACACAGGAAATAATCTAATGGCGTCAAATCGCACGACCGAGGCGGCCAATCGACTGGGCTATTTCGTGAGATAACACGTTCACAAAACTTGGTTTCCAATAAATTGATTGTGGCATTCGCTGTGTGGCTTGTGGCGCCGTCCTGTTGGAACCACATGTCCTCCAAGTCCATATTATCCAATTGGCGCCAAAAATATTCGGTTATCATTGAACGGTAGCGATTCGCATTCAGAGTAATGTGCCGGTCTTGATCATCACGGAAGAAGTACGACCCAATGACGCCGCCGGCCCCTAAACCGCACCAAACCGTAATTTTTTCGGGATGCAATGATGACTCATGGATTATGTGTGGATTGCTGTCTGACCAATAACGCATATTTTGCTTATTGACGAAACCATTCAGCCAGAAATGAGCCTCATCGCTGAAGATGATTTTCCGGTGAAAATCCGAATCATTTTCAAGTTGTTGCTCAGCCCAATTCACGAGCATATGACGCTTATGGTGGTCAAACGGCTTCACTTCATGCGTCAATTTGATCTTGTAAGGATGTAGGCCAAGATGTTTTCGCAAAATTCGCCACAACGACGTCACAGAGATGCCCAACGCTTGAGAACGACGTGTGAGAGACACATTTGGGCTTTCTTGAACTGAAGCCTCAGCGGCAGCAATATTCTCGACACTACGGCCACTTCTTTGTCTCACCGGCACGGGAACATTTTGTACTGTGCCTGTGGATTCAAATTTTTCCACTAGACGCTCAATTGTTGATCTGGTAGGACGATTATGACGACCATAAATTGGACGTAGCGCTCTTAAAGTTGAGGCCACTGACTCCAAATTTCGGTAGTAAATTTTAATAATTTCGACTCGTTGTTGGCTTGTATATCTTTGCTTGGCTTGTATATCCTTACAGAAGATAAATTTCAAAAGAGCGGGAAATAATATGGCGTTGTTGGCTATCCCTGTCGATTTACTTTTGTAGCGTCTCTGTTGAAAAACCTTTTATACGAACCTGGATGGAATTATAGTGTTCTTAAATTCATCATGTTTCGGCATCATTATTGATGAGAGTTTACCAAGTACATATGTGGTTTTTTTGCCCACTTTGTGTAATCATATAGAATGTACTTACATATAATCAGGACTTAATACACATACACAGTGCTTCATATCCTTTACATTGATATGTATGTAAGAATGAGATGAGAGTATCACCGGATGTATGTATCTCTTTACAAGATGTTTAGTTTATTTGTGGCCAGGTTTATTGGCTCTATTAAGAATATAAATTCTGTGATTTCTTGTAATTCGAAAGCGAATTGTTAAGATGAACTTTAATTAATGGGCTGGAAAAGTTTTGCTCAGGCTATTGATTTGAACTTTGGCATGTAAATGATGTGTTTTCTAGCATAAATTAAGAAAGTAAGAGGTTTATCGGTGGCTACTAGAATATGATTTTAGCATTTCTATATAAGTCTACAAATGTAATTGAATTTTCTACATAATTGAAGAATTTTGTTTAGAAATTCATTAGAAAGTTCGTATTATCATTTAATTAGGCATTGCAAGTTTTAGTTCTTAATTACGTAGGTAACACGGAGTTCTATGTATGTGGAAGCCGAATGAAAAAGGCCATTTATACGATGCATTTCTTACGTGCATTTAACTGCGTGCAGTTCTGGTTTGTAGGCAAACGGGGGTAGAACAAAATGCAGGATTTTCGTTTTTGAAGCATTTTTTTTACATTTCTCTTTACTATGGTTTGTATTCTTGTTCATTTGTTTTATTTGTATTCTTTTTATCCAAAGTGTTGAGGTGTTTTTAAAATACTTGTGAAAAGGAAAATAGAAAATTTTAATTATCTTTCATTTTTATTTTTGGAGCAATTTTTTTTCATTTGAATTTGAATTTTTAAGACCGATTTTGTTAGTTTTTTGGTTAATGTATGAGAAATTCATACTACAAGGTCACGAAAATTTTTCTAATTGATAAATCGTTGGTTTTTGTTGGAAATAATAGACAATTCAGTTCAACACACACTCACTGGCATGACTAGTTTCGAACTCCGTGACAAGTTCATCATCAGTTGCCTAACTACTGTGCCTGAATTGATACCATCGGCTGATCATCCATCGTATATATACAAACTCAATTCTGCAATTTACATTTGCGAATTAGTATCAATCGAAGATCCCTAAGTATCAACATACACTGAAAGGCCTATTTTTTCTCTTGAATTAAATCTCTATATCTCGAAAATAACAAATTTTATCACAAAGTGTTCCCATTCGCATGAAATAATTTTTTTTCAACAAATCGCCAAAATAAAAAAGTGGCTCTATCTCGGAAACGATGCGTCCAATAGCAAAAATAATAAATTTGTTACTTCCGTGGGCGGAACACATACATATGCGTACATATGTGTACACACATATGGCTGCCGTTCTAAAGACCCCAATTTATCGATTCCAAGACGTTGTCAACAATTGGGACTGTCTCAAACCACAATTTGGCGGATTTTGAGAAAGGATTTTGGCTTGCATCCATTTAAAATTGTTATCACTCAAGAACTGAAGTCATTGGACTACCGTAATTGTTATGAATTTGCTGATTTTGGCTTGGAACAACTGGAAAACGATAACAATTTTTTTAAGAAAACTGTCGATTCTGGTGCGAAGAAAATCCACAATTTATTCATGGACAACCATTAGAATCACCTAAATTGAAAGTTTGGTGGGGTCTTTGGTCTGGTGGAGTCATCGGTCCGTCCTTCTTACGAAATAATGCTGGTAACACCAACTTGTTTGGAACCAACTAACCAACTTGTGTGGAAGAAGCTGATCTTGACAGCATCTGGTTCCAACAATACGGGGTTACGTGCCACACAGCACGTGAAACAACCAAATAATTGCGAGAAAAGTTTGGAGATTCGATTATTTCAAGAAATGGAGACAGTAAATGGGCTCCAAGAAGTTGTGATTTTACACCATTAGACTGTTTCTTGTGGAGTTATTTGAAGTTATTCGTGTTTAGCAATAAACCAGACTCTCTTCAAGCATTACAAGTCAATATTGAACGTGCTATTCATGATATACGACTTGAGTTAGTGGAAAATGTCGTAGGAAAGTGGATTCATTGAAATCGTTTTTGCAATAGAAGACGTGGAGGTCATTTGAAAGACGTTTTATTCAGAACTTCACATTCAATAAAAAACATTTGAATTTCCTTAACAATTAGTTTGTTTTTTTTAAAGAAATCATATCACTCAAATTACAGCACATAAAGGGTGCGAATCGAATAAAATAAATTCTTAAACTTGAGTTTCTAAAAAAATGGGGGTTTTTAAATTGCACTAGTCAACAGTCAAAATGTACTCCGGATGCCATAATTTTTTCTGTGTAGATAACCTTGACATGAGCTCGAAAAACGCAATAAAATTTTTTTTTTTCGTTTGGTTTTTTTTTGTTTTTTTTTTTAAATTTAAAAAATTTTTTTTTTGGTTAATTTGTTTTTGTATGAAAAATTGTTTCAGCAACTAACAAATCTCGTCAAAATATATACTAAATGGATGGTAGTAGACCCCAAAACATAAATAATGTGCGTCTTCATTCATCGGCTAGCTACAGCGATCATAATCGGTTGTTGAATCAGGAATTTTACAAAATTTTACCGAAAATTTACAACTGAAAGCTCCTTAAAGCATTTTAAAAAAATATTAATTCACAGAGTGCATTTTTTTTTGTATTTTATACGCAATTTGGCAGGTTTTAGAAATCAAACCAGCTACTTTTTATGAAAATCCATCAATTAATAATGAAGTTGTGCATTTTTTCGCTAAAGCCCTCAGAATCTACTTTTTAGTTCGTGCATTGCATTTTAACTTTGAAATTAACTCACTAGTCAACCAAATGAGAAAATGATGAAAAAGGTTGTGTCAACATCTAATGAGGTTGTGTCAACCTCGAATGAGGTTGTGTCAACCTCGAATGAGGTTGTGTCAACCTCCAATGAGGTTGCGTCAACCTCCAATGAGGTTGCGTCAACCTCCAATGAGGTTGTGTCAACCTCCAATGAGGTTGTGTCAACCTCTAATGAGGTTGTGTCAACCTCCAATTAGGTTGTGTCAACCTCTAATGAGGTTGTGTCAACCTCTAATGAGGTTGTGTCAACCTCTAATGAGGTTGTGTCAACCTCTAATGAGGTTGTGTCAACCTCCAATGAGGTTGTGTTAACCTCCAATGAGGTTGTGTTAACCTCTAATGAGGTTGTGTCAACCTCTAATGAGGTTGTGTCAACCTCCAATGAGGTTGTGTTAACCTCTAATGAGGTTGTGTCAACCGCTAATTCGGTTGAGACAACCTCAGAATTCGGTTACGGCTAATTCGGCTGTCACAACCGAATTTTTCTGTGAGTGTAGGTATTTAAGGATGAACATTGCCAAATATCACTTACTTTCGCAAGTAACTTCAAAATGAGCAAACGTTCGCGAGGATTTGAATGCAATACCAATCCAAGTAATTTTTGTTGCATGTGCGGAGAATACGTTTCTGAAAAAAACAAGCGTTGTTTTTCACCTAAATTGAGAGATTCATTTGAAGAGAGCTTCAATATACAGGTCTCAAAGATAGATGAGCGGTGGACACCAAGTGCTCTATGTCCAAGGTGCTACGTACAGCTAGCTGACTCAAAGTAAGTGTAGATTACGAAATTCAAGAACATATATAACTTATTATTGAAATTATTTCAGACGACAGCCGAGAATCGTCATGCCAATGGTTTGGAGAGAACCGCTTTGCCATGTAACAGATTGCTACTTCTGTCTTAGCAAAAAAACCGGCGTGGGAAAAAATATACGATGGACTTACGCTGCTGTTTCAACAGTGACTTTTCCAGTGCCATTTTCCGAAGAACCAGTGGTCCCGCAACCGTCCGTTTCAAGATGGCCATCTAATAATGAGGCGATAGATCCAACATCAGATCCGGAGACAGTAGAAACCACATCAGAATGCGAGTCAACATATACATTGCATGGAGATCAACGCTTATGTTGGCAAGCAGAACTGAACGATTGGGTTAGAGAACTGAAACTCTCCAAGGAAGATGCAGAGTTGCATGCACCGCGCATGAAACAGTTCGGTTTCTTGGCTCCTGGTGTGGTGACAACAATCTACAGGAAGCGTCACGAAAAAAAGACAACAAAAAAAGGCAACATCTGTTTTTGTAAGGACATTCGCGGATTATTTGGTGAACTCGGGTACTCTTACGATCCAGGAGAGTGGCGTCTTTTCATCGACAGCAACAAGCAGAGCCTTAAAGCAATTTTACTGTACAACGGCAACAAAAAACCCTCGATTCCAATTGCTCATGCCGTTGACACCAAGGAAACATACGAAGTCACGGACAATCTACTAAAGTGCCTAAACTATAAGAGGCACGATTGGAAAGTTTGTGCCGACCTTAAGGTTATCGGTATCCTTTGTGGATTAGAAGGTGGATTCACAAAGTACTGTTGTTTTCTCTGCCTTTGGGACAGCCGCGATCGTCAACATCATTACACCAGGAGGAGTTGGACAGAACGAGTTAACTTCATCCCCGGCAGCGACAACGTGAAATATACACCACTCATAAAACAGGAAAATGTTTTTCTCCCACCTCTTCACATAAAGCTCGGACTCATAAAAAACTTCGTGAAAGCTCTCAACAGAGATGGTGAAGCGTTCGCCTATTTAAAAACCATTTTTCCTCACCTTTCATCGGCAAAGATTAAGGAAGGCGTTTTCGACGGCCCGCAAATTAAAAAGTTGTTGCAAGACCAACAGTTTGAGCACATTTTATCACCAAATGAAGCTGCAGCTTGGAACTCATTTCGGCAAATTGTTTCCGGATTTCTTGGAAACAACAAAAGCTCAAATTACAGAGAGATCGTCGAACAACTACTCCAAAATTATAAAAAATTGGAGCAAATATGTCGCTTAAGATACATTTTCTACACTCGCACTTGGACTTCTTTCCGGACAACCTGGGCGATGTGAGTGACGAGCATGGCGAGCGTTTTCATCAGCAAATGAAAGAAATAGAGAACCGATACCAAGGATTTTGGAACGAAGCTATGATGGGGGACTATATCTGGTTCCTGATAAGAGGAACAGACCCACAACAATATAAAAGAAAGACAAAAGCACATAATTATTTTTAATTTTAATTTTTTTTGTAATAAAAAAGAAAAAACCTTACCATAGACAAAGTTTTTGTTGCATTTTTCAAGCTCATCTGAAGGTTATCTACACAGAAAAAAACACTTCATTAGAAGTACATGACATTTTTGCATTTGGTTGACTAGTGAGATAATTTCAAAGGTAAAATGCAATGTTCGAACTAAAAAGTAGATTCTGAGGGCTTTAGCGAAAAAATTCACAACTTCATTATTAATTGATGGATTTTCTTAAAAAGTAGCTTGTTTAATTTCTAAAACCTGCCACATTGCGTATAAAATACAAAAAAAAAATGCACTCTGTGAATTAATATTTTTTTTAAATGCTTTAAGGGGCTTTCACTTGTAAATTTTCGGTAAAATTTTGTAAAATTCCTGATTCAACAACCGATTATGACCGCTGTAGCTAGCCGATGAATGAAGACGCACATTATTTATGTTTTGGGGTCTACTACCATCCATTTAGTATATATTTTGACGAGATTTGTTAGTTGCTGAAACAATTTTTCATACAAAAACAAATTAACCAAAAAAAATTTTTAAAATTAAAAAAAAAAAAACGAAAAAAAAAATTTTATTGCGTTTTTCGAGCTCATGTCAAGGTTATCTACACAGAAAAAATTATCCCATCCGGAGTACATGAAATTTTTTTCATTTTGTTGAATAGTGTTGTTGGTCCAAACTGAACACCTTGTTTTGTTCTGGCTCCAACAACTGCTAGCCACAGAACTATAGAAGCGTCATTTGCTCTTGTTTATGGTTTCCAAAATACATAAATTGCCACTTCATATTTGTCATCTATAATGAGCTTTTGCATAATCTATCCTCATTTTCTAAATAAAATATATTAATAGTTTTTGGGGGAAAAAATTTGTCATAATCTCATAAATATTCGTATGCATGATATCTTCCATGGATTTTTCAATTACTTCCGCTTAAAATTCAAACCATTGCGCAGAACAAGAAGCATCCAGATCTAAATATGCACGAGAAACATACGGGTTCCAAATTATACCATAATAGCCAATCTGGCCATGGAAGAGGAAATGTCTTTGCAAAAAAAAAAAAACAACTAAAGACAAACCAGATTAAATGGCCCAACAGCATTTATGTATCCATATAAATCATTTTCATACATTACGAGTACAAATATTCAATTGCAGCTTTAGTTAAGAGTTTGTGGTGTGACTCTTTTGAGAATTGAAATAAATTTTGTTCCAAAAACGGGGACAGAAAGAGTTTGTAGAATATTGCCGTCACCTAAAATCATAAGCGATTTATTTGCCACTATATACAGTTGTATGCACAACCGTTGTATATACAACACTTGTACAATGTTGGGCAAATATTGGTCTTTGCTTTCAAAATACTCGTATAGTTAAAGCAATTGGCTTAAGGCCAACCGAGCTATGGTTTCAAAAAGATTGAAAAGAAAATACCACTCACTAAAGAGGATTACTGCAAATGGAAAAGGAAACACAAGCAACGTACGTACAGCAAATGCATGATGGTCTGTTTAGATGACCAGCAAAAGTTTCGGGGATGGTATTTAATGCTATTGGATTTAATATTTAACCGCAAATGCCAAAAAAAGAAACATCTTCAGAATCAGTGTTTATATGAAATTGTTTGCCCCAATCAGAGAACCAATTCAGTCAATACACACTAATTGTTAGATTGAGACTTTAAGTACACGCTGAAAAATCTGTCTTTTATCTGCAAATCTGAATGCAAATATAATGTGTGTTTGGAGTTTGTAGCAAGTAGAGTATACTTGTATGCTAACACAACATATTTGCTATTCAATATTACATGTTGGAGACACAATGATTAATTTGTTATAATAAATGTGTTTGTGACCCAAGTATAGCTGTGTTTGGGATACAAATACAGCTGTGTTTGTTCCACTATTTACTGTCTATTGAGAGTTAGAGAATAAATGGGGTAAATGGAGATATAATTCACAGTCAAAGTTGTACGATGATAATTCACAGTCGAGTTAATCAATATTGCCTCTTGGAGACACAATGATTTAAACGTTATAACATATGTGTTTATGATGCAAACACAGCTGTTTTTGGCTTATGTTTTCTCGAGAGAGCAAGAGAATAAAAGAGAGACAAAGAGTGATTATTCACAGTTGTACTTGTAAGTGTGTAACTGTATTTTTCTATTATTCTTTGAGTCAGTCATTCATAAATATTCCTGAATGAGTATTTCAATTGGTGATAAAGGGAGTGTTTCCTATTTTTGCTGATGTACTATTGCGATTTAGCTTATCGCGTTCTGTTGTCAATGGTTCATCGGATAGAGGATATCAACTGTGCATGAACGGCGCTTAGCAGAAAATATTTGTGATCAGTAAAAAATAATAAATTAGCGTTCGGACAGTTAAATGGTGTGTGATGTTCCTTTGGTTTTTGTATATGACTTTCGTATATAAGTCTCCTACCATGGCGATAAACGATTTCGAGGAAAGAAACTGAAAAGAGCAATAACGTGAAGCCTTTTTTTGTCCGCCCGAGCCTTTACTTCGAAAGGCGGAGTGGCGTTCCATTTGTAAAATTAAAAAAAAAAAAAAAAACACACTGTATTCAAACAGCGCTTGGTTTGCATGAACAAGCTTTGTATACACATAAATATATTGTTTCTGTACCAACGCATAGTAATAATCGTGGTTTAAAATGTTGTAGCGTTTGGTGCAGTTGAACCTTCTGAAAAAACTTGAGAGACAAAAATGGAATTGGAAGCAAATAGCAGCGTTAGTAAATATAACAAGGGACATTTTAAATTTTTTAGTTTTTTTGTATTAATTGGTTATAAATATAGATTTAAATTGGTTAAATTATTTGTAATAAATAATATAATATATATGTGTATTGAAATCAAAAAATAATTTGTTTCTATTATGTTTGGGAGGAAATACGCACATGTTTCTACCTAACTATGTGGAGGTTTGGGAGGAAACACGCGAATGCTTTCACGAAAGTATATGAACGTTTGGGACGAAGAACGCATATGTGTCCACGTAAAAGCATACTTGTTTGCCTGTAAACATCCCATTTTTGACTTTCAATCGTATGAATGTTTGGAGTGTGTTCTAAACATATCCATGTTCATGTATAATATGTCTGGAAGAATTTGTTTGATAGACCGCATGTTTAAGCTTGTATTTATCAACACCACATGTTCAATATATAGCACAAATGTGAAGTTTATACGAAATTTGGTAAAAATTCTAAATTTGTGAAATTTGTGTTTCTTCTTAATCGTTATATCTGTGATTTGTATGAGAGGACTTTGTTTTGCGAACATTGTCTTAACTACAACAAACACCTTAACCTAACTATAAACTACTGGGAACCCTTTAACGAACACCTTCTCTTACCACATCTGAAATATTCAAGAATGTCGGCATATATCTACCTGCCTAGTACTAAATGCTGGAGATTGAAGTCCGTCCTCTATTAGAGTAATTTACAGCCATTTTGCCCTTAAGTATTTTTTAGGACAACCAACTTGTCCACCGTTTTGTACGGGAAAGATTTTGAATGGTAATACGGGCCAACATATATGGCTAGAAGGCGTACAAATTGAAATTGTCAATGAAATGAAATGTCTACCTATATATGTAAAAAGATTTCGAAAAAGATTGCGTTTCTGAGAAGAATCCGAAGTAAAATCTCAACAATAAAATCTCAAAAATTGGGATTATCGCAGCGACTTGCAATATTTTTGACAGCTTTTTTAAAGCAAAGAAAACTCACACATGCTAATGTTAACTCTACGGCGTACCGCAAACGACAAGCTGAATTTCAGATGCTCTACACTCTAAATGATGACAATTCGTTCGCTTACTGCAACGATATAAAAGCTTTGGTGGTAAAAATGGGAATGAACTACATCGCTAGTGAGTGGAGATTATTTATTGATGGTTCTGTTTCAAGCTTGAAAGCAGTGTTGTTGCATGTGTCGAACCGAAAACCTTCCATTCCGCTAGCAATGGGCATCAACATGAAAGAAAGCTATGAAACATTGAAAGATATAATGGAAAAAATCAAATATTACGAAAATGAATATCCCTATATATTACGAAAATAATCAACATTTTGCAAGGGATCAGCGAAGCCGCCCTTCCCAAAATTCTTTTGTTTTCTTTGTAATTGGGATTCACGCTCACCTCTGAATCAATTCCAATGTAACTCGTGGAGGCCAAGAGGAAGTGTGGATGAACAAATACAACAACATAGACTAAAGAATGCACCTTTAATTGACAATACTCAAGACATCTTGCTGCCACCGCTCCACATAAAATTGGGAATTGTTTATAAATTCATCGAAGTGGCCGTTGTAAATTGTCCAAACGCATTCGACTATTTGAAAAGCGTTTTCCCAAAGCGTAGCGATGACAAAATTACAAAAGGTATTGTAGTAAATTTAAAACGAATTTTTGTTCACCTAATTGTACTATTTACACTATGTTAATGTTTTCTTTTCTGTCTTTATTTTTTGTTTTCATTTAACAGGCGTACTTAATGGCCCTGACATTAGAAAGCTATTCAAGAGCAACTTTGATTCATCGCTTGATGAAAGTCATTCAATGGCATGGATTTACCTTCACCGTGTATGCACCAGAGTCTTGGGAGGGGATCGAGACGCGGAACCGGAAGCAAGAGAATGGGTGAAACAAATGCTGCATTATTTTGAGATAATCGGCGCATCGATGACATTAAAGCTGCATTTTCTTCATTTTCATTTTGACGATTTTATCAAACAACTCCCCACCGAATCCGATGAGCAAGGAGAACGGTTTCACCAAACCACAATGCCCATGGAAAAACGGTACAAAGGCAAAAACCTCGACGCATTGCTTGCAGAGGTATGTTGGTGGAGTCACAAGATCACCCTGTATGATGTTAATGAAGTATTTGAAGAAGAAAGAGCTGATGATGGAGGGCAGTCTGGAAGCAACGTGCCTGTGGACACCATAATTGCTGAATCAGAGTCAGATTCGGACGATTTGGATCCACAACTTAAGAGAGCGCGATTTGCAAGTCCAGGGCCATCAACATTATAAACATAATACGAATACTTTTTTTTAATATTTTTGTAATAGATAGCATAGTATCTCAATGTTGAAGTAAATAAAAAACAAATGAAATTAAAAAACGGTGTTAAGAATAATTCCCAGGAAGTTTATATGTTCTAGAAATTTGTTTATTGAGATCTTAGGTAAATTTTTGTAGTTGATTGTTTCCTTGAATTTTGAACGGTTTGCTACCTATGGACCTGAACACGGGAAAAAAGGTAAAAAAAAATCGAATTTTTTTAAGTTTTTTGCGATTTTGATCTGGAAGGTGAAGTTTTTTTGATTTTATATGTTCGCAATTTTTGTTCTTTATGACAAGAGCTACAACTTTGCCTCAGAGAGGCAACTTTGCCTCAGAAAATAATTTGTTTAACTTTAAACGAAAAACAATAACATTAAACTAATGTATTAATTTAAAAAATCCATGATTGTAATATTTCAAATGTCTCTAAATAGCCTAAGGGCTAAATACATAAAATAAAAAATACAAGGAGTCATAATAGAACTATGACTGAGGAGTCTGGTCAAAATTGGTCGACTCGGACTCCAGCAATTTGTAAATCCTCCTCTCGTTTGTAAATCCACCTCTCGTTTCCAACTGCACTTGTCTGGGAGTTTGAATGATAAGTTGAGGCTTGCCTCTACGGAGAAGACACCCGAGCCGGTTCCACATCCCATTTTGGATCCGTCCGTAAATACTTTGGTGTCAAACCCTGTCAGTGGTTCCCCTTTATCCCACTCTATTCTTCTGGGAAACCTGACATCGAATAGGTTATCGAACGTCAATGAGAGGGTTCCTTAATCGGTGGTTATATTGAGTTCTTTTGGAATTCTCTGTAGTATTCTCGCATGCCCATGTGCGGTGCTCTTCAAGATTCCAAGAGCATTTAAAGGGTCCGCCATCTAACGTTGTTTTTTCAACTAGTGCTTATTTCGTGAATGGTAACACTTAGCTCATGCCTGATTTGACAGATAATTAATTTTATCCTTCCGCTGAACGAATATGGTTGTTTATACGCTTGAACAACGCTGGGAAATATTGCGACATTACTTTGAAAATCATGGTAATTTTGCAGAATGTGTGACTTACAGAAGATGCCGACTTTGCCAAAAAAAAATCATCTTTTCAGATGAAGCTCATTTTGATCTTAGCGGGTATGTAAGTAAACAAGAAAAATTGTCGCATTTGGGGCACAGAAAACCCGCACGCATACATTGAAAAGCCGATGCACCCAAAACGAGTCTCTGTTTGGTGCGGATTTTGGTCCAGAGGCATAATTGGGCCATTTTTCTTCGAAAATGAGCAAGGAGTGGTGGTTACAGTCAATGGGGATCGTTATCGGGCCATGTTGAACGAATTTTTGTTCACAAAAATTGAAGAGGAGGATATTTTCCAGGTTGTGTTATTCGAACAACTAACTTAATTTTTTTATGTCGTTTTGTTCCCCACTTTCAAGTTCAAATTTTGTTATTTTGATTGTGTCTTTTTGTTTACTGTTATTATTGGTGTTCGTTTGTGTTGAATTTCAGAGCAACGGACAACAAAACAAAAACAAAATCCTTGTTGATGTTGCCTACCACACCTATTGTTAGCACCTGTTCTAAATACATCTTGCGAGGTATATTTTATTTGGGATCAAACGTTGTAATTATTGCATTCAGCTCCATCTAGAAAATATCCCCTTGAACAAGAAATTTCCCAAGGCATGTGCGATATCTAGTTAATTCCTTTGTCTATGGCCGAAGCTACACTCGATGTTTTGCGCCCTGTTTTTGAAGATCGCATTATCAACCGAAGAGCTGATGTCGTTTGGCCACCTCGGAGCTGCGATTTGACATCGTTGGACTATTATTTGTGGGGTGCCCTCAAAGATAAGTGTTACGCCGACAAGCCAGAGACAATTGACGCTTTAAAGGACAATATTCGTGAAGCCATTGGTGAAATACAGCTGCAAACAGTCGATAATGTGCTTAAAAATTGGACCGATCGTGTAGGCTACTGCATGGCCAGCCGAGGCAGCCATTTGAATGAAATTATTTTCCATTATTAACCGGAAGGATTGTACTTTCAAATAAAAAAAGAAATTCGAGAAAATATTCAGTATTTTTTTTATAGCATTTTCAAAAAAAAAGTTATTTGGCGGACCCGTTAGTTTCAATATCGCACAAATGAAAGTCTTGGAAATGTCTCTTATAATGATGAAATCTTTTGAAGAAGGTACATTTTGCTCCTCGTGGATAATTCTGTAGTTATTGAATAAAACGGGTTCAATGTAAATCATAATTCGTCTAATATTTTGACAGATACTTGTACACGTTTGGTTCCTTTGGAACCGAGCCTTTGTTTTTATGGAAACGTTTTACGGTTCTTTTCAAATAATTTGTCAGTTCTTTTGGAATTGTCTTTCGGTCTATTTTTACCATTTTCAGTGCTTTTGGTTCTTAAAGAACCGTTTCGTTTCATTTAGAACCGTTTCCAGTTAATTTGTACCGGTCTTTCGATTCCGTTTTCGACTATTTAGAACCGGCTTCGGTCCTTTGGAACCACTGTTCGGCTCTGTGGAACCGGTTTCTCGGGTCTGTGCATCACTAACCACAATGTTAATTTTATTCGTTTTTTTTCATAATTTATTTATTTTATTAATTATTCTTGACTAATTATTCAAGCTTAAGGCCAGTTCTGATTTAATTAAACTTTTTGTTTTTCTCTTTTTTCTCTGGATTTTTCGAATTCCTTTGCAAATCTTCTTCAGGAAAGTTTTTAATATTCATAATAACAGACAAACATCAATACAAACTAAAATGAAAATTTTTGACAAATTGTGAAAAGTAATACTATTTATACATAGATATTATAATACAGTAATGTTCACATAAAGTAGAAATATTAAAGAACAAAATTTTAAAATATTTTAAGACAATTACATTTTTTTATTAACCTATTTGTTTTTATTAATTAAGATTCTAAAATTTTTAGTGAAGTTGTACGTATCTACTTTCTTATTAAATTGCGAAAACTGATAAAAACTTCCGAAAATTAGCGAAAAATTACAAAATTTTAAACAAGCTACAAAATTACCTAATAATCACTAAAACCAAAGGAAATGGCAAAAACTCTGTTAAAAAACGTCAAATTCGCGAAAATCCGCAAAACCTTTCCAGCCCGAGTATGACAACGATCGCCAACATTACTTAAAAATCGCCAAAGCTGTAAAGAGTAAGAAAGCTCACAAAATCGCTAACAATGCAAACATTCCAAAATTTCAAGATATTGCAAACTTGATAATAAACTCTAAAAATTTCCTAAATTGTTAAAAATAAAACCGCGAGACAGCAAAAGTTCGCGATCTTTGTTTTAATTTCCCCTAATATTAACATTTTTGTTTTTATTTAATAAAAAAAAAAAAAATGGTGTCCCTTAACATCCCATGAAGGGATTGGGGAGAGCTTCTCACAATCAGTGAGATGTGCGCTTTTTATTTTTATTTAATAAACATCTATAATTTTGAGCTAAGTTATCTGTGTCTACTTTAAAATTTATTCTTTTTTCAAATGGAACATTATTAATCTGTAACATTCTAACATATATCTACGTTTTTTATAATTCTCTGTGTTTAAAATAGATGTATTTTCGAAATCTGGATAGTGATTGAAATCTCTACAGTGAGAAGATAACGCTGTTTTCGCCGACGAATTATAATTCCTATACTTTTGGTCATGTCTGTGTCCTGCTATTCTCGTTTTTAATTAAGTCCCTGTTGTTCCTACATATACTTTCTCACATTGTTCAATATCATTACCCCCACATGGTATTTTATATACTAAATTTGACATATCTGATTTTTTTATTCTATCTTTAGTTTTTGTAAATAATCTTCCAACATTATTATTTATCTTATGTGCCATTTTATATTCCCTTTTGTTATATATGTTTGAGTTTTCTATCCTTTCTGAAAACCCAGGTACATAAGTTAATGATTTATAAACTTTTGGTTCTAAAATTTCATCTCCATTGCGTGATTTTCTAATATCGTATTGTCTTATCAATTTGCAAATGAGTTTATTAGGAAAACTATTATCTACTAATATATTTGTAATTATTTCTTTATTTTTCTTATGGAATCTGTTATCACTTATTTTTAATACTCTATCTATTAGATTTTTGGGCTGTGTTAATAATAATTCTCTTTGGGTGTTTTGAAAAATAATTTATAATTCTACCTGAGGAAGTTGGTTTTTGATACCAATCTATTAATAATTCATTTCCCTTTCTTGTGTCCAAATATGAAATTAAAGACTTCTCTTCTTTTTCAATAGTAAATTTGATGCTTTGATCAAATAAGTTTAAAGTTGTCAATAAAATGTCATTCTCATTCTCTTTCACTGTACAAAATAAGTCATCTACATATTTTATTATTATTTTAGGTTTTACTGTCAATTTTTCAAAACATGTATCTAATAATTTTTCCATTACGATATCTGCTATTGTTGGAGATGCTGGAGAAGCCATAGGAAGTCCTTTCAGCTGTGTATATATTCGTCCATCATATTGAAAATACCTATTATCCACAATGCAGATTAATTTTATAATTTGCATGAATAAATTTTTATTCTTATTCTTCTATAATTGTAATGGCCAAATAAACTGGAATACTAGGAAATAACGACACAACATCAAGTGATTTAAGTTTTCATTATTTTCAATCGAAAGACCCCTTAATTTATGTTATTTATTTGACCCCTTAATTTATCTTATTTAGAATATTCTGTTAATTGTTTAAGGAAATTTACAATGTAACAGGTGGCGCAAAAGTAAACTTCCGATGTTTTTTGGCTGTAATTTAAAAAAAAATGAAAAACTTTGATTCTTCTTGTGGATTATTTTTATTTGGTCTTTTAATTTTTTTTACATCAAGTCGAGAATATGATGTCATGTAAATGACCGCCGCCACAGTTGATTGTCATTTGAGCCCTTTTTATGGCATTTTCCATCACTTTGGCCAAAACTTCCGGCGATACGTCCTCACATTCTTGACGGATATTGGCTTTAAGAGCTGCAAGAGCCTGAGGCTTGTTGACATAAACCCGCGACTTCAAAAAGCCCCACAACAAGAAGTCTGGAGCGGTCAAATCAGGCGATCTTGCTGGCCAGTGCAAATCGCCAAAACGCAAGATTAGGCGCCCGGGAAATGCATCCAGCAGCATATCGGTTGTGGCACGTGCAGTGTGTGCCGTTGCACCGTCCTGTTCGAACCACATGTTTTCCAATCCCAATTCATCAAGTTGCGGCAAAAAGAACTCGTTGATCATTGCTCTGTAGCGCTCACGGCGCTTCCATGACATCGACGGCGGTTCCATGACATCCTCGGCTACAGCAGCAATATTCTCTGCAGAACGGCTACTCCGGCTACTAAATAGTCAGCACTATTCCGCGTTCTGGAGCAGTGTAGCGTAACATTGTTTATTAGCGTGTATTTCGCATGTGTTTACTATGGGGTTAATGAAAAAATTTAAAAAAAACTGTTTTTTAACCACTTTATTGCAACCCATTATTATCAACTATTTGGATTGGTTTAAAGGGAAGTTTTCTAGGTGGAGCCTGTTTAATACATACTGTAGTTTTGAACCCAATAAAAAGTAAATTTAGAAAGGCAAAATCCAAGACTGGCAAATCCATGAAATACAACCCTGAGCATGGAATTACATTTGGCAGCACACTTATCTTACACTCGAAGTTTTGGTTTGGTTTGTGTCTAGACTAACATATTTTTGTTTAATATGGGAAATTTTCTAGGTGGAGCATGTTTATTACATATTGTAATTTTGAACCGAATACAAAGTAAATGAAAGAAGTTTAAATTTAAAAGAATAACATTTTCTTAAATAAATGCGTTTTCTTATAAAAAGTAAATTTTCTCAAAAAAAACCTATTCATATTCTTAAACAGAGTACCTTTTCTTAAAAACTACCTTATCTTAAAGAAGTACCTTTCCTCAAAAAAGTAAATTTTCTCACACAAAGTACCTTTCCTTACACAAAGTAATTTTTTTAAATAAGTACTTTTTTTTTAAAAAAGTACATTATCTTACAACAACTTGCCTTTTCTTAAAAAACTACCTTTTCTTTAAAACGTACCTTTTTTGTAAAACAAAATAACTCTTCTTGAGATAAGTATGTAATCTTAACATTGTACATGTTCTCTCGTAAAAGAAAGCTTTTCTTCAAAAAAAAAAAATACCTTCTCTTAATATATACCTTATCTCAAAAAAATACATTTTCTTACAAAATTTCGTTTTCTTAAAAATAAAATGATACCGTTTCGTTTCTTTTCTTGAGTTAAATAGCCTTTCTGAAAATAACTAAATTTTCTTACAAAAATAACCTTTTCCTAAAAACAGTACCACTTCTTTAAAAAGTTCCTGTTCTTAAAAAAAGTAATTTTTTGTAAAAAAAAATGCATAGTCTTTGGCTTTTTCTTACAGAAAGAATTTCTTTTTAAAAATCGTAGGTTTTCTTAAAAATAAACATTAGCTTTTAATAATAAAAGTACCTCTCATTCAAGAAATATAAAAAAAAAAAAATATACATTCAATAAAGAAAAAATTTCTTCAAAAAATTGTATCATTTTATAAAAAGATCCATTTAAATTACAGTATTTCTCAACAGGCGCCTTAGGCGTGTTGGAACTAAGTAGTACATAATATACAGAGCGAAAGGAACTTCGTTCCAACCGGGTTGTCTCCTGACACCTCATTTAATTTTTATTTTACGGAATTTTTCGTGTTTGAATATTTGATTCTGGTAACAAATAAAATACAATTTTTCCTAAATTTTTACATTAAATTACATAACTTCGATAAACTAAATTACTACACCGATTTTAAAACTGCTTTCACTACATTTATAGCACACAGAGATGTCTTGAAATCATGGCCACATTGGGCTCAAGTTAACTTAGAAAAACAAATTAAAAAAAAAACGTATCCAACAAAAATAAATTTGTATTTACCAGACAACCATTTTTTTTCGTAACCAAGTGTTATTATTACTTTCCAAGTTTATACGATATCAGTCCAAAGTGTTTACTGGTCATACCAACATTAAACTTGCAATAATTCGAAACAACAAAACGCCCAATAATCTTTACGGCTTCATGCGACCATTTGTGTTGAAATGTATCCATAAGTGTCGTTACATGAGAAAACTAGAATTTCATAGAAAAATCGTGAACCATAATGGGAAGAAATCGAATGTTATACAAAAAACACAACTAGAACCCAACCGAAACTAAAACGGATGTAAAGAAAACTATTTTTTCCAAAAAAAGAAATAGGAAATGACAGTTATTTACTACTTCTATTTAGTATTTGTCGATTTTGCTACAGTGCAGGATTTTTCTCTTCGCTTATATAAATTTCATTTAGTAATTTATTGCATTTATTTTTGTTTATTGAAATGATTTATATTGATTTTTCTTTTCATGGTCTGTTAATGACCCTGGTGTGTCTATCTATATCAACTATGAGAAGATGATAATGTAAAGGGTTTTTCAACAGAGACGACGCCATATTTTTTCCCGCTCTTTTGACACTTCTCTTCAGTAAGGTTAGCATTTCATCATGGAAAGATATACGAGCCAACAACGAGTCGAAATTATTAAAATTTACACGGTGTTACAAAAAATAGATTTTTTTCTGTCCTATGAA
Organism: Phaonia tiefii; assembly: GCA_963931995.1. Classification (NCBI taxonomy): domain Eukaryota; kingdom Metazoa; phylum Arthropoda; class Insecta; order Diptera; family Muscidae; genus Phaonia; species Phaonia tiefii. The sequence goes on along the minus strand of OZ008367.1, from coordinate 177,151,881 downwards.
CCAAATGCACATATTCGGAAAGACAGGAAAAATAAAAATACACGTGTATCGTCGATTTTCATGTACACGTCAGAATTTTTTTTTTTTAAGTTTGAAGTATAAAGCTCCTACTGGCCTGTGTGAAAGCCTTTGGACCGATTTTTAACCCTTTTTCAGTGATCCAATTGAGCTGATTTTTTGCAGGCAGACTCGTGGAAATGACTGTATCACGTCAAATTTTTTGAAAACAATTTTTTATCAATTCTCAGATTTTCCCCAATTTTTATTATTTTTGAAAAAAAAAATATTTTTTTCACTTTTCTTAGCATAACTTGAAGGGACTCCAAATTTTTAAACTACTTAAGCGTTACGAAAAAAAAAATGTTTTTTGACCCATCCTACTCGATATAGTTGTAGTTAATCAGTAACCTTCTAACACTAAACAGTTTTTGACTTTTACAACACTTACAACTGGTCTGACAGATGAAATAAGGAATTGCAAAATTGTTTTAAGTTCTGTTGTGCAAAAACGTATTTGTATATATTTCATCTGAAAAAAATGCAGTGTCCGACGCGAAATAACTTTTGTTACGTTTGTGGCTTATTCGCACCAAGTAAAAATTTGAAAAATATTACTAAAACAGTGGTGAATTCGTTTCAGAAAATATTTAAGACTGCTTATGTTCCTTACTTGTGGTATACTCCGGAAGTCGTGTGCGACTATTGCTATAGAAATTTGTGCAAGTTTACTGATGGAAGGTCAACAATAAAGTACGCTGTACCAACAATTTGGCTACCACGCACGGAGCACTGCAATGAATTGTGATACTTTTGTGTAACTTTTGCTCAAACAAAAGGGTACCAATACATTCACCGCAACAAAATTCGCTACGCTAATGTAGAATCGGTAATTCCAGCAGATCTATACTCACCAGAAGAGCGTGTAGCGGCTTCAGTGGAGATTTTTGATAATGTTCGCGAAATAAGCGATGCAGAATCTACAGTTGTACCAACACTGCTATCAACTTTTCTTGCATCGAATGCGAGATGCGAGAGTCCACAAGTATCGGAATTTGTGGCAACAGCCAGTGAAATTGGGACTGCAATGCCGCATTTAATAACGCAAGCCGACTTCAATGACCTCGTACGAGACGGAAGTTTGTCGAAGAGAACAGCAGAACTCTTTGCATCACGCTTTAAGCAGTGGAATATAGTGGCGGCTGATTTTAAAATAACAGCCGCTCGTGGTCGAGGTACCACTATTCCATATGACGAATTTTTTTTAATTGCACGAAGATCGGGAAAAAAAACCTAGCTTATTGTTATGATATTGATTTGATGTTTGCAAAAATTGGTTACCGTCATATTTCAGAGGAGTGGCGACTTTTCATCGATGCATCGGTCAACAGCGTTATAGTCGTGCTGCTTCATATCGGTAACATACATCCATCTGTCCCGATCGCATATGCCACAAACCTCAAGGAAACATACGAAGGCATGGAATTAATATTACAGCTGATAAAGTACAAAGAGCATAATTGGAAAATATGCTGCGATCTGAAAGTGGTCGGTTTACTCATGGGTGTTAAGCGTGGATTTCCAACCCACCAGTGCTTTTTGTGTACATGGGAAGGTCGAAAAAGAGATGAGCATTACACTGAATTTAAGTGGAAGCCGCGAACATGCTACAAAGTAGGCGTAGAAAGTATAGAGAATCTACCATTGGTGCAGCCGTCTCAAATCATTTTGCCTCCACTACACATTAAGCTCGGTCTCGTATCAAATTTTGTTAAAAAACTGGATCGTGATGGCGAGGCCATTGCAACTTTGCGCAAAATTTTTTCGAAATTGAGCGGCGCAAAGATTCATGCAGGTATTTTGTTTAAGAAGTCATTCAGTAACTTTATGTTTTTTAATGATTTTTTTGATTTAAGGTATTTTCAATGGTCCGCAGATAAAAAAAATAATTGCAAGTTCTGAATTTTCATCAAAATTAAATGCTATCGAACAACGTGCATGGAACGGTACAGTTGCCGTTATTGAGCAGTTTCTTGGCAACAAACGAGCTGCCAATTATAGAAATATTGTAGCAGAAATGGTTTCGGCATATGGCGAAATGGGCATATTAATGTCGCTAAAGATCCATTTTCTTCACAATCATTTAGATTTTTTCCCTGATGATTTTGGAGCTTATAGCGATGAGCATGGCGAAAGGTTCCATCATGACATTGCGGCTATTGAAAAGCGCTTTAAAGGAAAAGACATTACGCATATGCTTGGCGAATACTGTTGGTCTATTTGTCGCGATACTGAAGCAAATGCTTACAACCGCAAAAATAAAGGCCTAAATTTCTTCAAAAACATTCAAATTTTTAATGTAACAATTCTTTATTTTTATAAAACAAAAGTATTAAAAAAAATTGTTTTTTTAACGAACTGAAACCTTAAAGAAAACGATAACCATTTAAAAAAAAAAAAATGTTAGGACAATCTGAGAATTGATAAAAATCTATTTTTAAAAAAATTTGACGTGATACAGTCATTTCCACGAGTCTGCCTGCAAAAAATCAGCTCGATTGGATCACTGAAAAAGGGTTAAAAATCGGTCCAAAGGCTTTCACGCAGGCCACTACGAGCTTTATACTTCAAACTTAAAAAAAAAAAATTCTGACGTGTACATGAAAATCGCCGATACACGTGTATTTTTATTTTTTATCCCTTTTCCGAAAAAGTAAATTTGGTTCATAGGACACAATGTGTGTAACACGGTGTTACTACCGAAATTTGGAGTCAGTGGCCTCAACTTTAAGAGCGCTACGTCCAGCGCTACAATTGAGCGTCTGGTGGAAAAATTTTAATCCACAGGCACAGTACAAAATGTTCCCGTGCCAGTGAGGCAAAGAAGTGCCCGTAGTGTCGAGAATATTGCTGCCGCTGAGGCTTCAGTTCAAGAAATCCCAAATGTGTCTCTCACACGTCGTTCTCAAGCGTTGGGCATCTCTGTGACGTCGTTGTGGCGAATTTAGCGAAAAGATCTTGGCCTACATCCTTACAAGATCAAATTAATGCAAGAACTGAAGCCGCTTGACCACAATAAGCGTCGTATGTTAGTGAATTGGGCTGAGCAACAACTTGAAAATGATTCGGATTTTCATCGGAAAATCATCTTCAGCGATGAGGCTCATTTCTGGCTGAATGGCTTCGTCAATATGCAAAATATCCGTTATTGGTCAGACAGCAATCCACACGTAATCCATGAGTCATCATTGCATCCCGAAAAAATTACGGTTTGGTGCGGTTTATGTGCCGGCGGCGTCATTGGGCCGTACTTCTTCCGTGATGATCAAGACCGGCACATTACTGTGAATGGGAATCGCTACCGTTCAATGATACCCAAATATATATTTGGCCCCAATTGGATAATATGGACTTGGAGGACATGTGGTTCCAACAGGACGGCGCCACAAGCCACACAGCGAATGCCCCAATCAATTTATTGGAAACCAAGTTTGGTGAACGTGTTATCTCACGAAATGGCCCAGTCGATTGGCCACCTCGGTCGTGCGATTTGACGCCGTTAGATTATTTCATGTGTAGCTACGTCAAGTCTATGGTCTATGCCAACAAGCCTGCAGCGAAATTGCAGCAGTATCGGCCGATTTATGCTTGAAAACCGTCGAAAATTGGGTTCAGCGCCTGGACTTCTGCAAGCGTGCCCGTAGTGGCCGTGCAAAAGAGTTCCATACATAATGGCATCGAACGTACTTTCACAGGAATAAAGAATTTCATTGGTATCTAAAACCGGTTTTGTTGTATTTAAAAAAAACTTTTGTAGCGCTCTTATTGAAAAACCCGTTATTACAAAATGAAGTTGTAACTTTTTTTAAATGATTTTTAACTCTGAACATGACAATGAAAATTATATCAAATCCCATTAAGGATGTTTTCTGGTATCCGTGGAAACACATGCTGTGGTATTAGCTGAATTTAAATATTCGTTTAAGTTTTGCTTTTTCATCATTGAATAATAGTTTGTGGATTATTAATATTTTCCGAAACAGGCAATTTAACACAGGTATCCAATAAATACATTCATCATTAAACTACAAATACTCTTCCGGAGCGCTGGGAGCTAACCAGGAACTCTCGAAATTGAGTCAAAACGTGCAGCGCATCTTGGTTTAAGTACAAGCAAAAAATTAAAATAAAACTTCTAAAAAAAAGGGAGTACTAAAAAAGAATTCAGTGAATCTATGATTTTCGAAATAACTTAAAAACCTAAACTTATAACTAAGGTAGAACTTAAAACTAAGATAGAAAATAATTCAGCTTACAATACAATAAAACTTGAGGCGTTAACTAGAAGAGGGAACTTTGAGTTTTGGTTGTGAAATTTACAAAGTTAAATTTTTTTAAAACCTAGTTACACCCGAAGGAGCTGAAAAAACTGGTAAGGGCCCGTTTCTTCTCACCATCATTTCGTAACCGCCTACAGTCATCATAAAATGCAATAGCTTTTTCCAAGAGAGCAAGAAAACCTTGCCCAAAAAAAGCGGAGGCAATCTGCCTCCACATCAACAACATTGGACCCAAACGCCTCCTTGCTTAGAGCTGGATTTGGACCCGAAGAATTATGTCTAGCAGGACCACGTCCCGACACACTAGCGTAGGACATACCAGCTGTTGTAAGAGAGCTGGTCAGTTCATTTTGTGGGTCATCGACCGAGCACCTCTTTCGAAGACGCTCAAAACGCGCCGAGCAATAGAGGATACATTTTATTTGATGGAAACTGACGAGATCGGAGTCCCTAGATAGTTTTAGCAACCACCTACCTCCTCCCATCTTCGTCAGCTCCAAAATTGAGGGCCTGAGGCCCAAACCAGTCAAATAATCTTTGCCATCGTCTATGTCAAATGAGTCGGACAGGCGACTAATCACTTCACATACGGTTTCGAACCCTTCGGGGTATGGGTGAAGAAATTAACTTTCAATTTTGAAAATAGATCCTTTAATTCAGCATGGGTCTGAAGGGTACCCACGAAAAAATTTACCACTCACTCAACGCACTCACCGTAAAATTTTGATGGACTAATGTCTCAGCAGCACTCTTTAGCATCGTCTTTAGATTCACATCAAATGTCGTTATGGCTGGCACCGCCTTGATGGACTTCCTAGAATTTTACTTTGGCAATGTTGTGGCCGTCGGTGGTGCAATGGTAGTGTGCGCGCCTCTTGTACATGAGATCCTGAGTTCGATCCCTGCTCAGACCACCTTAAAATTTCTTTCGGCGGCGGTCACCTCGCATAGTGACGGCGACATTATCGAGTATTTAGCCATAGTACTTTGCTAGCCATATCGACATCATTCATTTCTTCATCTTCATTAGTGCCGGATAACGCACCATTAAGCATTTGCTCCCTCTCGTTCAAAAGTTTTTCTTTATTCCCCAGCCTGGCCTCCACGCCCTCCAAGGCTTCCAACCTGAATTCCACATTCTTTTTTATGTTTTCATTTTCGCTCGTCAGTTCGTGGATCGTCTGCTGAAGAAGACTGTCTACCAGTTCTTCAAGGGACAATTCTTTAACCTCCTTCTTTCTACTAGGGGTAGCGGCACCAGAGGCGCCCGCAGTTGGCGTTGCAGTACCCGAGGCAGCAGCACTAGCGACCTTGACGGGCAATAACTTGGGTTTGGTAACAGGGGACTCCATGTCCTCCGTATTATTTTTGCCTGCAGAACTGGCGTCACAAGCTTCCCTATTAGCGTAAGCCTCCAACATTTTACCCACATAATCGTCCATCGCAGTATCGCCAGTGTAGCTTATACCTTCTTCCCAGCTAGAGACACTAGGGGTCTTGCCGGCAGACGCTTTTGCGCCAGGCGCTTTCACCTTTTTTCCCGTTGACTTCATTGCTTAAGTCATAAATAATCCGGCCAGCTATCGCTCCTCTCAATACTCATGGAGATAGATAATTAAATTCACCAATTCGATTCGACTTCTTTCCAATGTGGAGACGAAATATTGGAAATATATAAGCAATACTAATAAGTGATCTTAAGCTCGTTTCAATAATAAGAAGAATTTCAATCGAAGATCGAAGAAAACTTAATATATTAAAAATAATTTATGTTTGGGGAATCAAACTCCTCGTTTTCAGTTGAGACAGTGCACCTAATTTGGCAATCATTAGAATAGGGGTTTACGCCGGTTGTTTCTGCTTCGGCGGCTTGGTCGGCTAACATGATGGCGGCTGCTAGTCCCAATTATTACACGCTGAAAAATCTGTCGTTTTTTGTACTTTGGATGCAAATATAACATGTGATTGGAGCTTGCCGCAAATATAATATACTTTGCCCAAACGCATTGTGTTTGCTATTCAATATTACATGTTTGAGACACAATGATTAATACGTTATAACATATGTGTTTGCGGCCCAAATGTATCTGTGTTTGTGATACAAATACAAACGTGTTTGTTGCACTGTTTATGCTCTCTCGAAAGCAAGAGAATAAAAGGGGGCAACGAGTGTTATCTTGTAAGTGTGTATCTCTATTTTTGCATTATTCTCTCAGTCAGTCATTCATAAATATTCCTGAATGGGCGTGTAAATTGCAGATGAAGTCAGTGTTTCTTCTTTTGGTTTATACAAGGTTGCGCAAAAGTAAACTTCCGATGTTTTTTAGCTGTAATTTAAAAAAAAAATGAAAAACTTTGATTTTTCTTGTAGATTATTTTTATTTGGTCTTTTAATTTTTTTTTACATCAAGTCGAGAATATGATGTCATGTAAATGGCCGCCGCCACAGTTGATTGTCATTTCAGCCCTTTTTATGGCATTTTCCATCACTTTGGCCAAAACTTCCGGCGATAGGTCCTCACATTCTTGACGAATATTGTCTTTAAGAACTGCAAGAGTCTGAGGCTTGTTGACATAAACCCGCGACTTCAAAAAGCCCCACAAAAAGAAGTCTGGAGCGGTCAAATCAGGCAATCTTGCTGGCCAGTGCAAATCGCCAAAACGGGAGATTAGGCGCCCGGGAAATGCATCCTTCAGCATATCGGTTGGGGCACGTGCAGTGTGTGCCGTTGCACCGTCCTGTTGGAACCACATGTTTTCCAATCCCAATTCATCAAGTTGCGGCAAAAAGAACTCGTTGATCATTGCTCTGTAGCGTGGCACGTCGTGTGGTCGATGTCGACGGCGCTTATATGACATCCTCGGCTACAGCAGCAATATTCTCTGCAGAACGGCTACTACGGGGTCTGCCACGCCTGGCAGCATCTCGTTTTGTGCCAATCTCTTCGAGGCGAGCTGCTAAACGTCGCAGTGTTTCACCAGTAGGCGTTGGACGGCCAGGAAATCTGCGACGAAATTCACGTTGTGCCAAAGTCACCGACCGATTATTGGTCAAATAAATCGTCAGCAATATTCCGCGTTCTGGAGCAGTGTAGCGTAACATTGTTTATTAACTTGTATTTCGCATGTGTTTACTACACAAATGTCAAAACAGAACTGACATTAGGGGCCAATCGCAAAATTTGTAGCATTTTCTGATAGGAGGATTACTTTTGCGCCACCTTGTATAATGCGTTTTAATTTCATGTATTCAGTCGTCAATGGCTCATCAGACAGAGGATATCAAAAGCGCTTGATCAGTGAAAAAAGAATAAACAAACACTCGGACGGTTAAATGTTTTGTTATGTTTCTTTCTTTTTTGTGTATGTGTTTCGCATATATTTATGTGTGCTACGAATGTGAGAAACGATGTTGTGGAAAGACATTGGAGAGGGCAACAACGTGCATCTCTTTTTCCGCCCGAGCCTCTACTGAAAATATAATTAAATACACGCTTGTCTTGCATGAACTAGATTTGTATATTAGAATATTGTTTGTGTACCAACGCATAGTGATGACCAAGGCATAGTTGAAACCTTCTGAAAACAAAAACGTGAAAGACAGCAAGGAAAGGAGAAGCAAAAGATCAGCTGATTCTCATTTCATAAAAAAGATACGCATTCAGTTCAAGTAAGTGTAAACAGGGTAATTTTAAATATTTTATTCTTTTGAATTAATTATTTATAAATGTGGATATATTGATAAAACTAAGTATAATAAATATAGAAAGAAAGAATAATTCATTTCTAAATATTAGTATGTTTCGGAGATAATACGCATATGTTTCCACGTAAGTATATTGAGGGTTGGGGGAAATACGCGAATGTTTCCTCGTAAGTCTATGGATGCTTGGGATGAAGCACGCATATGTTTCCACGAAAAAGAATACATATTTGTCAGTAAACATCCTAATGTTTGGATTTAAATTCACCTGAGTTTGCGACTTGCATCAACTGGCCACCAAGATCATGCGATTTAACGCCGTGCGATTTCTTTCTTTGGGGTTTTGTGAAATCTCTGGTATAATCGAATATACCAGAAACAATTCCTGAGCTAAAAATTTGAGATCCGACGCGTCATCGTTGAGATACAGCCCCATTTCTGTGAAAAAGTCATGGAAAAATTTCACGAAAAGAATAATGGCCTGTCGTCAGACCCGTGGGGACGATTTAAAGGATATTTTATTCCGGACTTAATCGGAACATATCTTCTTTACAATCCAACTAAAAGATCATAACTATATCAAATAATAGGTGATTTTATTTTAAAATTAAAAAGTGAATTCTTACTGAGACACCCTTTATATAGAGGGACAAACCAAGATCGAACGTCAGTCATCTTCCTAACCAAGGTATGAATGTTCCACAAAACTAAAAGGTTTTACTGATGCTGATGACTGATGACTATTGAAATATGTATTGGTTTATCAAATTGTCCGTTGTGTAAGAACTAAACTGACAACTTTATATATAGATAGCTTGTACTTCAATCATAATGTCCTCTTATTCACCGAATCCCAGCTCAATAATACTTTCTTAAATTCGTAAATACTGTCAAACAAATATAATATTTTCAAATGTGACCTTGACGCCATGAAGAATGGTGGCGGTATTCTTATTGCAGTGTGCAGCTCATTACCGTCTGAGGGATTAATAGTTGATTCCTTGCCCGAAATTGAATTTATCACAATTTTAATCAAATTAACAGATATAAATTTATTTGTTACGTGTTCATTAGAGTGTCCAAAACCGAAAAACCAGGAAAAACGCTTTTTTAAAAAACGTAATTTTCGAACAACGTCGGTTAACCGGTTAATCGGATTTTACTTAATTTCTGTTAATATCCTTAAAAAAATTAATAATAAATGATATGATTTTCGAATTTTAGTGAAACTTTGGAATGAAGACACATGATTTCCATTTTCAAATATGATCTAAATGACATAACCAAACTATTTTGTTTTCAAAATGGTTATGTGATTTGAATTAGTATTAATTAAGCTTTTCAAAAAGTTTTTTTTTATCAAATTTCAAAATTGAAATTATTTGGTAACAAAATGTTTTAAACTTTTATCGTTTCGTCTTTTCAAATTTGAATAGGATTTTCGATTTTAAATCAGTTTAATGCGAAATTGAAAAAAAACTTTTAAATTTTATATTAAACACGCATTCCAAATTGGAATATGATATATATTTCTTAAAATGTTTTTTTAAATTCGACCTTTCGTATTATATTTAAAATTAAAATGTTCGAGCGTTAGGTCTATTTAAAATTATTTTGTTCTTCAATATTTCATTTAATTTATTTTTTTCATTGAATTATTAATTAATAATTGTGTTTATCTTCCCGACTATGCTACCCAATGGTTAGCGAAATATTGAAGAATAAAATAATTTAAAACAGACCCAACCCTCGAACATTTTAATTTTAAATACATAGTTTTTATTTAAAATTAAAACGTAATTAATTAAATACAGTTGAGTAATTTTGAGATTTCAACACGAATAAGTAAATGAAATGGTCGCTAAACAGGTGTATTGTAGGTTCTACATGTGTAAATTAATTTAAAGGAAACAAAAAACCCAAAAAAAAAACTGTTCCACTGGTTTTTGCCAAAATTTAAAAACGAAAACCGGTTTCTTTAAAAATTGATTTTTCGAACAAACCGAAAACCGGTTTCTAAAAATTCCGGTTTTTTTGGACACTAGTATTCACACATTCCTCCAAAATCCCCACAATCATTATAGTTATTTTAAACATGGTGAAGCTATTAAATATGTTGATTCTAGTGCTAATACATATGACTTGATTAGTGTAATTGGCGACTTTAATTTGCATTCATTATACTGGAGTTTTTTTTTACCTGATGTGACATATTTTGTTCCGTCCAAATCAAAAGAGTTCTTCACCATATTATTCGACTTAACCCTTCTGCACTCCTTGGATTATAATGGGCACTCCTTTTGGTCAATTTGGCGCAAAGGGAATTACAACAATTTCTGCCATATTTAAATATCCTTATCGCTAATTCTACAATTCGGGAACATCACGCCTGACGTCATATAAACCACTGCTACAGTAGAACTTTCTCACACATCAACCTTCCTTCCTTAAGTTAAGAGTCAAGGGCCTTACAAAATGAGGATAAGACGATTCTCCAACCGGCTGGATCTTCAACCACCTGCTTCATTTGAATTTATTCATAATCGGTATACGTTATTGGCACTTGTGACTATAGGTGGTGCAATGGTGTGTGAGTGACCCTTGTACATGAGCACGTGGGTTCGCTTCCTGCCTTACATCCCACCTTACCAGGGTACGGAAAAATTCGACTCGCGAGCTGAATCTTCAATATCTCGATCGTTTTAAAACTCGAAATCCGACTTAAAAATATTCCAACTCGTGAATACGATTTTAATCAATGATTTATATTTTTCGAATCGCTCGCGAGCTAGCTGTACTTTTACTTCATTGCGCTCGATCGAGCGAGCCGAACATATTTTGGGAGCGAGTGGAGATTGAGCGACAAATAACGGATATTTTGTCGCGCAAAAAATTAAGCAAAACTTTCATTTAACATGTTCATTGTGAAAGTTGATAAATACAAAATCGTTGCTTCAAACGAAAATAGCAAAATTTTGCTTAACCAACATTTACAACGAATTCATTCGTAAACAAAGCAATTCACGATTATACACACACGCTGTCTCACAGTTTTGGACCAGGGGTGATATTTGTAGTGGATAAGGCCTTTTTTGTATCTCCTTTCGATTTCACAAAGTCCCCACTTCCTTTTGGTTCAATAAGAGTACTTTCGGATTTGACTCATCAAATTTGATGTGTGAGGTTTTTAAAAACAACACATGGAAAAATAAGTAAGGTTAAGTTTAGAGCAATTGCAGGAATTTAGTTTTTATATCAAGGGTCGACCTCGTCAAACTCAGCTGGTTGAAATTGCCCAGATTTTCTGTTATTTTTTGTGTAATAAGACGGAAATATATGTGAGCCTGAGGTTGACTAAAGCTTTCACTGCAATTACACCGAAAGATTAACAAACCGTACGCAGATTAAATACATTTTTTATATGTTCTAAAAAACAGTCCGATAATCTTTCGGTGTAAATATGTGAGCCTGAGGTTGAGTAAAGCTTTCACTGCATTTACACCGAAAGATTAACAAACCGTACGCAGATTAAATACATTTTTTATATGTTCTAAAAAACAGTCCGATAATCTTTCGGTGTAAATTAGTGATGTTCTTTTTGATGTGTTCTCTGTTAGGTCGGTTAGTTTTGCGACTACCCTAGTATAACAATATTTTAAGAAAAACATTACAAGTATGCAATAAATGCAGTTTAACTATTGCTTAGTTCACCATATAAAGCTTATAAACAAGGAATTACCCTCAAAATCTATTGTATTCGTACCTACCGGTCTGCGAAGCTGACCGAAGCATTCCATATGCCTTACTGTGATTGCTTTCCATAGGGCATTCTTAATCGAACAATGGATTGTCCGTAGGCGGTTTTTAATAATCAAATACTGTTTTTGCAGCATTTTTTATAGAGTCGGAAAATAGTTATAAAACGCTCCAGAGTCATCCGGAGAAGGTGTATCCGCGATTATTTGAGTAGGCTGAGGTTTCATCCACTATCCAGGGTTCTCTGTGTTTGGTTTCGTGCAGTTTGCACAATAATTATCCTCCTGCGGACTCTTATTTGAAATCAGTTTGACTGAAGTTACGTTGAAATTGGGCTATTTAGAACACCTTCGCCATTTCTAGAACCATCTCTTGGTAATGCAATCCGTTCTCGAAATTCGACGTCGAAATAATGATTAGCGGTGAGATACCATGTTTGTGGCCATCAGTGTATAGTAGTGTGGGCGGCTTTTGTGCATAAGAACGTGGGTTCGATCCCTGCTCTGACCACGTTCCCTTTCATTCGACAGTGGCGACACCTCGCTTAGTGATGGCGACACTATCGAGTACTTAGCCATGAAAAAGCTTCTCAAAAGACCGTTCGGAACCGGTGGAAAACAGTAGGTTCCCATCAGTGAGTAAAAAATTAGAAAGCGCACAGCTTACTGGTTGTGAGAATCTCTCCCCAATCCCTTCATTGGAAGTAATGGGAAACGGTTTTTTTTTTTTTTGTTTTGGTGAGATGTCATCTGTTTTAGATAGTTTCCGATTTTTCTTGCAATATCATTACACAAACGTGATGATTGGTATTAGGATTGGTGACTGACTTTTTAGCTCGCAAAGACGGCATACATTTAGGCGTAATAAACATTATGTTATTAAGCTGCAATGTGGCTGTTGGTGGTGAATTCGTAGTGTGCCCGGCTCATGTACATGATATCGTGGGTTGGATCCCTGCTTCATTCACCTTAAATTTCTTTCGACGACGGTTACCTCGTTTAGTGACGACGACATCATCGAGTACTTTGCCATGAGAAAGCTTCTTAAAATACCGTTCGAAGCTGGTGGTTCCTGGAAGAAGCACTCCCGAATCCTTACATGGGATGTAATGGGAAGCCATTTTTTGTTTGTTTTTAATCAATCTGCAATGTACAGCATAAACATTGCAATGTTCTTTTGACATAAATGTTTGTTAAGTCAAACGTGTAAACCGTTTATCATAAAAGTATAATGTAACAGACATAACAGCTTTTCTAATAACAACAGTTTTTCTGATGTAGCGTGATAACACCTGAAATTTTTTTTTTATCAAAATAAAGTAATAGTGATTCAATTATAGCATACATGGGACAAATTAACTATATGACAATTATAATTTATGGTTTAATTTGAATTACCTTTCAAAATGCAAATTCAAAAAAATGTCAATACCATTGGCAATTGTAATTATTTTCAAAGCATTTCTTTCGTATCGGGCACTTTTGGTTTTCAAATATTGTATACAGTACAGGTTCAGATTTTGAATGTACTATGGGCAATACCTATCAAAGCCACAAACCTCTACATATAAAATACTTTAAAAACAGAATTGCCAGCAGTCAACCAAATTCAAAACATTTAAAAGCATTCCGATATTCCATTACAATTGGCATCCGATTCCACAACCTGCATTTGCATTGCCTGAGCAAATGGAAATTCAAAATTTTTTAATTGCCATTGCGAACAATGGTAATTCTTTTGCATATGCATTAAATAAAGTAATGCAAATGCAATTAAAAAATCCCGTGTTTGAATTATAGGTACGATTATCATACACAAGGACCATTCTTTGTTTATTTTTTTAAATGATGGTGTATATCAACTGCCATTACCCATCGTGAGTTACCAATGATCGATTAGCCGTTCCAGCATTTCGAATGTAGTACAATCTTGTAACGTGACGTCAAAATCCGGCAGTGAATAAATTAAGTGAATCTTCTCTACACTCACCGGCATTCACGCCGAACACTTCTATGAGCCGACCACATCTGCGAACAAGCACACTCACTGATAGACGTACAGTCTGTCGACAGTACACAGTCAACCGACAGAACACACCAGCGACAGAGTGGTCAGTGGGAAACAGCGGCCACACAAGAATAAATGTTCCGCTGTAATTCTCATTGACTTCAATATAGCCGAAGTACTTAATAGTGAGGTTGATCAGCATCATCAGTCCCTCGCTTGCCAGCGTTAATTTGTCAGGGTAAGCCGCTACGGTGGAATTGTCAGCCTGAGCCCCTATGTGAAATGTATTTAAGTGAAAAGTATCCTCTTGATTCCTTTCAAAATTAGTGTCATAGCAGTGGGACACTAATTCTGAAAGGAATCAAGGGGATACTTTTCACTTAAATACATTTCGCATAGGGGCTCAGGCTGACAATTCCACCGTAGCGGCTTAGGCTGACAACTTAAACATAGCGGCTTAAGCTCTCTATTGCAATATAGCGGCTTAGGCTGACTATTCCACGATAGCGCCTTCGGCAGACTATTCCAACGTGGCGGCTTAGGCTGACTATTCCATCATAGCGCCTTCGGCAGACTATTCCCACATAGCGATTTCGGCTGACTATTAATTCTTGTTATAAATCGACGTAAATCCGATTCCCGATCCAGTTCTGCCCACCTGAGTATAAGATGCCCATACTGAAGGACGAAATTAACCGATCTTGAGTTCTCAACGAGTGGATCAGCTGATGTTGTTCCTTTAAATTAAATCATTTTGAATCTTAGGAAAACCAATAAATAATCATGTGCGTGAAGATAAATTCGAATTTAACTAGCAAAGACACAAACCACTTTCGTTAGCAGAGCGCTGTTATTACGTTAACAGATATCTGTTAATGTACTAGAATGGGAAGTATATTGAAATAAGCAAGGTTTTTGGAGAATTAAATTAATAAAAAAATAGGAAACTGACAAATCGTATAAAAAACATTACGAGCTTTCAGTATTAGTGGCACAAATCTTGAACAGCTTACCAGCGAGCATTATATTTTAGTTCAATGTATATAATTTTAGAAAGGACATTGAGCCCAAATCAAGGATTCTTCCCCAACTAACTGAATATTTAACAATAGGTAGGAGTATGTTCTTTTGGGTTATATTACTCCGAGGTTTCAGACGAATTTGAGAATACAATAATTTTGGGCGTTTTCTTTTAAGCACTTTACACTACTTTTGAACACTACACTGTGTCCAAACCAAGGACTCTTGGCGGACAAGGCTTCCACCAGATTAAAGCCCCTCGCTAGTGCTTTCCGAATTTACCTCCCTTATATTTCAGAGGAATTTCAGAACAGCGATGTATGGAATTTAGTATTGTCCCATGTATTAACAATTTCGCCCACTGTGTCCAAATTAAAAAAAACCTCGCGATTTATATTTATGCCAGACGTTAGCACATCACTAGTGCTTTCCAAAATGATGTTAACTCTGATTGTAGCGAACTCGAGAACAAACTTATTTGAAATTTTATATTGGCCCATGCATTAACATTTTCGCCCACTGTGTCCAAATTAAGAAAACCTCGCGATTTAAATTTATGCCAGGCGTTAGCACATCACTAGTGCTTTCCAAATTGATATTAACTATGATTGTAGCGAACTCGAGAACAAACTTATTTGAAATTTTATATTTATAACATTTTCGCCCACTGTGTCCAAATTAAGAAAACCTCGCGATTTAAATTTATGCCAGGCGTTAGCACATCACTAGTGCTTTCCAAAATGATATTAACTATGATTGTAGCGAACTCGAGAACAAACTTATTTGAAATTTTATATTTATAACATTTTCGCCCACTGTGTCCAAATTAAGAAAACCTCGCGATTTAAATTTACGCCAGGCGTTAGCACATCACTAGTGCTTTCCAAAATGATATTAACTATGATTGTAGCGAACTCGAGAACAAACTTATTTGAAATTTTATATTGGCCCATGCATTAACATTTTCGCCCACTGTGTCCAAATTAAGAAAACCTCGCGATTTAAATTCATGCCAGGCGTTAGGACATCACTAGTGCATAGTTTAATAAGTTTGTTCTCGAGTTCGCTACAATCATAGTTAATATCATTTTGGAAAGCACTATTGATGTGCTAACGCCTGGCGTAAATTTAAATCGCGAGGTTTTCTTAATTTGGACACAGTGGGCGAAAATGTTATAAATATAAAATTTCAAATAAGTTTGTTCTCGAGTTCGCTACAATCATAGTTAATATCATTTTGGGAAGCACTAGTCATGTGCTAACGCCTGGCATAAATTTAAATCGCGAGGTTTTCTTAATTTGGACACAGTGGGCGAAAATGTTAATGCATGGGCCAATATAAAATTTCAAATAAGTTTGTTCTCGAGTTCGCTACAATCATAGTTAATATCATTTTGGAAAGCACTAGTGATGTGCTAACGTCTGGCATAAATATAAATCGCGAGGTTTTCTTAATTTGGACACAGTGGGCGAAAATGTTAATGCATGGGCCAATATAAAATTTCAAATAAGTTTGTTCTCGAGTTCGCTACAATCATAGTTAATATCATTTTGGAAAGCACTAGTGATGTGCTAACGCCTGGCGTAAATTTAAATCGCGAGGTTTTCTTAATTTGGACACAGTGGGCGAAAATGTTAGTACAAGGCCCAATACAAAATTTCAAATAAGTTTGTTCTCGAGTTCGCTACAATCATAGTTAATATCATTTTGGAAAGCACTAGTGATGTGCTAACGCCTGGCATAAATTTAAATCGCGAGGTTTTCTTAATTTGGACACAGTGGGCGAAAATGTTATAAATATAAAATTTCAAATAAGTTTGTTCTCGAGTTCGCTACAATCATAGTTAATATCATTTTGGAAAGCACTAGTGATGTGCTAACGCCTGGCATAAATTTAAATCGCGAGGTTTTCTTAATTTGGACACAGTGGGCGAAAATGTTATAAATATAAAATTTCAAATAAGTTTGTTCTCGAGTTCGCTACAATCATAGTTAATATCATTTTGGAAAGCACTAGTGATGTGCTAACGCCTGGCATAAATTTAAATCGCGAGGTTTTCTTAATTTGGACACAGTGGGCGAAAATGTTAGTACATGGGCCAATATAAAATTTCAAATAAGTTTGTTCTCGAGTTCGCTACAATCATAGTTAATATCATTTTGGAAAGCACTAGTGATGTGCTAACGCCTGGCATAAATTTAAAACGCGAGGTTTTCTTAATTTGGACACAGTGGGCGAAATTGTTAATACATGGGACAATACTAAATTCCATACATCGCTGTTCTGAAATTCCTCTGAAATATAAGGGAGGTAAATTCGGAAAGCACTAGCGAGGGGCTTTAATCTGGTGGAAGCCTTGTCCGCCAAGAGTCCTTGGTTTGGACACAGTGTAGTGTTCAAAAGTAGTGTAAAGTGCTTAAAAGAAAACGCCCAAAATTATTGTATTCTCAAATTCGTCTGAAACCTCGGAGTAATATAACCCAAAAGAACATACTCCTACCTATTGTTAAATATTCATTTAGTTGGGGAAGAATCCTTGATTTGGGCTCAATGTCCTTTCTAAAATTATATACATTGAACTAAAATATAATGCTCGCTGATAAGCCGTTCAAGATTTGTGCCACTAATACTGAAAGCTCGTAATGTTTTTTATACGATTTGTCAGTTTCCTATTTTTTTATTAATTTAATTCTCCAAAAACCTTGCTTATTTCAATATACTTCCCTTTCTAGTACATTAACAGATATCTGTTAACGTAATAACAGCGCTCTGCAAACGAAAGTGGTTTGTGTCTTTGCTAGTTAAATTCGAATTTATCTTCACGCACATTAAATAATCAGGATTCAAACCCCCGGGAAGAGTAAGGCATTCTGATCATATTTTGGAAGGGCTAGTGGATCCTAACGAAAGACCCCGAACATGACTGAGCTTATCTCAGCCTTTGACAAAACCACGTTACAATCTGACGGTTATACTTATATATGTACGTAGTTGAATTTTTAATGATTCTAAGTATCCTGAATTCTATGCTAAATTTCACTAACTAAAATGTTGCTACTGAAGATCTTCAATACAAGTATTTAAAACTACTATAATGAAATTTAATCGACACATTGCTCATCGCATCAAAAATAAAAAAATAATACAAACAAAGTTTGATTTGATGAGATTTGAACCCAGGACCTTAACCAGCTGCCGTTTTCTAGTTGGACATGCTACCATAGTGCTAATTTTTGTGCTGAATCGTAGCGCTAAGGAACAGAATTTTTTCTACTTAAAGGTATCCAAATTGGGAGTACTACCCTCCAAGGCAATCACAATGTAAAAAGCGACGATGCAACACCCAAATTTGAACCACCTCTTACCGCGTAGTTCTGTTGGAAATTCTCGTGATTGGTATACATTTTTGTTTGCTGGGTTAGTCATGTGGTTTTATATCCGTTTATTATTGTTTAATTTTTCTCAAATTCTCGAGAAAGTTATACTAATTTTCCTAAATCCATAGCATAGCCACAATTCTCCGCCTAACTGAGGAAGCGGCTCTGGCATTATTGCAATCTCTCTAAAAACAGAACCGCAGCAAATAGTCTGTTATCACGGGTGTAATAACGGGTGCCATTAACAATTACTTTCCGCCCTGCTATATTTTTTATGATATATGGAAACGTTATTCCACCAGTCTATAAATAGCAATAAACCTTTGTTCCGTCTGGTTGCAAAGGCGGCTCTTGAACCTCTTCCAGCTACTCTTCATCTCAACTATGGCAAACTATGATTATTGACGTGGCGATTAAGCTAGAAACAGACCTAATCGTTTAGACTTGTGTCGAACTCGTTCACTAGTTCTCGAACTCGTTCATTTAAGCTGCCCGGTCGTAACAATAACGAATATACTCGCCGTATCGAACATGTGCATTATGTTCATGAGGGTGTTGTCTGGTCACCCTAAATGAACTAGGTAGTTCATGAACTACCCAACTCTATAATCGTTGAACTAACTTTTGTCCGATAACAGTAGGTCTTCTACAAGTGCCAGATAATTCGCAGTCGCTCCGCCGGCTAACTCTTTCCATTATAATATATCAAACTATGTCATAAAACCTTTACTGGATAAGGTAACTATAAATGAATCACCCATTATAACTGAAAAAATAATTGTTAGTCCACTTGAGATAAAAACAGTGCCATCTATTACTGAGTAGTTTTGTTAGGTTTTTATTTTGTTTACTTGGGTAGAATTCACATTCTTGTACTTGGTGCCAAAAAGTATGCATCGAATTTTGTCACATATTGTATTAGTCAACGTATTACTTATAACATCAGACGGTAAACAGTTCATTTCTCATACACTCATATTGATTCCATTTCCTCTTGTATAGTTTTAGGTACTTTGTGTTAGCAATTACACTATGAAACAAAATTAAGGTTTTGCTTTGACAGCTCCAGACCGCTCTGTAGCTATACTTTTATTGCTATGGCCGATACAAATTTTACTTTAAAGTGTCTTTATTCTTAGTGAATCAAAAAAAAATAGCACATTTACAACCCATTATTATCAACTATATTGGGTACTTTTGGTTTGGTTTGGTTTAAAGGGAAGTTTTCTAGGTGGAGCCTCTTTATTACATATTGTAGTTTTGAACCCAATAAAAAGTAAATTTAGAAAAGCCAAAGTGCAAGACTGGCAACTCCATGAAGTACAATCCTGAGCATGGAATTACATTGGCAGCACCCTTAACTCTTACACTCGTACTTTTGTTTTGTGTCTAGACTAACATATTCGGGTATATTGCTTGTGTCATGGGAAATTTTCTAGGTGGAGCCTGTTTATTACATATTTTAGTTTGAACCGAATAAAAAGTAAATTTAGAAAAGCCAAAGAAAGTGAAAGAAGTTTAAATTTAAAAGAATAACATTTTCTTAAATAAGTGCGTTTTCTTAAAAAAAGTAAATTTTCTCAAAACAACCTATTCCTATTCTTAACCAGAGTACCTTTTCTTAAAAACTACCTTATCTTAAAGAAGTACCTTTGCTCAAAAAAGTAAATTTTCTAACACAAATTACCTTTTTAAAAAAAAAAAAGTAATGTATGAAATAAGTACCTTTTTTTAAAAAAGGACATTATCTTACAACAATTTGCCTTTTCTTAAAAAAACGACCTTTTCTTTAAAGAGACCTTTTTTGTAAAACAAAATAACTTTTCTTGAGATAAGTAACCTACTCTTAAAATTTTACCTGTTCTATCGTAAAAAAAGCTTTTCTTCAAAAACAAAAAAATACCTTCTCGTACAGAAAATACATTTTCTTACAAAAATTCATTTTCTTAAAAGTACACTTGCTTAAAAATAAAATAATACGTTTTCTTTTCTTTTCTTGAGATAAGTAGCCTTCCTGAAAATAAGTAAATTTTCTCCAAATATAACCTTATCCTAAAAAGAGTACCACTTCTTTAAAAAGTACCTCTTTTTAACTTTTAATAAAAAAAGTACCTCTCATTAAAGAAAGGACCATATCGAGAAAATATAATACATATTCTTAAAAAAGGAACCTAAAAATATACTTTTTTTAAAAAAAAAAAATACATTCAATAAATAAAAAATTTCTTAAAAAAAGTTTATTATTTTACAAAAAGTATCTTTTTTTTTCAACTTTCGCCTTAGGCGGGTTGGAACTAACTAGTACATCATATATAGCGAAAGGAACTTCGTTCTAACCAGGTGTCCCCTGACACCTAATGTAATAATATCTCAAGATGTCTAGCTTCCATTTCCATTTTAAAATTCTGCAATCGGTTACAAATTTCAAAAGATACAGGCTGCTGAATACGGAATCATATCAATGTATATCAATTTTATATGCAATTTTCAAAGAAATTTAACTAGGATTACAGATCGAATGATCTGTGTGGAATTTTGTATGGTTGTTTTTGTGAATTTCCAAATAAGTGTACTAAAGTCATACATGGGGAACATTTCTTATCTGACAATTACAATTTCTAGTTTAATTTGAATTACCTCTATAACTGAATTCAAAATCAAAGAAAAACATTTGTTTGTAATCTGGAAATTTTGGGAGCCAAGTATTTTATTTGTACAGGGTTTTGCAGTGGGTTTCTATGAATCAGCTGTTCGACTTGGTACTTAGAGAATAGAGTGTCATGTTATAAATACAAACCAAACACGTTTCCCATTACATCCTATGAAGGGATTCTAGTTTTACACTCACTGATTGGGATCTACAGTTTTACACCGGTTCCTAACGGTATCACTAAGAGGGGTGGCCGTCGTCGAAGGAAATGTAAGGTGGTCCGAGCAGGGATCGAACCCACGTTCTCATGCACAAGAGCCGCGGATACTAACCATTCCACCACGACGGTTATAAATACACTTAAGTTTTGTGGGCGTTAGATTGATAAAAATTAATTTTAAATTACAACTGATTAAAGATAGCGTCTTTTAAATTGTGTGTGATGCTTGTTTTGCCAATTAAAAGTCGAACTGTATGCGAACTACAAATATTCCAGTGACTTTGAAAGGTATCCGGTCCAAGAACACAGCTGTTGCACACTCTTGGTGTATTTGTCTATGGGTTTCCCGATTTAAAAGTCCTACATGGCAACAGCAATCCAAGTCACAAACCTTCTGATATAAAATATTTTAAAAGAAGAATTGCCAGCACTCAAACATATTCAAGGTTTCAAAGGCATTTCCATATTTCATTACTATTGGCTTCCGATTCAACAACTATGCATTTAATTTGTCGGAGCAAATCGAAATGTAAAATTTTTGAATTGTAATTGCAATCAGAGCAAATAATGCAAATGAAAATCCAATGCAAATTAAAAACTCTCAACACTGACTAAAATGGACAGCTTGTGGGTCTAAATGTTTTGTGGATTTATTGTGCAGCAACTGTCGCTGGAGGTGAACCATGGCGAAACCCCTGTATTTTTAATATATTTATGCTATTTTAGTCCTCTTTAGAACAAGTTAGTGAAATTTGCCCTAAAAAACACAGCTAGTGTTCAATACGTATTACCACTATATTGTCGAATTTATTCCTCCATTATCAAAAATTGTCTATTTTCAACTTTACAAATCTGATACTTCGCTCGAACTCTTTATTTTTGATGTGCCTTTTTAGTATTTTTTTTTTCAGAAAAGTCTAAAAATTTAGGTTTTGTTTTACTACTGTACCTAATTAAACCATTTTTAGAAATTTATTAAAAAAGAGGGCTAAAAGGACATGTACAAAAGTATACGTTTTAATGAAAGGAAATTGCCCACCTGAGGTAACGATCTTATCGTGGATGACGGTCATCTGGTAGCTTATGCCAGAACCCTAGTACTCTTCGCTATATATTTCTCATTTTACCCTAGAACAATATTGGTCATGGACGGTTAATCACAGGGAAGAACAAACTCCGCCAAACTCTTGGTGGCAATGAACGCATCCTGCCAAATCGCAAAATGCAAAACCACGGGGGCCTGGGTTTGGCTGCCGGCAAAGTTTATTAATGACAATTAAAATAATATTACGAATTTTCTTAATCGTCCTTTTTAGCTCTTTTTTCCTCCGTTAATAAAAAAGAGATCGTTTTCCAATTACAATAAGTACAACAGTTTCAGTTCCATAGAGTAATGACATGTAGAGACGCCACCTCTCTCAGTAAATCAATGACATTTGGTGTGTTGCAGATGGGCGGTTGGATGTTGGAAAATATTGCTTTAATAATGCCAGATAGAGGCAATGGCTCAAATCATCCAACAATAAATGAGCAACGGCATTTCGTTTTGTGCGTTAAAATTTTTGTGTAAATACACCACAAATATATACTGACAATAAAATATTTTAAAAAAAGTCCAAAATATGTTTAAATTTCACAGTTTTTCATCGAAACGACATGCACAATTTAAGTCAACAATTTTTGTAATACCACCTGGTGTAAGTCAATTTACGTCAAATAACTTTCTATCGCACCGACCGCACCACGAATAGTGAGAAAGGAAATGACAGATCTATACGTCATTACTCTATGTTCAGTTCCTTTTATTTTATTTATACAATTTTAAAGGCAACACTTTAAATATGTTTATATTCCAACCTTTTACTAATCCCCTTGTTTACTTTTCAGCGTTTAATCACAGGGTAACACCAAATGCCAAAGACCTCACCTATTTATACGAGTTATACTACTTGCCAACAGGGTCTGTACCAGTTTCTAGATGGTTCTACATGATTCCCGACCCTGTAGTATATCAATTTTTAAATAACGCATTTGCAGTAGATTCGTCAACTGATTAGTGGTAAGTATATACTTTCAACCGCAGCATTAATCGCCCTATTATTTACGTTATGCTAATTAGGCCACTAAGAGTAAGGAAAACCTATTACTTAATCGTAACAATATGAAGTTAAAATGACAAACACAATGCCCTACCATGTTTTAAAGACCCTGCAAATGTTATAAAGACCACAAGTTGCGAAAATACGCTTGAAATGTAGAACGAAATACAGATTCGGTGCCACGGTAGA
Organism: Phaonia tiefii; assembly: GCA_963931995.1. Classification (NCBI taxonomy): domain Eukaryota; kingdom Metazoa; phylum Arthropoda; class Insecta; order Diptera; family Muscidae; genus Phaonia; species Phaonia tiefii. The sequence continues at coordinate 177,128,521 of OZ008367.1, read as the reverse complement.
ACCAGTTATAAGGTTGACATTAAAGCTGCACAGGACAAAAAAATTAAAAAGAATTCCCTTTGGAATTTATTGGTGTACATCGTGCTCTTACTGCTTTGTGTACAAAGCCGTGAATACATGTACAAAAATAAAAAAGACGAACAAATGTTTTGACAAATACGTCGTACACAATCAGGGGGTTTCTATGGCACAGCTGAGCGAAAAGGTACTAGGGAAATAATGTAGCATGAGAGACCAAAGAAGAAATACATATTATAGACATGCAGCAAACTATGTTTAGAAGTGTTTGATTGATACTAATGAAAGCTAAATTAGGCCTTATGTTGCTTGCATAGAACGAAAATACGCATTCCCTTTTATTGCTATCCGTATTGATCGAACCATAGAGTAAATTACAAAAGCAACTCTAACTCGATGAAATGGCCTACTACCTCGTCGTCATCAAGAAGAGAGGCATAGCAGCTCTCGTGGTAGAATTATCTATCGGGTAAACGGGTCAGCCCAGCTGATTTGTGGTTTTTTCGTCTTTTCCGTGTGTAAGCTGTCAAATTTGATTTTGTTTCTTGTTTGTTAATAAAATTCAAAGAATATCAATCAAAATGCAATTTATAGAATAGACTTTATATCAAGTTAGGCAAACTTATTAAATTTTTCACATCTTGTTTACGTAGTGTTGTTAATTATTCAGCTAAATTTGACAGCTTAGCCAAAAACGATGTACAAGTAGACAGTCAACATTTCTCTTCACTAAATGGAAACAAACAAAACGAGTGAAACCCTAGCCATTCTCTGCTCTCCCTCTAACTCTCTTCATTGAGTATTTCAATACACGAGCAGCGTTTTGATAGTGTTATTGTATATAACCAGGGGCTTTCCATGGTCCAGCTGATCGAAAAGCCACTAGGGAAATGATGTAGAATGAGAGACCAAAGAAGACATACAGATTCTAGACCATGCAGCAAACTAAGTTTAAATATGTTTGATTGATTCGCGAAGAGCACTGCGTTTGACTGAATTACTGGCACTTTTTGGTTCTCTTTAACCAGGTTTGCCAAATTGCGCACATATTCTAGTCGTCTAATTCTTGATCGTCTTTGGCTTAACCACGGAATGCTAATGCAAATACTTAATAGATAATTCTAATATGGCAGCTCTTTTCTATTTTTCTATGACACAACGCAACAACATTGCGGCTCGGAAGCTGAACGAAAATGAGTGATTTTACGAAAATGAACGCCGTGTGTAGCAAAGAATGCATCAATACAAAAAGGATGTACAAGCAGAGAAGAAAAAACTGGCGCAATTCAGGGGGATTCTATGGCACAGGTGATCGAAAATGTACTAGGCCGATGATAGAGAATGAGAGAGCAAAGAAGACAGGAACTTATTTTAAATAGTGTTTATTGATGCTAATGACAGCTAAATTATGTTTTATATTGAACGAAAATACGAATTCAATACGAAACATGCATTTCTATAGTTAGATACTGTAACAACATCAGAAAACTGCTCGTGTATTGAAATATTCAACGAAGAGAGTAAGAGAGGGGACAAAGAGACGAGGCGCTTCGCTCGTTTTCTTTGTTGGTATTCCACTCCATGAGTACATTTGCTTCTCTATTTAATATTCCATACCCTTTGATCAATATATACACGGTTGAATCGTGTTTCATAATCATCGTCTATGGACACTTTAAGGCTTCAGTGACATCACTCACCGATTAAACCTGAGACTCAACAGTGGTCGCATAGAGAATCAGGCTGCTCATCGGAAAGCCGTGACTTCAGCCGCTAGAAAATAATACAAATATTTTATAGTTGCTTGGGAACGACCACGTGGAGGACAAAAGTCATTGCCATTGCTAACAATTATAATTCGTTTCTGCATTTGCATTAGATAAAGTAATGCAAATTAAAATCCAATGCAAAATTAAAAAAACCCATGTGTGGGTAAACAAATAATTTGGCTGTAATTAATTAATTAAAATACTGTTTTATTACTACAATCTTAGTTAATTGTTATATACATATTTTATTCTGTCTCTTACAGTTTGGAACCATTTTATAGAAATATTACTAATTGTGTCTCGACAATATTAGTTTGCCATGAAAGCAGTTGTATAAAAAACAACAAATTACCACTTTGTGAATATGAATTTCACTTTGTGCAATGTTGTCAGTTACGAGTACATCTTATTGCTGCTGTAATATTCAATTATCGGATGGTGGTTTTTAAATTTCAATTTTAAATGTGAAGGAAATTTTTGAGTATATTTAATATTTTTTGGATATTGTTTTATTTGGACGTTACTTCATTGGGCAATCAAGCATTTATTCTTGATTTTTCTAATATTTTTCGGACAACATCAGGCAGGAAAATTAGCACTTTCCCCGTCCTCCAAATAACTATGAATTTAGTGTCATCACTTAGTGAAGGAATCATTTACCCCCAACAGTTTTGTTGCACTGTGCGATCTAAAAAAGAAAAATATGTATTTCTGACTTTGGGAATACACAGTTTTCCTTTTTTAATGTTTTCCCGACTCAACAGTTTTCCCAATTCTACATACGAAAATTGTCTTTGAGGATTATGCATACACATACATGCCTATGGGCGCACTAGGCATGTAGGTTCTTTTTCCACACATCTCTGGAAGAATCTGCTACCTACGGAAGTACCTACGTACATACGAACTTACTCAAGTGCATTTCTTAGTTGTACATTGAATACATGAATATTCATGACCGGTTGTGTTGATATTCAAACTGTAATTCAATGAGAGGAGCATCACTATTTAAATTGAACACCGTTACCTAGAGCATTGGCATTATACCAACCGATGTCGATGTCGATGCCGACAGGAACACCAGCAGTGGCAGCAGAATCCGACACAGCAGGACGAGCAAACATAGAGCAATAGCAATAGGAGGAAACATTCAAAACCGGAAATAGTTTCTGGAAACTTGAAATTACAATAGTCAATGTTGTTTTGTTAACATCCAGTACTCAGTTATAACAAGGGCAGCGGTATCTTATTTTTGGGGAATTCTTTTAGAAATTGTTGGTTAATACCAGTGCCAATGGCTTCGTGTTACCTGCCTAAAGAATAAACCACAAATGTTAGTAAGACATCAGAAACTTGTTACAATCGTAAACTATTTTATACTTATGGAAATTATGGGAAACCGAAAAACTTTATTTACCTTATAATAGCAACTGGTAAAACTCTAAGTGATTTACACGCTTACCTCGAAGAGTCTGGAACGGCACTTTACAGAAAAGGAGCCGAAAGGACTTGTTGTGCGCATTCCGAAGATGTCTCGCAAAAGCCGAAAACGTCGACTTGACGACATTCCACGCAATTGAATATCACACGTTCTTCTCTCCTGAGCATTGTGGTGAAGAACTTCAAGATATTCATGATCAACTTCGCATCTTAACCATGATCATGCACTCCCGAACTTCAATAACGCTGGATCGAAATTTATCATGAGGAATGAGGAAATTTTTGCCTGAACGAATACATAAACACACAACATTAGCGCTTCTGGGGCACTGGGAATGCACGAACGAATATCATTTACAAATATACATGTCATCCACTCCACGTCACAGCATTGACGCATAGAGTAAATATAGAATAGAGAAGCTGATTCTCTCAATAATATCAACTTGTTTTCATGTAATTGTTGGACGGTGGATTGCATGGGTTCAATAATACCAGATAGAGGCATTAGTACATAACATCCAACAAGAGAATGGCAACGGAATTTCGTGTTTGTGTGCCAAAATATTTGTGTCAAATACAACCAATACCAACAATAAAAGCCAACAAAGAAATGTTAAATACATTTAAATTTCTCTTCTATAAGTATACCGAAAAGGTTAACACAACAGTTCTTGTAACTCCACCTGGTGTAAGTTAATTTTCGTCAAGCATCTCTCATTTGCACAAACCCATGACCAGGACTGTGAAATGAAACGTCAGATGAGAGGCATGGCTTCTCATTTACGCCGCAGATGTCATCGAGCCAGGCGTATCCATGACACAGCTGATCGAGTATGAAGTAGGAAATGGATAGAACTCAGAGTAGGTAGGCGAGAGAGCGATAAGTAACCCGAAGCAAGGCATGCAGAAAACTAGGTTTAAATAGAGTTTGATAGTTTGATTGATACTAATGATAGCCAAATTGTGTTTTATGTTGGTTGCATGGAATGAAAATACATAGTTCCTTTTATTTCTGTCCATTATATGGCCAATCAATAGGTAAAAATAAACAGCAACACTAACTCGATGAAGTGACCTACTACCTCGTCGTCACCGAGAGAATGTAAAAAGTGGAATGGCGACTCTTATCTATTACTCTATGATCGAGCATTATTTCTCCATGAACGCTGTGGCTAACACTGTTGTTGTGGCTGTTGAGAGATTTTATTGCCGCAAAGCGATGAATTGGGACTTGGAGACATGTGGTCCCAATAGCGTAGCCTAATGTTTAGTTTGGTCGATTTGTAGTGCACGCCAAAAAACGCAGTATTTGACTGCTCCAGAGTTCTTTCTTAGGGGGTTTATGAAATCACGACTATTGAACCTCTCAAAGAGATTATCCGACAAGAGCTCGAGAACTTCTCTCCCGAAGTTCGCAGTTGGCGGCACCCACTTTATATAGCAAGACGGCATCGGGTTAGAGGTCTTTATTTATTTATTTATTTCTCCGCTACAAAAATTTAATTTCAGCTGGAGGATATAGGGAACACTAGCGCGAGTAAGAGTGCAGTCTAAAATACTACGATTAATTACTGGTGCTCCAGCTAGTTCGAGGCAGGTGGCATGACCGCATCCAACAGCTCTATACAAGATTTTATACATGTTAGGATATAAACAACTACACAACCCGGTTGATATCGTCGCTCAATTTCACTAAATATTATCTAAGGACACTCAGGTTCTTGGATTCATTAGCCGAATGGATGGATCTGAGGTAGACACATTTCCTGATGTTAAGATTTTTTTCATTGTAATATTCCACAGTTGGGAGCGATTGATGACGTGGTCGAGGAGGCAAAATTGATTTAGGCTACATATACTTTTAATGCCTTTAAATCGTATTTCTTCAAAAGCATGCCAGCTTTATTACACGGTATCGTTTGCATATTTACAGTTCTTGTCTCTGACTATCCTTTGTTCTATGTTACTATAAGGAAAATATTCCGATTTATATTCCTAAATATGGAGAAATTAGTCATGTATCTCCTGAGAAATATAAACCAATTAGTGCCTCATCCTCTCTGTTGAAAGTGGTGGAGAGATTGATTGAATTATATATAAACCGCCTTATTCATAAAAAGTTGTGAGAGGTTTGAGAGACGTTTTTTGTATGATAAACTGTCTCTCAAACCTCTCGTAATAGCCAAATTTAATTTCTGCTCGTTGGATATATTGAGCGCAATAATGTTTTTGGGGGCCTCACTGTAACAGCCTTCTTAGACACAAAATATGCCTTTAAGCGTCTATTAGGAACTCCCTCGAATATTAATGGGCGCGATTTTTAATTCTGTGTTGCCTGTAAGGTCGGTGAGATAGGTGGACTCTCGTGACACACTACAAGAACGAGTATTCTCGCCCATCTTTTTGATATTAGTGGTGTTCGCAAATGTATAATCCTTTGATCTGGAGAGTCGTGTGGTTGTGGCCTACCCGGATGGTGCTGTCATTATGGTCCCAAAGAAATCGACATCTGCTACTAGTGTAGGCTGCTTTTGGCAAAATATTGACTTGGGCTGAAAACTGTGGTTTGGAAGTTATCATATGCATACGGATCTGGTTCTGATCACTCTTATGCATAACACTGAGGAGTTTAGGGTGCCGAAGCTATACTGTGTCATGCTATCTGAGCCCAAGTATTTAAACTGGAAAAATAATTTTAAGGAATGTTCGAAGAAATTCTATAGGCAAATGCTGGAGGCTTCTTCTAAAAATCGTTTCCAATACGACAACAGTTTGGTTTGGTTGAATTCCTTTGATAACTGCAATCAATATCAATAGGTAACTGCACAATAAGGTTCAAAGAACTACGGCTATGTGCATTTGTGGCACCGGGTGGAGCATACGTAGCGATACGGGTGGTGGAGTTTCGTATGCCTCTCTTAGACCAACAATTTCTGACTTGTATGGTCTGAGTGAAATGTTGGCTTGACGTCAAATCAATCCCGTCGAGTTAACGAGAATAAACTACAGGATTATATCAGTGTTGTGGAGCCGGAGTTGGAGTCGGTATCTTGGAGTCGGAGTCGGCGATATTTGTCTGTAGTCGGAGTTGTAAAAATTTTCACGACTCCAGCACCAAATTAAGCATTTCCATCAAAAGTTAAAATTGTTGACAAGTATAATTTGTTAACCAATTTTTTGGGGTAATATACATTTTCACATCGTATTTGATAAAATCTGTTTGCCTAAGGTCTGGGTTGCTCGATATGTCGTGGGTTGCTTGGTTTCACATGCGAAGAATGCTATGGTTATGGATGCCATATTCCGCATCAAAGACGACGTAATGTTAAATTATTGGCCTCGTTAAAATTGTTTTTGCTCACATATTAATTATACTTGCAACTAGGCAATGTCTAGCGCATACATACATTCGGAATACTAATAATAAAAATCAACCGTCATACTTTTTTTCAATTCCAGAAAATATAAACTGTTTTTTTAATTCAAATAAAAATTTCTCCTAAAACAAAGTAAGCTTTCTAAGTCAGCCCAACACATTAATACCACTACACACGCAGAAAAAGCTGTGAAATCCATGGATACTGCATCAAAGTGTCATGTCCTCAGTCACGCTCAAAGAAAAACCTATCCGCCTTGGTGGACATATGAGCTCGACTCTCGCAAAGCTTTCGATGCAAGGTATATAAGTGGATCCTGGCAGCTGTATAAAGATAAACTTAACGAGTATAAGAAAGCAATACCCACTGCAAAAATACGATCCTGCTCAGAGTTCTGTGGATCGATGGCGAACAGAAAGGATACAGATAGACGGAGCAAAATAATGGCCACGGGGCACTCAAATTCCACCTATGTGAGGAGGGATGACGGGCATGGTCAAATAGATCAGCTAAATCGCTAGAGATACGCTTGAAAACACACTTCCCGGGCTGGAAGAACACATCCAGGGAGGTGCGAACATTATCAACCCAATTCTTAGATACTAATGGTATAGAGGATATAATCAGTCCAGACAGGATATCCTGGGCTATCAATAGCTTCTCACCATATAAATCTCCGGGCTCAGAGGGTATTATACCAAAAATGCTGCAAAGCGCGGAGGTCATAACTAAGCCGTGGCTGAGTGTCATATTCCGATCTTGCCTGACTCTTAACTACTTACCAAAGAGTTGGAGCCAGGTAAGAGTGGTTTTCATTCCCAAGGCGGGGAGATGGAGTCATGAGAGCGCAAAGGATTTCAGACCGATCAGCCTTTCATCGTTTCTTCTGAAAACGCTTGAAAGGCTAACTGACGCAAACATCCGCACGAAACTGGACGGATTGCCCAAAATATCATGCAGCCAACATGTATATCTGAAAGGCCCCTTAACTGATACAGTCCTGCATGAAGTCATTAGAACTATTGAGAAGAATTTAGAACACAAACAATATACCCTCGCGTCCTTCTTAGATATAGAGGGTGCATTCAATAATGTGAGTTCAGCGGCTATAGAAGAAACACTTAACGATCTAGGCGTGGAAACGTTCCTCAATCGTTGGATAGTGACAAATTATCAACGCCTCTAAGGGCAACAGCGAGTAATCAAAGCGAGAGAGTAGGGGAACTCCTCAGGGTGGAGTCATATCTCCCCTACTTTGTTTAATCGTGATCAACAAAATACTACTAAAACTGGACACTATCAGGATCAAAACCGTGGCGTATGCGGATGATGTGGTAATAATGGTGTCTGGTTTGTTTCCATCCGTGTTGAGCGAAATCATGAATGGGGTCCTGAAATCACTTAACGACTGGGTCACTGGGAGTGGTCTTGGAGTGAATCCAGGGAAAACTGAGGTCATGTTTTTTACCATGAAGACCAAGATACCAAAGTTGAATCCTCCTTGGCTAAGTGGAATAGAGATGCCACTATCAACTCACGCCAAGCACTTAGACGGGATTCTAGACCCTAAACTATCCTGGAAGCGTAACATAGAGCACCGCGCACAGAAAAAAAACCGTTGCGTACTACGCTTGTCGGAAAATTTTCGGAAGCCGATGAGGTCTTCGACCGAAAATGGTGCTATGGATGTACACTAGTATAATCAGAACTATGGTATGGTACGGTGGCCTGTCGCGGGGAAGACGTCCACTAGGAAACTGTTGTATAGAGTACAGATATCAGCTTGCATCGTCCTCACAAGGACTATGATAACGGGTCCAGATGTAGCCCTTAACGCAATGCTCCGTAGTATACAATTTGACCTTCACATAACAGCTAGTGCGGCCTGGAGTGCTACCCGACTAAATGCTTTTGGAATCTGGAAAAGCAACGCATATTGACGTGTGAGAATCCTTCAGGTAATGCAAAGAGAACTCAATATATTCACCGATTACTGCACTCCCTCATTGACGTTTGACAACCTATTCGATGTGAGATGTCAGCTGGAGAGGAATAGCAAAGGACAAGCCGGTTGAAGAACAATGTTATCTTCGTTTTACAAGGCCGCTTACCCTATTTTACCCTTAATCAACTGATGTGTACACGACATTGACATGATATTATTTATGTATTTTATTGGATATATTATTTTTAGAATGATATTGATTTTGGATATTAATTGGAATCGAGTTAATTTATACCATGCTTTATCAATGCTGGCCTTATTGGATGTGAGCCTTTCGCTATCGCAAAGCTGTGGAGTCATCTATGATCAGAGATCATACCATGATTGTTTTTTCCCATTTTATTGTTTCTCTGTACTTATATGTGTTATTTTAAGGTTTCGGTTGTGCATTGATCCTTGTTTCAGTTTTAAGTATATTTTATTTCATTCCTTATTTTTTACAGGACCCTTTGCTGGATGCTTGTGTTGGTATTCTTCAGATTCAGTTTAAATCCTTTACTAACTATTTCAATCACTTTTTTTTAAATTGTTAACACAATTTCCCATACCTGCTAGACCTCACCCGTACTATTTGCTGTTTTCTTATGCATCTTACAGATGTTTATGTACTTGTCGTCGTTACTGGCATATTTTTGAATATGGATTTTACTTTTCTAAATATACAAACACATTCATACAGAACATTTCATACAGAACAGATACATATGTGTGCGATACGTAAACAAGAACCCATATGCACAGGACAGGACGTTCACACACATGACAGTGACAAACAGAAATGCATATTATGCTGTTTTTTACTTCTTCGTTGCTCAAAAGTTGACAATACTGTATCTTCTTTCATTTGATTGCAAATGCAGTTCGTAAGAATCATTTTCATTTGTGTAGTTTGAGGAGGTTTTCTTCCACAGTAAATAAATAGATAGTTTACTAAGGTGTTGCCTCGTTATTGCCAAATGAAATGTTATTGAATATTCATTAAGTTGAGATGGGTTTCAACGGAAAAATACTTTGGCTTGAATCTAAGGTAAACTTTATTTAGAATTTAATTTATTATTGGAAGATGTTCGATATAAACTTTGAAAAAGTTAAACACAGAAAAAATTGCACAAAATTGTAACCAATTAAAATGAATTCAATTAAGGATCATACATTTAAGGCTCAAGTAGATTTTGAATTTACGAGGGTTCCTATTTATATCGTGGGTCCTGGCAATACTAGTGTTGTCAGATGCAAACTGGAACTTTTTAGCTTAAATAGCATAATATATAACGTTTTCACTTACTAGCACTATTTGTACGATTTTTGGCGCGGATTATCGAGACAAGATTGTCTCAATCAACTTGTTTCGACTTTTTGTGAACAAGCACCATCACAAGTGCCGTGTAAATCACTGGTACCAAGAGTTCAGTCTCGGACGCCATTCGCTTAAGGATGAATTTCGTGAAGGTCCTCAAACTTCGTTCGTTTTGTCGAAAGCCATCGATGCTGTGCGTGAACTGATAAATGAAGACCGACATGTGACATACCGTGAGATTGAGGCATCCTTGGGCATTAGTGTGACAAGCATCAATGAGATATTGCATGTTCATTTGGCGGTGAAAAGATTTGTTCTCGTTGGATCCCTCATAATTTGACGAAATCTCAAAAAAAGGCTAGTGTCGATTGAAGCAAAGAAATGTTGAAAAATACAACCGCGGTAATTGAAATGCAGTGTATAAGACAGCCACAGGTGAGGAATCATGGATCCATGCATATGAGCCCGAAAAGAAAACATATGGGTCTTTGAAAACGAGCTAAATCCAAACAAAGCTCTTCGTGGCAGGAACACCTCGAAACAAACGTTCGCTTATTTTTCGGTATAATAGGTAATGCGTCCACAGTGCCTTCATTGGAACATAGGACGGTCAATTTTGATAACACCATCTGTTTGGAAACAGTTTTTGAAAAAGTTAGGAAAAACAACAAGACAAGTCGGATCATTTGCAAACAGGACAATGCGAGTTCTCCCACATCAGGTGAAACAATGGGCTATTTCACCACTCAACATGTCGAATTGATTGGTCATCCTCTTCTTTTTACTGCGTGATCAACGTTTTTCGACACCCGAAGAAGCTGTGAAACCGTTCCAAAATCACGTCTTGGAGGTGTCACAATCGGAGTGGAAAAAGTGCTCCGGAAATTAACCATTATAATTTCCAAATCATTTCCATTTCCGAAACCACACGCTGAAGAATATCGGCTTCTCTAACATATTCTCCCAAACACACTTCAAACATTCATATGTTTGCAACTCCCGAACTCACTTATATTTACATGTAAACATCACCATGTTTACTTGCAAACATGCCTGCTTTTACGTGGAAACATATGCGTGTTTGCCCCAAACCTGCACAGACTTATGTAGAAATTTATGCATATTTCCCCCCAAACATAATAATATTTAGAAAAGAATTGTTCTTTGATTTCAATATATATGTATGATTTATTATTCTTTTGCTTCTCCTACCTTTGTTGTTTGTCATGTTTTTGTTTTCTGAAGGTTTCAGCTATGCGTTGGTTATAACTATGCGTTGGTACACAAACAATATTTTTACATATATATACAAATCTAGTTCAAGCAATCCAAGCGTGGATTAATTACTTGTGTTTTTTTATTATACTCATTTCACAAATGTTCCACCGTTCCGATTTTCTCACGTTGTTGCCGCTCGTTTCTCACTTGGGTACCACACATACATGTATACGAAACACATACACAAAAACTAAAGCAACATCACAAACCATTTCAACGTCCGAGCCTTATATCCTCTTATATATCCTCTGTCCGATGAACCATTGACGACTGAATACATGAAACTAAAACGCAATACAGCAGCCAATGTACTCTGACTTCATATGCAGTTTACACGCGCATTCAGGAACATTGATGCATCATTGACTGAGAGAATAATGCAAATATACAGATCCACACTTACAAGATAGACGTTCTCGTTGTCTCTCTTTTATTCTCTTGCTCTCGAGAGAGCAGAAACTGCAGCAAACACAGCTGTTTTTGTATCACAAACACAGATATATTTGGGTCACAAACATATATATTATAACATATTAATCATTGTATCTTAAACATGTAATATTGAATATCAAACAAAATGTGTTTGGGCACAAGTATATTATATTTGAGGCAAGCTCCAAATACATTTTATATTTGCTTCCAATCAACATAAAAATACATGCATTTCCAACGCATTTTCAGCATGCATTTCTAGCGATAAATGATTGTTTTTTTTATTGATGGACCCGAAATATATATAGCAACCCTCGTCACAAGATACTTTTTTGTTTACCGGTGTATATAAATTCGTACAATTCGTCCATGAATTGAGGATTTGATCATTGAAACTATTAACTTTGGTTTAGCTTCATTTACTATCAAACTCATTTTTCATACTTCCTTCTCGATTTTCTAAAATTCTGCTCTAAATTATCGCAGGTTTCGCCCAATGAAGTTAATATAATCAGCATACTCGGGCAACACGCGGATTTCCTGCTGATGGTTTTATTCTTGTTAGCTGCAGCCGTTCTCATTATGCTCTCAATTAAGCTGTTGAATATATCCCACGCATGGTTCGTATTTCGTGGGTAATGGGTTACACTGGGTTAACCTGGGTAACCCATTAGTATTGTCACGGCTAATGGGTAGCGATCGTTCACCCATTGCCCACAGGGTCTGGTCAAAATAATAGGTACACGCAAAGAAAAAAAACGTTTAGTGCTCGGTTGCCGCAACAATAATTTGATTGATTTGTATTAATTTATTAATCGCAATCGTTCACGTAGTTCTCCCAAATAAACTCATATATCGCAAATGTACAAAATTACATCTCCCGCATTTTCAAAAAAGGTTGGGGATAACTGAATTTAGTCATTTTTCTAATGAGAGTACACATTTCGAAGAACGTAAATTTCTCTCATTCTCTCGTTCTGTCGGCGTATACACAATCTTGTCCACTCGTTTGGCATACACACATAAAAGTTATCACACACTCTAACGCTTCTATCTTTTCAATATATCTTGGATGGACAATTAACGCGTTGTTGTTTGCGCTTTTATTTCTTATTTGAATGCGACGCAAGATAGACGTGTAAGTAGACAGTGAGTAAATAGACAAAAAAGCCAACTTTTTGATGTGTTAAGATCTATAGCGGCGTATAGGGACTAAATCGATCAAAGTCAAAGAATTTATGCTGCTGCTAAAACCAGATTTTATGCTGCTGCTAAAACCAGATTTTCTGCGACTGCGAAAGAGAATAATGACGTGTTAAACAAAAATGAGCGAGCAAGAGAGCAATGAAAGAGCGTTGTGGCAAGGGTGAGGCAAACGAAATTGTGTCTATAGCGTATGTATTAACATAATAATGTATATGTGCACATGCGTCTGTTGCTGTTGTTGAACGGAGATATAAAGCATAAACACGCAAAATTTCATTTGCAAGCCCATGGGCTTGGGCAGTCGACGTTACGGTGACACACTAATACGTCAGCTACTTCGTACAAAGTATGTGTGATGTTGTGTGTTTGGCTGTTTCGTTGCTGTTGATATGGCAAACATGTGGTTATGTGACACACGTATACGTCAGCTACTTCGGACAAAGTATGTGTGATGTTGTGTGTTTGGTTTTTAAATGAAACGTCATTATATGATTGAACGCCTTCTTATATGCTTTATATTAACTTCACCTGTCTGTATGCATGTATGCCGAAAAAATTTTGGATTGATTTTTAACCCTTGTCCCGTTATCCAATCGAGCTGAAGCTTCGCACGCAAACTAATGGCGACGACAAAAATAAACTATCAAAATATGGGCGGGATTGGATAAAGGGGCGTGGTACCTCCCATACAAATCACAAATTAAAAATCCATTATTTCTGCTCCTGTTAACGGTATTTGAACAAAATTGGGTATGTTGGTTAGGTTTACACATTGTAAGATCTGCTGCAAATATGGGCGGGATTGGACAAAGGGGAGTGGTCGTATATAAAGAATGTATAGTCAAAAACTATGTTTTTTACGGGTTGGTTTTTTATTATTGTTAACGGTAAGTCAAATAAAATGTGGGTGCGGAGCACTCTCAGAGCAAAAGAGAATAATGACGTGGTTATACGTACATATATAAAAATGAGATAGCAAGAGAGCAATGAAAATTGTGTGAACTTGTGTAGCGTATGTACGACTATAACAATGTATGTATGCATATATCGGGTGGTTTTTTTAGGGGTATAGAACTTCGAATTGAAATAAAACGCAAGAAATCGCTTTAATGTCCATCAATTTGGCTTTATTGGAAGGATAATTTTATGCCATTAATGTTTAAATATGATTTCGGGCATGTGGCCGCCGCGGCTGGCTCGAATAAAGCCAATTCTACAGGTCCAATTTTCAACCACTTTTTCGAGCATATGGGGCCGTATGTCGGCAATAACGCCACAAATGTTGGCTTCCAATTCCCCTAACGTTTCTGGTTTGTTGGCGTAGACGAGCGACTTCACATATCCCCAAAGAAAATAATCCAACGGTGTCAAATCACACCGTAAATCGATTGTGACGTGCGCTGTGTGGCATGTAGCGCCGTCTTGTTGGAACCACAACTCATCCACATTCATGCCATCCAATTCGGGAACAAAATAGTCGGTTATCATGGCTCTATACCGGTCTCCATTAACGGTAACTGCCTCTCCAGCATTATTTCGGAAGAAGTATGGCCCAATGACTCCACCAGCCCATAGAGCACACCAAACACTCAGTTTTTGTGGATGTAATGGCGTCTCAAGGGTCTCATGTGGATTCTCTTCACTCCAAATGCGGCAATTTTGCTTGTTGACGTAGCCATTCAACCAAAAATGAGCCTCATCACTGAACAAAATTTTGCGGTAAACTTGCGGTAAACTTCGCGAACTGAACCATTATTTTCGAAATAAATTTGCACGATTTGCAAGCGTTGTTCTTTTGTCAACCTGTTCATGATGAAATGGCAAACCAAACTGAACATAAATGACATTAGAGTTGCCAGATTTGACCACAAAATGCCAGTTTTATCTCTATTCGAAAAACAAACCTCTAAAAGAAACACCCGATACAAGTGTCTGTTGCTTTGCGTTCTTTGGTTTTTGTGGGAATAACGTCATCATATGATTGAACGCTGTTTTTTTATTTTCCAATGTATCATTTACTAATGTGTCCGTTCATTGAAATCGAACAGGTACCGTGTAGCAAAAAGGTCGCCCGTGAGTTCGAACACTCATTGTATTTTTTTTAAAACAAACTTTATGGGTAAAACCAAACTCATAAAAGTTGGAAATTAAAAAAAAAGTGCATATGGAAGTCATAAGTAAAAGTTTTACTTACAACTCGGTTTCTTTAACCTAAAGAAAAGTTGGTGGAACCGTTTTTTGTTTTTCGAAAATTTTTTTTTAGCTCTAATTTTCCATAACTCGTTTACTGCAATCGTTCTTCAGTTCCCGCAAACGTTTTTATTTTGGAGCAACTACAACTCGTTTGCTGTAACTGAAGGAACAGTTGACGGAACCGTTTTTAGTTTATCGTAAAGGTTTTTTCAGCTCTCATTTCTGATAACTCGTTTGCTGCAATTTTCAGTTCTCCCAGACGAAACGACAAGTATGGTTTAACAGAAGTTCGTTTCTCCCAACTACAGTCCCCAAAACGTACAGTCCCCAAAACGTTATCTTTGATTTCGTTTGGGAGGAACGAATTTTTTCTTTGGGTGTAGCTACCCACAGCGATGGAGAATTATCCATCACGATTAGAGTATAGTTAAAAGTATAGTGCAGAGTATAGTTAAAATAGTTGGTAATTACCCATCACGGTTACCCCCTACAAAGAGGGTACTGGGGAAAATAATGGGTAGTTACATACGACGATGGGGACTTACCCATCAGCATTACCCATTACACATGAGGAATGGATAGGCGGTCTTTACACATTACGCACGAAACTAAAATTTATCGAATACAAATATTGCTAAAGCTCCCTTATTTATTACATACTTATTTACTTATCCGGTTTCAATCAACCCGTGGGGGTCAGGGACCTTACAGAACAAAGATAACACATTTCGCCAACCAGTTAGATCTTTTGCCTTATCTCTTCACTGGGGAAATACCAAGGGTACGCATGGATTCGTCAACCTGATCCCTTCAGCGGAGTCTTGGTCTTCCTATTTTTCGTCTTCCTTCGAGTTCAGTTTCGAAAACCCTTCGTGCAATTTCGTCTTCATCCATTCTACTGACATGGCCTAGCCAGCGCAATCGCGTTATTTTGATCCGCTTAACTAAGTCAATGTAGGGATAAAGCTCATTGTTCATGCGTCGCCGATACTCGCCGTTGTGCACTTTAGGGCATACTTTTTCGGAGGATTTTTCTCTCGAAGGCTCCTACAGATGTTTCGTATGCTTGCGATAAGACCCAGTATTCTGCACCATAATGCAAGACAGGTTGTATGAGAGTATTTTGCTCTCGAAGACTCCTACAGATGTTTCATTTGCTTGCGATAAGACCCAGGATTCTGCGCCATAAAGCAAGACAGGTTCTATGAGAGTCTGGTATAGCTGGATTTTTGACTATTTTACCATCCTCACTTTTCCATAAGCGGTATAGGCAAGCATTCAACAATTTTAAGCCGTTCCACTGGGTCCAACATGCTTTTATCACGGGGCTCTCTGAGGCGATGTCATTGCGGGTTGGTATTTTATCTTCTTTTGCAGAAATGATTACCAGTGTAGGGTCATTTCTTTGTGCCGTTGACCAGTCTTCGCTGAAGTCATGGCTCTGCAGTCTTTCAATCCAAAGAGCAAGTTGGCCTTCGGGGTTCTTAAATTGAGGTAGCCACCTTAGCGCTGCGTGATCGGTTCTTAACTGGAAAGGCTAGCCGTACAGATACTTGTGGTAGTGCTTGACACACTCTATGACTACCAGTAGCTCTCGTCGCGTAACGCAGTAGTTTCTCTCTGGCTTTGAGAGTATTCGGCTGTATTATCCAATAACTTTTTCCTGGCCATTGAGCACCTGCGAGAGCACACCACCTATTCCGTAACCACTCGCGTCAGTATCCAACATAAATTTCTGGCCAGCAACAGGATATGCAAGCAAAGGAGCCGTTCATAAATATTCTTTCAATTGGTGGAATGACTCTTTGTGTTTTTCGCTCCAACAGTACGGCCGATTTTTCATTGTCAACTCGTGAAGATTTGCAGCCACTGTGGCGAAACCACGCACAAACCGTCTGTAGTATGTGCAGAGTCCTAGAAAACTGCGTAAGTCAGAGAGATTTGCGGTCGTGGCCAATCCTTCACCCCCAGTATTTTGTCTTCATCGGTGGAAATGCCATCTGCTGTCACTCGAGTATTTTACTTTCTGGAACAGAGAACATTTCTTCGGTCTGAGTTTCAAACCAGCTGCAGTTATACGTTGAAGGACTTTTTTAATATTCTTCAGGTGTTCATCGAATCTGTTCCCCATGACAATGATGTCGTCTAGGTACACCAAGCATGTTCGCCAATGACGTCCTTTTAACTCGAACTCCATTAATCGCTCAAAGGTGGCTGGAGCATTACAGAGTCCAAATGACATTTTTTTTGAACTGCCACAGACCATCCCCTACGCTGTCTTTCTCACTGATTTCTACTTGCCAATAACCACTTTGCAAGTTCAGGGTGGAGAACCATTTTCTTCCTGACAACGTATCCAATGTGCCATCAATTCTGGCTGTCCTTTTTGGTGACATCGTTCAGCTTTCTGTAATCTACACAAAACCGAGTACTTTCATCTTTCTTCTTAACTAGTACCACCGGCGAGCTACATGGACTTGAAGACGGTTCGATTACACTATCCTTCTGCATTTCAGCTACAAGTTTCTTAACCTCATATCTTTTTGCAAGTGGAAGACTTCTGGGCGCCTGTTTTATTGGTCTCGCTTCCCTTGTCTTGATTTCATGCTTTACCATTTATGTACTACCTCGGCATTGTTTCTCCAGGGCGAAGGCAGACGCATGCTTCCACAGTAATTACATTGCCTTGTTCCTATCAGCTGGTTTTAGTTCTCGCACCCACTCACTCAGATGCGACTCCAGTACTTTCTGCTCCTTTTCTCATAGTTTGCTGGAGTCAGAATTAACTTCACAGTTGATAACCGCCTCGGCTGGTGTACATTCTGCAATTAATGTGCGGTCGCCAATCACCTACTCGTTGTTGGACAAATTTAGAACTCGTACAGGCAAGTATCCTTCATTATTAGTTTTTACTAGAGCTTTGGCAGTGATGATGTTATAATTTTTTATACTTGCCAGTTCAACTACCCACAAACCGCCGATCGCACAATCTTCCTCTATTCGGCCCAATACTATGGTTTCTGAGTTTGGTGGCAATTTGACATGTTTGTGCGCGATCAGCGTTCTAATCTGTGTTGTATTGTCGTATCCAACATTGAGTGGAATTTCCACATTAGCCCACGTCATAACTTTCTGCCCCATATTTAACTTGGGGCCCTGGGCAATCATAAAATCTGAGCCAATTATCACGTCATTTACAATGTCGGCGACAATCAACACTAGATTTGTGTCGAACTCGTTCACTAGTTCTCGAACTCGTTCGTTTAAGGTGCCCGAACATAACAATCACGAACACAGTCGCGATATCGAACATGTGCATTATATTCGTGGGGGTGGTGTCTGGTCACCGTAAATGAACTAGGTAGTTCATGAACTACCCAACTCTAATCAACACATGTTCGACGCTCATGTTGGCAATGGCTATCTTCAATTTATCTTTACCATGTACAGTTGCTGGTTCACCCGTTGCAGTGCGGAGTCTTACACCATGTAACGATTCCATTGGTCAATTTATCAAATACGATCTGATGATAGATTGTGACGCGCCTGTGGCCATAGTCAGTATGCGCTTCCGACCGCCGATAGCTCCGTAGATAGTGAAAGATCGTGGGGCCTTCGGTTGTGGGAGCCAGTCCATGCCCCTCTGGGCTAGTTCGTTCTAGTTTCACGGAGATTCATTTCATGTAGTCAAATGTGCCCGTTTATTGCCACGTTGGGGGTAGTTCGATCTAGATCGTCTTCTTGTCTCTCTGCAGTTTCGTGCAATATGACCATGTTTGTCGCAATTGTAGCACTTTGGCCTGGGTTTATTTGCGCCCGATAACGCCTTGCTGAGGATTTTGGTAATTTCTTTAAGAACCCTTCAAATCTCCTGCCTCCGACTCCATATCAATTTTTCGAACTCTTTGTATTTGACGCTTTGACACAAATTTCGCTGTCTCCTGTGCCAATGCGAACGAAACGGATTCAACGAATGTAACTTTTTGGGTGGCACAAGTCACGTATTTTATGTCAGGATCACGCATGCCGCTGACGAATGCCTCCATCTTAAATTGGTCCAGGACTCACCAGGATAAGTCATCAATACCAAACGTTCCAACTCGGTTGCGAAGTCATGTAGTGTTTCAATATGGTTTTGTATTTGCGTTGTAACGCAGCCACTATATCCTGGTAGTTGTTTCTGGCACTGACGGGAACGCTCTGAAGGACTTCTGCTGCGCTGCCTTTCAGTGATAAAATTAGCTATAATGCTTTGTCGTTGCTGTTTCACAAGTTCTTAATTGCTACGATTTCGAATTGGAATTTAAAGACGTCGAATGGTATAGAGCCATCGAAACTGGAGGCTTTCAATCTGCCAGAGCCTTGGGAAATTACTCGCACTGGTTCTTCTTACAGCTGGAAATCTTTCTTTCCAGTTCGGCGAAACTTTCATCCACATCCTGTTCGACTTTCTGAAACTTGTGTTCGACGTTCTCAAACTTATGTTCGACTTCTTGAATCTTCTGCCCCATTTGCTCGAATTTTTCTTCAACCTTTTCGAATTTATCATTCACTTGAATCTCCATATTGCTCACAACTTCAGAGATTTCTTGCAGTTCCTCATTTGTGGCATTTGATGTCTAGAATTCTCGCTTAATTTATCATCCATAATTCCAAAATTCTCACCAAATTTCTCATTCATAATTCTAGAATTCTCGTTAAATTTAATTTCAAGTCTTTCGTCCATCCTTCGAGAATTAAATTTAGTTAACATTTTTCCATCACGGTCGCAAACATCCTAGAAACATCCATACTACCAGTTGCCTCCTTTGCAGATACCTCAATTTCTTCTTTGCACTCAAACTCGTATGTGTCAATGTCAATGTTTCCGTGCTTGAATTCTTCTAATAATCGCCTCTGCAGCTCTACCTTGTTACCAGCTGTCGGTTGATCCAATTTACTCAACTCCTTCTTTAGTTGTTCAACTTTGAGTTCTTCAAACTTCATCGTTGTCCTTAAATCGTAATTTCACTTCTGACACCAATGCTACGAATTTCCTTATTCGTCCATTTTGCGTTGTTTTATTCCCAATAATAGAACAAGGTTCGTTTTAAATTACGATAATTACAACGGTTTAAATTCCTTTTATTTTACTTATATAGTACAACAGTTTACTTTATTTACACCACTTTAAGAAGTCTTATATTTTACTAACAATTCGCGTTGCTTACTTTACGGGGTTTAATTACAAACTGAACTCTCCGTTCCAAAGGCCTCCGGTATTTATACGAACTCACCATACTCGAATGTAGGTATCTCTAGCGAATTCAAGAACCTTCTAGTCGTTGTTGTTTGTTATCCTTTTAGAATCATCTCGAATAGTGGAGAGTTATGTTAACAGAGGCGAATTCATGCTACTGGTTCAGCGAGCTGGTATGTTGTTACAATGCATTCTTTCAGCCGCAGCATTAATCGCCCAGTTATTTCCATAATGTTAGTCTGGTCATTAAGAGTAAGTAAAAGCTTTTACTTAATCGTAACAACATGTTATCTTACACGATGGCTCATCTGAAATATGTAAGACATTGAAATTAATGAATCGCTAATAGCGTGTACATATGGTTAGATCAAATAGAATTGAAAGATATGCAAATGTTTACCTGACAGTCTGCTGGATTGAGTTGGTGTATTTCAAAGTGATATCCATATTCAGCAACCGGAAAATTAATAGAATATTGAAAAGTGTATGTTTCAGATATTCTTTGTACTGTCCCGTTGCGACGCAGAATAATATTATCACGTGATCACCAACCATCAACATTACTATATCATCTATTATAGGAGTAATAAAACGCTATTGGTGTTGTCCAGGTAACATTCTGGCTGCATGAATTTCATGGAAATGATCGTCAGATCTCCATCCCATACCATATTTTATTTGAAAACCGGAGTTATACGCTAGATATATGGCAAAAAATGCTTCGAAATCGGTGTACTAAAAAAAGTGCGTGAGATTGGTGATGCCATAGGCATTTCATATGGCAGTGTGGTTTCGATTTTAAAGAAAGCTTTGTGCAAGATGAGTGCAGCGTTTGCTCTCAATTGACCATAAACGTACGGGTTCTCACGTGTCCATGAATTGTGCTACGAATTGGTACCTCATCCGCCATATTCTCCGGATTTAGCCCCCAGTGACTACTTCCTATTTCCGAACCTAAAGAAATGGCTCGGTGGAAAGAGATGTAGTTCCAACGATGAAATTATTGATCAAACAAATGCCTATTTTATGGACCTCGAAAAATCCTATTTTTTTGGAAGGGATACTTTTGGAGAAACTTAGGACTAAGTGTATTGAGCTATAAGGAGATTATGTTGAAATAAAAAACTGTGTTTCATTCAAAAAGTCACAGACTTATGAATCCGCCCTCTACCATCATACTTATTTTTAGGCAGAGATTATTGTTGTACAACAACCACGTATGTGATGCTAACTCTGTATGTTGTTTGCATGTGTTCACTTTGATAGATTGCTATACCCGTGTCTATAGATGTTAGCACATCTAAAACAATTTAAATTACATTAAATACTTACAAGGATGGCACAGAGATGCAGACAGACAGTAAGTTCTGTGCTTTCTTCGGTATATCATTGCAACACAAATCAATTAAGCCCTACAATTTGATGATTTCGATAACTTGATTCAGTCGCTGTCAGTATGCAAGATAACCTTAGCCACAGGAAACTAAATTTGTGTGTTTCAGGCAACAGTAAAAACAGACGGTTACGTAAAATATCCTTTATCCAAAACGACCTCTGACTTTTACCACATTTTGTATCCTTAATAATTGTCAATACCTACCTTTTGCTTAATTAATTTAATGAGTCAATGCAGTTGCCTTCGCGACAATAAAAAAATCAAATAATAAAACAATTTCAGATGGGATTTGCTCTTTTTGCTTTTAATATACAATCTTTATTGATTGTTTATATATTTCTGAATTATTTATTTATTTTTGTTTACAATTATTCATTGATACTTTCTGAGTGTGAGAGAGTGTTTGTGTGCATTTGGGTTTTTGTTTGTTTTATTTGCATATGTCATACAAATACACACACTTCCTCAATCATAAGTGTATGCATCATAGAGTAAATGCACCTAGAGTAATTAATTCTCTCAGTAAATTTATGACATTAAGTTTGGTTGGCATTAGTTCAAATCAACC
Organism: Phaonia tiefii; assembly: GCA_963931995.1. NCBI lineage: Eukaryota > Metazoa > Arthropoda > Insecta > Diptera > Muscidae > Phaonia > Phaonia tiefii. The sequence goes on along the minus strand of OZ008367.1, from coordinate 177,106,300 downwards.
AACAAGAAATCAACGACGGCATTTAGTTCTGTGTGTTAAAATTTTTGTGTGAAAAACAACACAACACAAATAAAGTGTAATATACTTTTAAATTCCACAGTTCTCAACCAACACGACATGACACTATACGGCAAATATCTCTCTATCGCACCGACCTCACCACGAAGAGTGAAATAAAATGTCAGATGAGACAGGTGGCGCCTCTAGGTATATCATTACTCTATGGTTTGAATACGTTTATCCTTTATCAGTACACAGAGAATAGGGCGGCAATTTTTTTATGGAAATAATGTAATGTACCAAATATAAGAAGTTTAGTGTGATAATGGCTGTACAAAAAGTATGCTGAAAATTTGAGCCCAATCTTTGTCAACACCCAGAATCTTCATTTTCAAAAGATTTCACACAGAATATAGAAATAAGTATAGCCTGATTTATAATTAATAAAATAATAAAACCTTGTCAAAGTTGTGGTGGTTCCAACAATAGGGTTGAAAAATTATAATTTTTTTAAAAAGCAAAAATTAAAATTGCATGGTTAACAAAATAGTTAACTTAGATGAAATGGAAATACGGCCTTTTAGTTGAAGTCTGTACGCAACCAATAAGAAATACGATATATTATCTATCGCTGTACTAAACAGCCGTCGGTGGTGTATGAGATCTTGGGTTCGATCCCTGCTGTAACCATCTTACATTTCTTTCGGCGGCGGTTACCTCGCATAGTATCGAGTATTTGGCCATGAAAAAGCTTCTCAAAATACCGTTCGGAATCGGTGTAAAAACTGTAGGTCCCAATCAGTGAGTATTCAACAAAGCTCTCCTCAATTCCTTCATGGGATGTAATGGGAGACCATTTTTTTATGCTAAGGAGACACTACACTGTCTGAATTGCTTCAGATAAATTTACTTTGTTTGGTGAATGTAATTGCGGCAAAAGAATATTTGTTAAATCAAACATATCATATTCTTTGTAGTTAACAAATCAAATTTTTCGAACACTACGAGGCAGATCAATAAGTCCGTGTGTTTTTGAATGAAACACAGTTTCTTTTGCAAAGGAAAATATTTTTCAACATAATCTCCTGTTAGCACAATGCACTTAGTCCAACGTTTCTCCAATTTTTGTATCCCTTCCAAAAAAAAGGATTTTTCGAGGTCCATAAAATAGGTTAATTTTACCGTTGGAGCTAAATCTCTTTCCACCGAGCCATTTCTTTAGGTTTGGAAATAGGAAATAGTCACTGGGGGCTAAATCCGGAGAATATGGCGGATGAGGTACCAATTCGTACCCCTATTCATGGAATACTACACACGTTTGCACTCGTGCATTATCTACATGAAAAATAACTTTTTCTTGGCTATATGGGGTAGTTTTTTTTTTTTAAATCCTCGTTAAATCGATCCAATACGTTGGCATGATATTCGCCGTTTGTTGTTTTCCCCTTTTGAAGGTAATCGATGTGGATTATCCCGCGTGCATCCCAAAAAACTGTGGCCATCACCTTATTGGCCGACAAACTTACGTTGGCTTTTTTCGGAGCCGGTTCACCCGGAGAAACATATTGTTTAGACTGCTGCTTGGTCTACGGAGTGTTGTAATGGATCCATGTTTCATCCACAGCTAAAAAAACGCCGCAAAAACTCCTTCGATTGCGGTTAATCAACTCCAAACAATCCTTCAAAGTTGTCACACCATTACGTTTATGATCAATTGAGAGCAAACGCCGCGCAGCCAACTTGCAGACAGCTTTGTTAAACCCAACTAATCATTTAAAATCGAAATTACACTGCCATATGAAATGCCTCTGGCATCAACAATCTCACGCACTTTTACTCTTCGATCGTGGATTTTTTCGACATTTTCGGGTGTATTGACCTCAATTGGCCGTCCAGAACGTTCGGCGTCATTTCTGCTTGTGCGACCACAACGAAAGTCAGTAAACCACTTTTTTACGATTGAAATCTATGGTGCGGAGGCCCCATAGCATTTATCAAGCTTTTCCTTGGTTTGACTGACGGTTTTTTTTCACAAAAAGTAATGTTTAATGCGCACTCGAAATTCACTTTTTCCCATTTAAAAAGCACGATGTTGTATGCTTTGAACAGCTGTTAAACGCAAAGTAAATGCTTGGGAGAAGGACCAGAGCGAAGCTTCCGATGACTATTTCCGCAGAATTTCCAAATTGAAAGCTAGTTTAATTGAATGCTAGTAGAATATCTTGTATTTCGGACAACGTGTCTGGATGGAAAGTCGAAGCTTAATTAACTCGTAATAAGAATTGAAGGTATCTCTAAAGTTATCTTATACACATTTAGTACTAAATACAATAGTTACGAGAAACCTCTGTATTTCAGAGTAAACCATATTCATAACGTAAATGAGGTAAAAGAATCATGAAGGTGGTGACATGAACAATGCTAATGGACTTCATGGTAGGGTTCCAAGAAAAAAAATATTATTATCCAAAGTCAACCAAAAGCGGCGCCTTGAGTTTGCTAATAGCACAAAAATCAATACATTTATATCTGGAATAACACAATATAGCCACGAGATTAAATTAGAAATTTTTTGGTAAAAGAAAGCTCGTCAAAATTTGGAGAAGTGAAAACAAAAAATTTTCTGAACAAAATGTAATATCTACAATAAAGCATGGCGGGTGTTCGGTGATGGTTTTGGGTTGCATGACAGGGATCGGAGTCGGTAAATTAGTATTTATTGAAAGAACCATGACTAAAACCGACGACCTTCATATTTTGAAAGAAAATTTGGCTCGCAGTATTGTGCTGTGTTGTGCTTGAATAGGACTTTAATCTTTAGCAAGGTAATGATCCCAAGCACACATCAAAATTAGTTAAGGCATGTCTACCTTACCACACTCCTAACGATTTGATCATCCTCCACAGTCGCCGGTACTCAATCCGTTTGAACATTTGTGGGGGCATCTTGATCGCGAAACAAGAAATGAATTAATAAGTAACAGAGAATTTCTCACATCTGTTATAATGGAAGAAAGACAAAAAATTTCACCTGAAATACCCATTAAATTACTTAAATGGATTCCGAAGAGATTACAAGCTGTTATTAAATATTGGAATATTTTTTTATGAATAATGCTTTGCATTATACACTTTCCATTGTCGCGACAAATATGAAGCAATTTTTGATTTAGCTATGTATTTTTTGTAGTTGTAAGATTTTTATTGTTATTTTTTTTTTAAATTGATAAAGGGTCCAATACCATATTTAGAAAATATAAAGAGTTGAATCAAATATTATTTTTTAGCATTCAAATAATTTTGAATACACATTTAACAAGCGTGTAAACTTTCGCTTGACGCTCATAGTATATTGACAAATAAGATAGTCTTTCCCCCGCCAACTGAAGTCGAACAAACGACCATTGATATGACAGTTGTATGCACAGTGCGCACAGGCCACCATGTAGTCACACTCGGAACGGGAGTGATACGTCGTATATGTACTAATTGTATGAAACTCCTAATTGTATACGATCCAAAGGCAAAATGGCAACTTGACTTAATATAAATCTAAAATAAATAATAATAAACATAAAATTAATAATAATAAATATAAAATATATAACAACTAATAATACGTAGGGACATAAATTCTGTTACACGCATTTTAAGTAATAAAATTCAAAATAAAACTGTGATAGTTTCGGGATAAAAATTTTCAGCCAAGGCCGGAGAGGACGGTTTTACTCTAATTCAATTGTGAGGAATCGAATTTCATTATTAGATTTTTGTTTAGAATTTCATTAGACTATTTTTGAATTTTTCGATTTTGACTCACTTTTGACAGACGCCACTAACTTCTATTTGGTTGGTTGTACGATAAACTTTCGTCAACAAAGTTGTTCCAAACGTTTTGGGGTTCAACTTTACGGAACATAGCTTACTTCTAAAACCAGGTTTTTGGGGCTCTTTGATTCAGAACCTCGGCAGAAAAGTAATTTTCCGACTTTCTTTGAGTTTTCTGTTCACAAATTGACAGTAGTCATATTTATTTGCTCATCATCATTTACAATTATTAAATTCCACTTTATTATCAATTTCACTTAATGAAAAAGTGATGATTTATCCGACCTTTCGTATTATACTCAAAATGAAAATGATGAAGCGTTTGGTCTTCTTTCAATTATTTTATTCTCCAATATTTCGATGCCCTTTGGGTAGCATTGTCAGGAATATAAACACAATAATTAATTAAAAATTAACTAAATTAAAAAACAAAAATTTTCCTTATGTCAGTTGAAAGATCAACAAAAACAAGGTGGCAAAATTATACAATTAAAGAAATTTTCTTTGTCATATGAAAAATTTTTAAGTTACAGCCAGAAATTTTTTTTGTAGAAATAGTTTCTCTAAGGTACAGATACAATACAGGTACAGGTAGAATAAGGTACAATTTGGATGAAAAATGTATAACATTCTGGCAAATTCAAAAAATTACATCCTGATAAATTCAAACAGTTACATAATGACAATTTCAATGACACATAAAGGAGTTTTCGGTGAAATGTTCTACATTTTACTAATTAGATGCCCACAATTTTGTGCCACATCATCCGTATTTACTTTACAGTTTATTCTCTTTGCTATTGGAGTCCTTCTTATTTGTAACATTTCGAACATAAATCGACGTTTATAATTATTTTCCCTATTTAAAACTGACGTATCCTGAACTTTTCGAAAATGATTTCAGTTTGCTAAGTGTGATGATAATGCTGTTTTTTATGTTGATATGTGTCTATATTTTTGATCTGATTTGAGTCCTGCAATTATAGTCTTAAGTTTATTTTTAGTTGTACCTACATATACCATATTGCAACATTTACTATCATTTCCTGCACAGAGCGCTACAAAAGTTTTTTTAAATAAAACAAATAAAACAAACGAAAGTTTTTTTAAATAAAACAAAACCGGTTTTAGATACCAATGAAATTCTTTATTCCTGTGAAAGTACGTTCGGTGCCATTATGTATGGAACTCGATTTCTTTTGCATGGCCACCACGGGCACGCTTGCAGAAGTCCAGACGCTGAACCCAATTTTCGACGGTTTTCAAGCATAAATCGGCCGATACTGCTGCAATTTCACGTTCGATATTCGTACGAAGTTCATCAATCGTCGCTGGCTTGTTGGCATAGACCATAGACTTGACGTAGCCCCACAGGAAATAATCTAACGGCGTCAAATCGCACGACCGTGGCGTCCAATCGACTGGGCCATTTCGTGAGATAACACGTTCACCAACCTTGGTTTCCAATAAATTGATTGTGGCATTCGCTGTGTGGCTTGTGTCGCCGTCCTGTTGGAACCACATGTCCTCCAAGTCCATATTATCCAATTGGGGCCAAAAATATTCGGTTATCATTGAACGGTAGCGATTCGCATTCACAGTAATGTGCCGGTCTTGATCATCACGGAAGAAGTACAGCCCAATGACGCCGCCGGCCCATAAACCGCACCAACCCGTAATTTTTTAGCGATGCAATGATGACTCATGGATTACGTGTGAATTGCTGTCTGACCAATAACGCATATTTTGCTTATTGACGAAGCCATTCAGCCAGAAATGAGCCTCATCGCTGAAGATGATTGAGGCCACTGAAGTTGAGACCACTGACTCCAAATTTCGGTAGTAAATTTTAATAATTTCGACTGGTTGTTGGCTCGTATATCTTTTCATGATGAAATAGCAAACCTTACAGAAGAGAAGTGTCAAAAGAGCGGGAAAAATATGGCGTCGTTTGCTGTCCCTATCGATTTACTTTTGTAGCGTCTCTGTTGAAAAACCCTATATTAGATAGATCAAATTTATCTATTCTATCTTTGGTTTTGCTAAACAATCTACCTAGTGTGTGTTGGTTTATGGGCCATTGTGTAATTATCAGCAATTTTTTTGATTTTTCCAATCTCAGAAAATAAATATATGTGACCTGGTCTACGGAAAGGGGGCTTAGGTGTCAAAAAAACAATTTTCAGTTTTTGGTTGATTCGGATGGAAGATGAGATGCTTTTTCACGTGGTGAAAAGCAGAAAATCCTAACTTGCTTAGAAGTGTACTAAAAATGTAGAGAAAGAAGAGTAAAAATACGACAACACACAACACAACAGAAACAGTAAACGTCACTTCTTCAGTGTTACTTTTTTAAATGTTCCACACTAGCAACTTACACGATGAACTATAATAATATTCCGACCAACAACAACACTTACTGGACCAACAACAACACTTACTGGAAGTCCGGTGCGGAGAACAATTAACGAGATAATGAGAAACTGACGAAACGAGTTGCTTACTTTTAACAGCTTTTTCACAGAAAACTAGTTTTCGCACGTAAGCTCCCTTTTCGTAGACCAGGTCACATATAATGATTTAAGCTTCTTCGGTTCCACGGTTGGGGTCTCGTTATCTTGCCCCTTATTGTCATATTGCCTTATTAATCTATAGACTAACCCTATTGGAAAATTCTGGTCCATTAATATAGTTATAATTTTCTCCCTATATTTTTTGTGAAAATATCCGTCACTTATCTTCAAAACTCTCTCTAACGCTGAAAAATCTTAGTTTTTTGTTGTTTAGATGCAAATATGCGGTGGGTTTGGAGCTTGTAGCAAGTATAGTATACCTGTGTCCAACCATAACGTGTTTGCTATTCAATATTAAATGTTGGAGACACAATGATTAATATGTTATGATATATGTATGTGTTTGTGACCCAAGTTAAATGTGTTTGCGATACAAATACAGCTGTGTTTGTTGCACTATTTACTGTCTATTGAGAGCAAGAAAATAAAAAAAGTTGAAGGCGAGATTGTTCACAGTAAAAGTTGTATGTGTGTATCTGTATTTTTCCATTACTTTTCAGTCAGTGTTTCATAAAAATTCCTAAATGCGTATGTAAGTTCAAGATGAGGTGAGCATTTCTTACATCTGTTGCATTTTAGTTTCATGTATTCAGTCGTCAATCGGACAGAGGATAGAAAATGCGGTTGGTTGATTACGTAGTCATGCTGTGGAAAAAATTTATATTACACGCTAAAAAATCATTCTTTTTAGTTGTTTGGTTTTTATGTTTGCTAATCAATATTGCATGTTGGAGACACAACGCTTTAAGTGTTAGAATATATACGTGTTTCAGATACAAATATATCTGTGTTTATGATACATACACAGCTGTGTTTGTTGCACTATTTATGTTCTCTCGAGAACAAGAGAATAAAAAGAGACAACGAGACATTATTCACAGTCTAACTTGGAAGTGTATAACTGTATTTTTCTATTATTTCTTCAGTCAGTGATTCATAAATAATCCTGAATATGGCCGTCGGTGGTGCAATGGTAGTGTGCGCGGCTCTTGTACATGAGATCCTGGGTTCGAACCCGGCTCTGACCACCTTCAAATTTTCTTTCGGCGGCGGTCACCTCGCATAGTGACGGCGACACTATCGAGTATCTAGCCATGAAAAAGCTTCTCAAATTACCGTTCGGAATCGGTGTAAAACTGTAGGTCCCAATCAGTGAGTGAAAACTGGAAAGCGCACAGCTCAGTGATTGTGAGAAGTTCTCCCCAGTCCCTTCATGGGATGTAATGGGAAACCATTTATTTATTTTATTTTATGTATGTAAATTGCAGATAAAATGAGTGTTTTTTATTTTGGCGTATTGCGTTTTAGTTTCATGCCTTCAGTTGTCAGTGGTTCATCGTATAGAGGATATCAAATGCGCATGGTCGGCGATTAGTAGAAAATATTTGTGATCAGTAAAAAATAATAAATAAGAGCTCGGGCGGTTAAATGGGTTGTGACGTTGCTTTGGTTTTTGTATATGGATTTCGTATATAAGTGTACGATAAACGATTTTGAGGAAAGAAACTGAAAAGAGCAACAACGTGAAGCATTTTTGGTCTGCCCGAGCCTTTACTGCGAAAATTGGAGTGGTGTTCCATTTGTGAAATATTTAAATAAACACAAGCAGTTAATCCCCGCATGGCTTGCAGGAACTAGATTTATATATAAGGACATTGTTTGTAGGCCAACGCATAGTGATAAACGACGCATGGTTGAAACCTTCTGCAAGAAAAAACGTGAGAGAAATTTGAGAAACGTTTGTTAGAAATTTACTGCAAAATTGTAATATTCATAAGAACACCTAACATTAGTCCGATTTTGCTCAAATTTCCAGTATTATTGTTCTAGACCCAGTGCCTCAGTGCATTCTTTGAAATTTGAAAAGGTAGCCACCCTAACTTGCATGCAGTTTTTTTTACACATGCGAATATCGATCACGAACAAATAATATGATATTATAATTGTTAGCACTTATGTGTATACATACATATGTTTATAATATTGATACATTCACATATGAATTAATTAATACGTGTTTATATGTGTCACTTGCATGAAGGGTGGTGTCCAGTGTTTCTATTCGTTGGGATAATATAAGTAGAAGCGTTTATACAGCGTTCTACCGATACTACTCTACTGCATTCTTGTTCGGTGGCCGGTACTGGTAAAATCCACGTGCGTAATTCAGTTAAGAAATATTCAGAGGATGTGCAATGAAGCATATCAGTAAAGTAAATAAGCCAAAAATGTTAGCGTTTAGTTCAAGATTGTTAACGCAAAGCATTAATCAAGCTTTCTACTAAGAGGAGTTGTGGAGCTCACCCTCTTAAGCTCCTAATTGTTATACAGGGTGGCGCATAAGCAACGTTATGATTTAATTAGTTAATACAATTTTTGTTTATATATTTGTTCCAGAATAAACTTTGAAACACTTTGATCATATGGAAACATATTTCTTGTTCAAATGTACCTAGCGCTCCACAAAGTTACAGATTGCTTTAGCATTTTGGGCAACAAAGGGTTGTCTGTTATCTTCCGCGAGCTGGAAGACCTATAAGAAAATAAATGGTTGAGCTGTGCGCGTCCTAGTTTCACACTCACTGATTGGGAGCAACAGTTTTCCGAACGGTATTTTGAGAACGGTATTCGATAATGTAGATGTTTCATCTGCTTGCGAGGTGACCGCCGTTGAAAGAAATTTAAGGTGGTCAGAGCAGGGATCGAATCCACGTTCTCATGCACAAGAGCTGGGCACACTACCATTGCACAACCGAAGACGTCATGCAGTTCGAAATGATGTGAATATTGCTCGGGTGAAAGGAAGCATTGAAGAAACCCCGGAACTTCCAACAGGCTACGTTCTCAGCAGTAGGTGATGTCTAGGCGGTCTTTACAAAGAATTTGACATAAGGTAAAATTTTTCGTATATAAGATTCAATTGATTCACGAGTTAAAACCATATGATGCCAAATACACATTCTCTACAATCACCATTATCAAACATTGTGCCTAGAAAACAAAAGAATTGTTCACAAACTCATAGTTCATGAGAGATGAGGCACATTTTCACCTCACGTATGAGGCACCCAAAATCGAAGAATAACTTAACTTAACTTAAGAATAACAACACATTAAACAAATCCTGTAGAAAACCCACGAAAAACAAATCGACACCAACCACTTCATTGTAGATTATACGGCTGCTTTCGATAGCTCAATACGGCGAAAACTGTACCAAGCTATGTCGGAGCTTAGATTTCCTGCTAAACTGACACGCCTTTGTACAATGACACTGACCGATACGACATCCGCAGTAATTATTGGTAAAGATTTCACCGAGTACGAAGCGTGGCCTCAGACAGGACGACACCCTATCATGCGACCTTATCAACATATTAATCAAAAGCTGCTGTCAACACAAATATAAGTATCAGCAGTAAAAGTCACATGCTGCTCGCGTATGCCGATGATTTAGACATCATAGGGCGAAATCTGCAAGAAGTTACTACAGTATTTTCGAGAATTTTGAAGGAATCTGCAAAAGTGGGTTCGGCAGTAAACGAGAACAATACAAAATTAATGACTTCGACAAGTAGAAAATCCACCCGATTGAACGTTGATAACCGGTAGTGGTAGTGGACGAATTTATTTACCTCGGATCTGCCGTGAACATAAGCCATAACGTAAGCCTGGAAATCAGACCGAAAACTTTCTTTGAAAACTGGTGTTATTTTGGACCTAAGCAAGCTTTTCAGAGATAAGACCCACTCTCCAGAAGCGAAGATCCAACTATCTCATATAACCTGTCTTGCTTTATGGCGGAGAATCCTGGGTCTTCTCGCAAGCAGATGAAACATCTGTAGGAGTGTTCGAGAGAAAAATACTCCGAAAAATGTATGGCCCTATAGTGCACAACGGCGAGTATCGGCGACGCATGGACCATGAGCTGTATGAGCTTTATCCTGATATTGACATAGTTAAGCGGATCACAATAACGCGATTGCGCTGGCTAGGCTATGTCAGTAGAATGGATGAAGACGAACTAGCACGAAGGGTTTTCGAAACCGAACTCGAAGGAAGACGAAAAGTAGGAAGACCAAGACTCCGCTGGAAGGACCAGGTTGACGAATCCCTGCGTACACTTGGTATTGCTAACTGGAGAGATAAGGCAAAAGATCGAACTGTTTGGCGAAATATGTTGTCTTCGTTTTGTAAGGTCCCTGACCCTCCGGGATTCTCCGAGTTCAAATCACATAACAGAAAATTATGTTTTTTTTTGGAATGCTAATTACTCACTGTGCCTTTCTTTCTATATTTCTTCAACCGATTAAACAAGGGTAGATGCTTTGTATACAGCTTAACCCGCATTAAAATTATGTACTTTTGTGGTGTTGCAGGCCTCACGATGGTTCAACGGAAGTCCGTTGATCCCCCTACGCCCAGCGTCGAATTTGCTGAATTTCCAAAAATTTTTCTTCAAGTTGATATAATTTAATGGGAATTATCGGAGGCACTGAAGAGTTTGCCCCCTTGGCCCCAGGCGGAAGTATCAAAAACACCAAACCTTAGCATCAAAGGTTTCTGGTAATGAAGATCTTTGCCGATTGCCTTCAAGATGACGCTTTTGCAAAAAGTAACGTCGCACCCAGCGCCAGAGACTCCCCCAAGTTCTGACGAGAAATTGCTTCTAGTATTTTTGGCAGATATATATATCACAGTCAAGCTGCACCGGGAGTATGTTGAATGCACTGTTCAATCAGGCCTTGGTGTCAAACAAATATATTTAAAGTTGCGCTCAAAATTATAGCAGTGATAGTCTTTAATAAATTGTCCTTCTTATAACACTGTTGTAGTTTTTGGCATGCATTTTTTTTCTCAACGTTCTCCTCCATTTTCAATTGAAACTTGAAGAAAATCAATTGAAATGTAAAAATTCTATATGAAATTTGAAATACATCAATTGAAATTTAAAAATTGTGTTTGCAATTTATATAATAATAATTTTATTATAATTTGTAGTTTAATTTGAATTACCTGTCCAAATGCAAATTCAAAAATAGTCAATACCTTTGGCAATTGTACTTATTTTCCAAGCATTTTCTTCATATTGGCAGTTTAGGTTTTCAAATATTTTATACAGTACAGGTTTCTGAATTTGAAAGTACTACCAGGCAATACCTATCGAAGTCACAAACCTTTACATATAACAGGCTTTAAAAGCAGAATTTCCAGCAGTCAAACAATTTCAAAACAATTAAAAGCATTCCCATATTTCAGTACAATTGGTATCCGATTCCACAACCTGCATTTGCATTCCCTGAGCAAATGCAAATTCAAAATTTTTTAATTGCTATTGCGAACAATGATAATTCTGTTGAATTTGCATTGAATAAAGTAATGCAAACTGAAAACCAATGCAAATTAAAAAAAACCATGTCTGATATGATGGATCTCGATACCTATCAAAAGATGTCAAAACGTTGTGGATTCAATGTTGAAGCGCTGTTCCGTCGTAATTGTAAAATTAAGGCCACGCAACCAAAAATTTTAAATTCAATCCTAACATTCTAATTAACATTTAGTTTTAACAATTTTCGAAATAGCTATGTTTTTAATACAACTTTCTAACACAAATATGATGAGCATTACTATTATTTCGAGCCGCCGAATTCGAAAGGTTTTGAAAAACTTGCTCAAAATGCTAGATATATAACTTTAAGTCAATGTTGTTGTTTTACGTTTACTCATACTTTTGCTGAACTTTAAGAAAAAATTATCTTGAGCGCAGCTGTATATGTATATTAAAAATAATTTCGTTACTCTTGCCCCTCTCTCTCTCTCATTGTTTATTTTTGTTACTAATTGAGTTCTTAACTCTTCTCTGTTCTGACTTTAATCTAGTAGTCTGTGAAAGACTTTAATCTAGAATAAGTTTGATCCCCGGAGACAGTGGGTCAAAATGTTAAGACATGGGACAATACTAAATTCTATATATCGATGTTCTGAAATTCCTCTGTAATATGAGGATGGTAAATTTTGGAAGTACTAATGATGGACTTTAATCTGGTATAAGTGTGATCCGCGGAGAATTCTTAGTTTGGGCACAGTGGGTCAAAATGTTAAAACATGGTACAATACTAAATTCCAAATATCGTTGTTCTCAAATTCCTCTGAAATATAAGGGTTGTAAACTTGGAAAGCACTAACAAGGAGCTTTAATCTGGTGTAAGTCTCGTCCGCCAAGAGTTCTTGGTTTGGATACAGTGAAGTGTTCAAAAGTAGAGTAAAGTGCTTAAAGGGAAACGCTTAAAATTAATGTATTCTGAAATTCGTCTGAAACCTCGGAGTAATAAAATAACTCAAAAGACAACATGCTTCTAATTATTGCTATATATTCATTAAATTGGCGAAGAATTCTTGAGTTGGGCTCAAAGTCCTTTCTAAAATTATATACATTGAACTAAAATATAATGCTCGTTGGTCAGCTGTTCCAAATTTGTGCCACTCATTGTGAATGCTCGTAATGTTTTTTATACGATTTGTCAGTTTTTTATTTTTTTTATTAATTTTATTCGCCAAAAACCTTGTTTAATTCAATATACTATATACACTCCTTAAGGACTATCGACTGGCATATGTTTGGTTCGTGGAGAATTCTTCGTTTGGGCACAGTGGGCGAAAAACTGTTTTCGTATATGAAATTTAAAATTAAAAATTTTCGGTTCTGAAGGTCTTCTGAAATATGTCCTTGGCATATTCTGAAAGGATGTGTTAAACACTACCCAACTGCATATAGTTTGTTCTTGGAGAGTTCTTCGTTTGACCACAGTGGGCCAAGATCTTCCACAGGGACCTCACACTGAAAATTTAAAATTCTGAATTTCTGAAGGTCCTTGGGAAATTCTAGATATTATATTTCGAAGACACTTCTTAAGGACTATCGACTGGCATATGTTTGGTTCGTGGAGAATTCTTCGTGTGGGCACAGTGGGCGAAAAACTGTTTTCGTATATGAAATTTAAAATTAAAAATTTTCGGTTCTGAAGGTCTTCTGAAATATGTCCTTGGCATATTCTGAAAGGATGTGTTAAACACTACCCAACTGCATATAGTTTGTTCTTGGAGAATTCTTCGTTTGACCACAGTGGGCCAAAATCTTGCACAGGGACCTCACACAGAAAATTTAAAATTCTGAATTTCTGAAGGTCCTTGGGAAATTCTCGATATTATATTTCGAAGACACTTCTTAAGGACTATCGACTGGCATATGTTTGGTTCGTGGAGAATTCTTCGTTTGGGCACAGTGGGCGAAAAACTGTTTTCGTATATGAAATTCAAAATTAAAAATTTTCGGTTCTGAAGGTCTTCTGAAATATGTGGTTGGCATATTCTGGAAGGATGTGTCAAGCACTACCCAACTGCACATATTTGGTTCTTGGAGAATTCTTCGTTTGACCACTGTGGGCCAAAATCTTGCACAGGGACCTCACACAGAAAATTTAAAATTCTGAATTTCTGAAGGTCCTTGGGAAATTCTAGGTTTTATATTTCGAAGACACTCCTTAAGCACTATCGACTGGCATATGTTTGGTTCGTGGAGAATTCTTCGTTTGGGCACAGTGGGCGAAAAACTGTTTTCGTATATGAAATTCAAAATGAAAAATTTTCGGTTCTGAAGGTCTTCTGAAATATGTGGTTGGCATATTCTGGAAGGATGTGTCAAGCACTACCCAACTGCACATATTTGGTTCTTGGAGAATTCTTCGTTTGACCACTGTGGGCCAAAATCTTGCACAGGGACCTCACACAGAAAATTTAAAATTCTGAATTTCTGAAGGTCCTTGGGAAATTCTAGATTTTATATTTCGAAGACACTCCTTAAGCACTATCGACTGGCATGTGTTTGGTTCGTGGAGAATTCTTCATATGACCATATTTTGCCCTAATAGTCCCACTATATGTGACATATTTAAATACCAATATTTGGGATTTGGTTGCATATATATTAGTTTGTGCAGCATATATATATTTAGCTTGGAGTGTGTTTTTATTAATTACTGTATTTGTAATTTCTGCATAGATTATTTAATTGAAAAAATCAATAAATTGCCGATTTAACTTTAAAATAAAGTGCGTAACAGAGCTCTGTTAGTTGCATAACAGAGCTCTGCTAAATAAATTGGTTTGTGTCTTTGCTATTTTAAATACGAATTTATCTTCATGCACATGTAATTTTAAAGGATAAGGTGGCAAATTAAAATGACAAACTAACAGTACCAAACACTGGTGATAAGGGCAAAAATATGTTACACGCTGTTCCCGATCACCCACAACGCAACTAATTAAAAAAACCATAGAAGGAACACCCTAGCTAGTGTACTCAAAACCAAATGTACTTACTTTTATTGACTATTTTACAACCTCATGAGGTCAGACGTCTTACACATATTAATTAAACAAACAAATTAAAGAAATTTCAACATATTCTTCCAACTGGCTCTATCCTTCGCCTTTTCTCGCCAGTTGGTAACACCAAGGATACGGAGGGATTCTTCTACCTGGTCTTTCCAGCGTAGTCTTGTTTAACCTCTTTCCCTGCTTCCGTCGGGTACGTTATCGAAAGCCTTTCGCGCTGGCTCATCTTCATCCATTCTGATAACATGGCCTAGCCAACGCAAATGGCCTAATGTGATTCGCCTAACTATGTCCACGTCAGAATATAGATTATATAGCTCTGGGTTCCAGCGACGTCGGTATATATAGTTTCCGGAAAATTTTTCTCTCGAATACTCCCAGGTATTTTTCATCCGCTTGCGATATGACCCAAGTTTCGGAGCCATATGTCAAGACAGGTAAAATGAGAGTCTGATATAGCTGGACTTTTGTCCGTCGAGAGAGGGCTTTGTTCCTAAACTGGTTCCTCAACCCCAAATAGCATCTATTTGCAAGCACAATTCTCCTATCTATTTCCAGGCTGACGTTGTTGTCCTTGTTCACGGCGGATCCAAGGTAAACAAATGCATCTACCACTTCAAAATTAAGTCGGTTGTCAACGTTCAAGTGTGGACCAAGTCGAGAGGTTTCTCTAGTCGTTGACACCATCAATTTTGTCTCGCCCTCATTAACAGCAAGACCCAACTTCGCTGATTCCTTTTCGATTCTTGAAAATACTGCAGTAACCTCTCGCAAATTTCGCCCAATGATGTCTATGTCGTCAGCATACCCCAGCAACATATGGATTTTCGTGTTAATGGTCTTGTTTCGCCTTTCTCATTATTATCTCCATTAAGATGTTGAAGAGATTGCACGAAAGTGTATCGCCTTTTCTAAGTCCACGGTTGGAACAGAATGGTTCAGTGAGGTCTTTCCCCACTTTCACTGCTGATATCGTGTTGGTCAGCGTCATACTACAGAGGCGGATCAGTTTTGCCGGAATACCAAGTTCAGACTTAGCTTTGTACAAATTGCCCCGTATGGGGTTATCGAAAGCAGCTTGTAATCGACAAAAAGATGGTATGTGTCGATTTGCTTTTCGTGGGTCTTTTCCAGGATTTTGTCGTAGCGTGAATATTTGGTTAGTCGTGAACTTGCCGGGTCTAAACCCACGCTGATAAGGTCCATTCAGGTTTTCAATAATTGTCTTTAGTCTTTCACATAATACGCTCTACAAGACCTTTTATGCGATGGATAAAAGACTGATACCGCGATAGTTCGAACAGATACATGGATAACCCTTTATGAATACAGGACATAATAGACTGAGACTCCAGTCGTCGGGCATAGATTCCCCTAGCCATATAAGTTGATGCATGTGGGCTATCAGTCCTTCACCACCTGCCTTATACATTTTAGCGGGTACCAGCGTCTTTATTGTTCTTAAGGCGGGAGATCGCCGTTCTAATCTTGTCTTGGTAGGGGGGTTGGAGGTACAATCTACACTATCTTCCACTATGATTACCTCCTGATCTTCAGTGGCAGAATCTTAGTGAAGCAGTGCTGAAAAGTGGTATCTCCACATTTTGAGCACACACTGTTTCTCAGTCACCAGATTCCCATTCTCGACGGCAAGGACCCGTTATTCAAGCTTCTTACCCTCTAGAAAAACTTTCGGGATTCACCATTCATCCTGTACATTTCGGGTTTTTCACTCTCTCTCTGCTCCCACTGCCATTTTTCCCCCCTAAATATTTGGTTCTCCTCCCTTCTTAGCCTCTTGTACCGCTCACTCGCAGCACGTAACTGACTATTTCGTTGCCATATGTGCAGCGTCTTTTTCATCAGTTGCAATGCGACATTCTTCGTCGTACCATGGCTTATCGTTCTGCGGTTTTTGATAGCCAAGAATCGCTCACTCGCAGCACGTAACTGACTATTTCGTTGCCATATGTGCAGCGTCTTTTTCATCAGTTGCAATGCGACATTCTTCGTCGTACCATGGCTTATCGTTCTGCGGTTTTTGATAGCCAAGAATTGTGGCTATGCTGTCACTCACTGGGTTGAACCTTGAAACTAGGTGTCGCAGTCTCTTACCAACTATAAATCCGCACCCAAATTCGTGCTTTCGCTCATGGCAGCTTCGTAAATACCGAAGTTTTTCTTTCTGGTGCAACCATATCCTGTCCATCGCATTTCCTGGATCGCTGTGATGTCAGCTTTATAATTTCCGAGGGCATCCGCCAGTTGGAAAGTGGCACCAGTCCTGTATAACGTTCGAACATTCCAGGTACATATCCTTAAATCATGGTCCTTATAACGTTTGCGAGGGTCGTCACAAGTTGGGGGATTTCAGTGTTCATTATACGAGTATTCTTCGTATATTTTCATTGCCAATATAACGGTGGCGGGAGGCAAACCCAGCCCACCGTGGTTTGCATTTTACCTACTGCCAGGATGAGTATGTTTCAGCCGCCCATTATGGATCATACGCTGACCAGAATGCAGTGTGTCGAAACTGGATTTTGGTTTCTTCAGTTTTGATCCGCCGTTGGCCAGGGGTGTTGGCTCATCCGCCTTCAAAGGACAGAAGAATATGTCCACTACTTCGAAAAGCTTCAGTGACAGGGTCACCTAATAATCCTGAGACGTATCAGTGATCGCATTACCACTTAGTTCTAATCTATAATTGTGTATTTTAGTTGAGCAAGGAGAACGCAAGCACGAAGTGATGTATAAACTATCATTTGGTGACTTTGGCGTTCGCGTTGGTTTTTGCGTTTGTATTCACTTTCGGGACTTTTAGAATACTACCCTAAGTTTTTTTAAAGCGAAATTAAATTTAAAATTTTACTTGACCTACGCTTTAGTTTCCCATTACATCTCCTGATGCCACATGCTCCCAAACTGTAATTGGAACCTGCAGTTTTACAACGGTTCCGAACGATATTTTGACAAACATTTGCATGGCAATGTACTCGATATTCGAACACAAAATTCAAAGAGACGAATTAAAAATAAACGATGTTTATAAATCGAATTTGTCATAAAACCGAAACCGATTCGCAGAAGCCGAAAACCGACATTTTTAAAAACCCGGTTTTTTAATACACTAACCCTAATGTAAATGTTTAACAAATGTTTCAGTCTATATTATATAATCACTGTTTCATTAAATACGAGTATTACGCCCTATAATGAAAAAAGAAAACAACAACCAGTTAATAAATAAAATATAATATCATAAAGTTTATTCATACAAAAGTGTATTATCCGTTGGCAGGACATGGTGACAGACAAACAAATACAATCAAACATTTATGCTGTTAAACAATACGATACAATACTTATACAATGCGATACATTTGTATGGAGACATTCATTAACAAATACTTAACATTATAACGTAAAGGATTCAGCGGCTACATCCTTTGTGTGTGCGTAAGGCATTTTCCAATGTGTCCGCGTATGTGTGTGTGTGTGGGTGTGTGTTTTTGTGTGTGGGTGCTTGAGTGAATATGAACAAAAAGTAATTCGTAATAATTGTGATTAAGTTTTTAAGCCTTTTATTATTCTTGTAATATTTGTTACATGTTGCCATTGTTTGTAAGTGTATTTAAGTTGTATTTGTTTATGTTTTTTCTTTATTTGTTTTCTCTTTCGCATCGGCTATTCATTGGAACAACATAATTAAATTGCTATAATTATACATGTGATTATACTTATACTCATCCAATATGTATTTCTCTCTATATGTACGAGTATGTATGTATGTATGTATGTTTATCGTTTATGATTAATTTTTTGCTTAAATGTTTTTTTTTTGTTTTTTTGCATAACAAGGGGAAGGTATTGTTTACAAAATGAACATTAATTACACATTTTTTAATGGTTTATAATATACATTTGTATGTAATTATTTTGTCGTTTTATTTGTTAATTATTTCATTCATATTTACTTATGACTCTGTTCAATGTAAAATGACCAACAAACATTTAATAATATTGTACATTTTAAATGAAAAGTATTTTTTTTTTTGTTAATGAAGCAGAAATGAAACATATCAGTTGTTTTTGATCCGAGTTATTTTTAGAAAATACAATTTTTTTTTTGAATTTGAATTTTTGTGACCGATTTTTGTTAGTTTTTGGTTAATGTATGAGAAATTCATACCACAAGCTTACAAGTCATGAACATTTTTCTAATTGAAAAGTGGTTGGCTTTTGTTGGAAATATTAGACAATCAGTTAAGCACACTCACTGGCATGACTAGTTTCGAACTCCGTGACAAGTGATCTTCGATCGATAATAATTCGCCCATGTGAATTGCAGAATTGCGTTTGTATATATACGATTGATGATCAACCGGTGGTATCAATTCAGACACAGTAGTTAGGCACCTGATGATGAAATTCTAGTTGCATAGAGTTACCACCTATCTCTGAATTACCTTGCAAATATTCCATAAATATTTCCTCTTCGTACTCCATTTTATTTTTAATGTTTTTGTTTGATTGTAAAAATAATCTAAATGTCAAATTCCGGTAGCGAATAACTACCAAACAATTGTTTTCGTACAAAATAACTTTGGTGTAACAAGTCTGTTATTGATTTCGCCTGCGAAAGTTTCGCAAACAGCTGAGTACCAAGCATGTGAAAAGTGCGGGAAATTTTCGGTTCATGAAATTTTCGTATTTTTTATACTCGTACATTCTTACGCCAACTAAAATTTCAGAGAAACTGAATACCGGGCTTTAGTGAAAAACTGTTAAATGCAGTGGGTAGGAGTTGCACTCACATTCGCTGGGCAATAGTTTCGATGTGTCTTCAGCAGCGTCTAGCCCGTTTAGCCACCGCATTGTGTCACACTTATCATTCACCGAAGTCTTTTATCGTGTAGAGTGGCATTTGGGACTACTTACACTTTGCTTTTCTACTGAACACGAAACATGTTAGCTACTGTACATTCCCAATGTGCCATATGAATCCGTTACGAATTCGAGACGAATCCGTTTCTGCGGACATTTTATCCGAAACGGACGTCCGCTACGGACTCATATCGGATTCGTTTTCGTATGAAATTCCTCTCGAAAACGCTAATCGTTTTTTGTACTTTTTCGGATCCGTTTCGAACTTAATATTCGAATCCGTTATCTGGAAATAAAATGAATTCGAGACGGATCCGCTAAATCGCAATTTCACAATTCGTAACGTAACGGTTCGAGACGGATCTGCTAAATCACAAGATCACTAATTCGTTTTTTTATGTTTTTACGAACTCGTATCGGGTTCGAGGCGGATCTGCCAAATCGTTATTTCACTGATTCGATGTTTTAAGTTTTTACGGACGGATCTGTTAAATCGCAAGATCACTGATTCGCTTTTTCATGTTTTTCCGGACTCGTATAGGGTTCGAGACGGATCTGCCAAATCGCAATCTCACTGATTCGAAGTTTAAAGTTTTTACGGATTCGTAACGGGTTCGAGATGGATGTGCCAAATCGCAATCTCACTGATTCGATGTTTTAAGTTTTTACGAACTCGTATCGGGTTCGAGACGGATCTGCTAAATCGCAAGATCCACTAACTCGCTTTATTATGTCTTTCCGGACTCGTATCGGGTTCGAGACGGATCTGCTAAATCGCAAGATCCCTGATTCGCTTTTTTATGTTTTTCGGGACTCGTATCGGGTTCGAGACGGATCTGCCAAATCGCAATTTCATTGATTCGATGTTTTAAGTTTTAACAGACTCGTAACGGATTCGAGGCGAATCCGCCAAATCGCAATTTCACTGATTCGCTTTTTTATGTGTTTACTGACTCGTAACGGGTTCGAGACGGAACCGCAAATCGCAATTCCACTTATAAGTTTTTTTTCATGTCTTTACGGTCTCGTAACGGGTTCGAGATGGATCTATCGCAAATTTCACTGATTCGATGTTTTAAGTTTTTACGGACTCGTACTGGGTTCGAGACGGATCTGCTAAATCGCAATTTCACTGATTGGATGTTATAAGTTTTTACGGAATCGTAACGGGTTCGAGACGGATCTGCTAAATCGCAAGATCACTGATTCGTTTTTTTTTTGTTTTTCCGGACTCGTATCTGGTTCGAGTGGGATCTGCCAAATCGCAATTTCACTGATTAGATGTTTTATGTTTGTACGGTCTCGTAACGAGTTCGAGACGGATCCGCAAATTGCAATTCCACTTATTCGATTTTTTTATGTTTTTACGGTCTCGTAACGGGTTCGAGATGGATCTGCCAAATCGCAATTTCACTGATTCCTGTTATATGTGTTTACGAAGTCGTAACGGATTTGAGACGGATTCGCCAAATCGCAATTTCACTGATTTGCTGTTTTGTGTTTCTACTGACTCGTAACGGGTTCGAATCGAATTCGAGAACTCACATTTCGCTTTTTTATGATTTTACGGACTCGTTACGAGTTCAAAACGGATCCGCATCCGTTTTTGTGGGTTGCTGCAATGAGAGGTTCGTAAATCCGATCCGCATTATTGTGCATTTAAAAACACGCTGGAAAGTAACGGCCCAAGAAACATATTGCAGGAACCATGTATATGTTTGCACGCACGGGTTTCCAGAATTGAAGACCTGCTGCTTTTAAATTCTTAATCGTCTTACATATTTTTGTTTTCAGCTGTTTCAAACAAACAAATCCACATTTGTGTTGCAAATCCATTATTAATCATTGTGTCTCAAACATGTTATATTGAATAGCAAACACAATATGTTTGGACATAAGTATATTATATATTTGCGGCAAGCTACAAACGCGTTATATTTGCATGCAAACGACAAAAACGACAAATTTATCAGCGTGTAGTAGAATATCAAAATACATTTTAATTCTACAAAATGAATTTTAGTGCAACTTTTAATACGTCAGAGACAATTAGTTAATTTAAGCGTCCCATGAATGTTTTCAATTAAATTCATTTTGTTAGTCACCCAGTGGCGGATCTTATGAGTTAGCAGGACTTATGTCAGCACTGTTATATGAGCCGGTCTCTACTCCTTACCTACACCTTTCTATTTTACATTGCATGTTATTGGGTGGCAAGACCTTCCACCCTTGCTTTCTATGAGAAGGCACAGAGAAGGTCAATCCAAAAAAGGCTGGATTGACAGCTTCCTCAAGAAGGTCTTGCCATGAGAGTTCATTATGCACGGCCGACAAATGTACGGTTTGTAGAAAATATCTTCAAATATGTCATAAAAGAACAGATATCATTTTGCTATTTGGGTTTACATTATAACATTATTCGGATAACATCATCATGATCATCCATGATAACAACATCAAGTTTGAAATTCACAATATATCTCGAGACGAAGCAAAATAAACATAAACATATGTCAGTTGTCCTGTACGGATGTGACTCGTGGAATTGCAGCTCATTGCGATCTCAGAACAATTCAAGTTTTCGTTAACCGATGTCTTCGTCGTATCGTACAAATCTTCTGGCCACACACAATCAGCAACAGGGTAAACCCCTGTCGAAGCTGGGATCCGAGGACGGAAATGGAGATGGATTGGACATTAGGGTGGAGTGAAATTCACAAAAAAGAAAGTTACACTCGGAAAGAGATGAAGTTGTGGAACCTTACGAAGGAAAAAAATTTTACAAATTTTTAGGGCTCGCGCCAAGGCCTCGATATTTTGAAATTATAGTTTTTTTTGCGTTGACTTCAAAAATCCTAAAAATTAACACATCAACTTATTCGAAATTTCCAAGTTTGAGATTGTTCAGTACCCAAACTGAAGTATTTGAGGAAAATAAGAGGATGATCGAGTACTATTTGTAGCTTTGGTTTCGATTTCAATATTAAGTAAATTTTTTGAAGAAGGGCCGATTTGGATTAATTGCCTTAAAAAAATCTTTCCAATTTTTTCGTGAGCGGGTGGCATTAGTAGCAAAATTGTGAACATTTATTGGCATGCAACTCCAAAATCGGTTCAGGGGTTCAAAAGATATACGCTCTCAAACATGAGTATTTTTCATTTTCGTCCACATGGCAATTTCCAGTCACCTCAAAGAGAATAACAAGTATAAATTGCCATAACTCATAAACTATTCATGCAATTTTGTTTGTGGTTTACACCTATAGTCTTCTAATTGTCACCATTACATTTTTATCGAGGAAGAGATATAAATGATCGAATTCAAAGAATGTTCTTATGGCACACAGACGCTAATAATGTGGGATTTTAATTCTAACAAATGTGAATTAATCATCATCGCAATCACCGCTGACATCAGACTCTGAACCACACATAACGTCAATTTGAAACTCCACTGCTGGCCCTACTTCACTTTCTGAAAATTACTCATCATCATCCTGGTCCTCCAACACATTCCTACTGCACCATCAAATTTCCGCAGGTATTGCACTCGCCGACTCTTTCCCTCTTAATCTGCGATTTTTTGTTTTTTTGAAATGAGTTTGAAAATAAAAACCTCATAGTAAGGTCAGGCCATGAGATGTGTGACATAATGGGTCAGGGATTTTGACCTTTGGCCCATATATCGAAAATTTATATATAAAATCCACAAAATATATAAATCTCCACAAAAAATAAAATAAAGTTGAAATTTCAAAATTGAAAATTGTTGAAATTTAGTATTTTTCTGAATTATTAAAAATTGTATACCTAGAAAACGACTTGAGATATTTGCATTTTTTTTAATTTTTTAAGGAAAGTTACGGAAAAATAAAAAAAAATCAGAAAATAGCATAAACTGAAAACATTGCATTTTCGCTTTTTAGGCATAAAGGTCGTCCCACAAACAATGGTGTATCTCAGAAACTACTTGAAAATACCAACTTTTTTTCTGTTTCTGAAAGATAATTAAATTTCCTAACTTCTCATGAATGTTTGGTTATTTTGCTTTCTCCGGCTCTTTATTTACAATGCGATTGTTTTCTTTAAACCACATTTCCGAAAATTTTTTCAGTGAAGGCTATTTTTGATTTTTTTTATTTTTTTCCTTAATTTTCCTTAAAAAACCATAATTCAAAAATTAAATTGTTCGAGCGTTTGGTCGTATTTTTAATCAATTTTATTCTTCGATATTTCGCTACCCTTTGGGTAGCATCGTCAGGAAGGTAAACACAATTATTAATTAGAAACGAAAAGAATTAATAAACAATTTTTTTTCTTGTCATTTGAAAAAACCACAATAACAAAAAATTAAGCAATTGAAAAAATTTTCTTGTCGTATGAAAAATTTTTCAAGTTACAGCCAGAAAAATTTTGTGTAGAAATAGTCAGTCATAGTTAAAATCATAATTTTTTTTCAAATATTTCAAGTCGTTTTCGACATATAAAATTTTGAATAATTTAGAAAAATACAAAATTTCTGAAATGTTAAATTTTAAAATAGCAACTACAACAACAACTTCAGGAATTTTACTTTTATTTGTTTGTGAAGTTTTATATATTGACACACCCTTTCGATATATGGATCAACGGTCAAAATCCCTGACCCACTATGTCACACTTCTCGTGGCATGACCCAGTATTATTATTTTCAAGGTAATGTCAACGCCAGTTTTCGCGAAAAATTTTAACATCCTTGCGACAGAAACATCGTACTTGCTAGAACGATGATTTACAAACAAGCCTGGTATTACTTCTTTGATTGCCTTTCCAGCAATCAAGTAAGTGCCAATCAAAATATTTTTGAATGCATCACTTTTAATTAGATTTCGTATACCTGGACAACGGCTGATTTAAAAACTGCTTTTGTTGCGATAGAAAAACATGAGAAGTATGTTTCGAAAAGTTGAAAATTTCCACGAACTTTAAAAAATTAATACATTATTTTAACTACCTTCTTTCATTTTACTTTCGCTGAGCCCCGGGTAAATTAATTACATTCGTAACAATTTTAGGTTTCATTAGCAGTGGAGGCAGCTATACCTTCTCTTTCAGTACCAGAGGTTCACGAATAATATTGACCTACTCTAACCTGCTGTGCTCTCTGCGTTTCGATTCTGGGCAAGCATATCGAACATATATTTTATATAACCGCTCCGAAGATTTCCAAGCATTGCTACAGCATATACTCCACATATGTTTAGCGTAGTTAACCATTTTTAAAATATGCATCATATGCACTAATATTTTTTAAAATGTGTTTCATTGGTCTTATGCAATAAAACCGCGCTCAAGCTGAGTTTTGAACCGTCAATAAATGATCTATAGACACCTGCTTCATATTTTATGTTCATTGCCTCCATCATTTTCCAATTTCTAGGCAATATGCAGAACTTTCTGCATCACTAACATCAAACAAACTTTGGAGTGCTGCCTGACGACTTAAATAAGCTGTGACATTCGTACCGGACGCCAAAATATTGTTTGATTTTAAAAACGAAGCCAGCTCTGCTGATTTGTGCTGGGCAAATTCCAATTTAGCAGCAACTGAATCAATCTGATTTTAATGTATTAAATTAGGGTGAATGGATATATGTATAAGTAGATGGTTGGGGATTATATGGAGGATCACCACTTGAGTCATATATGGATGCAAAATTCTGAACAGTGATAGAAGATAGAACATTTGGGCTGGAAGATTTTGGATCAAGAAAGTAATCCGAATGAGTCAATTGTGTTTGCGCACTTGTAATTATACGATTTTCTGTTTGTTCGATATTTTCCTAATTTTATTCTGTTGGATGTTTTCCTAAAAATTAAAAATTAACTGCAGTACCACGTCTATTTTCCTACCTTCCATACAAAAGTTGAGCGGGTTTCCGGTTGGCCGGCTCCATAAACTACAACCGACCTTAACAAAATTTGATATTGATGAATATATTGTCAAAAACTACTGTGTAATAACAAATGAACAACTTCGCCATGGCATTTTTTGTGCCTTCCATATAAATATTGGGCGGACAGACAATTGGCCCAAAATCACACCCAGAGAACTAATTTTTTGAAAAGAGGTTGTAGTGACTGTAAATTCTGCTTTACCACCGAATTGAGGTTGCGTGAACCGAATTGAGGTTGTTACGACCGAATTTAATCCCCACAACCGAAATTAGATTGAAGCAACCTTATTTCATAATTGATTCGGTTGTGACAACTGAATCTTCAATTATATTCATTCAGTCAACTAAATTTTCTAAAATTTCGGTTGGAACCACCGAATTGAGTTTGCCTTAACCGAATTGAGGTTGATACGACCGAATTTAGTCGCCACTACCGAAATTCGGTTGAAGCAAACTCGTTTCATAATTGATTCGGTTGTGAAAACTGAATCTTCAATCATATTCGTTCAGTTAACTACAATTTCTAAAATTTCGGTTGGAACAACCGAATTTGAAATTAATTCGGATGCAAGAACCAAAATTGGTAGCAAATTCGGTTGGAGTAACCGAATTTGAAATCAATTAGGTTGTAACTATCGAATTTGGTTGCAATAACCGAATCAAGCCTTACTTCGGCTGCAACGACCGAATCTGGAGTCAATTCGGTTGCTGTAACCGAATTTCTCATGAATTCTGTAGGTACAACCGAATTCATTTTCAATTCGGTTACCACAACATAATTCTATGTATTTCAAATCTGTCGTTTAAAATTCTATAATCAAATATTATTTTAAAAAGAATGAAAGAATGTCAAAATTTTTTTGTGGTAAATGTAAGTAAAATATGGTTTGTATTAAACTTCTTAGTTTGCAGAAATTATTCAAGCAGATATCAACAGTTTTCAAGTTCTTCAAGGTCGGTCATGTGAGATGTGCTGCAAGCGTCTGTATAAAAAACGGTTTAGGACCTAAATCAAGCGATACAACATGTCAGAATTAGTGCATTGTCCCAAGATTTTTACCCTATACCCAAAACAAATTTATTACCCTATAGATTACCCCATACATATCATAGATAAAGTAAACTAATAGATGAAGCACAAGTGTTGGGAACATGTTAGAGTAATGGGTAATTTTCTAGATGTCGTTGAAAGCAACAAATGGAATTTTTTTTGTTACCAAAAATAAAGTCAAAAAATATGACATTAAAATTCTAAAATTGCATATCAAAGAAAAAAATAATTTTCAACAAAAATATCATTTCGAAGCAAGAATACAACTCGGTACTGAAAATAGAATATCTGATGGCCATCGAGTTGCAAAGCCATGTCACCACCGACTATGTCCTAATAAATAGGTTCTTCCTACGGTTCAGCTACCATTCCTTGTTAAGAGTCCTCAGACACTCCAACGGTTTTGGCATCAGCGATGGGTCGCAATGGATGATTTAGGAAGAGGGTATGTTTAAGTCGGTTCACCCGACTGAAATTTCTGCACTGGTTTTTATATAATATTTATTAGAAGGATATTAAAGTGTTAAACTATATTTTAATTTAGAACAGTGATGGCGTTTTTTAAGTTGCATTGGATTTTAATTTGCATTACTTTATTTAATGCAAATGCAAACGAATTACCATTGTTCGCAATGACAATTATACAATTTTAAATTACCATTTGCTCAGGCAATGCAATGTGGAATTGGATAACAACTGTAATGAAATAGGGGAATGCTTTTAGTGTTTTGAATTTGCTTCACTGCTGGCAATTCTGTTTTTAAAGTATTTCATATGTAGAGGTTTGTGGTTTCGATAGTTATTGCCTCGTAGTTCTTTCACGTTCATAAACCTGTACTGTATAAAACATTTGAAAATCAAAACTGTCAGATAGGAATGAAGTGGTTTGAAAAGATGTACAGTTGTCAATAGTATTAAAAGTTGTTTGAATTCGCATTTGTAGAGGTAGTGTAAATTAAACTACAAATTACACCGTCCGACAGTCCATATTACACTTGAACCGGATGATATACGTCTGAAACTATAGGTAAAATGGAGTTAATTGGCGTTTTCAGTTTTTCATTTTCTCATCCTGTTGCCCCATAAAAGGACTACAAATTTTCAAGGGATAACATTTTTCAAAAAAAAAAGAATAAGTATTTATTCGGACTCTACGATACCGATATAGGTGTCAACTTAAAGAAGATAATTATGACTCTTTTTATTATTATTTTATTTATACCGTTCCAGGATAAAAAATACTTAAAAAATGTCTTGGAAAAATTAAATCCTTTAATATCCTTTGAAACTCTCCAACAATTTATTCGAAAAAACTATATGTTAATAGCCTGTATATAGTGTAATACTCCCCAAAATTTCAACCTTCTACCTTTATTAGTTAATTTTTAATAAAAGTTTACATAAAACTCTGCCAGCAAAAAAAGTACAGAGTATGAATTTTTTTTAAAAGGAGTTACACTTGAACCAAATGATATAAGAGTGAAACTATAAGCTAATCGGACTAAAATGGCATTTTCCGATTTTCATTTCGTCATCCTGTTGCGCCTTAAAAGGACTTCAAAGCTTCAAAAGATAACATTATTCATAGATATTAAAAAGGAATGGTACTTCAGAATAGTGTATACTTTGCTTTGTCGTTCGTGTATACCAGCAGTGTCACGACAAATTGACCAACAGTAATCTGCCAACACGTGGGCTGAAGTTTTTCCCGGAACCGGTTCTCCATTACG
This sequence comes from Phaonia tiefii, assembly GCA_963931995.1. Classification (NCBI taxonomy): domain Eukaryota; kingdom Metazoa; phylum Arthropoda; class Insecta; order Diptera; family Muscidae; genus Phaonia; species Phaonia tiefii. The sequence continues at coordinate 177,077,898 of OZ008367.1, read as the reverse complement.
GCGAGATCCTGATTAAATCTTTCACTGTGTTCATCACTAAAATCTGCTAAATTTTCACGGACAAAGTCCAGATGTCTGTCCAGAAAATGTGTTTCCAGGGACATATTAACTCCCAGTTTTCCAAAACATTCGACAAGGTTCTGAACTATATACTTTTGTAGTTTTAAGATTTGGTGTTGTCCAAAAAGTTATTGATTACAGCATCCAATTACAGCTTCCTTTTCTAATTAATAAACCTTTCAATATCAAGTATCAATAAATCAATACATACCAGCCTCAATCTTGGCATCACTAAAATTTCGAGAAACTGTCTTCAGACGCGTCATAGCTACACTTTGAGAGCAAAGTGCCCGAACGAAATTTCTAATTAAACCCAGTTTAATATGAAGTGGAGAGAGGATTATTTTAGATGATGGAACAAGTGGCATCCAAAAAGATCTCATAGAACACAAAACTTGTTCCGATTTGGGCACTCCATAATCACGTTTACTCGCTTTTATTCACTTTTTTGTTTTACGAAAAATCGAAATGCAGAAATTATTTGAGCCTCTGAATTTTTCAACTTGTCAAGACCTACTACAGAAAATTCAATGTATTTATTGAACAGTGGGAACAAGAATTTAAATTTTTTGTTTTTAATGTTATCCTTTGAAGTTTTGTAGTCCTTTTAAGGGGCAACAGGATCACTAAATGAAAAACTGAAAATGACATTTTAGTCCGATTAGCTTAAAGTTTCATTCTTATTTCATCTGGTTCAACTGTAAAGCCTTTTTTAGAAAAATTGTATACTCTGTTTCATAGAATAAAGTACTTTCTTTGTGGAAGAGTTTTATGTAAACTTTTATTAAAAATTTACTAATAAAGCTAGAATGTTGAAATTTTTGGGAGTATTACACTATATACAGGCTATTAACATATTTGTTTTGAATAAATTGTTAGAGATTTTCAAAGGATTTTAAAGGATTTAATTTTTCAAGGACATTTTTTAAGTCTTTTTATCCTAGAACGGTATAAATAAAATAATAATAAAAATAGCCAAAATTCTCTTCTTTAAGTAGACACCTATATCGGTATTCGCACCCTTATAAGTATTTGACTTTTTTTTTGAAAAATTTTATCCCTTGAAAATTTGTAGTTCTTTTATGGGGCAACAGGATGAGAAAATGAAAAACTGAAAACGACAATTAACTCCACTACCTATAGTTTCAGACGTATATCATCCGGTTCAAGTGTAGCGACTTTTCTTTTAAATTGTCGTACGGTGTAATAATTGTCGTATAATTAATTTGCACCATGTATGATTTAGTAGAATGAATAATTTTTACACTCACGTATCTCTTCATTAAAAAAGAATTGCAACAGAACCCCGTCATTTGAGTTAAAAACAAATAACAAGTTCACCCGTTATGAAAAACTGATGAAATATGAAGGGTGTCCTAACTAAGAATGCACTTTTTAATTTTAAAATAAAAAACCTATTTTTTGACATAGTTGTGATGTTGTGTCAAATGGCCCCCACAGCTCTGATGACAGGCCATTACTCTTTTCATGACATTTTCCATGACTTGTTCCCAGAGATGTGGCTGTATCTCACTAATGACGCGTTGGACATCATATTTTAGCTCAGGAATTGTTTCTGGTTTATTCATATTAACTCGAGATTTCATAAAACCCCAAAGAAAGAAATATGGTCAGTTGACATCAGCATTTCTTGAGATCATTTCTGTGGTCACAAGGCATAACAGCATATGTCTATTTTTGTAGTTATCTTTTTAGGAGAGCGTTTTAAGGGTTCAAATTTCATTTGTAATGTAGTGATTGATCGAGATTTGCTAATAAATCTTGTTCAATATCATGGGAACTACAAATTGGATTTTTCATATTTGGATTATAAAGTGTGCAAGTAATTTGAGCATAACTCGAGTTATGCTGTTATGCCTTGTGACCACAGATTTGTTCTGGAAATCATGGCTGCAATAAATCGATTTTTTCGTACGCGGTGTGGCAAATGACGCCATCTTGCTGAAACCACATGTCGTCAAGATCAATACCGTCCTGTAGAGGCCACAAGAACTCCATTATCATGTTCCTGTAACGAATACAGTTCGTTGCATAGTCACTGTATAGACTGAATAAATGAAATGAAATTTCGGCCTCATCTTCAAAAAAGTAAGGCCCAATCACGCCGCCTGACCAAAATCCGCACCAGAAAGTAGCTCGTGCTCGATGCTTTTGTTTCTCATAAATTGCATGAGGATTTTCTGACCCTCAAATTCGACAATTTTGTGTATTCACGAAGCCATTCGGATGGAAATGCGCTTCATCGGAGAAGATGTTTTTTTGAACGATTAGCCGGCTCTTTCCATGGTCGGCTGGTATGAGCTTCTGAATTATCTGTACGCATGAAGGTGGAGGTGTTTTGTCAAAATTCGCTGCGTAGTGCGTCGTGAATTTGAAGTTGTTGAGAACGATGCCGAAGTGATGTTTTCGGCGACACTCTCGTTTACAGCAGCAATGTTTTCAATGGACCGACCGGCAGGTTGACACACGGGAGTCTTGTTGGACCATTCTTCGAATGGTTGACACAATAGCTGAACTTTCTCGACTGAAAATTTTTCGAAGTTTGCGAGCGCTCTCAGCATAACTTTTAAAATTTTTGTAATAAGTTTCCAAAATTATAACGCGTTGTTCTTGCGTAAAGGTGCTCCATTTTTAAGAATCCTTATAAACATATATGCGAGCTACCCAAATTCAGAGTTGCCAATTGCACAATAAAAAAAAAACAGCAGACAGTTGTCCGAGGCCTTCGGCCACGGACTGTCACTGCAGGCTGTGTCAGAGACACGGCCATTAAGTTTAACGTAGAATACGCCATCCGATAAGACAGAAAACATATATAACAATAAATGATAAAATAAACGTCAACTGTCAGCTGCTGTCAAACAGCATCAAGCAGCATTGCTATTTTGCTTACTTGGCAGCACTTTCATTTAACATAAAAATGTATGAATTAATTTTTTCATATATTTTTTATAATTATATATCCTTGTTAAATTCAAATTCACATTTAACATTTTGTTTCACTTAAATACATAAGTAAATATACGAAATTTCAATATTTCATCAATCAAAACAACAGCCGAAGGTTTGTGTCCACACTGAAACAGCAGCATAGTTTGTGTTCACGCTACAAACTCAAACACTCAACCAAACACCACACACATAGAGTAAATATGAAGTAGAGCCGCCATTTGTCTCATCTGACGTTTTCTTTCACACTCTTCGTGATGCGGTCGGTGTGATAGAGAGATGTTTGAAGAAAAGTGATATACACCAGGTGGAATTACAATAACTTCTTGCTTTAATTTTTCATGCCATTTTGGTGAAAAACTGTGAAATTTAAATGTGTTTTAAACTTTTTTATTGACTGTTATTGTTAGCATACATTTGTGTTGTATTTAACACATTAATTTTAATTGTATTAACCGGACTCGAAGGAAGACGAAAAATAGGAAGACCAAGACTCCGCTGGAGGGATCAGGTTGACGAATCCCTGCGTACACTTGGTATTGCCAACTGGAGAGATAAAGCAAAAGATCGAACTGGTTGGCGAAATATGTTATCTTCGTTTTATAAGGTCCCTGACCCCCCGGGGTTGTCCGAGACCGGATAAGTAAGTAAGTAATTTTAACACACAAAACGAAATGCCGTTGTTGTTATTTTGTTCGTTGTTTTGAACCATTGCATCTATCTGGTATTAGTAAAGCAATTCTTTTCAACATCAAACGTATACATCACACGAGGACAAATGTCAGAAATTTGGTGAGTGAAAGATTTTCTCTACCCATATTTACTCTATGACCACACATATGTTTGAGTGTATGTGTTTAAACAATTTTCATTTGAGAAATTTAAATATTCGGAAGATATCAACCAATATGAAATGTATATCAAACGAAAGATAACATCTTCATTTACCTACAAAAAAATTTTTAAAAAAAGTTATCTCGCCGTTTCCTCATAATCAATGAAATAAAGATTACAACAATAACAATCTGACATGACTCCCTATACCGTAAGGTAAGACGTATTCTACGCCAAAAAAACTTTACGCTAAATTTAAAAAGTGCAATCTTACTTACCCAGCGGCGGAAGTCATAACTTGGAAGGCCTGAAATCACGACCAAACAGGCCTTCTTAAAAATACGGAAGACCTTCCCTACACATTACCTCCTCCTTTCTCTTTAACATTGTGTGAGATTGGGAGGCAAGGCCTTCCTTGCTCATTGCCTGTAGAAGGGCTTGGAAGGCAGGCAAAGAGGAAGGCGTTTGAAGGGATTTACTTTAATGTATTTTTGTTAAACAAAAATAAGATTAAAATAATTTATTTTATCGCAAAATCATTATCCACTTCTACATATTTATAAGTATTTATGTATCTATCTTTGAAAGTTTTACCACGCCCAACTTCATATTGAAAATTTTAAAAACACCCCTAAAATATGAAATAAACAATATAATTTTAAAATTTGTATGAAATTTTTCAATTAAATTACGGTTAAAGAGAAACGGAAAAGAAATTTGTCAAAATTGTAAAAATCTTCTTCTTGGTTTTATCTGATGCAAAAATTCATGGATTCCGCAGGCTTTGTTTTAAGAAGGCATTACAAAAGAACGATTCCGCATGCCTTATTTGTGTTAGGATTTGCGACTTCCGCTGCTGGGTAGGCACCTTTTACATATATTGGATAGACAATATAATTCTTGAAGATCTTTATAAAACAAATGATCAATCTGTTTATTTTTGTTTTTAAAATTTCAAAACGATTTTATAATTTTAATTGGAATTAAGTTAGCTTTGGAAATTTTTTTTTACTTAAATTAGTATTTAAATAAATTTTTTAAAAACAATATCTTTTCCATACTTGCAAGTCTTTTTCAGATTTGAAAACAATTTGTGAATTTAAATAAAACTTTTAGATTTTACACTAAATGCGCATTCCGAATTGGAATAAGATTGAAATTTTAATTCGAAATTTTATCGTCATTCTCAAACTAAATACAGTTATGAAATGTTGAGATTTAAATACAAATAGGAATATGAAACGATCGGTAAACAAATTTATTGTAAACAAACCGTTTCACTGGTTTTTGTAGAACGAAAACCGAATACAGGTTTCTTAAAAATTTGATATTTCAAACAAATCGAAAACCTGTGTTTTGGACAATCGAGTAAGGATATAGCTAACAATATCGCTGCTTGCAGATTATGCCACGAAATATTAAACTTTTGAATAAATTATTTTATAGCTATACGGTCGCTGTCCCTAGGCGCTGGTATGAGAATGATATTTTTGACATCTGTGAAAAATTCGTTTGCCACCATTTAATGAATTTATCTTCACCTCTGCCACTTAGTGTCCGTGTTATCGGCCACATACATTTTAAATATCCACAAATGTTTGTTGGGTTTACTTTCATTGATTTTATTAATTATTAAGTACCTAGACATGATATCTTTAATAGAGTATTTAGTGTAAATGTGTTTGTATTATCCTTGATAATATTTGTATTCCCGAAAAAAATTCAATTATTTACAAAATGTCGATGATAATTTTTTGTTATTTAGTTATATTTAATAAATAATATATGGTATATGGGGGAATAACAAAAATTATATAGAAAATAAAATTAAATTTTTTAAAAATAAAAACATTATATTTTTTAGATTGTAAACCAAGTATAAACTACTTATACAACTAGTACTAGTTATAATGCGAACCGTATTTGCTTGATTAATCGCTAGGTTTTTGTTGTTGTTGTTTTTATTCAAATAAGCTGCATTTGCATCAATGACATTAGCTAAGTGCTGTTGTGTCTCTTCCTCTCTGCCCCTTCTGACCGACGGGTAAGGTAAAGTGTTGAGGAGGGAAGGGAACGTAGTGTTTGGTTCAAAACTGTAATATAATTTTACAATGTTGGCATTTTATTCACTTGCAAAATATTTACCTCATCTACTGATTTAAAAATCTAATTATGATTCTTTTTCAATAATTTTGTGTATGCATGTATTTGTGTCTGCGTGTGTTCGTTTGTGTGTATTTATCTGCATGTAAAATTACCTTAATTAGTTAATAATAATTTACAAATAGTTTATGTTCTTTGTGTGATATTCTATATGTAGTATAATTAATTTAATCATTAAACTATCTTCTAGCACACATGCTGCTTACTAACAGTATCAAAATGCAGTTCATTGTCACAAGGATTTTGTAGGGATGTCGCTCAATCATTGGGTTTGCACCTGAACTGGGACCAAAATATGTGTCTAAAAAACTTTGAAATCCACTGCCAGATGATGTCACTGTAACGAGGAACAAAGTAAACAGAAAAAATGTTAAATTAATATATTTTTGCTTTGTGGATATTAAATCTAAAAGTTTAATGTAATGTTATTTTTAATGGGATGATTTTTTTCTTATTTATTCAGCCTTTTTATTTGTACTTTTTATTTCATTATTCAAGGTCAAGACCGTCCATCTATACCTCTATAAATAGAGATATAGTTTAATAAAAAAGCAGATATTTTCCAAATGCATGCTCATGATTCCGGGCAAACCGTATATCTATTTCAGATCTAGCCACAGATCTTCATCAGAGGTTGTTTGGAATGCTGCTTTTGAAAAATTCATCAAACTAAATGCCAACAAAAACTCATATTAATTGAGAATTTTCCACTATGCAAGTGTTCGAAAAATATCGCAAGCAAAACACACAAGAAAACATTTACAAACAAACTCTTACCATCTCCAGGAAACCATCGATCCCCATTTTTAATAGGTTATTTTAATTTGATGGGATCAGGTTGACGAAACCATGTGTACACTTGGTATTGCCAAATGGAGATTTAAGGCAAATAAAACCAGTTTTTTAAAAATGTCGATTTTCGGTTTCTTCGCATGTTCCGATTTTGGGAAAACCAGTTTTCGGTTAAACCGAGGTGTAGAAACCGGTTAAATAAAATAATAAAATAACATAACGTAGTACAATATTAGCGAATAGTGACAACATAAGACATCTAAGGAAATGAATCAGCTGATATATACAAAAAAATATAGAAATATCTATAATTTTGCAAAACAGAAATTAACTTTTCGTCGTTAATTTTCCAATTTTTCCAATAGACTTCAAATTACCACCAAAGCTTTTGAAATAGCAAAACAACAATATCCAATTCAATCAGCCGATGCCGCCAAATATAGGGAAACGTAAGAATGATCTGTTTTTTGCAGGTCCTTAAGTTACGTTATGTTGCAAGGCATTCTACAAATAAGGCAAGCGGTATGCTTCTTCTGTAATGCCTTCCTAAAATAAGGCCTGCGGAATGCATGATTTTTTTTAATCAGATATAACCAAAATTAAGATTTTTAAAATTTTGAGAAATTTATTTTCCGATTCTTTTTAGCCGTAATTTAATTGGAAAATTTCATACAAATTTTAAAATTATATTTTTTATTTAACATTTTTCAGAATATTTTTAAAATTTTAGAAGAAACCGACTTTCAATTTGAAGTTGGGTTTGGTAGAACTTTCTAAATAAATGTGTAGAAGTGGATAATGATTTTGTAATAAAAACAATTATTTTAATTATAGTTTTGGTTAACAAAAATTAAGTTAAGTAAATGCCTTTTAAGGTTTTCCTTTTTGTATGCCTTCCTTTTTGCATGCTTTCTGAGGCCTTCTATATACAATGGGGGTGGAAGGCCTTGCGTCCCAATTTCACGCAATGGTAAAAAGAAAGGAGGAGGCAATGTGTAGAGAAGGGCTTTCGTATAGTAAAGAATGTCTGTTTCGTCGTGATTTCAGGCCTTCCAGGTCATGACTTTCGCTGATGATTAGTGAAAACATAAGAGACATGTGGAAACGAATCAGCTGATATATACAAAAAAATATAGAAATATCTATATTTTTGCAACACAGAAAATAACTTTTCGTCGTTCATTTTCCAATTTTTCCAATAAACTTCAAATTATCATCAGAGGTTTTCAAATTGCTAAACAATATCCAAATCAATCAGCTGATACCGCCAAACATAGGGAAACGTAAGAAAGATAATGTGTTGAATACGGACCCAGCGGCGGAATTCGCAAGGCCTTCTACAAATAAGGCATGGAGAATGCTTCTTCTTTAATGCCTTTCTAAAATAAGGCCTGCGGAATGCATGATTTTTTTAATAAGATATAACCAAAATGAAGATTTTTAAAATTTTGAGAAATTTCTTTTGCGATTCTTTGTAACTGCAATTTAATTGGAAAATTTCATACAAATTTTAAAATAAAATTTTTTTTTTAATATTTTTCAGGATATTTTTAAAATTTTAGAACAAACCGCCTTTCAATTTGAAGTTGGGTGTGGTAAAACGTTCTAAATAAATGTGTAGAAGTGCATAATGATTTTGCGATAAAAACAAATTATTTTAATTATATGTTTGTTTAACAAAAATAATTCCTTCTAAGGCCTTCCTTTTTATATACCTTCTAAGGCCTTCTATATACAACAGGCGAGGAAGGTCTTGCGTAATGGAAAAAATAAAGGAGGAGTTAATGTATAGAGAAATGTTTCCGTTTGGTAGGGAAGGTTTGTTTGGTCGTGATTTCAGGCCTTCCAGGTCATGACTTTCGCCGCTGGGTACTTTCATACAAAGTGTACGTAGTTATTTATGTTATTTCGTAACTAGCTTCTTAATTAGAACTAAAGCATATGTTTAAATTTTACTATAATATGGTCTCTTTCCTAATGAATACTTAAATATACAACAATTATTCATATATGTGACTTGCTCCACGAAAAAGGACCTCTGCGCCGAAAAGAAGTTATTGAGAAAAACGCGTTTAAAAAAGCGCTTCGTTTTTCCGTGTTTTGCGCATGGTTATGCAACTCTTCCTTCAACCTGATCATCTGGCGATGTATTTCGACTCTCTGGTACTTTGTACGATGTTCACTATGCAGTGTTGCCTCTATGAAAAATATTTATATATTATCTGTTTATATCACATTTTTCAATGTTTTCCTATAAGAATCACTCAAAAAGTACTCCCTTTTCGTGGACCAGGCCACATATGGTTAACAGAGCGTAATATGTAAACAATCCCCAATGTTATAATTGCGCACTCTCTTCAACGTTACAGTATTGCGCACTCTTCTATTCTTTAAAGATAAAGAAACTCAAATGTAACCGGAACATAGCCCATAAATTTACTGTTATTTGTATCAATTGCTTATTATATCCCACGCGGTGATCAAAAATGGAAGCAGCTAAAGAAGTTGAAATCATAGAATTATTAAAAAATGCTCGGTACCTTGTAAAAACATTTTAATATAAGTCATATGATTATGAGTCATATGAATAAAACGGGAGAAAAAATATTAAAATTTCAACTGCTGTTGGGCGCCCGAAAAAGATTGGCGACCGCATTTGTCGTCATTTAGCAAAATTAGAGACAATTAGAGTCTCCAAAAAACCGGAATTTTTTAGAAACCGATATTCGGTTTGTGCGAAAAATCAATTTTTCAAGAAACCGATTTTACGTTTGTTTGAAAACTCAATTTTTCAATTAACCGGTTTTTCGGTTTTTTATTTTGGCAAAAACCGGTGCAACCGGTTTTGTTGCTTTAAATTAAATTACACATATAGAACATGCAATATATTTGTTTAACGACCATTTCATTTCCATGAAAACTCAACATTTCAAAAACAAAATTAATTAAATTTCGTTTTAATTTAAAATACGAACTAAATGGTTTTTCCACAGAGACGCTACAAAAGTAAATCGATAGGGACTGCAAACGACGCCATATTTTTCCCGCTCTTTTGACATTTCTCTTCAGTAAGGTTTGCCATTTCATCATGGAAAGATATACGAGCCAACAACGAGACGAAATTATTAAAATTTACTACCGAAATTTGGAGTCAGTGGGCTCAACTTCAGTGGCGTCAATCATCTTCAGCGATGAGGCTCATTTCTGGCTGAATGGCTTCGTCAATAAGCAAAATATGCATTATTGGTCAGACACCAATCCACACGTAATCCGTGAGTCATCATTGCATCCCGAAAAAATTACGGTTTGGTGCGGTTTATGGGCCGGCGGCGTCGTTGGGCCGTACTTCTTCCGTGATGATCAAGACCGGCACTTTACTGTGAATGCGAATCGCTACCGTTCAATGATAACCGAATATTTTTGGCCCCAATTGGATAATATGGACTTGGAGGACATGTGGTTCCAACAGGACGGCGCCACAAGCCTCACAGCGAATGCCACAATCAATTCATTGGAAACCAAGTATCTGACGAAATGGCCCAGTCGATTGGCCGCCGCTAGATTATTTCATGTGGGGCTGCGTCAAGTCTATGGTCTATGCCAACAAGCCAGCGACGATTGCTGAACTTCGTACGAATATCGAACGTGAAATTGCAGCAGTATCGGCCGATTTATGCTTGAAAACCGTCGAAATTGGGGTCAGGGTCTGGACTTCTGCAAGCGTGTTCGTGGTGGCCATGCAAAAGAAATCGAGTTCCATAAATAATGGCATCGAACGTACTTTCACAGGAATAAAGAACTTCATTGGTATCTAAAACCGGTTTTGTTTTATTTAAAAAAACTTTTGTAGCGCTCTTATTGAAAAACCCGATATATATTTTAAATTAAAATGTTCGAGCGTTAGGTCTATTTTAATTTATTTTATTCTTCAATATTTCGCTAGCAATTGGGTAGCATCGTCGGGAATATAACACAATTATTAATTAAAAATTAAATAAAAAATATATAATAAAATGCTACCCAATGGGTAGCGAAATATTGGAGCATAAAATAATTTAAAATAGACCCAACGCTCGAACATTCGATTTTTAAATATAATATGAAAGTTCAAATAAATCACCACATTTTAAAAAATATATAGCTATCAAATTCCAATTTGGAAGGCGTGTTTAATATAAAATTTAAAAGTTTTATTCAAATTCGAATTAAATTGATTTAAAATCGAAAATCATAATCAAATTTGAAAAAGATTTTCATGCATGAAAATCTTATTAAGTTTAAAATATTTATCTACCAAATCATTTTTATTTTGAAATTTGATAAAAAAAATGCTTGAAAAGCTTAATTAATTTTTAGTTAATTCAAATCATAAAATCATTTTGAAAAAAAAAATTGTTTGGATATGTCATTTAGATCATATTTCAAAATGGAAATCATGTTTCTTAATTCCAAAATTTGACTAAAATTCGAAAATCGTTTCATTGATTATTAATTTTTTTTAAAGATATTAACACAAATTAAGTAAAATCCGATTAACCGGTTTGTTCGAAAATTACCTTTTTTAAAAAACCGAAACACGGTTAATAGCAAAAAACCGGTTAATCTGTTTCCCCGGATTTTCGGTTTCGGTTTTGGACACTCTATTGACAATGTAATTAACCCAGCTGCCGCACTAAAAACATTAAATATTGACATCAGTCAGTGGATTGCTGGTCGAAGTCGCAAATATTGTGTGCTGCGGTAGCAGAGAGGAGAAAGAATCCATTGTTTCTTACAAAAGAATATAAAGCTTCGAAAAGAATTCGTCCCGGTCTACGAAATTTGGCCTGAAGCTAACTGGAAGAACATAAAGTATTAAATCTAGCCCGTTTTAAATATTCAAAATACAATTAAGCCTTGAGTTTAAGGATATATGGTCTGATGAGACTAAAATCAAATCAATTTACTGATGCCCGTGCTTGGTACTGGACCAAAGATCTAAATAAAGGGGTTTTCAATAAGAGCGCTACAAAAGTTATTTTTAAATAAAACAAAACGGGTTTTAGATTCCAATGAAATTCTTTATTCCTGTGAAAGTAAGTTCGATGCCATTATGTATGGAACTAGATTTCTTTTGCATGGCCACCACAGGCACGCTTGCAGAAGTTCAGAGGCTGAACCCAATTTTCGACGGTTTTCAAGCATAAATCGGCCGATACTGCTGCAATTTCACGTTCGATATTCGTACCAAGTTCATCAATCGTCGCTGGCTTGTTGGCATAGACCATAGACTTGACGTAGCCCCACAGGAAATAATCTAACGGCGTCAAATCGCACGACCGAAGCGGCGAATCGACTGGGCCATGTCGTGAGATAACACGTTCACCAAACTTGGTTTCCAATAAATTGATTGTGACATTCGCTGTGTGGCTTGTGGCGCCGTCCTGTTGGAACCACATGTCCTCCAAGTCCATATTATCAAATTGGGGCCAAAAATATTCGGGTATCATTGAACGGTAGCGATGTGCCGGTCTTGATCATCACGGAAGAAGTACGGCCCAATGACGCCGCCGGCCCATAAATCGCACCAAACCGTAATTTTTTCGGGATGCAATGCGTCTCTGGATGCAATGATGACTCATGGATTACGTGTGGATTGCTGTCTGACCAATAACGCATATTTTGCTTATTGACGAAGCCATTCAGCCAGAAATGAGCCTCATCGCTGAAGATGATTTCCGATGAAAATCCGAATCGTTTTCAAGTTGTTGCTCAGCCCAATTCACGAACATACGACGCTTATGGTGGTAAAGCGGCTTCAGTTCGTGCGTCAATTTGATCTTGTAAGGATGTAGGCCAAGATTTTTTCGCAAAATTCGCCACAACGACGTCGCAGAGATGCCCAACGCTTGCGAATGACGTGTGAGAGACACATTTGGGCTTTCTTGAACTGAAGCCTCAGCGGCAGCAATATTTTCGGCACTACGGGCACTTCTTTGTCTCACTGGCACGGGAACATTTTGTACTGTGCCTGTGGATTCAAATTTTTCCACTAGACCCTCAATTGTTGATCTTGTAGGACGATTATGACGACCATAAATTGGACGTAGCGCTCTTAAAGTTGAGGCCACTAACTCCAAATTTCGGTAGTAAATTTTAATAATTTCGACTCGTTGTTGGCTCGTATATCTTTCCATGATGAAATGGCAAACCTTACTGAAGAGAAATGTCAAAAGAGCGGGAAAAAAATATGGCGTCGTTTGCTGTCCCTATCGATTTACTTTTGTAGCGTCTCTGTTGACTATCTCTACTATCTCGAATGCAGTAACACGAACCAGCAAACATGATGCTGGATCCGTAATGGTATGGGGATGTATTACGAAGAATGTTGTAGGTCCTCTGGTTAAAATTGAAGGTATTATGAAAAAATAACAATATCTTTCAATTCTGCAAAATCATTTACCTCTGTTCAAAGAATTTGATAACTTAAGAGAAAGTGTTGACGGAAATATGCATTTCATCAACTATTTCATCTTCATCACAACATTCGTCATCAACATAATGCATTTATATATATTTTTACTAAATTTAATAGAAATATTTAAGTGATCTTATAGTTATAATCAGTACTGTCACAACCATACTCATTTGCTTGCACCCCTAATCTTCCCTCTGGTCTATAACCATCGTTTGATTAAAAATTGCGTCGCCCATCTCTCTTCACTATAAGCTCCAGTTTTGTTACATCGGTAGCTGTGTAGCCATTTGAATATTCATACATACTTACCCATGTATCTAACTATCTGGGAGCAAGGAAGAGGGAACAAGCATTCGTACATACGTTTGGTCGTTGCCAATACCTAAGCCTCGCTTACATTGACATCGATATATGATTGTTCTGCGCGATGTTAATGGTGAGTTGGCTATGTAGTCAATAGTTGTGTTCTGGCGATAATCGCTTGCTAAGTTGCAAAGAAAATGGATTTTTAGCGAGAAGTCATTTTATTCAAAAATATGAAAAATGGTTAAAAACGGTAAAAGATGTCAGCATTTTTTTGTTTTATACTTAGCGAAAATGAATCTCGTCGCTTAGTTCTCGCTAAGTCTTTGCTAAATGCTTTATACAAAACAAGCGAATATATAAGCAAGCGGTGTAACCAAAACACGCTTAATGCGTATTATGTGCGTATTATGTAGGGTTTTATGTACTGTATTATGCTATCATGATCGTTTTTATCAGAATTTTAAGTTGAATCTGTCTCTCACCTTTTGACTGTCGAGTGAACAACACAAATATTCGGATAAGTATTCAAGCTAATCTTTTGTAAATTATTACAGTGAAATAAACTTCAGTGCAACCTTTGTTTAAGGAACACTTTTCTTTTCATTGCCTTGAAATCGTTATTAAACAAAGAGCATTTTGCTCAACAGAAGGAGTAACAAATGTTGAGACAGTGACGTGCGAAATTGAAACAATGAAAACTGAAATTCAATTATTAAAAAGTCAAACTAAATCACAGCAAAATTCGATAGCGGCATCTGATCTTTGGATTAATAATATTCCGTACGTATGCAATGTAAATTTGTTCGAAATATTTCAGAACATATGCAACACTATCTATGCGGCACCGGTACCATCTATCAATTCAATATATGGACTAACAAATTCTAATAACAAACTAAACAGAAATCTGTTGATGCTGTCATCATAATCAAACTGATGTCACCATATGATAAAAATGTCTTCATGAAAGCATTATCTGAATTTAGAAAGCGTAATAGAAATTTTAGTTTAAAAAAAAAAATAAATGATTTCCCATTAAATCCCATGAAGGAATCGGGGAGAGCTTCTCACAACCAGTAATCTGTGCGCTTTCTAGTTGTATACTCACTGATTGGGACCTACAGTTTTACACCGGTTCCGAACGGTATTTTTGAGAAGCATTTTCATGGCTAAATACACGATAGTGTCGCCGTCACTATGGGAGGTGACCGCCGTCGAAAGAAGATGGTCAGAGCAGGGATCGAACCCAGGATCTCAAGTACAAGAGGCACGCACACTACCCATTGCACCACCGACCGAATTTTAGTTTTAGTTTGCGGGATATTGTGGCCGTCCGTGGTGCAATGGGTAGTGTGCGCGCCTCTTGTACATGAGATCCCGGGTTCGATCCCCGCTTTGACCACCTTAAAAAAAAAAACAAAAAAAAATTTCTTCGGCGGCGGTCACCTCGCATAGTGACGGCGACACTATCGAGTATTTAGCCATGAAAAGGCTTCTCAAAATACCGTTCGGAATCGGTGTAAAAAACTGTAGGTCCCAATCAGTGAGTGAAAAATTAGAGAGCGCACAGCTCACTGGTTGTGAGAAGCTCTCCCCAATCCCTTCATGAGATATAATGGGTAACGGTTTTTTTTTTTTTTTGCGGGATATTGGTATATACTCACTCGGCTTCTAAATTTTACGTAAATGAAAATTTGACTTATACCAACTACAAAATACTCCAGTCTGCTGTAAAGCTCAAAAGGCAAAATCAATTGCAAGCTGCTGTTAAACTGCGTGGCCTAGTTTATGTGAAGATTTCCCCTGATGATTTGGTAGAAAAATGATCTTGACAAATTTTTTCGATTGCCACCTAACGAAATGGGGACATGGGACTGTCCGTGGAGGTGGAAAGTTTCTGATTGCCATTCACTTGGGAGTGGCCAGAAATGATTCCTTCATTGGGCAGTCCAAGCAGCTCACTACTTCCACGCAGTATGTCCTGGGCAATGGCTTTTCGGAAATCTCCGTTAGCTAGCTAGAGTGAGAAGGCGAAACAAATGAGCATCAAATCAGGTATAGTAGGTGACTGATGTCACTGAAGCTCATCAAACAATCGGGCATATTCTTTTGTCCTTAGAAGGCGGATGAGCCAAACATACGGGCCAACGGCGGATAGAAACTAAAAGAAGAAAATCCAGGTTCAACATATCGCATCCTGGTCAGCGTCTGATCCATAATGGGCGGCTGCAATCAAATATCCTGGCAGTAGGTAAAATGCAAAAACCCGGTGGGCTGGGTTTGCCTCCCGCCACCGTTCATAATGGCAGTGAAAATACAAAAACGAAACAGAAAACATAAACAACCCCTATTTGTTGACGACCCCCGCAAACGTTATAAGGACCACGATTTACGGATATGCACTTGGAATGTAAGAACTCTATATAGATCCGGTGCAAGTAACCAACTGGCAGATGTCCTCGAAAGTTATAAGGCTGACATTACCGCTATCCAGGAAATGCGATGGACAGGACATGGCTGCACAAGAAAAAGAAACTGCGATATATACTACAGTTGCCATGAAAAAAAACATGAATTTGGTTGTGGATTTGTAGTTGGCAAAAGACTGCGACATCTAGTCTCTAGGTTCAATCCTGTGAGTGAACGAATAGCCACAATCCGCATAAAAGCGAAATATTTTTATATTTCCCTAATTTGTGTGCATGCCCCGACAGAAGAGAAAGATGATGATGCCAAAGACATATTCTATGAGCTCCTAGAGGAAACGTATGACCGCTGCCCTGGCCATGACATTAAGATTGTACTAGGAGATTTTAATGCCAAAGTAGGAAGGGAGAATGTGTTTAATCCAACTATTGGCAATTTCAGTCTTCATGCTGACAGTTCCGACAACGGTATGAGACTGATTGACTTTGCCGCGGCAAAAAACATGGTCCTCAGTGGCACAAGATTCCAGCATAAAGACATCCACAAGGCTACTTGGGTATCCCCTGATCAAAGAACTAGGAACCAAATTGATCACGTGGTAATTGATGGAAGGCACTCATCCAGTGTAATGGACGTACGAGTGATCAGAGGAGCTAACATCGATTCTGATCACTACCTGGTAGCAGCAAAGGTTCGCACAAGATTAAGTAGAGCGAAAATCGTACGAAACCAGACGCAGAGGAAGCTGGACATCGGAAAGCTGCAATTACCAGAGGTAGCCGCAGCCTACTCAAGGAAGCTCTCGCAACTTTTGGCACAGAACCCACCCCCTCCCGATGACGATCCTGATGCGCAGTGGAAACCCATTTCCGACTCTATAAAAACTGCCGCAACAACCGTACTTGGTTTCGAAAAACCGCTTCGCAACAAACCGTGGTACGATGAAGAGTGTCGCATAGCAAATGACGAAAAGAACGCTGCACGTATGGTAATGCTTCAGTCAATTGCAACGCGAGCTGCAACTGAGCGGTATAGGGAGAAGAGAAAGGAGGTAAACCGTCTCTTTAGGCGTAAGAAACGGCAGTGGAGAAAACGCGAGAGTGAGAAAATTGAGACATACAGAAGGAAGAACGAAGCCCGAAAATTCTACCAAAAAGTTAAAAACGGAACTAATGGACATGGTTCAGGGCCCCCCTTCTGTAAAGACAAAGACGGAAATCTCGTCGCAGATGTGCAGAGCATGTTGGGAATATGGAGAGAGCATTTCTCCGCGCTACTAGTACCTGAGATATCCGATGACGATGGGACAATCGATCACAATATGGACGACGACGTCGATTGCCCCCCTCCTAACCAAGACGAGGTCAGAACAGCTATTGCCCGGCTTAAGAACAACAAAGCCGCAGGAGCCGATGGATTACCGGCGGAGCTGTTTAAGGCTGGCGGCGATGAGCTGATAAGGTGCATGCATCAGCTCATTAGCAAAATTTGGTTAGATGAATGCATGCCCGGCGATTGGAGTCTCAGTGTACTATGTCCCATATTTAAAAAAGGTGACCCGAGTATTTGTGCCAACTACCGTGGAATAAGCCTTTTATCCATAGCATATAAGGTTCTATCAAGTATAATGTGCGAAAGACTAAAACCGACAACTGACCAGATTTTCACGCTACGCCAAATCCTGGAGAAGACACACGAAAAACAAATCGACACCTATCATCTATTTATCGATTATAAAGCAGCCTTCGATAGTCCGATACGGGAGAAACTCTATGAAGCAATGTCTGAGCTTGGTATTCCTGCAAAACTCATACGCCTTTGCAGGATGACCTTGACGAACACCAAATCCGCAGTGAAAGTTGGTAAGGATCTTACCGAACCTTTCGAAACTAAGCGAGGCCTCAGGCAAGGCGACACCCTATCGTGCGATCTCTTTAACATCTTAATGGAGATCATTATGAGAAAAGCTGCAGTCAATATGAATAAAACCATCAGCAGCAAAAGTCACATGCTGCTCGCGTATGCTGATGATATAGATATCATTGGGCGCACAATTAGAGAAGTTACTGCGGTTTTTTCGAGAATTGAGAAGGAGTCAGCAAAAGTGGGTCTGACGGTGAATGAGGACAAGACAAAATTAATGGTTTCAACGAACAGGGCCTCCACGCGATTAGACCAAAGCGTGAACGTTGATAACCGTTATAACTTCGAGGTAGTGGACGAATTTATATACCTCGGATCTGCCGTGAACAAAAACAACAACGTCAGCCTTGAGATCAAACGGAGAATTGTGCTTGCGAATAGATGTTATTTTGGGCTAAGCAAGCACTTTAGAGATAAAGCCCTCTCTCGAGTAACAAAAGTCCAGCTGTACCAGACTCTCATTCAACCTGTCTTGCTTTATGGCGCAGAATCCTGGGTCCTATCGCAAGCAGACGAAACATCTGTAGGAGTCTTCGAGAGAAAAATACTCCGAAAAATTTATGGCCCTATAGTGCACAACGGCGAGTATCGGCGACGCATGAATCATGAGCTGTATGAGCTTTATCCTGACATTGACATAGTTAAGCGGATCAAGATAACGCGATTGCGCTGGCTAGGCCATGTCAGTAGAATGGATGAAGATGAACCAGCGCGAAGACTTTTCGAAACCGAACTCGAAGGAAGACGAAAAATAGGAAGACCAAGACTCCGCTGGAGGGATCAGGTTGACGAATCCCTGCGTACACTTGGTATTGCCAACTGGAGAGATAAAGCAAAAGATCGAACTGGTTGGCGAAATATGTTATCTTCGTTTTGTAAGGTCCCTGACCCCCTGGGGTTGTCCGAGACCGGATAAGTAAGTAAGTACCTAACGAAATGGGTTCATCATTATCGGACCAATAAATACAAATTTTTTTTTCCAGTTTTATTTTTATAATTTTTATACTTTGTTAGAAACATTAACTAAATGCATATAGTTTACGATATTATATTTTAAATTGTTCGCAAGAGTTGGTTATTTTAATGTCTATTTTATTTTTTATTTCCATTCCCATAATGGTTAGATACTATTGTGTACAGAGTATAAAACATGTTAAAAGTACTTGTTAAGCAGAAAAATATATCACTTAATGTGCAAAGTTTGAGGAATAAAATTGATGAATTTAGGTCCATTTTTGAAAATTCATGCATGGATATAATCTTTATTTCGGAGACATGGCTTAATTCTAATATAACTGATTCAATGATAACATTTAATGCATATAAACTTTTTAGAGAAGATAGAATGACTCTCGGTGGCGGTGTTTCTGTTTACGTTCGTGACGGTGTATTATGCAAGTTTAATTGTAGATCTGAAAGTACTGAATTGGTGGAATATATTTTTGTAGAAGTAATTAATAAGAATTATAAACCATCATTTCCCTTGCGTGAGTTTTTTACTCGGTCTGTTTTTTAAACTTACAATTCTCTAAATTTATGCAAGCTCAAGACCTTATTAATAATATATAGCTTATTTATTATATTAGCCTTATATTATTTTCAAAAAAGTCGACCACAAAAATGTTCCAATGATATCAAGGCTGTCTGTATAGCTATTTCCGATCTTGCCAAGATCTTCATCAGCAGACGTTTTTGGTATGTTTTCGGTGAATTCATAAAAAAAAATATATATCTAGAAACACTCATCATATTAATGAGAATTCCTTTATACATATATGTTTGAAGAATACCAAGCACTAATAAATTTAGTGAATTGTAAGTTTAAAAAAGACCAAAAAACTCCCGCAAGGGAAATGATGAAAGTTGACGAAGAGCACCGCGAGCATGAAGCAATTATATTGTTGTTGGCAATCCTTTGTTTTGTAATGACAAAAGAAAAACAAATCATACCTGTGTAAAACCAATGGTTTTTCGGCATGATAAATCACAGTTGTACATGAAAGTGTTCCAATGTTAGTGCTTGAATAAATTTAGAGAATTGAAAAATGATAAACTTTTATTCTGTAGCATTTATAGACCTAATAATAATATAAATTTCGAACCCTTTATTGACAAAGTGTCCGAAATTTCAATACATTTTTCAAAAATTGTAATAGCTGGGTATTTCAACTCTAACATCCTTACAAACACGAGATTAACTGCCTGCATGACGGCACTCGGATTGTGCCCGGTAAATATAAATACACCGCCTCATATCTGCTACTAACGGATTTTCCAATAAGGACGTGACAACTTGTTTTTTAACTAAAGCGCAAACTATTTGAGATATTTCCAAAACTTTATGATCGACTTGGAATACAATCAAAACATTTCTGAATGAAACTTCTCGACTTCGTTCGTATGCCCTCGCGGGCACGTCGGCAGTGGTCGATTCGTTGGACCCCATTTTCGATGACTCGGACACACATTTCGGCCGTAACGGCCGCTATTGGCTCTGAGTTCTTCCAACGTCGTCGGCTTGTTGGCATAGACCAATGATTTGACGTATCTCCAAAGAAAAAAGTCTAGAGGCATTAAATCGCACGAACGAGGCGGCCAATTGACTGGTCCATTTCTTGAGATAACACGCTCACCAAACTTACTCTTTAATAAATAGATTGTAACGTGTGCTGTATGGCTTGTAACACCGTCCTGTTGAAACCACATGTCGTCCAAGTCCATGTTTTCCAATTCGGGCCAAAAATAATCGGTAATCATGGCGCGATAACGATCGCCATTCACAGTAACGTGACGATCGTTATTGTCGACGAAAAAATATGGTCCAATGACACCGCCGGCATGCAAGCCCCACCAAACATTTGTTTTTTGTGAATGAAGTGGTGATTGATGAAGCCCATGTGGATTTTCACCAAACCGATAACGCATATTTTGCTTATTAACGAACCCGTAGAGCCAAAAATGAGATCCGTCACTGAAGATGATTTTGCGATGAAATTCATCATATTGGCGCATCTTCTTCAGAGCACAATCGGAGACCGTACGTCGCGTCAAATGGTCCAGCGGCTTCAATTCTTGCGTCAGCTTGATCTTGTATGGTTGTAAACCAAGATTTCTACGCAAAATTCGCCATAATGTGGTCTTGGCGATGCCCAGTTCTTGAGAACGCCGCGGAATCTACTGGTTTGGATCGTTTGCTACGGCCGCCTGAACGGCAACGATATTTTCGATACTTCGACCAACCCGTTGTCTCACTGGCACGGCAGCATTACACAATGAATATGTAGACTCAAATTTGGAGTACTATCGTATTTACCACATCATGTCAATATATAATCAGCTAGCATTTCTCGAGAATAACATCAATTATAATTTTTACATGACAGTGCTCATGAAAAGGAAAGCTAACAACCCAGAAGGTAGGGAATGGTTCCCAGACTGTATTAATTTGATCTGTCCAAGTGAGGCTGTCATTGAAAATAATTCCTAAATTCTTCAGTCTTTGAACAACTTCAACTGGCTCTCCATTTATAAAAACACTGTGCGCTAGATCGACCTGAAGCCTGAACCAACCTTACTTGTTATGCCCTCTATAACATGTATTAAGGCTGTTACACAACTATGCTTGGCGCGAAATCCTGATTGCTTGTTCGTGGACGATTATTGGAACTAATGAAATCTAAAATTTGCTTATGCATAGAAGAAGTTGTGGAAGTAGAATTTTAAGAAATTTGGAATAAATATTATCAACACCAATGAAGTTCGAAGAAATAGACCTAAAGATTGTAACAACATCATCCTGCATAACGCCTTGAAAATTAAATAAGCTTACACCACCGTAGTCAGCATGTGCATTTTCATAATACATGTGATCGGGTTGAGTCATAACAATATTAACAAATTGATAATTCAGATAGTTGGCATTAAGGTTTTCGACATCTACAGATGGTTTCGCCTTTCCAATTCCAATTTCTCTGATGGTATTCCATATTTCAAAGAGCAGAGACATTTCTCTTAGTTTCCCTTACTTTCGCGTTTACAAGTTTACGAGCAAGACGATACTCTTCCTGCAGTATTGGGGTTTGAAAACGTTTCCATCTGGAGTAAGCCATTTCCCTGGGAAAACTTTTGAAAAGATACGGTCTTTATGGATGACACAACAAGAATACTTCTGGCAAAGACATATTTAGTTCCCACTCAATTCAAGCACAATTCTCTTGTATCAGCGTCAGTGTAATACGTCTGTTGAATGCTTTACCGACCACTGTGAGAAATATCCACAATTTAAACGTATAATTTTTGTTATTTACAATCAAACGTCTGCCTATTGTTTCTACTGTTTTGTTTGATGTTGTATTTCTCATAATTTATAAGTATTTTTAGATTTTTTATAATTGCTATTTTTTGACAAAAATGTGTCACAATTCTTAATAATTGTATTAATGTTACTGGTAATTTAGTCCTATTATTTTTTGCCTCAAACATTTTTATTATACCCTCACCCATAGGATGGGGGTGTATATCATTTAATACGGAAAAAAATGTAACGCATCGAAGGAGCCCGTAGTATCTTTGGCCGAAATTAGTTTTACGACATTTTAAGGCGATTGAGCTATGTCCGACTGTCTGGCTGGCTTGCTGGTCAACACGATAACTGCCGTAAATCTTTACAGATCACAATACAATTTTGCCAGTGACTATTATTTGGCAATACTGAGTTTGGGGTGAAAATGGGTGTTTTGACAAATGCGTGTTTTGACTCCCATACAAATCGAAACATTTCTTCTGGTAGATGTGATTAGCTTCAACTCACACACCAATAAATAGTCTGTAAATGTCTACTTAACTGGAGGAAATTGGGGGAGATTGTCACGTCCATTCTGGTACCTCCCATACAAAAGTTGTTTGGCCGTCTGGTTGTTCGGCGCGAGAAGTCCCGCTAAACTGAACCAATCTTTATGAAAGTTTATACTAGTCAATATTTAGTCAAGTAAAACTACTACATATATTTAAAAAAGGTGACCCGAGTCTCTGTGCCAACTACCGTGGAATATGCCTTTTATCCATAGCATATAATGTTCCATCAAGCATAATGTGCGAAAGACTAAAACCGATTATCGCTGACCTGATTAGACCATACCAGTGTGGCTTTAGGCCTGGAAAATCGACAACCGACCAGATTTTCACGCTACGCCAAAACCTGGAGAAGACCCACGAAAAACAAATCGACACCAATCATCTATTTATCGATTATAAGGCGGCCTTCGATAGTCCGATACGGGAGAAACTTTATGAAGCAATAATGTCTGAGCTGGGTATTCCTGCAAAACTCATACGCCTTTGCAGGATGACCTTGACGAACACCAAATCCGCAGTGAAAGTTGGTAAGGACCTTACCGAACCTTTCGAAACTAAGCGAGCCCTCAGACCCTGTCGTGCGATCTCTTTAACATCTTAATAGAGATTATTCTGAGAAAAGCTGCTGTCAACATGAATAAAACCATCAGCAGCATAAGTGTATGCTGATCATATATAGATATCATTGGACGCACAGTTAGAGAAGTTCCTGCGGTGTTTTCGAGAATTGAGCAGGAGTCATCAAAAGTGGGTCTGACGGTGAATGAGGACAAGACAAAAATAATGGTTTCAACGAACAGGGACTCCACGCGATTAGACCAAAGCTTGAACGTTGATATCCATTATAACTTCGAGGTAGTGGACGAATTTATATACCTCTGATCTGCCGTAAACAAAAACAAACAACGTCAGCCTTGAGATCAAGCGGAGAATTGTGCTTGCGAATAGATGTTATTTTGGGCTAAGCAAGCACTTTAGAGATAAAGCCCTCTCTTGAGTAACAAAAGTCCAACTTTACCAGAATCTCATACAACCTGTCTTGCTTTATGGCGCAGAATCCTGGGTCTTATCGCAAGCAGACGAAACATCTGTAGGAGTCTTCGAGAGAAAAATACTCCGAAAAATGTATGGCCCTATAGTGCACAACGGCGAGTATCGGCGACGCATGAACCATGAGCTGTATGAGCTATATCCCAACATTGACATAGTTAAGCGGATCAAAATAACGCGATTGCGCTGGCTAGGCTATGTCAGTAGAATGGATGAAGACGAACTAGCACGACGGGTTTTCGAAACCGAACTCGAAGGAAGACGAAAAGTAGGAAGAGGAAGACTCCGCTGGAAGGACCAGGTTGACGAATCCCTGCGTACACTTGGTATTGGAGATAAGGAAAAAGATCGAACTGGTTGGCGAAATATGTTATCTTCGTTTTGTCCCTGACCCCTCGTTGTTGTTCGTGAGTAAAACTTCTATAGAAAATGAGCTGTTTTGCCATAACCATTCTGGTACCTCCCATATAAAAGTTGGGCGGATGACCGGTTGATCAAGACTATGACTTACGTAAACTACACCCGATCTTTATAAAATTCGGTACTGGGCAATATTTTGGTCAAATCTTAATTAATATCTGAAGATTGTGTCATACTCAGTTTCGTACCACCCACACAAAAGTTTGGCGTATTTTCGGTTTGGTACTTATCAAAATTTTGGCAACAACTTGTCATGCCCATTTTTCTGCCTCGCATAGAAGTATTGGGAGGGCAATTGGTGCGCAGACAAAAAAAATTCACCAAAACCACTTAGGATCCTAAGTTATTTGTGTATTCAATAATATTTAGTGTAATGCCAATCTGCTATTGAATATTGTCACTTTTGAGTATGGGCGTTATTTAATAGAACTCTCACGCAATGAATGACTTAACTAGGGTGAGGGTATGATTAAGTCGGTTCACCCGACTGAAATTTATGTACTGATTTTTACGTTTACTTTTTTATTTATATTTTTTATTTTTTAATTGTAATTTATGTTTCTTGAATTTTTTTCTAATTTATAAATTTTTTTTAAAGTCATAATATTTGTATAATTTTAAATTTTTCTTTGATTAAGACATCCCTGTACTGTAATTATTAGTCCTTCCCAGCGGCGGAATTCGCAAGGCCTTCCACAAATAAGGTATACGGAATGCTCCTTTTGCAATGCCTTCCTAAAATAAGGCCCGCGAATGCATGCATTTTTTATCAAATATAACGAAGACAAAGATTTTGAGAAATTTCTTTTCCGATTCTTTTTAATATTAATTTAACTGGAAAATTTCGTACAAATTTTAAAATTATATTTTTTACTTTTAATATTTTTAATTTTATTTAATTTTTATTTAATATTTTCAGGATAATTTTAAAATTTTAGAAGACTCCGACTTTCAGTTTGAAGATGGGAGTGGTAAAACTGAATAAGGTAAGTACATACATACATGTAAAAAAAATATGTAGAAGTGAATAATGATTTTGTGATAAAAAAAATAATTTTTAATATATTTTTGGTTGACAAAAACAAAGTAAAATAAATACCTTCTAAGGTCTTCCTCTCTGCGTGCCTTCTAAGGCCTTTCTTTTTGAATGCCTTCTTTAGGAAGGCCTCACCTCCCAATCTCACACAAAGTTAAAAAGAATGGAGGAGGTAATGTGTAGGGAGGCCTTCCGTATTTGAAAGAAGGCCTGGTGGGTCATGATTTCAGGACATCCAGGTCATGACTTCCGCCGATGGGTTAGATCTTGTTGTACAGGTTAACAAATAAAACAAATAAACAAACGGCTTGTCGATACGATGACTCGCGCAAGACACTTCCCACCTCAATGAAAGGCTACATTTCGTCAAACACCACAAACTCACTAAAATGGGGGGTGATGCTACCACAGCAATTTCGGTTCTCCCATAGAAAAGTTGTGTGTCAGGCGGATAAGTCAACACGATAATTGCCGTCACACACGAGCAATCTTTATGAAATTTTGAATTAGTCAAGATATTGTCAAGCTACACTTAATTGAAAGTTTATGATTTTGCCGCGCACATCTTGATAATCATCATAAAAAAGTTTGGCGTGCAATCGGCTGGTAGACTCGATAAATCCCGAAAAATACAGCAGATCATGAATGAAATTGGTAGTAGACAACATTTTACCTAAAGCCACTCCGCTAGTTAATATAAACAAATTTGCCCCACCCATTCGCCTAATTAAAGACTGATCGGCCGGAAAAATATGCCAAAAAGTATGTCTTAAGGTCTTAGATTATCCCATAATTTTAATAAACCATTTTAATGGAACTCGAACCCACTAGATGGTTAAGGGTTCGGGTATGATGAAGTCGGTTCTCCCTGCTGACTGGGATTTCTATTCTTTACGCTAAACAGCAATAATCACATTTGTTTTGTTTAGATATGTTAAACAGTTTATGCCAAAATTGTGTATAGTTAATGAGATTTTGCTCATTGAGTGTGGTTTATATTTCGACATTTTAACAATAACGAAATTAAATCGATTGTACTTCAAAACTGGTGCGTGTAGGAGTGGATAGTTGTATTGGATGCGATATAGCTATTACCTCCGCTTTGAAAATGCTATAGACGGAATGAAATTGAGGCGGAATGAGTTTGTGATATTTGGGTCTTCACCGAACTCCTACATTATCACACAAATAAAAATCAAGAAGTTTAATGCATATCAGAAACCTTCTTGGATAATTTGTTTGGCTCCATTTTCTGAAGCACCTACCGTAATTTATTTATTTTGCCTACATTTAAGCACTAAATTAAATAGTTGTATACATTAAGACTGAATAATTGTAACTAGTTCCTTTTTAATTCCATTTCCGACCGTCTGGGCCTGGGCGAATTAGTTTCATTCCTTGTTTCACTTTTATGCCAAAGCAATTTCATTTCATGTGGGGATATATGAATTATTAAACACCATAAGAAGCAACAATGACAATATCAATAACAAAAAGTGCCTAAATGGTCCAAATATCTAGAGTGAGAAAAAAACGAAACATTTGCATCGACAGCATGGCCTATGGTCGGTCGGTCGCCACAACAGAGAAAAAAATGAAAAAAGAGAATAGTCTACGGCAACCGACTCCCCTACCACCAGGGGCACTGATGATGACAATGCTTACAGTCAGACGGTGGTGCCTCCTCGTTTTTGGTCACAATGATATCTAACTAAAGCTTTATTGTTTCCACCCATGATAGCAAAAACCACAACAGTATTTAGAAAATAACAAAGGGACAACGAAATACAAAAAGGCCTACTAATATAATGAGCGGTGTTGATGACGAGAAAATTCCACTTTTTATTATGGCCGAAAAAGTCGCAGCGTATTATGATGCCCCATTTTTGTCAGTCAATGAAAAAAGGCGGTGTGGAGAAGTACACCGGAAAAATGTGCTAGGTTGTCTGGGAGAAAATTCTGTTGAAAGGAAAAGTTTTATAAGATTTCTAATTTTTTATTTCGTGTTTTAGAATTCTGATTACATTGTAAAATTAACAAGAAAGCATGGTTGGAACATTTGCCTTATCCTTCAGGTAAATAGTATTTTCATAAATATTTCAATAGTTTGTTTCTTAGTTATCTAAACTTCATAGGATTACAGAAAACGGGAAATGCCCAACTAAATAGAAATGCCATCAATCCTATGCCAAATGGTATAGTGATGGGAATAATGTCTCTACCTGTCTTCACGTTAAGTCGGTGTTGGAGTTGTATGTGTTGAAGATGTAGTTCAGAAAATTTGAGCGGGCTCAGAGTCAGTTTATTTACAGTAACTGCTGAATTGCGTCATACAGTTAAAAAAAAATATATAAAATATCGTGGCAGATGATGGAGGAACTATCAAGTAATTAGTCATAAAAAGCTTCTCACAAAACCAGATCGGATCCGGCGTAATGCTGAAGATCCCAGTCAATAAGTGTCAAACTAGAAAGCGCATAGTCCACTGATTAGCTCTCTAGACCTTAATGGGATGTAATAAGAATATATTTATTTTACATATTTTCATCTATGAAGGTGGAACAAGTTTCAAATGCAACTGTTTCCAAAAAAAAAAACAGCAAACATAAATTAAGACATAGCCCGCCTATTTACCTTACTTTGTATACAAATTGTATAATACCATTACTATAGGTCAAACAACTAATGCTGCAGTTCGATTCCAAAGACACGAAATAGAGAAAAAGAGTTGAGTAGGCTCATGTATTATTTCGACTTGAATAGCGTCAACTAATTATTGCCAACTATTTAATTTCGAACCATGCTGGAAGGTTCATAAGGTTCGACCCTGCCAAATTTCCATTACTTACTTTACTTATCCGGTCACGAACAACCCCGAGGGGTCAGGGACCTTATAAAATGAAGATAACATATTTCGCCAACCAGTTCGATCATTTGCCTTATCTCTCCAGTTGGCAATACCAAGTGTACGCAGGGATTCGTCAACCTGATCCCTCCAGCGGAGTCTTGGTCTTCCTATTTTTCGTCTTCCTTCCAGTTCGGTTTCGAAAACCCTTCGCGCTGGTTCATCTTCATCCATTCTACTGACATAGCCTAGCCAGCGCAATCGCGTTATTTTGATCCGCTTAACTATGTCAATGTCAGTATAAAGCTCATACAGCTCATGATTCATGCGTCGCCGATACTCGCCGTTGTGCACTATAGGGCCATACATTTTTCGGAGTATTTTCCTCTCGAAGACTCCTACAGATGTTTCGTCTGCTTGTGATAGGACCCAGGATTCTGCGCCATAAAGCAAGACAGGTTGAATGAGAGTCTGGTACAGCTGGACTTTTGTTACTCGAGAGAGGGCATTATCTCTAAAGTGCTTGCTTAGCCCAAAATAACATCTATTCGCAAGCACAATTCTCCGCTTGATCTCAAGGCTGACGTTGTTGTTTTTGTTTACGGCAGATCAGAGGTATATAAATTCGTCCACTACCTCGAAGTTATAATGGATATCAACGTTCAAGCTTTGGTCTAATCGCGTGGAGGCCCTGTTCGTTGAAACCATTATTTTTGTCTTGTCCTCATTCACCGTCAGACCCACTTTTGATGACTCCTTCTCAATTCTCGAAAAAACCGCAGTAGCTTCTCTAATTGTGCGCCTAATGATCTCTATTAAGATATTAAAAATATAGCACGATAGTGTGTCACCTTGCCTAAGGCCTCGCTTAGTTTCGAAAGGTTCGGTAATATCCTTACCAACTTTCACTGCGGATTTGGTGTTCGTCAAGGTCGTCCTGCAAAGGCGTATGAGTTTTGCAGGAATACCAAGCTCAGACATTGCTTCATAGAGTTTCTCCCGTATCGGACTATCAAAGGCCGCTTTTTAATCGATAAATAGATAATAGGTGTCGATTTGTTTTTCGTGTGTCTTCTCCAGGATTTGGCGTAGCGTGAAAACCTGGTCAGTTGTCGATTTTCCAGGCCTAAAGCCACACTGGTATGGTCCAATCAGGTCAGCGATAATTGGTTTTAGTCTTCCGCACATTATACTTGATAGAACCTTATATGCTATGGATAATAGGCTTATTCCACGGTAGTTGGCACAGATACTCGGATCACCTTTTTTAAATATGGGACATAGTACACTGAGACTCAAATCGCCGGGCATGCATTCATCTAACCAAATTTTGCTAATGAGCTGATGCATGCACCTTATCAGCTCATCGCCGCCAACCTTAAACAGCTCCGCCGGTAATCCATTGGCTCCTGCGACGTTGTAGTTCGTAAGCCGGGAAATAGCTGTTCTAACCACGTCTTGGTTAGGAGGGGGGCAATCGACGTCGTCGTCCATATTGTGATCGATTGTCCCATCGTCATTGGATATCTCAGGTACTAGTAGCGCGGAGAAATGCTCTCTCCATATTCCCAACATGCTCTGCACATCTACGACGAGATTTCCGTCCTTGTCTTTACAGAAGGGGGGCCCTGAACCATGTCCATTAGTTCCGTTTTTAACTTTTTGGTAGAATTTTCTGGCTTCGTTCTTCCTTCTGTATGTCTCAATTTTCTCAATCTCGCGCTTTCTCCGCTGCCGTTTCTTACGCCTAAAGAGACGGTTTACCTCCTTTCTTTTCTCCCTATACCGCTCAGTTGCAGCTCACGTTGCAATTGACTGAAGCATTACTATACGTGCAGCGTTCTTTTCGTCATTTGCAATGCGACACCCTTCATCGTACCACGGTTTATTGCGAAGCGGTTTTTCGAAACCAAGTACGGTTGTTGCGGCAGTTTTTATAGAGTCGGAAATGGGTTTCCACTGCGCATCAGGATCGTCATCGGGTGGGAAGGGGTGGGTTCTGTGCCAAAAGTTGCGAGAGCTTCCTTGGGTAGGCTGTGTCTACCGCTGGAAATTGCAGCTTTCCGATGTCCAGCTTCCTCTGCGTCTGGTTTCGTACGATTTTCGCTCTACTTAATCTTGTGCGAACCTTCGCTGCTACCAGTTAGTGATCAGAATCGATGTTAGCTCCTCTGATCAGTCGTATGTCCATTACACTGGATGAGTGCCTTCCATCAATTACCACGTGATCAATTTGGTGAGTTCTTTGATCAGGGGATACCCAAGTAGCCTTGTGGATGTCTTTATGCTGGAATCTTGTACCACTAAGGACTATGTGTTTTTGCCGCAGCAAAGTCAATCAGTCTCATACCGTTGTCGGAACTGGCAGCATGTAGACTGAAATTGCCAATAGTTGGATTAAACACATTCGCCCTTCCTACTTTGGCATTAAAATCTCCTAGTACAATCTTAATGTCATGGCCAGGGCAGCGGTCATACGTTTTCTTCTAGGAGCTCATAGAATATGTCTTTGACATCATCACCTTTCTCTTCTGTCGGGGCATGCACACAAATTAGGGAAATATAAAAATAGTTCGCCTTTATGCAGATTGTGGCTCACTCAGAGGATTCACTCACAGGATTGAACCTAGAGACTAGATGTCGCAGTTTTTTGCCAACTACAAATCCGCAACCAAATTCATGTTTTTTTCATGGCAACTGTAGTACATATCGCAGTTTCTTTTTCTTGTGCAGCCATGTCCTGCCCATCGCATTTCCTGGATAGCCGTAATGTCAGCCTTATAACTTTCAAGGACATCTGCCAGTTGGATACTTGCACCGGATCTGTATAGAGTTCTTACATTCCAAGTGCATATCCGTAAATCGTGGTCCTTATAACGTTTTCGGGGGTCGTCAACAAATAGGGGTTGTCGATGTTCTCCTGTTCGTTCACGTATTTTCACTGCCATTATGAACGGTGGCGGGAGGCAAACCCAGCCCACCGTGTTTTTGCATTTTACCTACTGCCAGGATATTTGATTGCAGCAGCCCATTATGGATCAGACGCTGACCAGGATGCGATATGTTGAACCTGGATTTTCTTCTTTTCTTTGTTTGGCTCATCCGCCTTCTAAGGACAAAAGAATATGCCCGATTGTTTGATGAGCTTCAGTGACATCAGTCACCTACTAAACCTGATTTGATGCTCATTTGTTTCGCCTTCTCATTGTTTCGCCTTCTTAGTGACTGGTGTGAATATACGCCGCAGTGGCTTAACGGGCTAGACGCTGCTGAAGATGATGCTTCACGAACATCGAAACGATCATCCAGCGAATGTGAGGTCGAATCCCACCCGCGGCATTTACATTTTTTCACTAACGGGAGAAAACATGATCTCTTAGCCTTAAAGGAAATTACTACTTTAAAAACCATCACCTTGTTACATTTTACTTTTCTTCCACCTTCCACTTTTTTAAAATACTGCCAAACTTGACTTGAAGCCATTTTAGGTTTGTTCACTTTTTCCTCTATACCTTACACTTGTACCACTAATGACCATGTTTTTTGCTGCGGCAAAGTCAATCAGTCTCATACCGTTGTCGGAACTGTCAGCATGTAGACTGAAATTGCCAATAGTTGGATTAAACACATTCTCCCTTCCTACTTTGGCATTAAATTCTCCTAGTACAATCTTAATGTCATGGCCAGGGCAGCGGTCATACGTTTACTCTAGGAGCTCATAGAATATGTCTTTGGCATCATCATCTTTCTCTTCTGTCGGGGCATGCGCACAAATTAGGGAAATATAAAAATATTTCGCTTTTATGCGGATTGTGGCTATTCGTTCAGTCACAGGATTGAACCTAGAGACTAGATGTCGCAGTCTTTTGCCAACTACAAATCCGCAACCAAATTCAGGTTTTTTTCATGGCAACTGTGGTACATATCGCAGTTTCTTTTTCTTGTGCAGCCATGTCCTGTCCATCGCATTTCCTGGATAGCGGTAATGTCAGCCTTATAACTTTCGAGGACATCTGCCAGTTGGATACTTGCACCGGATCTATATAGAGTTCTTACATTCCAAGTGAATAACCGTAAATCGTGGTCCTTATAACGTTAGTGGGGGTCGTCAACAAATAGGGGTTGTTTATGTTTTCTGTTTCGTTTTTGTATTTTCACTGCCATTATGAACGGTGGCGGGAGGCAAACCCAGTCCACCGGATTTTTTCATTTTACCTACTGCCAGGGTATTTGATTGCAGCCGCCCATTATGGATCAGACGCTGACCAGGATGCGATATGTTGAACCTGGATTTTCTTCCTTTAGTTTCTATCCGCGCGTTGGCCCGTATGTTTGGCTCATCCGTCATCTAAGGACAAAAGAATATGCCCGATTGTTTGATGAGCTTCAGTGACATCGGTCACCTACTAAACCTGATTTGATGCTCAGTTGTTTCGCCTTCTCACTCTAGCTAGGTAACGGAGGTTTCCGAAAAGCCATTGCCCAGGACATACTGCGTGGCAAGTGAATGGCAATCAGAAACTTTCCACCTCCACGGACAGTCCCATGTCCCATTTAGCTGTCCCTACTATCAATTTGCTTCTGGTTGCATATCTCTCTCCCGCCTATCCACTCTGTTTTCTATCAATTTCCAACTACATAGTCGATCAGCTGTTTCATGTATACCCTCTGCCGCGATGCGAACAACGTCGATTAGCTTCTCATCTGGCATCTAGATGGGAGTTAAACCATAGAGCAATATACAAGAGTCTCATTCCCCAACTTTACGTTCTCTCGATGACGACGAGGTAGTAGGCCATTTCATCGAGTTCGAGTTGGTGTTGTATGTTACTCTTTGGTTGGACAGAAATATAAAGGGAATGTGTATATATGTTCGGTGCAACCAACATAAAACATAACGTAGCTGCCAGAAGATGTGCCCGATTTGGCAACCCTCGTAAAAGAGAACCAAAAAGTTGTAACAATTCACTCAAATGCATTTCTCTGTCGCTTCATATATTGATTACTTCATTCTTTTTGCATAGTTTGTTAATTTACTTCAACATAGTTGGAATTTGTATAGTTATATACAATAACACTATGAAAAAGCTGCTCGTGTACAGAAATATTCAATGAACAGAGTAACAGGGAGAGCAGAAAATGGTTAAGATTTCACTAGTTTTTGTTGGCATTCGAGTGAAGAGAAATTTTGACTGTCTACTTGTACATCGTTTTTGGGATACCCTCTGGGTAAACCGGAAAAAAAAACTTCAGCTGAATTTAGTGCTCATGAATGACTAGCCTGTGGTGCGCTTAATGTTGCGAAGTAGAAAATTAAAGCGCGTAGTGAAAAATATTTATTACTTTAGTTTAGAATAAATAATATTTATATCCAAGTGCAGTTTCATAATCTGTACCATTAAATATAAGTACAAAAAAAGTAATTTAATTATGTGTTGTTGGAGTCGGAGTCTGAGTTTACTATTTTAAAATTGGATTTTCGGATTTTTCAACAATTTGAGAAGTCTCCACACCCCTGATAAAATTTGACTGCTTTTATCTTGTACGGTGTAATTGTTTCTTTCAGTGTTGTAAAGTTCATATATATTTGATAACAATAAACCCAAATAGAAACAGTAACCAAGAATGTTATCAAAGAAGACCACTGCTCTTGTCCGGAAACTGCAAAGGGAAACGAAACGAAAAAAATTAAAAATTTGGCAGGAAACAATAAGGGAACATTGGGCAGGTTCGCTATGGTACAACAATAAATATGAGAATATCAAAAAATTTTCAACCTCCACCAATTTGTATGTATGAAATATTAATAAAAACATTTAGAGGAATTTGCTTTTTTTGCTCCACTAAATTGTTATTATGCGTCTATTTGTTTGACGCCTACAGGTGCCTGGTGTCGTTTTGTTTGTGAGAGTATTGGAGATGATTTAGATATATCATACATTATATTACCATCAGTAAATATATACAAACGTGTGACCTGATTTCCGGACATGACTCTACTGGCCTTAAGATGACGATTATGCAAATACATTTTAATTTTTCTAAGTAGTATATGCACTAAATTCTTATACAATTGTTGTCTAAAATTTAAAATTCAAAACTATTTAAAAAAAGGACGAAAATGACTCGTATTCTATATAAATGTCAAACTTTTATTTTCCACCGCCCATTCTAAAGTCAAGAGGTAATCATTTCCTAGAATACTTCAACCCTCAACTGGCCATTCTAGATCGCTCACAGCTTTGAAAATGGACAAACAGGACCGATAAAAGCTGAAGTTGTCGATTTCTTGTAGTTGACAACACGTACTGAAATTTTCTGAGTAACATTTTTATGCCACATTGATATGCCCGAAAGCCCCGTTTTAAGGTACTTTTTGACATTTCTCGAAATAAGGACGAAAAGGATATGTAAGGTATAGAGATAGAGGATTGACATTTTCTACAAAAAACACCTTATTCGAATTTTTTGGACATTTTCCAAATACTATTTCGGCTGAAAATTATTTTTTTTAATATCCTCACCTAAGGCTTTCATTCTATAGAGAAATCATTTACCCCCCAAAAAGATGTTGCACTGTGTGAGTAAAGTTTTCAAAATGTTTTAAAATTAAATTCGTTCAAATTGATTTTCTACTTTCTTGTTCTATAAAAAAAATACTGTCTAACGAAAAAACATAAAATCTTAAACTGCAAAAACGTTGAACACTATTCGCCTTAAAAACCAGATAAATATATAAATACTTATTTGTTTCGGATGCCCTTTATAGGCACCTTCCTTAAACAATCCTTTGAGAATATCTGCGGGAGTCCCTACCCGGTCCTTTTTTGGAATATGAAGATAATATAATAACAATATGATTCAACGCTTCTACAACAATCCCTTGCGGAACTGTTTTCGACGCCCTTTATAAGTGCACTCCTCAAACAATCCTTTGAGGAGCGCTATGGGTGTCCACACACGCTCCGTTTTTGGAGCGCTCCGAATTTGGCTCGCTGGGTAGCAGCGCCAACTTGGAC
Source organism: Phaonia tiefii (assembly GCA_963931995.1). Taxonomy (NCBI): domain Eukaryota; kingdom Metazoa; phylum Arthropoda; class Insecta; order Diptera; family Muscidae; genus Phaonia; species Phaonia tiefii. The sequence continues at coordinate 177,042,742 of OZ008367.1, read as the reverse complement.
ACACAATAAGGAGTCCTTCCCTGTTATTCTCCTCCACATCAATGCAGCCAGAATTATATAAAATATTCTCTAGGAATGGACAAGATCTTGGGCTCTAGTTCAGAAATGAATAAAGAGTATCTAGTTTGTTAAACCTTTACTTTTTCAAGACATGAAAAACATTTTTTTACACCGGCTTCGCCAGACAGTTCTTACCAAGAAATTTCGGCTTGCCATTCCAACACATTGGCTTTTGCTGACTGCTGTAACCTAACGGATTCTGCTGACTATCCTTACACAGCGGTTTCGGCTGACTGATCGCACACAGCAGCTCCAGATGAGCAGCTCCCCTGTGCAATTTACTTATTAATAACCGATCTTAAACCGTATTCACGGAACGTGTAAAAGAATGACAGAACCAATAACCCGCACATCCGATACTGCCTGCCCACAATATCCGAATACTTCCGTGTGCAACCAGGGAGTATCAATGACATAGGAGATCGGCTATGTAGTAGGTAATTCATTGAAAACAGCGTGGATAGGCGAGAGAGCGATAAGCAACCAGAAGCAAACTAAGTTCATATAGTGCTTGATGGATTCTAATGACAACTAAATTATGTTTTATGTTGGTTGCATAGAACGAAAATACACATTCCCTTTTATTTCTGTTCGTATTATGTCCAACCAGAGGATAAAATACAACAGCAACTACAACTGGATGAAATGGCCTACTACCTCGTTATCGAGAGAATGTAAATGTAAAAGGGATAGAGACTCTTATCTATTGCTCTATGGTGCAACACACTAAATTAGGTTAATTGATGTTGGCAGTCGATGAACGGTGAACGATGAGCGTATTATTTTCCCTAATCCGATACTTCTCCTTTACATACCCCATGATGAATAGAAGAACAACTAGTTTTTTACATGAGAAGTTCATGCTACAAGCTTACAAGGTCCGGCACATATTTCTGATGAAAAATACTTGGGTTTCGTTGGAATAACAATTCGATCAGGTTGCTAGCTATTTGGTGTTTTCTTATACTGGTATCATATTCCCCTAAACTCGAATGCAAGTTATTTACCCAATGATGTTAACAATTGTGCATCCAGTAAATTGTATTATTTTTAAATTTTATTAAAAACATAAAACTTCAAATATTATTCTGCATAAATCTGAATGAATTTGATTCTTATGTATGCTAGGGAATTTAAAAAATAAACAAAACCTGTATGTTTCCTTTATTGTTTTATATAATAACCAAAAATTAAAAAGTTTATACCTTAAGAATTTTATGTGTGTATAATAACACATACATAAACCTATCTGTAAATGGTAGGACATATGGGTCTTTCCGTCAGATACAACTAAAAAAGTTTTGCAAAATATTGGACTTAAAGCAAGAATTCGGTAAATGGCAGTAAGTCAGAACACATATTCAAAAATTAACGTCATTGATAAACTAAAGGCAATAACTTTCAATGAGAGTAATAGCATTAGGCATTTTATTGGGCATGTTGCTTTAATCCACCTAAGACCACTTCAAAACATTGTTAAGAGGGTGATTCTGAAAATTCTAAATAACATTGGCCGTGGAATACACTTTCGACAATAACTTACGTAATATAAACTGGAGCAGGATCAAATAGTGCGCGCTAAAAATGTTCGTCAATGTTCTCCGAAATAGCAAGCTAAAGCATAAATTAATGATGATTAAACTGTCTGCACTTTTGCTTAGGTGAAAATGTAAATCTATCTTTGTGATAATACAGGAGTCAAATATCTAGTCTACTTTGTTTTTATCAAAACAATCAAAATATACCTATATGTGACTTTGTCTACGAAAACGTACCTATGGTTGGAAAAACACTCTTTTCAATGAAACAAAAAGCAGACTCCGAACTTCATTTATTTTGCTTCACATTACACTTGAAGTTTGAAAGAAATTTTGGCGCTCAAAAATTACCTTTGTAGGAAAATTTCACTCGAATAAACTACGAAAATATTTTTTGTATAAGCAAAACTGTACAGAGGGAAAGTTTGCTTAGAGGTGGAGAGCCGAGGGCAACAAGAAAATGGAAGAGGTGGAAGCGAAAACAAGAAAATGAAAGATGGAAGATGGAAGTACTGTAACCGTAAATGAAACGCGGTATAGGTTCTGCTCTTGAAAACAGACCTCAGATATGGATTCAGCAGGATGGATTCACTGCCAACACCTTAAACAAATTCAAAACTGTTGATAGCTGCAGACATCTGCTGCAAAATAAGATTTTAACTTTTAATAACCACAAAAATATTTATATCGCCGCTGAAACAATAATTACATATTCTTTAACTTTTTTAAATATAATATTTGTTACAATTAAAATATTCGTGTGTTAGTTAAATTTTGAAATTCTTTTTATTTTTCAATATTCCGCTTCCCATTGGGTAGCATCGTCAGGAAAATAAACAACACAAATTATCAAATTTTTATAATATATGATTTTGAAATTTTAAACTTCAGGTTTAAAACACATAGAAGTATATTGTGGGAACCGAATTTAAAATAAATTCCGTTGTATCTATAGAATCCATGACAAATTCGGTTACAGCAACCGAATTAACGCCAAATTCGGTCATTGCAACCATCTTAAGTCTAAATTTGCTTATTGCGAGAGAATTGATACCACATTCGATAGTTTCAACCGAATTACCGGTTACTTTCACCGGTTACAGGTTACTCCAACCGAATTTGGTACAAATTAGGGTTGTTGCATCCGAATTAAATCCAAATTGGGTTGTTCCAATCGAAATTTTAAAAAAATTAGTTGCCAGAACGTTTATAGTTGAAGATTCAGTTGTCACAACCCAATCAATTATGAAACGAGGTTGCCTCAACCGAATTTCAGTTGTCGGGAGTAAATTCGGTCGTGACAAACTCAATTCGGTCGTGACAACCTCAATTCGATTGTTGCAACCGCAATTCAGAGGTAACAACCGAATTTACGGTTGTCTTCTCAAACAACTATTTCTATGTGTAAAATTAGTCACGGAGCGATACTCCGTTGAACCTTGCGTGAAAATGATTCACACGGTATAAGGAAACGGTTGGTCAACATAACCGGTCATCTAAGTCAACAATCAGCCGCTTGGTGCAGAAATTCAAAGCAACTGGGTCGGTGCAAAACGTGACAACACCCCTTGTACAGGTCTTTCGGCCGAAAATATTGATTCTATGGAACAAAATGTGGAGCAGCCCGCGACAATCTCAATTCGTCGTCGTGCATAGCAACTGAATCTTGCCTAAAGCATGTTTTAGCGGATTTTAACATTTAAAACGTCTACTAAATCAAATTGACACAGGAACTGAAGCACAGAGATGTCAATTTATAAAAAAAAAATCGTAATGAGCGATGAGGTGCGCAGAACTGCCGCATTTGTGGTACCGGAGTAAAAGGACTGTACTTCTTCGAAAATGGGGAACATGTCGGTGTCCAACTTGAGGTTGTTGGCAGGCCCAGCAGTAGGACAAAATTGCAATCATTATAGACACGTCAATAAATTCATAGGAAAAACATCCACCTCGAAACGACATTTGTTTTTAAACAGCGGTTTATGATTGGTACCTGGAATGTAAGAACTCTCTCCGAAAAATCGAGACTCGACCAGGTTAGACGAGATATGGTGTACAACAATGTGGAAATTCTAGGCCTAAACAACGTGCGTTGGCTTAACAGTGGCAAATCTCAATTACCATCTGGTCACTGCTTTATATTTATATACTACGCAACGTATAAATGTAGTCGGCCTTATCTTTCTCCTAGGGCTATAAATGCTCTAATATCGTAGAATGCTATATCTCATTGCATCGTCATTACGAGTTTTAATTCGAAATTCCGCAGGATTTCTGTGGTACAGGCGTATGAGAGTGATGAGGATAGTGTTATGGACGAGTTCTATAGCCAACTGAATTTTGCTGTACGCTCCTTGCCAATTGGAGACATTAAAATATTTTTGGGAGATTTCAATGCCAAAGTGGACGACGACAACAACAGCCTACCGGAAGTGATGGAAGAAATGGTCTTGGAACTGTGAGAAATGACAATTGTGACAGGTTACTCGCCTTCAACAGTTTATCGGCGGATCGAAATTCCCATTCCATGGGAATCGCCTGATGGGCAAACTTCAATGAAATTAACCATATATGAAGACCAAAATGTTTCTGGGTTCTGGTGCTGATATTGTTAACGACCACCAACTATTAGTGGGCATCTTCCATCTCCGTCCATCGGCTGTCACCGGCATTACAGGCAAAATCGTAAAGTACAAGGCAGAGTAATGCAGTACTCATCCATATCAATGATGTACGATCAAACTCCACGCTCCACTTTGGTACAGGACAGTCAAAATACGTGGTCTGGCATCGTTCGAAGGCCATAGAAACAATCAAGGACGTCGTTGAATAAACCTTGATTTAGTGTAGAATCCTGGACCGAAATACGGAATCGTGAATGTGAGAGTTAAACGCAGACTATCGTCAATCAGCATGTAGAGTGGGTAACATGGTCCGATCAGATTGTGACAATTATCTGAGCAAATTAGCGGAGGAAACCAAAACAGCTGCAAATACAGGTAACCTCTATATTGTGTACTCTTCAATAAAAAAGGTGGGCGGCAACAACAGCAAGAGTACTGCATCGTAAAAAGCTAATGGTGACACGGAGATACCATCACCAGATTAGCCAGTGAAGCGATGGTGTGAATTTTTACGACATTATATTGGCTTCCGGATGATGAAGATGAGTGTACCCCTTCGGCTGCATAGTCACGTTGGATATTTCAACGGAAAACTCGGGATATTTCAACGGGTATTTCAAGGGATATTTTAACGGAAACCCCGTTGCCAGCAGAGATCCAGCCGGCACTTGGTAAAATGAGGGATCACAAATTTTCAGTCTTGATAATATTCCAGCGGCACTGTTGAAATATGGTGCTTCAGGGTTAGCGGATGTCATTACGCCGGTCATCAGAAGTCCATGGATAAAAACGCTGTGCAGGAACTGGAGAGATATTACATTGATAAATGCAATAGGCAAAGTAATGGCGACCCATGTTCTTGGGTTTCAGGCTTGAACTACACTCGTCTCTGTATCTACTTTTCGTAGACTTCGAACAAGCATTTGATTGTGTACACTGTGGCCTACCTTGATAAAAAAGGGGATACAATACAAGATAGAGTACATGATTCATGAACTGTACAGAGAGGCAGCTTATAAAGAACGTTTTAATGTGAACGAGAGCCAACCTTCCAACGCAGACGACATATGTCTTATGGCCCAGACGACATATGTCTTATGGCCCATAAATTTAATGACATCGAGACCAAGTTAATTAGATTGTCCGAAATACGGTTGTGGTACTCGGAAGTTAATAAGCTGGCAATTAAGACTGTTCAAACGTTTGTCAATCGTTATATGAGAAAAACTCCGTATCTAGTGGCCCAATACAATTTCTAATGAAATACTCTGGCAACGTACATGTAACAGTCCTATTGAATTTGATATACTTAGAAGAAAATGAACATGGATCCGCCATCCACTTAGGCGCCTAATATTAGAAGTTGCTTTAGCGGCACTTGAATGGAACCGCAGGGGTATAGAAAGTCAGGTAGACCTCCAAATACATAGAAACGGTACCTGGAAAAGGAATACAAAGAAATTCGACTATTATGGAACAAAATTGTATCACGGAGGTGAAGAGAATATTAATATTATTTAAAATTTTTGTATTTTGTTTAAACAGATAAAGGTCGTAGATTTCGAGTATTTCCCCCGTCCCCCAAATTTGTTGGAGATATGGTTTCAACAAACTGGCGCAACATGCCTTTCAACACGTGCGAGAAGAGATCTATTGAGAAATGCGTTCACTACAAAGTTTGTTTGACACATACGACCACTGATTTTGCTACATACATAATATGATTTGACGCTTCTTGTGAGGTTATGTAAGGATAGCCGATACAATGCCGTATGCCGAAAACCTGGCGTCAAATGCAGTTTTGGGAAACAACATTACACGTGTTAGTAGCGATATACCAGCGGTTATGCTTGACAAAGTTTATTCAAAGTTGGACATTTCGCGCTACCCCAAACTTTCTTGGCAAGGCTGTACAGTTGTCCAATACGATCAAATACTTGGGAGTAATGGTGGATCGGAACCCCCTAAAATGTGAAGATGTAGATGGAGAAGCGGCGATCAATTCGCTATCGCTACTTTCGGTACTCGAGTGCAAGCAGGATATAAAACAAATAATCCACTACTGAGAGCCTTGTGATCGCCTGGCCTTCAGAATATCGCAGTAGCTTGAGAAGTGTATTAGTAGATGCCCTGGGTCGGATGATCTCCACCCGGAGGACTGTGAATATGGAACACGAAAAATCTGTCCAGGTCTTAAAACCAAACTTTAACACTGGGTTGGATGAACCCTAATGAAATTCTGGAATGCATCAAAAGGCAGCAGAATGGTACACTCACTCCACACTTCATTCTGCGGGCACATTTGGATTCAATTATATGTAGGGTGTACACGGAAGACTTCGAAACGATGGAACAATCTCTCTGGCACTGCTCCGCTTTTGAAGGATTAAGACACCAACACATCTTAGGCGATATAATACCTGGGCTGGATAATCTAATGGAATGAGCTTGGAGAACACGAAGGAAATTTTTATGTTTTTTTTTTGTTTTTTCCGGAAACGCGAAGAGCGCAAACTAGGCCTACTAGGTGTATGCCTAGAAATGGGCTAAGGTTGCTGTAGAGGGCATTCAAACGGGCTTATGTAATTTTTTAATTACTTTTGAAATTTAATTTAACTGGTTCATTAGCTGAATACCGCGTCCGAGTAAGACCACATCTCGTCAGCACATTTCCTATTAATAGTGAGGCACTGGTTTACCAAACTTCTACAGAAGTTGGTCCCGTTTCTGATCTACAGTTTCGATTTATTCCAAGTGTATTAATTTCGTTGGCTGATATGCTATTCGAGCTCACTGGTGAGCAGCATGCTTTGTTAAAGCCTTTCGAGAACAAGGACACTAAACAGATATCTTCCTTGGTAATGTATGGAATATTACTTCAGGACGGTATTTTTGTTATCGCTAATTCCTCTTTGATTCAAAAGAAATATTTGCTATGGAATAGCATCGACAAATTCGCCTTTACTATGTTCAGGAGAACATGTTCTAATGCAAACAAATATCTTTAATTAAATGAATAAACTGGCAATAATTTCTTCTCTCAGGTACCTTGTACCTTGAATCTTGTACACACACATTTGAGAATGTGTGTATATACGACAATTTCAAGAGGGTGTTTGTACGACACATATGTGAAATCCTCTTTCAGTTTCGCTCTCTCTGTGTATGTGTGTATAGGGAAATGTGTGAAATCTGCTACAAATTACTCAAAGGATTAAATGAACAACATTTGTCATTTATGGCTGTAGGCCTAAACTTCCTCCTCCACAGCCACAACAATGCCAATGTGCATTTCACCTCCTTTCTTCCCACATTCAACTAAGCTAACATTTGTAGTTGGAATTAAGCCGCTGCTGGATGGGGCGAGGGAAGAGAAGTAATGCAAAGTAAAGGAAACCCATGTGCATATCAACAAAGCATAAATATTTTTATAGTAAACAAATGCATAAATAATGACAATGTACAACACATATACATGCGTACACTTCTACACAAGTGTATACAAGTACATTTCTATGTAGGTGTGTATACTCGTACTACAACTATTAAATTCGAATATTTTCATGGTAATAAATGGTCTTAAATCTCTCTGACAAGAAAAAAGGATAGCCTTTTTTAAAAATTTGCAATGGGGACAGGAGGTTACACTAAAATCAAGAAAATACATTTGGAATTGGCAATAGAAATAAACATCTACTACCACAATTGCTATTCAAAGTTGTTGTGAATCTTGGAAAGACAATATAGCACAGTGGGGGAATGGAAGATGTTAGAGGTATAAACAACGTGTTAGTATCGAAACATGCGAAACATAGTCTATTCTCATTGACTCTCGATTAAGCTGACGGAGCGTAGAAGTTTCGAGAACATCTGTAGTAGTATTCAAATGGAATGTTCTCCAGAATCGAAATTTTAACTTGAACATCTCATAGAGAATGCGTCGAAATTTGTGCATAATTGCAGGCAAAGAAAAAACTCGTTCCTCCCAAACAAAATCTCAGATAACTGAAGTTCGTTTGGGGACTGTAGTTGGGAGAAACAAACATCTGTTAATCCATACATGTCATTTCGTTTGGGAGAACTGAAAAATGTTTGCAGCAAACGAGTTAAGTATAAAAAACCTAAGCTGAAAAAAACAATTGCGAGAAACGAAAAACGGTTCCGCCAACTGTTCCTTCGGTTTCAGCAACCGAGTTGTAGTTATTCCAAAATAAAAAGCGTTTGCGAGAACTGAAAAACTTTTGCAGTAAACGAGTTATGAAAAATTAAAGCTGAAAAAACGTTTGCGAAAAACAAAAAACGGTTCCACCAACTGTTCTTTCGGTTACAGAAACCGAGTTGTAATTAAAACTTTTATTTATGGCTTCTTCCATAAGCTCTTTTTTGTTTAAATTTCCAACTTTAATGATTTTGGGTTTACCCATAAAGTTTGTTTTAAAAAAGGTGCAATTTTTGTCTATTTTTTCACTGTCTTCTTACATGTCTGTCTCGCTTCGCATTCAAGTAACAACTAAAAGCGCAGCAAACTACAACGCGTCAGCTCTTACGGTAGTCGTGAGCTGTAGTCGATTCATTCTGGTGCTCCTTGCTCCATTTTTCTGTCCAAGAGCTTGTGTTCTAAGTATTAATTAACATGGATAAACTGGGGGATTAATGGGCAAGTGACTAGGGCATCAACACTATAGTTAAGCGAAAAGCCAATCCTATGTAGTTTAATTACGGAAATCGGAACAAGAAAAATAGAAACAATTAAACCCGGTTTAATGATGACGGAGTTTGGAATAAAAAGAAGGACCAGAATTGGAACCTGGAAAGTTAGGACGCCATCCGGCCTTGCTCAATTGTGTCTGGAATTTGCATACTATAATCTCCCTACTCTTGGCATCTCAGAAATTCACTGGAGCGAATCTTGAGAGTTCACATCGAACGCTGGCTTAACATTACTGTTTTCTGATAAACCCCGCAACGAACCTCGAACCGGTGGCGGTGGCTTTCTCATTTCACGTGCGGCAAGAAAAGCATTGATTGACTGGAAGCCACACTTCGACAGGATTATCTCAGTCAGAATTCATGCTGGAGTTCGTAATTACACGTGCATCCGATGCTATGCACCAACCGAAGCCGCGGAAATCCGTGTTAAGGAAGAATTGTATGACCACCTCAATAGAATCATTGCAACAGTGGAGACTTAGTGATCATGATGGGTGACTTCAATGCGCAAGTCGGATTGGACAACATCAATACAGAGCGCGCAATGAGAAATTGAGAAGCTCACTCTTAGACGTGAGATACAAGCGCGGAGCGGGCATCGGTAGCGACCATCACTTGGTAGTTGCCACAATCCGAATTAAAATCGATACACACAATCACAATCTGCACACAATCAATAAATGTCTTCGGTTAGTGACTTGTGTAAATACACACCGCAGTGGCTTAACGGGCTAGACGCTGCTGAAGATGATGCTTCACAAACATCGAAACGATCGTCCAGCGAATGTGAGTTCGAATCCCACCCGCGGCATTTACATTTTTTTCACTAACCGGAAAAACATGATCTCTTACAGCCTTAAAGGAAATTACAACTTTAAAATCGATATAATTAAGGTCAAAAATCGTTCGACTCGGAAGAGATTTGATTTGGAAACACTCAAGAACCAGACGAGACGAGCAGCCCTCAAGGCCTTGGACCAAAGAATCATCAAATTACGTTGTACGATGGTATGCTTATCCCAAACCCAAATTCAGGCGCATAAAATCACGGTCTGCTGGGCAACATTCACGGCAATGAAATAGCAGACGAATGCGCCAGAACATGCTCCTGTGCCGGGAAGACGCTGCGACCCTGGACGTGGATATTCCGTTCGTGGAACTGAGGAACCAAGTCGACGAACTGGGAGTATCATTAACCAAGTCGAGATGGGAATCTGTACAAAACTGTTGGGTAGCTCGATCTCTTTGGCCGGCCATTGATGGAACACGTACCAAAGGGCTGCCCTCCCTTGGAAACAATACACTCAGCACTCTCACAGGAGTCATAACTGGACACTGCGTGATAGGCCATATGACTGCACGCATGAAACTTCCATATGAAGATTTCTGCAGAAGCTGTTTATATGAGGAAGAGGAGGAGCCAGTGCAGCACTTGCTTTGTGCATGTAGAGGACTGCAAGAATATCCTTTAGCCTCCCTGTGCTCCTATTAAACCACTCGTCAAATTCATAGAGGAATCATGCTGCTTCAGCGGAGCACAAGAGGACAACTGAAAAAATGTTCTTCCATTCCTCTTCTCAGCAACTATTCCTTTCTCCTTTCAACTCTATATAACGAAACAACAATGAGACGAATTTATGGCCTCGGGTGAACTTGTTATTTGTTTTTAACCCAAATGACGGGCTTCCCTTTCAACCTAACCTAACTTACAGCAACTATACACATGCATTGAAATCAGCCGTACGTCAAAATGAAGACAACGATAATCTTAGACGGGATGAAACAAAGGAAATAATAACATCAGCCACTGAAACGGAATTTGGTTCAACTACAAAGGTCGTTAAGAGTGGAACGGCGATGATACTACGAAACTCATCTTGGATAGGACGGAAGCTAAAACTTCCTTTAACTCCTGTAGAACACACTCTGGAAGGTAATATATCAAACCCTGCATAACCAACTTGACGGAAGATAAAAAGAACTGTCCGAAGAGACAAACGAAAATGGGTCAATAATGTCATCCAGGAAGCGCAGGTAGCCGCCGAGATCCACTGAAGCAAAGACCTCCACCAAGCAGCCAACACACTTTTGCATACGAACGTGGTTGGAACTACAAATTCACTAACAAATAATCAAGGAGAACTTACCACTCGAACTATGATATGAATTTTACCACTCAATGTTATCATCATCCGTCACTCCTGAACAGACATTATGTACATGTGCTACGCATACAAAAAATAATAATATCTCTACCAACCCACCCGGAGTCGCGGAAATATGTGAAGCCATAAAAGCTTTAAAAAACAATAAATCTCCATGACGGGACTGTTTATCTCCGGAGTTATTAAGAGCAGATCCCGAATCGAGCGCACAATTCTTGTTACCTACCATTAGAGGTCTTTGGAAAAATGAATTAGTTCCCGAAGAATTAACCGAAGGAATCATTGGCTGCGTACCTAAGAAAGGAGACCAAACAGAACGAAGAAACTGGAGGGGCATAACATTACTCAGCATGGCCAACAAGGTGATTCATATCTTACATACTAAATAAAAGAGCATCAGACCTGATTTCACCCGGACTCAAAAAAGAACAAGCCGGATTCCGTCTTGAAATGTCATGTATCGACCATGCCAACGGCCTAAAAGCAATAGTAGAACCTTCCGTTGTATGGGGATCACCACTGTACTTAACATTTATCGACTTCGACAAGGCATTCGACATCCTCACTCATATTGCTATATGGAGCTGTAAAAGATATATGGAGCTGTAAAGGCGTACCTGTAACGATAATATCCCTCATACGAAGTTTATTCGCCAATGCGAATCACGAAAACCTATAGGGTAGCCATCAAATCGGGCGTCCGGCAAGTTTGTGTGCTGTCGACCTTCCTATTTAATTGTATGCTGGATCAAATTATGGAAATATAAACTACAAGGCAGCCTAGAAGATCTTCTCTATGCCGACAACATGTGCCTACCTATGCCGATATGTAAACCAAACTGATGTTGGTTCAGGAAACAGCATCTCGTGTAGGCCCAAAAATAAACATCAAGAGGAACAAAATTCTACGCCTGATCACAGGTAATACATAAAGTCTCTGTATTAAAAACAATATAATATAGGAGGTGGACTCGTACTTCTTAGGACGCATAATCGATAAGACTGGTGGATCCAAAATTGATTTGAATTGATACCATTAACCCAATAAACAAGCCAGGCAGGCATTTGGTCTTTTAAACTCTTTTGAGAACGACAAAACTAAGCCTATTGAACTCCAGTATGAAATATGTCCCACTAGATTTAGGCGTGATTCTAGACCCTAAACTACCCTGGAAGCGTAACATAGAGCACCGCGGACAGAAAGCAACCATTGCTTACTACGCTTGTCGGAAAATGAGGGGCCTCCGACCGAAAATGGAACTTTGGATGTACACTAGTATAATCAGACCTATACTCTCCTACTCTCCATTGGCATAACAGGGGTAAGGAGTACGTGTTCAGCTGAAGCCCTTAACCCAATGCTTCATATTATACGAATTGACCTTCACATAACAGCTAGTGCGGCCTGGAGCGTTACCCGACGAAATTCTCTTGGAATCTGGAAGAGCAGCGAATATGGGCACTCGAGAATACTGCAGATAATCCCACGAGAACTCAATATAACCACAGATTACTGTACCACCTCATTGACGGTCGATACCCTATTCGATGTCGGGTTTCCCAGAAAAATAGAGTGGGATAAACGGGAACCATTGACAGATTTTGACACAAAAGTATTTACGGACGGATTCAAAATGGAATGTGAAACCGGCTTGGGTGTATTCTCCGAAGAGGCATGCCTGAATTAATCATTCAAATTCCCAGACAAGCGCAGCGTTTTCCAAGTGTAGGTACTGGCCATCAAGGAAGCCTGCGACGAACTTGTACTACAACGGAGAGCAGAGCGCATTGGAATATTTGTAGATAGCCTGGCGGCTCTCCTATCACTTAAATCTAGCAACACTGCATCTAAACTCGTTAGTGAATGAGGGGGAAAATGTGGCCAATGTGGTTCTTACTTGGATATCAGACCACAAGGGTCTCGTTGGGATCGAAATGGCAAACGAACTAGTCAGGGTAGCTACCTCTTCCATCAGATCAAAAGAGGTATTTTCCTGCATTACCTTGAACGAGCAAAGACCAGATGGGATAGGACGGAAACGTGCCGCATATACAGAAACACATGGCCAGAATATAACATTCACCGGACTAACTCATTAGCCAAAATCGGTGGAACATTGGCACTGGCCAATCGATAATCACTCAAGACGGCTGAATCTTCCATATAATGAGAACTGTCATGCCTGCCAAGACGCAGAAGAGGAGGAGACGGTGATACATCTCCTCTACAATTGTACGGCTCTAATGAATAGGCGCCTCAAGACTATAGGTTACACCTTCCTGCACAACCTCACTGGGATACACGAGATAGATCTAGAGGATCTAATGATGTATCTCCTATTAACAGGTTGAATATAGACACAGTATATTAGACTAGCCGGATGATGTGGTATGCAAAACAGTATCTCAAGACACTAATAGTAGCTAAATGGTATCTTTAGTAACGACGTGAACCATATGGTTGCAAATCATGGAATGCTGCATCACGAGATATCCAGAATATTAAAATGCTCATGAACAAATTCCTGCACACAATCTTTGCATATTCTGGCCCATAACAGTTAGCAACAATGATCTGTAGGCTGGGCCATAGTCTGAGGAAACCAACGCATGATGTTGCCAGACAAGCCATCGACTATTTGGACTACCCATCACACATCTGGAGATGACAAATTGAATTGGAAGTAGCGATCCCAAACTTAAGGTGGTATGAAATAAAACATTGTGCATTATGTGGGGCAAATTGGAACTCCACCGTTACCGCCCTATGTTCCTCATAATAGTTAAAGGAATAATTATATATATAGAATACAAACTGATATTCTAGAGTAATGAAGTGGTTCCATCAGCATATTAGGTATGCTGTTGAGGTAACCGAAGTAGTTGGAGATTTTATGGAGTTCAAGTTGTTATTAGAAGTTGGAGATAAAACGTATAGAAATAAAAGGTAATGCCTATTTTTGTTCGATACAACTGCCATAATACATAATTTGGGCCTCATTATTGTCAATCTAATTCTATTTAACATTAGTTTACTTCCAGTTGCATACCGACCGTTCTCCAATCCTATCTGTCCCCTATCAATTCTCCAAGAACCATTTCAATCAGCTGCATCAGCATATTAGCTTATGTTGAGGTCACCGAAGTAGTTGGACATTTTATGGAGTTCGAGTTGTTATTAAAAGTTGGAGATAAAACGTATAGAATTAAAAGAGAATGCCTAATTTTGTTCGATACAACTGCCATACAACATAATTTGGGCCTCATTATTGTCAATTTAGTCTCATGGCTGACCGCAAAATTTGATACTATTCCTGCTAATACAAAACATTTATCTTTAAAAACGTTTAAGTTGTTTTGTAGTAAATGATCTTTCAGTTACCCCCAAAATTATCAGTAATCAGTTATCAATTCAATAGGTTGCAAAAATTGATAGTAGTAGAATTGTTTGATTTTGTCTTTACTATAATTCGTTAGCGGCAAACGAAACAACAGTTAATGGGAACGCTTTCGCTCCTCATTCAGTTTAGAGAAATCATATATCGCTTATAGTAATATCATTGTTTGATTTTGTCTTTACTATAATTCTTTAGCCGCAAAGGAAACAACAGTTAATGGAAATGCTTTCGCTTCTCTTTCAGTATAGAAAAATCATATATCGTTTGTTATAAACGTTTTCGGAGCTCTAAAACGTTTCCACAATTACCGGACTTCGGGCAAAGCTAAAAACCGAAATTAGAATAAATTATAGAATCAATAAAAATAGAAAAAAAAAGTTGGCGGTTGACCCATGGAACCCATTGGTCAAACAAAACTGGCTGGTACAAATCAAAGGTGTTCTTCTCACGTGTTGAACGGCGACTTTAATTTGTGCGTGGGACATCTTTGTGGCAAGATAATCCTATTTTTGCATATTGAATAGTTGCATGCATGGCCCGCATTCGGCAGTGCTTGTAGATTTCTCCAGTGGGGTAGGCCCAACACCGGCTTGGTGTCTTTGGTACTTTTTTCTATTTTAGCATTATTTCTTATCTTTTTTTATTGTGTGTTACAAAGCTTTCCTCGTGGACGGTATTCGGTCGGTCTTAGGGATTTTGTCATCTAGGGTGGGCACAACACCGGCATAACTGATTCGGAATAGTTTTTTTTAGCAAACCTTTACGGGTGGACGGACTTCGGCTGGTTTTAAGTATTTTCGCCTCTGGCAAGGATTTAACACTAGTTTCGCAAAAAAAAACTAGTGATTGGTTTAACAAATTATTTGTTGTTCTTAAAGTCTGTCAAATTTTCCTTAAAATTTGCTAAAAAAGTTTTTATTTAAAGTTTCCAAAAAGTAGTTTCATTGTTTCCTTTAACTTGAGTACCAGCGCTAAGTGTTTCGTGTTTCCCGATTCTCAATATCCACTATAATATGATTAATTGGGGTTATCTGGGTCCGCAGATGTCGTACCACAAATATAAGGATACCATTAAATCTATAAGAAAACTACCTTTCATATGAGTACGCACACTGGTCTGGTTCTAGGTGCCCCTAAATGGACCCATTGGTTGGACTCAGTGGGTCCCATAGGTCCGTCGGAAAATAATATTTTTCGTATTCCTATATTATTTTCGATAATTTCAGTTTTGAGCCTAGCCTGAACTGCGGCAATTCAACCAAACATTTTGTTATTTATCACAAAGGAAAGAATATGTTTGATTCAACACAGGTTCGTTTGCCGCAGTTGCATTGAACAAACGAAATTCATTTTGTAGAGATTTCGTTAGGGCGTGTCGACATTTTTCTCTGGTTGCACAGCTCATTAACTGGTAAAAGCGCTATCTTATATATTCAAAAGAAGGAATAGGGAACTATTTTTTTTTAGGATAAGGAGTGCAGGTGAGTTCCAATGGTGCAGTTAAGGTAGTCCCGAATCACGTCGGCTCATCCGCTGTTGAATTTCCAACAATATCGCACAAATAACAAATGGCTCTTTTTTAAGTCAGAAATACAGATCGCAGAGGTCAGATTTCAAATTGAAACTGCGCGAGATGTTGAAGGTACTGTTGTTGCGACTTGGCAAGATAATTTGGTTAAGAAACAGAGATGCCAAAAGTGCGTGTCGCGTTTGATCTAAGTTATTTACTTACTTACTTATCCGGTCTCGAACAATCCTGGGGGTTCAGGGACCTTACAAAACGAAGATAAAATACTTCGCCAACCAGTTCAATATTTTGCCTTATCTCTCCAGTTGCCAATACCAAGTGTACACAGGGATTCATCAACATGATCCCTCCAGCTGAGTCTTGGTCTTCTTATTTTTCGTCTTCCTTCGAGTTCGGTTTCGAAAACCCTTCGAGCTGGTTTGTCCTCATCCATTCTACTGACATGCCTAGCCAGAGCAATGGCGATATTTTGACCCGCTTGCCATGGTTTAAACTGTTTTAAATACGTCTACTACGAATTAATTTGTAAATTACGAATTCAATGAAGGAAAGAAAGTGGTGGCTCTTTCTATATTTAGACTCCGGTTCCGTACGGTTTTGCTGAAGCATTTTAATGGCATATTAGTCGATAGTGTCACCAATATTACGACAGGTGGCCGTCGTCGCAAGTAGTGCAATGTGGTTAGAACGGGAACCGAACTCTTGTTATCCTGTACTATAATCGCACAAGCAAATCACTGCACAACTGACCTATACGGAATTCTGTAACTTTTAACGATAAACATCGGTAGCTAAATCGACAAAATTCTGAGATTTTCAATTTAGCTACCGATATTTATCGTTAAAACGTTACAGAATTTTGGGGGTTGAAAGTCAAACATCTTTCACATTTTAAAAACAATCGCCCAATGTGTTTGTCCTTACTGTTCTGCCATGAAATGTGCATATGAATACTTGTGTATGAACAGAAATACTAGTCTTATAGTTGTAGTAGTGGTACTTACCTCTAGCTGGTACTGGATCCCTTTGTGGTGTTCCTAATTCAATTTCTTTATACTCCTGATACAAATCACCAATTTGTGCTGTACAACGCAGTACCAAAGCACCACCTGAGGCGCCACTACCACTGCCGTATGTTGCTGTCGATGCTGGGTTACCAACTGTTCCGCCAGGACTTAAGGCATTCATCATGTGTGAATTACTGTTGCCACTAGAGGAGGCTGCACCGGCACCGGCACTGGCACTGGCACCAGCAGCAGCAAAATGTACAGCCTGCAATTGCACTTTCAGACTCAGTCTCGACGCAATTAAATTGTCAACAGTTCTAATGTATTGTGTTTCCTCCGAAGATACCTGCAAGTAAAACGATAACGTTGCAAGTTAGAATATAAAGTAAAATCTATGTTGAAGAAAAAACTAGTGCTTGTTTCCTTTTTCAGCCCCCGACCCTCCAGCCCCTTGCACATAAATTGCAGTGTTTTGAAAAATGTCCTTATTGGCACGAAGGAGGGGGGCATATAAATGGTTTACTAAGTATTAGAAGCTGTTAAGGAGGAAATATAGCTAAGTGTTTTTTCTATAGTAATTGATAGTTTTATACCCTACAAACGGATAAATGTATTCTTTTTAAAAGAGAGGCGAACAACATCATTCCATTTTAATTGAACAAAACTTGAATTTAAATAAAAAAGAATTTTTCCACATAAAAGCGATATTCTGTTTTTGACTGGATACATACATGGGAGTTGTTAATTTCCTTTATATAGTTTGCTATAATTTCTTCCTAATTCTGTGGACAAGAATACAGTACTTGTAAGTCAATCGTCATAAATTACGGGAAGGTTTTTAATATTTGGTAATAATTTACCAATATTTTGTATTGACTTCAACGAATTATATTTAAGATTATATATAAAATTAAGGTTTAATATTTGTTTGAATTTATTTTTGAATTTGTTTGGCCACGATTCTTACTTACCGATTCTTACAACCAAGGTCATAACGACTACATGAATTTTGATATTAATCCCAAATAATTTGCATGTAATTTGTTGTTGCAAAATGTTTGATTTTTGGGTGCTCGGACGACCCATTTGGATGCTGTGACAATATGTTACACTTTATTCAGGTCATAATGTCCAAATTCTATGAAAAACTAATTTTCAAAACCATTTTTCGGGCTTTATGATATTTTTGTAAAAATTAGCAATTATTACAAACGCAAAATACTACTTCGGCAGTTCCATCACTCTTGTGTCTCGTACCAGGAAATGGAGATTTTTAGATTAATAAAAAATTAATTGGTGCAAGGATAATATTGAGATATTAACAATTCCCTATAAGTGCTAATGGTAGATTTGTATAGTAAAGGGTTTTTCAACAGAGACGCTACAAAAGTAAATCGATAGGGACAGCAAACGACGCCATATTTTTCTCGCTCTTTTGACATTTCTCTTCAGTAAGGTTTGCCATTTCATCATGGAAAGATATACGAGCCAACAACGAGACGAAATTATTAAAATTTACTACCGAAATTTGGAGTCAGTGGCCTCAACTTTAAGAGCGCTACGTCCAATTTATGGTCGTCATAATCGTCCTACCAGATCAACAATTGAGCGTCTAGTGGAAAAATTTGAATCCACAGGCACAGTACAAAATGTTCCCGTGCCAGTGAGACAAAGAAGTGCCCGTAGTGTCGAGAATATTGCTGCCGCTGAGCCTTCAGTTCAAGAAAGCCCAAATGTGTCTCTCACACGTCGTTCTCAAGCGTTGGGCATCTTTGTGACGTCGTTGTGGCGAATTTTGCGATAAGATCTTGGCCTACATCCTTACAAGATCAAATTGACGCAAGAACTGAAGCCGCTTGACCACCATAAGCGTCGTATGTTCGTGAATTGGGCTGAGCAACAACTTGAAAATGATTCGGATTTTCATCGGAAAATCATCTTCAGCGATGAGTCTCATTTCTGGCGGAATGGCTTCGTCAATAAGCAAAATATGCGTTATTGGTCAGACAGCAATCCACACGTAATCCATGAGTCATCATTGCATCCCGAAAAAATTACGGTTTGGTGCGGTTTATGGGCCTTCGGCGTCATTGGGCCGTACTTCTTCCGTGATGATCAAGACCGGCACATTACTGTGAATGAGAATCGCTTCCGTTCAATGATAACCGAATATTTTTGGCCCCAATTTGATAATATGAACTTGGAGGACATGTGGTTCCAACAGGACGGCGCCACAAGCCACACAGCGAATGCCACAATCAATTTATTGGAAACCAAGTTTGGTGAACGTGTTATCTCACGAAATGGTCCAGTCGGTTGGCCGCCTCGGTCGTGCGATTTGACGCCGTTAGAATAAAGAATTTCATTGGTATCTAAAACCGGTTGTGTTTTATTTAAAAAAAGTTTTGTAGCGCTCTTATTGAAAACCCTTTATAAACGGAGAGAGATAATACAGTGAAATAATAAGATGAATGTGAGAATTCTATATAGACCCGGTCGAGCTATTCAACTGGCAGATGTCCTCGAAAGTTATAAGGCTAACATCCAGGTAGTGCGAAGAACAGGACATGGCTGCGCAAGGAGAAAAACCTGCGGCATTTTGCCATGGGAAAAAAATGAGTTTGATTGCGGATTTGTAGTTGGCAAAAGACTGCTGCGATATCTGGTCTCTAGGTTCGTTTAGACACAGTCCGCACAAAAGTGAAATATTTTTATATTTCCCTAATTTGTGTGTATGCCCCGACAGAAGTGAAATAATATGACATATTTATGAGCGCCTAGTAGAAGCGTATAACCACTGCCCTGGCCATGATATTATGATTGTACTACGAGATTTTAGTGCTAAAGTATTTCAAACTACGTGCTAAAAGTTCCATCAATGGTATCAGACTGATTGACTTTGCCCCGGCAAAAACCATGGTCGTTAGTGGTACAAGATTCCATCATAAATATATCCACAAGGCTATTTGGGTATCCCCTTATCAAAGAGCGAAGAACCAAATTGATCACATGGTAATTGATGGAAGGCCAGAGTAATGGACGTAGAGAAAACTAGACCTCGGAAAGCTGCAGTTACCAGAGGTAGACACAGTCTGCTCAAGGAAACTCACGCAACTCTTGGCACAGAACTCACCCCTCCCGATGACGATTCTGAAGCGCAGTGGAAACCATTTCCGACTCTATAAAAGCCTATTTGGTTTTGAGAAACAGATTCGCAACAAATCATGGTACGATGAAGAGTGCCGCATAGAAAATGATGAAAAGAACGCTGCACGCATGGCATTGCTTTAGCCAATTATAACACGAGCTGCGACTGAACGATATAGGGAGAAAAAAAGAAGGTGAACCGTTTCTTTAGAAATATAAGAACCGGCAGTGGAGAAAGCGCGACAGTGAGAAAATTGAGACATACAGAAGAAAGAATGAACCCCGAAAATTCTACCAAATAGCCAGAATAGAACTAATGAATATTTTTCAGGGCCTCCTTCTGTAATGACAAGGACAGATATCTCATCGCAGATGTGCAGAGCATGCTGGGAATATGGAGATATAATTTCTCCGCACTACTGGTATCTGAGATACTCAATGACGATGACACAATCGATAACAATTTCAACGACCATGTCGATTGCCCCCCTCAAAACGAAGACGACGTCATAACAGCTATTGCCCGGCTTAATAACAACAAAGCCGAAGGAGCCGATAAATTACCGGTGGAGCTATTTAATGCTGGCGGCGATGAGCTTATAAGGTGCCATGTATCAGCTCATTACCAAAATTTTTGTTAGGTGAATGCATGCCCGGCGATTGGAGGCTCAGTATACTATGCACAATATTTAAAAAAGGTGGCCTGAGCCTCTCTTCCAACTACCGTGGAATAAGCCTTTTATCCATAGCATATAAGGTTATATTAAGTATAAGTATAATGTACAAAAAACTAAAACCAAGTATCGCTGACCTGATTGGATGATATCAGTGTGGCTTTAGGCTTGGAAAATCGACGACTGACCAGATTATCACGCTACGCTAAATCCTGGAGAAGAACCACGAAAACCAAAACGACACATATCATATTTTTGTCGATTATAAGGCGGCAGTCGATAGCCCGAAACAGGATAATCAGTACGAAGCAATGTCTGAGCTTGGTATACCTGCAAAACCTCTACGGCTTTGCTGTATGCCGTGACTTACCGAACCTTTCGAAACCAAGCGAGGCTTCAGACAAGGGACACATCCTATCGTGCGACCTCTTTACCATTTTAAAGGAGATCATTTTGAGAAAAGCTGTAGTCAACATGAATAAAACCATCAGCAGCAAAAGGCAAATGCTGCTAGTGTATGCTGATGATATACATACAAGTTACTGTGGTGAATTGAAAAAGAGTCAGCAAAAGTGAGTCTGACAGTAAATTATCACAAGACAAAATTAATGAATTCAACGAGCAGGACCTCCATGCGATTAGACCAAAGCGTGAACGGTGATATCCGTTATAATTTCGAGGTGGTGGACGAATTTATATACCTCGGATCTGCCGTAAAGAAAAACAACAACGTCATCCTTGAGATCAAGCGGAGAATTGTGCTTGCGAATTAGAAGTTATTTTGGGCCAAGAATGAACTTTAGAGATAAAGCTCTCTCCCGAGTAACAAAAGTCCAGCTATAACAGACTCTCATACAACATGTCTTGATTTATGGGGCAGAATCCTGGGTCATATCCCAAGCAGACGAGACATCTGTAGGAGTCTTCGAGAGAAAAATACTCCGAAAAATGTATAGCCCTATAGTGCACAATGGCGAGTATCAGCTCGAAGGGTTTTTCGAAACTTAACTCGGAGGAAGACGAAAAATACGAAGTCTAAGACTCCACTGGAGGGATCAGGTGCACGAATCCCAAATATTACCAAGTGGAGAGATAAGGCAAGTGCTCGAACTAGTTGGCGAAATATGTCATCTTCGTTTTGAAAGGTCCTGACCCCCCGGAGTTGTTGGAGACCGGATAAATAACACTGTGCGTAATTTTTTAAGTCATGGAGATATAACCATATACGGACACCACTATGCGATAAACGACATAAAAAAGACCCGTGTCTTGGGGCCTCGATGTAATTTTTGCAAAAAAGTGATAATTTTTGTCAGGCTCATATCTTGCAAACCGTTCGGAATTTTGATTTACTTTCAGAGGGAAAGTTGTAGCTCTTGTCATGAAGAACAAAAACATATAAAATCAAAAAACGTCATCTTCAAGGTCAAAATCGATTCGAACGAGGTAAAATTCGATTTTGTTTACCTATTTTCCTCTGTTCAGATCCATAGGTAGCAAACCGTTAAAAATTCAAGGAAAATAATCAACTACAAGAATGTACCTAAAATCTCAGTAAACAACTTTCTAGAACATCTGAACTTCTTAGGAATGATTCTTATAATGTGTGCTGCGTCCCTTGTTGGGTGTGCTGAGCTTACGGCTTTGCCTGTGCTGCTGCGGTCGGTGAGATATGGTCTAAGAAGAGGATGATTTCGTGTCCAAACTCATAATGCCCGTGTCCTCTTCAGTAGTTACGTTAACATAGAAATTATGCGTTTCTAGGGCACAGATAACCCACATGGAATGCTAGAATGCTAGAATCTCCACAAAGTGACTGTTTGGTGTGGGATTTGCAGTGAAAAAGTGAGTGGATTTTGAAGACGCAGATGAAACCACCGTAACTGGTAAGCGTTACAGGCAGCTTTTAAATGAGATTTTTTCGGAAGCTGCTTAATTGGGTATGAGGAATTGTTGTTTCCGACAGGACGGAGCAACTGCTCACACAGCTCGAGCAACAATGGAAATTTTGAGACACCAATTTCCGGACCGACTAATCTCCCGTTTTCGAAAGTTGAGCTGACCGTCCAGATCGCCCGATCTAAAGGCGCCAGACTTCTTCCTTTGTAGATTTTTAAAATCTGGCGTTTATCACAACAAATCACAACCTTGCAGGAGTTGAAAGCTAACATCGAAGAAGATATCGCCAATTTGGAGCCATATGTTTTGCGAGCAACTATTCAAAATGCCGTACAACGAGAACAAATGTGCATCAACGCCGGAGATGGTAATTTGACTGGTATACTTTTTTAATAATAAATTACTTTATACATCTTCAAATAAACTTTTCGTAAAAACGGAACTAATTTTTTCGTTTCTAACAAAATGGTAGGCAATTCACATTATTAGCAATTATTTTTGCGCCACCATGTACATAAAAACAACACCAAATCCGCGAAGCTGGTTCCTTTATCTATACAATATCAGAAACTAGTATTATCTGGCCACATAGATGTCACACGAAATATGTAGTCACCGGTGAATTCCTGAGAATAATTTCTTTCACTGGAGTTGTCCCACTTGCATTTTCCTACGTGCGCCTAAGTGGACTAATTCTTTGAAACCTATTTTTTTTTATATTTTTCCTGTTTTTATACTTTTCTCTAATTTCGATATTTTTGATTTATTTTTATTTGGAGCTTCGCCTCATGAACGGCAATTTTGCCCAACAACATTTTTTCAACAATAGTTTCCTTTTTTTTTTTTTTTTCAAAATTTCTTTATTTATCATAAAATGTTGTCATTTGTTTCCAACTGATCACTTTCAAATACACGTACACTACATAGTTGTATTTTTTTATGATGAATCTTACAAAATATGCCAGTTTTTGTTGTTGAAATTCTTGATCTGGTGGTACTGATATTTGGCAAACCGTTTTCAATCTCAACCTAAGTTTGATAAAATTATAGTCAGGGAAGGGAGTAGCGATGCCACAGCTGATTGACTATGTAGTTGGGAAACATATAGGAAATATGATTTCAAAGAATAAACGATGATAGGTGAAGGGAAGAATTCGAGTTGAGAGTATAAAACCAAAAGTACAGAATTCATCAACTCAGAGTAAATGTTGCCAATTAAATCGATAAAAAAGGATATTCCGTAAAAAAAATTATAATTTAATGATGTGATAGAGTACAATTATTTGTGTAGATCCCAATTAACACGAAAATTTTTAAAATTAAAGACTACTCTCATTCACTATAAATTTTCCATGTATTCCACGTATTTGTGGTACAAGTAAAACAGCTGTTGCAAACTCTTAGATATTACTCTGTGAGTCAGGAACAAAATGTAAATGAATTACGGCTCTTATCATATTGACCAGCTAGACCGACAGACGGACATGGACAAAAGTCTTAAAGAGTCCCAGTACGAGTTTTGGTGTACAGATACCTTGGGTCTAATATGACTCCTTCTATGTGTCACACTTTTCGATATCAAATGATATATACTCGTCCGTACACTGAAAGAAAAACGCTTCGCCTCATGGATGAAACATTTCCGTTAGTGTTTTTACGTTGCAACAATGAAAAGTCTCGTATAGACAATAATTTGGTAGTCGATGCAACGAATAATTTCATACATGATTCCTTTGTCAATTTTTCATTTCGAAGCTGCAGCAACTTACTTTTCGTTCCTGTAACAATTTTATTTATTTTGAAGGAAAATGGGTTAAAAATTGAAAAAAAGTAAGTGCCTGAGCTTTAAACTAATTATATTTAGTTTATCTCTCGCCTCTTATAATTTATTTTTTTTTTATTTATTTATTTACTGCAATGACTCAGTTGTTAATGCAACGAAAAATTTTTTATAAATATTATGGGAGAAAAGCAGCAGCAGAGAAACTTTTCCGAAATATCACAACCGAATGTGCGCAAAAAAGGATGCGTATCCGTTTCGAACTGGTACCGAGTCCGTAAAATCATAAAACCCGATATGTGAGTTCTAAAGGCATAAAAAACATAAAAAAGCGATTCAGTGAAATTGTGATTTGGCGTATCCGTCTCAAACTCGTTACGAGTCCATAAAAGCATAAAAAGCGAATCAGTGAAATTGTGACTTGGCGGATACGTCACGAATTCATTTTATTTCCATAAAGTGAATCCGTAACGGATTCGAATATGAACTTCGTTACGAGTTCGAGACGGATCCGAAAAAGTACAAAAACGTTTCGCGTTTTCGAGAGGAATTTCATACGAAAACGAATTCGTTATCAGTCCGTAACGGACGTCTCGTAACGAACTTCATTTGTGAATCCATTTCGGCTTCATTTGTTGGAAATAAAGTGAATTCGAGACGGATTTGCTTTTATCAATTTTTGCGCATTCGAAACGGATTCGATCTGAGTTGACATTTGCATGAATAGGAAGTCTATTGAATTCACATGAATTTTGTCTAAATTTTAAATTTAATTTATTTGGTATATTTGATTCTTTTAGAAATACGATCATGAGCGTAGTGGAAAAACTTTTTAGCGACGTAATCCACTGCTGATATTGGCTGGGCCTTATTTTACCTTTGGAAATCGCAATTTCACTAATCCGCCTTTTTCTCCTTTTACGGACTCGTATCGGGTTCTACACGGATCCGCCAAATCACAATTTCACTGATTCGCTGTTTCATATTTTTACGGACTCGTAACGACTTCGAGATTGATCCGCCAAATCACAATATCACTGATTGGCTTTTTACGAGAATTCGAGTACTCACATTTCGCTTTTTCATGGTTTTACGGACTCGTTACGAGTTCGAAACGGATCCGCGTCCATTTTTGTGCACATTGGGATGTAACTGAATATTTGTGTTTTAACCATAATTCGCTCGCGCTTTTTTCGTTTTATTGGTATTTGGATTCAGAAAAAAAACATACAGAAATTTGTGCGGGCAGTCGAAGTCAATGAAAACAAGAAGTCAAAGAAACAAAGTGTTTCAAGCAAGACATGCATGACAATTTAACGTGCAATGAAATGAATTCAATCGAAATTTTAACAAATTTGGTTAAAATAAATAAAAATGAGCAGTTAAAAAAAATTCTTACACACCGATCACTGATGGGGATCAATGACGAAAAAACGCCTGCAATGCAACACTAACAGTAAATTTAGGTACAATTGACAATAAATAATTTCAAACACACTGCAAAACAATCAATGAAAATAACAATGAATCAAAATCATTGTAGTAATGAAACAAATTCATTGCGACAATGACTCAAATTCGTTGCACCAATAAAACAAATTCATTGCAGCAATAACACAAATTCATTGTCGCAATGAAACAAATTCATTGTGGCAATAAAATAATATTATTGCATGAACGTTATTTATTCAACAATGAAAGAAATTCATGGCAGCATCAAAACAAATTCGTTGTGATAATGAATCCAATTTATTACAGCAACAACCATACTTTCATCACAGTGACGAACAATTTGCAGTTGATGAACACATTTTAGTAGCGGAAATTAAACTGTACGTTAGCTCACTGTCGATGACAAAAGTTGTTGGGGTAATGAACATTTTCAGCCCTCTGACGATGCTTTTCTGTTACGTGTATGAGTGAGGGTATAAAAACTATGGTAATGGCTCGAAAATAAAACTCAAAAATTTTGCTGTCCCACTTATTCTAATAATACCAATGTATGGTCGTGGAATCGGATGCCAATGGTAATGAAATATCGGAAAGCTTTTGTTTTTGTTTGATTGCTGTTCTGTTGTTTAAGTAAATTACACATACAGGCTTGTGACTTTCAGTGGAGTTGCCTGATATTCCTTATTAAATCCATAAATTTGCCTGATATTCCTTATTAAATCCATAAAGTATTTGAAAACGAAAATTGCCAGATTTCAACCAAATCCTTTTAAAATAAGTTTAATAGCCAGTGGTATTTATATTTGAATTTGTAGAGGCAATTTAAGTTATACCACAGATTAATTTACATCATATTAAATTATCCCATGACTCGGTTTAACTGCAGCCTTAGTAACATTATGTTTTAGGGTAGGATATAAAGGCCGCCTATGCCACGTTAATTGTATCAAACCTACATAGTTATTGTAGCCACAGAAGGATGGAATGGCCTTTGGTGTTGTTCAACAGACAAACGATATTGTAAACCATGTCTGTCTTTGAATATTTCTACTTATTATGTTATGTTTTTCCATGAATTCCATACACATGCACAACAATTGTATATCCTTGCAAGGATACTTTATGTGTGTTCATACACAAAGTACTTACGATGTATTAAATATTAGTTTTTTATCCTCTCTCCAACCTCTGTTTGCTGCAAGAAAGAAAAGGCACAAGAACTTTTGCACAAAGTTATGGAGTAAATGTTGATATTGTTTCAGTTTCAGTTGCAAGATTTATTATTTCTAAAGGCGATTATTTCCGTACGTTCCTTGGATATATTGCCAAGAATTGTGAAGTGTAGATACTAGTTGTCGGACGAAAAAGAGGTTGCCTTCCCATGCAGAGAATGAGCAGGGCAAGGATTTCAATTGTAATCACTTTCTAAAAATCAGAGGATTGAAGAAATATAATACGTCTATGTGAAAAAATATTTTCTGCGAAGATTGCAGTACTAGTACTATCTGTTGTTTTCTTATTTTTTAATATGTGCAAAAGAGAGAAGCAAATAAATTGCCATGCTGTTTATTTGACTGAAAAAAAGTTCAATATTTGTGCAGTTTAATTAAATATGAAGAAACGTGTTTATGTTTCCAATGAAATAAGATCAAACAGTTTGGTATTTTATGAACCTGTGTTGTGAGGATAATGGGACTGTCCGTGGAGGTGGAAATTTTCTGATTGTCATTCACTTGGGAGTGGCCAGAAATAATTCCTTCCTTGGGTATCCCAAGCAGAACACTACTTCCAAGCAGTATGTCCTGGGTAATGGCTTTATCGGAAGCCTTCGTTAGATAGCGAAGCAAATGAAAATACTGATTGGTTATGCGATCACTGATACGTCTCAGGCTTATTAGGTGACCCTATCACTGAAGCTCATCAAGATATCGGTCCCTTGAAGGCGGATGAGCCAACATAGTGGCCAGTGGCGGATAGAAACCAAAAGAAGAAAATTCAAGTTCGACATATTGCATCCTTGTCAGCGTCTGTTCCATAATGGGCGGCTGCAATCAAATATCCATGCTGTTTATTTGACTGAAGAAAATTTCAATATTTGTGCAGTTTAATTAAATATGAAGAAACGTGTTTATGTTTTCAATGAAATCAGATTAAACAGTTTGGTATTTTATGAACCTTCGTTGTGAGGATAATGGGACTGTCCGTGGAGGTGGAAATTTTCTGATTGTCATTCACTTGGGAGTGGCCAGAAATAATTCCTTCATTGTGTAGTCCAAGCAGAACACTACTTCCAAGCAGCATGTCCTGAGCAAAGGCTTTATCGGAAACCTTCGTTAGCTAGCGAAGCAAATGAAAATCCTAGTTGGTTATACAATCACTGATACGTCTCAGGCTTATTCGGTGATCTTGTCACTGAATCTCATCAAGATATCAGGCATATTCTTTTGTCCTTAGAATACGGATGAGCCAACATTTTGGCCAACGGCGGATAGAAACCAAAAGAAGAAAAACCAGGTTCGACATATTACATTCTGGTCAGCGTCTGTTCCATAATGGGCCGCTGATATCAAATATCCTGGCAGTAGGTAAAATCCAAAAACCCGGTGGACTGGGATTGCCTCCCGCCACCGTTCATAATGGCAGTGAATATACGAAGACGAAAGAGAGAACATAAACAACCAAAATTTGTTGACGACCCCCGCAAGCGTTATAAGGACCACGATTTACGAATATGCACTTGGAATGGAAGAACTCTATATAGCTCCGGTGCAAGTGTCCAATTGGCAGATGTGCTCGAAAGTTATAAGGTTAACATTACCGCTCTCCAGGAAATACGATGGGCAGGTCATTGCTGAACCAGGATACAAAACTGCGACATATACTACAGTTGCCATGAGAAAACGTGATTTTGGTTGCGGATTTGCAGTTGGCAAAAGACTGCAACATCTAGTCTCTAGGTTCAATTCTCTGATTGAACGTATGGCCACAATCCGCATAAAAGCGAAATATTTTTAAATTTCCCAAATTTGTGTGCATGCCCCGACAGAAGAGAAAGATTATGATGCCAAAGACATAATCTATGAGCTCCTAGAGGAAACGTATGACCGATGCACTGGCCACGTCATTAAGATGTAGTAAGAGATTTTAACGCTAAAGTAGGTAGGGAAAATGAGTTTCATTCAACTTATGGAAATTACAGTCTACATGCTGACAGTTCGGACACCACTACGAGACTCATTGACTTTGCTGCGGAAAAAGCATGGGCATTAGTGGTAAACGATTGCAGCATAAAGACATACACAAGGCTACTTGGGTATCCCCTGATCAAAGAACGAAGAACCAAATTGATTACGTAGTAATTGATGGAAGGCAATCATCCAGTGTAATGGACGCACGAGTGATCAGAGGAGCTAACATCGATTATGATCACTAAGGTTCGCACAAGATTAAGTAGAGCGAAAATCGTACAAAATCAAACGCAGAGAAAGCTTAACATCGGAAAGCTGCAATTACCAGCGGTAGCCACAGCCTTCGAAGGAAACTAGCAATTTTTGGCACAGAACCCACCCACTCCCGATGACCACCCAGAAGCGCAGTGGACTCATTTCCGACTCTATGAAAACTGCCGCAAGAACCGTAGTTGGTTTTGAAAACCGCTTCGCAACAAATGATTCAGTGAATTGCAACGCGAGATGCGACCGAACGGTATATGGAAAAAAGAAAGGAGGTAAATCGTCTCTTTAGGCGTAAGAAACGGCAGTGGAGAAAGCGCGAGATCGAGAAAATTGAGACATATAAAAGAGAGAAAGAAGCCCGAAAATTAGAAACAGAACTAAGGGACATGGTTCGGGTTCTTCTTCTGTAAAGACATTGACGGAAATCAGCACATCTGCGCCGATTATGTTGGGAATATGGAGAGATAATTTTTCCGCGCTGCTGGTACATGAGATATGCAATGACGGCGAGACAATCGATCAAAATTTGGACGACGACGTCGATTGCAACCCTCCTAACCAAGACGGGATCAGAACAACTATTGCCTGGCTTAACAACAACAAAACCGCAGGAGCAGTTGGATTACTGCCGGAGCTGCTTAAGGCTAGCGGCGATGAGCTGATAAGTTGCATGCATCATTAGCAAATATTTGGTTAGATGAATGCGTGCCCTGCGATTGGAGTCTCAGGCGTATTTAAAAAAGGTGATCTGGGTCTCTGTGCCGTGGAATGAGCCAATTATTTATAGCATATAAGGTTCTATCAAGTATAATGCGCGAAAGACCAAAACCAATTATCGCTCGTTTATTGGACCATACCAGTGTGGGTTTAGGCTTGGAAAATGGACAACTGACCAGATTTTCATGCGACACCATATCATGGAAAAGATCCACGAAAAGCAAATCGACACCTATCGTATATTTGTCGACTATAAGGCGGCTTTCGATAGCCCGATACGGGAGAAACTCTATGAATCAATGTCTGAGCTTGGTATTCCTGCAAAACTTATACGCCTTTGCAGGATGACGTTGACGAACACCAAAGCTGCAGTAAAAAGAGCTGCAGTAAAAAGAGGTAAGGATCTTATCGGATCTTTGTGTAGGTCCCATTAGCGAGTGTAAAACTACAACGCTTACAACTCACTGGTTGTGAGAAGCTCTACCTCATCCCTTCGTGGGATGTAATGGGAAACCAATTATTATTATTATCATTGGATGCTCAATGAGACAAGTTACTGCGGTGTTTTCAAGAATTGAGAAGGAGTCAGTTTTTCTTAAATTTGTTCGATTTACCAACGATTTGGTTTCCATTCTTGTCTTATTGAAGTACGTAACTTCGTGCTACAAAACTAGGCATCCAAATTCTCAACACTTTGCTAACAGCACTCATATATAAACCGAACACACACCTGCCCATGTTTATATTTACACAACATGTTGTTGTTTCTAAAAAGTGATGTTGTTTTCCATTCATTAGAAGCGGTAAATATGTGAGAATATTCGTTGCCTTCTATGATCACATCATATCGTGGAAGGAGGCAAGTGATGCGCTCATAGAAAATCCTTAAATATTTTAATAACTTGCACAATGTATGCAAGTAAAGGACTAAGCAGGACGGCTAGCTATTAAGAGCACGCATTGTATTTCTTTTCCTAGCTAGGGATACAAAGAAAACAGAGTCTGGAGGCAAAATGCTTATAAAATGCCTTAATGACTTTTGTAAAGACACCAAAAACAAGTCAAACGATAGAAAAAATTGTCAGAGGAGGCAAGACTTGTAAGGCACGAGACAAACAGCTCAATTATATGAAAGTTTGTGTTGGCAAGTGAGTCAGTGCGGGTAAGTGTAAATGAGTGTGTGAGTGTATGTGTGGGTGTATGTTGTATACATGTTTTAGAACGACGAAGACACAATGAGTTTAAAATTTTACTTGTTACAATCTCCTCTTCAACAGCAACATTAGCCTCATAAAGTACACTGATGAAGATGATGGTGACAATGTGCAGAAAAACATGCAGTACAAAGGGAAAGGATAGAATAGAAAACAAAGAAGAAAGTAGACTCATTAAACATAAGCATGTTAATATTCTAAAGGATTATGCAAATTAAATACATACTCTACACACACGCACACATAGTACTGTAAAATAAACTCATTGTTATATTAGCACACGCACACACAACTCTTGCATACAGATCCACACACAACACACAAACACACCAGCACCCATAAATTGTAATTGTATGTTTTTGTTTAAATTTTTAGTTAGTAAAAGAATGCAAACACAACATACTTTTAGGCTGTAAACAATGACAACAAGTACTATACTTATTCATTCAGCTACTATGTTTAGATGGCTTTGTTGTCATGTTATCAAACCGTCTTCAAGTACGCCAGCGCAGTAGTGTGTTTTCATATAGCACATTTAAATGAAGGTCTTGGTTTGTCTCTTTGAAGTGTTCGTTGGCATTGAGTCTTGGGAGAAAACTCAAAAGAAATGAGTAGTTGACGTGCAGTACGCATTCTATTGTTTTAACGAGTATTATACATATTTCATTATGGACTATTGTCAATGCAGAACTTGTATATTTAACTAAAAGAACTGTAAATTCTGTAAAATATTGTTCATCTTTGTTTTATAAGTTTTTGGGGCTTCAAATCCAGACTTTTAGCAATGACGAAAACACAATGCACCACTGACTTGTGCCACTCGCTGTTAATGCAAACAATTTTGACTAAATATCACTGAAGATATTGGAAAAGATCCAACGAAACATAGGAGGAAAATAATGAAGTAATTTTTTTACTTTCTCTCTTTTATTGACTAGTTTACAGCCTCATGAAGTCAGACATCTTACACATATTAATTAAACAAACAAATTTCAACATATTCCGCCAACTGGCTCTATCCTCCACCTTTTCTCGCCAGTTGATAATACCAAGGATACGAGGGATTCTTCTGTCTGGTCTTTCCAGCGGAGTCTTGGTCGTCCTCTTTTCCTGCTTCCATCGGGTACGTTATCGAAAACCTTTCGCGCTGGTTCATCTTCATCCATTCTTATAACATGGCCTAGGCAACGCAATTGGCCTAATCTGATTCGCTGAGATATGTCCACGTCAGAAAATAAACTATATAGCTCTTGGTTCCAGCGATGTCGGTACTCGCCGTTTTCAGCAGCAGGACTGTCTATTTTACGGAGAATTTTTCTTCCGAATACTCCCAAGTGTTTTTCATCCGCTTGCGATATGACCCAAGTTTCGGACCCGTATGTCAAGACAGGTCAAATGAGAGTCTGATATAGCTGGACTTTTGCCCATCGAGAGAGAGCTTTGTTCCTAAACTGCTTGCTGAGCCCAAAAAGCATCTATTTGTAAGTACAATTCTCCTATCTATCTCCGGGCTGACGTTGTTGTCCTTGTTTACGGCTGTTCCAAGGTGGGCATCTACCACTACATATGAAATTGGATGTCATCTACAAATTAAATTGGATGTCAACGTTCAAGTGCGGACCAAGTCGAGAGGTTTCTCTAGTCGCTGACACCATCAATTTTGTCTTGCCCTCATTAACAGCAAGACCCGCATTCGCGGATTCTTTTTCGATTCTTAAAAAATACTCCTGTAACCTCTCGCAAATTTCGCCCAATGATGTCTATGTCGTCAGCTCACGTTAGCAACATATGCCTTTTCGTGTTAATGGTCTTTTTCGTATTTACTCAATATTATGGAGAGATGTTGAAGAGAACCATTACAAATTTGTTGGCCTGTGTAATTTACAATTAAAATTTATATTAATCTTAAGCATGTCAGAGGGTATCAGAGAGAAAGTCGTACGACACCAGACATCGGAAAGCTGCAATTGCCAGAGATAGGCACGGCCTATGCAGAGAAGCTCACTGAGATACTGGCGCAGAACGCACCAGCGCCTGCTGCTTCTGACCCGCAGTGGAAGTACATTTCCCACTCTATGAAAACTGCTGCAGACTCCGTAGCTGGTTATGAAAAACCTCTTAAAAACAAAACATGGTACGACGAACAGTGTTGCTTGGCAAGTGACGAAAAGAACACTGCACGTATGGCAATGCTTCAGTCAGTTGCAACGCGAGCCGCGACAGAGCGGTATAATTAGAAGAGGAGAGAGTAAACCCATTTGTTTAGGTAGAAAAGACCGGTTGTGGAGAAAGCGCGAGAGTGAGAAAATTTAATCTTAAAGAAGAAAGAATGAGGCCCGAAAATTCTACCGAAAAGTTCAAAGCTTTGAGTAAGTTTTGACTCCCGCTCACGCACGCTTACGAATGGAAGCCAGTCACTCACGCATGATCACGCACGAACATTTTGTTGGTAATCACCGTCACGCACGCTCACGTGAGCAGAATTTGATTTTACTCACACTCACGCGTTAATCACGCAAAAATTACTCACAAAAATACAACAGGGTTTTTAAATGAACAAAAAACATAAACACGGTTTCCCATTACATCCAATGAAGGGATTGGAGAGAGCTTCTCACAATCAGTGAGCTGTGCGCTTTCTAGTTTTACACTCACTGATTGATCCCTACAGTTTTACACCGGTTCCGAACGGTATTTTGGGAAGCTTTTTCATGGCTAAGTGCTCGATAGTGTCGCCATCACTAAGCGAGTTGACCATCGTCGAAAGAAATGTAAGGTGGTCTGAACCCACGTTCTGATGTTCAAGAGCCGCGCACAATAACCATTGCACCAAGCTATTACCAAAAAACTGAAGAAAGTCAGAGCGAATGTTTACATTTGAAACTTTTGATTCCAAATATATGTTTAACGGTTAGAGATACGACACACGACTCTACATGTAGTTGGTTTGTGCGGCTCAGTAGAATCTCAAAAGCAAAGAGCATTTAAATCAGACCATCATTTAAGAGTTACATGCCATGAAAGTTTTGTCACCCTGTAGCGAAACGTGCGTTGAAACAAGGTACCTCTAACTACCATAGTCTGAAAGCCTGACTCCTCCCCTACAAATACTTAGTGCATTCCCAAACAATCGGACCTAGAGCTTAGAAGTTCTGATATTATTACCACTTTTTTGAAAACGGTCCCACTGTAAAACGTGTAAAAATTGATTAACGACTCTTTGTTATAGGGAAATGTTATTAGAAGCCTTCCAAAAAATACTTTGTGTAACAAGAAAAGTAAGAAAATCGAAGTTAATTCATCCATTCGAAAATATGCGTGACTCAGGCGAAAATAGTGCTCACGCATTCTCTCACTCACGCAAAGATTTTACTCACGCACAAAGATTTTTTAGTACTCACGTTCAAGCACGCTCAAATGAGCAAAATTTGGTCCCGCTCACGTTCACACGTGAATCACGCGTGATTCACTTGAATCACGCCAATCGCGTGACTCGTGCCCATCTCTAATCAGGACCCTCTTTTGTAGAGTTGAGGAGTAGAATCTTGTTACGGATGTGCAGAGTGTGTCGGGAATATGGAGAGACCTCTTCTCTGCTTGATTTGTCCCGAAAGATTACAATATAGATGAGGGTGTGGATCACATACATGACAATGGCGTCAACTTCCCCCTCTCAGTCAAAGCGAAATTAAACTGTAATATCCAGGCTTAAGAACAACAAAACCGATGGTACTGATGGACTACCGGCTGAGCTATTTAAGGCTGTCGGCTATGAGTTGGAAAGGTGCATGCATCAGTTCATATGCAAAATATGGCTAGACGAATGCGTTCCCTGTTTTCAAAAAGGCGACCAAAGTATATGTATATGTATGCCTTTTATCCATCGCATTCAAGATTCTCACGAGCGTAGAAGGCGACAGACTAAAGCCGTCTATAGCGGACCTAATCAGTGTGGCTTTAAGCTTGAAAAGCCAACTTTCGACCAGATATTCACATTACGAGAAATCCTGGAGAAAGCTCACGAAATGCAAATCGACATCTACCACCTCTTTCTAGATTATAAGCTTGCCTTCGATATTCCGATACTGGGGAAACTGTACCAAGCTATATTGGTGTTTGGCATTCCTGCTAAGCCATTGTAGAATGACACTGACCGGCACGAAATCTTCGGCAAATATTAGTGGAGATCTCACCGACCCTCTTAGGACGAGGCGATGCCTCAAGCTGGGCAACAACCTGTCATACAATCTCTTCAACATATTAATTTAGATCATCGTGAGCAAAGCTGCATTCAACAATAGAGAAGCAGAAAAGAGACGCTATGCCCCTCTTCGTGTTCTCTTGATGACGGCGAGGTAGAAGGCCATTGCATCGGGTTCGAGTTGCTTTTGTAATTTACTTTTTGGTTGGATCAATACGGACAGAAATAAAAGGGAATACGTATTTTCGCTCGGTGCAAACAAGACAAAACCTAATGTAGCCGTCATTAGTATTAATCAAACACTATCTAAACTCAGTTTGCCGCATGGTCTATAATCGCTATGTCTTCTTTGGTCTGTCATTCTACATCATTTCCCTAGCACCTTTTAGATCAGCTATGTCATAGAAACCTACTGATACAACACAAATAAAACCATTAGCAGCAAAAGTCACATGCTGCTCGCGTATGCTGATGATTAAGACATCATTGGGCGAAATTTTCTAGAGGTTACTGCAGTATTTGGCAGAGTGAGTTTGGCAGGAAACGAGTACAAGACAAAATTAATGGTTCCGACAAGTTTTGCTCGATTTGGATGAAGGGCTGAACGTTGATAGCCGTTATAATTTCGAGGTAGTAGAGGACTTTAATTACGTCGGATCTACGGTTAACATGAACTATAATGTCAGTCTGGAAATCAAACGGCGAATGGTTCTTGCAAACAAGTGATATTTCGGACTAAGCAAGCGCTTCAGGGATAAGTCCCTCTGTTGAGAAACGAAGAGCCAACTACGATATATCAAACACTCATACAACCTGTATTGCTTTATGGCACAGAATTCTGCGTCATATCGCATGCTGCTGAAACATCACTGGAAGTCTTCGAGGGAAAAATGATCCGAAAACTGTATGGTCCTACAATATATATCGGCGAGTATCGACGACGGTAGAATGTATTAGAATGAACCAGTTCAAAAGATAATCGAATATGTACTCGAAGAACATGGAAAAATGGGACAACCATTTTATTGGAACGAAGTTCCAATATTGGAACGCAGTTCCTTACCGCACGTAGCGGGATGGGGCTGAATGAAAAAAACTCAACAACTTTTGTTTTAACACTATTATGGTACAAACCACCATTATCAACTATATTGTTTACTTTTGCTTTGGTTTGTGTCTAGACTAACTAGGTATCTCATATAGGTTGGGAAATTTCTTGTTTATTGGAAAGTTTTCTAGGTGGAGCCTGCAACCAATATTTAGTATATATTGTGGTTTTGAACCCAATAAAAAGTAAATTTAGAAAAGCCAAAGTGAAAGAAGTTTTAAAAAAGCAAAGTTTCTTAACTAAGTGCCTTTTCTTAAAAAAATAAAATTTCTCAAAAAAAAAATACCTATTCATATTCTTAACCCTGCTGTTAGATTAGAAAAAACTTACGAATCTTAGATTGAGGGACCATTTGGTCCATACTGCAATTTTCATCCAAAATAATAATTTTATCTTATTCTTTGTAACTATTTTGGTTCAAAAATTTCTAAAGCAAGTATTTGACATATCAAAAACATCCGCTAACATATCAAAAACATCTTCTAAATATTTGACATGAATTTATATTCGCTTGGTAATGAAAAAATTTACGAATCTTAGGTTGAGGGACCATTTGGTCCATACTGGAATTTTCATCCAAAATAATAATTTTATCTTATCCTTTGTAACTATTTTGGTTCAATAATTTCTAAAGCAAGTATTTGACATATCAAAAACATCTTCTAAATATTTGACATGAATTTACATTCGCTTGGTAATGAAAAAATGTACTATTGACCAAATGGTCCTCTAACCTAAGATTCGTCATTTTGTATTTTTCTCAGTCCTGAATAAAGTTAGAAAATTTAATTTTCGCACATAACATTGTTTTATTAAAAGACCTCATTAGCAGGAAAATTTAGTCAGTATATATCACCGTTCCAAAGTTACAAGGGAAAACAGAAAAAATTTGGACCAAATGGTCCTAATCTAACAGCAGGGTTAAACAAAGTACCTTTTCTTTAAAAAAAATTACCTTGTCTTAAAGAAGTACCTTTGCTTAAAAAAGTATATTTTCTTACAAAAAGTATATTTTCTTAAAAAAATAATTTTTTTTTTAAAATAAGTACCTTTTCTTAAACAAGTTATATTTTTTACAACAACTTGCCTTTTCTTAAATATTACATTTTCTTTAAAGAGCACCTTTGTTGTGAAACAAAATAACTTTTCTTCAGATAAGTAGCTACTCTTAAAAATTTACCTCTGCTTGAAAAAAATACGAATTTTGAAAAAAATTCCCATTTCTTAAAAAAAACTTTTTAAAAAAAATTTATTTTCTTACAAAAATTCCTTTTCTTAAAAGTTCCTTTTCTTAAAATAAGATAATACCTTTTCTTTTCTTGAGATAAGTAAATAAATAAATGGTTTCCCATTACATTCCATGAAGGAATTGGGGAGGGCTTCTGACAACCAGTGAGCTGTGCGGTTTCTAGTTTAATACTCACTGATTAGGACCTAAATACTGTAGATTCCGAAAGGTATTCTGAGAAGCTTTTTCGTGGCTAAATACTCGATAGTGTCGCCGTCACTATGCGAGGTGACCGCCACCAAAAGAAATTGAAGGTGGTCAGAGCAGGCATCGAATCCAGGATCTCATGTACAAGAGGCGGGCACACTCACCACTGTACCACCGACGGCCATAATAGAAATAAGTGAAGTTTTTTGTTTTAAAAATTAAGTTTTCTTAAAAAGAGTACCACTTCTTTAAAAAGTACCTGTTCTTAAAAAAATACTTTCTTGTAAAAAAATATGGTTTTTCCTACTGATAGTACTTCTTCTTAAAAATAGTACCTTTTCGTAAAAAAAAATTAGCTTTTAATAAAAGAAGTACCTCTCTTTAAAAAAGGACATTTCGTGAAAGTATAATACATATTTTTTTTCAAAAAGGATCTAAAATTATAATAAAAGACAATACATTCTATAGAAATTTTTTATCATTTTATACATTTTAAATATTTTCTTAAAGATCCATTTAAATTACAGTATTTTTCAACAGACGCTTTAGGCGTGTTGGAACTAACTAGTACATAGTATATAGCGAAAGGAACTTCGCTCCAACTGGGTGTCCCCTGACGCCTCGTGTGATTTTTTATTTATTCAACTCAACCTATTGGGCGGAGCCCTTACAGATCCATTCTTACAACTACACTGTCTGCGAAAGGTTTGTGTTATCAAGTGGAGGAGAAATGCTGAAGTTTGAGCGGGTTAAAGAAATATGCTATTTACATTTTGTAAGTCCCTTGACCCCTCTGGGTTGATTGAGGCTACCTAAGTAGGTAGATAAGTATTAATATTAAGTTCATCCTCTTTTGAACCTTCACAACCGATAATACACTGGTGATACAAGACATGAAAACAAAAACTTGTCAATTGCATTAGTAGAGCTGTACATATTTAAAAACTGTGTTACACCCTCATAATCTCAACTCACCACTAAAAACCGCGTTTTTGGTGACCTTGTTCACTTAAAAATTCGTAGATCAATTATTTCTAAACTGAATTTAAGAAAAAATAATATATGTGAATTTCAACGATATATACTGTCATTTTGGTACCATAAAAATGAACTCAGATTTTTTCGAGTTAATTTAAAATTTACAGCAATTTTTCCTATATTTTGTACTTGCATTTTTCTTTAACGTAACACTTTGAAAATCAATTTATTGTTATGAATTTTGAAATTGTCCCATCTTGGCGTGGTTAAATATTCCGTTAATAAAGCAAGCTTCTTTTTAACCCTCTACTGCATGCAACGCCAAATATGGCTTTATAATTTTATTGTGATTTCTCTTTACGGTAACGGTACTTTTGCAAACGTTTGTCTTATCTATCATTCTTTTTATGTTGTTTTCTTCTGAAATTCAAAGTGCAGTTATTTAAAAACAATATTTGCTTCTTGTTTTTACAATTTTTGTGCGAGCGTCTCAGTTGTCCTAATAGAAGTGAGTTTTACAGAAGTTTGCCATCAATTTTAAATATAAAAAAAAGGTATTTCTTTCGAAGAACATTTTTTTTATGTAAAAAGTTCATTACATTTATAAAAACAATAATATTGATGAAAAGTAAGCATTATAAATACTTTTTTTTTTGTTAAAATTGATGAAGCCATATATGGCCTTCCATGCAGTTATTCCAAAAATTTTCCAAAAATGAATGTACAATCATTTTATGGTAATTTGAAATATACTGATGAAATCGCTGATGGACTTCAAAGTGATGATGAAAATATATCCGATGCCGATGAAGAAGAAGTAAGGGTCCCACTTTCTGATCAGGACAACATTTTTGTACCGGAAACTGATGAGAGCGATTTGGAAGACCATTGTGAGAAACCTACTACTTCAAAGAAAAACAACCTAAAAAACCAATAGCCCCAATTTGGAAAGAAAGTCATTTGCCTCCGTATTCGAATGAAAACTTTCCATTTCAGGGAAATACGAATCTCCCAGATATTATCGAGGAACTGGAGACACCAGCAGAGTTCTTTAATTTTTTTTTCAATGACGATTTGATCGAATTCATAGTTGAACAGTCGAACTTATTTGCACTGCAGATAGATACAAATAAACCTGCTAATATTATTAAAAACGAAATAGAGCAATTTGTTGGTAAGTGAGACTTATATATACTATCAAAAGATGCTATAAAATATTTTTCAGGAATCGTTATATACATGTCGTTACTGAAATTACCATCATCAAGACATTATTGGAATACGTCGATTGGCCAAGAATTTGTACGTAGCACTATGACGTGCAACAGATGGGAAGCCATCAAGCGCTATTTACATTTTAACAATAATGCAACTATAAGATCACCAGGTGAAACCGGATTTGACAAGCTGTTTAAAATACGACCACTTCTAAGCAAAATCCGTGTACAATTACTGCTTATACCCAAAGAAGAATTTTTGGCAGTTGATGAGCAAATTATACCCACAAAGTGCCGGCATCACCTGAAGCAGTATAATCCAGCTAAGCCTCACAAATGGGGTTTCAAAAATTTTGTTTTGAGTGGAGTTTCAGGATTCAGTTACGACTTCGATATATTTGCTGGTGCCCAAAGCGACACGTGTCCGGAGGGAGCACCTAATATGGGAGTAAGCGGAAATGTTGTTACACGACTTGCAGCAACAGTACCAAAGGGCCAAAGTTATAAAATATTTTTTGACAATTGGTTCAACAGCCCTAAACTTCAAGTCCATCTAATGAAAATTGGTTTATTGTCTTTGGGCACAGTAAGAATTAATCGAGTCTCTAACTGCAAGCTCCCATCTGAAAAGGAAATAAATAAACTGGGTCGCGGTAGTATTGTAGAAAAAGTGACTGAAATTGAAGGAGCCTTGTCTCCTGGTTTGACAATAAAGTGGTTAATTTACTTTCAACTTATGTTGGAAGTCAACCTGTTTCGACAATGACTCGGTTTAGTAAGAAGGAGAAAAAGTATATTTAAATTGAATCGCCAAAGGCTGTTGGCGTCTATAATAACTACATGGGTGGAGTCGATTTGCTCGATTCGTTACTTGATCTTTATAGGATTCAACTACGTACGAAGAAATGGTATAAAAAATTTTTTTTCCATATGGTTGATATGTGCGTTGTAAATTCCTGGATTTTATGGCGTAAAAAGTCAGGAGAATACATGCCGCTATTTGATTTCAAGCTTGCCATTGCTGAGCATTTTTGCTCATGTCTGATTTAGTTCACAGGTCATGAGACTTTGGGATAAACTAATACAACTTTACACTTTTTGCCGTTTCTTCTGATTCATGTTTTTTACATTATAAAAAATTTGCATTTTTTAAGCAATCACATTTTTTTCACCATACTTTTTCTTATAACTGCGAAACTGTTGTCTACTTATACATTGAGAAACGGTATAGGAATAGCTAAAATCTATTGTAATTCTAAACTTTTCTAAATTTATTCGGACAATCGACTACAATAGTGTAAAAGTCCAGTGTGCGAGGATACAGATTCGAGCGATTCTGAAACAATAACCACTATTCCAGGTGGAGAAGTATGTGAAATATGTATGTGTTAAAACTAAGAAAAACACTCTCATGTAGCTTTGTAAGCACTCCAAAAATTTGTCGTCCCTGTTTCGACGTAATTCAAAAAAAAACATCACGGGGAAATAGGAGCCCTTAAGCTATGCGTTATGGCCGCGCAAAGATGGGTCACAAGGATCGAAATTTTTTCTTCAGCGTTAGGACAGTGTTGGCTGTCAATTCATCAACCGTACCCGGCTTAGACATGTGGTTCCCAATCGATTTACATCGGCCAAAATTCAATATCTTTTGACCTAGGAAAATTTTTTGACTTATGTATAAGTAGAGACCGATGGGAAGGCAACACGAATCAAGGCAATCTTTAAAATACTAACATTGAAATTCTTGCAATTGGATATATTTTTAGCAATAAACGAAAACTTGGGTTCCGTATATTTCTTAATTTTCGATTTCAAAGAAAACCAACATATTTAAAGCTTTTGTGTTTTTGGCATGTCTTGAAGTAATTTTTCATCATCATACATGGGTTTTCTAACTGGCATTGGATTTGAATTTGTACTATTTTATCTAATGCAGATGCAAAATAATTACTATTGTTCACAATGGCAATTAAAAAATTGTTTAATTTACATTTGCTCAGGCAATGCAAGTGCAGGCTGTGGAATCGGATGACAATTGTACTGTAATACGTGAATGCTTTTAATTGCCAAACTGCTGGCACTTCTGGTTTTACGGTATGTTATATGTAGAGGTTTGTGGCTTCGATAGGTATTGCCTCGTAGTATTTTCAAATTCATAAACCTGTACTGTATAAAATATCTGAAAATCAAAACTGTCAGTTATGTTGGAAAAGCATTTGTAGAGGTAATTCAAATTACACTACAAATTATAATTGTCATATAATTAATTTACCCCATGTATGTTCATTAGGATGAGTCAGTTTGTATGGGACCAAAAAACTTGACAAAGAGTATAACAGAAAAGTAATCTGCGGCAAATTCTAAAAATTTTTCCCAATAAACCGTGTTTCTAAAATCACAATCGAGTTAGCGAATTTTGACTTGAAAATTTGTATATTAGCGTAAAAAATCGACCGAATAGCCATACTTTTGAAACTTGATACTCTTCGATTTCAATGAAATTGCACACATATATTGCTGTATATTGCTACCCTTACAATGACGTTTAATTTAGTTCGAAACTCTTCACGGTTCATTATTATAGCTGTATAAAGTTGGTCATCTGCAGCATTTTTGTGTAAAGTAAGAATAAATTTTGAATGCGATATCAGAATGTAGCGATCAAGGTATCGCCTGATAGGTTTTAACCTTCTCTTTAGGAATGAATATACAAATGGCAAATCTAATATCGCATTCAAAAGTTATTGTAACATTAACACAGGTATCTCTTCACAAAAATTCTGCAGATGACCAACTTTACACAGGTATAAAACATGAACCGTGAGGAGTTTTGACCTAAAATAACCCACCCTACTGTTCATAATGTGTAAGAAAAATATTATTACCCATAGGGATGGGGGAAAATAAGACGATTGAGCCATGCTCGTCTGTATGTCTGGCTGGCTGCCGTAAATCTTTATCGATGACAGAGAAATTTTGTCAATGACTATTAATTGTCCAAGGTTAGTTTGGGATTAAAAATGGGCGTTTTGACCACACCCCTTCTGGTACCTCTCATACAAATTTACACATTTAGTACGAAAAACCTTTTTGTGGTAGATGTGATTGGCTTCAACGCAGACATCGGTTAATAATCTGTAAATATCTACTTAACTGGAGAAAATGGGTGAGGTCGCCACGCCCATTCTGGTACATCCCACACGAAAGATTGGTGGTCGTCCGGTTTTTCAATGCGATATGTCGCGAGAAACACTTCCGATCTTAACGAAATTCGGTTATAGGATTCATGTCATCAAACGCGAGTCACCAATTAAGACAAGTGTAATTTTTCCACGCCCATGTTCGTGCCTCCCATACATAAGTTGTTTGGTCGGCTGGTTGTTCGACAAGATAACTCCCGGAATACCGAACCAATTTTTATGATATTTGGCTACTAGACAAAATTTAGTCAAATACCACTTTTCTATGGAAAATGAATGGTTTTGTCACGCCCATTCTGGTACCTTCCATACAAAAGCTTGGTGGCCGTCCGGGTTGTTAATGCCATAAAACACTTGAAACACTTCCGATCTTAATTAAATTAGTTTATAGGCTTCGTGTCATTTAACGCCAGTCACCGATTATAATAAGGGTAATACCAACATAAGCTGTGTGGCCGGCTGGATGTTCGGCAAGATAACTCCCGCAAAACCGAACCAGTCTTTATGGAATTTTGTACTAGACAAAATTTTGTCAAATGCTCACAAAAGTTGGGCGGACGACCGGTTGATCGACACGATAACTCTCGTAAACTACAAGTGATTTTAATGAAATTCAGTACTCGGCAATGCTTTCCTAAAAATTAAGAGTAACTACTGGGCCACGCCCATTTTCGTACCTCCCATTCAAAAGATAGGCGGCTTTCCATCTGGTCGACTCGATATCTCCCGTGTACAACAACCGATCTTAACAAAACTTGGTAGTGATCAATATTTTGTGTAATACTGTGTACTAACAAATGAAACACTTCAACATGCCCACTTTTATAATTCCCATATAAATATTGGGCGGGCAATTGACTGGTAGTCACGATAACTACCCATAGTCACTCGTAATTAATACTGGCACATTTGCCACCACTTTTCGTTCAATGTAAGGGTGAATGTATGAGTTTTTTAATAGAAATCGGTCGCAATGGATAACTTAGGGTGAGGGTATGTTTAAGTCGGTTCACCCGATTGAAATTTCTGTACTGTTTTTTGGGTTAACAGATTGAAAATTTGATTTCTTTGTTCAAATTTCTTGAACTGTATCTCATACATTTTTTGAGCAATTATACTCAGGTATA
Organism: Phaonia tiefii; assembly: GCA_963931995.1. Classification (NCBI taxonomy): domain Eukaryota; kingdom Metazoa; phylum Arthropoda; class Insecta; order Diptera; family Muscidae; genus Phaonia; species Phaonia tiefii. Next base: position 176,998,108 of record OZ008367.1, on the reverse strand, counting down.
CGTATATTTTATTACAAGTTGTGGTCTATAGGGTTTACTACGAGGTTTAACTCTTGCTTAAAACAAAGATTCGTTGTAATAAATATTTATTGATAAACTAATTGTCTTTAAACCTACTTAACTCCCGAATGGTGCACCTTCAATAAATGGCATAAATTTGTGAAAAACTCTTATTTATAAAATATGCGAAAGAACGTTTTCTTAAATATTTTCATGTTTTAATTTTCATTTAATTTAAATAAATTTTTTATTTTTTAATTAAGATTTTCTTATGCTTCTAAGACTCTTGGCCTGCCCCTTCGTAAAAGATTGGTGTATTGATTTCTACCTATACATAACCAACGAATTGCAGTAGCAATGCAATAAATTCATTGCATCAATAATACGTTGCAGTAACAATCACATTCATTGCAGCAACGAAACATATTTATAGGAGCAACGAAACATAATCATGGGTGCAATAAAACATATTCATTGAAGCACGGCAATACATTCAGTAGTGAAATACATATATTCATGGCAGCTACGAAACATATTTACAACATCAATTAATAATTATATACAACGCAGGAACAATTAATGTAGTTGTATCAACGAAATAATTTTATTTCAACTTTCGTCACAGTGACGAGACATTTCAAGTTTGAGGCGATGGAACTATATGATAGTTTAATATCGGCGAGAGAAATAGTTGGAGCTACAAATAGTTTCATACCTGTTACAAAGCTTTTGCGTTCAGTGTTTTGTGTGGCAACCACAGCCATTTCAATGCTCATTACTGTAAGTAAATGATGTTGTTAGCACGATTATGTACTCGAGTGTACAAAATTTATTTAACACTTTATATACTATGTTGTTTATTTAAAATCTACTCAATTATTTTACAAGTAACACAACAAGTTGTAATACTAAATTTCACATCAGAATTTTAGACCTTTAAACGTTCAATTATGAATCTTAATCAAAATTGTCAAAATTAACATTTTCATTAAGTTTTTGCTAAAAACAAAATATAATTAAATACTTCTAAAGGAATATTGATGAACGATGGAATCGATTTTGAATAAAAAACTAAGAATATTTATAGCATTTGTAAACTATTAAATTCTCAGTAGATTTACCTAATGAACTCTTCGAAGGCGACATGCAAATCGGTCAATTACAATTGACGTTTGCTGCACTTTGAATACGGTTTGACAAATGTGTTTCTCTACACTTGTTTGCTAACAAAGTGTTAAGCAGATACAAACTGCTTTAATATCATACCCTAATTTTAAAATTTGAAAAATAATATTTTAAAAATCTGTAAAATAGTTAATTTTCAGAACTTAATTCACATTGTCTTCCATACCGCTGTATCAATGAGAAGAGCTGTTCCTCTTGACTAAACAAAATTAACGTCTAAGCTATAAACTGTTAACTTGCTAGTTCTTAGAAAACATTAAATTGGAACTACTTAAAACCCCATCAAGTTTATGGCATTTTGAAGAGGTATTCGCTTTGTTGAAGCACATTTTTATGTTGTTGCAAACTATTTTTACTGAGTCAATGACTTCATTAATACCATTATAAATTAGCAAAGTACTCAGACTTCTTGCTTCAGTTAAGTGCAATTAAACGTTTGCACATAATGATGTAGTTTTTTTTGTTACTTTTATTTTGGTTTTTTGCATCTACCATATTAAGCGCCATACAATAACTGTAAAAACTTTAGATATAACTTAAATCAAGTATTCTGAAAGAAGCTAGTTTCTGCTACTACGGATATCGCATTAGTAGTGATCTGTGAATGTCATTTCATATGAGGACTGATGTTGGGTACCTATTGGGCCAATGGATTTGTATGGCTGTATAGTATCTCTTGATTCATTTCTTATAATCGAAGATATTTGTTTTATTGTGGCCATCGGTAGTGCCACGATCATCGGGCACGACGCTTGTAAAAGGAACACAAGTTTAACATCACTAACTTCTCTCGGACACGGTCACTTTCACATTCATAAATCTGTACAAAAAACCGAATATTTAAACCAGGGACAGCCATTTCATTGCACAATTGTGAATTTCACTACTCACACATATTGCTATGCTCTTTCATGTAGTCGTCGATGAGACTTCGAGAAGTGCACATGTCTAGCGGATGCTACGATATTTTTTTTTCAGGTTATCAAAAAAAAAAACGTAATGATGACACTCAAAAAATATCGTATGGTCAAAAATGCTTTTGGTAACAACCAACATTTAAGGAAGGTACGGAATATGCTTTCAAATGACCTTGTGATAGTTTTCATAGTTATATAAATAATTTAAATGCTAAGGAAAGAGAAGACCTATTTTATGGAAATAAACATTTTTTTTTTGGAAAAATTTGAAGAAAGGTACCTATTATCCCAAATAAAAAAAAAATTGGATTTATAGTTTAGTAAGTTTGGAAATTGTCAGGATAGATAGACCGTATCCCTTTTCATCTCATTTAAAAATCATTCTACTAATACGAAACTGCCATAAAAGTATAAATGTAGAAGATTTTATTTTATAGACCATGTCTGTCTAGCTGTCTATCTGTCTGTCCTAAAAAACATGCCCTAATTTTATCAATTCAAAGTTGTGTAATTTTAAGTATGCTGATGAAATTATATATAAAAAAAACCAACCCGTAAAAAACATAGTTTTTGACTATAAAATCTTTATATATGACCACGCCCCTTTATCGAATCCCACCCATATTTGCAGCAGATCTTAGAATATGTACACCTAACCAACACCCAATTTTGTTCAAATACCGTTTTTAGGAGCAGAAATAATGAATTTTTAATTTATGATTTGTATGGGAGGTACCACGCCAATTTGTCCAGTCCTGCCCATATTTTAATAGTTAATTTTTGTCGCCATTAGTTTGCCTTCGAAGTTTCAGCTCGATTGGATCACGTGAAAAGGGTTAAAAATCAATCCAACTTTTTTTCGGTGCGCATGCATGCATACATACATGCATACATACAGCTGAAGTTAATATAAAGAATTTAAAAACAAGAAACATTTTGTGTCACCTTACCACATAAAATAACACAGTTATAGAATATTATACAGTATTATATTCAAACCATTTTTAACCAAACATATTTGACTATCTTCATTATTTCCTTTATTTTGTATGAATATCAGAATCGCGTCTGTTACTAACATTTTTCTATGGGTGTAAATAAATAAATTCTCTCAAGTTTTTTACTCTCCCTTACTCACTAATACAAAACCAAAAAATTTTTGGCTGTCCCTGATTTAGACCATGGCACTAACATTAACTGATTGCAATGAGAACCTATCGCTACAAAACTAATTCTTTTATTATTAACGGGTTTGTTGGTAACAACTAGACAACTGCCTAGTTGGCCGAGTCTATAGGACATCTTAAACGATGTCTATGATGACCATATTAAATGGCTCGCGACATATCAGTGACAGTGCATGGGAATCGTCGACGAAATTTTCATACAAGTGACCAACAAGTCGCACACGATCAAATGAGCGATACTTCGATTATTGCGTCGTTGACGACCCAGTGGGAGACATATTAAGAATCGTATCAATAACGACATTTCTGGAGACATTATCGTTCAGATAATCACCAACGACCATGTAGGCGACATCATAACAATCCTATCTTTGACAGACAACTGGCCGACATTTTTACCAATATGGTCAATGACGATTAGATTGGCGAGGCTATATTCCATAAAGTCGCAGCTAACGACAAATTCGCGACAGTCCACGCAAATCGCAAAATCGTACACGATCAAATGAGTGACACATCACTTATCGCATCGATGACGACTCTGTGGGCGACATAATGGAAATATTTATTTATTGACTCAGCTAAAAACAGCTGGAAAAATATAATTTTTCATATTTTTAGTTAAAGACTAAATACAAAATTAAAGTATAGTATTTAAATTGAAAGAACAGGAACAGTCGTAAAACAGCAATCAGAAGCAAGATTAAACAACAAATGGTAATAAATTAATGCGGGAGATAATAGATTGAACAGGGACCTTCATTATATTGGACGATATTAACAGAATTATTATAAATAAAGACTAATTAGGAAGATAGGAATGAAATGAATGGAATAGGATTGATAAAGCCGGAACAAATGAAGCTGAAACTGATGCAGCAGTGTAGATAAAGCAGGAACAAATGAAGCCGAAACTGATGCAGCAGGGTAGATAAAGCAGGAACTGATGAAGCATGAACAGATGCAGCAAGAACAGATGACACAGGAACAGATAAAGCAGGGACAGCTGGTGTAGGAACAGATGTAGCAGGACAGATGAAGTAGAAACTGATGAAGCAGGAACAGATGAAGCGAGAACAGATTACACAGAAACAGATTAAGAAGGTATAGATAAATAAGGACAGATGAAGAGGGATCTCATGAAGCAGAAACTGGTATAACAGGTGAATCCGGAGCAGATAAAGCAAGAACAGGTGTCACAGAAACAGATGAAGCAGGGCCAGATACAGTGGAATGAGAATGAAGCCGGAACAAGTGAACCAGAACAGATGAAGCAGGAACTGATGAAGCAGGAACAGATGAAGCAAGAACATATGATACAGAAACAGATGAAGCAGGAACAGATGGAGCAGGAACAGATGTAGCACAACAGATGAAGCAGAAACTGATGCAGCAGGAACAGATGACACATATACAGATTAAGAGGGAAAATATGAATAAGGGCAGATGAAGCAGGAACAGTTGAAACAGGTGAAGCAGGAACAGATAAAGCAAGAACAGGTGTCACAGGAACAGATGAAGCAGGAATAGATACAGCAGGACGAGAATGAAGCAGGAACAGATTAAGTAGGACATATGAAACAGGAAATGTAGTTCAGCGAAAATGAACCAAAATTTATTCACATGATTTCTCGAATGAAACCTTAAATCTTAAATCTGGCAATTCTAAGTATTATCAGTCATTAAAAAAAATAATCGATCGTTCGAATCCGATCGAATCATGTCCTCAATAGGGTGAGTGAAGTTGTCGCTCATTTTGTTAACAACAATGTTTGATACACGACGGGCATACTATTTTGTCATGTAGCAGATCGTTCATGAAAATATCGATTACAGGGTCATCAAAGACAGTTTAACGGACAAGGGTCGCGAGTGACAAAAATCTACATGTCTAAAATAAATCACTGACGATTACGTCGTGGACGAACTACTGCAACTGCTACTTCTAGATGTTGCGAAAAGTCTTATGTCTACTTTCTACTGTCGTTTTATGTGTTCGAACACGATGATGTGCCGAGAACGATCGGTTCTTGACACCAGGGGGTTTCTATGGCACAGCTGATCGCAAAGATACTAGAGAAATGATATAGAATGCGAGACAAAATAAGATATAGAGCCTAAATACCATGCAGCAAACTAAGTTTATATACTATTTGATTGATACTAATGATAGCTAAATTATGTTTTATGTTTGCATCGTACGAAAATACACATTTTCTTTTATTTCCCTATTAAATATGTCCAACCAAAGAGTTTATTACAAAAGCAACTCGAACTCGATGAACTGGCGTATACCTCGTCGTCATCAAGAGAACGTGAAGAGAGGTATATACATAGGTTCTTGTCTATTTCTCTATGATCGGGTCTAAAGTGTTCAACACTATCGAGTACTTAGCCATGAAAATGCTTCTCAAAATACCGTTCGGAAACGGTGTAAAACTGTAGGTCCCAATCCTGAGAGTGTAAAACTAGAAAGCGCACATCTCACTGATTGTAAGAAGCTCTCCCCAATCCCTTCATGGGATGTTATGGGACACCATTTTTTTCGACATTTCAATTGATGGGTTTTAAATGCCAATTGATGTATTTCCAAATTCAATTGATGTCTTAAATTTTAAATTTATATTGAATTGTTGTAAGTTACAATTTACGTCTTCTAAATTTCAACGGACTTCTTAAGTGTCAATTGAGTTATCTTAAATTTCAATAAATGCCTATTAAAATTCAATTGATGTCTTTTAAAATTATTTTTATGTGATTTAAATTACAATTAATTCAATTTCAATTGCAATTTATTTCTTTTATATTGAAATTGATGTCTTAAAATGCAATTGACGCCTTTCAAATTTCAATTTTTTGTTGTCTTTTAAATTTCAATTAACATCTTTAAAATTGTAATTAATGTGTTTTAAATTGTAGATAATGTGTTTTAAATTTCAATTGGTGTGTTTTAAATTACAATTGATGTCAATTTTAGCTATCTTAGATCCGAGTTATTTTTAAAGTTGTAATTTCCCTCAAGGGTAAATGTTCACGGTTTCGCCGGTTAGTGAGCAAAATTTTATTTCCGCGGGTGGGATTCGAACTTACATTCCCTGTAAAATCGTTTCGATGTTTGTTAAGCATCACCTTCAGCAGCGTCTAGCCATAGAGAAATATACAAGAGACTCTATTCCCCTTCTTTACGTTCGCTCGACGACGATGAGGTAGTAGGCTATTCGTCCGAGTTTGAGCTACTGTTAAATTGTACTCTTTGGTTGAACATAAAGCGGACAGAAATAAAAGGGAATGCATATTTTCGTTCGATGAAACCACAATAAAACATAATTTAGCTGCCATTAGCATCAATCAAAAACTATTCAAACTTAGTTTGCTGCATGGTTTGCTTCTGGTTGCTTATCGTTCTCTCGCCTACCAACTATGTTCTCTATAATTTCCCTATTACATAGTCGAACAGCTGTGTCATCGATACCCCTGGTCTAGCCAGTTAAACCACCGCAGTGTGAATTCACACTTGTCACTAACTGAAGAGTTTTATTGTGCAGAGTGATTGTTTATCACTACTTACACATTGATTTCCTACTTACACACACTGGCGTCGAAGTTTTGAAAGTTATATTTATAGAACCAGGGGTATCCATGAGAGCTGAGAGTCTCTATCCCTCTCTTTACGTTACGTTCTCTCGATAGCGACGAGGTAGTGGACATTTCGTTGAGTTTGAGTTGCTGTTGAATTTTACTCTGTCGTTGGACATAAAACGGCCAGAAATAAACGGGAATGCGTATTTTCGTTCAACTTAACCAACATAAAACATAATTTAGCTGTCATTAGTATCAATCAAACACTATTTAAACGTAGTTTACTGCATGGTTTGCTTCTGGGTGCACATCACTCTCTGGCCTAACCACTCTGTTTTCTATAAATTTCCTACTACATATTCGATCAGCTTTGTCATGGATACCCTCATGGAGTAATGTCATATAGAGCTCCAATTCTTCTCATCTGACATTCATTTCGTGGTGCGGTGGAATTATAAAAATTGTTGACATAATTTTTTCATGTCGTTTTGATGAAATCTGTGAAATTTAAACGTATTTCCGATTGTTATCTTATATTTTTTTTAGTACGTAGTACTTTCGTTAGTATATTTACACAAAAATTTTAAAATTTTTGTTGTTGGTTGGCTTGAGTCACTGTCTCTATCTGGTATTATTAATGCAATACTTTCCAATATGGTACGTCTATACACAACACACGAAGCAGCGTAAATGATTGAAACCAGAGAAATTATACTGTGCAACAGTGGGTTTCGGGCCTCAACCAAACCAAAAAATTGTGGAAGTAATTGGACGTGGTACACAAAACCCCGCTCGGTTTTGCCCCTATACGTAACAATTTTTTTATTACAGACCTAAGAACATTTTGGAGATGGGTCAGGGCCCTATTTCAGATTTTACTTCAATAAATCCTAAACAGCTTGAAATATTGAATTACAACCTTTGACAATATTGTAGCTATTTTCCTATTACACAATTCCCTCTTACGTATTTTTAACGAAAAGTACACTGTTAATCGATTATTTCACGAAATGTTATGAAAAATTGCACACATTTGATATGTTTTGACATTTCTTGCCTAACGGTAAATTAATTGCGGTAGCTGTGCTAAAAAGAATTGTAGGTTATAAATTTTTTGATAACTTTTCTAAATACACTAATCTACACAAATTATACTTAGAGCGCCATAATTGGTGTAGAAATGCTGCGTTTAACCATATTATTTATGTATTCTCCTATATGTATTCAATATTAAACAAATTACAAATTGATATCTTCTAGAAAGTTATAGTGTTTAATATACATAACAATATTTTCAAATATTCACTAATGAGCAAAAATTACATTTTGGGTTCCAAAATGATTGGAAAAATTTAATCATTTAATTTTTTTTAAAATTTTTGCTTATAACTTCTATGCTATTAACACAGGAATGTAATAATGTTCTCCAAAGTTGTAGAACTTAAGGTTTTCGACAAAATTGCCAAGTACATCACCGTTATAATTCCGATATCTTGATTGCCATTTGGACACATTTTACCGCATTTTCAATCATTCTCACCAGAACTTCGGGTGATAAGTTTTCGCAATATTATCGAATATTCTCCTGTAGAGAATTGTTCCATTAGACCTACGACTTGAAACAACGCCAAAAAGGGAAGTCTTGACCGATCAAAGCGGTCGATTTTGCCGGCCACTGCAAATTGCCAAAACGAGACATTTAGCTACCCGGAAACGAATTTTTAAAACTTCCCATTGTCGCGAGCACATGCCCTCCAGTCCCAAGTCATAAAATTGCGGCAATGAAAGCCAATCAATGGCCAAGATTATGTATTGTGGAATGTCTTCCTGTCGATGTTGGCGGCCCATCTTTTGCATCTTCAGCCACAGCGGCAATATTCTGGTCGGAACGAACACTATGCGGGCTTTCGGGGTCTCTTCTGTTGTTTCAGTCTCTTCGTGGTGAGTGGCTAAACGCCTTAAACCGTAAAATCGTTTCCCATTACATCCCATGAAGGGATTGGGGATAGCTTCTCACAACCAGTGAGCTGTGCGCTTTCTAATTTTTCACTCTTTGATTGGGACCTACAGTTTTTACACCGATTCCGAACGGTATTTTGAGAAGCTTTTTCATGGCTTAATACTCGATAGTGTCGCCGTCACTATGCGAGGTGACCGCCGCCGAAAGGATTTTTTTTAAGGTGGCCAGAGCACGGATCGAACCCGGGATCTCATGTACAAGAGGAGCGCACACTACCCATTGCACCACCGACGGCTAAACGCTTTACAGTTTACAAAAATCACGTTGCACCAAAATCGTTGCTGAATTATTGTACTCTTTATCCGTTTACTTTAGAAACAGAAAATTATTTATTATTTAAATTTATTAACAGAAAATTGTCAGTTGCCCGTATTTACGAAATTTATAGAATCATATGATCGGGTGTTCCGTAATGTTCTTAAAATATATAATTTAATGCAATGCATACATTTGTTTCAACTTTTGTATGTTTTCTTGGAACACTGCTATTTTTCTGACCGCAGCTGTGTGTTCGCAAGACATTGTTTCGACAATTTTAAGTCAACTTTCTGCTGCCTCTGACTGTGTAAGCAACACATGTAACTCTGGTCGAAGTTTTTTGAGCTTCTTATGGGATGCTATTGAAATTCTAACTATCTTTTTCTGTAACAGATATTGAGTGGGAGGTAAAACGCCGCATTACACAAATGTACACAAAAGTACACAAAGTGTCCACAATTGTACAAAAAGAGTACACAAAAGTACAAAGCCAAACGTGTTCATCGATGTTCATGATCTATATCTCATTTTGTTCATAGGTTATGCGGCTTTACGTGACAGTAATAACACTTGACGCTTTTTCCCGTTTTGGATTTTTCATGGTTTTTAAAAATAAAAAATTTAATTTTTTTTTCTTCATAAATTTATTTATAACTGCAAAAATGTTGATTATGTAGAGAAACAGAGTATCAGTAGATTAAAGGAATTGTTCTTAATGTTTCTAAATTTCTTGACTAGTCGATCTCGAGTTTTGTCGAACAAAATAGCTCCAAACGTGACGAATTCCCCTATATGATACTTACTAACCTCAAATCGATATATCTCGATTTCTAGACGTGATATGATACATATACTAAACATGGATATGAATACCGATTAGAATGCTATACGTTTGTTGTTTTTTTTTTGCTAGTCCACCCATTGTCCTCCAGCGAATGTAATCCATCTTAGGATCCCTTAGTACATTGACATTTGCAGCGAAAAGTCGGCATTGTAAACAATTCAAATTAATCTTCGAAATGTGCGACAGCGCCAGACACCCATATCATTATTACCCGGTGTAATAATATATGAGTGTATATACGTTTTATGTCCTTTGGCTATTTATTTCGCTTTGGTGTTTGGTAAGCGAACGTTGAAATATTTTGCAAACATCGATATCATAAAATACAGCATGATATGGCTGTAACTTAATTCTTGGCAAAAGGATGAGAGATAAGCTCACAAACGGACATTAACTTAATGCCACAATAGTATCGGATAAATGCTAAAGCACTGGTTGTATGGGCACTGTTTGTTGATGTTCTATCAATTTGAGAGCATTTAAAAAACATAAAACAACAGTAAATATGCGCATCTTTATAATTCGATATAACAATAACAGCGATGTCCTGTTGTGACACAGTGGGCGTCGATAAACTAAATCTTTTGGAGAGGCATTTGTTCCAAACACATGCACATGCCGACAATGATTTTACACAATTCAATTTTATATCATATTACTTACAATAATACAAAATATATAAGAAAGTGAAAAAAGTGTTTGTGATCCGGGAGCCTCCAAAAGTCTGTTACGCCGTGACGTCCCCGCACCACACAAATAATCGAGATTTTAAATTCAATGGTTTTTAAAAACTACAAGAGCAACGCCAAATATTGTATTGTGATTCTTGTAATAAAAATATAACATTTGTGATTAAAAATGGCTTTATATCTTTTCTAAATATTCTCCTTTATAAAGTATAATCTTCATACTTTTGCATGCTTTCGAACCATTTGTCATAATTTTCATTCCGCGTGAGACAACTCAAAAATATGGCATTTGAACGCATCAACGGCTTCATCTGCGGACGAAAATCGATATCCATGGGGTTAATTTTTGATGTGCGGAATCAAGAAGAAGTCATTGAACTCCAACCAGGACTGCACTGTGGATTACCCATTATTTCCATGTTTTGAGTCCTCAGACTCAAACTTGTTTGAACCGATGTGTGAGATCTTACATTGTCGTATTGGAGAATTACCCATCTGTGCCAGTTGGTTTCCTAATTTCTCGGAACACAGCTGGCAAGCAAATTATGATATACCATTTAGAATTGACCGTTCTGCGTTCCACCAATGACACTGTTGCCATATTACCAGTTTTCTAGAAAAACACATGCGACCATTGCGATAGCGAACAACTTTTGTTGGATATGGTCAGGGGTTACGCATGGCACAGCTGCACTTCTATGTATGACAGAAAGCAGAGTAGATTGTCGAGAGAGCGATAAGCAAACAGAAGCAATCCATGCAGCAAAATGAGTTATATAGTGTTTGATTGACACTAATGACAGCTAAACTATGTTCTATGTTTAGAACACCCCCTCCCGATAACGATCCTGAAGCGCAGTGGAAACCCATTTCCGACTCTATAAAAACTGCCGGAACAACCGTACTTGGTTTTGAAAAACCGCTTCGCAACAAACCATGTTACGATGAAGAGTGTCGCATTGCAAATGATGAAAAGAACGCTGCACGCATGGCAATGCTTCAGTCAACTGCAACGCGAGCTGCGACTGAGCGGTATTGGGAGAAAAGAAAGGAGGTAAACCGTCTCTTTAGGCGTAATAAACGGCAGTGGAGAAAGCGCGAGAGTGAGGAAATTGAGTCATACAGAAGGAAGAACGAAGCTCGAAAATTCTACCAAAAAGTCAAAAACGGAACTAATAGCCAAATCCCATCGTAGATGTGAAGAGTATGTTGGGAATATGTAGATATCATTTCTCTGCGCTGTTGGTACCTGAGATGTCCAATGACGAGACAATCGATTTAAATTTGGACGACGACATCGATTGCCCCCTCCTAACCAAGACGAGGTCGGCACAGCTATTGCCCGGCTTAAGAACAATAAAGCCGCAGGAGCCGATGGATTACCGGTGGAGCTGTTTAAGGCTGGCGACGGTGAGCTAATAAAGTGCATGCATCAGTTCATTAGCAAAATTTGGTTAGATGAAAGCATGCCCGGCGATATTTAAAAAAGGAGACCCGAATATCTGTGCCAACTACCGTGGAATAAGCATTTTATCCATAGCATATAAGGTTCTATCAAGTATACTGTGCGAAAGACTAAAACCAATTATCGCTGACCTGATTGGACCTTACCAGTGTGACTTTAGGCCTGGAAAATCGACAACCGACCAGATTTTCACGCTACGCCAAATCCGGGAGAAGACCCACGAAAACCAAGTCGACACCTATCGTCTATTTGTCGATTATAAGGCGGCCATCAATAGCCCGCTACGGGGGAGACTCTACGAAGCAATGTCTGAGGTTGGTATTCCTGCAAAACTCATACCCCTTTGCAGGATGACCTGGACGAACACCAAATCCGCAGTGAAAGTTGGTAAGGATCTTACCGAACCTTTCGAAACTAAGCGAGGCCTCAGACAAGGTGTCACCGTATTGTGCGATCTCTTTAACAATCTTAATAGAGATTTTTCTGAGAAAAGCTGCTGTCAACATGAATAAAAGCATAAGCAGCAAAAGTCACATGCTGCTCGCGTATGCTGATGATATAGATATCATTGGACGCACAGTTAGAGAAGTTACTGCGGTGTTTTCGAAAATTGAAAAGGAGTCAGGAAAAGTGGGTCTGACGGTAAATGAGCACAAGACAAAATTAATGGTTTCAAGGAGTAGGACCTCCACGCGATTAGACCAAAGTGTAAACGTTGATAGCCCTTATAATTTCGAGGTAGTAGACGAATTTATATACCTCGGATCTGCGTAAACAAAAACAACAACGTCAGCCTTGAAATCAAGCGGAGAATTATGCTTGCGAATAGATGTTGTTTTGGGCTAAGCAAGCACTTTAGAGATAAAGCCCTGTCTCGAGCAACAAAAGTCCAACTATACCAGACTCACGTACAACCTGTCTTGCTTTATGGCGCAGAATCCTGGGACTTATCGCAAGCAGACGAAACATCTGTAGAAGTCTTCGAGAGAAAAATACTCCGAGAAATGTATGGCCCTATAGTGCATAACGGCGAGTATCGGCGACGCATGAATCATGAGCTGTATGAGCTTTATCCTGACATTGACATAGTTAAGCGGATCAAAATAACGCGATTGAGATGGCTAGGCCACGTCAGTAGAATGGATGAAGACGAACCAGCACGAAGGGTTTTCGAAACCGAACTCGAAGGAAGACGAGAAATAGGAAGACCAAGACTCCGCTGGAAGGATCAGATTGACGAATCCCTGCGTACACTTGGTATTGCCAACTGGAGAGATAAGGCAAAAGATCGAACTGGTTGGCGAAATATGTTATCTTCGTTTTGTAAGATCCCTGACCCCTCGGGGGTGTTCGTGGCCGGATAAGTAAGTAAGTACGACATAATTTATATTCAAGCACTGGTTCCATCACGATTTGTTCCCCACCTAAGTTCGTTTTCACCAATTAGTAAAAGTCAGTAAGTAAAAATTTTTTAGGTGCGAGAATTTTTGGCTTCACCGCAAAAAGCAATTTGCTTTTAGATAACGCGACGTGTCACGCAGCTGAGGAACTAAAAATTGGTGACGGTTTAATTATAGCAATGAATCTACCACCCAATTGAACTGCGCTTATTCAACCGTTAGATGAAAGCGTTATCAACTTGGTCAAATTAAATTATAAAAAAACAACTGCTCGCCCACTTGCTTGGAGCTCAAACTAAAAATTTCAATCGCAAAAGATCAGTTCAGATTCTACCTCCATCCAGGGATAAAATATCAGTGTCCAATATCCAAAAATCCTGGAACGTCTTGCTCTAGTTCGGTAATGAATGGAGTGAAGAGGATAACAGGCCCTTAAATATTTTATAAAATATAATTCAGGAAGAAAACGAATATCTTTCAGCTATTGGTACACTTGTAGCTCATATTGGGTCGAATCATCTTTTCTGACACAAACAACAGGTTTCAAGAAGAATTTCATGTGGACAGCAATGAGGAACAAATAGAATTATCAGATACGGAATCGGAGGATTTATACGATAGTGGTCACGAAGAAACCAAAATTAAAGTGGACGATGCTATAACATCGATAAACATAGGCATACAATGGACAATGGGAAATGATAAGGAGGCAACAGCACTATATGCACTATGTCAGTCAGCTGTTATTTAAAAATAATTTGCCAACAAAGCAACTCAAAATCTAAGTAAATATATCAATATAAACTATAATTTAAAAAATTACATACAATTTTTCAGTAACCTTTTGGGTTCTGTTATCGCGATAATTCAGTTTTCGCGACAGGTCTGGTTTTTAATTATTCGCGAAAATTGAGCTGGCACTGTAAAAAAAAAACAAGCAATTTGTTCACTGTTCGTTACGGACTATCAGAAATTATTACTGGAAGGGACTGACATTTCGACGATATCCGTAAAATAAAGAACAATATCGCCGTAAACGCAAAGTATAAGTAGAAGAAGAAAACGATCATGTAGGACAAAGGTGTAAGAAGGAAAAAGTAGTAAAATGAGATGTTGTAAAACAGTATGAGTGCATTTAACGCTGTCGCAAGGATAATGGCGGCTATAAATATCAAAAGATATGTATTTTTGGCAGAAATTACACCACAAATGTTCTCGGATTCAGATTTAACATATTTTTGTAAATTTTTCGGTGTTTTTTTTTTAAAGCATAATGTCGCGAATTTATACAAAATAAGGTAAAATTATACCGTAAGTTAAAAATTGAATTTCAAACATTTCTGCCTTTAAACTGAAAGCTTACGAGACTTTCTTTTACATGTATGTAAATTGTTATGCCTTTAAAATTGTGTTGCTATGCACAACCAATTAAAGGTAATTGTGTTGTTTATTCTCTTCACTAATGATATATTTTTCGAGATAACAGGTCACGACGACGTCGTTCCCTTTGTAATAATGCTTTTATTTCATTTATGGATACAATCATGTTCATTAAATGAGACTGCTTTAAAATTTTTATGTTAATACCCTACACAAAACTGGAAGATAATACCACGTAGACCGATGTACATGAGATTGATGCGCCAGAAATGATTTCCCTAATTATAAATATTTTTTTTTGTGATATAGGAAATTTTATTTAATTTTTGAACTGTCGTGAAACAGTATCAGAAACAGTACAGTAACAGAAACAGTCTCGTACGAATTAGCATCCGCAATTTTGGTTATTTTTCTTTTAAATATTGAAGGATAATTCAATTATTTTTCCCGAATTTTAACAAATACCCAGCGGATTATTATACCCTTTAGTCTAAAATTAACGTGGTGAATATTTGAGCCCGATCTGAAAACTCTAAGCCGATACGACTTGTGGTCAAAGATTTCGGGATTTGGCATTTTCGGTGTAAATTTGTATACACAAGAAAATTTTCATTTCTCAGTACATTTGACTAAAAAATTGCACATTGATTTAGGTTAACCTGAATACAAAGTGGTACCAATTTGACTGAAATCCTACCAGTCCAGGGATTCAAACTCTTAATTTGAAAAAATTTAAAATTTTTAGAAAAAATTTAAATTTGGGGTTATTGTTTTTCACAAAAGTAGTAAAAAAAAAATTTAAATTTTTAGAAAAAAATTTAAATTTGGGGTTTTTGTTTTTCACAAAAGTTGTATCTAAATGAAAAAAAATTTCAACTCGGATACCAATGTCTTCTAGTAGAAGTTTATAAGCTTACAATAAGGTATAACACGATATAGCCGCTCAACGGTTTCAGGTTGATATGGTGCGCCAAAGTAGGCCATCTCGAGGTGAAATCCCCAAGATGGACTTATATGGGTGCCAACTCATAAGAATTGCAAGAGTTGAACTAAAAACATAAGTTATGTACTCAAATCGGACAAGACAATTGGTTACAATAACCGGTTTATAAACTCGGGTTTTAAAACCCGGGTTGAACACTCGCAATTAAAAATCAATCTGTATAAACTGTTAGTAAATCCGGTTGTGATTAATGGAACCGGTATGTTATTCTAGTATTTGGAAGCGGGATAACAACCGCGGAATCAAACAATTGCAAGAAAGTAAAATATAAGTTTTGTGGTCATATCGGCTGCGTTCCTAAAGCCCGGGTTTTTAAGTCGGTTTGAACACATAACTTATATTTTCAATTCAAACCGAAAAACACAAGTTTAATCCCCCTAGATTCGGGGGATTTTACTCAAAGTTTTACCACTTTGTATTCAGGTCAAACTAAATCAATGTACAATTTGAATTCAAATGAACTGCGACACAAAAATGTTCTATTGTATACAAATGTAGACCCAAAATCCCAAAACAAGTCGGACCGGCTTAGATTTATCTGATTGGGCTCAAATTTTCACCAAGCAAGTTTTAGGCCAAACGGCATAAGAATAAGCTTAATTAAGCTTGAGAATAAAAAAAGGTTTATATATTTCAAATGTTTTTTTTTCCCGAACAATTGGAGCAGTATTGTATATTACGTTTTCAACCTTTTTTTTTGTAAATTTCACGAGTATTCAATCATATGATAGCCTACTGTTTTTTTTAAACCGCCTTCAGCAATTTCATATGATTTTTCTGACGAATAAGATCAGAATTGTAAATCCGTGTCCTAAAATGCATGTGTGTTACCATGTAGTTAATTTTCTATCTACTATTTGGTACAGAACATGGAAGTTTTTAAACTGATTGAGTTGAAATAAAATAATTAATTACACCTTATTATGCTACCCAAACACAAATTGCTATGGTTGCCATAAATATGAATGAAAATTGTTGGAAATTTTTGCAATTTAGAGGCACTAGAGGCAATTAGTTTATTTTACACATTTGTTCTCCTAGTCTATAGCAGCAATTGTGCCTAAGACAGGAACACAAAATTCCAATTGGTT
This sequence comes from Phaonia tiefii, assembly GCA_963931995.1. Taxonomy (NCBI): domain Eukaryota; kingdom Metazoa; phylum Arthropoda; class Insecta; order Diptera; family Muscidae; genus Phaonia; species Phaonia tiefii. The sequence goes on along the minus strand of OZ008367.1, from coordinate 176,981,090 downwards.
TCCGAGATATAGGCGTTCGGAAAAATTAAATTAAGTTTCAGCCGAAATGTACATGAGGTCATAAAATCCGGTCAGCAGCTAAACTAGCAAAACCCCAATACCGTTTTGTTAGCTTCGATAAGTACTTCGAGAAATTTCTCACGAGAGGGAGTTTGCATTTTGTGTGTTGCACTGTGTTATACTATTTATATAGCAAAATAAGAAAAATTTCTTTCTTATATCCGTCTTCTCTTATCCGGTCTCGAACAACTCCGGGGGGTTAGGGACCTTACAAAACCATATAACATATTTCGCCAACCAGTTCAATTTTTGCTTTATTTCTCCAGTTGGCAATTCCAAGTGTAGGCAGGGATCCGTCAACCTGATACCTCCAGCGGAGTCTTATCTTCTTATTTTTCGTCTTCATTTGAGTACGCATTCGAAAAGCCTTTGTCCTTTTTCGTCGTCATCCATTCCACTGACATGGTTTAGCCAGTGCAGTCGTGTTATATTCATCCGCTTAACTATGTCAATGTTGGAGAATAGATGTAGTGCACAATAGGCCGTACATTTTTCGGATTTTTTTTTCTCTCGAAGACTCCTACAGATGTTTCGTCTGCTTGTGATAAGACCCAGAACTCTGCGCTATAAAACAAAACAGATTATGTGAGAGACTTTTCTTACTCGAGAGAGGGCTTTATATCTAAAGTGCTTGCTTAACCCAAAATAACGTCTATTCACAAACACAAGTCTCCGCTTGATCTCAAAGCTGACGTTATTGTTTCTGTTTACGGCAGATTCGAGATATATAAATTCGTCCACCGCGTGGAGGCCCTGTTCGTTGAAACCATTAATTTTGTCTTGTCCTCATTTACTGTCAGACCCTCTTTTCCTGACTAGTTCTCAATTCTCGAAAACACCGCAGCAACTTCTCTTATTCTGCGCCCAATGATATCTATATCATCAGCATACGCGAGCAGCATGTGACTTTTGCTGCTGATGGATTTATTCATGTTGACTGCATAATGATCTCCATTAAGATGTTAAAGAGATCGCACGACAGGGTGTCGTCGTGCATGGGGCCTCGCTTGGTTTCAAAAGCTTCCCAGCTTTCACTGAGGCTTTGGTGTTCGTCCAGGTCATCCTGCAAAGGCGTATGAGTTTTACAGGAATACCCAACTCAGACATGGCTTCGTACAGTTTCTCCCGTATCGGATTATCGAAGGCCGCCTTATAATCGACAAATAGATGCTAGGAGTCTATTTGAATTTCTTGGGTCTTCTCCAGGATTTGTCGTAGCATGAAAATCTGGGCAGTGGTCGATTTTCCATGCCTAAAGCCTGGAATGGTTCAATCAGGTCAGCGATAATTGCTTTTATTCTTTCGCACATTATACTTGTTCTTAAGCCAGGCAATAGCTGTTCTGATCTCGTCTTGCTTAGGACGGGGTAATCGACGTCATTGTACACATTGTGATCGATTGTATCGTCGTCACCGGATATCTCAGGTACCAATAGCGCAGGGAAATTATCTTTCTTTTTTTCCAACATGCTTCGCACATCTCCGATGAGATTTCCGTAGTTGTCGTTACAGAAGGGTGGTCTTGAACCATGTTCAGTCGTGCCGAATTTCTTACGCCTAAAGAGACTGTGTACCTCCTTTATTTCTTCCCGATACCGCTCAGTCACTGCTCGTGTTGCAATTGACTGATACATTGCCATTCGTGCAGCGTACTTTTAATCATTTCCAATGCGACACTCTTCATCGTAACATAGTTTGTTATGAAGTGGTTTTTCAAAACCAAGTGCTGTTGTTGCAACAGTTTTTATAGAGTCGGAAATGGGTTTTCACTGCGCATCAGGATCGTCATGGGGAGGGTGTGGGTTCTGTGCCAAAAGTTGCCAGTTTCCTTGGGTAGGTAATTTGAAGTCTTTCGATGTCTAGCTTTCTCTGCTTCTGGTTTCGTACGATTTTCGCTCTACTTTATCTTGTGCGAACCTTTGCTGCTACCAGGTAGTGATCAGAATCGATGTTAGCTCCTCTGATCACTCGTACGTCCATTACACTGGATGAGTGACTTCCATCAATTACCACGGGATCAATTTGGTTCTTCTGTCTTTGATCAGGGGATACCCAAGTAACCTTGTGGATGTCTTTGTGATGGAATATAAATCAATAGTGATCATATTCAATATGCTAGCGATCATATTCAATGTGCTTGAATAATACGTACTATTTTGTGCCTATTTGTAGGAGTCATAAACAAAGCTTCTGTGACGTTATTTTCATTATTCCTTAGTCAAGTGATGCTTTAAAAAACCATCAATTTATTGCATGTAAATAAAAAAACATTAATTTTATAAAAAAAAAAATAATTTTATAAAAAAAATATGTTTTCTTATTTTGCTACATAAATAGTAGGATTATACACTTTACTCGTAACGAATTCCGAAATTCTCCTATATTCAGTTTAAATGATATTTACGTTCAAACATTGAAAAATATAATTCCTTATTTAAGTGATTCGCAGTGTATGTTGCATTTAGAACAGCTGATTTCATATTTCTGTCATTACTGTTCGTAATATATGTTTAGCTTAGCGACTGACTCTCCATAAAAACTGGTCAACAAATAATTCTACTAGGGCAAGCAAAGCAAAATTGAAACCAGTGTTAATTTTCAATTTGGAAAACGGCTCACGAGATTCACTTTTGGCTCCCGGGTCGCGATCGTACTGTGTGAAGAATCTAAAAACATACGTATGTATATACAAAGTGTAAAAATTATATAAAATTAACAATTTCTACTTTTGCTATGAAGTTTGCCACGACCTTTCTGGTAACCCACCCCTAGCCAGAACGAGAAGAGAGCGTTTGCCTATTTTGATACCTCCCATACAAAAAATAATTGTCCGGCTGGATGGTCGACGAGATAACTCCTTTAGCATACAACCAGCCTTTATATTATTTGGTATTAGGTAATATTTAGTCAAACGCCACTCTGCGGAAATGAGTGATTTCACCACTCCCATTCTGGAACCTCCCATACAAAAATGTACGGCTGTCGTTCCATAAATCTCAACCGATATTAATCATATTTGGTACTGGGCAATACTAGGCAATATTTTGTCAACAGCCACAGCTCTCCGACATTTTTCAAAGCAGAGCGGTAGTAATCTACTGACCGCTGATCTCCAAATTCAACTAACTTTGCCTTACCTTGGGTCTAGCCTGCGTCGCAACATCGTGGAGTAGGTCCCGGTTTCTCTTGTCGGATTTGAACGTATGCTGAGGACAATGTGTCGTCAACATATTTCCATTTATCCTTCGGAATAATTTCGTATTCGACCACATGGTCGATAATTGTGATTACCAGGTTGTATTTGGCAACCTCTGTACAGAGGTAACACCAGGTGGATAACAGCCATTACCAGATTATCTTCGGCTGGGAAGCTTATCGGGTGCAAGACGCCTCTCCACTGCTTATTCCGCTGTTGAAGCCGCTGTAATAACTTGATTGTGAATAACGATACGAGCCCATTTTAAAGAATCTCTCTGTCTAGCAGTGAGTGTTTGGCATAAATTTGTTTTATCTCAAAGTTGAGAGAATTAATTCAATAGAGAGTGACCACTCTATTGTGTATTCAAAAGAAATATGTGAAAGTGATCATTATGATGGATGGTTGGGAATATATAAGTAGCTGTTTCAATGCCCACCAAGGCCTATCATCAGCTCCCTTCTCCACCAGTATTTAGGTATATCATTACACATTAAAGGGATAACAAATCTCAACTTAGCGAGAATTATCCCAACTCCAATCCAATATTGTCAAACCAATCAGGTCGAAATGTTGGCCGGCATGTATTGGGTATTTATGAAAATCCGATTTAAAAGTTATATCTGGTTAAGGTCAGAACAATAATACTGTCAGCGTCACTAACCATCCAATACTACAAAGCAATAGATTGGGCCCAAATAAAGAATCATAGATTCCACAGAGAATAGTAGATTATAGGTCATTATCTTAATGCCCGATTAAAGAGCCGGTGAAGTAACCTACGCCTTATATTTTCGGAGCAAAAAAGTACCGGTTAAATATTTTGTTTCTCTCAAATACCGGTTACATTGAGTACCTGACACCAACCACGATTAGCGCATTTCAAAGGTATTCCATAAACACACAATATCCCAGATACAATATTAATCTGTAAAAACTGAAGTTAAATGTTTAACCCCATTTTAACCTGATACATTTTGATGCAAAAGTCTTAATTACCAAAAAAAATTCAACCATAATAAAAAGATACACAAAGAAATAACCGTTTGACAGGCGGAAGCCGAAAATTTGCCGAGACCAAAAATTTTTGGAAGCTTACACCGCCGCCGATATAATTGTTTCTTTTTGGTTTGAAACGTGAGCCGATCGGATTTGAACGTATACTTTAGCAATTAACTAGAGTCTCTTCGATTTGACCGACTGATCCAATTTTAATGTTTCAATTATTTCAAAAACATCCAAAATTTGTACAAAACTCACAAAACCAATACCCGCCAATTAAATTTTTCTGGTGTGCCGCCGTCCTCGATAATTTCGTCTCGGCACGGAGTTCCGCTAAATTTGTCAAATCACAAAGTTGTCACCTGAAACGCCAGTTTAATCTCAAAATGGGTGGTTAACTCCATTAACCCTCGCTAAACCAGAAGTTCACTCGTACAATTGTAACCTGTAGAAGCTTAAGTTTAATTTTTTACCTCATTTTAAACTGGTGTATATTTTGATACAGCACTGTTAATTACCAAAAAAATACAACCATAATAAAAACATACACAAAAAATCAATTATTTCCAACGCTACCAAGAATTTGTGGAAGCTCACGATATAATTGCATCTTATTGGTTTAAAAAGTGAGCCGATTTGATCTGCTGGCCCGATTTGACCGGCTGATCCTATTTTAAAGTTTCAGTTAGTTTCAAAAACATTCCAAATTTTTACACAAAGTTGCCAAAGTGTAAACGCCAAACACACTCACAGAAAATTTCGATTGAGACAGCCGAATTAGCCGTAACTGAATTAAGAGGTTGTCTCAACCGAATTTGAGGTTGACACAACCGAATTAGAGGTTGACATTACCTCAGTAGAGGTTGACACAACCTCATTAGATGTTAACACAACCTCATTAGAGGTTAACACAACCTCATTAGAGGTTGACACAACCTCATTAGAGGTTGACACCTCATTATAGGTTGACACAACCTCATTAGAGGTTGTCACAACCTCATTATAAGTTGTCACAGCCGAATTAGAGGTTGTCACAGCCGAATTAGAGGTTGTTACAACCGAATTTAGATAGTGTCACAAATTAATTATTAACGTTTTTTTATTATTAAATGATGATTTATTTTCCTGTATTCTTATAAAAAATTCAAAAAGCGAGAAAATAAAGTCATACATATTGGGCAATCTATATAATAATAAATTTGTTTTACATGCCATCACGGGACACTGCACTAATTCTGACACTAATTCACGGCTGATGTATCGGTTGATTTAGGTCCTAAACAATTTTGTATACAGACGATTGCATCACATCACACATGACCGACCATGAAAATCTTGAAAGCTGTTGATATCTGCTTCAATAATTTCTGCAAAATAATACGTTTTATTACAAAACATATTTTACTTACCTTTCTTAATAACAGCAAACAATTTTGAAATTTTTTAATTCTTTCTAAAATATCATTTGATTATAGAATTTTAAACGTCATATTATAAATACGTGGCATTAGGTCGTGGTAACCGAATTGAATATGAATTCCGTTGTACCCACAGAATTCATGAGAAATTCGGTTACAGCAACGGAATTGACGTCAAATTCGGTCGTTGCAACCGAATTAAAGCTAGATTCGGTTACTGCGACCGAATTGATACCAAATTCTATAGTTACAACCGAATTGATGCCAAATTCGATTACTACAACCGAATTAATGCCAGATTCGGTTACTGCAACTGAATTTGGTACCAATTTTAGTTCTTGCATCCGTATTTATTTCAAATTCGGTTGTTCCAACCGAAATTTTAGAAAATGTAGTTGACTGAACGAATATAATTGAAGATTCAGTTGTCACAACCGAATCAAATAAGAAACGGGGTTGCTTCAACGGAATTTCGGTTGTGGGGACTAAATTCGGTCGTAACAACCTCAATTCGGTTGTGGCAACATCAATTCGGTGGTAACAGCCGAATTTGTGATTGCTACAACCTCTTTTCAAACAATTAGTTCTCTGCGTGCAGTAGAGAACAAGGTTATCGCTAACCTGGCCGTGAAAAACTGCGGAATAAATGCGACATAAAGCAGCACCACAGAGAAGTGTCTTCGTTATTAAGAGATAAGAGGCAACATTATGCCATGCATTATTATTATGCTTAATGCGGAGGTGTAATAGCGCATTTAGGCCGCCATTTATCGCGGTCAGGATAGCGATAACCTTGTTGTCTAATCTTTGCCCTTTTAATTTCAGTTTAAAGTCATATTTCAGGTGGCAACTTCGTGCAAACACCAGAATATTTTCTATTGGCTTCTGTCTGCCAAACAGTTGATTTTTTGTGAATTATGGTTGAATTTTGTTGGTACCAAAGAGGATGTACAAGTAGAGAAGATAAAGTGCGCAATTTGGCAACCCTCGTAGAAGAGAACCAAAACGACGACGCGATTTACTCAAAAGAATTTCTCTCTCGTCATAACACGATTATTTCGTACTTTTTAAATACCTTACATAATTTTATTTAAGCATTGTTTGAATTTCTATAGCTACATCCTATAGCATCATCAAAAAACTGTTCGTGTATTGAAATATTCAACGAAGAGAGTAAGAGAGAGAGAGAGCAGAGAAACGAGGCGTTTCACTCGTTTTCATTGTAGACATTCCACTCCATGAGTAAATTGTCTTCTCTATTTAAAATTATATGATAATTATAATTTGTAGTTTAATTTGAATTACCTTTGGAAATGCCAATTTAAAAAAATTTCAATACCATTGGCAATTGTACTTATTTTCAAAGCATTTCCTTTATGTCTGGTATTTTTGATTTTCAAATATTTTATACAGTTTATGTCAATAAACTCATAAAAACAAACAAAAACAATTTAAACGAACAATATTAAACGTACACATGTGTGTAACAATGTTTACGACTCAGTCGTTGAAAATATGAATGGAAAAAAACCCAAGACAAATAACAGTAATGCACAAAGTGCATCACGTCACAATTATTTTGCTCCACTGCAAACTGTTGATGATGATATTTCAGACGATGAAATAATATTGAAAAAAACTGATAGAGTACATATTCCTCCAATCACAATATTAAAATGTAAAATCGAAGAAGTGCACGAACTCTGTAAAGCTACCAAAATTACGGACTATGCAATCAGGAAAATTTCAATTGGCCTCAAATTATTCCTTAAATCTAAATAAGATTTTGATTCTATCCAGGCTCTTCTAATTGATAAGTACCTATTCTTCACCTACGCCACCAAAAGTGATAAACCGTACAAAGCTATTCTGTTTGGTCTCGATAAGCATGATCCAATGACTATTAAACAGACACTAATTGCAATGGGTCTGAAATGTTTAAACGTCAAAATTGTGGTTAAAAGGAACCAAAACAACAGTGAATATGTTTTTTACGTCGTATATCTTCAACGACAAACAATCACTATTAAAGAACTCAGGCAAAAATATTCTGTAATTGAATATTTGAAGTTTAGATGGGAGTTCCAACGAGCGAATAAAACGAAGATTACTCAATGCCACAACTGCCAAATGTTTGGCCATGGTTCTAGTCGTTGTAAGGTCAAAACTTACTGTGCAAACTGCGCTGGAGAACACAAGACTGCTAACTGCACGGAATCTAAATCGAAATGTGCAAATTGTAAAGAAAATCACAAATCTACTTCCGATCAATGTATAAGTAAGATTAATTATCTTAACATTACACAACGTGTACAACGATCGCCACGAAGTCACATCCATCGAAATGCCAGTCGCCCTACAACTGACAACTACAACACTAACTTTCCTGACACGTTGCGACAACGTACACCTGCTTCAACATTTAGTTGGCAATTTCATAGAGATGTCAACAACAGCAATGGTAACATTAACAACTACGGCAGTAACAACCCCAGTAATGCTTCGAATGAATTATTTTCTATCCAGGAGATAAAAAACCTAACGTTAGAATTAATAACTAATCTCAGAAATTGTAAGAATAAGGCAGACCAATTTGAGGTAATAACTAACCTTGCATGTAAATTTTTAACATAATGTATAATGATATAAATGTAATTACTTGGAATGCCAGAGGCATTCGGCACAAAAGCATAGAACTTTTTCAATTTTTAATAAGTTATAATATTTATATTTGTCTAGTTACTGAAACAGGACTTAACTCAAATATTTCAATTAGACACAATGAATTTTATGTCTACAGAAATGACAGAACAAATGCCAGAGGAGGTGGTGTAGCTATTATTATTCGGAAAAACATACCACATCAGCTATTACCGATTGTTAACACAGAGCTAATTGAAAACATTGGTATAACACTTTTCACAGATACTGATTGTATAAAGGTTTACGCATGCTATTTTCCTGGTGGTTTAGCAGGGATTGATGGATTAAGAAAACGACAGTTTGCATCCGATATTCACAAACTTACCGTACATGATAAGTATTTATTGGGTGGTGATTTTAATAGCAGACATCACTTATGGGGCTGTGCAAGAGCAAACTGTTGGGGAAATATTCTGTACGAAAAACTTGATTCGTATAATATTGATATAAAATACCCCTACGATCACACTCACATACCTGCGAGCGCTAACAGGCAGGGTTCTACTCTGGATCTGTTTCTAACTAATATACCTGATATATGTTCCAACGCAATAGTTATAAATGATCTAAGTTCTGACCATTTACCAGTAAAAATTACATTAAATAGGTATTACAATAGTTCGTCAATTCTTCATTATAACTTTAATAATGCGAATTGGAGAAAATTTTCTAAATTTGTAAACAGACACCTGCTAGTTTCAAACATCAACAATATTGAACATAATGAACGAATTGATGAAATCCTTACGAATTTTATAAACGTGCTTAACGATGCGATTGCGTATAGTGTACCTAAGATTCGCCCATCTCAAGAAATGAGGTCATTGCCAAATCATATCAGGAATATGATTCGACTGAGAAATAGTCATCGGCGTAAATGGCAACGTTATAGGAACCCGAACGATTTTTAGAAATGAAAACCTTAAATCTGGAAATCCGCGTAGAAATAGATAATTTTAGAAACAAAAATTGGAATAAATTGCTTTCTACTCTGGACAAGGGTTCTCCTCCCTTCTGGAATTTAACCAAAATCTTAAGGAAAAAATTTCATAACATTCCTATATTAAGGCAAAATGGAGTTCGTTATAACACAAATCGCGAAAAATGTGACATACTGGCGCAAACATTTGCTTCGAATCATTCTTTTTCTGAAAATCTTGGTGACTCCGCCACATCCTCCCGAGTCAATGATACCCTCGATTCATTTAGGTTACTAAATCTAGACCCTTCAGTAAATTTTCAAACAAATGCCTCACAAATCTCAGCGATAGTAAAATCTCTGAAGAATAACAAATCGCCTGGAATTGACGGTATCAATAATAGATGCATTAAAGCACTTCCTAATAAGGGAATCAAGGTACTAACAATTATTATAAACGCTTGCCTTAACCAGTGTTATTTTCCCCAACAATTTAAAGAGTCAAAAGTTATTCCAATTAAAAAACCTAACAAACCATCAGATTCCCCATCTTCATACCGTCCTATCAGTTTGTTATCGTCAATAAGCAAAATTCTGGAAAAAGTTATCAAGGAAAAATTGACGGATTTCATTGAGGCCAACAACATTGTTCCACCTCAACAGTTTGGGTTTAGAAGAGAACATAATACAATTCATCCATTAATTAGAATCAGGAATCTAGTTAAAACTAATTTCAACCACCAAAAATTGACTGGCATGGTTTTACTAGACGTCAAAGCCGCATTTGATTCGGTATGGCATGATGGCCTTATTTATAAAATGTTGAATCTTATTTCCCTACACAATTGGTGAAAATAGTTCAAAGTTTTCTCTCATCGCGTACTTTTAAAGTTCACGTTGGTCTAGACCGTTCTGCGCGCTTTCCTATTACTGCGGGTTGTCCCCAAGGTTCATATTTGTCACCTATCCTCTATAATTTATATACAGCAGACTTTCCTCAATTGGATTACTGCACATTGTCCATTTTTGCGGATGATACAGCGATTCTTAGCTCCGGAATCTTCTCGGCGGATATAATAGCTAAACTACAAAGAGCCTTAGGTGAAATGGCATCTTACTTTAATAGATGGAAAATCATGCTAAACCTAGACAAAACACAGGCAATATATTTTACCAGAAAACTAAAAGCTTGTTATCTACCTCAATCAAATATAATTTTCGACAACAAATCTATCCAGTGGGAGAAAAAGGTTAAATATTTAGGTATTATACTTGATCCCAAAATGAAATTTAAGGACCACATACCATATATAGTTGACAAGGTGAACTTATTAATCCGAATTCTGTATCCATTTATAAATCGGAATTCTAGTCTTAGCATTAATAATAAAAAATTAATTCTAAAATCTATTTTCCACGCTGTAATGTTCTACGCTGCCCCCGTATGGTCTTCTAGTGCATGCTGTCATATTAAAAAACTGCAAATATGTCAGAACAAAATATTGAAATTGATCTATAACCTTCCATGGTTCTTTTCGACTGATAGACTTCATGCTCTTGCGGATATAGAATTGGTCCTGGACAAGGTAACTAGACTTCCGCAGAATTTTAACATCAGGTGTTTTAATTCTGATTATATCCATATAAATGAGTTAGCATCATTTAGGTAGTTTAAGTAGGATTAGTTGGTTTTATAAAAAAAATAAAAAATTAAATAGGTTTTTGTTAAATTTTTCCCTCCGATAAAATTTTGTATATACTATAAAAAATATTTTGTAAATTACAACCTATTTTTAAGTTGAAAAAGAAGAAAAATCTTAAACTCTGTAAATATTACTTATGCTTAAACGAAATGTAAATATTATAAATGTAAATAAAATTGAATTGAATTTCATTACAATTGACATCCGATTCCACAACCTGCATTTGCATTGCATGATTAAATTCAAATGCAAATTTATTAAATTGCCACTGCGAACAATGGTAACTCTTTTGCATTTACATTGGATAAATTAATACAAATTCAAATACAATGCAAATTAAAAATACCCATGGATGGTTTAAAATGAGTTTACAAATTAAACTTCAGTTTTTACAGTTAAAATTGTATGAGTAGACATTTTCTTTCTTGCTCTGTTCGGATGTGTTTTTTGTCCGCTCCGTAAACTCCATAGTTTATAAATACAAGTGGCCCAAATAGTAGTCAAAATATCTCAAAACAACCTCTGTGAACAATCTTTTAATAATCCAAAGTAACTTTTACATAAAAATATCCAAGATAAACAAAAGAAGTTAGAATCGTTAACACTTAAACACAAAATAGACAACACAACACAATAAAAAAGAAAAAAGTCAAACAAACTAAACCAAAACAACGATCGTTAAAGGAGAGCATTCGCATTGAGAACAAGCAAGATATACATACACACATAATTGCTACAAGATAACATAAAATATTAACAACAAAAAAGCTATTGTAATATTTGTAATACACAGTGATACACACGCAACCATACAAAGTGATACACACATAACCACAACATAAAATTGAGATGCAAGTTTGTCAGATCAAAGCTCTGTCTGGAGAGCAAGCCTCGGGTTCGCGTATCAACACACAAAATATCGATGAGTGCGAAAACAGAACATTAAATAGAGCGATCACTATCAACACTCCGAGAATATCTGATCAGACGTCGTGTCGTCTACACGCATGTGGTTAAAATTGAGCGATAAAATTGACAAACAATATGAACTCTTACGTGAACTAAATGAGTCGACTCGTAAACAAGTGATTGAGTGTGAAGAGCGAATAGTTAACGCTTTTGAGTCCAAACTTCAATTAATAGAAAAAGATATCTCTATGTTAAATGAGAAAATATGTGTGCTAGAAGCAGTGGCAGGTGAAATAAACTCTTTTAAGAGGGAATTAGCCATTGCAAGGGAAAGGATAAACCATCTGGAAACGGAAAATAGTAAAAATCAAAACTTAATAAATGATATTGAAAACTTAAAACTAAAAATAAGAATAAATGAAAATAACATAGTTGCACGTGATTTACGCGTAAACGGAGTTCCGTACACTGATAATGAAAATTTGTACACTATTTTCCAAAAGATTTGTAAAGCCATTAACACAACAGTTCCTGCTATTGAATCCATTTTTAGATTGAATAACCAAAATAATAAGCGGAATAATAACTCACAGGACGCGGTCATAATTGTTCGTATGTGGTCTCCACACGACAAAAATATCTTTCTAAAAATCCTATCGCGTTTCAAAAAGAATGATAAAAACTTTAATTTCTGCCTTCGACATATCGGTTTTGATTCCATCAGTCAATTTTTTGTTAACGAGAATCTTACGCAGACCAACTACCAGATTCTACAAGCCGCCGTTCGTTTGAAGCGTCAGAAGAAACTACATAGTGCTTTCACCATACGAGGCTCAGTATACATCAAGAAACACCCTGATGATAAAGCACATCGCATTGATGAATTTGACCAACTATCCTGTTTGGATTTGTTATTTCCTGATTGTATTAGGACCCATTCTTTTGACAACCAGCAGCAGACTTTCATCGAACAGGAAAACTGATATGACTTTATTATTTAATAATATATTACTCTGTAAAGATAAATCTTTTATAATCATTTTTATTTTTATCACTATTTTTCATAATTTCGGAACAATTAATCCTATGTTTTCTTAAAACAGACATCTTACTAGTTTCAATACCATATAGTTTATTTCTCAAATTTCTAAAGTGCTTTATTTATGTTATCAAATATAAAATTTACAATTATGGCTACCTTAAATAGCTTGAGGGAAGCCACCAAAGACGGAACAGCTAATATGATTAGAGTATTATGCAGTCAAAAAGAAGGCTTGAAGATCTGCCACATAAATGCTCAAAGTCTGGTGAACAAAATCGACGAATTTCGGTACATATTTGAAAACTCTGGCGTTGATATTATATGTGTCTCCGAAACATGGTTTAACTCCGATATAGATGATAGTATAATTTCAGTGGATGGGTATAGTGTGGTGAGAGTCGATAGAATTGGGCATGGCGGAGGAGTAGCAATCTACATTAAGAGGGGAATAGTTTTTCATACTGTTTCAAAGTAGCAACGGTAAGCTACTTGTGGGCGCAGTCTATAGACCAAATCGGAACATTAGTTTAGATTTATTTGTTTCCAATATAGAATCATACTCCATTATGTATAACGACATCCTAATCGCAGGCGATTTCAACTCTAACATACTAATTGAATCCAACTTAATCGACAAATTAATACCCCTCGGCCTCTCTCCTGTTAATTCCATCTTACCAACGCATTTTTCTTCTACCCGAAATACCCTACTTGACCTGTTTTTAGTTTCTGATACTTCAAAAGTCCTAATATATGACCAACTTACTGCTTCTTGCTTTTCAAAACATGACCTCATTTTCACAACATATGACTTCAAGTTATCCATTACTGAAGAGTGTATTACTTTTAGAGATTTTAAAAATATTGATCTACATCTCTTGGAAGAAGAGTATTCTAGCATTGATTGGGGTTTAATATACTCGATGATGTCAGTTGATGAACAGGTATCTTTTCTTGAGAAAAATCTGGAGTACTTATTCAATCTGACAGTACCTCTCAAAACCAAAATTGTACGACACGGTAGACGTCCTTGGTTTTCTGATGAAATTAAAAAGGCCATCATGCAACGTAACATTGCTTTTACTCGATGGAAGAGATTTAAAATCGTTGAGTTTCATGAAATTTACCGAAGATTAAGAAAACTTGCGAACAAACTTATTAAGAGTGCAAAATCAAACTATTAAGCCGATAAATTCACTACTGCTGTGGGGTCTAAGAAAAAATGGCAAATTATTCAGGAAATTGGTATTGGGAAAAGTTGCAAAAACGTTCCTATTGATGTAGATGCTAATAAGATTAACGAAAGTTTTTTGAACATACCCTTGACTAGGACAGATGTAGAATTTTATAAAGAACAGCAGTGTACTGCCACTGAAACTTTTTCTTTTGCTGGTGTCAGTCAATCTGATGTGTTAGCGTCCTGTTTGTCGATCACATCTAATGCTGTTGGAATAGATTACATGAATCCTAAATTTTTTAAAATGTTATTGCCGAAACTTCTGCCAATTGTAACGTGTATATTCAATAAGATACTCTATACTAGTCATTTCCCCAGCAACTGGAAGAAAGCTAGAATCTTACCTATACCAAAATCTATCTCTGACTACAGGCCTATTTCAATTCTGACATATCTTTCAAAAGCATTTGAACGTATTTTACATAATCAGATATTCGACTACTTGGACTCCAGATCTCTACTTACCGACCGTCAATCAGGTTTTCGTAAAGGACAGAGTTGCATTACTGCTCTAATTGACGTTGCAGAGGATATCAGAAAAGACCTTGATGAAAGCAGACTTACTTTTTTAGTACTATTAGACCACTCCAAGGCCTTTGATACGGTAGATCACTCGATTTTGTGCACTAAATTAAAACAACAGTTTAATTTCTGCAGTACTGCAACACGTTTAATTGAATCTTACTTGACAAATAGGTACCAATATGTCGACGTAGGGAAGTCAAAATCGTCAATGCTATCAATAAATCGAGGTGTTCCACAAGGCTCAATCATTGGACCCTTACTTTTCTCTATGTATGCAAATGATCTGCCAACTTATATCTGTGAATGTAGCGTACGTATGTACGCGGACGATATTCAGCTTTACTTAAGCTGCGAGCCGGAACATATTGATCAATGTATTAGAATCCTGAGTCATAATCTTAACAGAGTAAATCGCTGGGCATCGGGAAATGGTCTTGCCATAAATCCCGGAAAATCTAAATGTTTGATTATTGGAAAACGTTCAATATTGCCCACACAAACTCCACAAATTATGCTTAATAATCAGAAAATCAAAATCGTTAAAACTGCGAAAAACTTAGGAATTATTTTTAACTCCAGCTTAACATGGTCGGATCATATTAACACCATATGTGGACGCACTTTCTCAATGCTCAGAAATCTATGGCAAACACAACATTGTACCCCCATTGGAATTAGAAATTTACTAGCCAAAACGTATATTATGCCTGTTTTATTGTATGGTAGCGAACTGTTTGCTAGCTGTGATTCGCAAAGTAGAAGAAAACTTAACGTCACTTTCAATAACGTTATACGCTATGTTTACGGTTTAAAGAGGTACGACAACATTTCGTCCTTTTCTCATCAGCTCTATGATATAAGCTTTGACAATTTGCTTAATATAAGGGTATTGGTTTTTTTACACAAAATCATCAACACAAAACAGCCACTACACCTCTATAGACGTATTACTTTCTCCCGTTCATGTAGAGGAAGGAAACTTAATTCATTCAAATATAAGACTCACACTTCAGAATGGCAGTTCTTCATAAATGGAATCCGTCTCTGGAACACGCTCCCAAATAATATACGGCTAATAAATAATGTACTGCACTTTAGAAATATTATTACTGATCTGTATTCTTAAGTTTTTGTTTTTTTTGGTTTATAATTTTTGTTGAAACTTTGTTGAATGGTGATTAATGATTTATGTGCTTTTTTTTTTTTTTTTTTTTTTTTTTTTTTGACTATTTTCCTTTTCTACGTAATTATAACGGAATTAATTTTCTTTTGTGTTTGTTTTAATAATGATTATTTTTCTTAAATTTGATTATGTTACATGTTTCTATGCTAATTGTTATTATATTTATGTTTTAAAACAAACAAAGTTTTTTTTTTTTTTTTTTTTCTCTCTCTTTTATATATTTCGACTTATAATTTTTGTTACAGTTATGTCTTTATGTTTTTTCTGTCTTATTTTACACTAGTCGTAATTTGCGTTTTAAATGCCTGTGCTGCAATATAAGACTTATGTCTTGTGTACAGGAACTAATTAATCAATAAATAAATAAATAAATAAATAATCTTCTAGGTTATTGTGGGTTAACAAAGTTAAACTTTGAAATGCGGTAATTTTGGTCGGTGTAAATCATACATCATTTGTAGTTTAATTTGAATAACCTGTCCAAATGCAAATTCAAAAAAATTTCAGTACCATTTGCAATTGCACTAATTTTCAAAGCATTTCCTTCACATCTGGCAGTTATGGTTTTCAAATATTTTACACAGTACAGGTTTATGAATTTGAAAGTCTACTAGGCAATAGCTATTGAAGCCACAAACCCCTCCATATAAAATACTTTAAAAACAGAATTGCCAGCAGTGAAACAAATTCAAAACAAATAAATGCATTTCCATATTTCATTACAATTGGCATCCGATTCCACAACCTGCATTTGCATTCCCTGAGCAAATGAAGATTCAAAATTTTTTAATTGCCATTGCGAACAATGGTAATTCTTTTGCATTTGCATTAGATAAAGTAATGCAAATTAAAATCCAATGCAAATTAAAAAAACCCATGTATGGTGTAAATGCCGTATAAAATGAATTTTGAAGTATCGTATGAATGAAAATCGTATAAATTTTTGTTTTGGCATAGAATGAATTTCAAAAGCTCAGTTATTCATCGGGAATTCTAATTTAATTTCAATGCCAAAAACCAAACAATATTGATTAACACAACAGACAAATATTATCGCAGTTTAAGCTACGATACCCAGCTAACTTGGGGACGAGTGCCGGATAGCGTTTACCCTTAGGATAAGCGCTTAGTATGCAAAATACAATTCTATTAAGCGGCAGTATATCGTTCCGATAATCTTTAATCGCTTATTGCGATAATGACCCAGTGAGTGTTAAATTTTATTAAAATCACAATTGGGCGTCATCCAAAGTGGCTCGACATTTTGTGGTAAACCCCAATTTCGTTATGAAATTAATGCCCAAATGTTATGGAGAAGAATGGATGCAATTTTCTTTGCTGATTGGAATTGAACGCGTAATTAAGTTAGGTGTGAGAGGAATTTCAACCCAAATAATATCAGCTATCAAAATGTCAACTCTAGATTACTAAGGCTTGATGGAAGATAACCAACCTACCGCTGCTTAATGACCTGTAAATGTATTGCATTGTACTTATATTATACAAAATATGCTGCTTGTGGTTGCTGTTTAAAGATTATACGAAATAAGATGGCAGACGACTTTTTCGATAATGTTGCTTAGCAGATATTTCAATGGTCATACCTTTAGGGTTCCCTATAATCTGTGCTGACCCATGACATTGCGTTATATCCATTAATATTTTTTTGTGCTTTAGACCATTTTTACCTTAAATTTTAGCTTTTTCTTTATAATTTTTGGTTGCTCTTTGTTCATATCATTATCTTGATTTTTCCATATTCTCATTACAGCTGTTTCTGGGTGTTTATACGGAGTGTTATAGTCTATTAAACGACCACTTAACCTTACTTCTAGGTAATGTGATGTTTCCATACTAAAATAAACGCCGACACTCCACAACAGGTCGATGCACAGAGGTCGATTCTCAGGAAGGTATAAAAAGTTGTTGCTTTCCAAAGAAATGTATCTGTTGTACTTTTTTTGCCAGTTTTCGTTCGCTCTAATGTAAAACGGTAAACGGAAATCACTTTAATTAAGGATACATCGAAAAAAAAATATAACATTAAGGTGGAGGGGTTCAAAAGAACATCAAGCACTGGCCTGGGGTGGAGGAACAGGCTGAAAATTATCTGTTTGTTTTTGAATGGAGTGTGGAACTTTGAAACAGATTTTGTGTGTTGCTGTTGTTTGGTGCCGTACAAAGTGAAACCCATTAGCAATTGTGTATTCGTATCTGTTTGTACAGTAAATTCGGTGTAAAGACTTTTTTGTTACCAATTTACGACAGTTACTGATTGCAGTTAAGGTGGGCAGGTATGTATGGATGGATGTAAGTCCGTGGGATTGTTTTTGTGTTTGCATTTGTTAAATGTTTTTAAGATTTCTTAATTTAGATAAAAAGTAGAGCAGGTTAGATTGTAGCTTAAATTTTATGGGGGTTGCTATTTTGGTTTTTGTGCTTTATGTTTTATTTGCGTTGGCTGTATTTTTATTCTGTTAAGTTAATTGCACGTTCATTAAAGTTTTTAGATATTTGGCTGTTTGTCAATTATTTCGATTAATCTGTTGGTAATTATTTTTTGAATTTGGTTTGAATTTTTAAACTTAGGTACATATATAATAAAAGATAAACGATAACATATATTTTTTGACTTTTTTCCATTTAGCTGAAATTAATATTTAAAATTTTACATCCGAATACGTGAAATTAAGTTTTAACGGCCATGTATGGGAGAAGTAAAATAAATGGTGACAATTCTACGAATATATTGTTCACTTATTTAAATCGGACCAAGAATTCCGTAAAATCTATCTCAAAACTAATTCTTTATCATAAATTCCGTATGTATACAAAATTAATTTCCTAATTTTAAGTTAAACTAAGTAAAGGGTTTTCCAATTTGAGTGATATGATTTCTAAGTCACGTTTCGGCCATTTGTGGTATGTCATGATCTGTAATTGTTTTCGTTGTATTCAGTAATGTTTACAATTTCATCATGGAGAGACATGCGCAAGAAAGAACAACGTTAACAAATTATTCAATTTTTATATCAAAATAATTGTTCTCCAATGGCAACTTTTCGTGCGCTTTTGCCATTTTATGGTCGTAATAATCGTCCACCTCTGCTCGCTATTCGTCGAATTGTTGCAAATGACGAACGTCACTGTCTCACACAAATGAAATGAAAAACGAGATTAACAAACTTAACGCAACAATTGAACATCAAGAAAATCTAAATGTTTCAACAAATATTCGTCTATGTGGTATACCTTACGAAGACAATGAAAATCTATTGGCAATATTTGAAAAAAACTGTTCCTTTTTAAAACAACAACAACCAAATATTAAATCCATCCATCGCACTACCAATAATAAAAGGAAAAACTCATCTGACGGAGTGATATTTAGTGAAGTTATGCTCTTCCCAAGATAGAAACAACATTCTGCGCTCTATTTCAAAATATAAACGTGAGAGCAAATATCTGCTTACATTGGACATATTTGCAATAAATTCCAATACACCATTTTTCGTAAATGAAGATCTCACAAGCCACAATTACAAATTTTGCAAGCGGCATTAAAACTGAAGAGACAGAAATGTTTGACAACTACATTTACAGTAAATCGAAATGGAAACATATTCGTAGCATTGGAATTGGACAAGAAGAGAAAACTAATATTACCACTGACATAGATGTGAATGCATTAAACAGACAATATGTTGCAGAAAGCTCTGAGACCATATCTAATGTGTACACTGAATATTCTACTGCTGAAATTGAGAACAAATTTTCATTTCATTGTGTTAGTCAATCGGAATAGATAATATGTGCCCAAAGTTTATTAGAATATTGATTCCGTGGATTATTCCATATAATACTCACATTTTTAACAATCTGCTTACAAAATCTATATTTCTAACAGCATAGAAATGTTCTAAAATCATACCAATCCCCAAACCCAACATTGAGTTTAGACCGATTGCAATATTACCTTACATATCAAAGGCATTAGAGAAATTTGTATACGCTTAAATGGATAAATATCTCTCTGAAAATAATCTGCTTGCAAAGAGTCAATCAGGCTTCAGAAGGAGAAAAAGCTGAATTACGACACTTATTGAAATTACAGAAGACTGTCGTCCATTCTACATTGTTGACTTGTTGCCTCATATATGGGATATCGTACACAGGCTGTATTTTTGCGTAACAGCCGATCTGAATTACTTACTTACTAATCCGGTCTCGGACAACCCCGGGGGTCAGGGACCTTACAAAACGAAGATAACATATTTCGCCAACCAGTTCGATCTTTTGCTTTATTTCTCCAGTTGGCAATACCAAGTGTACGCAGGGATTCGTCAACCTGATCTCTCCAGCGGAGTCTTGGTCTTCCTATTTTTCGCCTTCCTTCGAGTTCGGTTTCGAAAACCCTTCGTGGTGGTTCGTCTTCATCCATTCTACTGACATGACCTAGCCAGCGCAATCGCGTTATCTTGATCCGCTTAACTATGTCAATGTCAGGATAAAGCTCATACAGCTCATGATTCATGCGTCGCCGATACTCGCCGTTGTGCACTATAGGGCCATACATTTTTCGGAGTATATTTCTCTCGAAGACTCCTACAGATGTTTCGTCTGCTTGCGATAGGACCCAGGATTCTGCGCCATAAAGCAAGACAGGTTGAATGAGAGTCTGGTACAGCTGGACTTTTGTTACTCGAGAGAGGGCTTTATCTCTAAAGTGCTTGCTTAGCCCAAAATAACATATATTCGCAAGCACAATTCTCCGCTTGATCTCAAGGGTGACGTTGTTGTCCTCGCCCGCGGCAGATCCGAGGCATATAAATTCGTCCACTACCTCGAAGTTGTAACGGTTATCAACGTTCACGCTTTGGTGTAATCGCGTGGAGGCCCTGTTCGTTGAAACCATTAATCTTGCCCTGTCCCCATTTACCGTCAGACCCACTTTTGCTGACTCCTTCTCAATTCGCGAAAAAACCGCAGTAACTTCTCTAATTGTGCGCCCAATGATATCTATATCATCAGGGTACGCGAGCAGCATGTGACGTTTGCTGCTGATGGTTTTATTCATGTTGACTGCAGCTTTTCTCTTAATGATCTCCATTAAGATGTTAAAGAGATCGCACGATAGAGTGTCGCCTTGCCTGAGGTCTCGCTTAGTTTCGAAATGTGCGGTAAGATCCTTACCAACTTTCACTGCGGATTTGGTGTTCGTCAATGTCATCCTACAAAGGCGTATGAGTTTGTTGTTGTCGATTTTCCAGGCCTAAAGCCACAGTGGTATGGTCCAATCAGGTCAGCGAAAATTGGTTTTAGTCTTTCGCACATTATACTTGATAGATCCTTATATGTTATGGATAAAAGGCTTATTCCACGGTAGTTGGCACAGATACTCGGGTCACCTTTTCTAAATATGGGACGTAGTACACTGAGACTCCAATCGCCGGGCATGCATTCATATAACCAAATTTTGCTAATGAGCTGATGCATGCACTTTATCAGCTCATCACCGCCAGCCTTAAACAGCTCCGCCGGTAATCCATCGGCTCCTGCGGCTTTGTCGTTCTTAAGCCGGGCAATAGCTGTTCTGACCTCGTCTTGATTAGGAGGGGGGCAATCGACGACCTCGTCCATATTGTGATCGATTGTCCCATCGATCGATTGTCCCATCGCACATCTGCGACGAGATTTCCATCCTTGTCTTTACAGAAGGGGGCCCTGAACCATGTCCATTAGTTCCGTTTTTAACTTTTTGGTAGAATTTTCGGGCTTCGTTCTTCCTTCTGTATGTCTCAATTTTCTCAATCTCGCGCTTTCTCCACTGCCGTTCCCTACACCTAACGAGACGGTTTACCTCCTTACTTTTCTCCCTATACCGCCCAGTTGCAGCTCGCGTTGCAATTGACTGAAGCATTACCATACGTGCAGCGTTCCTTTCGTCATTTGCAATGCGACACTCTTCATCGTACCACGGTTTATTGCGAAGCGGTTTCTCGAAACCGAGTACGGTTGTTGCGGCAGTTTTTATAGAGTCGGAAATGGGTTTTCACTGCGCATCAGGATCGTCATCGGGAGGGGTTGGGTTCTGTGCCAAAAGTTGCGAGAGCTTCCTTGAGTAGGCTGTGGCTACCTCTGGTAATTGCAGCTTTCCGATGTCCAGCTTCCTCTACGTCTGGTTTTCGCTCTACCCAATCCTGTGCGAACCTTTGCCGCTACCAGGTAGTGATCAGAATCGATGTTAGCTCCTCTGATCACTCATACGTCCATTACACTGGATGAGTGCCTTCCACCAATTACCACGTGATCAATTTGGTCCATAGGTCCAATGATCAGGGGATACCCAAGTAGCCTTGTGGATGTCTTTATGCTGGAATCTTGTACCACTACTGACCATGTTTTTTGCCGCGGCAAAGTCAATCAGTCTCATACCGTTGTCAGAACCGTCAGCATGTAGACTGAAATTGCCAATTGTTGGATTAAACACATTCTCCCTTTCTACTTTGGCATTAAAATCTCCTAGTACAATCTTAATATCATGGCCAGGGCAGCCGTCATACGATTCCTCTAGGAGCTCATAGAATATGTCTTTGGCATCATCCATGCACAAAAATTAGGGAAATATAAAAACATTTCGCTTTTATGCGGATTGTGGCTATATGTTCATTCAACTACAAATCCGCAACCAAATTCATGTTTTTTTCCATGGCAACTGTAGTATATGTATATCGCAGTTTCTCCTTCCCGTGCAGCCATGTCCTATCCATCGCATTTCCTGGATAGCGGTAATGTCAGCCTTATAACTTTCGAGGACATCTGCCAGTTGGATACTTGCACCGGATCTACATAGAGTCCCACATTCCAAGCGCATATCCGTAAATCGCGGTCCTTATAACGTTTGCGGGGGTCGTCAACAAATAGGGGTTGTACATGTTCTCCTGTTCGTTCACGTATTTTCACTGCCATTATGAACGGTGGCGGGAGGCAAACCCAGCCCACCGTGTTTTTGCATTTTACCTACTGCCAGAATATTTGATTGCAGCAGCCCATTATGGATCACACGCTGACCAGGATGCGATATGTTGAACCTGGATTTTCTTCCCCTAGTTCCCATCCGCCGGTGGCCCATATGTTTGGCTCATCCGCCTTCTAAGGACAAAATAATATGCCCGATTGTCCGATGAGCTTCAGTGACATCAGTCACCTACTAAACCAGATTTGATGCTCATTTATTTCGCCTTCTCACTCTAGCTAGCTAACGGAGGTTTCCGAAAAGCCATTGCCCAGGACATACTGCGTGGAAGTAGTAAGCTGCTTGGACTGCCCAATGAACGAATCATTTCTGACCACTCCCAAGTGAATGGCAATCAGAAATTTTCCACCTCCACGGAAATTCCCATGATCTGAATTACTGCCCAATAAAAGAGGTGTTCCTCAGGAATCCGTTTTGGGCCCACTATTGTTCTGCTTATATATCTGTGGTCACAAACAATAACAGCCTAAGTCGATTCGAAAATTTTTCGGGGAGAGCAGTTTAAAGTTTAATATCGTTACTGGAAATCAGGAGTCGGAGTTTTTGTGATAACTTTGTTACAGATATCAAGGAAACGAATTCTTTTACTAACTTCTTAACAAAAAAGAGTTGCTTATTTGAGCACGGTGACCGCTCAAAGTTTTGTTTTCAAATTTGGCCTAACTCGAGTTAGGCTGTTACTGTTTGTGACCACAGATATTAATGATCTCCCCGAAGTATTACGATATTCTAAAGTGCAAATGTACGCTGGTGATGTTCAATTCTATGTTAGTGCGAATATTGTAAACTTGAATAGTTGCACTGAAAATATAAATGAAGACTTAAATAGGATAAACACTTGGGCCTCTAACAATGGACTGTGTTTAAATCCTGGTAAATCGAAATGTATATAATTTTCTAGAAAGAAAAGTGTCTTACCAGTTGAATTGACGCTGAGGGTAAACCAATCGCATATTAAATTTGTTCAAACTGCGGTTAGTCTTGGTGTAATATTCAATGGTCTACTGTCGTGGACTAATCACATCAATGTTACAGTGGGAAAAGTTTATGGTATGTTAAGAAATCTATGGGCTGTTAAATCAGCAACACCCTTTCAAATTCGAATGCTACTTGCAAAAAGTTACTTAATACCAGTTCTTATGTATGGCTGTGAACTATATCAAAATTGTGACAGTACCGATTACAAGAAGCTAAAAGTGTGACCGTCGGTGGTGCAATGGGTAGTATGCGCGCCTCTTGTACAGGAGATCCTGGGTTCGATCCCTGCTCCAACCACCTTAAAATTTCTTTCGACGACGGTCACCTCGCTTAGTGACGGCGACACTATCGAGTATATAGCCATGAAAAAGCTTCTCAAAATACCTTTCGGAATCGGTGTAAAACTGTAGGTCCCAATCAGTAAGTGAAAACTGGAAAGCGCACAGCTCAGTGATTGTGAGAAGTTCTCCCCGGTCCCTTCATGGGATGTAATGGAAAACCATTTATTTTATTTTAAAAGTTACTTACAATAATATAATAGTTATAATAATATAACGAAATGACAGAATATCGACAGATTTATAATATGACATTTGACAATGTTCTTAAATTTAAGTAAAATAGTTTATACCGAGGAACCCAATTATTTACTTGAGAGAATACAATTTGGCCGATCTAGGCGTGGAAAAATAATCACACCGAAAATTTTCCAATTTTTAATTTCCGAGAGGCAATTTTTCATATCTGCCACACGTCTTTGGAACAATATACCATCATATATACTATGTATAAGCATCGCAGTCAAATTTAAAAAGGAGCTAATGAATCATTTAAAGTAATTATTCAAACTAGTTTTGAGTATAGTTCAATTAGTGTTTTTTTTTTAAGAAATCATATCTATCACTCAAATGTTATTTAGGAAGAATAACAGACTGGTAATTTAATTTCAAACCCAGCACTTAACCAAACGTCAAATGCCTTGGCATATTTGTTAATTGATTTTCCTGAAATTTTGCAGTGTTTGTGTTCCTACTTGATCCACATAACTATTTTTTGCTAACCAAATCCGGAGCGGCCTAGTGAATATAAATATTTTAAAAAAGTAAGCATCAATAGTTATCTATATATTCTTCAACTTCAGCGACATCTTGTTATTTAAAGATCCACTTTTTTGACCGTTACACGAAAAGAAAAACATGTTTTGAACTCGTTTGACGCAAAAATATTTCGTTTGTCACTCATTCTCATGGTTGACCGCAATAATTTGTTTTTTCTCCGTAAATATAAACTTTTTACCGTAAACGTATTTTATATTGTTGTAAACGAATTTTTAGTTAGTCCAACATTTTCCTAATACAATTTTGCGTCGTGTAAGGGAAACCGTTTGCTATAAACGAGAAAATGTATAAAAGTATATAGACACACCCACTCACATATAAAACTGATCCCTCTCATCTGTTGAGTCAGTCTTCTTTCAGAAAAACAAATACTTGCTGTACAAGCTAACACATACACAACACTGTCCCTTGAATTGGTCTGTCTGTTTGTCTCAAAATCAAACAAACAAATTGTAATGTTGACGGTTTACGTGCCAAGCATGTGAGGGATTATAAGATAGTGGCATGGACTTGCACTGATGGTACCTGCACGCTGAAGAAACATATTGCAGGAAACATGTATGTATGTATACGCTTGCAAGCATTGTTTCATGAACTAAAGATCTGCTGCTGTTTTGTCGGTATGTTGTCTGACAGGTTCTTGTTTTTAGCGGTTTTCAACAAACAAATCTTCATTTGGGTCTTATACATATGTATATAAGTACAGATATTATAAACTATTAATCATTGTGTCACAAACATGTAATATTGAACAGCAAACACAATGTATTTGGACACAAGTATACTATATTTGCGACAAGCTACAAATACGTTATACTTGCATTCAAACAACCAAAAATAAAATTACATGAGATGTCAGGGGACACCCGGTTGCAACACAGTTCCTATATATTATGTACTAGTTAGTTCCAACACGCCTAAAGCGCCCGTTGAGGAATATGATAATTTAAATGGGTCTTTAAGAAAATATACTTTTTGTAAAATGATTAACTTTTTTTTAAGAAAATTTTTTTATAGAATGTATTTTTTTTTAAAATTTATATTTTTAGGTCCTTTTTGTAAGAATATGTATTATATTTTCCCGAAATGGTTCACTTTTAAATCTAATATTTTTTTTAAGAAAATGTACTATTTTTAAGAAGAATTACTTTTTGTAAGCAAAAGTCTTAAGAGTATGAAATTTTTTTTTACAAAGAAGTACTTTGCCTTTAGGAACAGGTAGTTTCAGGTACAACTCTGAGCATGGAATTACATTTGGCAGCACACTTACTCTTACACTCGTACTTTTGGTTTGCTTTGTGTCTAGATTAACATATGGGGGGATATTTCTTGTTTAATGGGAAATTTTGTGGAGGTGGAGCCTGTTTATTGCATATTGCAGTTTGAACCGAATAAAAAGTAAATGTAGAAAAGCCAAAGTGAAAGAAGTTTAAAAAAATAAAATTTTCTTAAATAAGTGCGTCTTCTTAAAAAAAGTAAATTTTCATATTCTTAAACAGGGTACCTTTACTTAACAAAATACCTTATTTTAAAGAAGTAGCTTTGCTAAAAAAAATTAAATTTTCTTACAAAAAGTATCTTTTCTTAAAAAAAGTAATTTTTTTATATAAGTACCTTTCTTAAAAAAGTACATTATCTTACTTACAACAAATTGCGTTTTCTTAAACAACTACCTTTTCTTTAAGAGTACCTTTTTGTAAAACAAAAAAACTTTTCTTGAGATAAGTACCTACTCTTAAAATTTTAACTATTCTTTCGTACAAAAAAGCTTTTCTTAAAAAAAATACCTTCTCTTACAAAAAATACCCTTTCTTACAAAAATTCCTTTTCTTAAAAGTACCCTTTCTTAAAAATAAAATAATACCTTTTCTTTTCTTTTCTTGAGATATGCCGCCATCCTGAAAATAAGCAAATTTTTTTTTAAAAAATAACCTTATCCTAAAAAGAGTACCACTTCTTTAAAAAGTACCTGTTCTTAAAAAAAGTATTTCTTTGTACAATTTCATTCGCTTAGGCGTTTTCTTACTTAAAAACATTAGCTTTTATTAAAAGAAGTACCTTTTCGGGAAAATATATTTCATATTCTTACAAAAGGGACCCTAAAATATACTTTTTTAAAAAAAAAATACATTCAATAAATAAAATATTTCTTAAAAAAAGTTTATCATTTTATAAAAAGTATCTTTTCTTAAAGATCCATTTAAATTACAGTGTTTTTCAACAGGCGCCATAGGCGTGTTGGAACTGACTAGCGAAAATAACTTCGTTCCAACCGGTTGTCCCCTGATACCTCATGTATTTTTTTTTAAGAGAAGGTATTTTTTTTGAAGGAAAGGTTTTTTTTTAAGAAATGGGAATTATTTTAGAATTGGTCCTTTTTTCAGGAATGGGTATATATTTATGAGTATGTACTTATCTCAAAAAAAGTTATATTGTTTCACAAAAAAGGTACTCTTTAAAGAAAATTTAGTCTTTTAAGAAAGGCAATTTGTTGTACGAAAATGTTCGTTTATAAGAAAAGGTACTTATTTAAAACAAATTATTTTTTTCAAGATAAGGTACTTTTTGTAAGAAAATTTAATTTTTTTAAGCAAAGGTACTTTAAGATAAAGTATTTTTTTAAGAAAAGGTACTTTGTTTAGGAATATGAATAGTTTTTTTTTGAGAAAGTTTATTTTTTTAAGAAAATGCAATTATTTAAGAAAATTTTCTTTTTTCAGATTTCTTTCACTTTGCCTTTTCAAAATGTACTTTTTATTGGGTTCGAAACTACAATATATACTACATATAGGTTACAGGCTCCACCTAGAAAACTTCCCATTAAACAAAAAGTTTCCCAACATATGTAAGTCTAGACACAAACCAAAGCAAAAGTACCCAAAATAAAATTGTTTAAATTCTTTTCATTTAGCCCCCATCCCCAGCGTGCGATAAGGAACTTCGTTCCACAAAATTTTCAGCGTGTTGGTTAAACTTCAATTCAGTGAATGTCTACGCACTAAAGTAACCTTGCAAAATACTTCTATGAAAAAGGTTATACTTTCACCCAAAAACAAGTCATATTGAGGTAAAAGTATTTTGAGTTTGGAATTAAATAAATCGTTTGCTGTAATCGAGAGAATAGTTGACGGAAACGTATTTTGTTCCCTGTAAAAGTTTTTTTGGGTTTAGAGTTACCATGTTGTGAACGATTTTCTGTTTTTATTAATCTAACAGAAACCAATTCACATGTGGGATTCCACAAATATTGAGTGGGGCTCTTACATTCCCCAAACGAATTTATTGTAACTGAAAATTTCGTTTGGGTGTAACGATTTTTTTGCGTGCATATTGAAAAGTGCTCATATTCTTTTATTTCAGTTTTATTTATTATTAGCAGAAAATTTCTGCAATATCGGCTGAGGTGACAAAATAAAACGCGGTTCATCGTGGACATCGCATAAAAAAACGGGCATCGTCTAAAAAGTGTAAACATTACGATACTTCTCGTGCTATATTGTATGGGTGAATTAGGCCACAGAGTTCATATGGAAAGAGTTCAGTAGCGCATACAAGAGTCATGTTCGTCTGCACCAGTCAATAATGTGTGGTAAGGGATGTAAACCAAAACTATAAACCACGTAGTTGATGTACTGTATCAAAATGTAGCAATAGAATTTTTCCACAACATTTTCTTTATTTTGCTGCGCTTGAAGTGCCGTATGGCTAGTTGCATACACTACTAGTAGTTTCCTTCGTGCAGCAAAACAGATCCATGTGTAAAAAAGGATCCGTGTGTCCTGAACTTTTGTATCTGGTTGGGTTTTTTTGTGGTTATGTTTGTTACAACCTCAAGGGTCTGGTTGATATTGTGCAAACTGTTTGGACTTCCAGCGTGTGTTTGTTGAATGAGTTTATTCTTGTTGGCCAATGGTTGATATTCGTTGAACTTCATGTTGTGGGTCATATTGTTGTACATTCCGTCCGTTTCCCACATTTCCTTTTTTGGGTAGGTAAAATTGGACATTTGTTTTTATTTGTCTCCCCCCTGTAAATGGCGGTGCATTAGGGTGAGTTTATTTACTATTTATTGACTCGATTTACGATTTAGCAATTACTCTACGACCTAATCTAACTGCTTACTAAATCAGGTAATAGGCACTGTAATTATCGCAAATAAAATAACTTCAATGTCGAAATAGAATATAGATGTTGTTAAGGTCAGATTTGATTCAAACTGATTGGACATGGACTTAAAGATAATCGTGTCCTGATTGCTCCAAATCACCACGATAAAAAAATACACTTTGACGAAACGCCATGTTTGTATATTTCGTAAACTTCAATTAGGATTCGGTTAGTATGTCTTATCGATAGTGGTTACGAATATAATTCCCCGTCAAAGTGCCACGAAAAAAAATGCCATTTCATATATGCCGCGAAAACAATATCATAATCGACAAGTGCCGCGAAGAAAATTCCATTTCAGAATATGCCACGAAAAAAATGCCATTTCGGAATATGCCGCAAACAAAATTCCATCTCAGAAAGTGCCGCGAAAACTACATTCATCAACACTACACTATAAAACACTATAATCAACACTATAATCACAATATAATCAACACTACAAGTTTCACATAAATTTTACAACAATTTTAATAAAAATAATTTTCAACATGTAACAAAATGATCCAATATTCTAAGAAAAAAACTTACGCTTATACATTTTTTCGTGGGGATCACAAGAATGTTTGAAAAAAAAATTAACTCATTAAGTTTGTATAAAACTCTTTGTATGGCTCTGGAATCCATCGCTTTTCTATCATTGTTTTAATGTCTTGTCGTTTTTGCATAGATAGGCTCAGCGGATGATTGTAAGCGGGCTTTAATTGAATTTGTTTTAAAATCGTAGTATATTTGACATTTTTTTTGAAAATGTTTGGGATCTGGTAAGGATCTCCAAAATTATACTTCAATTTTACAAGGTTTTGTTACATTGAAAGTTATTTGCGATAGTTTTTCAACAGCTTTCAAAAATCCAGAGCTCATGCAGATCGAAGAAAAATCGGCATCTAATGGGTTTTCAGATTCAGCCTCTTGTATCGCATCGCTATCTTCATTGATCTCATCACTATCTTCATCGCTCGCATCGCTCTTTTCATCACTCGCTTTACAATGAACAACCTCGTTTTTTCTTCTTCCATCTTAAAGAAATTCATACAAATTTAGATGCATAAAATGATAAAATTATAAATACATATTTAATAGACTTACCATTTTTGTTGATCTTTGACATCATTAACAATTTTACACAACACAAAAGATGTTCAAATTCACAATACTTTTTAAATTCGCGAGAAAATGAAAGCCGTTCATTAATACCTCACTCGATGAAAGATTATGTACGTATGAGACCGATAGCGAAACGACGCTTATCAGTGGACTATAGAGAAACCAGTGTAGAAAATGTCAAGGTGGGAGAAAAATTTTGAATTTCTTTTTCTGCAGGACTCAAGCGTACTTACGCGAGCAATACTCAAGCTTTAAGAGTTATTTTGCTCGTAAGAGATTATGCCTTACGCACGATTTACGTTTAAACTAGGTCGAAACAGTAGGTAAAGAAATTAAACACAATTTCACAAAACTTAGATTTTAATTATTTTCACTTTATTAAAAAAAGGTACTTATGCTCTGGACTTCGTGTTCTTACTGACTAACAAGTTTTCTTTTCTTATCATTTTACTTCGCTTCTGACGTTCAAAGAGAACAATAACGGCAGAATCGAAGTGTTACAAAAAAATATATTTTATTACAAACATATGTACATATGTTCATTCAGCTACTTCTTTATTGTTGTTTTCTTTTTTTCTTTTTGTTTACATTTTTTGGAGATGTCATTGATTTAACATTGAAGTCGCACTTTACTTAGTGCATTGGAATATTTCCATTGTGCTACTATAATAATTTGAGGTCGAGATTTTATTATTGTTGTATTTGTTGGTGTAAGTGTTGATGTCTGCATAGACGTAACTCACGCGTAATTTCCTACTATTAAATTCCAATCTAAATACACAATACTGTCAAAAAGTCTAAGTTATATTCGGCATTTTTTTCGTGGCACAATGTGAATTGGAATTTTGTTCGTGGCATATTTTGAAATGGAATTTTCTTCGCGGCACAATGTGAATTGGAATTTTGTTCGTGGCATATTTTGAAATGGAATTTTCTTCGCGGCCAGCACCGTGAAATGGCGTTGTTTTCGTAGCCACCATCGTTATAATGTAACATCCTAAATGTTGGTGTTAAGCAATATTCAATTAAATGCTTCCAATCCTATTTTTTTACTTTATTTATATTTTATTTTTGTTTCTGAGTTTTATGGAAAAAATCAAGCCAGTCTAAGTTTAAAAATTCATTGCTATTTTTGAAAACTTTAGTACTTGCAAAGTCCACTTGAGGGCGTTAGGAAGACAAAAAAACAGTTCACTCGTATAAAATAAGCTGAAGTCGACAATCAAGTGACACCCTAGTGTACACATATAAAAAGGTTAACTTGTGGGTATTGTGATGGGTACAGAACATCAGGAGCAATTGAATGTCATCATATGCTTTGAGTTGTTATTTGCTCCAAAGGAATTTAACTTACCCGTCCCATTTCGTTGGTTGAATTCAAAGAGATGTTTGTATAATAAAATTCGATGAAAGCGACATGTCTTTAACACTCGCCGTTGAATATACAAATATGTTAGGAGCAGTTTTTATAAATTACAGTATTTTAGCAGATTTTTTACAGTGTAACACCGGTTCCGAACGGTATTTTGAGAAGCTTTTTCATGGCTAACTACTCGACAGTGTCGCCTTCACTATGCGAGGTGACCGCCGCCGAAAGATATTTTAGGAGGTCTGAGCAGAGATCGAACCCAAGATCTCATGTACAAGAGGCGCGCACACTAACCGTTACACCACCGACGGACAAAATTCACATTAAACTGATTTCAAATCGAAACTCATATTCAAAATTTATATAGATTTTCATGTACGAAAATCTTATTAAGTGTAAAACATTTATTTAGAAAATAATTTTAAATTTTAATTCTTAATTCATTTTTAATTATTTCGTATTCAAGCCATAAAATCATTTTAAAATTTGTATAAAAAATTGTTTGGAAATGCATAAAATCATATATGGAAATATAAATCATCTTTATTAATTCCAAAATTTCAATAAAATTTGAAAACGACATCATTTATTATTAACTTGTTTAAGGATATTAACACAAATTGAGTAAAAAGCGGTTAACAGGTTAACCGACGTTCAAATAACCGGTTTATCAGTTCCAGCAGTTTGTTTTTTTGGCTGGGAAATTGCTTGCCTTACCTTGACACGGTTAGGAGAGTGCCGGTAAATACCATCACACAGAAAAAATTTCCGCAAAAACATTTTCCATTAAACACCTGTTTGGTTTTAAATAAAAATTCAAACAATTGTTGTGTTTGAATCAATTAAATATTTTAATCAGCTGTAAGTAATCTCATGTTTGTTAGATTTTGTATAAAATGTCTTCTCCTTTATTCGCTCTTCTTTTAAAAGAGTGCAAGAAAGGAGTATCAGAGAAAAATGGAAATATGTATTCCGTGTTCAGGTTGAGCTCAGAGTGGAAGCACCAGTTGTAAGTCACTTGTTCATGGGCGTTGATGACGTCATCTGACTGCTTGCTTGTGCTTGCCTCATTAAAACTTAAACAGCAAAAACCAGTGCGTGTTCAGAGATATGTATGTATTTAGTAGACATCTGCACAAGACGTCTTCAATGCCCATTCAAGACATTTGATTTTTTTAAGCCATGTACTGTAGCGAAATTGCGGCAACCAAATATTTCAGTGTTCTGAAATAAAAGCATTCGTGTATGTGTGTTAATCTGTAGAGCACAAACAGCCAATACTACTATTTCTACTACGCTTATATCGTATTGCTTAATGCTGTATCGACAGTACCCCGAAGTAGAGTTGGGTAGTTCATGAATTACCTAGTTCATTTAGGGTGACCAGACATCACCCTCATGAACATAATGCACATGTTCGATACGGCGAGTATATTCGTTATTGTTTCGACCGGGTACCTTAAATGAACGGGTTCGAGAACTAGTGAACGAGTTCGACACAAGTCTACCCCGAAGTAATTGGTTGTCGCTGCCACGCCACAGTACATGCCATGTAATGTAATATTCCTTATTGTTACGACCGGGTACCTTAAATGAACGGGTTAGAGAACTAGTGAACGAGTTCGACACAAGTCTACCCCAAAGTAATTGGTTGTCGCTGCCACGCTACAGTACATGTCATGAACAAAATCAAATGTCTTGAATTGCGATTCAAGACGTCTTGTGCAGATGTTTAGTATTTAGTGATCGAGCTCAACTGATTAAACTAGAGTCCAGCTGGTTTGAGTATTTCCAGTAACCAAATACAAGCAGATTCGATTAACGGTTGCAATTTGCATTGTGTTTCTAAACAAGCACTATTTTTATATGAAAACAAATATGCTCAGGCAATGCAACTGCAGATTGTGGAATCGGATGCCAAATGTAATGAAATATGGGAATGCTTTTAATTATTTTGAATTTATTTTACTGCTGGCAATTCTGTTTCTAAAGCATTTTATATGTGGAGGTTTGTGGCTTCGATAGGTATTGCCTCGTAGTATTTTCAAATTCATAAACCGGTACTGTATAAAATATCTGAAAATCAAAAATAGCATATGAAGGAAATGCTTTGATAATATGTGGAGGTTTGTGGCTTCGATAGGTATTGCCTCGTAGTATTTTCAAATTCTGTATAAAATATCTGAAAATCAAAAATATCAGATATGAAGGAAATGCTTTGACAATAAGCACAATTGCCAATGGTAGGTTGAAGAGGTAATTCAAATTAAACTACAAATTATAATTGTCATATAATGAATTTGCCCCATGTATGGCAATTACAGAAATAGAGAATAATAATAAAATTTCCATAATTTCTCTCAATGGATTGGTGATTCTTTAAATTGGAATCAGACCTGTATGTGTAGTAGTAGGTAGTGTATTAGGTGGGCTAAAAACACTCACTTCGCCCACCACTCCAACTGACGCGATGAATGTACTGATATATCTACTTCCCGTGGACATTATAGGGAGACGTTATAGGGAGATTGCTCCAACGTCTGGGACATGGTGGAAGTCTATTTTATCTGATCAGTTATTTGATTACATTTGATTTGATCTCATATCGGAAGGGGAATCCTCTGACAAAGCAGCTCGTTGTAAAGGGTTAGTTGCATTTATAAAGACATGGGTTGAAAATTACCCACCAGCTGGGGTACGGGTATCCTGACCAACCATCCCGGTTATGGCGGGATTATCCCGCTTTCGATGTCTCATCCTGCCTTGGATTGCAGTCCCACTTTTTACAGAGAAGTTCTGCTTTATGACGTTTTGGTCGTTAGAAATAACTTGGATACATAAAATTGTTAACAGTCACAAGCACAATAACAGTTCACAATAAGCGTGTTTTGGTTACACCGCTTGCTTATATATTCGCTTGTTTTGTATGAAGCACTTAGCGTAGACCTAGCGAGAACTTAGCGACGCGAATCATTTTCGCTAAGTTTATACAAATTTTTTTTTGACATCTTTTACCATTTTCAACCCTTTTTCATATTTTTGAATAAAATCACTAATCGCTAAATAGCCCTTTTCTTTGCAACTTAGCAAGCGATAGTCGCTTGCTTGTAACCAAAACACGACTAATGTCAAGATCGTTCCAAAATGTTTGATCTACATCACCAGAGGCGTAGTTGTAGGCTAGTGACATCTGTTAAAATCTGTCGCTAACTCAAGTAATCTGATAGAGTTTTGTTGTCGATTTTGCTTCCGATTAATGTGATATATCTAACTTTTTTACCATCGGATGGGTCACAATAGTGGCGCAATCGCATGCTTATTGCGGGCATAGTGTGTAAGCAGATCTCAAAACAGATTAGTTTCAAATTATACTGGCGTCGCCAGTTCTGTTTGTAGTTAACTTTTTAGTATGGCTTTTTAAAAATAATATAAAAAACAACGCATGGAACGAAGTTCCTTTCGCTATATATTATGCACTAGTTAGTTCCAACACGCCCAGGCGCGCGGCGCCCGTTGAAAAATGCGATAATTTAAATGGATCTTTAAGAAAATATACTTTTTGTAAAACGATAAGCCTTTGTTAAGAAAAATTTGTTTTTATAACTACAATGTATTTTTTTTTAAAGTATATTTTTAGGTCCTTTGTGTGAGAATATGAATTATATTTTCCCGAAAAGGTATTTTTTAAGACAGGTACTTCTTTTATTAAAAGCTAATGTTTTTTTTCAGAAAGGTACTATTTTTAAGAAGAAGTAGTTTCTGCAAGATAAAGCCATAAGAGTATGATTGTTTTTACAAAAAAGTACCTTTTTAAGAACAGTTACTTTTTAAAGAAGTGGTACTCCTTTTAGGAAAAGGTTATTTTTTTTAGAAAATGTACCGGGTTTTTCAATAAGAGCGCTACAAAAGTTTTTTTAAATAAAACAAAACCGGTTTTAGATACCAATGAAATATTTTATTCCTGTGAAAGTACGTTATGTTTGGAACTCGATTTCTTTTGCATGGCCACCACGGTCACGCTTGCAGAAGTCCAGACGCTGAACCCAATTTTCGACGGTTTTCAAGCATAAATCGGCCGATACTGCTGCAATTTCACGTTCGATATTCGTACGAAGTTCATCAATCGTCGCTGGCTTGTTGGCATAGACCATAGACTTGACGTAGCCCCACAGGAAATAATCTAACGGCGTCAAATCGCACGACCGAGGCGGCCAATCGACTGGGCCATTTCGTGAGATAACACGTTCACCAAACTTGGTTTCCAATAAATTGATTGTGGCATTCGCTGTGTGGCTTGTGGCGCCGTCCTGTTGGAACCACATGTCCTCCAAGTCCATATTATCCAATTGGGGCCAAAAATATTCGGTTATCATGGAACGGTAGCGATTCGCATTCACAGTAATGTGCCGATCTTGACCATCACGGAAGAAGTACGGCCCAATGACGCCGCCGGCCCATAAACCGCACCAAACCGTAATTTTTTCGGGATGCAATGATGACTCATGGATTACGTGTGGATTGCTGTCTGACCAGAAATGAAATTCAGAAATTGGACGTAGCGCTCTTAAAGTTGAGTCGACTGACTCCAAATTTCGGTAGTAAATTTTAATAATTTGGACTCGTTGTGGGCTCGTATATCTTTCCATGATGAAATGGCAAACCTTACTGAAGAGAAATGTCAAAAGAGCTGGAAAAAATACGGCGTCGTTTGCTGTCCCTATCGAGTAACTTTTGTAGCGTCTCTGTTGAAAAACCCTTTACTTATTTTCAGAAATGCTAATTATCTCACAAAAAGAAACCGTATTATTTTATTTTTAAGAAAAGGTATTCTTAAGAAATGAATTTTTTTAAGAGAAGATAGTTTTTTTAAGAAAGTTAAATTTTTTTAGAAATGATCCTTTTTTTAGGAATAGGTTCAAGTTTAAGAGGACGTATCTACTAAACTCAAGAAAAATTATTTTGTTTCAGGTAGTCTTTACAAAATTTAGGTTTTTAAGAAAAGGCAATTTGTTGTAAGAAAATTTACATTTTAAGAAAAGGTACTTATTTAAAAAAAAAAAAAAATTAAGAAAAGGTACTTTTTTTAAGCAAAGGTACAGGGTGGAGCGCGGTAATTTGCTTATTTGGGAATGAAATAGAAAAATTATGAACCTTAGAAATATTTATTTTATATTTTAGTTATATTGAACAGTATGGGAATTTATAAATTACATGGTTTTAAGTAGTGTATCTGGCAAATGTCGACCTTCGCTGTCCACACGTTTTCTGAAGATTTCATTAACTCTAACAATGATGCCTACTCGTGATGCCTACTCGTGATATGGCGCACCACACCGTGAGGCGGCCCGAATGCAGAGGCCTCTAGTGAAGTTCTCTGGGGTTTGTTTCACTCCAGTACAGTTTACACATTCACTGAGGTGAAAATGTGCTTCATCAGAACAGAACACAATTGCGTCACGGGGTATTTACGGGTATTTATTAACGTGTCCAATGCATGATGGCAACTGAAAGGCAGACGAATACAAATCTCCCGTCAGCCACTATAAGACACGCACACTCTCCACTATTTTCGACCAACAGTGCCGCCGCAGCCTGCAGTGCAGAAAAGAAAATTACCGCGTTCCACCCTGTACTTCTTTAAGATAAGGTATTTTTTTTAAGAAAAGGTACTTTGTTTCGGAATATGAATAGGTATTTTTGTAGAGAACATTTACTTTTTTTAAGAAAAGGCACTTATTTAAGAAAATTTTCTTTTATTAAACTTCTTTCACTTTGGCTTTTCTACATTTACGTTTTATTGGGTTCAAAACTACAATATATACTAAATATTGGTTACAGGCTCCACCTAGAAAATTTCACATTAAACAAGAAATTTCCCAACTTATGTGAGACAACTTGTTAGTCTAGACACAAACCAATGCAATAGTATCCAATATAGTTGCTAACAGTGAGTTGTATCATAATAGTGTTAAAGCAAGTTGTTTAATTGTTTTTCATTTAACCCGCAATAATATGAAAATATATAGGAGATTTATATAAATAACAAATCAAAAAATATATACAGAATTTTTAAATATAAACTAAGTATTTCTAAATTTTAGACATTTATTAAATGTTAAGGTATTTGTTAAAAGTAAAAATCCTTCTTTTTGAGTCAAAATTCCGCTTTTCGGTCAAAAACAGTTGGTCAGGTTATATGGGGCTAAATATGTCTCTTCCTAGTAGAGTATCTGTAGTACTGCCGCCGACGTCTTATTGAAATGGCCCAGCAGTACGATATTCACCTCATAGTAGTGCCAGAGCACAGGGATATTCCGGGGAATAACAGAGAATATCAGCTGACGGGACTAGGGAATACCTCTAAGGTTCCACAGGAAATCAAACTTGTCATGTCCCTTGCGGCTTGATGATTATGTTGAGTTGGACGAGAGGCCATTAACCTTTTGTATGCAGTCAGGCTCAAGGCGTCAATGCTCGTTTCAGTTTTGAGGGTGCACCGTCTGATTGATAGATATGAGTCGAGACTAAAGTTCACGCCAACGACTACTGTAGAAGCTGTAAGGATAAGTAGGAGGATAAATCCACTAACATATTCCATGTCTATGAACAATGTATATGCCTACAAAACCTACTCTAAATGACTTAATGTGACTACTCTCATAAACGCCATACACACATACCTTATACCTTCACCGGTGACTTGCGATTTGTCAAATAAAAATATCAAACAATTGGGTGATATTAAGGTAGAAAATTAATATATCATCAAACTATGAAACAGGTTGAATTTCAACTGCTCCTTCTAGCAAAAAACAAAAAAACTAACAATCAATCTGTCTCACTAGTATCTATGCATGAACATTCCCACGATAATTTTCCATAAAAAAAACAGCTTTACGATTGAAAATATTTGTTTGACATGTTGTACCAGAAAACTCTTAATAATGTCATATTTCATCACGAACAATGGAAACAATCGCAACCCCACAGACCTATAAAAATGGTAACCATATTTCCATAAAATCATATTTACGTTCCGTTCTCTTTCATACCATTTTGCCTTTTGTTTCTCTCCCTTCTGCGAATCGGATTGATTTTTTTGAATTGAATTCCATCACCGCAAAGGAAATTTACCACGAAACACAATTGTTGAGCCAAATGACAGCCAACAATGGCAGCAAAGTGAGAGAGAGGAAGGAAAAAAACAGCCGCATCACCAACTACCATCGCAAATGGAGTAACGAGCAGCACAGTGGGAGTGATGCAAAAGGAGCAACAATATCATGAATGGATTTTTGTTGAATCCAATTCAATACAGAAGCGGAAATACAATATGACGAATACAACAAAGCGGAAATGCGGTTGTAACGCAAAGACATAGACTAAAGCAACAACCAGCAATCCTAGCATTGAACTGAACTGAGTGAAGTCATATTTTATGCCACAAAAAATAGATTGAATACACAATAGTAAGATGTAGAAGAACATTGAACCCAAGACACAAGTTAACTGATGAAGGTGTCAGAGGAAATATGAAATTATTTATTGTATATTTGTAATTTCCCCAGAAGGATCTGCAGGTATTCAATTTTGTGATACCGGAGAGGAAAGAAGTAATTGAATTTCATTTCAAACTTTATACAACAGGTGTAGGACAAACAAAAAAGGATTAATACCACGTAGCTTTGAAGCCATATGAAGGGTCATTCGGACAATGCTCCTCGTTGGCAACATAGTACGAATCTTTGTATTCATTTATATGCGATTCGATGTGAATTGTCTTTAGTAGAAGATGTTTAAATTCTTATGAACTACCATTCCTATCCAGTTAGTAAAAAAATTTAAACATTCGGAAGTGCGGATTGAAGTCACACTGGCCTACGATCGTTCCGCTGTTTTTGTTTCACTCAAGAATTCAC
The DNA here is from genome assembly GCA_963931995.1 of Phaonia tiefii. Classification (NCBI taxonomy): domain Eukaryota; kingdom Metazoa; phylum Arthropoda; class Insecta; order Diptera; family Muscidae; genus Phaonia; species Phaonia tiefii. Next base: position 176,941,499 of record OZ008367.1, on the reverse strand, counting down.
ATTTCCAAGCCTGCATTATTTGCAACTAATGTTGTTATTGTTCGTGCAAACGCATTTTGTTTAATAGCTGCATGCAGTTCGAGTCTCAAATTTTTATTAAAATAAGATTATTTTAAGTCGACACTCTGATTAATCGAATAATTGATTAAATATAAATTTTGATTTACCATATTTTCGATTAATTAATTTATCTTAAATTTGATTAATCAATATTCACGATTAATTGATTAACCAAAGATATTTGGAGTTTTTCAGTTCGCATTTTTTCAACAGCCTTCTTTACCCAAAATGATTCCTTTTCTGTCTACAAATTATTTGAATGATGAGTAAAATTATTGAAATATGATTAGTCAAGATTCAAATTATTTGATGTCTAGTTTTGATTACGCAGAATTTTTGATTTTTCAATTAATCGATTAATCACGATATAGATTAATCTAAATTTTAATCAACCGATTAATCACACGTAACTAAAATCAAGACTAAACAGATTTCTACATTAAAATTTCAGGTGGACAACCTTCACTTCGCAAATGTTCAAAATTAACTATAAATCTCAATCTGGACATCATTAAGCTAGAACTACACTATCTGAGTTCTCAGTTATATTTGATTTTTTCATCTGAGTTCCATTGAAATGGAACCGGGCTTCGAATGCTGATTCCCTATTAATATTTTAGATACAAAATTATTTAATTGACAGAAATTATATCAACTCATTCACTCCCCTGCTAAAGAGCATTCGTCCTGATGTTAAATCACTATTCTGGCTTTAGCCGAACTCGTCTTGGGTCTAGGACACTATTCTGGCTTCAATGCACTCGCCTTTATATGGAAACACTTCGTCGCGGATTGATCGATTTAAAATAATCGAACTTTGATTTGATGAGAATACTTCAGATACAGATTCAGTAGCAATTAGCTCAGAGTTGGGTGCGATATGTCATATTTAAACTGGGTATGCACATTTCGGGTTCGGTTGGAAAAATACCAGGATCGGATGGAAAATATTAATATCGGCGAAAAAACAGCGCAACCCGCTTTAGTGGAATAGTAAGGCGATGTAACTATTGTGGAACAGTCAGCTTGGGTAGCTATGGTGGAATTGCAACACGAATTCGCTATAATTGAATTGTCAATGGCGCCGCTAGGGGGGAATAATCAGTCGCTATGGTGGAATAGTCACCCGACGCCACTTTCGCGAAATAGTCAGACGAAAACGCTATGGTGCAATAGTCAGCCTAGGTCGCTATGAGAATGTATTTTCTGCCTCTACAAAAGGAAGCATAACAAAGTTTACTCTTGGCCCTTATTCTAGAACTAGAACGTCACCAAAGAACGGCTTATCGCATCACTGATAACGGGGCTCACCAACTCACCACTATGTATTTTGCCTGCATTGATATGAATGAGAATTATAGAGAGCCACTCATATGCATACAGTCGTATGTTCGCTGCAAAGTTGCCACCAGAGTAGGCCAAAAATATCCAGGATATGTTAAAAAATTGGCCGTCGGTGGTGCAATGGTAGCGTCTGTGGCTCTTGTGCATGAGAACGTGGGTTCGATCCCTGCTCTGACAACCTTAAATTTCTTTCGACGTCGCCTCGCTTAGTGACGGCGACACTATCGATTATTTAGCAATGAAGAAGCGTCTTAAAATAATGTTCGGAACCGGCGTAAAACTGAAGGCCCCAAACAGTGAATGTCAAACTAGAACGCGCACAGCTCACTGGTTTGTGAGAAGCTCTCCCTAATCCCTTCATGGGATGTAGTCGAAACCCATTTTTTTAATGTTAAAAAATTATCCAAAATCATTCGGAATTATGCAAAATTTGTTTATTGTTTTTCAACGAAGAATGCTTCTTTCGATTCTACCTGCCAATTGCTACCATCGATTGAACCTTTCTTGCTGCAACAATATCTGCGGCCTTTGATATGTTGACGGGTCACAATTAAGCTTAAATCAAATCATACAGTCTTGGATATAAAACGATTCGCACTAAGATTTTTTTCCGTTGGTCATATTTTGAAACTATTGTAGTGTTTACCGAAAAGTCACTTCCCAAAATTAAAAAATAGGAATTTTTGAAAATCCAAAGTTTAAATACTATTTTTACAAGCTTTCCACAGAGAGGTATTTTTTAAATACATCAGATTATACGCCAGATTATATAGATTATATATGCCAACTTTCGTGACCAATAAATTGGTACATGGAGCTCTCGCGTTTAAAATAAAATAGATATTTCGACGAAAAATTCCCACCAGAAACCTCTAACATTAGAGTGTCCAAAAAACCGGAAGTTTTTGGAAACCGGTTTACGGATTGTTCGAAAAATCAATTTTTCAAGGAAACCGGTTTTCGGTTTGTTCGAAAAATGAATTTTTCATGATTTTTCGATTTTTAATTTTGGGAAAAAACGGTGGAACCGGGTGTTTTCGGTTTTTTTGATTTAAATTAAATTACACATTTAGGGCTTACAATACATTTGTTTAACGTCCATTTCATATATTTATTCGTGTTGAAAACTCAAAATTTCTCAACTGTATTGAATTAATTACGTTTCAATTTTAAATTAAAACAATATATGTATTTAAAATTAAAATGATCGAGCGTTAGATATATTTTAAATTATTTTATTCTTCAATATTTCGCTCACCATTGGGTAGCATCGTCGGGAAGATAAACACAATTATTATTTAAAAATTAAATAAAAAAAATAATGAAATAAAAAAGTAAAATGAAAAATTTAAATGAATGAAATGAAATTTTTAATTAATAATTTTGCTTATTTTCCTGACGATGCTACCGAATGAGTAGCGAAATATTGAAGAATAAAATAATTTAAAATAGACCTAACGCTCGAACATTTTAATTTGAAATATAAAACGAAAGGTCGAATAAATCGTCACATTCTACAAAATATATATTAATATTCCAATTTGGAAAGCGTGTTAAAAAAATTGTTAAAGTTTTATTCAAATTCGCATTAAACTGATTTAAAGTGGAAAATCATATTCAAATTTGAAAAAGATATTCATTTATGAAAATCTTATTAAGTTTAAAACATATAGTAATGAAATAATTTTAATTTTGAAATTTGATAAAAGAAATGTTTTAAAAGCTTAATTAATTCTTAATTAATTTTTAATAAATTCTATAAATCACTTTGAAAAAAAAAATTGTTTGGATATGTCAGTTAGATCATATTTCAAAATGGAAAATTCCAAAATTTCATTAAAATTCGAAAATCATATCATTTATTATTATTTTTTTAGGGATATTAACACAAATTAAGTAAAATCCGATTAACCGGTTAACCGACGTCAAATAACCGGTTTCCGGTTTGCTCGAAAATTAGTTTTTATTAAAAACCGGCTTACGTTTAATAGCACAAAAACCGGTTAACCGGTTCCCCCGGGTTTTCGGTATTGGACACTCTAATCACAAATGCATTGAACAATATTTTAAACATAGTTGTCAAAATTTACATATTGATATGATCCAAAAAACAGATCAGTGTTTCCCTGTAAACGGAGCTATTATGACGGAGATATCGAAAACGCTATTGAAGTACATATTTAATGTTTCAATACATGACACGTTCTGACAAGTGAAATCACACAAAAATTGCAATATCAATATCCAAAAATTATCCAAAATATCATTATCCAAAAATTATTCAAAAAGTTTGAAATTGTCAACACTGGTTCGTTGGTGTTACTGAAAACCGGTTTGCCGCTAAATCTCGCACAGAACTAACGGTTGTAGAGAATTCGCCGCAACTAAAATTCGGTTGAAACAACCTCATTTTCACTAATTTCGATTGCAACAACCGAATTTTGTATTTATTTTGTTGCAGAAACCGAATTCGGTAACAAATCAGTTACAACCACCGAATTTGGTATCAGTTCGGTTGCAACAAACGAATTGGACTTTAAGCCGATAGTAAAACGATTTGGCTTTCAGTCGTTAGTATCGAACACACTAAGGGCTGGCGTTAAGATCTGAGGCGACAGTCACAACACATTACAATTGGGTTTATGACTCATATAGGTTGGGACTTAAAAAACGGTTGGACGTGGCACGGAAAAATAAATTGTTTCCCTAAAGATTACACATAGGGAAAAGATAAGTTGAAAATCAATTGAGGCATTGGAAATTCCATGATAAAGTCTATATTTTAATTAGAATTCATAATTGTCAACCATCAGAATTATTTGTCGTTGTTATTGATAGATTAAAAATCGGCCTTACTAAATACAAGTTGCTACTACCGAACTTAAGTTGTATTAACCAATTTGAGTATTTCTAAAACCCCTCATTCATCTGAAATGGAAGATACAACTAATAAAAAGTACAATATTAGAATTCGCGTTCAAAGATTAGTCACTGTAATCATACTTTACTAAAATTTTCACAAGAGGCTTTGCTGTTAAAGAGATACTACATATACATATGTGAATGTTACACGAGGACTTTACAGAAAAATTATTATTTTAAACAGAAAGTGATAAACACAGTTGTGAAAAAACAATAAAGTTTATAGATATCAGCCAGCGATGAATATATATTATCACAAATTGAGGTGAAGTGAGACTTATAAACACAATCGTTGAATCTGACGCCACTATTGATGCCTTCACAAACTCACGCAAACAATTGTGGACACTTGGTTGGAGGAGCTATTATTGTGGATGACACAAATGAACTTAAACATAAATATTATACCTTGGGTAACCCATCCCCATTTTTGGTCGAAAATATGACAAATTTAGAAACACTGTGTATATCTGAAAAACGAAGCGTCCAATCGAAAAAATTAATTTTTTTTACAGATTTCTAAGGGTTACTCACAAAGTGTTCCAATTCGCATGAATTTTTTTTTTAAATCGCCAAAATAAGAAAATTGTTTAAATAAAAAATTTGCTATATCTCAGAAACGGTCCAATCGGAAAAATAATAAATTTTTTACCTCTCCAGGAGGCTTTCACCTATGGATGTGCTCGCTAAACGCCCCTATAACAAATATCTCGGAAACGGAGTGTCCAATCGAAGACAGAACTATTTTTTACGAGTTCCTAAGGATTTTTCATAAAGTGATCAAATCGTATGGTAGATATTTTGTTCAAAAAACCATCAAAATATGAAAATCGCTGAAATAAAATATGGTTATAACTCGGAACCGGTGCGTCCAATCGCCAAAATAATCATTTTGTTACCTCTATAAGAGACTTTAACGAATGAATGTCTTTAATACGACATCACTTAAAATCACTAAAACTAAATTTTTCGATTTAGCGATTTTCTTATGGCGATGTTTTGAAAAAAGTTAGTTTATGCGAATTGGAACACTTTGTGAGAAACCCTTAGTAACCCGTAAAAATCTGTTATTTTTCGACTAAACGCTCCGTTTTTGAGGTATAGATATTTTTTCATATTTTCGATCAAAAATGGGCACGAAATACGAACCCTGGTTATAAATTATAATAATTTTGTTTATATTTAAATAAATAAATTTAATTTAACAAAATATTCTTTTTACTTTTTTTCTAAAAATTAATAAGGGGTTAAAGCATTGCCAAATGGTTGTGACAGCCATCAAGTTCAAGTAATTAGTTGAGTAGACCAATATATTATTTGGTACAACCGAATTAGTTTTTACTTTTTTCGTTCATCCAACTAATAGAGTATTGACCACTGCAGGATAATTTGATTGCTAGAACTAAAACTTGATAGGCAGATCACATTTATTTCTTGTTGCTGTGGCTTCAACTAAATATTTCAGTTCTTGCAACTAAAACTGAATTACAAATCAATTGATATGCATAACATTTTGTGATACTGAATACAGTTATTGGTAATCACAGTGAATAATGTGATAGTTCAATGAACCGCCAAATTTTAGTTGGCTGTGAATATTGTTGTGACAACGAATCTCTTCTCTGTGTGTACCCTACATGAAGTAGCGTAATTAGTTCGTTTTGTATTTATTTATTAGAATGTAGGGCAGTAAGTTATCAATAACATATTGACATATTTTCGCTAAATCCGTTTCTAGTTCTTATAAAAAAAAATTGATTTCGGTGGTGGGAATTTCCAATTCGGCTGTGACAACCTATAAAGACTACCTATAAATCTGATGCGGTTGTGACAACCTCTAATGCGGTTATGACAACCTATAATGTGGTTGTATTACCCATCACGATTCCTAATAATCCTCAGGGTAGTGGTGAAAGTAGTGGGTATTTACTAGAGTACTTCAAAATTAAACACAGTTAAATATTGGGAAATAATTCGGTGTCGCTTTATCACCCACAACTTGTTGTCTTTACGTCCGTGATTGGCAATGCTACCAACTGAATGCACCTCTGTAAGCTGCAACTCTTCATGTGTTTGAATTTTACAAAAGTTTGAAAATACATAGAACAATTCCATTGACTTCTTCAGTCTCACATTTAAATGAAAATACTCACGAAAAATCAAACATTGGCGCGTCGTCCAAAATACAAAAAGAAGACGTACAAAGAGGACTTCTAAGAATAGACCCGAAATTCAAGAGGCACGTGTGGCAAACATTTTTGAGTGTGGTGAGACAATAGTGGGTTATGTATGCTGCGAAAAGTGTAAAACTGTTTTGCCCCAGTTACGCAGAGTTAAACAGAGTATGTATACTAGGGTGGGTCAATTGTTTTTGTCAATAGGCGTATATCAAAAACGTAATCAACGAAGAGTTCGGAGAAAAATTCCCCAAGAATCTATGGATCTGAAATCAAAACCTGGTTACCGCCGAGAGACATAAATATCCACTTCTTAAATTTTTTTAAAAACAGCGTGTTTTTTTTTTAGAAAATGCGGTTATATGCAAAAAAATACCACATGTTTCATTAATGCTGGGCTAAGTTCTTCCTCATACTTTCAAACCCAATTTAGAAATCTTTTTTGAAAATTAACTCAAATCTAAGTATGTAATGTCATTGAACATTCAGTAAAGGCACAACTTTTTTTAAATTCAGGTTTTAATTTGTAAATTCATGGGGTAATAATAATATGGCAGTAGGTGCAAATTTATCATAACTTTTCAATACTCTTTTGATCGAAGTTTACTAAAACTCGGGTTATTAGCAACAATTTTTACAAAGTGGACGCAGATTCTTAAAGTTAATAAAATGTAGTTTAAAACAAGCCCGAACTAAAAATATATTATGTTTGGCTTTAATTTAATACAGTTTTTTAAATTCTTCAAACTGGAATCTATATGTCTCCCGGCGGGAGCCAGGTATTAGTTTTTGACCTCTGTGTTCTTAGGGTAGTTTTCTTAGAATTTTGCGAACATTTCGTTTTTGCTATACGCCTTTTGCATTTTTTCTCACCCGAATAATTTGACACACCCTAATGTATACCCTTTGACCTAATATTTTTGGTGTATTCTCATTTTATATTTTCGAGTTAGACCCTGCTTTTTCGTGCGTGTGTGCAATTACTAAGTTCGTATTATATCATCGTTTGATAGTATCATCTTCGTGCTTGTGTCGGGTCGTGCCGAGAAAATTAGGCACGCACTCATCTCTAGTAGTTACCCACGACGAGGGGGAATTACCCATCACGATTACCCATTACACAAGGAGTATGGCTAAGCGGCCTTTAGCCATTACCTAGGGCGATAAGTAATAGATTACCCAGCGTTACGCGTCCCCATTTTTGATCGAAAATATGAACAAATTAGAACAACTGGTTGTATCTCGGAAACGGCAAGTCCAATCGAAAAATAACTAATTTGTGCGGGCTTCTAAGGGTTTTCCATAAAGTTATCCACTTCGTATGGAAGAATTGATTTTCAAAAAATTGCCAAATGTTTTACCTCCATGGGAAGCGATGGATGCCAAAAATCCGGCATTACATTAAAAAAAAAAATATCGCAATTTGTTACGACCTTTATTTTATTAATATTTCTTGACTAATTATTGCAGCTTGAGGTCCCTTTGGTTTTCTTGAAAATTTTCAGTTGTTTTCTTTTTAAATATTTCGATTTCATTTGGAAATATTTTTCAGGAAAGTTCGAAAGATCTTCCTGAAGAAGATTTCCAAAGGAAATCGAAATATTGAAAAAGGAAAAAAAATCTGAAAATTTTGAAGAAAACTAACCGGACCTTAAGCTGCAATAATTAGTCAAGAAATATTAAAAATTATCACTAAAATTAAATTTTTTCTGATATCCATATCGTAGACACTTTTATGAAATACGACAGGTGTTGTGAACTCATTTGCTCTTCCACACTACTCGGTATCACCTGTACTTTCACGACATAATAAAATGCAGTAAACCACTTATCTAATCGATAAAATTGATAGTTCAAAGGCCAGTATCGAGCGATTAACTTAGAGGTACTTTTCCAATAGGGGTTTTAGGACAGATCAAACTGTCATGTTGGTTTTGTTCGGTGCTAGTTGATATTTCATCATGGGAAAACTTTCAGTCACTGAGCTCTTGAAAAACCTGAAAATTATCCACTCTTGTGTTCAAAGATGAGACCCATTTCTGGCTTAACGGTAATGTCAGTAAGCAAAATTGTACTTTCACGACATAATAAAATGCAGTAAACCACTTATCTAATCGATAAAATTGATAGTTTAAAGGCCAGTATCGAGCGATTAACTTAGAGGTACTTTTCCAATAGGGGTTTTAGGACAGATCAAACTGTCATGTTGGTTTTGTTCGGTTCTAGTTGATATTTCATCATGGGAAAACTTTCAGTCACTGAGCTCTTGAAAAACCTCAAAATTATCCACTCTTGTGTTTAAAGATGAGACCCATTTCTGGCTTAACGGTAATGTCAGTAAGCAAAATTGCCAAATTAGAACTGAGGAGAAACTCGAGGAGGTGCCAGCACTCTCACCAGATCCAGGTGAAACATCGGTTTGGCATGGTTTATAGTCTGGTGGAGGCACCGGTCCATATTTCTTCAATAATAAGGACGGCCGGAAAACAACTCAAAATGGTTCCCGTTATGGCGCTATTTTCTACCGGAAATTGAGGCCCGTATTCTTAGCCATATTCGGTTCCAACATGACGGCACTATTTTCCGTAGAGCACGTGAAACCATGGTATTATTGCTAGAACGTTTCGGTAGAGCGTTAATTTTATCGGGCCGGTGAATTATCCGTCCACATCACACCTCCATACATTTTCGTTTGGCACTTCGTAATGTCCAAAGTTTACTAGGCTAAGCCGCCTAAGATTGAGAAACCGGAAGCTGGTACTACTAGCGTTGTTCACCAAATACCACACGAAACGCTCGAACTGGGCATCGACAATTGTAACCTAAGAATATACCAAATTAGGCTCACTGACGGCCAACAATTTTAAAAATTAATTGTTAAGACGTAAATGGGAGAATGATTCTGTTGCGTGGTAATCAAGATAACGCGATAAAATTGAATTTGTATATTTGCCCTTATTTGGTAATAAAGTCTCTATAAATGGGTCATCCTTCAAAAATTGTTAGTTGAATTAGAAGATAAAATGGATTCTGATAAAGTATTCACAGCTTAAGTCACAGTAATTATTTCAAAGATCCATTGGCAGAAAGACAAGTTATTGCGGATTCACCCTTTAACGTTCAATACGCAAATACAGAATTTTTTTCTTTTTTTGAGATTTCCCATCTTGGTTTGTTTACCCTCTTTTTCCTGATTTTTACACCACTTTGCCCAATTTTATAAAGTTTATGCAGCTTTTTATCTTAACATCAACTGCTGACCACAATGTTAGCCCGAAATCTTCACAAGAAAATTGTCTTGCACCTCAACCCTTAACAAATTCGTAATTAAGAAATTTCATAAGTGCCCCTTCGACGGCCAACGTAATTAAGAACATAAAAGTTTAATCATACATTTTAATTGACACAAGTATCTAATTGGATTCGAAGGATGAAAGACTAAAGACTGACCAGTAGTACAAATTTAAAGTTTTATGTTGTCTTAATAAACTAATATATGCTCATAAGTCCTTCTATATCAGCCTATAGACATTGCAATTTTGAAAATGACCAAAGTCTTAGGCACAGCAGCATACCAATAGCCACAAACCCTTTTTTTTTAGAAAAGGATACCAATAATCCCTAAACTATCTCATCCCTTTTAAAATAGCCGTTGCCTTTGCAAAATGGTATAACTTTATTGCAAGTGTGCGTGCGTGCAAATTGCCTAAGAAAAGTTTCTGCTTTATCCAAATTATGTTCGTATTTGTTAAATTTATTGTTGTTCTCCCTTATCCTGCTGCACAACAACCACACGAACAAAGGAAAGGATATCAATAAGAAATGTTTGGGTTGCTGTTGTAGCCTCTGTATTGCTATTAACAATCAATTTCAATTTTCTTTGAAAGCAACATTTTCTCTTTGACACAAATAGGAATCAACAAAGGCAACTTCTGGAAAACTTTTGCTTTTTACCAAACAAATAAGGTTTTGCTGTCGTCGTTATATGTGAAGAGCAGATGGAGGGAGGTCTTTAACAGGGTACGAATTAGTCCTCATTTTCATTTTATGCATGTCAAACTTTTCAGATATGCATGAAAATTGATATTAGCTTGTATGTAAGGGATGGTGTTCTTTAGAGTGGTACAAATTTAAAAAAAAAAACCTATGGACAATGATATTCTGTGGTTAAGTGTCGTTTATTGAATTCCTGGAACTGCAAACATTTGTCTATTCCTTTGATCCTTGCAACTCGTTCAGTATTACTCCGCAAATATTCTCATATGAGACAACTGACCACTTCTTAGATCGTCTATATGTTTTTGATTCATGAGGCAAGAGAATGTTTTGATTTTTATTCGCATTTTTTGGTGTATTCTGGTTCATACGAAACCGTGTATTGTTGTTGCATCAGTCAAAATAAAAAGCTTAGACTAATCTGACCTGATGTGATCCCTAATTGGAATCAATCAACAGAGTTTGGTTAGGGGCTGTTCAAACGAACTGGCTCGATCTTACGCCTCACAGTGGGGTATTTCTCGTTAAAGATGGAAGTAATTCATCCGTTTCTAAACGGCTGCACCGATCAAGATGAAATTTCACATGGGCATAAATCACAAACAAAACGCAGTCTGGCATATTTAGTTTTTCGCTTATAGTTATCGAGATGTTTGGGAGTATATATATGCTTTTTTTTTTGGAAATTTGCCTTGTTTTTCCAGTTATTTGAAAATGTCTTGGCTAAATGAAAAGAAATATTAATTCTGGAAAAGATTGGTCGAGGTAGTCAAATTGTGGAACCCACTGTGCGGATCCAGGGGAGTGTATAGAGTTTCACTATCCCTATTTTTATAACACAACGCCTCAACCATCCCTATGCCTCAGGCATCCCTATGCGAAAATTCATCTTGGTCGGAAGAGCGTTTAGAAACGACTGACTTATTTAAATTCCTTTTGAGAAATCCCCAACTGCGTGACATTCGCAGGAATTCGTCCTCAGGATCCATATTTGTCGGCTTTCTTTGAGCACGTCTTCAGATACGTTTCGCGCTGGTTCATTATTATTCACACGGCCTAGCCAGTGTATTCGCGATATTTTGATTCGTTTAGGTTAGGTAGAACTGACTGTCACTATTGGCACACTTAGTCCTAAGAGGACCATTGTGATGACACGGGACGTCTGATTCCGTCTCCGCCCTTGAACGCATAAATTGACCTGGAATGGTAATGGAGCGTTCAAACCATGTGATATCTCCTCTCATTATTCCAGAAGGTAGCTGAAGAATACACGTACATTAGTTCTTTGCGTAGCAATTAGTACTCTGTAAGAAGGTCCTAAGATCACTCAGTTTAACTTGATCAATGTGTGTTAGATCTAAGATGAAGTACGATTCTAGATATTATCACAAATGATTATTTTAAGCGTATACGATCCTGCCTCCGATCTTCGGTTTGGTCCAAACATTTACGGCGTAATTTATGTAAAGGGTCCGCCAAATAACTTTTTTGTTTTTTGGAAAATGCTATAAACAAAAACTATGTGCGTGAAGATAGATTCCGAATCTAACTAGCAAAGACACAAACCACTTCAGTTGACAGAAGTATGTTATGGCGATAACATAACAATGTTAACATATAGAAACATGGTGTATTTAATGATATAATATTTTCAGCCGATCGGAAAAACATATAGAAACAAAACTTATAGCTTCTAAAGGTAATTCATGGGACAATAGAAAGAAATTGTCCCTTCTGCCGTCAGTATTACCGTATTCGCTCAGTGGGCCAAAGTAAATTTTGTGTATGAAAATTTAAATCGATCAACTTTGAAAATCAAGGAATTCTCCCGTGCTGTCACATACCTTGTTAGAAAGTCCTGCACAAGCACTTTCAGAATCTGTAATCAAAAAGTGGAAAAACAGTTTGGAAGTAAGGAAATATCCTCATTTACTTTCGGACCCCCAAAAATAATTACGCCCATTGTGCGAAAACAGGGAATTCTCCCGTGTTCTCACATACCTCGTTGGAAAGCTCTTCCTAAACACTTTCAGAACCTGTAATCAAAATGTGGAAAAAGAGTTTGGAAGTAAGAAAATATCCTCATTTACTTTCGGACCCCCAAAAATAATTTAGCCCATTGTGCGAAAACAAGGAATTCTCCCGTGTTCTCACATACGTCGTTGGAAAGCTCTTCCTAAAAACTTTCAGAATCTGTAATCAAAATGTGGAAAAAGAGTTTGGAAGTAAGAAAATATCCTCATTTACTTTCGAACCCCCAAAAATAATTTCGCCCATTGTGCGAAAACAAGGAATTCTCCCGAGCTCTCACATACCTCATTGGAAAGCTCTTCGTAAGCACTTTCAGAATCTATAATCATAATGGTGAAAAAGAGTTTGGAAGTAAGAAAAGATCCTCATTTACTTTCGGACCCCCAAAAATAATTTCGCACATTGTGCGAAAACAAGGAATTCTCCCGTGTTCTCACATACCTCATTGGAATGCTCTTCGTAAGCACTTTCAGAATCTATAATCATAATGTTGAAAACGAGTTTGGAAGTAAGAAAAGATCCTCATTTACTTTCGGACCCCCAAAAATAATTACGCCCATTGTGCGAAAACAAGGAATTCTCCCGGGTTCTCACATACCTCATTGGAAAGTTCTTCCTAAACAATTTCAGAATCTGTAATCATAATGTGGAGGTTCTGAAAGTGATTACGAAGAGCTTTCCAATGAGGTATGTGAGAGCACGGGAGAATTCCTTGTTTTCGCACAATGGGCGAAATTATTTTTGGGGGTCCGAAAGTAAATGAGGATATTTTCTTACTTCCAAACTCTTTTTCGACATTTTGATTACAGATTCTGAAAGTGTTTAGGAAGAGCTTTCCAACGAGGTATGTGAGAACACGGGAGAATTCTTTGTTTTCGCACAATGGGCGAAATTATTTTTGGGGGTCCGAAAGTAAATGAGGATATTTTCTTACTTCCAAACTCTTTTTCCACATTTTGATTACAGATTCTGAAAGTGTTTAGGAAGGGCTTTCCAACGAGGTATGTGAGAACACGGGAGAATTCCTTGTTTTCGCACAATGGGCGAAATAATTTTTGGGTGTCCGAAAGTAAATGAGGATATTTTCTTACTTCCAAACTCTTTTTCCACATTTTGATTACAGATTCTGAAAGTGTTTAGGAATAGCTTTCCAACGAGGTATGTGAGAACACGGGAGAATTCTTCGTTTTCGCACAATGGGAGAAATTATTTTTGGGGGTCCGAAAGTAAATGAGGATATTTTCTTACTTCCAAACTCTTTTTCCACATTTTGATTACAGATTCTGAAAGTGTTTAGGAAGAGCTTTCCATTGAGGTATGTGAGAACACGGGAGAATTCTTTGTTTTCGCACAATGGGCGAAATTATTTTTGGGGGTCCGAAAGTAAATGAGGATCTTTTCGTACTTCCAAACTCTTTTTCGACATTTTGATTACAGATTCTGAAAGTGTTTAGGAAGAGCTTTCCATTGAGGTATGTGAAAACACGGGAGAATTCTTTGTTTTCGCACAATGGGCGAAATTATTTTTGGGGGTCCGAAAGTAAATGAGGATATTTTCTTACTTCCAAACTCTTTTTCCACATTATGATTACAGATTCTGAAAGTGTTTAGGAAGGGCATTCCAACGAGGTATGTGAGAGCACGGGAGAATTCCTTGTTTTCGCACAATGGGCTAAATTATTTTTGGGTGTCCGAAAGTAAATGAGGATATTTTCTTACTTCCAAACTCTTTTTCCACATTTTGATTATAGATTCTGAAAGTGTTTAGGAAGAGCTTTCCAACGAGGTATGTGAGAACACGGGAGAATTCCTTGTTTTCGCACAATGGGCTAAATTATTTTTGGGTGTCCGAAAGTAAATGAGGATATTTTCTTACTTCCAAACTCTTTTTCCACATTTTGATTATAGATTCTGAAAGTGTTTAGGAAGAGCTTTCCAACGAGGTATGTGAGAACACGGGAGAATTCCTTGTTTTCGCACAATGGGCTAAATTATTTTTGGGGGTCCGAAAGTAAATGAGGATATTTCCTTACTTCCAAACTCTTTTTCCACTTTTTGATTACAGATACCTTCTAACAAGGTATGTGACAGCACGGGAGAATTCCTTGATTTTCAAAGTTGATCGATTTAAATTTTCATACACTAAATTTACTTTGGCCCACTGAGCGAATACGGTAATACTGACGGCAGAAGGGACAATATCTTTCTATTTTCCCATGAATTACCTTTAGAAGCTATAAGTTTTGTTTCTATATGTTTTTCCGATCGGCTGAAAATATTATATCATTAAATACACCATGTTTCTATATGTTAACATAGTTATGTTATCGCCATAACATACTTCTGTCAACTGAAGTGGTTTGTGTCTTTGCTAGTTAGATTCGGAATCTATCTTCACGCACATACAAAAACTACTGCATATTTTCTCAAATTTCCTTTTTTTAGTTGAAAGTACAATCCTTCCGGTTAATAATGGAAAATAATTTCATTCAAATGGCTGCCTCGGCTGGCCATGCAGTAGCCTACACGATCGGTCCAATTTTTAAACACATTATCGATTGTGTGCAACTGTATTTCACCAATGGCTTCACGAATATCGCGTGATAAGATAAGATAATCAGTGAATCGTTCTTCATCGTGCCAAGGTGTGGCTACAAAAGTCATTTGTCGTGACTTTTAGTCTCCCAACATGTCGTATAGTCAGGCATTGACCCATCAAAATTGTCCACAGCATGGAGACTTTGCTATGGCAGCAACCAATTGCTTGTTGGTTTAAGAAACATTTTGTCCGGTTTTTTTATCGTCACTGCAGTTTGTTGGTGTATGTATATTTGAAGTAATAGCAAAAAACTTGTCTTGCGCCTCTTGCTATTTCAGCAAGTATCTGTTTGCTGTTTTAGCAAAAATTTGTATGGGGTATTGTGTCAACACTGCAATAACACCAAGAAAAATTGCGCTGATAAGTAGCAAACCTTGTTTGCTACTAACAGCGACGTTAAGTTTTTGAGTGAAGTAGAGAGAACAAATTCTACAACGTGTCTAATGTCAGCCATAATTTTGGTTTGTGCACTCAATCTGTACCACTCTTTCCTGCATCATCACATATGCACAACTATGTTTGATTCGAAGCATCAGTCTATGCCTGTGCGTTTGCGACCGCACTCAAGCACATAATACGTTTGGGTGCGTGCGTTCGGTTTTGCCTACCCTGGTCCGGAATCACAACTAGATGTCTTGCACTATCCTTTAAGCAAATTTTTCTATCAAATCGGTAACCGCGTTTACAAGTTATGCTCCAATAAGCTGAGGCCGTCGGTGGTGCAATGGTTAGTGTGCGCGGCTTTTGTACATGAGATCGTGGGTTCGAACCCGGCTTTGACCACCTTAAAAAAAAAAATTTCTTTCGGCGGCGGTCACCTCGCATAGTGACGGCGATACTATCGAGTATATAGCCATGAAAAAGCTTCTCAAATTACCGTTCGGAATTGGTGTAAAACTGTAGGTCCCAATCAGTGAGTGAAAAGTGGAAAGCGCACAGCTCAGTGATTGTGAGAAGTTCTCCCCAGTCCCTTCATGGGATGTAATGGGAAACCATTTTTTTTTTTTTTAGCTGAGGCTTTTCATAAAAAACTGGGAAAAAATTCCAAAATTCATATCATGAAAATAGTCAGAGCAAATATTTTTAAAATTCATTTTCAATCTATAGAAAAAAAAATTATTTAAACTTCTGCAGCAAAATGACTGAAATCTGGTGTACACGCTACGAAGGTCAGTTACAAAAAAAAAATGGTTTCCCTTTACATCCCATGCAGGGATTAGGGAGACCATAACCATTTCATCACAAACCATTGAGCTGGGCGCGCTCTACTTGTACAATCACTGATTGGGGCCCACAGTTTGACACCGGTTCCGAACGGTATTTTGAGAAGCCTTTTCATTGCTAAATAATCGATAGTGTCTCCGTCACTAAGCGAGGTGACTGGCGTCGAAAGAAATTTAAGGGATCGATTCCACGTTCTCATGCACAAGAGCTGCACACTACCATTGTACCACCGACGGCCATAATGGTCAGTTCATCTTCCATAAAGGGACAACTATAGTTCTCTAGAATATGTCCCATAACCTACCTGTTCTCTTAGTATAAGCCATCGTTGTATAAATTCACATAAACCTCCACACCAGGAACTCCTTTGTTTCATGTAAAATCTTCCTTTATGAGAGTGTGGTATTTCTGCTCCAATTTTAGTTACGCTTTGTGCGGAAGACTATTACAATATTCGATCACCATCTTTGGGATCTGTGCGTGATGACTTTCCGATTTGGGAATAAATAATGCTCTTGGTGCCGTCCATGTCTCTGCTATGTACTTTTTGGCAATATGCACGATTTATGAGCATAGCCAGCCAGCGGTTTAATAGGTCGGAATGGATACCAGGTTTACCTTACGTTTTAAGTCAAAACTTGACCATACTTGCCTGGAAGTCCTTCAATTTGTGCCACGATATCATCTATCATTCGCATGTCTGAGAGCTTCGGGTTTAACCATGAGATTGCCTACAGAAAGAGGCATACTCACATGGTCCACATCCCGTGTAATAGATAAGGTAGTTCCTAATCTTGCTCTATGGTCTCCTATAATATTCCTGTGCCCTGGCGACAATATCAGGTAAATATAGAACTGCGTGACCTTCGGATTTAGAGATGAGCGCCAGTTGTGGGCAGTTGTTGAAGTCAGGAATAATATTACACTCACAGGAAAACTCGTTCCTGCCAAACGAAATCACAGATAACTGAGGTTCGATTGGGGACTGTAGTTGGGAGAAACAAACTTCTGTTAATAATAAAGCCATTTCGTTTGGGAGAACCGAAAAATGTTTGCAATAAACGAGTTATTAAAAATTAGAGCTGAAAAACGTTTGCGAGAAACCTAAAACGGTTCCGCCAACTGTTCCTTTGGTTACAGCAACCGAATAATAATTAAAACTTTTATTTATGGATTCCATAAGCTCTTTTTTGTTTAAATTTCCTACTTTTATGTTTTTGGTTTTACCCACAAAGTTTGTTTTATAAAAAGTTGGAATTTTTGTCTATTTTTTTACTGTCTACTTACACGCCTGTCTCGCCTTGCATTCAAATAACAACTAAAAGCGCAGCAAACTACAACGCGTTAATTGTCCATTCAAGAGTAGAAGGTAAAAGCATTAGAGTGTGTGATCAGTTTGATGTATATGCGTAAGTGTGTATGCCAAACGAGCAGATAAGACTTTGTATACAGTCGACAGAATGAGAGAAATTTGCGTTCTTCGCAAACTGTGCTCTCTTTAGAAAAATGGCTAATTTCAGTTATCGCAAACGTTTTTTAAATTTGCGACAAATATAATTTTGTACGCGTTTGATGCAAACGAGAATTCGTTTGCAACAACATGATACACATTTGCGATATACGAGTTTAATTGGGAGAACTACATGAACGGTTGCGATTAATAAATTAATAAAAATCAATCAAAGTATTGTTGCGGCAACTAACAGTAATCGTTATTTTTTCTTTGCGTGTACAGATATTTTATAGCAGCCTGACTGTCCGGCGGTGATGACGTTTCGTCCCCGCCTGCAACTTCTCAGATTGACATACTATGACGGTATAATGGTATTTTAGCCTTTTACGAGGCCAAGTTCCAGCTTTTCAGAATATACTTTAAATCCTACCTTGTCATATACATAGTTTGGAGCCCTTTACCCTTTGAGCAAATCTAGTGATAACATATTGAGTATAACCACCAAACCATCACTAGAGGTTGTGCGAAGGGCACATGTGATACACACTTTGCCATTCTCTTAACTTCTGTTAACAAACTTAGATAGGTAGATTTTTCCAGTATCGGCCACCAAGCAGCATTGCCGTAGAGCAATAACAACAGCTGCATATGTCCAGAAAATATTTTCGGGGATAGCCCAGATCGGCCCCAATGACCCCTTTACATGTATATAGGGCCACTGTGTCTCAACTGATTCTATCTATAGTGTTTGACAAAAACGTAAACTTTTCGTCTAGAATCACAACTAGATGTCTTGCACAGTCCTTTAAGCAAATTTTTCTACCACATAGACACAAGCGATGACCCAATAAAATTCGAAAAATCATATTATTAATATATTAACTTTTTTATTATATTATTCAAACTCAAGGCCATTCTATATCTCTATAAATATATAGATATATAGTTTTTTATAAAATAAGTTGAGCAAATGTTCAGCTGTAGAAGACCTGTGGCTGGATCTGAAATAGGTATACGGTTTGCCAGGAATCATGAGGATGCATGTGCCAATATTTCTTCTATAACCAACTATATCTCTATATATTGAGATATAGAATAACCATGATGTTGAATAATAAAATAAAAAAGTACCAATAAACAGGCCAGGCCGAATAAATAAAAATCATCCCATTAACACATAAAGGCGAGAAACGAATATACGGAACCTTCTGCTTCTAGGTACGAGAGTACGAGCTAGGGATTCTTTGGAGCCAACACAGTGTGACAACAAATGTCCCTAAAAAGATTGTGTTTAATACTATTTGTATTGTAAAATTATATCGCGAATACTCAGCATCGTGAATACCCCAAATGTAGCCATCTTTCATACACGAAAAGGATTCATTAACACGAAAGTTCTCAACTGTCCTTTTGTGTATTTAGAAATACTTAATATTAGTTTTATGGAGTTATGTCATAACCAAATACTTAAGTGTCCTGACCAAGGACAAACAAAAACATACGGTTTATTATGGTTTATCTGCCAAAATGTAGAGAGTCTGGTCATTAACTACACAATCATACGTCCACAGGCATTCTTATAACTTTTTGCCCATAATTATCACCAAATTTATTGCCTTATATCCGCATAAAGACGTATGAACGAGTCAATTGTATTAGTTATTCATTAGTTTGGAAGTTTATAAAAAGATTCTTTGAATATGAGTACTTTTCCCCTTGATTGTTTTGTCGCAAATATAGTATTTGCTATTTGCGTGTTAATAAAGCAAGCAAGAAGAAATTTAAGAAACTTGTTCATTGTTCTTCTAAGGAAACTGTTAATGCTGTTAGTTATGCTACGGCTTTTCTTATTTTCGGTAGAAAAACTTTTCGTAAGATATGAGTTTGAGACATGTATAAAAAGTTTTCTTCTTTGATGTTATTGATTTCTCCTTATCCTTTATGGAGGGGCAGTCAGTCCAGCCGTCTACTGTGTGTAGGTCATGTGAAATCATTTGATGACACAAAATAACATAAAATGTATGATGATGAAGTAGTTTATGTTTAATTGAAAACGGCAGAGATTACTATTGAATTTTTTCGTAAAATGACAAGACATTTTGATTTTATTGACATATTGGATTTCATTAAACGATGCAAACACTGTTGTTTGTTTAGGCAATATCTTTATTTGAAAGTTGAGACCGTAAAACGAACACTATTGTAAAACGAATCGTCCCGATCGCAAGGACTTTACATATGTTGGAAGAAGGGCCAAATACTTCCAAAAGCAGCACTAGTTACACTGTGTGTAATTTTTTAAGTCATGGCAAAATAACCATATACGGACACCACTACGTGATAAAAGACTAAAAAAAAAAGACCCGTGTCTCCCAATTTTTCCCAAAGTCATGCACTTTTTTTTTTTGGCCGCCAAAGATTTGGGGCCTCGGTATCATTTTCGTAAAATGTGATCATTTTCTCAGGCTCATATCTCGCAAACCGTTCAGAATTTCGATTTACTCTCTGAGGCAAAGTTGTAGCTTGTCATAAAGAACAAAAATTGCGAACATATAAAATCAAAAAAACTTCACCTTCCAGATCAAAATCGCAAAAACTTAAAAAAATTCGATTTTTTTTTTACCTTTTTTCCCGTGTTCAGGTCCATAGGTAGCAAACCGTTCAAAATTCAAGGAAACAATCAACTACAAAAATTTACCTAAGATCTCAATAAACAAATTTCTAGAACATATAAACTTCCTAGAGATGATTCTTAACACTGTTGAGGTAGCACGCAAAAGTGAAAAATTTGCCGAAAATTTTTTAATTTCATTTTTTTACCTCTTTCTCCTGTTCAGGTCCATAGGTAGCAAAAAATGAAATATGCCTGGCCAGAACCATGTGCATTCTTCAGTCTATGTTGTTGTATTTGTTCATCCACACTTCCTCTTGGCCTCCACGAGTTACATTGGAATTGATTCAGAGGTGAGCGTGAATCCCAATTACAAAGAAAACAAAAGAATTTTGGGAAGCCGCCCTTATCGATGATCCCTTGCAAAATGTTGATGACCTTCAAATCACAGCAAATCTTCCATTTATTTTCGTAATATTTGATTTTTTCCAATATATCTTTCAATGTTTCATAGCATAGGTTTTCGGTTCGACACATGCAACAAGACTGCTTTCAAGCTTGAAACAGAACCATCAATAAATAATCTCCACTCACTAGCGATGTAGTTCATTCCCATTTTTAGCACCAAAGCTTTTATATCGTTGCAGTAAGCGAACGAATTGTCATCATTTAGAGTGTAGAGCATCTGAAATTCAGCTTGTCGTTTGCGGTACGCCGTGGAGTTAACATTAGCATGTGTGAGTTTTCTTTGCTTTAAAAAAGCTGTCAAAAATATTGCAAGTCGCTGCGATAATCCCAATATGGCCACAATGAAATCCATTTCCATTTGTGTTATTAGTTGTGGTCCATCTCTTCCCTGTTGGGGCTCATAATCGGTATCAAATGGATCTTCATAAGTAACACCACTTGATGTACTCATTGCAGTAAATTCTGTAGTACGATCTGGAGTTGGCGGCCTTGGTGATACAAAATTTTCAGGTGCAAGCACTGGTAGTGTGGCTGTTGCAGTTGCTTTATAAATTTTGTTCTTCTCAGAATGTCGATTTAGACGACATGTGTAATTTACGCATGCGTAGCAACTGGTTGCATCATGATCACCTGGGCGATTAATCCAGTTTACCGGCTTACAATACTTCATAGTACCTCGGCCTCCACTCAACCATGCCATGAGATTGTTATAACATTGGCGACACACTGTATTAGGTGTGTAATTTTCAGCGGTCAAGTCCACTTCGTCGAAAAAAAATGTATATGCTCTTTTGAATTCACTAGTTAAAAGATTCTTTTCCTTCCGAAATCTTGTAGATGGTTTTTTCTGGTTTGATGACCGCAAACGTAGCAAAATAAATCAATATTTTCACACTGCATATTGAAATTGTCAGTTGCCAATGTTGTGTGCGAATTATACTGTAGCACTTTCACTTTTTTTACTTTCACTTTATAACTTTCACCGCTGAGCTCTCGTTGACGTCGCGCTGTGTAATGCCTCGATGTTTTTTTTTTTTTTTTTTTTTTTTAAACTGGTTTTATTGTAATATTTCTACACATTCTACTGGTACACAATACATACTACTTAACATTACCTATTCTATTTCCCTCACACCCATAGGGTGCCCTTCGGAAACTTCCATCCTCCTATAAAAAACATTATATACGTACATCGAGTCTTAAATATAAATTATATACGCTGAAAATATAAATTTCCTGAAAAATTGAAGAAAAACAGGAACGCCTCGGTTGTCATCTCGACCTAAAAATAAAAGAAACTTAAAAATTAAATAACAACCTAAAAACTAAATAAAAAATAAAAAACAATATATCCAGCAAGCTGGATCGCATAAATTAATAGACTAGAAATTCCGAAGAATCTCCAGTCTCCACCTTGGCACGTACAATACTACTGAGCAGTATTATACACAGGATCATCGATACCCAATGTACCGAATCTCCTGTGGTAAAAAAGCAAATCCCCGTCCGCTCCTAGATAGCCCCCATTACTGAGGGCCAGAAGGTCCGTTGGTCCAAAGAACCAGCGAGACAGAAAATTGTCCGCATCCGTTGTGTCGAAACATGCCCTAACTAGGTCATTTCCCACACCCGCCGCTTTCCCCAGGAAAGATAGAGCAGAGTCCACCATGAACCTGTCAATCCTCCCAAAACCAGCACCATCATATACCCTCCTACAGGAGGGCGAGCGGAACGATCCATCCGCCATCACCGTCATCCTCAGTCCCAGACAGGTCCTGAGTATCCTCCGCTCCCATTGCCTTAGTCTCTCCATCTGACACGACGAGATGGGAAACCAGGCCGGGAAAGCATATGCCATAACAGGTCTTATAACCTGCCTGTACACCAGCAGACGCACCTCCGTACTCAGGCCATTCGCCCTCGCCAACAGCCTGTAGTATGCAGAAAAGGCAAATCTTGCCTTCCGCAAAGCGTAGTCCACATGGCTCACGAAGGTGAACCGTTCGTGGAACATCACCCCAAGGTACTTGATTTCCCTCGAAATCCCGATGTCCGCATCTCCCACCTTGAGCCTGGGGATGTAGCCCCTGGCGTTCGGGTACAGGTTCCCGCGCTTCCCCTTAAAAATGATCCCCTTCGATTTGGCCACATTCAGCCCAATTGCCCACTTGGAGAAGAAACCACTCAGGGTCTCAAGGTAAGCGTTCACCCTCCGATTGACGTTGATGGCCCTAGGGCCAGAAGCCGCAATTAGGATGTCATCCGCATAAATCAGCAACAGATCCCCCCCCGGGGGAAGGGGCATATCGCTGAGAAGGATGTTGTACAAGACAGGTCCCAATAGCGAGCCCTGCGGTACACCCGCCGTCACCATCTTCTCCTCAGATAGGGAGTCGCCAACCCTTACACGGACCGTCCTGTCCGCCAGAAAGCCAGCAACCATCCTGAGTACGTCAGCAGCAAATCCAGCCGCCTTCATCTTCACCAGTATCGCCGCTTGCCAAGCCGTATCAAAGGCCTTGGCAAAATCCAGGCTAGCAGCTATTGTGATGTATCTCCTGTTCAGACCCCTAGTAACGTGGTCAGAAAACACCATAAGCGCATGTGATGTCGAGTGCCGCCCTCTAAAACCAAACTGGTTATCCAGCAAGATGCCGCGTTCAGCCAAATGGTCCCGTACATGGTCCAGAATGAACAGCTCCAGAAGCTTCCCAAAAGGGGAAAGTAGTGAAACTGGTCTATATCCACTGACCCTCTTCCGATCCGTCCCAGGCTTGGGAATAGGTACTACCGCCGCCTTCTTCCAGGCCCTAGGGAAGTAGCCCAAGTTGATGCAATGGTTCAAAAGAACCGCCAGAAAGGTCCAAACGAAGGAATCAGTCCTCTTCAAAGCGACATCAGGAATGCCGTCCAGTCCAGACGACTTTTTAGGCGGACGCCTCCTAAGAGCGCCACCAACATCCGCAGCCCTGATAATCAGGTCATCCACACGCCCAGCACCAACTGCGCCGTCAGCCATGATCCCCGATCCAAAAGCAACACGTGGTATGTGGCTCACCAAATCAGCTGCCTCAGCAGCAATCCGTTCACCAAAGTCACCAGTCCTCAAGTGACCATTCACGCCATGCACCGCAGAAAATCCCGCCGCAAGGAGATTAGCCTTGCCCACCTCCTCAATAATGGGCACATTACCCTCGTCCAACATATCCGGGACAGGATCCCTTCGACGTAGTCCGCCAGCCGCCTTCACCTTAGCAAATGTAGTGCTGTCCACCCTTATAGCATTGAGCCGATCCGTCCAGAAACCAGCCTCAAATTCAGCAATCGCACCATCGATGATCCGACTAAGCTGCCTTATCTCAGCCCTGAGAGTAGGAATGCGGGAGAAATCCCCCGTCCTGCAAAGAGTCCTCCGAAGCCTCTTTTTCTGTCCAATCAGGTCCTTTATCCTGGGGGGGAGGTCAGGCAGTCCACCATTCCCAGTTGTCATCTTCGGCACAGCACCATCAACAGCCTGTCGAAAAGACTCAGCGATAGACTCAACGCAGTCATCAATTTCGCCAATGGTAACATTACGATCCACCGGAAGAGCAGCAGAGGGGAGAGACCCCCGCAGCAATGAGTTGAACCGGTCCACGTTCATCCTCCCAAAATTGTACATCACCGGTCGCTCCCGCCGAACCAGCTCGCCACAGTCCATTCGAATCTCCACAGCCCTGTGATCCGATTCATAGTCCAGAACCCTCAGCTCCTGAGACACACGTATGCCCGGAGAAGCCATAAATATATCGATGTACGATGCTGTAGTACCAGAAACCCTGGTCGGCTCCCCTGCAGAAAAGACATCCAACTCAGGACATCCCAACAGGAAATTCCGCAAGCGTCGTCCATTCGTGTTAACCACCGATCCACCCCAGTCAGGATGCTTAGCATTTAAATCCCCGCCAATCAGTACATCTCCGTCTCTTACCAGCTCACTAAGTGTGAGTAGGTCAGAGTCGGAAAGTATTGCGCTGGGACGCAAATACAAACAAACTAACGAGATGGCGGTGCCACCCGGCCTGCTGATCCTGACAGCAGTGCTCTGCATAATCCCGGTATCCACTCCAAGCCTGATGCAATGAATCCCGTCCCGTATCAGTATCGCCGTCCCCTTACCGCGACCACTGCTCGAATTACACCTGTGGGTCACATAACCCCTGACATCCAGTCCATGCCGGTCACCAAGTCCATGTTCCGCCATCATAAGCACGTCTGGTCTGTGCTCCGCCAAAAACAGCTCCAGATAGTGCCTCCGCTGCCTTGAAACGATGGAGTTCACATTGATGAATATACATTTCAGCCGTCTGTTCATGAATGAAACAGAGATTCCATAAAGGCCGCCATGGCCCGCATCCTTCCAGCTTCATCCCGGATTCCCGCATAGCCTCCTGCGAAATTCCGGACCTTCATCATGCAGTCGAAAACGCTGCCTCCCATCATCCTGCGACAATCCGCATTCAATGCACCAACTTCCGCATCAGTCCCTGTCCCAGACCTAGGACCTCCAAAAACAGCCGCCATAGGAGCCGTAGCACGGCCCGAATTCGCCCATACACTGGGAGTACCACCTGCCGCATCCGCATATGACACTCCTGGTCTTCTCACCATCGTTGCCCGAGTATTCGCTGGTCCACTGACCCTCGGTCCATTCCGCGCTGCACGCATCTTCGCCGCAATCGCCATCTTCTTGGGGCAATCCCTTGCCCCAGCCGTATGACCCTCAGCATCACAGTTCACGCATTTTACCTTGCGTGGGGCCTGCATAGTCACCTCCCCGGTGATTTCATCCTCCACCGGCACCTCCTTCACAGCTTCACCCTTCTTGGGTAAAGTACACGCCTCCGACTCGTGCGATCCTGCACACTTCACGCATCTCGATGGCATGTTACAATTCCTGGCCACATGTCCAAACCGCTGGCACCTGTAACACTGCGTCGGCCCACCCCTCTTAAACCGCTCAAATCTGATACGGCAATGCAAAATACTCGTCAGTTCATGGAAACTGACCAAATCGGATTCGTTCGATAGCTTTATCAGCCAACGATCGCCACCCATTTTCGTCAGTCCCATGATCTCGAGCTTCAGCCCAAGACCCTCCAAATACCCCCTCACATCCTCCACGTCAAACGTGTCAGATAGCCGCCTAATTATCACCACGTATGGCTTCACACTCCGAGGAGTGTGGGTGTAAAACCTTACGCTAATTGCCTCCAACAGCGTCCTTAACTTCTCGTGATCCTGAAGGGAATTCACGGCAATGTTGGTAGACTTTCTACCTAAGATACTGAGGCTGAAATTATCATGCCCCAGCGTATTCTTTATGCTCCGCAGTATCAATTTGACGTCTATATCGAAGGTCGTTATGACCGGGATCGATCTTCCCGTCTTCTTCCTTGCTGCAGCTGCCCTCATGCTAGCTGCTGTACCTGCTCTCGTCGATGCCGCTGTTGCCGCTCTCGCAGTTGATGCCGCCGTAGTACCTGCTCTCGCAGTTGATGTCATCGTTGCCGCCTTCTTTGCAGCTGCCGATGTAGATGGCTTGTCAGCAGCCACCGCACCCTTTGCGGCAACTGTACCTGATGCTGCTGGTATAGCCTTCGCCATAGTCCTCGCCCTCTTGGCCGCTGCCGTTGATACCACCGTTGTCCAAGCTGCTGCGTCGTCATCTGCTGCCTTGACCCTCTTGGCCGCTGCTGATGTCCAGGTAGGTGTGGCGTCTTGCCCTACCGTATCCCGAGCAGGTGTGGCGTCTTGCCCTGCTGCATCCTTTACTCTGGCAGGTGTGGCGACTTGCCCTGCCGAATCCCTCTTTGCCGGTCTCGACATCGTTTCGCTCAACGATGGAAACTCCTCCTTGTTGTCGTTGATGGCCTCCACGGACACCATCTCGCTTTCCTCTCCCTCATCGGATGTGGAGTAGTCCTCAGAGGACTGTTCGTCTTCTTCATCTTCGGTGCCGGACTCAGACTTCCGGACCATCTTCCTAAGCTTGGCGATCTCGCACAATGCCTTCTCCAGCATTGCCTCCAGCTTCTCAATCTTCACGACACCCGCCTCGTACCGCTCTTTGTACTCTTCCGCATCGTAGGACTCTCTCCTACGCTTCTTCATCCCCTCGTCCATCGCTTCATCCATTGCTGGATGATAAATTTCCACGCCGTCAGCTATCACCACGGCCTTCTTCACGTCCTCAATTATTTTCTTCGAACTCGTTTGCAGTCTACTGCCTTTTTTCTTCTGGGGTTTTCCCGCTTTTCTCACTTTTCCGCTTCGCTTCAGCACGATGTGTACACAGATGCTGTCAACCAATCAAGTCAATCGATAATTCATTCCGCCTCGATGTGAGCGTCGTGTCGCTTTTATATTGTGTGCTGCGTCCCTTGTTGCGTGTGCTGAGCTTACTGCATTGCCTGTGCTGCTGCTGTCGGGGCATGATCGCGTGATACCTAAGCGCTACCTAAATGGTGTTAACCCTTGGACAAACACATGGTTCTGGCCAGGCATATTTCGTTTTTTGCTACCTATGGACCTGAACAGGAGAAAAAGGTAAAAAAATGAAATTAAAAAATTTTCGGCAAATTTTTCACTTTTGCGTGCTACCTAAACAGTGTTAAGAATCATCTCTAGGAAGTTTATATGTTCTAGAAATTTGTTTATTGAGATCTGAGGTAAATTTTTGTTGATTGTTTCCTTGAATTTTGAACGGTTTGCTACCTATGGCCCTAAACACGGGAAAAAAGGTAAAAAAAAATCGAATTTTTTTAAGTTTTTTGCGATTTTGATCTGGAAGGTGAAGTTTTTTTGATTTTATATGTTCGCAATTTTTGTTCTTTATGACAATACCAGCTATACGCAAAAACACAATTTTTCAGGAGAAGGAAAAACCAGTTTATTTTCCGAACTCTCGAAGATTGAATCTTTAAATAATTTTTGTATGCAGTACCCACTAATAATATTTAACAAAAATACTAGAAGAAAATTTACTTCAATCTTCGAGAGTTCGGAAAATAAACTGTTTTTTCCTTCTCCTGAAAAATTGTGTTTTTGCGTATACCTGGTATTGAATATAAGCTCTCGATATACTATCAGAGGTACTAGTCAATCAACGAAAGCTAGTAACACGGCATTTATACCGACCAAGATTAGCGAATTTCGAAGGCTAATTCCGTGAACTTACGCTAACCCAGAAGATTACTCAGAAAAGTTTAATCTGTAATAACTGAAGATTATTTTATAACATCATTTTTAAACAGGTATACAAAAAAATCCATCCATAATAAAGATCTTCAAAACTTTTGGATTCTAAACTTTTCTATAGAAAACTTCAAAACTTTTTTACAGGAAGTGAGTGCATTAAGTTTTCTATGAAAAGCCTGTAAACTTTTCTATAAATAAATGGTTTCCCGTTACATCCCATGTAGGGCTTAGGGAGAGCTTCTCGCAAACAGTGAGCTGTGCGCGTTCTAGTTTTACACTCACTGATTGGGCTAAATACTCGATAGTGTCGCCGTGACACGTTCGATCGTACCCACGTTCTCATTCACAATAGCCGCGCACACTACCATTGCACCAACTTTTCTCTAGCAAGAGTAAAGGTTTCTATACAAAAATCAAATGAGTTTCTTTCGCTATATTTTATGTACTAGTTAGTTCCAGCACGTAGAAAGCGCCCGTTGAAAAGTACGATAATTTAAATGGATCTTTAAGAAAAGGTACTTTTTTTAAGAACAATTTTTTTTCCTGCAATGTATTTTAAAAACAAAAATTTATATTTTTGGGTCCTTTTTGTAAGAATATGTATTGTATTTTCCGGAATATGTAGTATATAGTGGCCGTCGGTGGTGCAATGGTTAGTGTGTGCGGCTCTTGTACATGAGATCCTGGGTTCAAACCCTGCTCTGACCACCTTCAAATTTCTTTCGGCGGCGGTCACCTCGCATAGTGACGGCGACACTATCGAGTATATAGCCATGAAAACGCTTCTCAAAATACCGTTCGGAATAGGTGTAAAACTGTAGGTCCCAATCAGTGAGTGAAAACTGGAAAGCGCACAGCTCAGTGGTTGTGAGAAGTTCTCCCCGGTCCCTTCATGGGATGTAATGGGAAACCATTTATATTTTTTTTTATTTATAGGTCCTTTTTTAAACAGAGGTAGTTCTTTTATTAAAGGATAACGTTTTTTTTAAGAAAAGGTACTATTTTTAAGAAGAAGTACTTTCTGTAAGAAAAAGCCATAAGAGTATGCCTTTTTTTACAAAGAAGTACTTTTATAAGAACAGGTACTTTTTAAAGAAGTGGTAGCCTTTTTAGGAAAAGATTATTCTTTAACAACATTTACTTATTTTCAGAAAGCCTACTTATCTCAAGAAAAAAAAGGTAATATTTTATTTTTAAGAAAATCCACTTTTAAGAAAAGGCATTTTTGTAAGAAAAGGTATTTTTATAACAAGATATTTTTTTGAAGAAAAGGTTTTTTTAAGAAATGGTATTTTTTTAGAATTTGTTCTTTTTTCAGGAATAGGTAAATTTTTAAGAGTAGGTAGATAGTAGATATTGTCCTATTAAATGACACAAAATTAAACCATAGACACAATGTAATATTTAAAAATTATAAAATCATAAGCAAATATCGAATTGATTCAACAAGGGGTAGGGGAATTAATCAAAAATAACATACAATACTACAGTTACGATAACAAAAGTAGAAATTCGCTAGATGCTTTAGAGACATGCGCCATAAAGGTACTACCCGGCCGGCAATATAAATTCAATACCAGCAGACTTGCAAAAATTATTTTATTTTCTGAATCTCCAAAATTCAAACAACTACTATGTACTAGCAGGAGACTTGAACTGCAAGCACACAGAATGGGGTAATACTGTTAAAAACGCAAAAGGCAATAACCTAAAAAAAGTCAACATCGAATTCCTTACACTTCCAACATGTTCAGCGAAGCCCGCTTTCATTAGCCGTAATTATGTCATAATGCCTTTCATTGAAGCCAGCACACTTCACAATGGCATGACTATCCCAAAGCCTACATGAAAGAACACAACCCTCATGTACGTCCCTCACTGTACAAATCTTGAAATAATTATGAAATCCGAAAAGTATGCAGAATAATACTGGGTTGTATACTGGGTTATAGCATAATACGGTTAAAAAAAAAGTTCTTTAACATTTTTTCATTTAGCCCGCAACGTACGATAAGGAACGTGGTTCCAAAAAAACTTCGTAACTTTTGTATACGAAGAAGATTTGTGGAATCAAATTTCTTAACATTTTTATAGAAAATTTCTTAAGTTTGCCTATAGAAAACTTCGTAACTTTTCTATAAACAAATTCAAAACTTTTCTGTGTAAATATTGTAAACTGTTCTATAGGATGAGTGTAAAATTTTCTACATGTATAAATGTTGCAGGCTCTATAGGACATTATCCGTATGGCTGGAAAATTCACAACTGACCAAATATTCACATTTCCTTAAATTCTATAGAAACGCCATGAAAAGCAAATCGATAACAACCATTCTTTCCTGCGTACGTAACACATTACCCATCGCCGTGGGTAGTATATAAAGGCCGCCCATCCATTCCCCATGTGTAATGGGTACAGGTGATGGGAAATTCCCATACCCAGGGTAACCCATTACCCACGAAATATTTTCAACATCTTAATGGAGATCATAATGCGAAAGCCTGCAGCGAACACGAATGAAACCATCAGCAGGAAAGCCGTGTGTTACTCGGGTAACATTATTTGGCGAAACATGAGATAATTTAGAAGAGAATTTTCGAAAATCGAGAAAGCAGTAGCAAACATGAGTTTGACAGTAAATTAGGACAAAACAAAGTTAATGGTTTTAACGACCAGAGACTCCATTTCCAAGTTTTATTTCGGGACAAACAAAAACTTCAGAGATAAATCCCAAAATAAAGGTCCAGCTATATCAGACTCTTATACAGGGTTGGCCAAAAGTCACCTTGGGCTTTGAAAATATAATATCTTTTTCGTTTATACGAGTATAATTTTGTATTTTTGTTTTTCAGATTATATAAATAACACCTGGAGCATAAATAATGGAGAGATTCACAGCTGAATCAAGAACCAGAATAATAGAATTTTATTATTTAAATCAGCGATCAATTAAAATGTTCAACACCAATTTTGGGGGTGGACGATACCTGCACCAAATGATCACACTAGGTAAGTATAGTTAAACCCCAACAATTTAGACCGCTGTGTAGCTACAAATTTTTTTTATGGGCGTGGCAAGTTTGAATTTTTTTATCCGATACTGTCTGCGATAAATTTAAAAATCGAGTATAAATATGGAATTGAGCGAATTCTTGTTATAACATGTCTGCAGTGAAATTTGACAGGGATTATTTTCGTAGAATATTAAAATGTTCAATTTTAAAGTTTACATTGTCCTTCTCGTCCTTTGTTCAAAAAGTACCAAAAATTTACACTAAAATGACCAGCTACGAATTCAGAATGTTCCACGAATTAGTTCCTCATTAAATTTCATTATGGGTCGCCATTTCCAGACGTCGTTTTTGTCCTTGTTTAAAACAAGGTCAAGAAAACTGCACCAAAATATTCGACAAACTATCCAAATGTTCTGCCAATTTATTGTGGAAGAGATTTTACTAGAGGACTTGCAGCTAAATCAACTTTATTGAAAATCTGATTATGAGTGATGAAGCTCATTTGCATTTGAGTGGCTTTGTAGGTTATGGGGTTCTGAAAATCCAAGAGCCATTCATCTACCCCTGTGGCCGTCGGTGGAGCAATGGTTAGTGTGCGCGGCTCTTGTACATGAGTACGTGGGCTGGATGACTGTTCAGACAACCTTACATTTCTTTCGAGTATTTAGCAATTAAAAAGCTTCTCAAAATACCGTTCGAAATTGGTGTAAAACTGTAGGTCCCAATCAGTGAGTGTAAAAACTAGAAAGCGCACATCTCACTGATTGTGAGACTCTCTCCTCAATCTCTTCATGGGATGTTATAGGACACAATTTTTTTTTTAGTCATCAACGCCAATTGCATCCCATTAGGTGTACAATATTGTATGGCATTACACCTGCAAATATCATTGGGTCTTAGTTCTTCGAAAATGAAGATGGTATCGATTTATTATAGAACATTTTTTACGTCCTGCATTTGAAAACAGATCAGAGATAGGGTTTGAGCTTGCTGGATCCGCTGCCCAGACTGCCCGAGATACAATGACACTTTTAAGTCAAATTTTTGGAGAGGGAATAATTTCCAGAAATTCGGAAATTAATTGACCATCGCGTGCGCCAGATCTGTCACCACTCGACTATGTTCCTTGGGGTTATTTGAACAAACCCGAGTCAATCAGTGAAATCCAGGCCAACATTGTTGCAGAAATTCGACCGCTACAAACACAAATCTCGTAAGATGTTATGGAAAAAGCGCTAAATGGAGAGCATCGTTGTGAAGATGAAAGCAGGGGTCATTTAAGTGACACTATTTTCCATACTTAGTGAAAAAAAAATTCCATTTTTTTATTTTATAATCTGAATAAAAAATATATAGACGAAAAATGTATTAAATTTAAAAAACCCCATGATAACTTTTGGCCCACCCTGTACAATGTATATTCATTTATGGCGATGATCCTGGCTCCTATAGCAAACACACAGTACAGCGCTCGAAGTCTCCAAGAAAATATGATTTGAAAAATATGTGGACCTTTAATAGACAATAGCGAGTGTCGATGTCAGACGAACCATGCTAGCAGAATGGAAGCCGAAAATAGGACGCCTCACACTCCGCTGGAAGGATCCCTGTGAAAGCTTGAATGCCCCCGGAATGGTGCTGGCCAATTGAGTATGTTATTTCATTTGTTGTTATTTGGTTGAGCTATTTAAATATCTATCAGATATCCCATTTGCATATTACAAACCCCATTTGGTTTATTTATCGTTTATTTAATTAAATTTAATCTCTTTTTTATTGTTATATATGTTTATATGACTAAAAATTCTACGGAGGCAAAAAAAGAAACAGGCTACAAAAAAATTTATCTTGCAATAAGACAAAAACGCCCCCAAAGACAAAATAGAAAGAAAAAACATGTAGAAACACAAAACATAATTAAAATTCATAAGCCGACATGAATACATACATTATTATTAGGTGCTAAGTAAAACGACAACAGTTCAGGGCTCATTCACCCAGCATTCATAAAATTGTTCTTACACCCACACTTGCGCACCTTTCACCACATCCTGGGGGGGAAATTTAAAGTGATTTTTAAAGAGGCCTTCTCGCAGGTTTGTCTCTATAAAGTTTTTTCTTATCATTGCGAAATCCCAGCCACAAAACGCGTCGTAACAAAAAAAAAATAGATTTACTGGAATGGAATTGATTCTTTCAGTACTTTAAAATCAGCATTTTCGAAACCGCGCCGGAGAAATAGTTGGTGAAATTTTAAACCGTTTAAGTTAATTTGTCTGTAAAAATGTTCGGCACTAAGTAGAACATCTCCGACGTTGTTCAACTTTTGCACAATATGGACAAAAAGTTTCGCAAATACGACAAAATCAAAACAACTAACACAAAAAGTACATCAAATTAGAGAAACGAGTCCCAAGTATTTCGATACTGAGATCGCCACCATTTCCGCTTTTCTAGCCGAAGATGCGTTTATTTTCTAATAAGTACTGAAATATACGTAAATCATAAGTACTTCCGCCCAATGAGAACACCATGTAAAATTCATTGGAATAATAACTAAACTTTGCAGGATAGTGGTGCTGAATATGCTGGCGATTGGTAGTCAATGTTTTCACAGCAGTTCAACTCTAATTTAATAACTGTCGGCCTTTAGTCTCTCGTTTGTTGTAAAGAATCACATTTATACACGCTGAATATGTTTTCTTTTATTATTGTTTGGAAGCAAATATATCGTGTTTGTAGCTTGTTACAAATGGGACATGGGACTGTCCTTGGAGGTGGAAAGTTTCTGATAGCCAATCACTTGGGAGTGGCCAGAAATGATTCCTTCATTGGGCAGTCAAAGCAGCTCACTTCTTCCACGCAGTATGTCCTGGGCAATGGCTTATCAGAAACCTCCGTTAGCTAGCTAAAGTGAGAAGGCGAAGCGAGCAACTTGAGTGGTAATGCGATCACGGATACATCTCAGGAGTATTAGGTGACCCTGTCACTGAAGCTCTTCGAAGTAGTGGACATATTCGTCTGTCCTTTGAAGACGCCTGGCCAACGGCGGATGAAAATTGAAGAAACCAAAATCCAGTCTTGACACACTGCATTCTGGTCAGCGTCTGATCCATAATGGGCGGCTGACACATAATCATCCTGACATTATGTAAAATGCAAACCACGGTGGGCTGGGTTTGCTTCCCGCCACCGTTATATTGGCAATGAGAATTCACCAGGAAAATAATGAACAAAGAAACCCCCCAACTGTTGACGACCCTTGCAAACGTTATATGGACCAAGATTTAAGGATATGTACCTGGAATGTGCGAACGCTATACAGGACGGGTGCCACTTTCCAACTGGCGGAAGTCCTCGGAAAATATAAAGCGATGGACAGGAAATGCGATGGACAGGATATGGTTGCACCAGAAAGAAAAACTGCGATATTTAATACAGCTGCCGTGAGCGAAAGCACGCATTTGGGTGCGGGTTTAAAGTTGGAAAGAGACTGCGATACCTAGTTTCAAGGTTCAACCCATTGAGTGACCGCATAGCCACAATACGCATCAAAGCGAAATACTTCAACATCTCGTTAATTTGTGTGCACGCACCGACAGAGGATACAGATGATGAGGTCAAAGAAACATTTTATGAGTGTCTGGAGGAAGTATACGATCGCTGCCCTGACCACCGCATTAAAATTATTATAGGCGATTTTAATGCCAAATTAGGAAAGAAAAGTGTCCTTCGGCCAACCATCGGTAATCACAGTCTACCCTATACCACCTCCGATAATGGAATAAGACTGATAGACTTCGCCGCTGCAAAGAACATGGTAGTTAGTAGCACACGATTCCAGCATAAGGACATTCATAAGGCGACCTGAATATCTCCTGATCAGCGGACGAAGAACCAGATTGATCACTTGGTAATATATGGCAGGCACTCTTCTAGTGTAATAGATGTACGTGTGATTCGAGGTGCCAATATCGACTCGGATCATTACCTGGTGGCTGCGAAAGTTCGCACTAGACTGAGCAGAGCGAAAAACGTACGAAGCCGAACACAGGAAAAGATTGATATTGACAAGCTACAAATACCGGAGATATTAGTGTCCTATCGACAGAAACTCTCTCTCCTACTGGAGCAGAATACCCTACCTCCCGAAGACCCAGATGCGCAGTGGAAGCACATCTCCCATTCTTTGGAAACCTCTGCAAGGATTGAACTTGGCTATCAAAAACCGCAGAAGGATAAGCCATGGTACGTCGAAGAATATCGCATTGCAACTGATGAAAAACACGCTGCACGTATGGCAACGAAACAGTCAGTTACAACGCGTGCCGCGAGTGATCGGTACTAGAAGTTAAGAAGGGAGGGAAACCATCTATTTAGGCGGAAAAAATGGCAGTGGGAGCAGAGAGAGAGAGAGTGAAAAAAACCGAAATGTGCAGTTTGAATGGTGAAGAAGAGAGGGTAAGAAGATTGAATAACGGGCCTAATAATGGGCTGCCCTCCTGCAACGACGAGAATGGGAATCTGGTGACTGAGAAGCAGTGTGTGCTTAAAATGTGGAGAGACCACTTTTCCGATTCTTCCACTGAAGATCAGAAGGTAATGATAGATAGTGTAGATTTTTTATTCATTCATTTACGGAGAGTATACGTATTAAATTTTGTTCAAATCACTTTACAACATATGTTGGTTGGGAAATTTGTTGGGTCTCCGAAATGGTTTCTTTTGAAATGCGAACATCCTCAAAATCGTTTCTTGCAAGCTTTAGCTAAATTTGTTAATATTTCTAGTACCTGGCAGATAGTGGAGGCGAGCCGATATTATTGTTGGTCAACGGCGGCTGCGCGCCTGCTGAAATCTGCTCGCTCTTTTTATACTGGCGTCTTTCTGGAAGTGAGTACGATATCAGAGGCCCCTCGATCCGAGTACGATATGTGTTTCAATAGCCCAACTTAGGATCGACAAGTTATAAGTATATATAATTTGTGAATAACTCCCTTAGTTATTGAGATATCAATAAATAAATAAATGGTTTCCCACTACATCACATGAAGGAATTGGGAACAGCTTCTAACAAAGACTGGGTTGTGCGCTTTCTAGTTGTGTACTTATTGATGGGGACCTACAGTTTTACACCGGTTCCGAATGGTATTTTAAGATGCTTTTTCGTGCTGATTACTCGATAGTGTCTCCGTCACTAAGCTCCGAAAGAAATTTAAGGAGGTCACAGCAGGGATCGAACCCAGGAGCTCATGTACAAGAGATATCGGGGATTGAAATTTAGAAAGGTCTATGTTTTTTTATAACATTAGAGATCTAAGGAAACGAAGCCGATATTATAGTCATTCCAGAAGAGAAACTCCCTAAGGTCGTCAGCGCTGAAAGCTTTAATAAATAAAAATCTGATCCGAAACTCAGCTGCAAACTTAACATTGAACACAGAGTTAAGAAGGTGCAAGATGTCTTCTACGCCTGAAGAAATCATTTGGAAGAACAGGGGGCCTTAACCCGACGATGGTGTTATGGATGTACATGGCGGTGGTTAAACTCGTTCTGACGTATCGGTGGCCGCTCTGGAAAAAGATTTGTCCCAGATATGATGGTAAGAAAACCGAGTTTCAGATGACTCTGAACTGGAATGCAACAGCCAGAATGGGAGCTATTATAAACGGTCACAGGACAATTGGTAGTACACATGCTGCAAAAATAGAAATAGTTTCAGTCGTTACTATCGTAGTTGAGCTCATGGCGGAAACCCCTGAACACTATTTCATACAATGCCCTTCCATGGCTAACATAAAAAGGATATCTTTGGGATGGCCAATTTCTGACGGAGTACAGTAACTGAGGAGTATTGAGCTAAGTCTACTTCTAAAATATATTAACAGTACTAATTGAGTATCATTGGGTAACCTGAATTTATTACTGACACATTATTTGCTTTGGTTTATTTTATTTTCAGGGCAACCTGGCAAATTCAAAACGGCATCACTGCTAATAGGGTGAGCTTTCTTGGGAGAACTCATACTCATACTCACTCTAACCTAACCTAACCTAACCTTTAAGTATAAAAAAAAGGTTTCCCATTTGATCCCATGAAGGAATCGGGGAGAGATTTTTACAACCAGTGAGCTGTGTGCTTTTTAATTTTGTACGCACAAATTGAGACCTACAGTTTTACATCGGTTCCGAAAGATATTTGAAAAGGTTTTTCATGACTAAATACTCGATACTGTCGCCGTCACTATGCGAGGTGACTGCCGTCGAAAGAAATTTAACGTGGTCAGACAGGGATCGAAACCAGGATCTCAAGTACAAGAGGCGCGCACACTAACCTTTGCACCACCGACGGCCACCAAATACAGTTAAAATCAGTAATATTTGTATCATCTGCGGTCGATTGTACAACGATTGCTGATATAATTTGTTGGGGAGTATACAAAAATGTGAACCGAAACTATTTCGAAACTCGTTATCCTATGCCTCCTATTTGTAGCCTCTGGATCTGATATTACCAAGCTTAGCTCTGACATTTGCATTGTGTCTGTATCAAAACGATTACAAATGCCTTCATGGAATGTAGTTGAACACATTTTTTTAAACTGTATTTGCCACATAAGTTTTCCTCAGGCAAAGGATGATCGCTGATGGATAGAACTAAGTCAATCCGGACGATATTTTGATATATTTATATAGCCCCCACCAAATCCGGACCATGTATCGTACTATTGGGATCATATGTTACGAATGTTGAGCAATTTCAGCAAAATGTAATACTGTAGTTTTCCTTAAGGCAAGAAAAAGGGCCCTCGGCACATGTTTTGATATAAAGGGTGTCTCAGTAAGATTGGAATTAGTATATGTTTTTGGTGCTGAGACCGTTCGCAAACTTCGAAAAATTTTCAGTAGAGAAAGTGCACCTAATACGTCAACCATTCGAAGAGTGACCAACAAATTTTAAGAAACTGGGTTGGTTATAGCAGTTAGACCCCAGTGGGCCAACGTACCGGTAGGTCTCTTGAAAACATTGCTGCTGTAAACGAGAGTGTAGCCGAAACACCGAAAACATCAATTCGGCATCGTTCTCAACAATTTCAAATTGCACAACAATTTCATGCGTACAAAATTCAGGATCTCAAACCAGCAGACCATGGAAAGTTTTATTATTTTTAATATTATATTTTATTTTAAAATTAAAAAGTTCTTTCACTGAGACACCCATTCTTTCCCCTACGACTAATATCAAACTGAAAGATAAAACTTCATCAAATTCATGAATTCCTTCATCAATTTGATAAAACATTTCCTTGTTTTCCATCCTACGACACATTTCACTGAATTGATGAAGAAAATTTCATTAATCTTTCATCCATATTTCATTAATAGTTTATATTGATTAAACGACAATGTTACATTAAGTTGAAGTAAATTTTTCCTCAATTTGATGTAAGTTTGTCATCAAGTTGAAGTTACTTTTTCACCATTTTGATGTAAATTGTTCATCACTTTTCTGTAAATTTTTCTTCAATTGGATGTAAGGTTGTCAAACTTTTGATGTAAGGTGGTCATCAATTTGATGTGAATTGGTGATAATTTTTATGTAAATTGTTTGTTAATGACTAGCCAAACTCTTTGGCTAATTTTTTATTGTAAAAGATCGGCAAGCACAGGGTATAAGATCACATAAAAATTTCTCATAGCGGGGATAATGTTTTCTGTCCATTGCACTATTATCCCTTGTGTCTTCATTTTCAATGTATTCATTTTCAATTTTCAAATACTTTTGTTTTCTCCTTATTTTTTCAATAATACGTCCAGATTTACTTCAAATTCCAAAAATTTTTTTTTTGTTTTGATGTAAAGATTTGCTTTCAGTGCACCAAGCATGGTGCAGTGGGCCACAGAGTTTACAAATATTAACTGATTTATTTTAGAACAAGGATGATCACCATGTCATATCGGTTGATATTTTGGTATAGCCTCTATACAATTGTCCCCACCAAACTTAGTACTTTTGGGATAAGAGGTTATAAATTTCAA
This sequence comes from Phaonia tiefii, assembly GCA_963931995.1. Taxonomy (NCBI): domain Eukaryota; kingdom Metazoa; phylum Arthropoda; class Insecta; order Diptera; family Muscidae; genus Phaonia; species Phaonia tiefii. Next base: position 176,902,320 of record OZ008367.1, on the reverse strand, counting down.
GAAATTTCAACAAACAATAATACATATGTATGCATTCCTTAGAAGATGATTAGACTAGATATATAAGTAGTCCCACACTTTGATATATAAGTAGTCCCAACAAAGCATGACATTATCTGCTAAATATTGACTCATTTCAACTGAATTTGGCACATAAATTTAGGGAAGTGTTCCGAAAGTTCCCTATCGATCCTCGCTTTTAAATAGCTGGCATACAAATGGACTTACCTATCCTGATATTTTTGCTTTTTATTAAATTTTTTTCGTGCAGTTAGAAACCGGTTACTAACGCACAGTGTAAGGTATAGAAAATATAGCTCTGACCGAATTAAATATTTAATGGTCCCATCTTTGCGGCTGCCTACCTGTGTTGGACTGCTCATCTTGCGCCTGCCCTCCTTTGAAGAATTTATACCTATGATGTATCGTTCTTTGTAAACGTTTTTCTGTTCCCGAAACCGATTGTATTTGTGCTCGTTTACAGGGATTATATTCTATAAATATTACATTCCTACATACCATATATTTTAGAAGTATCTGCAAAATATTATCCTCCTACTTCAAATAGACCTGTTTAATATTTAAAAATAAATTCGGGTTAAACACTTTCAAAAGTGAATTTAAAAAACCTAATCCAACAGTAAATTGTAAATTAAAATATAAAATGCCGCAGAACTAAACCTGTGCGCTCGAAAAACAGGCCCCATTAAATGCCATGCCAGTTCTTCGCTTTGACACCTATCACACATACACAAACAACTACACAAAATATACTACACTTTATCATACTCGTATACAAAACATTGATAATACAAGGATAACGAAGGGAAAATATAAGTGCGTGTAAGTAAGGTTATTTCTCTTTTCTGTGTCACTCATATTACTGTAACATTTGAATACATTAATGCATGCTGTCATGGGGGTGTGTCAAGTTATATGTATGAGTGCATAAGGGCGAGTGTGTGTATATAATTATGTAAGATGGAATGATGAGTATTATTCGCACCAACAATAAGCACCATTAAACTAGTAACAACTTGTTGTTCCATTTTGCACCGCACGCATGATAATTTCTATTAGGTTGTACAGAAAACGGGTTTTTGGAATTTCAAATTAGGTAGGGTCTCGAGGCATATTGATGACCTGCTTGCTTATGAGAATATCAAAATTTTCTTGCGTTGCGCTTTTTGCAAGGATTTTTTGGCTCCCAAGCGACAGGGTTTGAAAATAAATATATCCAAAACAAAATCACTGCGGATCAATTGTAACACTGAGCGTAGATTCCTTATCCTCGGCCAGGCTATAGAGGATGTACCTTCATTCTGCTTTCAGGGAAGCCTCATCGATAAATCAGGCGGGTCGGGTCATCAGCTGACATAACCAAAGGATCAACAGAGCAAGAAATACGTCTTCGCAGCTAAAAAGCGTCTGGTGCTCATCAAATATGCCGGAAAAGACTAAACTACATTCAGCTATATGACAGTGAAACATGGAATATGGCACCACGTGACACTCAGAAACTGGAAGTTTTTACCAATAAATGCCTGCGGATAATCATATGCATTTTCTGGCCAAGTACAGTGGCAAATACCGTTCTTTAGAGAAGGCTATATCAACACCCAATAGAAATTGAAATAAAACAACGCAAATGGAACTAGATTGGACACACCCTTAGGAAACCAGTAGCACAAACCACTAGAAAGGCAATTCACTGGAACCCACAAGGAAGAAGCCGGGTAGGAAGACCCGCTCATACCTGGAAACGCCAAATAGCTAAGGAGTTAGAAGGTGCACGTATGAACTGGAGTGAAGTTGAGCACCGCGCAAATGATGGGAGTTTTGGGAAACATCTTATTATGGCTCTATGCTCCCTGAAGGAGTAAAAGGAACGAATGTATACAAGGATGTATTGTCAATTTTGTCAAGAATATGTTATAGTTTTTCAATCATAATCCGGTTCAAGATCATTTTCTCCATTAAAAATAATATTTAATAGAGATTGGTCCAGCTCAACCAATCCAACGTCGAGGGAAATTGTTGTTAAGCAAATCCCGCGCAATAAGCCCGTAATGCGCTGGAGCACCATCTTGTTGGTAGAATACATGATTTCGTACCGCAATAGGTACCTCCTCTAGGATTTCTGGCATGACTTCTTGCAGAAAAGCCAAATAATTTTGCGAATTTAACCTGGGCGGAAGTACTTTTGGCCCAATCAAGGTGTTGTCGATGATGCCAGCCCAAACGTTGAGGCCAAACCGGTGTTGAAATGCTGTTGCTTTCTTGGTGTGGGGATTGGAAATTAGTTATGCCGTCTCTCGTGAATTGCGCTTCGTCGATCCACACAATCGAACGTAAAAACATAAATGCGTGTACATCACGTTGCAACATCTCACGGCAAAAGTTGACGCGTACTGGCAAATCGGCCGCCAAGAGTTCTTGAACTGGTGTGAAATGGAATGGATGTTTTTTTTTCTTTGTGATGGACGCGCCATACTTTTGATTGTGCCACACCAACTTGGACCACGATTCGTCTTGTGCTTGTCGTTGGGTTCTCGTCTATCGCATCCTAAAATAACTCTTCAACTGCAGCGTCGTGTTGTTCATTTCCGGGACGCTCCATTTGTGTAAACAACGTACCTTCACGAAATCGGCGGTGCGTCGCACTGAATGTTATTCGGGTTGGTGGTCGTCGATTAGGAAAACGTAATGCATATTCACGCGCAGCAGCTCTTGCGTTACCATCGCAGAATCCATACATGTAATGAATGTCTGCTAATTCTTCGTTCGAATAAGTTGCCATTTTTAATAATTCAAAACACAACGTATTCGAAACTGTTGCTGCAGCAGAGATTAGCGTAAACTTTTACTTTTTTGTCGTTATTCACTTTTAAAAAACCGGACAAAAATCACTTGTACTTTTCGCGTTCGTAGACGCTTGTTGAATGACAAAATTCTATCAATGAATACCTATAAATACTACTTACTTTTTTAAGCACTGATTAATGGACTGGAAAATAAAATCTTAAACGTGTTAATTTACAAAAACAAATAAATGTGTGCTGTTATTTCGCTTTCAAAAACAAAAACAAACATTTTTTCATTTCAGTAAAATGGTCATAACTTTGGAACGGTAAGACCTCTGGTCTTCGTTTAGGTCATTTTGGAAAGGTACGAGGTATGGCTATCTTTCAACAGAACTTGAGGTTATGTGAATTATTTTCCCCATTTTTTTCCGAAAGCTCTATATCTCGGCGTTTTGACTTTTTTCTACGTTTTCTATTTTTTTATTATACTATTCTACTTTTTTTATTGATTCTGAAAGGTCTCTTAAAGACCTTTCCAACAAGCCCATAAACAAAAAAATCCGACCACTGGCTCAGAAGTTAGCAACTTTACCCTACTACCCGCCGACCACCAATCCGAAAATTTTGAACCCGCTGCCATTTCGAACCATTGCATTTTCGGACATGGCCCTAGTGGACTTTTCTTCATGAAATGAGCCAAGGAATACGCTGGAGAAATTTGTCCGGAACTTCCTGAATCACCCCGTATTCTGTACAATTAAATGGATCTTTAAGAAAACATAAAAAGGCAATTTGTTGTAAGAAAATTTACTTTTTTAAGAAAAGGTACTTATTTAAAACAAAATTCTTGTTTTAAGAAAAGGGTCTTTTTGTTAGAAAATGTACTTCTTTAAGATAAGGTATTTTTTTAAGAAAAGGTACTTTGTGTAAGAATATGAATAGGTATTGTTTTTGAGGATATTTACTTTTCTTAAGGAAAGGCACTTATTTAAGAAAATTTTCTTTTTTAAACTTCTTTCACTTTGCCTTTTCTAAATTTACTTTTGATTGGGTTCAAAACTACAGTATAAACCAATTATTGTGTACAGGCTCCACCTAGAAAACTTCCCATTAAACAAGAATGGGACCCAACATATGTGAGACATCTAGTTAGTCTAGACACAAACCAAAGCAAAACTACCCAATATTGTTGATAATAGTGGGTATTAATATAATAGTGTTAAAACAAAAGTTGTTTGATTTTATTTTCATTTAGCCCCCAAGTGCGATAATCAACGTCGTTGCCAAAAAGCTGCAGATCTTAAATTCATGACAACAAAGCTTGCAAACCTGTACATGGTTCCTGCAGTATGTTCCTGTGGCCGTTGTTTTCAGCATGTAGATACAAAAAACTTAATACCAAACTACCGATTTTTCTGATGAACCGAACGGTCCACTATTGAACAAGTTCACAGAATCTGTTATACTATTGACAGGTTTTTGGTAAATAATGAAATCTTTAACACTGTTTTTCTGGACGTATCGAAAACGTTTGATAAAGTCGTGGTATTAAATAAAATAAATAAATGGTTTCCCGTTACATCCCATGAAGGGATTAGGGAGAGCTTCTCACAAACCACTGAGCTGTGCGTGTTCTAGTTTTAGACTCACTGATTGGGACCTACAATTTGAAACCGATTCCGAACTGTATTCTGAGAAGATTTTTCATGGCTAAATACTCGATAGTGTCGCCGTCATTAAGCGCGGTGACCGCCGTCGAAAGAAAATTTAAAGTGGTCAGAGCAGGGATCGAACCAACGTTCGCATGCACAAGAGTCTCGCACACTACCAATCCAATATCATTATTAATCAAAATTAAAAGAAATTTCACAACACAAATTAGTGATGTTTTAGTCATATTTAAGTTCTAGATATTATGAAGCGGCCGTGGCTCCTGTATATGCGAATGTCGGTTTGCTACTTCGCTTAGTGAAAAGGCTTCTCAAAATACTTACACAGTTCGGCACCGGCGGATAATTGTATATCGAAATCAGTGAGTGTAAAACTAGAAAGCGCACAGCTGACTGGTTATGGGCAGCTCTCCCCTATCCCTTCATGGGATGCAATGAGAAACCAATATTTTCTTTGTTTTTTATTATGGAGTAAAATACGAAAGCTGCCTTTTCGGATCTAAAAGAAAAATAATATGTACCTCATATTTGCAAACGACATACCTAGTCCTGATTGCTGGTAGAACAACACTCGCCGACTGGAAAACCATGCGCTGAATCAATCGATATAGCACAGACAGCACTCAACCAAATAACTTCCAGACTGTACTAACTTCCAAACTGGATAATACAACTAAGTCACACATTAAGTCATTGCATATAGACTTAACCTACAAAAATATACACCACCAGGCGCTATTCAGAAAACAAATGCATGTTCAGAAAATAAAGCAAGACAGCTCCTTGTAAGAGTCAGTTGTACAGGGCGTTCGATTTTAATGCAAATCATTGACGGCAATTATTTGTGATATGCTAATGTCTGCCTGTTGATTTTGTCAGACAATTGGTACTAACGGGTTTGGAGCACTGAGTCATGGACCGATGCTCTGTTGAACATCGTTAAATTTTTTTTTTTTAATCGAGTGAACCCATCGCCTACACTCTTACGTCCCCATAACCTGAGGACGGCGTACACATTATAGACCGGTCTATAACTGGAGAGCAATAACCAAGGATCATTAGTTCACACGTTGCAACCAATTACAAAAATTCTTCACCAGTTGGTATTACACTAACATATTAGTATAACAAAGCCTTCATAATACACAGATATTAAAGAGAAAGTATATTTACATATATAAAGGAATATATGACACTAATGCAATCGGTTCAAGTGACAAATTATCATAGACTTTGTAGTTTCCCAACTACCAGTGAAATCAATAAACTGATATAGCTCATTAAAGTCACGACGTATTCTCCTAACTGGATCAAAGGACATATAATTCGAACGCTGAAACTCGATGTGAATGCGTTTATAGTACCTCGTGGGTCTCAATGGGACATTTATGAAAATCTTAGATAACAGAAATTCAGAAAATATACATCCATCAATTATCTTCAAAACTATAATAGAGTTTATCATGGTACGTCTACTACTAAGAGTCGGCAATCTGATCAATGCTAGTCTACTGCTATACGAAGGAAGATTATGGTTCGGGTTCCATTGAAGGTTTCTCAGACCAAAAATGAGAAACTGTTTCTGGACCAATTCAATCATATTAACATACAAATTATACTGACGGTCCCAAACACCAGATCCATTTTCGAGAATAGGGCGGACTAGTGAAGTAAAAAGATTTTCCGTAACGTAGGGATATGAAAATTTCTTTGCCCAACGTTTAATAAAGTTCAGAACGCCATAAGCCATCGTAATTATGTCGGATTTGAAATACAATTTTCTGTCCAAGATAACAACAAGATGAACAAATGCATACACCGATTAAAGAATATTGCCACCTAAAATGTATTTTGCCGAAAAGAATGATGACCTAGAGAACAGCATATGCTTACATTAAGCTCCATCAAATTGACTACGCACCACGTCTGGAAAGTAGACAAATCCCTCTGAAGTAAAGTATATTGACAAGGGTTCTTGTAAGAAAAATAGATCTTCACGTCATCAGCGTACATTAACAATCCAGAGTGCATTATGAAGCCGGGTAAGTCGTTAATGAATAACAGAAATAGAACCGGCCCAAGATGGCTGCCCTGAGGTACCCCAGATGACACAAAAATAGATCTTGAGAATGATCGGCCAAATGATACCATCTGTTCTCCGTTCATTAAGTAAGAACAAATCCAATTCAGCATGTTACAATTAAAACCCATTGCCCCTAGTTTATATAATAACAAATTGTGGTTAACTTTACCAAAAGCCTTACTAAAATCGGTAAAAATCACATCAGTTTGATCTTCATTAATAAAGCCGTCAATAATAGAAGACGAAAACTGATGCAAATTAGTCACGGTGGAACGACCCTTCCGAAAGCCATGTTGACATGGATCTAAAATAGAGGAAACATGATGATAAATTACCTCTGTGACTAACTTCTCAAAAAGTTTATGAGTGGCACTCAATTTTGCAATTCCCCTATAATTTGCAACATTTACCAAACTATCAGATTTGTGGAGAGATTATATCGGGTTTTTCAATAAGAGCGCTACAAAATTTTTTTTAAATAAAACAAAACCGGTTTTAGATACCAATGAAAGTACGTTCCGTGCCATTATGTATGGAACTCGATTTCTTTTGCATGGCCACTACGGGCACGCTTGCAGAAGTCCAGACGCTGAACCCAATTTTCGACGGTTTTCAAGCATAAATCGGCCGATACTGCTGCAATTTCACGTTCGATATTCGTACGAAGTTCATCAATCGTCGCTGGCTTGTTGGCATAGACCATAGACTTGACGTAGCCCCACAGGAAATAATCTAACGGCGTGAAATCGCACGACCGAGGCGGCCAATCAACTGGGCCATTTCGTGAGATAACACGTTCACCAAACTTGGTTTCCAATAAATTGATTGTGGCATTCGCTGTGTGGCTTGTGGCGCCGTCCTGTTGGAACCACATGTCCTCCAAGTCCATATTATCCAATTGGGGCCAAAAATATGAGGTTATCATTGAACGGTAGCGATTCACATTCACAGTAATGTGCCGGTCTTGATCATCACGGAAGAAATACGGCCCAATGATGCCGTCGGCCCATAAACCGCACCAGCCGTAATTTTTTCGGGATGCAATGATGACTCATGGATTACGTGTGGATTGCTGTCTGACCAATAACGCATATTTTGCTTATTGACGAAGCCATTCCGCCAGAAATGAGACTCATCGCTGAAGATGATTTTCCGATGAAAATCCGAATCATTTTCAAGTTGTTGCTCAGCCCAATTCACGAACATACGACGCTTATGGTGGTAAAGCGGCTTCAGTTCGTGCGTCAATTTGATCTTGTAAGGATGTAGGCCAAGATTTTTTCGCAAAATTCGCCACAACGACGTCGCAGAGATGCCCAACGCTTGCGAATGACGTGTGAGAGACACATTTGGGCTTTCTTGAACTGAAGCCTCAGCGGCAGCAATATTTTCGGCACTACGGGCACTTCTTTGTCTCCCTGGCACGGGAACATTTTGTACTGTGCCTGTGGATTCAAATTTTTCCACTAGACCCTCAATTGTTGATCTTGTAGGACGATTATGACGACCATAAATTGGACGTAGCGCTCTTAAAGTTGAGGCCACTGACTCCAAATTTCGGTAGTAAATTTTAATAATTTCGACTCGTTGTTGGCTCGTATATCTTTCCATGATGAAATGCAAACCTTACTGAAGAGAAATGTCAAAAGAGCGGGAAAAAATATGGCGTCGTTTGCTGTCCCTATCGATTTACTTTTGTAGCGTCTCTGTTGAAAAACCCTTTATAAGAGCTCTTCCACTGTGCAGGAAAATGACCGAACTTCAACGAAGCGTTAAATAAGAGAGTCAACGGTAAGCTGAGAGAATTCGATCAGTTTTTAAACATAGAGTCCGCAATACCATCAGGACGAGCTTTATTTGAGGCTCTCAATCTGGTCAAGTTATCTAGCAACCACGAAGAACTTGCGACAGGTGCATCAAACGGAATGGTAGAGTGGAGAGTGTACGGGTATGATTTGCAAACATCATAGGCTCGGGTGGAATAAATAGATGCGAAAAAGTCCGCGAAACAATTAGCAATAGATTCCTCATCTGAATAATCAATACTGTTCCTTTTAATTCTACAAGGTGTGGAAGACGAATTACGCGTCAAGTTAACAAATCTAAAGAATCATTTGGGGTTCCATTTAAAATTAGCCTTCAACTTATCCAAATACAATCTATAACTCTCACGAGATTTAGAGTTGTATTTACCCCTAGCAACAATATATTCCTTACATTCTTGAGACTGTTTAGAGCCCTTGAGGATCATGGGGGACCTGTGTTACCCATTATAGGCCTCTTGGGTACAGACTTAGAAATATAGCCATTAATATAATTATAGAATTTATCCAGGGCAATTTAAAATTCAAAAGCATTATCACCCTGACATATACTATACCAGTCGGTATCAAAGATAAGATTATTCAAAAGATTAAAGTTCGCACGCGAAAAGCGTAGGCCAACATAAGACGAAGAGCAATTGCAACCAACCTGCATGGTATCATATGTATAATAAATTCCTAGCGTTGGATGGAAACTATCCTCAAGAGAAATTAACAGATCAATTCGAGAACTATTAAAGTTGTTAGAATCATCCACTAAAACTAGATCAAGGACTCGATTCATAGAATTGGGAATGTCGATCAATTGAATCATGCCAAGTTCGGATATATGCGTAACAAAATCAGATTACCAATCACATGGTGTCAATAGAGTCAGAGAATTCGTATCGGGTAAAGACACCAATGTCACAGACGGCAAGCTAAAGTCACCCAATACTAAAATACGGTCCTTTCTACTGGCTAACGCAATAACTTTTCCAATAGCGTCAATATGCTCTTGACATACCACAAATCACGAATATGGCGATATATAAGAACACGTGACAAACAGTTTGATCTAAACTGTCTACCTTTGATCAGAAATGTTAGCTAAACCAAATAAGTAAAGCATTAACATTAACAGTACTTTGAATTGTTAACTATTATAATTTAAAAAATAAAATCGTTTCGTAAAATCGTTTATATTAATAAAAATTTGTAATATTAAATGTGTTGTAGCATTTTCGAATTCAATGAGTGAACTTAAAGTATGTAAAGAAATTGTTTCCCTTAAGGTACTAATTCTGGCCATGCGTGAGATGAACATCCCAAAACAAATGAATAAAATAAAATAAAACAGAAAAAAAACTACTGTAGCATGACATGGCTTCGCTATGAGAATAGAATGGTGTATAAATAAGAATATATGTATTTATTCATAAGTGAGGTCAGTTGGTTAAGTGTGAGCGTAAATAAAATGTCATTTGTCAAGAGTCAAATGTATGACAAACTCATAATGCATAACAATTTGTTTTTCTTCAGTCTTTTGCCCCCCCCCCCCCCCAGAACACCCGAATACATTTTCACATTCACCCACCGACATCCACACCCTCACGCTTACGTCTTTACTCACTGGAAATGACACAGTGAAAGAAAAAAAGGAAACCTTTTAAAACCTCTAGAGAATAACAACTAAAGTGTTTTCTTTTTCGAGGGTCCAAAACTACTAGTTCCTTTCTATGGATTCCTTACACACGACTGTGTGAAAAGGGCATTGAAACCAAACGGAACTAATCATTATTTTTTAAGGCCATACAAGCAATTTTTATTTATTTTTGTTTTTGCCATTGATATTATATTTATACGAAAACCAGATCAAAAATTCCTATATTGAACGTTAACGACAATCAAAAGAAAATAATGTTCACGACAAATGACATTATACAATGCATACAAATTACAATAAATCAAAAGAAATAATTGAAACGACCAATCAAAAAGAACTTGTAAAGACTAAAAATCGATAAATGACTGCGTTTCTTTTTCCTCCCTTAGGGAAATCTAACTCAAAAGACGGAGGTGATACTGATTACAAGGGTTAAGAAGGTTGTTTGGTGTGAAACACTTGACAATAGGACAGGATTGAAAAAGAATTGTATTACAACTGCTATTTTCCTACAACACTTATAACACACACATCAAACAAGCACAAGTTCCCTGGCATTATTGTTAGAATACACATACTCTAAAGTCCTTTTGTTTGCACCATAACAACGTTTAGTTACGTACGGGTTGTCGTAATTTTTTTGGATAATAATATTAGTACAAAATACCGAGACAAATTTAACTAAACTTTTAAGTTTGTTTACTAAGGATATAATTTACAATCAGTGATTAAGACTCTTAAGATTTTGTTTTTGCAAAATTTTCACAAAATAAGGCAGTCATTGCAGAACACTTACATTTCCCGAATTCATTATCGAAAATTTCTCATACACTCTCAGAACAATTCGTTTGAAAGTAGGTTGTAGCAGCCGTAAATATTATCAGTTGCAAGCGAATTGAAGTGGCTTTCAGCCATTTGAGGTTCCCACAACTGCATTGGGCTGTTACATAGAACATATATTTAGGTGTAGCAACCTCTTTGGATTATTGATTCGGTTGCGACAACCAAACTTCTTCTTTTCTGAATTTTTAATTTTATGACCGATTTTGGGGGTTTCCGTTCATGTATAAGAAGTTCATACTACAGCTAATTGAAAAATGGCTGATTTTTGTTGGAATAATAGACAATTTAGTTAAGCACACTCACTAGCATGACTAGTTTCGAACTCTGTGACAAGTATATCAGCAGATGTCTGACTATAAACGGCTGAGGTTTAATCTTTTTCAAATATTAAAGCTTGGGAATTATACATGTATTTTTTTTTTTAATTTTCACTATGATTTTGGGCTATTTTTCATATGAAAATTTGCCCAATTAATTTGAATATTTTTTTTGTTGAAAATTGCTCAATATTTTTGGGGATTTTTCATATTTCTTTTGGGTCAATTTTGCGTTTATTTTTCGTCTAAATTTCATGTCATTTTGGTAAATTTTTTAGTGCTCCCCATTTTCCGGAAAACGGTATTCCCGGGTTTAATTCTTTTTTTTTATTTTTTGTTGTTTTTTTTTGCACTGTCGGAAATGATCCATGGGGAGTGGGTGTATAATGTTTTGTTTGGCGAAATTTTTTCTGGTAAGCTTGAATGTCTATTGTGTTTCTCTCTGCACCTCACACACACGACGACAGTATTAAGTTTGTAGGAGTTTGCCGGTGACTGATCTATAAGCACGGGTAGGGTATAATCTAACAAAGTCAACACAGCCAAACAACACACAATGTTAGTACACAGCGCTATCTACTTCAAACCAAAGAAGCGTTAGCATTAAAAATAATATGTGGTTGTTGTACAACAATAGTCTCTGCCTGAAACTGATTATGATGGTATTGATGTGGCGGCAGAGAATACTGTTTACTCTTACTGTTTTTGGTCTATCCCGGACCAGCGTTTCCGCAGTTTCTAGGCAAACGTTAAAAAAATTCATGGAAATCTTCTACTAATGACATTTGAGTAAGTATTATAGAAACGCCGGTCCGGATAGACGGGAAAACTGAAAAATTTCATACAAATGTATGAAAATATTAGAAATTCCTTCGTTCCCAGACCGGCGTTTGATCAGCGTTCCATCAAATGGCATAATTTTCTGGGAGAGAGCGAAGTCTCTGTGTTTATGATCTCTGCAAAATGTCAAGCCATTCTGTACATCTTTGTTTAACACCTGTGCAACTTTTCTTATTTCACGGCAATACTGGGGAAATTCTAATTCATGGGTTTCCCGAGATGACTTCCCGGGAATCCCGGTACAAACCTAGAGCACTACAATTTTTCGTTTTTTTATATTTTTAATTGGGCGTTTTTTCATAGAATTGTTGGGTCCTTTTTCTTTATTTAGAGCTCCCGCAAATATATGTCGTATTCCATTTTCGGCGTAATAGCAATATGTATGTATTTGTATTAGGGCGGGTCGAATTGTAGGTGGCCGAAAAAATGTAAAAAGGTTCAACGCGATTCTTGTTCTATGGGTCATTTGAAGAAAGTTTGCCGAAGTAACCATAGTTCTAAAATGAATTTCGTGCCCCCGGATTTTTCAAAATAGGTAAATATTCAATAATCGAGTTAGACATTGGACTAAAAAGCCAAAAGAAATTTTTAATTTCCTCTAGTTTGAGGGTTTTTTGGGTCGACGAATCCATTTTTGACAGTTATTTTTGAGTACCGCCAGAGGCGCTTTCGCCCATTTTTTGGGATTTTATCGCCTTTTTTTGGGGAAAATTTACGAAATTATTGTGAAAATTGACGAATATTTGAGTTACTCATAATGCAGTCCGAAATTTTAAATAGCCCATTATATTCAGCGCTGTAATTTAGGTGGGTACTTATTCACGACCTATATCGATTTCATTCAATTTAAGACAAACAATGAAAAAACATATTTTTTCCTTATTTTACTTTATTTTTTTTTAGAAATGTATGCATAGAACTGCCAAACCTACCCCGATAACAGTATAGAGTTATCTACTGGAATTTTTTAAACTTAATTTTCGAATACCCGAAATCCGGTTATTTGGCGTAGCTTAGGCCGTTTCTACTCCTTAAAACAACTAAAACTTAGTTTAAAAAAATTATTAAATTAAGAACTATATAGTTGATATGAACACATGATATATAAATTATAATGATATTCTAGAATTAAATAGAATGAGCAATTAAATGTCCAAATCCAAAAATGACTATAACAAGATTTAAAAATATAATGGTTTTGTTCAAATTTTCAAAATTTTTCTATAAATAATTACATTTATTCGAAATCTCCTTACTACAAAATCCTGTTGCAATGTGAGTATAATAATATTTGCATATATGAAATTTTCTTTCAAATTTCAATATCATTCCCAAGTAAAAACTGAATTTGAATAAAAATTTAAACCTTATTTCATTCTAAAATGGAATATGGCTTAGAATGTAATTCAAATTTCAGATATGACATTACAGTTATAAAATTTTGAAATTAATTACAATTGCGAATGTGAAACGGCTATAAGCATGTCCCAAGGCGGGGAGACGGAGGCATGAGGGAGCAAAGGATTTCAGACCGATCACCCTCTCATCGCTTCTTCTGAAAACGCTTGAAAGGCTAATCAACGCACACATCCGCAAGAAGATGGATGGATCGCCGAAAATATCTCGCAGCCAACATGCATATCTAAAAGTCCACTCAATCGGCACAGTCCTGCAAGAAGTCGTCAGAATTATTGAGAGGCCCATGGAACACAAACAATATACCCTCGCGGCCTTCGTGGATATTGAGGGTGCTTTCAATAACGTGAGCTCAGCGGCTGTAGAAGAATCAGTTGACGATCTAAGCGTGGAAATATTTCTCAACAGTTGCATAGTGACAATGCTACAGAGCAGAATTATCAACGCCTCTATGGGAAACAGCGAGTCATCAAAGCGAGTGAATAGGGGAACTCACCAGGGTGGAGTCATCTCTCCACTACTTTGATTACTCGTGATCAACAAAATACTACTGAAACTGGACAATATGAGGATCACAACCGTGGTGTATGCAGATGACGTGGTAATAATGATGTCTGGTTTGTTCCCATCCGTGTTGAGCGAAATCATGAATGGGGCCTTGAAATCACTTAACGATTGGGCCACTGGGAATGGTCTTGGAGTGAATCCAGGGAAAACTGAGGTCATGCTTTTTACCACGAAGACCAAGATACCAAAGTTTAATCCTCCTCGGCTAAGCGGAATAGAGATTCCACTGTTAACTCACGCCAAGTACTTGGGCGTGATTCTTGACCCCAATTTTTTCTGGAAGCGTAACGTAGAGCACCGCGCACAGAAGGCAACCGTTGCATACTACGCTTGTCGGAAAATGTCCGGAAGCCGGAGGGGTCTCCGACCGAAAATGTTGTCTCATATGGAGCAATGGTATGATGGCCTGTGGCAGGGAAGACGTCCACCATGAAACTGTTGTATATAGTACAGAGATCAGCTTGCATCGGCATAACAGAGGCAATGAGGATGTGTTCAGCTGAAGCCCTTAATGCAATGCTTCATATTATACTAATCGGCCTTCACATCATAGTTAGTTCGGCCTGGAGAGCCACCCGACTAAACGCTCTTGGACTCTGGAAGAGCTACGCAAATGGACATGCGAGTATACTCCAGACAATCAATATAACAACCGATTACTGCACCCCCTCATTGACGTTCGATAACCTATTCGATGTCAGGTTTCCCAAGAGAATAGAGTGGGATAAAGGTGAACCACTTACAGGTTTTGACACCAAAGTATTTACGGACGGATCCAAAATGAAATGTGGAACCGGCTCATGTGTTTTCTCCGAAGAGACAGGCCTCAATTTATCATTCAAACTCCCAGACAAGGGCAGCGTGTTGCAAGCGTAGATACTGGCCGTCAAAGAAGCCTGCGCCGCACTTATACTACCATAAGAACAGAGCGCATTGGAATATATGTAGATAGCCAAGCGGCGCTCCTGTCACTCAAATCTTACAACACTGCATCTAAACTCGTTAGTGAATGTAGGGAAAAATTTGTCGAGCTACGCCGGCTGGCCAATGCGGTTCTTACGTGGATACCAGGCCACAAGGGTTTCCTAGGGAACGAAAAGGCAGACGAACTAGCTAGGGCAGGATCCTCTTCCACCGAACTCCATATGGTGTCAGTCGCAACACCTATAGGGTTGTTCAAAAGAGGTATTTTCCTGCATTACCTTGAATGAGCGAAGACCAGATGGGATAGGACGGAAACGTGCCGCATATCCAGAAACACATGGCCAGAATATAACATTCACCGGACTAACTCCCTGATCAGCCATAATCGGGGAGACATATCTAGGCTAACTGGTGTGCTGACCGGGCACTGGCCAATCGGTAATAATGCAAGACGGTTGAAGCTGCCAAATAATGACCACTGCCGTGCCTGCGATGACGCAGAAGAGGAGGAGACGGTGGAGCATCTCCTCTGCAGTTGTCCGGCTCTGATGAATAGACGCCTGAAGACTATGGGCCGTCCCTTCCTGCATAACCTCACTGAGATACACGAGACAGATCTAGGGGATCTAATGAGGTATCTCAGATTAACAGGCTGGATATAGATACGGTACTTTGGACCTTCCGGAGTGATGTGGTATGCAAAACGGTGTCTCAAGACACTAATTATTAATTAAAATAAATAATATAATTAAATAGTATCTTTAGCAACCACGAAAACCAACCAACCAAGCATGTGCAGTTATTTTTGTTTTGGATAGTACGAAAACAACCGGTTTCTTAGATTTTTACCAAAACTAAAAACACAAGCCAGTTTCCTAAAAAAATGTTTTTCGAGCAAAGTGTAAACAGGTTGTATTTGACAAATGGTTGTGTCAATCACAGCGAAACCATGGTTTTAAAAAAAATTAACTTTTTTTGGACAATCTAATCACAAATCTCAACAACACGTCAGTCAGACATTAAAAGAACCATCCAGCAGTAGAGCCATCTAGTTATCGATTCTTCCACAAAGTTCCTTTTTCGGATTCATCAACCGTTCAACGTCGTTTTTATTCACATTTAATTGACATTAAGCTCAAATGCGGATTTTCGTTGTGATTCCAGTGTTATCTAAGTTACTAATTTAAAGGATTTGTTTTTAACAATTTGAAAGCCGCCCACTCAAATAGGCTCCTGTAAAGAGTCGAGAGAGCATTTCTGAGTCAAGTGAACGCTCATTAAAATCGATTATATCCGTTTGCGTCCACTCAGAATTAAAATTAAAAACCCAGTTTCGAGTTTAGTTCATACATTGACCTTTTTTTTAAAGGAACTTCTGCAGGTGTAGCCTTACCGGATAGATTTGACGTAAATAACTGTCGTCTGCAAGAGATAAGATCGGGCTGAAAGATTGGCCCAAGGAGGTCATTAATAAATATAAAAAAAGAGAAGTCAAAATAACAGATGAGTTAGTTCCAACTTTTTTTGTAATGTCTGCAAAATTTCTCCCGTCTGCTATTTACTGTGTGACTTTAATAAATCCATTTGATGTTTTTTTTTTTTAGACTTATCATTCATATATATACATATAGGCGTGTATATATGTATGCATATACATACCACTGTATGTGTAAATAATTTACATATGTACACATGTTTATTCAACAAACATATAAGACCATATGAGTCCTTTCTGCTCATTGTGAAACATATTACAATGGTTTGCTGTAAATTGCCTGTGGGCAAACCCATCATCCGACGACATATCACCCATCCGTCTATCCTTTCTTATTTTTCAGACAAAAGGCCCATAAATGTTTATGTTCAGGCTAAAATATCATGTACATACAGATGTGCATGTGTGTTGGTTGCTCTATAATAGCAACAAAAACGTATACAATTTACATTATTTATTTAAAAAGAAACTACGGCAAAAACAAAAAAAACTATCGTACCCAGTTTCATCAAATAGAAACTACTTTATTATATGTTGGGACATTGTTTTTTTTTTGTCAAGCATTGAGCTTTTGACCTTTTTGATTTTTAGCTTGTAAAACACAACGATAGAGAGAGTGAAACATCAGGACCAAACAATACAAATAACAACAACTAAAACTAAAAACGAAGTCATTTGTTACGGCCATAATATAAACCACATGCAAATTTGTCAAATCTGAGATTGCGGATAAGCCAACAGATAGTAACATAAGTCAACATTAGTCCTATACACACACACACACATATGAATATGTATAGAGTCAACGCTTCCTCCCACACAATTGTTAGGAGGGGACAACTCCATATGTGTCTGTTAATTTTTTCCTAATTTAAAATGGAATTTGAGACTCTACTATGTGTCTGATGTCCTTTGACATACATATGTTTCACAATGTTGTTGTATACTTGGCAATGACATTTGCAGATTGGGTTTAGTCTGTGAGAGCGAGTATGTAAAACATATTCTTCAATAGATTTGTTTCATGTTTTACGAAAGGACATTTTGATACATGTGTTAAAAATAACTCGTTTACGAGATTTTTTGATATTATTACATTTGCACACTCAGTCTTTTCAATAGTGACAAATGCTCTAGAAAATTTAAAAGTAATTTTATTTTTAACATTAGGGTGGAGTGAAGTTCATATAAAAAAAATTACATGAGGTGTCAGGGGACACCCGGTTGGAACGAAATCCCTTTCGCTATATATTATGTACTCGTTAGTTCCAACACGCCTAAGGCGACCGTTGAAAAATACGACAATTTAAATCAATCTTTAAGCAAATATGCTTTTTGTAAAATGATAAACTTTTTTTAAGAAGAATTTTGTTTTTGTTATAGAATGTATTTAAAAAAGAAAAGGTCACTTTTTATCAAATGATAAAACTCACAATTATGTAATATATCTCTGTAAGATCAAATTATATTTTTGGATTAATAAATATTTGGAATTCAATTCGAATTCATTAAAAGCTAATGTTTTTTTTTTAAGAAAAGGTACTATTTTTAAGAAGAAGTACTGTTGGAAGAAAATGCCATAAGGCAAAGGCGTACTTTTTGTTAAGAACAGGTACTTTTTAAAGAAGTGGTACTCTCTTTAGGAAAAGGTTATTTTTTTAAGAAAATTTACTTATTTTCAGAAAGGCTACTTATCTCAAGAAAATAAAAGAAAAGTTATTATTATATTTTTAAGAAAAGGTACTTTTAAGACAGAGAATTTTTTTGAGAATAGGTTTTTTTAAGAGAATGCGTGTTTTTGAAGAAAAGCCTTTTTTTAAGAATTTGGAATTTTTTGTTAGAATTGGTATTTTTTTCAAGAATAGGTAAATTTTTACACAAAAGTACTCTTGAAAGAAAAGGTAGTTCTCTGAGAAAAGGCAATTTACAGTACGGAAATGTACTTTTTAAGGAAATGTACTTATTTAAAAAAATACTTTTTTTTAAGAAAATTTACTTTTTGTAAGAACATTTATTTTTTTTAAGCAAAGGTACTTTTTTAAGATAAGGAATTTTTTATTAAGAAAAGGTATTTTTTGTGAGAAAACTTACTTTTTATAAGAAAAGGCACTTATTTAAGAAAATTTTCTTTTTTAAACTTCTTTCACTTTGTACTTTTTATTGAGTTCAAAACTACAATACTTATATATACTAAATATTGGTTACAGGCTACACCTAGTATACTTCCCATTAAACAAGAAACAAATATTAGTCTAGACATAAACCAAACCAAAAGTACCCAATATAGGTGATAATACTGGGTTGTAGCATAATAGTGTTAACAAAAAGTTGTTTAATTTTTTTCATTTAGCCCCCATCCCGCAACGTTCGATAAGAAACTTTGTTCCAAATAAAGTTTGCAGAACACGTTCAAAACAACAAGATTTAGGCAAAATAAGGACCTTTTGAACATGTTGGCATCATCTTCCGATCCACTTATTTCTTCCCTGCAGCATGTGAAGTCACGAAAAGAGTTAGAAAATAATTCTAGTCTAGAAATGATTCGTCTTTTAGATATATCGCACACGCTGAAAATCTGTCTCTTTGTAGTTGTTTGGAGGCAAATATAAAGTGTGTTTGGAGCTTTTCGCAAATATAATATACTTGTGTGCAAACATTTTGGGTTTACTATTCAATATTACATGTTTCAGACACAATGATCAATATGATATAATATATGTGTTTGCGACCCACATATATGTATGTTTGTGATACAAATACAGCTGTGTTTGTTGCACTCTCTATGCTCTCTCGAGAGCAAGAGAATAAAAGAGGGACAACGAGAAAGTCTCTTTGGTAAGTGTGATCTGTCTTTTTGAATTATTCTCTCAGTCAGTGAGTAATAAATATTCCTGAATGTGCGTGCAAATTGCAGATGAAGTCAGTGTTTCTTATTTTGCCATGTTGTGTCATGTATTCAGTCGTCAATGCTTCATGGGACATACGATATCAAAAGCGCTTGATCAGTGAAAAAAGAATAAACAAATGCTCGGACGGTTAAATGGTTCGTGATGTTGCTTTGGTTTTTGTGTATCTGTTTCCTGTATATGTATGTGTGCTACTAGGGTAACCATTCAATTAATCATTATTCGATTAATCGTGTCATAAAATTAACCGAACATTTTAATAATTAAATTTTTCGATTAACTCGAACAATTCAGTGCGATTAATCGATTAATAAAATGTAAGAACACTCCTACAATGGCAACTCATATGACAATGATTTACGAAAAAAATGTAATAACTTTACTTACATTTCGAACAGATTTGATAGTTTGACATAAATAAGACATTGACATAAATTAGACATAAATAAAAAAAAATTTTCTCAAAATTTGTTCACTAAATTGGGTGTAATAGTCTGATGAAATTTCAAGACCCACTGGTCATTTTGTATGGGGGGTAAACTTCCGATGTTTTTTGGCTGTAATTTAACAAAAAATTAAAAACTTTGATTTTTCTTGTAGATTATTTTTATTTGGTCTTTTAATTTTTTTTTACATCAAGTCGAGAATATGATGTCATGTAAATGGCCGCCGCCACAGTTGATTGTCATTTGAGCCCTTTTTATGGCATTTCCCATCACTTTGGCCAAAACTTCCGGCGATACGTCCTCACATTCTTGACGGATATTGTCTTTAAGAGCTGCAAGAGTCTGAGGCTTGTTGACATAAACCCGCGACTTCAAAAAGCCCCACAAAAAGAAGACTGGAGCGGTCAAATCAGGCGATCTTGCTGGCCAGTGCAAATCGCCAAAACGGGAGATTAGGCGCCCGGGAAATGCATCCTTCAGCATATCGGTTGTGGCACGTGCAGTGTGTGCCTTTGCACCGTCCTGTTGGAACCACATGTTTTCCAATCCCAATTCATCAAGTTGCGGCAAAAAGAACTCGTTGATCATTGCTCTGTAGCGCTCACGGCGCTTCCATGACATCGACGGCGCTTCCATGACATCCTCGGCTACAGCAGCAATATTCTCTGCAGAACGGCTACTCCGGGGTCTGCCACGCCTGGCAGCATCTCGTGTTGTGCCAGTCTCTTCGAGGCGAGCGGCTAAACGTCGTAGTGTTTCACCAGTAGGCGTTGGACGGCCAGGAAATCTGCAACGAAATTCAGCAGTGTAGCGTAACATTGTTTATTAACGTGTATTTCGCATGTGTTTACTACACAAATGTCAAAACAGAACTGACATTGGGGGCCAATCGCAAAATTTATAGCATTTTCTGATAGGAGGATTACTTTTGCGCCACCTTGTACAATAAGAATAAGAGTCAGAAAATGACGTTTTCTAAAAATGAATCAATCCAATAGGGTGTTATAGTGTGATATAGTTGCAGAGGTCCAAACTTTGAGATTTTTTTAATTTTTTCTTGGTACCAAAAGTCACTAATTTGCATGTTGCTGCAACTACGATTTGTGAATTGTACGTACATATATTTTATACTTTATAATGAAGTTGCTTTTGTTGTGTTTTAATAAAAGTGCCTAGTACAATGTTCGAATAATCGATTAATCGAATAATTTGATTGCGTTTTGTTCGGTTGTCAGATTGAAATTTACGATTAACGATTAACCGATTAATCAAAAAACCCGATTAAATGGGTACCCTATGCGCTACCAAAGTGAGAAACGATTTTGAGGAAAGAAACTGGAGAGGGAATGTTTGGCAGTAAACATGATGCTGTTTACATTTAAACACAAGTGAGTTTGGGACTTGCAAACTTAATGTTTGAAGTGTGTTCCAAATATACATGGTTCCTGCAGAATATGTGTGGGAGAATATGTTAGAGAGGCCGTTATTTTTCAGCGTGAACTTGTACCTTCTCTTACGAATTGTGGTGAACATTTTACAGAAAATTTAAAACAAAAAGTAATTTTTCTAGTTTGTTGTGTAATGATTTTAAAATATAAAAGCCTTAAAAAAAACAAACAAATCTAAAATTGGTAAAAATAAATTTTTTAGTTATTATAAAATTGATTTTTACACAAATTTTAACTTTGATAACCCATAAGTAAGCACCAAATACTCATATCATAGGCTGAAATACTCATTTCATAGGCTGAACACATGTCTATAATATGCCATGCCAGTGAGTGTACCTAACTGAGATCCCAGCAAAAAACACTGCTTACCCGGAAGCAGAATTGTAAGGCGAAAACATGGTGGCAATCGCTTACAAACCTGCTGAAACAAGGCATGATTTTTGTATGGGATGTCCCACTTGGAAGCACTACTTAAAGGCGACCAAAGGCATTTCATTCATTGCAGTCTAGAAGATATGAAAGATATGAAGATTATTGCCTTACTTTATTGCAGTGCAGTAGCGAGCGACAAGAAAAGAATTAGCTTTGCCTTACAATATCGCTATCTCGGTAGCACAACTGTATGCTATAGAATGGTCTTTTCGTTTGTGAACATTTTTAAATAAGCCGCGTTAGTACATAAAAGTCATTCCATACTTCATTGCAGTTTGGTATGCCGGAATTGTAATGACTTCTAAGTAAGCGCTTCAGTATGCGGAAAAATTGCTAGTGCTTCCAAAACCGTAAAATTTTTTTTTGCTGGGATGTCTATTATTTCCAACGAAAAACAACCATTGTTCAATTAGAACAATGTCCCTGACCCTGTAAGCGTGTAGTGTGAATTTAATTTTACATTAACCAAAAACTAACAAGATCGGTCGTAAAATTCAAATTCAAATTACTATATTTTGTTTGTTTTCACCTTTTTTCAATTATCTAAACTCAAATGCGGTAAATTTGTGTTGAAATACATTTCCTGAATAAACAAATGACAGACTTCATTTCAGGCCTTCTAATGATTGATGATTTACATAAAACGCGATTGAAGACACGCGAGTTTTGTAAATAATTCACGTTCTATTCGTGTGCATGTTTCTTAACCTGAATGAAAATTTCCCACTCGAGTATTCATTAACAACAATCTAAGAGGATTTCTTATCATTTCCGCCTCGTGACCCCACCACCATATATTAATACACTCACCGTCAAAGAACCTAAGTCTTGTAAAATATATATTTTATCTTTTGTGTAAATATATTAATGCATCTAATACATTTTCTTTAAAGTTCAAAATAAGTCCGACATAATTAACTCAAATGCTTAAGTGAACTTAAAAGAATTTATATGTTTTCATTTTCTTTTTGTGTTTTTTCCTCGTTATAATTCGCAAAGTTACGTAAGTCATCTTAAGTTGTTATTCAAAAGATTATTAATTAGTCAAACATATCTCGCTCACTCTCTCCCTCCCTCTGTTGGAGCTTAAAGTAGATGAATGTTTGCGTAAGTAATCAACAAGGATTTAAATTCGAAGGATAAGAGTTAAACCAGCGTTTGCTAAAGGCCTATTGTTTTTCGTATTCGTTGGGACAAAGGAAAGGTTTACGTTTTAATGTATTCATTAACACAGAGGCTGAGCAATTTAACAGGACTTACTTAAATACTATGGTAGTTAGAGTTGGTAGGGTTGTCATCATACAAAAAACGTCTCTTAAACCTCTCCTAACTTCTTATGAATAAAACCGGTTTTTGGAAAATTTCGGTTTTCGGTTTCTTGAACTATTCCGTTTTTGTCGAAACCGGTTTTCGGTTAAACCGAGTTGTAGTTTTTATGAGAAAATGGCAAACTATGCCTTTTATAAACATTGTTTATTTTTAAGTCAGCCTTTCTGAATTTTAAGATCGACTACCGAGTGAATAGCCATGAAAAGGCTTGGGAACCTGTGTAATTCTGCAGGTCGCAATGTTTGTAAGCCTATGTGTTCATGGAGTGTAATGGGAAACTAAGGTGTGGGCTATGTAATATTTGGAATGTAATATCGCTTTATAAAAATACTACAAAGACACAGTACCTCATTCGACCAACCCAATTTCTGAGTACAGTGTAGATTGTTTGGCCCTGTATTTCGCATTTGAAGGCATCAATGGTCAATTTGTTTACGTAATACTAATCTTTCCCGGCGCTCCAGGGGTTTTAGTCTACCAGGTCCAAACACAGCACGCAAACGTTCGGTTGAGACGTTGGCTTGGTGGCACGTAGCGCCGTCCCCTCGAAGCCATACTTCGCCCATGTTATCCTCTTTAAGTTTTTGGAACAAAAACCCGCTCAGTATGGGACGGTAACCCTCGCACTTGTCGGTAACAGCAGCACCTTGCTAATTTTTGAATAAAAATCGACCTATGGTGCCGCCATGTCAAAAACCACACCAACCAGTCACTCCGTGTGGATGCATCGAATTCTCCTCGACGATGGGTCGATTAACCGAGCCCCAAATGCGACGTTTTTGTTTGTTAACGTAGCCCCGAGGTGCTATGGATGTACGCTAGTAAAATCAGACCTACATATACTCTCCTACATAACAATGGTATGGTAACCTGTCGCGGGAAAGACGTCCAACATAAAAGTGTTGTATAGAGTACAGAGATCAGCTTGCATCGGCATAACAGTGACAATGAGGACGTATCCAGCTGCAGCTCTTAATGATATGCTTCATATTATACAGCTAATGCGGCTTGGAGTGCTTCCTGACTAAATGTTCTGGTAGAGCAACGCATATGGACATGCGAGAATACTACAGACAATTTCAAGATAACTCAATATATCCACCGATTACTGCATACTTCATTGACGATCGATGACCTATTAGATGTCAGCTTTACCAGAAGAATAGAGTGGAATAAAGGGGAACCACTGTCAAGGTTTGACACCAAAGTATTTATGGACGGATCCAGAATGGAAGGGGGAACCGGCTCGGGTGTGTTTATCCTCAGTTTATCATTCAAACTCCCAGACAAGTACAGCATTTTCCAAACGGAGGTACTGGCCATCAAGGAAGCTTGCTTCACACTTATACTGCAACAGAGAACAGAGCGCATTGGAATATTTTTAGATAGCCAAGCGGCTCTCCTTTTACTTAAATCTAACAACACTGCAGCTAAACTCGTTAGTGACTGTAGGCAAAAAGTATGAAAACAAAAAAAAAACCAATGTGGTTCTTATTTGGATACCAGGCATCAGAGCAGACGAACTAGACAGGGAAAGATCCTCTTCCACCGAACTTTCATATGGTGTCAGTCGCAACGCCTATAGGGTCGGCCAAAAGAGGTATTTTTCTGCATTACCTTGAACGAGTAAAGGGCAGATTTGACAGGACGAAAACGTACCGCATATCCAGAAACACATGGCCAGAATATAAAATTCTCCTGACTAACTCCCTGATTAGCCATAATTGGAGGAACATATCAAGGCTAATTGCAGTGCTGACCGGGCACTGACCAATCGCTAATCACGCAAGACGGGTGAAGCTTTCATATAATGGCCCCTGCCGTGCCTGCGCAGACGCAGAAGACGAGGAGACGCCTCAAGACTATAGGTCGTCCCTTCCTGGACATCCTCACTATTATACACGAGATAGATCTAGGGGATCTAATGAGGTATCTCCGATTAACGGGGTGGATATACAAAACGGTATATTCGACTGACCCAAGTGAAGTGGTATGGAAAACGGTGTCTCAAGACAATAATTGATGCTATATAGTATATAGTCTAGTAAACCAACCAACCACCCTCGACGAACAAATTACCTTCATTGGAAAATATGATTTCTCCATAACAATTCTCATCTTCAACCTAGCGATCTTCAGCCCATTCGGCTGTCCACGATGCTTCGGTTATTGGACTATTTGGACTTTATAAGCCTTCGTGCCGAGGCCTTTATGCAAAATTCTGCACAAAGAAGTGCGATAAATGTTCAATTGCTGCGGACGATAGCGAGTTGATGTTGATGGCTGTTCGAGTACACTTGCAGGTACATCAGCACGTAGACGAGTTCTTTTGTTCTTTACGCACCCGGGTTGACAAACTCGATTCACAAATGTGTTCACAACCGGCGTTAACAGAACTCTATTTCTATCGAATTTATTTCGTAGATTTCTTACAGACTGAGTTGAAGGCTCAGAACTTTGGATGAACGATTTTAATATTTCACAATTTTTTTCAAACGTTAATTTCTTAACTTTAACTAATAATCTGTCACTACATAAATGTCATCTGCTTCGAATTACGAGGGGTTCAAATTCAAAGTTCAAATTGAGTAAATATTACTTTGGACGTTTTATATATCTCTTTCGATTATGAATTCTGTTTATCGTTTTATGTATTTCAGCTAACATACTACCTGTTTTGCTATTAGTTCTGGTCATTAGTTCGGAGTTGGCAGATATGACTGATATTGCTTTGGACAACTTATTCCAGTTTTCAATGTCTTTTAGGTCTGTCTGGTGAGGTCATTAAACGCTGAAAAATCGGTCTTTGTTTAATGTTTGGATGCAAAGAAATCGTGTTTGTAGCTTGTCGAAACTATACTATACTTGTGCACAAACACATTGTGTTTGCTATTCAATAAAACATGTTTGAGACACAACAATTAATAGGCTATAATATATGTTTTTGAGACCCAAATGTGACTTTGTTTGTTGAAAATCGCTAAAACCAAAAATGAGACAAACAGCAAAGAATCAAAATGGTGGCAAAAATTCGTGAAAGCAATGCTTGCAAACATGTACATGTTGCCTTCAGTATGTTGCCGAGGCCGATATTTTTCAGCGTGTAACCTAGTGAGCTATGAAAAAGGATTTAGGTTTGTAATTCTGTGTTGTTATATCAGTTGTGTAAAAACCGAAAACCCCTGTTAATTGACTTGAAGCAACCGGTGAAAGCGGTTCTTCGAAAATAGCAATTTTCAAAAAAACCGACTTCCGGTTAACTGGCCGGAATTTTTTTATCCCCTTTCGGTTCTAAATAGACTACCCAGACCCACTCTAAGGACGGATCTATACATATATGTACGTTAAGGCAGTACCGTTATTCGTTGAATGTCGATTTCATTATTTGTTAATTTATATTAACTGCTAACGTGATTTCTGATGTTTTCTATAAAAAAAAAATTAAATCCATCAATATCAGTAGAATAAAATTACTCGAATAACTCGAGTTATAAAACTAACTCTGCTCCGTTGTTCGAGGAAGTCAGGAAACGTATTTTCAAATTACTGGATTACCCGAACAATACAAAAATCCGAATAATTGGATAACCTAATCTATAACTTATCTCACTTTTGATGAAAGTACTAGTTAAAACGATGAAGTGTTTCCCTTTAGTGTATACTGAAGGATTTAGTGAAAGATTTTTTATGCCAAAACTTTATTTCTCATTCTTTGTATGCATTTTCGAGCCATTTCTCCTTCATTCTTGCACCAATATACGCAAAATCTGAATCAAAAGCTCTCAAAAGAAATTTTTTCCATAAAATTTTACACCCGGGGATTACTCAGTTTATAAGCTTCAAACTCTTTTGTCATGAAATATAAAAATTTATACATTTTAAAGTCTACAAACATCTCAAACTTCCTGAAAACATCAAGAATATTAGCGCTTTCTAAAAATATGCCACAATCCACCTTCCCACCCTTATCTTCCGATCCGATTTACTATAACAATTGAAGTGGTTACAAATTTACGTTTTGCCCATTCGTCATTCCTGCAACCAACGTCTGTGCGTCTGTTTCTCGCCTACACCTAATAACAAAGATATTAACCTCGACTTTCAATCAAAAACTCAAACCAACAGGTTTTGTT
Organism: Phaonia tiefii; assembly: GCA_963931995.1. Lineage (NCBI taxonomy): Eukaryota > Metazoa > Arthropoda > Insecta > Diptera > Muscidae > Phaonia > Phaonia tiefii. The sequence goes on along the minus strand of OZ008367.1, from coordinate 176,875,196 downwards.
GGATTTGTGCGTAAACACCATAACTAAGCCATGAATCTTTCCTAAGGTTAACCATTAGGGGCGGAAGTGTTTGATTGCTATGGTGAAAATGAAACTACTCTCATGCGTATACCGAAACATACATTCATACTTAGCTTTTGCCTTCAACACAACACAAGTTGATCCAGGAGCGGGAAACACACAAATTCACATACACAACAACACGCCCATAAATACTCACACATTGTGAGAGCAGTAAGCGTTATTTCCTTCCCCAAACACATCATTTTCCGAAACTAGCAACGGATACTTGAAGAAAACACCAAAGTACACGCACATCAACGCATGGGAGCATATGTTTGTGTTTAGTTGTGTCGTTTACAACCGCACATTCAAAAGGGTATCCAAAAATGGACGCTTCCATTTATGTTAATAGTTTTTTTAAACTTGTACTAAATTTGTCGAATACTTCTAATGATATCCCGAAACTCGTTTATATTTCGAATTGAAAGAAATACACTTCGCCGCATGACGTAATAATGTTATTTGAACAGTTTACATTGATGTGATGAAAAGGTTCGTACATCTGACGATTTTGTTGTAGCTGCAACGAAACATGGCATACAAAGATTTTTTCAGCCGTTTATCGTTGCGTTGCTGGAACAGCTAAACTTTTAATGCAACATGTTGCAACATGTACAAATAATAAAATCATAAAGCGTTATAGTTTGAAAATATACATATTAAATAATTTGGATATTTGAAATTTTTTTAAAACAATAGTTTATTTTATTATTATAGTATTTTGTCAAATATTTATATATGACGAAACGAGTGCATTGGTGCAACGAATTAGTCGTTTATGGGACGAAAATGCTCTGTATAAAATTAAGCCATTGGTGTATGTAATGTAGCTTTTATTCGCAAAAGTGCAGTTACGAAAAGCAGGCAAAGCCATGATAGGAGGTTATGTGCACTCAAAAATTTTCAACATTGTCCGCAAAAGTTGAAAAGTTTCCCCAAAGAAAAAAAAAACGATTTTCACACAAGTGGTTATGTGTGTGAAGATAAATTCCGAATTTAACTATCCAAGACACAAACCACTTCGATTACACAATTCTGTTGTGGAGTTAGCATATCAATGTTAATGTATGATATTCTATGACGATTTTTGGACGTTAACAAAGGGCTACGTCTGGACATAAGTCTCATTGACGAGGTTTTCTTCGTTTGGACACAGTGGGTGAAAATGTTAAAATAGGAAAATATTTTAAATTGAAAAATTTCATATTCCGAAGGTGTCTATCCTGAGAATGAGTAGCCAGTTTAAATCTACTAAGCAAGGGCTACGTCTGGACATAAGTCTCATTGACGAGGTTTTCTTCGTTTGGACACAGTGGGCGAAAATGTTAAAATAGGAAAATATTTGAAATTGAAAAATTTCATATTCCGAAGGTGTCTATCCTTAAAATGATTAGCCAGCTTAAATCTACTAATCAAGGGCTACCGTCTGGACATACGTCTCATTGACGAGGTTTATTTCGTTTGGACACATTGGGCGAAAATGTTAAAATAGGAAAATATTTGAAATTGAAACATTTCACATTCCGAAGGTGTCTATCCTGAAAATGATTAGCCAGTTTAAATCTACTAACCAAGGGCTACCGTCTGGACATAAGTCTCATTGACGAGGTTTGTTTCGTTTGGATATAGTGATACTTGGATTTATTAAAAACAGAAATTAGATAATTTATTTTAGTAAAGGTGTTTTGAGTAATAGTGTTATTAAATATGGAAAGTTAATGTCGGGCCTTCGATAATGACATAGGTTTAGCAGACAAGGAAAGTTATATTTATGTATATCAGCTATATATGTTTAGAAAGAAACACCACTTTTTTTATTGACACCATATGTGCATCTCGAAAGTTGTTGGCATTAGTTTTTTCAAATATATCAACCTCAAGCTGTTTTCTTTTTATTTTATAAAATTGGCTGCCTTTGTGGTCACAGATCGTCCAAAAATCGGCTTTTTATACCTACCCATCGTACTTAATACATTAACATTGTTCTGCTAACTCAACAACAGAATTCTGTAAACGAAGTGGTTTGTGTCGTGGATAGTTAAATTCGGAATTTATCTTCACACACATCAAGTGGTTGTGTTTTGTTGTAAACGAACTTCCATTTAAACCAACATTTTTATAAATTATTTTTACTTCGAATACAGGAAACGTTTCTGAACATGTTTAAAACGAACAAGTGTATTTATTAGACACTAAGAACAAGCTACTCCATTTCAAAACGTTTTGTAGTTTTATGGTCAAGAACTTAACAACAAACGAAACCAGTAACATATACTGTTTGATTGTAAGTGAACGAATACGAGTGCATTCACTGCATTGTATATTCCCAATATGCGCAAACTTGGACTCGGATTAGATTTAGATCCGGCACACCAAAGCATTCCTGTGTCGTTCATGGTGTCGAACTTTATAATAGCATACGCCGTGACTAGAGTGTCCAAAACCGAAAAAGCGGTAACACTGTTAATCCTGATTAATGCTAACAACCGTGTGCCATTTTGTTAAGCAACGTAATTAGTCAATCGAACACACCGAAAACCGGTTATATGATGTCGGTTAACCTAACCAAATTGATCACGAGGTAATTGATGGAAGGCACTCATTCAGTGCAATGGACGTACGAGTGAATAGACGAGCTAACATCGATTCTGATCACTACCTGGTAGCAGCAAAGTTTCGATTAAGTGGAGCGAAAATCGAACGAAACCAGACGCAGAGAAAGCTAGACATTGGAAAGTTGCAATTACCGGAGGCAGCCAAAGCCTTTTCACGCAACTTTTTGCACACAACCCACACCCTCCCGAAGGCGATCCTGAAGTGCAGTTGAAACCCATTTCCGACTCTATAAAAACTGCCGCAACAACCGTACTTGGTTTTGAAAAACCGCTTCGTACCAAACCATGGTACGATGAAGAGTGTCTTATTGCAAATGATGAAAAGAAGGCTGCACGCATGGCAATGCTTCAGTCAATTTCAACGCGAGCTGCGACTGAGCGGTATAGGGAGAAAAGGAAGGAGCTAAACAGTCTTTTTTGGCGTAAGAAACGGTAGTGACGAATGCGCGAGAGTGAGAAAATTGAGACATACATAGGGGAGAACGGAGCCCGAAAATTCTACCAAAAAGTCAAAAACGGAACTAACGGACATTGTTCAGGGCCAAGGACGGAAATTTCAACGCAGATGTACAGATTATATTAGGAATATGGACAGATCATTTCTCTGCGCCATTGGTACCTGAGATATCTAATGGCGAGACAATCGATCACAATTTGGACGAGGACGTCGATTAACCCCTCCTAACCAAGACGAGATCCGAACAGCTATTGCTCGGCTTAAAAGCAACAAAGCCACAGGAGCCGATGGGTTACAGGCACAGCTGTTTAAGGCTGACAGCGATGAGCTGATAAGGTGCATGAATCAGCTCATTAGCAAAATTTGGGTAGATAAATGCATGCCCGGCGATTGGAGTCTCAGTGTACTAAGTCTCATATTTAAAAAAGGTGACCCGAGTCACTCTACCAACTTCGCGCTACGCCAAATCCTGGAGAAGACCCACGAAAACCAAATCTATACCTATCATATATTTGCCGATTATAAGGCGGCCTTCAATAGCCCGATGCGGGAGAAACTCTACGAAGCATTGTCTGAGCTTGGTATTCTTGCGAAGCTCATACGCCTTTGCAGGATCACCTTGACGAACACCAAATCCGTAGTGAAAGTTTGTAAGGATCTTACCAAACCTTTCAAAACTTAGCGAGGCCTCGTTGGGTCTCTTTAACATCTTAATGGAAATCATTATGAGAAAAGCTGCAGTCAACATGAATAAAACCATCAGCAGCAAAAGCCACATGCCGCTCGCGTATGCTGATGATATAGATATCAGTGGGCGCACAGTTTTAAAAGGATTTTGAACTTTGCCCACTTCGATTTCTTTAGCTAGAACTGCGATATCCATGACAGGTTGAAATTTTTTTACAAAACGAGAAACTTCGTGTGCCCCCACAAACATTCTCAAAGGACGCTTATTTTTCTAAACAGTCTAATGTCACACGCAGCCTCCTAATACCACCCTGGTATAACCCATGGAGAGTAGGCACGACCTTACCTCTTTGACTGTGCCTGGAGCGTGTTTTATGTAGAGAATAAATGGATGCTTCAACTTCCTAACTACTTTCAGTTCCAAAGCTTTTTTAGTTAGTAACATCAGTTTCGTTGAGGCGACGAATCTGTTCGTTTTCTTACTTTCGAAGAAAACACTTCTCGAGGCTGTGAACCAATTGTGGAATGAGATCCCAACATAATGGCATCCACAACGCTATTTGAAATACTAGCATCCTTCGAAGGACTTTTTCACATTGTGATTGCAGATTCTGAAAGTGATTTTAAGGACCTTTCCAACGAGCTGGGTGAGAACACGGGAGAGTTCCGTGTCTTCGCACAATGGGCGAAAATATTTATTGGGTATCTGGAAATAAATTGAAATATGTGCATCCTTCGAAGCACTTTTTGCAGATTCTGATTACAGATGCTGAAAGTGCTTTTAAAGACCTTACCAACGAGCTATGTGAGAACACGGGCGAAAATATTTATTGGGTATCTGGAAACATTCTGATTGCAGATTCTGAAATTGTTTTTAAAAACCTTTCCAACGAGGTATGTGAGAACACGGGAGAATTCCTTGTTTTGTAATAATCTTTGTAAATGTTTCCAAGATGCACACATAGTTATGTAAGGACTGCAGCTTTCTTACAAAACTGTTTTTGGTTGGTCGCTAACCATTGTTATAAAATATAATGCTGCTTCTGAAATATTTAATTTTCGTGTTTACATAATGCTCCGATCGTTTAAAAATCTCTTCTGTTGATATATATCTCTTTTTGACCGCATTAACAGATGTCTGTTAACCCGTTAACAGAGGTGGTTTGTGTCTTTGCTAGTTAAATTCGGAATTTATCTTCACGGACATGCAACAAAGAATCCGACTGATTACTTGGTTACTGGTAAAAGGCACTATTTTAGTGAAATGGACGTAGGTGTGATTTGATGAGCCACCTTTTGATGGATTTGATGGATACCTTTTTGCTGCAAATTTTGGCACTAGAATAATCACTCCAAAAATTATAAGTATCCAAACACAGAGAAAGCCAAAAACGGCCATGGCTCAAGGTTCCCTCTGTAAACGTAGAAGGGAAACTTAGTAGGAGATATGCAGAGTGTACTGGGGATATGGAGAAACTATTTCCCTGCGTTGCTTTTGCGAGGGCAACCCTTTGCATAGGAGGGAGTTAAGCAAATAGAGGTCCATGGTGTCGACTGACCCAATATAATAAAGACAAAACCACAACATTAATTGCTCGGCTTAAAATCAAGAAAGTAGCTTGCGTGATGAACTACCGACTGAACTGTTTCGGACTGGCGGCGATGATCTGACTAGGATCATGCATAAGCTCTTGTACAAAATATGGTTAGACGAATGTATGTCCGATACAACTATCGTGACTTTTAGCAATTGAATTCAAGGTCCCCTCGGTCGTAATTTGGTAAAGTCTAAAGGTAAATGTTACAGACCTGATCGGATCGATCTCATCCATGTGACTTTCGACCTGAACAATTAACAACTGGGAAGATACTCAGATTAAATCGAATTCTGGAGACACCCCATGAAAAGCAAATCCACGCCTACCACCTATTTGATTATTATGAGGCTGACGACGACAGCCCGATGTGGAGAAGCTTGGTGTGTCTGAGCTTGGTATTCCTGCACAGTTAATACGCAACCGCAGAATGACACTGTAGGACACCCAGTACTTACTGAAGGCTGGTACAGATCTTTCGGTATCATTTGATACCACGTGATGGTAAAGGGAAAGCGGCACACTATCCTGCGATTTTATCGAGAACGTAATAGAAATTATAAATATTAGTGCTGTAGTAGACGTGAATAAACCCATCAATAAATGGTTTACCGTTACATCCCATGAAGGGATTAGAGTGCGCTTCTCACAAACCAGTGAGCTGTGCGCGTTCTGGTTTAACACTCACTGATTGGGACGTACAGTTTTACACCGGTTCCTAAAGGTATTTTGAGAAGATTTTTCATAAAACTATCCCACACAAAATACAACTGTGTGTTATAGACCAACTAACATTAAAATAACTACAAACTTGTGAGAATCTAAAAGAAAAATATAACTTGGAGGAAGAAAGTCTTCTACTGTTGTTGTTGGAACAATGGACTTGCAGGTTAAGTTAGTACCGCTAGCAATTCTCATTTGTAAATTGCATATAAAGTTGGCATATCTCCGATTGATGATCTGACTGATGGTAGCAATTCAGGCCCAGTGAGTAGGCCATCTGCTGCTGACCTTGCCAGGCAGTACGAAACTAGTAATGCCAGTGACTGTCCTTTCCTGAATTATCATTGTTCCAATGAAAACCAACCACTTTTTACTTTGAAAATTTATCAGACAATGAAAGCTTGTGGTCTGAATTTCTCATACATTAACATTAACAAAACAAAATCACATGAGGTTTCAAGGGGCACCCGGTTGGAACGAAATCCCTTTCGCTATATATTATGTACTAGTTAGTTCCAACACGCCTAAGGCGCCCGTTGAAAAATACGATAATTTAAATGGATTTTTAAGAAAAGATACTGTTTGTAAAATGATAAACTTTTTTTTACAAAAATGTTTTTTATAGGTTGTATTTAAAAAAAAAGAAGTATATTTGTAGGTCCTTTTTGTAAGAATATGTATTATATTTTCCCGAAAAGGTCCTGTTTAAAGATAGGTACATCTTTTATTAAAAGCTAATGTTTTTTTAAGAAAAGGCAATATTTTTAAGAAGAATTATTGTCTGCAAGAAAACACCAGAAAAGTATGCATTTTGTTTACAGGGAATTACTTTTTTAAGAACAGTGGTACTCCATTTAGGAAAGGATTATTTTTGTAAGAAAATTTACTATTTTAAGAAAGGCCACGTATCTCAAGAAAGAAAAAGAAAGGGTATTATTTTATTGTTAAGAAAATGTACTTTTAAGAAATGGTATTTTTAAGAAAATGTTTTTTTAAGAGGTTTTTTTTATTATAATTGTTATGTGCTATTTTATGATAATTGGTCCTTTTTTCAAAATTAGGCACATGTTTCAGAGTAGGTACTTATCTCAAGAAAAGTTATTTAGTTTCACAAAAAGGTACTCTTTAACGAAAAGGTAGTTTTTTAAGAAAATGCAATTTGTTGGAAGAAAATGTACGTTTTTAACAAAAGGTACTTATTTAAAAAAAAATAGTGTTTTTAAGAAAAGGTACTTTTTGTAAGAATTTTTTTTTTAGCAAAGGTAGTTTTTTTTTTTTAATCGAGCGAACTCATCGCCACAGCTCTTACCCGCCCCTACCGACCGAGAGGGCCACGTCCCCATAACGTGAGGACAGCCTACACATTATAGACCGGTCTATAACGGGAGAGCAAGTATCATAAGTTCACACGTTACAACCAACTACAGAAAAACTACACCAGTTGGTTTACACTAACATAAATAAGTATAAAAGCACATCACGAGATATTAACATAACAGACTTCATAACATATAATAATTACGAGCAAAACGAAAACCAAATTATAAATCAGACCAGATAGTAAGGATAAAGTAAATTAAATTTACATATGTATGTTAATGAATATACAGCACTAATGCAATCGGTTCAAATGACAAATTATGCTAGACTTTGTCGTTTCCCAACTACCTGTGAAATCAATAAACTGATATAGCTCATTAAAGTCACGACATATTCTCCTAACTGGATCAAAGGACATATAATTCGAACGCTGAAACTCGATGTGAATGAGTTTATAGTACCTCGTGGGTCGCAATGGGACATTTATGCAAATCTTAGATAACAGAAATTCAGAAAATATACATCCATCAATTATCTTCAAAACTGTAATAGAGTTTATCATGGTACGTCTACTACTAAGAGTCGGCAATCTGATCAATGCTAGTCTACTGCTATACGAAGGAAGATTATGGTTCGGGTTCCATTGAAGGTTTCTCAGACCAAAAATGAGAAACTGTTTCTGGACCGATTCAATCATATTAACATACAAATTGTACTGGGGTTCCCAAACAACTGATCCATATTCGAGAATAGGGCGGACTAGTGAAGTAAAAAGATTTTTCGTAACGTAGGGATCTGAAAATTCCTTTGCCCAACGTTTAATAACGTTCAGAACGCCATTAGCCTTGTTTACCATCGTAATTATGTGGGAGTTAAAATTCAATTTTCTGTCCAAGAGAATAAATAATGATGACCTAGAGAACAGCATCATATGCTTACATTTCGTAAAATTAAGCTCCATCAAATTGGTTTCGCACCACGTCTGGAAAGTAGACAAATCCCTCTGAAGTAAAGTATATTGACAAGGATCCTTGTAAGAAAAATAGATCTTCACGTCATCAGCGTACATTAACAATTTAGAGTGCATTATGGAGGCGGGTAAGTCGTTAATGAATAACAAAAATAGAACCGGCCCAAGATGACTGCCCTGAGGCACCCCAGATGACACAAAAATAGATCTTGAGAGTGATCGACCAAATGATACCATCTGTTCTCTGTTCATTAAGTAAGAACTAATCCAATTCAGCATGTTACAATTAAAACCCATTGACCCGAGTTTATATAATAACAAATTGTGGTTAACTTTACCAAAAGCCTTACTAAAATCGGTAAAAATCACATCAGTTTGATCTCCATTAATAAAGCCGTCAATAATAGAAGAGGAAAACTGAAGCAAATTAGTCGCGGTGGAACGACCCTTCCGAAAGCCATGTTGACAAGGATCTAAAATAGAGGAAACCTAATGAGAAATTACCTCTCTGACTAACTTCTCAAAAAGTTTAGGAATGGCACTCAATTTTGCAATTCCCCTATAATTTGCAATATTTACTAAACTACCAGATTTGTGGAGAGGGATTATATAAGAGCTCTACCACTGTGCAGGAAAATGACCGAACTTCAACGAAGCGTTAAATAAGAGAGTCAACGGTAAGCTGATAGAATTCGAGCAGTATTTCAACATAGAGTCCGGGATACATACCATTCGAGGCTTTCAAGCTGATTAAGTTATCTAGCAACCACGAAGAATTTACGACAGGTGCATCAAACGGAATGGTAGAGCGGACAGTGTACGGGTATGATTTGGAAACATCATAGGCTCGGGTGGAATAAATAGATGCGAAAAAATCGGCGAAACAATTAGCAATAGACTCTTCATCTGAATATTCAATACCGTTCATTTAGATCCTACAAGGTGTGGAAGACGAATTACGCTTCAAGTTAACAAATCTAAAGAATGATTTGGGGTTCCGTTTAAAATTAGCCTTCAACCTATCCAAATATAATCTTATTTTTGACAAGGATAAGGCCGAATTAGAAGCAATTCTGATGATTTTTCTTTTCTCATATGTAGATAAAGACAATGAGACCCTTCCTGAAAATTTTTTCCATACCCCTTGGGTAATTGTAGACAACTGTTGTGGCTTCCGAACGGTAAACATCGATTTTAGTTTTTTCCGATAGATTCAAAAACTTTTGTTTTGCCATTTTGATTCGTAAAATGATAAAGATGTAATAAATTTTAATAAACAAAGGCTTCCTGCAAAAAATCAGCGCTTACTTTAAAAATAATAAAGTGCCTTTATTCAAGTGAACCAAAAAAATAGCACATTTTTGGACTTTTTTTTTATAAATTTCTCAAAAAAAGTTCTTTAGTTAAGAACCACTATTGGCATGATTTTTTTTATAATCTCAAGATGTCTATCTTCCATTTCCACTTTAAAATTCTGCAATCGGTTACAAATTGCAAAAGATACAGGCTGCTGAATATGGAATTGTTAGTGCCTTTAAATAAGTGAACCGAAGTGTAACTATGGCGTTACAACCGTGTAATTGATTTTGCCAACGAAATTTTCGTGAAGATCTGAGTACGAACCAAATGAAAAGTGAGCGAAATTTTCGGTTCATGAAATTTTCGTTATTTTTTATACACGTTCGTCTTATAGCAACGAAAATTTCATAATAACTGAATACCGTGCTGAAGCAAGCACTTCTGAGATGAAGCATTCAGTCGTGAATCACAGCCCTAGTAAAATCGGACTCTCATACGTTTATGGGTTTGTTTATGGCGTAGGATCTTGCTGAATATTAACTTGCATTACAAGACAAGATTGTCTTTAAAAATCATTGATGTGACAGATATTTTTCGTGAATCATAGCCCTAGTAAAATCGGACTCTATACGACCTGATGTTTGTTTATGGCGTAGGATCTTGCTGAATATTAACTTGCATTACAAGACAAGATTGTCTTTAAAAATCATTGACGTGACAGATATTTTTCCATTAGATTCGATCCCTGTTCTGACCATCTTACATTTCTTTCTTGTGAAAGCGATACTACCGTGTAGGGAGCCATGAAAAAGCTTTTAAAAATCCGTTTGGAACCGGTATAAAATGTAAGTCCCAATCACTTAGAGTACAAAAATGTTTTACTGATTGTTGAACAATACATTATGTCGAAATAATGAATATTGGTTTTTATTTTTAGTGATTTATTTGATACGAATTCGTGGGTAATCATATGGAAGGACCCTTTAGCTGTCTGTGTTTTTAGGGTGTATTGATAAATGTGTGTAAAAGACATACATACGTTTCCTTTACGTATACGAAAAATATGGCATAGACATGTACGTGTTGACAAATTAACGTTACGTGATCTAAACTGAAGAGTAACTTATATAAACATATGTGTACATGTATGCATGTTGGTTAACATTTATGTATATATGCATATATTATGTATATATGTACATATATATATGTATGTGTCCGCATATGTGTGCGGTTGATAAAAGTGTAAAGGTAAGAAGGTAACAAAAGACACTTCAAAAGTTCTCCTCGAAAATTCAACCAACTTAACACTTGGGTTTAAAGTTTTGCTACATGTATCATGACGTATCACTTTTATGAAGCTTAAAAGCTTGTAAGATGTTGTATATGAAATTGGCAACATTGAATTTTTACACAAATTATAAAAAGGTGTTGCTGCGAAACACATTTAATATGGAAAAGTGTAAGAGTAACATTCGTATTTGAAGAACAGTTTTATATTTGTTCTTTAGTTTGATGGTTACAAGGCATTTTTAAATTTAAATTACAAAAAAAATCAACTTTAAATATAAGCAAATAGCCATTAATATTGATTAATGCTAAATGCCGTGTTAGGCTGTTAGAGAAATCGTTGGATATGTCAAAAATTTCATTTGGTGAGAGCAGATGGGATAGTGTAAACATGAGGAGATCGATATGCAGACAACATTTTGACAGATCTGTTAGATTTCTCTAGTTTTTTGATTTTTCTCAAAAAAACGGGGCGATCAGGGTTTCATTTTAAATGAAACGATCAAAATCAAAGAAAACGGCAATAAAAGATTTTAATTCAGCAGTTTTTAAAAATGTCTAGTCTTTGTTTACAATTTGCTGTTTTCTTTCTTCTATTTTTATTTTATAAGCGCACACTGAAAAATCTCTCGTTTTTTGTTGTTTGGATGCAAATATATCAATTGTTTGAAGCTTGTCGCAAATAAAATATACTTGTGTTCACACACATTGTGTTTGCTACTCAATATTACATGTTTTAATATTTTATAATATGTGTGTTTGCGACCCGAATATATCAGAGTTTGTGACAGAAATATAGCTGTGTTTGTTGCAGTGTCTATGCTCTCTCGAGAGCGAGATAATAAAAGAGGGACAACGAGATAATCTACCTTGTAAGTTTCTGTATTTTTGCATACTTCTCTCACTCAGTGATTCAGAAAGGTTCCTGAATGAGCGTGTAAATTGCAGATGAAGTCAGTGTTTCTTGTTTTGGCTGATGTATTGTATATTTAATTTTTGTATTTGCACCCAGACATGTTTTTCAGAGTGTAGGTAACATGGTTACTGTGACTGGTGAGCTATACAGAATCGCGATCAACAAACTTTAATTGGCGTAAATTGATGAAACGGAACTGGAGGACATGTGTTTCCAATAGGACGGCGCAACTATATACACAGATCGTCCGACAAGGTGCATGTGGAACGTAGCATTTCTGGGTCGGCTAATGTCAGGGTTTGGCAGTTTGCAATGGCCGGCATGATCGCCCGATTTGACCGCTCCATACTGATTTTTGGGGGTTTTTTGATTTCACTGGTCTATGTGAATAAGCCACAGGTTCTGAATTCTCTCAAAGGCAATATGCGACAGAAATGCGAGAACTTCCAGTCTACAGTTATAGCCAGAATAATTGAAAATGTGGTAAAATGAGTTCAAATGGCCACCAACAAAATGGCGGCGTCCACACGCTGATTTTTATTATTTTGTTGTTGTTTGGATGCAAATATAATGTGTTTGTAGCTTGTCGTAAACATGGTGTACTAGTGTCCAAACATATCGTATTTTCTATTCAATATAAGACGTTTGGGACACAATGATTAATAGGTTATAATATATGTATTTGTGACCCAAATCTGGATATGTTTATTGAAAACTGCTGAAAACAAAATCATGACAAATAATAAAGAAGCAAAAAAGCAGATCTTTAATTCACGAAAACAATGTTTAAAAAAAAAAGAAATATTTTAAAAAAATTATGAAAGTCTGTCGTTTGTTTATAAAGAATATCATCGGGGTAGTTGTTTTTTTCGGAACCTATTAGTCACGTATTTGGTTTCGCCAGTTTTCAACAAACAAAGCTACATTTGGGACAAAAATACTTATATAAAAATGTATCAATCATTGTGTCTCAAACATGTTGTATTGAGTAGCAAATACAATGGGGTAGCAAACACTTGCATAGTCGCGCAACAAGTGCAATGATAAAACTTTGTTATAAAAATTACTGTTCTCTTATTGAAACGATGCGCCGGGTGTACCCATTTTGTGACGAGGCGCATTTTTGGCTGAACGGGCACGTCAACAAACAAAATTGCAGGATTTGTGTCTATGGCAATCCACACGATGTTCCAATGTATACGAAGAAAAGCACTGTTCCTGTAGATTGTGGACCGACGCGTCGACGGCTTCGACGGTGAAGGATTTGTGGTGCCAATAGGATGGCAGTATGTGCCACTCATCTAATCTCACAATCGGCAAATTAAGTTTAGAAATTTTGTAAAACTCCATACCAAAAAAAAATTACATGAGGTGTCAAGGGGCACCCGGTTGGAACGAAGTTGCTTTCGCTGTATATTATGTACTAGTTCCAACACGCCTAAGGCGCCTTTAGAAAAATACGATAATTTAAATGGATCTTTAAGAAAAGATGCTTTTTGTAAAATGTTCAACTTTTTTTAAGAAATTTTTTATTTATTGAATGTATTTTTTAAAAAAAGTATATTTTTTGGTCCTCTTTGTAAGACTATGTATTGTATTTTCCCGAAAAGGTCCTTTCTTTAATAACAGGTAATTCTTTTATTAAAAGCTAATATTTTTTTTAAGAAAATGTACTATTTTAATGAAAAGTACTTTCTGTTAGAAAAAGCTTAAGAATATGATTTTTTTTACAAAGAAGTACTTTTTTTAAGAACAGGTACTTTTTAAAGAAGTGGTACTCTTTTTATGGTCAGGTTATTTTTTAAGAAAATTTACTTATTTTCAGGAAGGATACTTATCTCAAGAAAGGAAAAGAAAAGGTACGTTTAAGAAACAGAATTTTTGTAAGAAAATGTATTTTTTTAAGAGAAGTAATTATTTTTTGAAGAAAGGCTTTTTTCAAGAAATGGGATTTTTTTAGAATTGGTCCTTATTTTCAAGAACAGATACAATTTTAAGAGTAGGTACTTATCTCAAGAAAAGTTATTTGGTTTTACATAAAAGTACTCTTTAAAGAAAAGGTCGTTTTGTAAGAAAAGGCAGTTTATTGTAAGATAATGTACTTTTTTAAGAAAAGGTATTTATTTAAAAATTTTTTTTTTTTTAGAAAAGGTACTTTTTGTAAGAAAATTTACTTTTTTAAGCAAAGGTACTTCTTTAAGATAAGGTATTTTTTAAGAGAATGTTCTATGTTTAAGAATATGAATAGGTATTGTTTAAGAGAAATTTTCCGTTTTTTAGAAAACACACGTATTTAAGAAAATGTAATTTTTTAAACTTTTTTCACTTTGGCTTTTCTAAATTAACCGTTTATTCGGTTCAAAACTACAATATGTAATAAACAGGCTCCACCTCGAAAATTTCCCAGTAGACAAGAAATTGATCCCCATATGTTAGTCTAGACACAAACCAAACCAAGAGTACAAAAGTAAGAGTATGTGTGCTGCCAAATGTAATTTCATGCTCAGGGATGTATTTCATGGATTTGCCAGTCTTGCACTTTGGCTTTCCTAAATTTACTTTTTATTGGGTTCAAATCTGCAATATGTAAATAAACAGGCTCCACCTAGAAAACTTCCCTTTAAACCAAACCAAAAGTACCCAGTAGAGTTGACAATAATGGGTTGTAATAATGTAGTTAGAAAAAAGTTGTTTAAAAATTTTTCATTTAGCTTCCATCCCGCAACGTGCGATAAGGAACTTCGTTCCAAAAATGCTTGCGTAAGATCGACGTCGTATTTTCCCCAGGTTACTTAGCACTGCACAAGAAATATCAGTATGCAAAATGTATCGGCCAACATTTTTATGTCTCCAAGAATAATGGCACGGCCACTTAAATTGTAGGAACAAATGATCAGTGTTAACGCCTCTCATTCAACTTCTCCAAATATATATTTTTAGTGTAAAACAACGAAAAATATAGACGACAACACTGACATGTTGCTACTGTCCCATTTCGAAGCGAAACTAATTAGTGATTTTCGTGCTGAATGAAGTTAATATGTATCAGCCTTTTCATAGGACCCGTAGTTTGTTTCTTTCTCACATTATCTCGCATATTAAGAGTGCTATTGCTATATAAGTGAGCAACACTGTATTTCCACTCAAGACGACATGTGCATAAGTGTTATGTTAGCCTAACGTAACGAAAAGCGTAACGTGTTATACAACTATTAATCATAGTCAAAATCGTTAATTAGCAATTAATTACAATTTGAAAACTGTAAAATTTATAGTTTGTCATTATTTAGTAGCATTTCACACATATGCACACGTGTGCGACGTGCACACATACAAACATAAACATCCTGGCATACAAATGTGTGTGTATTCTTTAAGATTTTAGGCGGTTTGCTTTGCCTTAATAGCATTTCCTAATTTATAAATTTTAACACTTGAGTGCAAATGCGGGGGACACATTTCCAGGATACCTTCGAATGGTTGCACGACCTGTACGTGTATGTGGGAATAAATTCGTATATGTGGCTTATTTCTTAAATTTCAGTTTACATTACTTACCGGTATATTGTTTATCGTAAATCTCAATTCAGCTCTTGGCCGAGATGGTGGCGTACTACAGTTAGCACGCAATACATCACCCGGCTCGTAGCGTGTATGCTCCGTAAATAGTTGCGGTCGTTTATCAGGAAATTCTGCAAAGGAGAGGAGGTTAGCATTTAGAGAGAGCAGATGGATGTAGCAATAATAACCATAAATAAACTGAATCATTTTTTATTTGAGAAATTAGGAAAATGAATTATGGTTTCCCTTCTTGGGGTTGCCATTTCGATTTACAACACGGAGTAGAATGTATAAACAGCTAAATCCTAAAGGAATTTCGGCAAAAAGTCAGCAAATAAGCTGGTGATTTCGCACCACAAATGTTACAACAATGTGGCGAGATGATAAAGATATGCTTTGCTGTATGGTCGTTGTATATTACAGTCTATTTCGTATTTATTGCATGTTTATGGCAGGATTCTTTCGATTTATACAGCAGACTTTAAAATATTCCTTAAATAAATTAAATGAAATTTGAAACAGGTATATCCTGGCCACCATAGGATTGAAGTGAAGTTGAGGATGTGTTATGGACATCTCGACGAAAATATATGTTGGCAAAAGTTATCAACACATGCCTGTGGATTTGATACACCTAATTTTCCTTCCGCCCTAGGTAGGTATTTGTGGCAAACGATGAACGGCTGACTAGACCTTCTGGTCCGCTGTGGTACCACGGGATAACTAGATTAAGGGGCAGGCTTACCCGCTACCCGTTTAGTTCCCCCCAACAAGCTTTAACAACTATGTCAGATAATTATTTCAGGTCCGGAAATGAGTAGGAAACCTTAATAGGCATCTTCCTGCCGGCTAGTGCTGGACACGTGCAAAGAAATGTTCATTGAATTCTTCGTCATCTTCACAATCTTTACAAAAGTAATTTGCCTTAAGCTTTACTCTTCCGCATGCACATTAATCAGACAGTGACACGTCAAAACTGAACCAAGCGTTTATACCTTTGTCTAGATGGAGGCAATAGATTTACTTTTCTCTCCACTATCTGACAGATTTATCTTCTGCGTACCTATTATTTGCCCATCGTTGATCTCTGCGGTATCAACACATACAAGTGTTTCTATTTATATTTCAGGAACTGGAAATGCTGGCGTTCCCAGATGCAAACTGGAACTTCCATTGAAAAGGTTAACAATTTTTTGCATAAATATACAGAGAACGTTTTCACTTACGGGCCGGGCCTATTTTTTGTATTTACAGTGTGTTGAAAAATTCATCCCGGTCAAAAACAGGAATAATCGCGTGAAAATTTTCGAGCGATGATTTTTTACGATTTTCGGCGTGGATTATCCAAACAAGAGTGTCTCAAGCAACTTGTTTCGACCTTTGGCTATGAAGGCCCTTCAAAAATAACCCTAAATTGCTGGTACCAAGAGTTCAGTCTCGGACACCATTCGTTAGAGGATGAATTTCGTGAAGGTCGTCCAAAATCGGTTGTTCTGCCACAAAACATCAATGAACTGCGTGAACTGATAATGAAATATCGTCATGTGACATATCGTGAGATAAAGGCAGCCTTCCGCATTAGTTCCACTTCAATACATTCGATTTTGCCTGAACATTTGGCTGTAAAAAAGATTTGTTCGCAATGGATCCCACATAATTTGACAATCGCACATGAAATGACAAAAAAACATGACTAGTGTCTATTGGTGTAAGGAAATGATTAAAAAGTTCGACTGTGGCGCTTCAAAAGACGTGTATAAAATCGTGATAGCTGGCGAATCATGGATATATGCGTATGAGTCGGAAAGAAAACAGCAATCGACTGTGTGGGTTTTTCAAGATGAGCTGAATACAACAAAAGTTGTTCGTGGAAGAAGTACAGAAAAGCAAATTTCTTCGACCGAATGGGTCATGTGGCCACTGTTTCGTAGGACGGTTTTTTACACGACCATATGTTTGCTAAAAGTTTTCGGAGAAATTCGTTAAACCAACCGCCAAAGACGAGTCATTCTCTATCATGACTTTGCGACCTCTCACACATATCGTCAAACAGGTGAATTTTTGAGCAGTCAGAACATCGAATTGATGACTCATTCTCCATACAGTCCTGATTTGGCACCCAACGACTACTCCCTGTTCCCGAATATCAAATGGAATGCAATGGAGTGCAACACGAAAAAATATAACTATATACGGATACCACTACGTGATAAAAGACCTAAAAAACAGACCCATATCTCCCAGTTTTGCCTAAAGTCAAGCACCTTTTTTTATTAGCCCCCAAAGATTTGGGGCCGCGGTGTCATTTTTGTAAAAAAGTGATCATTTTGTCAGGCTCATTTCTTGCAAACCGTTCGGAGTTTTGATTTACTCTCTGAGGGAACCTAAACGCTTGCGATTTTGACCTTGAAGATGAAGTTCTTTTAATTTTATATGTTCACAATTGTTGTTCTCTATGATAAGAGCTACAACTTTCCCTCAGAGGGTAAATCAAAATTCCGTACTCTTTGCAAGATATGAGCCTGACAAAATGATAACTTTTTTACAAAAATGACACGGTTTGCAAGATATGACCCTGACAAAATGATCACTTTTTTGCAAAACTGACACCGAGGCCCCAAATCTTTGGGGGCGCATAAAAAAAAGTGCATGACTTTGGGCAAAACTGGGAGACACGGGTCTTTTTTTTGTCTTTTATCACGTAGTGGTGTCCATATATGTTTATATTTCCATGACTTAAAAAATTACACACAGTGTTATCAAGGGGAATATTTTGAAAAACAATGAAAACCATTTTCATTTAAAAATTGTTGTTATTATTTGCTATTCCTGAAATATAAGTAGCAACACTCGTAGGATCGTTCTAGTAGACATTGCTTACAAATTTCTAGGGGTACGCATGCTAACAAACTCTGATTCCTGCGTAACCTACAGTGTAGTCATTGGTGCAGTAAATTTCTGCCTGGTGCGCGTTACACTTATCAGGAAGTCTAAGAGAAATAGGCAGACATAGTTCCCTAGATTTGAAACCATGTCATACCTGATAATTCATTCATATTCAAACCATTTGTGTAGAATTGCACATATTTGTCTATACTAGGAACTCCTCTCTTCCTGGAAACTTTTTTGGTACGAAATTGTAAAATGTGGTTCCATTTTTGCGTAGACGACACACGCAGGAATGTTTGGAGTGCCTACCAGCACTTTTCGAAGACGTAGATACAATTTCTCGCCCTATGTTGTCCACCGTCACGAAGTATAATATTACATTCACTTCATCTGTTGCAGTGGCGCACAGATTACCTGTGATACACATCGTCAGCATTCTTTAACATTCCCAGGTATTTGTCACACTCTACAAGCTTAATTTCCGACTTATATAATGGAATAGTTTCCAAGGTGACCAGCCCAGTTTTGGCATATGTAAATGTTCATCAGCCCATATGTAAACGTTCATCAGCCAATCCATCAAAAGTAAGCTACCTGGATAATGACCCTTATGGTAATGAGATACTATTGCCACGCCTTCCGGATAAACATTTTCG
Source organism: Phaonia tiefii (assembly GCA_963931995.1). Classification (NCBI taxonomy): domain Eukaryota; kingdom Metazoa; phylum Arthropoda; class Insecta; order Diptera; family Muscidae; genus Phaonia; species Phaonia tiefii. The sequence goes on along the minus strand of OZ008367.1, from coordinate 176,856,155 downwards.
AAACTCCCCATTCAGTACAAAGTTATATGGCGTTTACATAAATATGTATAGACATTTTTAATCCTCCTAAAGCATTAGTCTCCGGGAGTGTAAGCGATGCTTTACATAAAATTGGAGTAATACACCTCCTTGGAGTGTGTCTTGGTTAACATGTCTGGCAGACGCCAGGGTGCGCAATTCTGCCGTGACACTTCTCCTGGCAAGTATGTATTATCGTATATAAGGTTCATAATATCCCCGGTCACCTTCAGTTGCGATACAGAGTGATATTCCCGAACGTACCCTCAGTGGTAAGAAAGACTACCAATGAATACTGCTTAAGACCGTGTTAGCCTGTTAGCGAAATCGTTGGATATGCAAACATTATCATTTAGTCAGAGAAGATGGAATAGTGTAACCTTGAGCAGAACGAGTTGCAGACAAAATTTTGTCAGATCTGTCAGATATCTCTAATTTTTTTGATTTTGCTCAAAAAATGATGCGATCAGGGTTGCATTTTGAATGATACGAACAAAAGCAAAGCAAACTGCAAAAAAAGCTTTTATTTCGTCACTTTTTACAAATGTTTTGTCTTTGTTCACAATTTGCTGTTTTAGTATTATATTTTAGTCTTATAACTGTTGCATTTTGTTTGTCATTTTGCAGACAGATGTTTTTGCATTCTCCAAAATGATCGAACGATTTCTGGCAAATGGAAGAGAGTCTCATTCCATTTCTCTGCCTGAGAATCATTCCATTTGCACTAATAGTCCAACGTGGGCTTTAGCAGGCTCCGATTTCTCTATATTTCCTACTATTTCAAGCAGGTTTGTCTCTGTAGATCTGGCTTGCAGTACGCATGCTGAGCATCAGATGATTATCTTAACTCAATACTCGTCCGCAAGTGTTCATCTATCAGCTGTTCCAAAGTCTGAGGTAGGAATGTTTACAGGCCTATGATTTTTGCAAGTGTATAAGTGCCCTTTCCCGCTTTGAGTATAAACCCAACTATTTCATCCCACCATCACTGTTTGAAAAAGCAGCTCTCTTTTATCGCTCCACCATCTAGTAATATATATGAAGCTTATACACGTGATGTATAGCATTATTTACCAGGGGCTTGATAGATCGGCCACATCCTAACGAAACGCTCTCAGGGTGCGTCTTTCGTGGGTAACACATTATTATTGCCGTAGGGAATGGGTAGCAATCGTTTTCCCATTACCCACAGGGTAATTGGGAATATAATGGGAATCACAATTCTTGACTAAATGAGATACCTTTACTAAATTGTGAATGCGAGCGAAACGCGTCCATTGATTTTTAAGATCCAGTCTCATTGTGTTCATAGGTGATGTGACTTAGGATAACAATTTGGCGTACATTTCATGGGTACCGAGCAACTCAGTAGACTTGCCTCTAACCGATACATTTCATTGGAACGTTGTTACATTTTTCAATTACAACAGTGTAATTTTCTCCCCATGTTGATGAAATTATTTAATGTTGAGCCCAATTTATTTCCAAAGGGTATAATTAAAATTGATATTGAAAGCTTTTTTTTGTTGACCATTCCAAGTGAAAAATTCCAGCCTGTTCTCAAATGTAAAATGCCCGTTTTAAAACCACCAGAATTTATTAGTTTTATCGTTGGCCTAAACTGTTCTTATGACACTTGGTTCACACTCACTTTGGATTTGTGTACTACACTAAAAAGCAAAAAGTATTGTACTAATCTATTGCAAATTTTTCTTTGGCAGTTTGCAATTCTGTTAGTCGTATCTGGTTTTGAGTGTTGTGCTCCAACTTCTAACTTTGTTGACTCCTTTTATATACAACACGTATCGTTGCAATGGAAGTATTTATTCGAAAGGTTAATAAATACGTACGTATGGTATGAGTGACTGTTATCCAGCTCAATGGTGCTGTAATTGTGTTGTGGTGGTTACATATGTTGATGTGTGTGTGACAGGAAGCAAGTACTTTAAATGAAAATCTTTGTTTGCGTGTATGTGTTTTGTAGAAAGGACACTTTTATTCAGCCACACGCACGCACGCATACCCAAATACTTGTTTACTCAAAACGTATTAAGACGTGTTGCAAAGACAACTCCATTCAAGCAGTTCATGTGCTTAGATAGAAAACTAGAGAACGAAACAGAGAAAGAGAGAGGGAGAGGAGAAAACAAAGATGGATTGAAAACCCCCAAAAAGGATATGGATCTACACAAAGTCTTTACAAATCTTTACGAGTATGTGTGATTAAGTGGGAGGTTTACTTTGTTGTTAAAACATCTTCATATTCTGTTGTTCATCTTCGAAGGCAGCAAACGTATCCAACACAAGGAAACGAATTGAAATGAAATACATAAACCTTGTAAATGACAGTAATTTTCTGTTGATGTTTTTCCTTTTCATTGTTTAACAAGAAATTATTTGAATATCTTAAAGAAAATACAGTCCCACATACTCACGCACATGCAAACATACATGTATTGTTTTGTTAAACAAATGCATTTGTGTTTATATGAGTTGTGATGTCTAACTTTGGATTGAAAGGACCTTAGTGGATTCCAGAGAAATGTTAGTGTGTGTGTGTGTTAAAGTAATGGAGGAGACTGTTAAAAGTTACGTCAAACAAAGGACATAACGTTCCGCTGTTTTCAGTCGTGATAGCTAGAAGTGTTTTGATACCAAAACTTAATAAAAAAATATTTTAAATTTTAAAATATTTAAAAAAAAATTATAAAAGTTCAAGCTCTACTAGAAAACATTCAACTTCATCTGTACGTTAAGAATGACACACCAGACTCAGAAATATATTATTCCTAAGTTTGGGTGAAATCCATAATCTAGTTTAGTACAACATTTTATTCAATTGTTGTGATACCTTCCTTCAGCAGAGGCAAATTAATTAAATCGTTTAAAATATTCCTTAATTTAAAGCCATCGCAAAAAGTTTTCATACTTGGAATTATATCGATAATTTTGAAACTTGAATACAGATAATTTTGTTGGAAAGATTAACAAAAAAGCTTGAAGTTTCTTAAATATAAATTCAAATATTTCGGAAAATGTAGATCAATTTTATTAAAAAAATTTGAAATTAAATTTTTAAATATTGGGAACGAAGTTCCTAATCGCACGTTGCGGGATGGGGGCTAAATGAAATAAAAAATTAAACAACTTTTGTTTTAACACTATTATGCTAATACCCACTATTATCAACAATATTGGGTACTTTTGCTTTGGTCTGTGTTTAGACTAACTAGATGTCTCAGATATGTTGGACAATTTCTTGTTTAATGGTATTGTAAGTTTTCTAGTTTCTAATCTAAAGCCTGTAACAAGTATATGGTATCTACTGTAGTTTTAAACACAATAAAAAGTAAATTTAGAAAAGAGAAATCGAAAGAATTTTAAAAAATAAAATTTTCTGAAATAAGTGCCTTTTCTAAAAAAAAAAAGTAAATTTTCTCAAAAAAAATCCCTGGTCATATTCTTAAAGACCGTACCTTTTCTTAAAAAAATACCTTATCTTAAAGAAGTACCTTTGCTTAAAAAAGTAAATTTTCTTACAAAAATAAACTTTTCTTAAAAAAGTTTCTATAAAAAAGTACATTTCCGTACATAAATGGCCTTTTCTCAAAACTGTACACTTTCTTTAAAGAGTAAATTTTTTGTGAAATAAAATAACTTTTTTGATATAAGTATCTACTCTTAAAAATGTACCCATTCTTGAAAAAAGGACCAATTCAAAAAAATTCCGATTTCTTAAAGAAAACCTTTTCTTCAAAAAAATACCTTGTCTTAAAATGATACCTTTTCTTACAAAAATATATTTTTTTAAAAGTACATTTTCTTAAAAATAAAATAATACCTTGTCTTTTCTTTTCTTGAGATAAGTAGCCTTTCTGAAAATAAGTACATTTTCTTAAAAAAATACCTTTTCCTCAAAAGAGTACCACTTCTTTAAAAAGTACCTGTTCTTAAAAAAGTACTTCTTTGTAAAAGAAAGTGCATACTCTTACGGCGTATTCTTACAGAAACTACTTCGTCTTAAAAATAGTAAAATTTTCTTGTTCTTACAGAAAGGACCTTAAAAAAATACACTCCATATAAAAAAAATTCTTAAACAAAGTATCCATTTAAATTATCGTATTTTTCAACGGGTGCCTTAGGCGTGTTGGAACTAAGTAGTACCTAATATATAGCGAAAGGAACTTCATTCCAACCTGGTGTCCCCTGAGACCTCATGTCTATCTGTATGAATAGATTTACAGGTTTCCAAAATAAGTTGTGCAGAATGCATGCTCATTAGGGTGTATCGACTTTTAACTTTTTTTTTGTTTTCAAATTCCAAGTTGAAAAAAAGTTGCTACTAGGCACCACAACTTACCGCAAAAATTTTTAAAAAAATATTTAGGTCTCCCGTACAAGTTTGAATTTTTTTCAAAAAATTCCAAATTTTTTTAAAATTTTAAAAAATAAAATCGTAACTTTTGTATTTATTCAAAGTTAAAAAACAGTATAAAAAGAATTAAGAAACCTTTTTTTTTAAAAAATGGCTTTTAGGTCAAGCCCTAAAGTTAGTTAATTTTGATGAAATTTTGTGTATGTGAACCATGTTTTTTTTAAGTTTAAACCACCGGAATTAATTGTATTTTGTTACAGAAAAAAGGTAGTTGCGCGGTGTAAATTGTATGTGAAAGGTATTGAAAGAAACTAATGTTATGTGCTATTACTGATGTTTATTACAAAAGTATAAAAGGTTATAATAAAACGTAGTAAAACAACTAAGTACAAAATGTTGCTGATTACTTTCCATACGACATGAGTGGCAGTTTTCTTGTTCTACTGCAAACTTACTGACTTGTTTAAGTATTCGTCCTTTCATATTGGCTTCAAAACCTGAAATCAAAGTTATGTATAGTAACGGGTTTTTCAAAAAGAGCGCTACTTTTTTTTTTTTAAATAAAACAAAACCGGTTTTAGATACCAATGAAATTATTTATTCCTGTGAAAGTACGTTCGATGCCATTAAGTATGGAACTCAATTTTTTTTGCATGGCCACCACGCGCACGCTTGCAGAAGTCCAGACGCTGAACCCAATTTTCGACGGTTTTCAAGCATAAATCGGCCGATACTGCTGCAATTTCACGTTCGATATTCGTATGAAGTTCATCAATCGTCGATGGCTTGTTGGCATAGACCATAGATTTGACGTAGCCCCACAGGAAATAATCTAACGGCGTCAAATCGCACGACCGAGGCGGCCAATCGACTGGGCTATTTCGTGAGATAGCACGATCACCAAACTTGGTTTCCAATAAATTGATTGTGGCATTGTGGCGCCGTCCTGTTGGAACCACATGTCCTCCAAGTCCATATTATCCAATTGGGGCCAAAAATATTCGGTTATCATTGAACGGTAGCGATTCGCATTCACAGTAATGTGCCGGTCTTGATCATCACGGAAGAAGTACAGCGCAATGACGCCGCCAGCCCATAAACCGCACCAAACCGTAATTTTTTCGGGATGCAATGCTGACCCATGGATTACGTGTGGATTGCTGTCTGACCAATAACGCATATTTTGCTTATTGACGTAGCCATTCAGCCAGAAATGAGCCTTATCACTGAAGACCATAAATTGGACGTAGCGCTGTTAAAGTTGAGGCCACTGACTCCAAATTTCGGTAGTAAATTTTAATAATTTCGACTCGTTGTTGGCTCGTATGTCTTTCCGTGATGAAATGGCAAACCTTACTGAAGAGAAATGTCAAAAGAGCGGGAAAAAATATGGCGTCGTTTGCTGTCCCTATCGATTTACTTTTGTAGCGTCTCTGTTGAAAACCCCTTTATTTACATAGGCCTAGTGATTTTTACAAAATTTTATAAATGCTATTACAGTTCCCAAATGAAATTTCAATTCAATATGGAAGACAGTATGATAAAGACGTTATTTAGAAACATTATAACTACAAAATAGTCGAAACACACTTACTTAAATTCTAATCCTTTGCAGAGGGTTTATACTGGCTCTTGTCTCGAACGTAGGTAGCTCTTTACGGTCTTCCAGTCTGGCACGGATAAATCCATCTCATTCGATCAGCCCACATATTCGCTTCGAAACTTCTGTGACTTCCTTGTCAATTCGTTCCACCGCTTGAGTGTGAGAAGGGATTCTAAATTCAACCCTTCCACTTTTGCCAGTTTCCGCATTTGACTCCAACTCTTCTAGGCTCACATCAGTAACAAGAGGGGGGTTCGGTTACTGAAGTGGATTCCCAGTCAATCATATCTATATAGTCTTTGGCATCAAAATTGATCTGAGGGTTGCGCGAGCTTTCTGGATTCTCTTATAAGCCAAGGCTGTAATATGTTTTCGTTCATCGAACAGCATAGTTATCAAAACATGCCCTGGGTGAGCCATGAAAGCATTTCTCTGTAACCTTGCATGGACGACTTTTCTTAGCTCATCTTCCAAGTAATTGGTGAAAAGAAACATTTTAAAAAATGAATGGAAGCTTGCAGTATTTGGGGAATGCACTTAATTGAGAACCATGATGTTAAGTAGACCTTCATTATGAACTCTGCAAGCTTTCTTAGCTGGAGGGTCGGATCATCGGTAGCTACATACAAACGAAGGACTCGATTTGCCCGAGTAAGCCACCTGGCTGTACATGTGCCTGCCTGCAGTGGCTGTTCTATTTTATTTTCAAATACGGTTATAACTCCATTTGAAGTACCTATGTTTGTTGCCGTACCATCACAACCGATAGCTTTAAGTGTTTTCAGGTCGCCAGTTTTTTCTTCACAATACTTAATTAGTGATGTAACGATTTCCTTTCCTTTTCCATTTATAGGAGTTACATGACCGAAATATTTGGAACCAGGTTCTTCAACAATAGAGATGTGTTCTTCCGCTACAGATGTTCGGACGCTTTTTCCAGCTACTATTTCTTTTGTTATGGTTTCGTCTTTACGACCATCAAAGTAAATAGCCAACAGATCGGAGGTTCACGTTGAGTTTGCTTCTTTACGAGACTTAAGAGTCTTTCAGGTACTACTTTTGATTTGCCGATTACTGCGTCTTGGTTTTCAGCAGTGACGACAGTTAAGTCTCGCAAAAGTGCAGTAGCTAACTGCGCTCCAGCTCTACTAGAAATGCCTCTGCGGTCACAAGCTCGTGAAAACAAAGATAAGCGTTGTGGCAGTGCATGTTTTACTTCTACACTTGAAACACTTTTGTCACTCATATCAAGTAATTTTTTTTCAAAATCATCACCTTGACTTGAAGTTTGAGACATCACTATCACTAGAATCAATGTTAATGTTTTATTTACAACAACCTGCATTAAAGCTTGTGACGTAGATTTGCTTTCTAATCGCTTTTTAAGTTTTTTAGTTCCATTTTTGTCACACTCTGCAATTGACATCAATCTAGGACCACGTTGGTCGAGCAAAAACTCGTGTTCTAATGCCGGGACTTTTTTGTCAATAGAACAAATGCAATTGCTGAGGTCACATTTGCAAGTACAAATGTCAAACAATACAGTTACAGATAGTGACTGAAAGCTTGTTATTGATTCTTTGTATGAGTTAGGATATTTCCTTTTAGGCCCTGAACATTTTTTAGTGTTCTCAAGTTACTCGTGCAGTTTTAAGACCATAAATATTGTGTTTTTGGTGCCACAAACATGAATAGAAGCCCTTTTCCATATCTCCTCAATTTTTAAAGCAACTCTCAATGCAATTACTTTTTTGCAGGCTGATGAATTCTCTATTGTTTCATTTCAACGCGTACCCTCTCAAAATACTTCAATACATCCATCTTGGTCGGCAGAACATTAAAACCACTGACATCGATATAGTACATAGTTGTCGGTAGTTTCTCTAGTTAAATGCTGTTTTTTACTCATCTTGCACACTACAACACTCACTCGAGTCTTAGAAACACAACCGCTATTGCCTGCCGACAGACGAGTACTGACCGCGGTGAGACAGTCTGGCCTTCCCCCTCCCCATCGCTTGACGTATGGAAATGTAGCTCATTATTTCACTTATTCCAATAATTCCAACCAAGCTCAACAACAATACAAATATCAAAGTACTGCAAGTTTCAAAAGTTGGCTGAAATTTAAGACTTTTATGCCTTATGCGGGAGACCTAAAAACCAAATTTTATAAAAAAAAAATTTCTTACTTATTGTTATGCCCTGATATTACTGCTTTTTAGCTGGGAATAAATACAAAAGTTACAATTTTATTTATTAAAATTTTAAAAAACTTGGTATTTTTTGAAAAAAATTAAAACTTTAGGCCTTGTGCGTGAGACCTAAACATTTTTTTTTAAAAATTCAAAACTTTTTGTGGTAAGTTGTGGTACCTAATAGCAACTTTTTTTCAACTTCGAATTTGAAAACAAAAAAAGTTAAAAGTCGATACACCCTAATGCTCATTGTTCCTGGCAAACGGTATAGCTATTTCAGATCTAGAAACGCATGTTCATCAGCGGATTTTTGTAATGATGCTATTGAAATATTGATCAAACAAAATGTAAACGAGTGTTCGCAAGTGTTCGAAAATATCGCAATTACAAACACACAGGAAAATATTTGGCAAACTTTTTTAAATAAATGTCATCCCCGATTATTTTTGAATTTCATTTGAATGGTAGTAACGACATTTCTCTCGACCTCTAACAAAACCCGGTCACTCGAATTCAACTGAAGTAGGGTTCTGTAAATCAGCGGGTTCCATTCGACTGACTTTATCTTTGTGGACTTGAGATCCAATTTCTTTCGACTTGAATAAGAATTGGAATATTTCGTTCGACATCGAGGAATAGGCGCTAAGCTCTAATTTTTGAGTGGAAAATCGTCTTTGATCAGCGATACAACCCCTGAATTATTTTGTTGGGTTAATAGTTTATTGATGTTTAAAAACCAAATCTGGGCATTTAAACTATGATCAACTGACCATATGATTTTGACAGCAAACAAAAAGAAGAATGAGCAAAAATCATCGTCATCCTAATTGAAATAATAATAAGAACGTATCATCTAACTTGTAGTGCTGCAATATTTTTAAATTTCACCAAATATTTTGTATTTTATTACTTTACTTTTGCTGTGATTATGATTAGCTGATTAATGTATGATTACCGGTTATTTTTTTTTGTGACATTTGCCTGTGTTACAATATAAGCATATCGTCAGCTAAAATGCAAAACAACGTAACTACAATTTTCATTTTATTCAAAGGAGTTGAAAAAAAAACTTATAAAAAAAATACCAAAAATTCTGTGTGGCAGTATATTTTCGAATCTTACTGAAGGTAAGACTTTACTTTAGCAGATATTTGAAAATTTGTATTGAAAAATTAATTTCTCACCTTTTGACGAGGATTGTTTCTTCTCTTGGAAATATAAATTAAAATTTTAGTTACGTGGTTTTGCATTTCAGCTAACGATTTACTGCATTCATACTGCAGCAGGTTCCGCTCATTTGAAAATTTCCGGCAAGTTAACAGCTGATTACTGTATTGAGAAAAATATGTGTGGTTAAACAAAATTTCCAAACACGAAATTTCGATTGCAGTATGTTCAAAGCTTAATATTATTTGACAAAGCACTGCAAAACTCTTCTCATATTAAAAGTCACATCAAACATAAATAAAAAACAACTGACTACGAATATAAATAACCACTCAAAAATTTAGCATACGAGTTTAAAGCAATTCTCATTAAGTTCTGTTTCTGGTTTACTTAAAAGGTGCCGGGTCTGTAATTTATATTAGTTTTCTATTTAGACTATGTAATAACATCGAACTTAGACCGCAGTTTATAGCGGCCAGGTTAGCGATAACCTTGTTCCCTAATGCTTGGCCTTTACTCCACCAAATTTGAGACTGAATAGGCATTTCAGGTGGCAACTTTGTGCGTACACCAATTTAGAGTAACTCCGTGCCGATACCAAATTATCGAAGACGGTGGCACAAAAGCAAAATTAAATTGGAGGCTCTGGGTCTTTTCGACGGGCTTCCGTTTGTCAGACAGTTGATTTTATGTTGTATACGTTATTTGAAGTTAAAAATGTAACTTAAATTTTTGCAGTTTAAAATTGTATGGGTAATCTTCTGGGTTAAGTCCCGTATTCAGTTCTGGCGAAATTTTCGTAAGAAATTTTGTCATTTATCTCTAAACTGAAAATGTTGTTTCTTTGATTTACCTTGCATATAATTCAATAACAATTCATCTTCGCACTCCATTTTATTTTTTTAACTCATATGGTATTACTTTAGTATGTTAAAATTTTCGAAATGTCAAAATTCCGGTCCCAAACAATTATCAAACAATTGTTTTCGTACGAAATAACTTTGGTGTAACAACCCTGTAATTGATTTTGCTTATGAAATGTACGTAAGGTGCTGAGTATCCGACAAGTGAAAAGTGAGCGAAATTTTCGCTCCGTGAAATTTTCGTTATTATTTATACACGTACTTCTCATCGCAACGAAAATTTCATAAAACCTGAATACCGTGCTTTAGCGTGGGTCAACACAGTTAACCTCCGAAATGTGCTAAACCTGGTTGGTGTAAATGCCGTATAATTAATTTTGTTCGCATTTGTTCAGATAATGCTGTGGGAGGATTGCAAGCTCATTGCAAGTCTGTAGTGGAATAAATGGTTTCGCTTTTGCCCTTTTTGGGATTTTGTTGACTGCTGACAATTTAAACAATATGGCGCAGTGCATAATTTCTCCACTTCTTTTATTGGCTATTTTACAACCGCATGAGGTCAGATGCCTTGCACACATTAATTAAACAAACAAATAAATTAATTAAACAAATTTTAACTTATTTCCCCAACTGCTTCTATCCTTCGCCTTTTCTCGCCAGTTGGCAACACCAATGCCTGGGTTTTCTTGAGGAGTCTTGATCGTCGTCTTTTCCTGCTTCCATCGGTTTCATTATCGAAAACCTTTCGCACTGGTTCAGCTTCATCCAATCCGATAACGTGGGCTGGCCACGGCAATTGGCCTAAATTGATTCGCCTAGCTATGGCCACGGATAATATTTTACGTATAATTTTTCTCTCGAAACTTCCAAGTGTGTTTCATCCGCTTGACATATCCCAGAACAGGTGTAATGAGAGTCTAGTATAGCTGGACTTTTGTCTGTCGAGAGAGGACTTTTTTTTAAACTGCTTGCGGGGCTTGGTTGGAATCTTGAACCGGACAATTATTGAAAACATAAAAAGTCATATCGTAAATTTTGGTGTGTTTTATTTATAAAAGAAAATCTGCGGTCTTATTGAATCAACGAGCTCTGCGTTTTATAGATTTACACTCAGTGATTGGGGCCTAAAGTTTTACACCGGTTGTCTTAATGGTTATTTTAAGAAGCTTTTTGATGGCTAAGTACTCGATAGTGTCGGCGTCAATAAGCGAGGTGGCCGTCGGCGGAAGAAATGTAAGGTAGGCAGAGCCGGGATCTAACCCACGTTGAAATAACGGGTTTTTCAATAAGAGCGCTACAAAAGTTTTTTTAAATAAAACAAAACCGGTTTTAGATACCAATGAAATTCTTTATTCCTGTGAAAGTACATTCGATGCCATTATGTATGGAACTCGATTTCTTTTGCATGGCCACCACGGGCACTCTTGCAGAAGTCCAGACGCTGAACCGAATTTTCGACGGTTTTCAAGCATAAATCAGCCGATACTGCTGCAATTTCACGTTCGATATTCGTACGAAGTTCATCAATCGTCGCTGGCTTGTTGGCATAGACCATAGACTTGACGTAGCCCCACAAGAAATAATCTAACGGCGTCAAATCGCACGACCGAGGCGGCCAATCGACTGGCCCATTTCGTGAGATAACACGTTCACCAAACTTGGTTTCCAATAAATTGATTGTGGCATTCGCTGTGTGGCTTGTGGCGCCGTCCTGTTGGAACCACATGTCCTCCAAGTCCATATTATCCAATTTGGGCCAAAAATATTCGGTTATCATTGATCATCACGGAAGAAGTACGGCGCAATGACGCCGCCAGCCCATAAACCGCACCAAACCGTAATTTTTTCGGGATGCTATGATGACTCATGGATTACGTGTGGATTGCTGTCTGACCAATAACACATATTTTGCTTATTGACGAAGCCATTCAGCCAGAAATGAGCCTCATCGCTGAAGATGATAAATTGGACGTAGCGCTCTTAAAGTTGAGGCCACTGACTCCAAATTTCGGCAGTAAATTTTAATAATTTCGACTTGTTATTGGCTCGTATATCTTTCCATGAAGAAATGGCAAACCTTACTGAAGAGAAATGTCAAAAGAGCGGGGAGAATATGGCGTCGTTTGCTGTCCCTATCGACTTTTGTAGCGTCTCTGTTGAAAAGCCCTATACAATTCATACAGCTCATGATTCATATATTTTGTATATATCCTGCAGGGATACCAAGTTCAGACGTAACTTATAATCAACATCGAGATGGTAACTATGGGCTTTCGTCGTGCACTGTAAATATCTGGAAGGTCGTTGCTTTGAAAATCGACAACCACACTAATATACCCCGATCAGTTTTGCAACAATTGGCTTTTGTCGTTCGCGCATTATGTCTGAAAGGATAAAGGGCTTACACCACAATAGTTGGGACGCATACTTGGACTGTCTTTTGTAAATTCAAGACAGACTACGCTGGTTGTCCAATCGTCAGATTCGCGTAACCATATAAAGCGTAAAAGCTAATGCATACATCTGATCACTTCATTATTGTCAGTCTTAAATATATCACCTGACAATCCAGCGGTAGTTTTGCCATTTTTTAATCTGGTGTGAACGTACCTTCATAACTAGCAATAGACAAGAGGTGCTCAATGTCACCCTTGTTTCGGAGAGCAAAAGCGAGGAAATATCAGAAGCTTTAGCGTTCATAGTTTTTTCACCCAGCGATATATTAGTTTTTACATCATAAAAAAACCTCATAGTCCTGTCATTCCACTTAAAATTAGGAAGGCAGACTCGGGAAAGTTGAGAGAGATTTTCAACAGTCTCTTCTAAATACACCTGAACTGAATGTGCAAACAATCGGGGACATAGAAACAATGGTCGAACGCGTCACGTCAGACCTGAATTACTCGTTACAGGTCGCATGTCCCATGGTCAAACCAAGGGGAAAACAGCTGCATCCTTGGTGGGACCTGAATTGCTCGGTATAGGTCGCATGTCCCAAGATAACAAAAAAATTGTTTCCCGTTACATCCCATGTACGGATTAGGGAGAGCTTCTCACAACCAGTGAGCTGTGCGAGTTCTAGTTTTGCACTCACTGATTGAGACCTACAGTTTTGCAGCGGTTCCGAACGGAATTTTTGAGAAGCGTTTTCATGGCTAAATACTCGATAGTGTCGCCGTCACTAAGCGAGGTGACCGCCGTCGAAAGAAATTTAAGGTGGTTAGAGCAGGGATCGAACTCACCTTCTCACGCACAAGAGCCACACACACTACCATTGCACCACCGAAGGCTAAACCAAGGCGGAAACAGCGAGCGGCCTCTATTGTGGTCGCTACACCTGATTAGACTGAAGAAGTGCTGTTGAAAGGTCTTTAATAGCGCAAAGTCTACAAGGCTAAGGGACGCTAAAGAGAGTTAAGGAAACCTAAAAATAAATCCTGCACAAATTTCTGCCCCTATGTTGAAAACTCATCCAAAGTCTTCAGGCTAAGAAACATTTTAGCCGCAACATTTGGGCTATTGGGAACATTAGGAAACGTGATGGTTTTTGGAGGACGTCTAGTGAGTAATCATTGGGGTGCTCCTGGCTACATATTTCGCTGGCAATTCTGAGGGTGACTAGACACTACAATTGGATATTCAGTTGAAGTACAGCCATTAGATATTGCCATTGAAATTGTAACCGAATCTAGAGTTCTTTTAGCTATAATAAGGGCTATGTCTCGTCGGCGGAGCTACAAGCATGGGCTTATAGATGGCTGCCATGGCTCAAAGAGCTTTAGACCGGTTGTATCACGCAGGCCTACATTCCTTTGAAGTGAAGTGAGACTAAGGTTGTGGCCATTCGTAACTCAGGAAACCATCCCATTCGGAACGTAAGGATTCCCGACCAAGTAGTCTATCATCACTTCTCTTGAAAACCTTGGAGAGCTTACTCGATAGCTATCTTAAAACCAACATCCATCGTTGGCTACTGTTTATTTGACAGCACAGCTACAGCAAGGGTACGTCTACCGAACCCGTTCTGCATGATCTGGTCAGCTTTATAGAAGGTTCTCTAGCTGTTTAAGATTATAGTATGGTATTTTTTTTAAGAATGTAAACCGACTCACAATAACTGCTGAAGTCGTGGCTCTGGGGGTTGACAGCAACATCAGGTTGACTCCCCAGAACCTTCTTCCAAAGAGACGCATTTTAGCTAGCTTAGGGTCGTCGAACCTCTATATATTTGCTGGGGAATGTCTAATGCGCGCGATCTGTCGCCTGTGCTGTGGAATCTGATATAAAGATTTCCAGAAAATATTTAATTTTGGATCGAATTCCTTATCGTACGTTGCGGGATGGGGGTTAAATCAATAAAATAAACAACTTATTTTTAACACTATTATGCTACAACCCAGTATTATCAACTATATTGGGTAATTTTGCTTTGGTTTGTGTATAAAATAATATAGTTTGGGAAATTTCTTGTTTAATGAGTAGTTTCCTAGATGAAGCCTGTAACAAATATTTAGTATATATTGTGGTTTTGAAGCCTATAAAAAGCAAATTTAGAAAAGCCAAAGTGAAAAAACTTAAAAAAAAAACATTTTCTTAAATAAGTGCCTTTTCTTAAAAAAAGTTAATTTTCTCAAAAAAAAATTCTAAGTACCCTTCCTTAAAAAAAACCTTATCTTAAAGAAGTACCTTGGCTTAAAAAAAGCAAATTTTTTTACAAAAGGTACCTTTTCTTAAGTAAGTACATTCTTAGTAAAGTACACTTTTTTACAACTAATTTTCTTAAAAAAATAGGTTTTCTTTAAAGAGTAATTTTTTTTGTGAAAGAAAATAACTTTTCCTGAAATAAGTACCTACTCTTAAAAATTTACATAGTCTTGAAAAAAAGGACCAATTCAAAAAAAAGTTCTCATTTCTTAAAAAACAAACTTTTCTTTAAAAAAAAAACCTTCTCTTAAGAATATAACTTTTCTTTCAAAAATCCCTTTTCTTAAAAGTACCTTTTCTTAAAACTAAAATAATGCATTTTCTTTTCTTTTGTTGAGATAAGTAGCCTTTCTGAAAATAAATACATTTTTTAAAAAAATAACCTTTTCCTAAAAAGAGTACCACTTCTTTAAAAAGTACATGTTCTTAAAAAAAGTACTTTTTTCTAAAAAAAAATTATACTCATACCCATTTTCTTACATAAAGTACTTGTTCTTAAAAATAGTACTTAAAAACATAAGCTTTTACTGGAAGAATGTTTCTTCAAAAATGGACCTTTTCGGGAAAATATAATACATATTCGTACAAAAAGGACCTACAAATATACTTAAAAAAAAAATCATAAAAAAATTTTTTTCTTAAAAAAAAGTTCATCATTTTACAAAAAGTATCTTTTCTTAAAGATCCATTTAAATTATCGTATTTTTCATGGGCGCCTCAGCCGTGTTGGAACTAACTAGTACAGAATATATAGCGAAAGGAACTTCGTTCCAACCGGGTGTCTCCTGACACCTCATGTAATTTTTTTTATTAAACGATTGCTTGGTATTAAACAAACTATTTATTTGCATCAATTAATTCCTTTAATCAATAGTCAGGGAACCGGATAATTGTGACATTAGTGGTATTCATGCAAACAAGAAAACCTAGTACTTTTGCTCAGCGTAAGTTTGCCACGAAGTGTTTCATGAGGCACCAAATAAAGTTGCGCAGTGTATCTATGCAGCAATGGTAAAAAAATCTGATAAAGTAAATAAACAAAGTACAATTAAAAGTATATGCTTTACCCATTCCATCTATTCCTCTCTTTTTTTCAATACAAAAATATTGACATTGAAATGTCAAAAGTTATCACGTATCTTTTTCCAGGTTTGCTCAGCAAATTTGCCTCGAAAACGTTCCACGTTTGTGCAAGTCGCTTTGTATGGGAAATTTGTTTGTTTTGACGTTTGCTGTGCATGTTTACGATGTTTTCGAGTTTACGAGGTTCTTTTGAGCTGTCATGAAGACCGCTATTGTGTATAAATTGTCTACTCGTTTTCTATCTCTCCTTTAAGAAGACAGCAACTGAGGAGTATCAAAGAAAAGTGGTAATACATAGAGCAATATACAAGAGTCTACAGTCCTTTTTTTACGTTCTCACGATGACGACGAGGTAGCAAGCGATTTCATCGAGTTAGAGTTGCTGTTGAATTTTACTTTTTGGTTGGACATATAACGGACAGTCATAAAAGGGAATGCGTATTTTCGTTCGATTCGACCAACATAAAACACAATTTAGCTGTCATTAGCGTAAACCAAACACAATTTAAACTTAATTTGCTGGTTGTTTTGCTTCTGGTTGCTTTCGCTATCTCGCCTATCCACTCTGTTTTCTATCAATTCCCTACTACAAAGTCGATGTGTCCATGACACAGCTGATTGACAACGAAGTAGGAAATTGATAGAATACAGATTAGATATGCGAGTGAGCGATAACACTGTTGAAGTTTTTGGCATACAATTTTTGTACCAACGTTTCAGTAAATTTTATCGGTTATAAGCAAGTCTAGTGAGATTAAAGACAGCAAACGTTGCCTCTCACTGTAGCGTTGCCATCTATGCATTGTTTTTAAATTACCGTACGTTAGTTAATAATGTCTTAATTATTAATAATTATAATTAATATAATTAATATTATTAATTAATAATTATGTCTCAAACATGTAATGTTGAATACCACACACAATGTATTTGGACACAAGTATCTGGTATTTGCAACAGGCTACAAACACGTTATATTTGCATCGAATCCACAACATCAACAAAAATATTTTTCAGCGTGTACCACAGATTATCTGGCGAAGTCTTTTGATAGTCGACTGAGGGTTTGCAGCAGTATTCGCAGAGCCTCATTCTTGTCGGGAGAGATTCTGTTATGCGCTATTAAATGAATGGGTCTCCACAATCTATCCGTTAGTTATACACCCAAAGAAAAATAACCGAATTAGCCGTAGCCGAATTTAGATATTGTCACTACTACTTTAGATGTTGTCACATCCGAATTAGAGGTTGTTACAATCGCATTAGAGATCGTCACAACCTACTATAGGGGTTGCTACAACCGAATTTTAGTTGAGGTAACTGCAATTCGGTGGCAACAGCCGAATTGATGGTTGCTACAACCTCTTTTCAAACAATTAGTTATGTGACTGTATCAGCAAACCGTGGTCCTTAGATTACTTTACGGTTTTGTTTTGTTATTGCAAACTATCAAAGTGAACACATGGAAACAACTCACAGCTTTAGCATCACATACGTGGTTGTTGTACAGCAATAGTCTCTGCCTGAAAATAAGTATGATGGTATTGATGTAGCGGCAGCGAACAAACGTCGCCAAAGAGTATTGTATAGTATAGAGAACTCATGGAGCGAATTATATGACCCAAGGCACTGGCGACATCCGGCGAATGATTCAAAACATATTCCTTTCTTTTTGTAATAACTTGGTCCATTCATAATTTTGATGTGAAACATTGATGCCTTTTGAAACATTTATACTTTTTGTATTGTTCTGTGTAACAACATCCTCGAAATGGTGAATTAATATTGAAATATTCTATAAAGAGAATAAGACTCGTTTATGCTCTTTTACTCTGACTCCCTACATGAGAGCAGAAAAAGAGTGCAATAAGTTCTCTATACTATTCAATCCTTTTTGTCGTCGCTCTGTTTATGACAAAAGAAAAACAATTATTTCAGTGAGATAAATATTGCTTTATTTATTTATCTTTATTTATCTAATGTTAAAGCAGATGCAAGAAAAAAGAAAGTGCAGAAGCAAAAGAGCCGTCAGCACAAAAACTATTCTTTTTTTATTTTCCAATGTAACAAGGTATCGTGTAACAAACAGGTGTTAACACATCGCCCGTGAGTACGAACACTCATTGATTTTATATTTGTATATTTTCCTTGGCATTATTAGCAGTGTCGTTTGGCAAGACCAGCCCACCCGGGGTTATGCATTTTAGCTACTGCCAGTGTTCATATGACAACCGGCCTTTATGAGTCAGACGCTGACCAATGAAGTGATCCCTGCTTGTCTGTCGGACATGGATAATTTCGTCGGCTTTTGTCTTCATTTAAATAACTGATTGATTGGTTCATTCGCCTTCTAACGAGAATGGAGTGCCTTAAATAGTCGATGATATGTAGTGGCAGTTGCCACCTAATTACCTGAGATACAGCGGTGTTAACATGCTAAGGGGCTTGCTTTTCCAAGCGCCTTCTGAGTTTAGCTACCATTCTTAACACAATGTTTGCAATAGTGAGTTATGGAATCGATTCTGATCATTCCCATGTGAATAACAGTCAAGGAGCTCTAGAAGAGCTTTAGCGTTATAAGGTACGAGTTTCAATGGGCCTTAAATTTAGTTATTTGTCACTCATGGTAACGTCCACAGTGTTCTGGCCTCCTCGATTAGTTAATTTTCCTCACATTTCTTCACATTAATACCCAACTACCTCCGTGATTCAAACCGGGTAATGACAAATGATCTGTAATGGTTCCAGATGTACCGAAACCAACAAGCGGGATGAGTTCTCAATTAGCCTGAGGGGCAATTTATTTCATGCCTCGAAGCCATATCCACGTATGTTGGAACCTTATCTTAGTTGGACCATTTTCCTGAATAATCGTCTTGTTGAACTCTTGCCGAACCTCTCGTCACTGTTTGCGATTTCCGAGAAGAACTTTTTAGTTAAAATATGCGTGTGTATAAGTGTGTACTAGAATTTTATGTGTGTGCATGTGTGGGTGCTTTTTATTGTTGTGTTACTCTTGATGGCGGTGGCAATAAAAAATGTATTTAATTTAAATTAGACAATGCTGATTGCATGGCATATCTCATTTTAATGAAGTGTACTTGTTACAAGGATTTTACAAGGATAATAGGAAATTAAATTGAGGTTTAGACAATAAAGTGATTTATTCGTCTCCTTTATTTTGACTTGTCGGCAACATACGAAACATTTATATTCGCCCATTCTACACACAAACAATGAATTTGATGTTAGAATTAAGGGGAATATCATTTCACCGTCAAGACCCAAGCATGAGTAGATACAATGAAACAAAATAATTAAAAATTCTTTGCTAATTTTACGGAATTTAAAGGAAACTTCTAGAGATTGTCTTCGACGTGAATGAAAAGGGAATGTTAAGGACTCAAAACGGATGTTATGGACTATGGCTTTTCTTTGCATGTGTGTTAAAAAACAAATTATGTGAAACCAGCTGTAGCAGCGTAAAGTTACTGCTGGCTGCTGTTTATTACCCGATTAATATTAAGCAACAACACACTCACAGAAAAATTTTGTTGAAACAGACGAATTAGCCGTGACCGAATTACGAAGTTGTCACAACGACACTAGAGGTCATCACAGCAGATTCAGAGGTTGTCTCAACCGAATTGGAGGTTGTCACAATCTTAGTAGAAGTTTATGCAACTTACTAGAGGTTGTCACAGCCAAATTTTAGGTAGTCACAGCCGAATTTAGATAGTGTCACCAATGAATTTTAAATTTTCTTTTCTTTTCCAGTATTCTTAAAAAAATTAGAAAGCCAGAAAATAAAGTCATTTATATTGGATATCCTTTACGGAAACCAATTTGTATACATGCCACTTTCGACCTTTTTTGAATTCCCGGCCATCAGGGTTCACCGCACCAAATCTAACGTCATGCATCTTTTGATTTAGGACGTAAATCGTTTTATATACAGACGATTGCAGCATGTCCCAAAGGATCGACCTTGAAAAACTTCAAAACTGTTGATATCTGCTTGAGTTTCGGAGCCATATATCAAGACAGGTGAAATAAGAGTCTGGTATAGCTGGACTTTTGTCTGTCAAGAGAGATCTTTGTTCTTAAACTACTTGCTGAGCCCAAAATAGCATCTATTTGCAAGCACAATTCTCCTATTTATCTCCAGGCTGACGTTGTTGTCCTTGTTCACGGCGGATCCAAGGTAGACAAATTCATCTACCACTTCAAAAATTATACCGATTGTCAACGTTCAAGTGCGGACCAAGTCGAGAGGTTTCTCTAGTCGTTGACACCATCAATTTTGTCTTGCCCTCATTAACAGCAAGACCCAACTTCGCTGATTCCTTTTCGATTCTTGAAAATACTGCATTAACCTCTCGTAAATTTCGCCCAATGATGTCTATGTCGTCAGCATACGCCAGCAACATGTAGGTTTTCGAGTTAATGGTCTTGTTCGTATTTACTGCAGCCTTTCTCATTATTATCTCCATTAAGATGTTGAAGAGATTGCACGAAAGTCTGTCGCCTTGTCTAAGTCCTCGCTTGGTACAGAATGGTTCAGTGAGGTCGTTCCCCACTGTCACTGCTGATTTTGTGTTGGTCAGCGTCATTCTACACAGGCGGATTAGTTTTGCCGAAATACCAAGCCATAGTTTCGTACAGTTTTCCCCGTATGGGTCTATCGGAAGCAGCTTTGTAATCGACAAAAAGGTGGTATGTATCGATTTGCTTTTCGTGGCTCTGATATATGTTAATATGTTATAATATATGCGTTTGCGACTCAAATATATTTGTGTTTGTGATATAAATACAGTGTTGTTTGTTGCACTGTTTATGCTCTCTCGAGAGCAAGAGAATAAAAGAGGGCAATGAGTGTGTATATCTTGTAAGTGTGGATCTGTATTTTTGCATTATTCTCTCAGTCAGTGCTTCGTAAATATTCCTGAATGTGCGTGCAAATTGCAGTTGAAATCAGTGTTTCCTATTTTGGCTGATGTATTGCGTTTTAATTTCATGTATGCAGTCATCAATGGTTCATCGGACAGAGGACATCAAAAGCCCGTGATCAGTGAAAAGCGAATAAACGAAGGCTTGGACGGTTAAATGGTTTGTAATGTTGCTTTCGTTTTTGTGTATGTGTTTCGCATATATTTATGTGTGCTACCAAAGTGAGAAACGATTTTGAAAAAACAAACTGGAAAGGGCAACAACGTGAAGCCCTTTATCTGTCCGAGCCTTTACAGAGAAAATCGGATCGGCGGACCATTTGTGAAATAAGTACAATAAAAGAACACAAGCAATTAACCCACGCTTGGCTTGCATGAACTAGATTTGTATACTGTTTGTGTACCCACGCAAAGTGATAACCAACGCATAACTGAAACCTTCTGAAAACAAAAACGTGGAAAAAAATTTCATGGAAAAAACAAATAGTGCATTCAGTGCAAGTAAACGTAAAATGTGGCCTTTTAAATCATTTAATTGTTTGTATTAATTATTAAAAATGTGGATTTAAGTTGATAAAATGAATTAATATATCGATGGCTTAATATAAAAAGGGCCTAACTCGATTTTTTGTTACTTGACAGGAGAAGGAAAAAACTTAATAAAATACGTAAAATTTTAGATACAAAAAAAGTTTTAATGCAAATTTTAATAAAAAGAAGCAACACATTTTTGGAAATTACATTAAAACTTTTTGTCTCCTGTCAAGTAACAAAAAATCGAGTTAGGCCCTTTTTATATTAAGCCATCGATATATTGAAATCAAAGAAAGAAAGTACGAATGGGGCTAGAAAGATGCACGCTGACAAATAACGGCCCCAGCAACGTATTGCAGAAACCATGCACATAGTTTACAAGCATTGTTTTCATGAATTGCAGATCTGCTGCATTTTTGCTTCTTTGTTGTCTGTCGCGTTTTTGTTTTCAGCTGTATTCAATAAATGAAGCCAAAACAAATGGCAAGGAGATAACAGAGTTGGTTATCCAAGTAAAGCCATAAAATCATACTTTATAACCTATTAATTATTATGTGACCGTCGGTGGTGCAATGGGTAGTGTGCGCGCCTCTTGTACAGGAGATCCTGGGTTCGATCCCTGCTCCAACCACCTTAAAATTTCTTTCGACGACGGTCACCTCGCTTAGTGACGGCGACACTATCGAGTATATAGCCATGAAAAAGCTTCTCAAAAAAAAAAAAAATACCGTTCGGAATCGGTGTAAAACTGTAGGTCCCAATCAGAGAGTGAAAACTGGAAAGCGCACAGCTCAGTGATTGTGAGAAGTTCTCCCCGGTCCCTTCATGGGATGTAATGGGAAACCATTTATTTATTTATTTAATTATTATGTCTAAAACAATTAATATTGAATAGCAAACATAATGTTTTTGGATAGAAGTATACTGTATTTGCAACAAGCTACAAACACGATATATTTGCATCCAAACAACACAAAAGACAAATTTTTCACCGTGAAGATGGATAGAGGGAATAGTGATGTTTACTGTTTGATTTAAACTTGTTGATATCACAAATAGTTGAGAAACCACTCGCCGGAAGTTGTTAAAAATTCGAATTTTCTCTGTATGATTCACTGGCCAAGTGACAACAAATGGATGTGAATTAGGGTGTACTTAAAACTTTTTTGAGGGGGGATCTCAAATGCCGCGTAATGAAGAGGTGATTACGAAAATGCCAAACTTTTTTTTATACGACGTTACTTTTAGTTTCGATTCCTAGTACATTTTCGAAAAAAAAACAATTTTTTTTGGACGACATGGGGCTCAAACGACGTGTACACATATTATATAAAAAAAATATTTTCAAAATTTTGACAGAGCATTTGAAGAGAGATTTTGAATCTTTATCATGCATATTTTGTCTTCCCCAATTTGCGGTATTTTTCATAAATATTCCATCAAATAGCCAATTTTTCAAAAAATTCCATTTGATTCGCAGGTTTGTCTTCATGTTTCGCAAAATCACCTACAAATATATGCATTTTATATAGTTGATGGAATATTTATGTAAAATACAGCAAATTGAGGAAGAACAAAATATGCATGATAGAGATTTCAAAATAACGTAGTGAAATGACGTCATTAGGGTGGCAATGAAAAAACAACTACGGATTTCTAATAAACCCCAGGCGGCTTCTTGTTCCTTATGGTCTAAAAGTGATTTGGTGAAAATTTGAGCCGAATCGGACAACTCTAGCCGTGCCGCATTTTAGTCAAATTTTTCGGATTTTGGCATTTTGGGCGAAAATTTGTATACACTAGAAAATCTTTGCAATTTTTAACAAAATTTAATTTTTTAAAAATTTTTTTTTTGCCAAAAATTGTATCTAAATGACAAAAGGTTTAACTTGGATTCCAGTGCCTCCTAGTATTCCAGTGCCTTCTATACGCTTCCAATAAGCTATAACACGATATATTCATGCAACGGTTGCATGGTGTTATCGTGCGGTAAAGTAGGCTATCTCGAGGAAAAATCGCCAAGATGACCTTATAAGGGTACCACGATAACACCCTGAAACCGTTGCAAGAATATATAGTGTTATAGCTTATTGGAAGCCTATAGACTTCTGCTAGAAGGTATTGGAATCCAAATAAAATATTTTTTTTTCGTTTAGATGAAGTAATGAAGAGATGAAAAAAAACCGAAAAACACAAATTTTTATTTTTGTTAAAAATTTTAAATTTTTTCAAATTAAAAATGTGAACCCTTGCAGTGGTCGGATTTTACTTAAACTTTATTCAGTTTATATTCAGGTTAAACTAAATCAATGTGCAAATTTTTTTCAAATGCACCGAGGAGTGAAGATTTTTTAGTGTATACGAATTTTCACCCAAAATGCCAAAATTCGAAAACTTTGACTAAAATGCGGCACGGCTTAGAGTTGTTCGATTCGGCTCAAATTTTCACTAAGTCAGTTTTAGACCATAATGAACAAGAATCCGCCTGTGGTTTATTAAAATTCGAAAATATAGTTACCTCCATACATTTCATTGCCTCCCTAGTGTTCATCGTGACACGTCGTTTGGGGCCTATATTACCCAAAAAAAATTATTTTTTTCCAAAATGTACTCGGAGTCGAAACTTAAAAGGTTGGTATGGGACTATAAGTACCCTCGTATAGATTACGCTCCCTTAATCACCTCTTTAATAAGCGCCGTTTGAGACCGTCAACATTTGAAATTCCAAAAAAAACGTTTCAAAGTACACCCTAATGGGAATCCCTGGGCAACCTTGTTAGACTGTTAACAGGTATGAGGGCGTGCACCTCAGATACTTCCAGTGGGAATATACAACGATATATGGCTCACATTTCGACGATGTTCCAAGGAGATAACAGAGTTGGTTACCCTGATGTGGCCGGTTAGCATCATGCAGACGCTCTAGGTGCTCCACGATGGACTTAGAGGCACCAGCCCAAATATGGGAGTTCGCTAATGCTGAAAACCGAACATCGTAGATTTTCGAACGAAAGATTTTTTGGATGCAAAAATTGCAGCATCGCCTGGCAAGTGGGGCCAAGTTATACCTAGTCGTAGACAAGCTTTATATGTGCTAGTTGCTGTAATCACTGAGCACCGAGTAATAGTTAGACACGCCTCTATACTTGATATCTCAATACATGATCACTGCTGAAGCTGTGGGGACGAAGATGAGGCACATGGGGTTAAACATCTGATATGCTTCTTCATGGCACTCTGCTCGGGTAAGAGACAATGTCTAGGATCATACTGCATGTTGGATCTACCAAAAGTGCATGAAGTTAAGCTGATTGATCATATAATCATTTTGGAGGTCTAATTGGTTCGACAGAGAATAATTTTCATCTCGTCTTCAGCAACATCCTGGAATGTCGGGCTGAGGTATCATATGACTTGAAAGCCCTTTAACCATTCCAAACCAATTTGCACATTCAACAAAAGGGGACGCAAAATGAAGTCCCGTGTTATCACAACGGTCCTCATTGGCCTAAGTGTGTCAATAGTGATAGCCACTTCTACATAAACTAACCAAACTTAACCACAGTACTGTATGATGCTTCTCAGTCTTTAGATTTGGTCTGAACAAATGACGATGGTTCTATTTGGTATTTGTATTTGTGATGTAAGCAGTTCCCATATATACGAGTAGTAACAGTTGTATTGAATCCCAAGTCCAATCATCCATATTTAGTTTTGATTTAACCCTTTAATAGATTTTAAACTAACGCGCAAATATTGTAAAATTCAATATTGCCCTCCAAATTCATGTACATATAAAGCTTTCCAATTCTGAGGCAGCACAATTTTCTCTGTTCTCTCGCTGTACACATTGCTCCGGTTAACGAGGTTAGTGTAATTATCCAATTAAATTTACTATAATTTAATATTTCCTATAAATTCTAACAATTACTAATACAAATCTCAAACAAATTTCATGTAAACATCAAGTGAACTCGTATATCTTTCCGACTAGATTCTGTTGGTTTATTTATATTTCTTGTTCAATGGTACTATTATCGGCCCTCGGGGAGGACATGAAAAGGAAACAAAAAAATAAAAAATTACCCAACAACTAATTGGGTTTTCTGGTAAAGTATAACGAGAAACTACATACATACCTGAGGGCATAATTTGCCGGCCTCCCTACTACTCTACGTGCAGGTTCAAAGTGTCACCAAATTATAATAAAGGTAGCAAGAAATGAAAAGCGATGAAAAGCGTTGAAAAGTCTAACAAAGAACAATATGTTAGCCAGGGGTCGTTGGTTGTTTTCTTTGTTTGTAGTCGTCTGCGTATGTGGTGGTTGAGGAAATGGTTTTGCAATTTACACAAAACTTTATGCTGCGGAAGTATCGGCAGTGATGTGAACCTCTACACAGAAAGGAAGTGTAGAAATGACTTAACAGACACGCACACAGTTAAATTCTGTAGACTTGTGTTATACCATCTCTCTCTGTTTCACAGGCACACACTTATTGCCTTGATCACTGGAAAAAGCCAACGTGGTTTAAAGGCGCCATTGAAAACAGACTATACAAGGGAAAGGGGGAGAGAGAAAACGTAAATGACGAGAAGCAACAGAAAATAAATTTTCTTTACACCTTTTTTAATGTGCGACACGGTTAGCTAAGCTAACTGGCAGAGGAGCGAAAGGAAAGGGTTAGAGGTGGGAAATGAAGGCATTTCCTTTTGGCGACCGTTGCTCTTGATGAGCTTCAATACACACATCCACTACAGTACAGAAGACGGTATTTTAAGCGACTTGATATATATGTTGTATCGAAAAGTAAAAATATTGTTTTGCCGTCTCCCGCAAAGTCTTTTAAATGCTATGGAAAGTTATAACGGCTCTTCGCTTGGTATTATAAAAGTTGATAAAAACAACCTTTGAATTAGTGTAGACGCTGCTCACAGAAAGTCTATGAACGGAGTCAAACAAATGTATGCAAAAGGGGTCCGACAATTATGTCTATTGGAATTTTATTCTAGGGTTCTACACAATACAAAATATTTCCGATTTTTTATTTATTATTTTATAAGAACAGAGGTACTTGGCTGTAATGGATCTAAGAGAGCCTTGTATTACTTACGTACTGAGGAGGCGCTCTTGTATTAATGTATCCTTTCAACCCGGATATAGACTCAACTACAATGTCACGTCTCAGCTTTCCTTCAGGAAATACCAAGAGCGTATAAAGTATCAAAAGTGATATGAAAGTCACATCATCGTCACAACAAAACTTTCTTTATATTAACCTGGAAGACTATTCCTAAATCGTTGGAATTGGAATTATTGCTCCCACCATTTACCAACTTGTACCACAAGGTTGAGCTGATGTTACTCGTACTGGTAACGCAATTGGCCGATGGGGTCATCTGACCAGTCAGTTCAACGTAATCTAACGTATTGACCACATTACCATTATCTGCTACCCACGAACTACACGTTGAAAAATCTGTATTTTTTCGTTGTGTGCATGGAAGTACAAGGTATTTGTAGTTTGTCGCAAATATAGTTTAGTTGTGTGCAAACATATCATGTTTGCTATTCAATATTACATGTTTGAGACAGGATATAATATATTAATATGATATAATGTAGCTTTGTTTGCTGAAAACAAAAACGTGACAGACAACATTCAAACAAAAAGCAACAGATCGTCACTTCATTTTCGATGCCCACGGGGGTTCCCATGCTATTTTTGTATAAGGGGCAAATTTACCCTTCCGTCGGTGCAAGTGAGGAAAACACCGCCACTGCCGAACAGGAATACCTGGGAAAAGGCATTGGAAGGGGATACCAGTAGTATCAGATTTTTCACGGATGGATCAAAGTTGGACGAACAAGTAGGCTATGGAGTCGATTCACCGGACCTAAATATAAATATCTCCTTCAAGCTGCCTGATCAGTGTAGTGTATTTCAGGCGGAAATTACCGCCATACTGGAGGTTGCTGAACTACTGAAAAGTAGTGTCACGACCCTCCGGAGAATATGTATCAACACAGACAGCCAGGCTGCCATAAAATCCCTGGAAGCCATGTTTGCTGCGTCCTTGACGGTGAAAGAATGCCACTCATCACTTAGGGTGATGGCAGAGTATTTTGACATCAGGCTCATCTGGGTACCAGGACACAGCGACATTCCAAGCAATTGCGTAGCGGATGCGTTAGCTCGACAGCGCACTACGTCACAGGTTCTTCCGGCAAAACAAGGTGTTAGTATGCCAATCTCTACCTGCCGTTTGCAGATCAGGCAGTGGGCCGATAATATGTTCAAGGACAAGTGGAGACTTACTTCAACTTGCAAACATGCCAGGGTCCTCTGGCCACAGGTTGACAGGAAGAGGACTAGGCAACTACTTAACTTGCCGAGAGGCAGGTTTTCCACAATGATAGGAACACTTTCGGGACATTGTTTTGCAGGAAAACACGCCCTAAGATTGGGACATAGAAACTCCACTCTCTGTAGATGCTGCCTGAAGGAGGACGAGGAAACGACGAAACACCTACTCTTGGATTGCCCTGCTTTGGCAGGTCTGAGAAGTAAGATATTCGGAACACATCTAGTTAGCACCGTAGCCCTACAGGATATTCCTGTAGGTCTTATGGACAAATTTATTGAAAGGGCAAATTGGCTGAACGACTAGTCAATAGTTGCTATGGAGGAAACTGCAGGTATCACAATGGGCTTATTTAGCCTAAGTGTGCTAGACAGCGTGCTGTCTTGCAGCCCTTTCAACCAACCAACCAAAGTAACTATGTAGGTATTCATACCCACGAACTACACTCTGAAAAATCGGTGCATTTTTGTTGTTTGAATGGCAGTACAACGTGTTTGTAGCTTGTCGCAAATATAGTTTAGTTGTGTTGAAACACATTATGTTCAAACACAAATATTAATAGGTTATACTATATGTTTTTGTGACCCAAATGTAGCCATGTTTGCTGAATACAAAAACCTGACCGACAACATAGAAAGAAAAAGCGACAGATCGTTACTTCATGGGGTTTGCTGGGGTCGTTTTTTCAGCGTGTAGATTTGAAAGCGATTGGAATGAAATATAAACTAGGTTGCCACTACCCTTCAGCATCATTGGGAGAGAGTATGTACTATTAAAATGTGTTAATTCTATACTCCAAGAATTATTTTTCTGAAAAGAGTTGGTGGCAACCGAGAATTCGGTTGTAGCAATCATATTACGTTTGGCGCAACAGTGTTGCGGTTGACTCAGCCGAATTCGGTCGTCGCAACAGACAAAGAGGTTGTGATAGACGAGAATTCGGTTGTGGCAATCATATTACATTTGTCACAACCGTGTTGCGGTTGACTCAGCTGAATTCGGTCGTCACAACAGACAAAGAGGTGGTGGTAGCCGAGAATTTTGGGTTTGCAATTACATTACGTTTGGCACAACCGTTTTGCGGTTGACATTGCGTAATTCGGAAGTCACAACAGGCAATCGGTTGCCAGAAACGAGTATTCAATTAATTGTCTTGCGTCAACTAACGTTTCATTATTTCGATTCCACCAACAGACATTGGCATTGATTCGATTGAACCAAACAAATTTGTGAAAAAATTTATTTGCAGACGTTCTACTGTTACGTCTATCGAAGTTTAGTTTATTTTGGGTACAACAAACGAAAACTATATTTTATTCGATTACTACGAACGAACTAATTCTTATATCGGTTGACACAAGGCACTCATATATTTTATTCTCATTTGAATTTAAATTTTGTTTTATAAAACAATCTTCGAATATGGTCTGAACGAAGTGATTACGAAGAAAATGCGTACAATTAAAATTTAATTATTATTTTCAGGATGTACAAAAGCATTTTTGGAAATAGTGTAAAGGGTAAGGTAAGCGAAACTAAATTACCCCACCCTAAATGAGACAACCTCTAAAGTCGGTTGGGACAACCACTGAAGTCGTTTGTGACAAGCTCTGCAGTCGTTTGTGACAACCCTGTAAAGTCGGTTGTGACAAACTATAAATTCAGTTGTGACAACCTCTTAATTCAGCTGTGGCAACCTTTATAGTCGGGTAACTTAACTGCTAAATTGGGGGTGATTTAACTACCAAAGTTGCTGAGAATCTCTAATGTCGGTTGTAGCAAAATCTAAAGCCGGTTGTGGTAATCTCTAAAGTCGTATGTGACAACTTCTGAAGTCAGTGGTGATCTACGATATATATTTAAAAATGGATTTATGTATGTAGCCTGTGTGTATGTTACGAATTAACTCGAAAACGGCTGGAGCGACTTTGATGAAATTTTCAGACAATATTCAGAATCATCAAGCTGATGACATAGGCTGTACAGCCAGGGGGAATGTGGGCGGTGCCACGCCTCCTTTTCAAAAATCGCTCTGACGGCTTTTCTAATAGACCAATAGACCGATTGTGATGAAAATTTCACAATGTGGTACTGACGACCTGCTGATACTCCTTGGCTATACTTGGTAGTGATTGGATAAAGGGGCGTGGCACCGCCCATACAACTTGAAATTTAATATGGCTATATCTCATGAACTGTCAGAGATATGAAGATGAGATTTGGTATATAAGTTGTTGGAACGGTATGAATTACATCCAGCGTGAAAGAGGGCGGTGCCACGCCCCCTTTGAAGGAACCCGATATAACCGTTATAACTATAGTTTGAAACGTAATGAAACAACAAATGTTGTTCACCCTTTGGCATTACAAAAACTTTTAAGGCAAAACGTAGTTTGCCCGGTCCAGCTGGTAACCTATAAAGTCGGTTATGACAACCTCAAAAGTCGGTGTAAGAAACTCTGCAGTCGGTTGGAATAATCTCTAGTTTGTGTCAACCGAATTTGTTTGTGGGTGAGGTATTTGCAACCTATTAAACAACAAGTTTTCAAAATACTCGTTGGTGTCCATGGGTAAGGTGGTTAGAGCAGGGATCGAACCCACGTTCTCATGTGCAAAGCCGCGAATACTACCATTGCATCACCGACGGTTTCATGTGCCGCCAATACTTTTAAAGTTTTCTGTTTATATTGAAGGAGAAACTCATATCGTTTATGTCAAACGTCACCTAATATTTTTATAGCGTATGGTCCAATTAAGCTAACCATTACCACTACCTTATGTGTTTCTTCTTTTAACATTTTGGCTGAAACCCCTGAATATAAATGTCTTTTGCTTACTTTTCTTCACCTGGCCGAACGTTTCTTGTACTCATACCCTCATTTGTACTTTCAAAGGATATTGTATGTAGATGACAGAGCAAACACCTTTCGGCGTTTTGCTGGTTCCCTTGCATACTGAGACTCTTACACCTGCACTTTGGAACAAGAGCTTTGCTCGGATTTTCCCTCTGCTAAAAAAAGTCTTGTACAATTTTTGTTTTTGTCAAGCTGTTGGTTTTTCTTTTTTGCGGATTTGTTGTTATTTTTTCTCACCTTTCGTCCTGGCTTGTTGGTGTTTTTTGTTCTTCTTCTGCACAATATAATCCATTATTATAAGTAGAAATTTGTTTAGTTCTCTGGCATAAATAGAAATAAAACACATACAACAGATTTCCTTTTATGTTTTTCTATCCTCTTGAGATTTTCTCTTAAGCATAATTTTAGCTTTAAGCTTACTTCCTGCTTGCAGTCATGTTTGTATTTAGTATAATTGCTAGAGTTGTCTTTCTTCTCATTTAGGAGCCCAGGACCTCTTTTCTTTTTTTTTAGTGTCACGACTTAAATACCTACACTAATGATGCAAATTGTTCTTTCGAGTTGATGCAGGATGCTTGATTTAGGTTTATTGTTGTTAAGTGTAAACTATGTTTGTCATTTCAAGAAAAAAAAAACGAAAAGGAAGAAGAACAGCAACAAAACACAACAACGTGGATGTCAAGTTGGATTAATTATTAACACGAATTGTTTATTAACGCAGGACGTGATTGCGAAGAACGGATGAGAAACGACAACCGTTTAAGAATTATAAACAAGTATTACGTTGTAAAGAAGCATTTACCTGGGTCTAAAAGGTGCGTTCATTTTATGTTAAATGTTAATAGAAATTAAATATTTTTTAAGGGATATATGCAAGAGATTTAATATAGAAGTGGGCAGCGCATTTGTATATCAAGCGAAATCAGTACTGATTGTTAGAGACAAATTTATATCCTACAGTCATAAACGTGACTGACTGTTCTGTGTTGAACTTTTGATGATGCCAGTATACAAGTTTTCGAAATATCATGAAATTTTTTTTTTTATCCGTCGCTTATAAAAGTTATCTTGTGTAACGGTTAATTTAGGTAGGAGTGGCTGTCATTATTGGCATCTTCCAAAAAGGAGTCAACCTAAATTTCTCAATTTTTCGGGAGAAGTAGATTCCTAAATTTATAAACTGCAATTTCATTTCCAACAAAATAACCGGAATATAAGATGTTCTGGCAAATTTAATTAATTACCAAACTCATGAAATAGAGGGCGGATCAATAAGTCCGTGACTTTTTGAATGAAACACAGATTTATTGGAAAAAAAAAATTATTTTTCACCATAATACCACTTAGTCCAAGGTGTCTCCAATTTTTATATCCCTTCCAAAAAATATGATTTTTTTGTGGTCCATAAAATATGCTTTTGCTTGATGAATAATTTCATCGTTGGAGCTAAATCTCTTTCCACTGAGCCATTTGTTTAGGTTTGGAAATAGTCACTGGGGGCTAAATCTGGAGAATATAGCAGATGAGGTACAAATTCGTAGCTTAATTCAGTGAATTTTTCCATTGAGTCTACACGCGGCAAACGCGGCACCCATCTTGCAGACAGCATTCTTAAACCCAGCTGATCATCTAAAATCAAAACCACAATGTCATATGAAATGCCAATGGCATCAACAATTTCACGTACTTTTACTCTTCGATCGGCCAACACCATATAGTGGAGTTTTCGACACTTTCGGGTGTATTGACGTAATTTGGCCGTCCAGAAGGTTCAGCGTCATTTGTACTTGTGTGACCGCAACGAAAGTCAGTAAACCACATTTTTGTACCATTGGAATCGATGGTGAAGAGTCCCCATAGTATTTATCAAGCTTTTCTTTGGATTGATTGACGGTTTTTTTCGCTAAAAATAATGTTTAATGAGCACTCGGAATGCACTTTTTCCATTTTTAAAAAAATTCACGAAGTTGTATATTTTGAACAGCTGTTAAACGCAAAGTAAATGACGGGACTGGCTCAAAATTTGACAGTCGTCTATCAACAGGCGGTAATTGATGGGAGCATTTCCTATAACTACGAGGGAAGTTCGAAAAGTCACGGACTTATTGATCCGCCCTCGTATTGACAAAATATTTTTTTTTAAATTTCACTTAGTAAAAGAAGATGTGTCTTTTTTTCTTATCAAATTCACAAAGCTTAATAAAAAGGACTCATGTTGACAATCAAGGACTTGAGTATTTTTAAACTAGTAGCAACTGCTTTTTAATTGAAACTAGTGGATTGGAACGCGCCTAGGCGCCCGTCAAAACATGCTTTAATTTTAATCGATTTTTAATAAAAGGTAATTCTGTAAGATGAGAGAGCCATAGTTGTTGTTTGTTATTACAACAAACGTGTAAATGATTTACACGTTTGTCAGCTTGTACCTTATATGTATGTATTCATGAACAATGAATAAGCAGCTCAAGTGGATCTTCCAACTAAGAGTGGCACAACAATCTATGAAATTTTTATTTTTTTTTGTTTTTTTCCACTTTTTTCTTTTTTTTTTTGGTTTTTTTTCGTTTTTTTAGTTTTTTTCGTTTTTTTTAGTTTTTTTCGTTTTTTTTCGTTTTTTTTCGTTTTTTTTTGTGTGTGTATATATAAGTGTTCAAAAAGTGTGACAGAGTCAGTGAATCGGCGATGAGCGTAACTCTTTAAGAAGAAGATATATTAACATAAAAAGACTCTACTCCAATTCTTTGCTATCAATCTATCCAATTTTTGGAACGAAGTTCCTTATCGCACATTGCGGGATGGGGGCTAAATGAAAAAAATAAACAATTTTTTTAACACTATTATGCTACAACCCAGTATTATAAACTATGTTGGGTACTTTTGCTTTGGCTTGTGTCTAGACTAACATACCCTCCTCCGTTTTACTTACTTAAAGGCACTAAAAATTTCATATTCAGCAGCCTGTATCTTTTGCAATTTGTAACCGATTGCATAATTTGAAAATTGAAATGGATGCTAGACATCTTGAGATATACAAAAAATCATGACAATAGTGGTTTATTAACTAAAGAACTTTTTTGAGCAATTTATAATAAAAAGTCAAAAAATGTGCTATTTTTTTGGTTCACTTGGACAAAGGCACTTTAACTAATTTTAATGAAAAACAGTTTTTCTTGTTTTTTTTTAATTTATTTTACTTTGTTTAAGAACTATTAATAATGGGTACAACCCCCTTTGTTTTAAATAACGTCAAATAGACGGGTTTTCATTGAGAGATAAAGAGAATTTATGTAATCCAACGAAATTTGATTCCAAGCATCCTTAATGCCCTGAATTAGTGACTGCTTGTCATCAAATTGTTTACCTCCTTCATACACCTTACGAGATAACCAACCCCAGATATTTTCGAAAATGTTTAGAACATTAACATTTTGGCTTGCAATGAACTCCTTTACTACTCTGGCGTTGTGTATAGGGGCATTATCCTGTTGCAATATCCAAGATATGGGACCAAACAATTCACTGAACTTCGGAAAAGTCGATTCCAATATCGTTTTATCGTTTACACCAGTCATTGTTGCACCAGTCATTGTTGCACTTTGAAATTCAAGATCGATGGTGCCATAGTACGTAATAGCACCCCACACCATAACGCCGCCCTCTCCACTGTGATGTCGGTTCAAAAAACGCTTTTCTTTGCACATATCATGGAAATAATAGTTGTAGCCATCACGCCCATCCAAATTAAACTTCCTCTCATCCGTAAATACAACGGTTCTCCAGTCATTGACATGACCTCTTGGCTACACATCCCATACCATGTAGTCTCTTGCGAATTGAAGCCTCTTTTCCATACGAGGTGCATTAAGCGACGGCTTTTATTGGAAATTCCAGGTATTTAAGATACTCACAGGTCTTAATTACTCTGCGTGCTGATGACTTGCTCGCTTCCACTTTAGCTTGAGATCTTAATTTTGACAAGTATAAGGCAGAATTAGAAGCAACTCTGATGATTTTTCTTTTCTCATACGTGGATATAATGACGTACACGTACGACGTACAATGAAACCCTTCCTTTAAAATTGTTTCCATACCCCTCGGGGTCCTTGTTGTAATTGTCGACCACTGTTGGGCTCCGTCCAATTTTTTAGCTATTGCGCGGTTAGAATATCCTTGAGAACGGTAAACATCGATTTTAGTTTTTTCCGATAGATTTAAAATTGTTTGTTTTGCCATTTTGACTCGTAAAATGATTAAGATGTAATAAATTGTAATAAACAAACCCTACCTACAAAAAATCATCGCTTACTTTAAAAATAATAAAAAATAATAAAGTGCCTTTATTCAAGTGAACCAAAAAAAATAGCACATGTTTGGACTTTTTTGTAGAAATTACTCAAAAAAGTTCTTTTGTTAAGAAACCACTATTGTCATGATTTTTTTTTAAAACTCAAGATGTCCATTTTAAAATTCTGAAATGGGTTACAAATTGCAAAAGATACTACAGGCTTATGAATATGGAATTTTTAGTGCCTTTAAATAAGTGAACCGGATTGTATGTTGAGAAATTTGTTGTTTAATGGGAAGTTTTCTAATGGAAGCCTGTAACCAATATTTAGGATATATTGTAATTTTGAACCCAATAAAACGTAAATTTAGAAAAGCCAAAATGAAAGAAGTTTAAAAAATAACATTTTCTTAAATAAGTGGCTTTTCTTGAAGAAGGTAAATTTTCTCAAAAAAAACTATTCATATTCTTAAACAAAGTACATTTTCTTAAAAAACTACCTTATCTTAAAGAATTTCTTAAAAAAGTAATTTTTTATAAATAAGTACATTTTCTTAAGAAGTAAATTTTGTTACAACAAATTACAAAAAAATACCGTTTGATTAAAGAGTACCTTTTTATGAAACAAAATATCAAAACAAAATAAAAAAATAGCAAATTCAAAAAAATTTCCATTCCTTAAAAACCCGTTTCTTCAAAAAAAAAATGCTTCTCTTAAAAAAATATCTTTTCTTACAACAATTCTTTTTCTTAAAAAAATAATACATTTGCTTTTCTTGAGAAAAGTAGCCTTTATGAAAATAAGTAACTTTTCACTTCTTAAAAAAATAGCCTTTTCCTAAAAAGAGTACCCACTTCTATAAAAAGTACCTGTTCTTAAAGAAAGTACTTCTTTGTAAAAAATCACATATTATGGGATTTATGGCACACTATTATGGCTTTTTATTACAGAAAACACTTCTTCTTAAAAATATTACCTTTTCTAAAAAAAAAACATTAGCTTATAATAATCGAAGTACCTCCCTTTAAAAAAGGACCTTCCAGGAAAATGTAATATATATTTTTTAAAAAAATATACTTTTGAATGCATTCATTCAATACATTCCATAAACCAAAAATTTCTTAAAAAAAGTCTAAATTTTACAAAAAGTATCTTTTCTTAAAAATCCATTTAAATTATCGTAGATATTTTCCAACGAGCGAATTAGGCGTGTTGGAAGTAACTAGTACATAATATATAGGGAAAGAAACTTCGTTCCAAACGGGTGTCCACTGACACCACAGTAATTTTTATAATTTTGATTGATAAAAAAAAACATAACTTTTTATTATTTTACAACCTACAATTACTACTACTGTTTTGACTTTTGAAAAGTTAAATCTAACACTTTTTTCTATAAATTTCAGTGAATTTCAGTAAAATTATCAATACATTTTTCACTTCAAAAATAAGCAACTGAATGATTTTTTATATCAAAAAAAAATATGAAAACAATTTGAAAATAACAAGAAAACATTTTGAAATAATAATTATTAACAAGTATTTGCAATGTGCTTGTGACTTACTGACAGTCACTGACAACATCATGTTCAGCTAGCAAATTTTTCCAAAACTCATATCCTTTAGGCGGCATTAGAGCAAGTATTATTTGTAAAATATCCTTTTTATGACAGATATTTCCTTCGGACAACTACGCCTTCGCTCAAAATTTAAAATGAAAAGTGTAACGTCCTCTTAGTATATTTCTCTTCAACAAATTAACTGTTGAACAGGCTCCAATTATTGATGGCTAGTTCTGAAGTAAGAACGAAACGGCCTACGCTACTAGGATCTTGAGACGTAAGAAACAGCGGTGAACAAAGCGAGGGTGACGTAATTGCGACATACAGTACAACAGTAAAAAGCGGAGCTAATGGACATGGTTCAGGGCTACCTTCTGTAACTACAAGGACGGAAATGTTGGGAATATGGGGAGCTCATTTCTCCGCACTACTACAAGGTGGCGCAAAAGTAAACTTCCGATGTTTTTTGGCTGTAATTTTAAAAAAAAAATTAAAAACTTTGATTCTTCTTGTGGATTATTTTTATTTGGTCTTTTAATTTTTTTTACATCAAGTCGAGAATATGATGTCATGTAAATGGCCGCCGCCACAGTTGATTGTCATTTGAGCCCTTTTTATGGCATTTTCCACCACTTTGGCCAAAACTTCCGGCGATAGGTCCTCACATTCTTGACGGATATTGTCTTTAAGAGCTGCACCGTCCTGTTGGAACCTCATGTTTTCCAATCCAAATTCATCAAGTTGCGGCAAAAAGAACTCGTTGAACATTGCTCTGTAGCGTGGCACGTCGTCTGGTCGATGTCGACGGCGCTTCCATGACATCCTCGGCTACAGCAGCAATATTCTCTGCAGAACGGCTACTCCGGGGTCTGCCACGCCTGGCAGCATCTCGTGTTGTGCCAGTCTCTTCGAGGCGAGCGGCTAACCGTCGCAGTGTTTCACCAGTAGGCGTTGGACGGCCTGGAAATCTGCGACGAAATTCACGTTGTGCCAAAGTCACCGACCGATTATTGGTCAAATAAATAGTCAGCAATATTCCGCGTTCTGGAGTAGTGTAGCGTAACATTGTTTATTTACGTGTATTTCGCATGTGTTTACTACACAAATGTCAAAACAGAACTGACATTAGGGGCCAATCGCAAAATTTATAGCATTTTCTGATAGGAGGATTACTTTTGCGCCACCTTGTATTACCTGAGATATCCAATGACGATGAGAGAATCGATCACAATTTGAACGACCACGTCGAATGTCCCCGCCTAACTAAGACGAGGTCCGAAAAGCTTAAGAACAACAAAGCCGAAGGAGCCAATGAATGACCGGCGGAGGTGTTTAAGGCTGGCGGCGATGAGCTGATAAGGTGCATGCATCAGCTCATTAGCAAAATTGGGTTACACGAATGCATGTCCGGCGGTTGGAGTCTCAGTGTACTATCTTAAAAAGGTACCGTGGAAAATAAGCCTTTTATCCATACGATATAAGGTTCAACAAGTATAATGTCCAAAAGACTATAATCATTTATCCCTGGCTTTATTGGGCCATACCAGTGTGGGCTTAGGCGTGGAATATTGGCAACTGACTAGATTTTCGCACTACGACAAATCTCGGAATAGTCCCACGAGCAACAAATCTACACCTACCATCTAGTTATCCATTATAACCTTTCGAAACTAGGCGAGGCCTCAGGCAAGGGATCGCCCTATCGTGCGACCTCTTTTTCATCTGAATGGTGATCATTATGAGAAAAACTGCAGTCAACATGGATAAAACCATCAGCAGCAAAAGTCACATGCTGCTCGCAAATGCTGATGATATAAATATCATTGGGCGCACTATGAGAGAAGTTACTGCGGTGGTTTCGCGAATTAAGAAGGAGCCAGTAAAAGTAGGTCTGACACTAAATGAGGACATGGTTTAAACGAGCAGGGTCTCCACAAGATTAGACCATAGCGTGAGTAGCGAAATTAACCGTTATAATTTCTAGGGGTGGACGAATTTATATAAAACTACGTCAGCCTTGGATTTATACTGCAATAGTCAGACCAATACTTCTCTATGGTATCGTAGTTTGGTGGAGATCCCACCAAAATAAATATATTCTGAATTACTTGATGAAAATTCAAAGATCAGCACTGGCAATCAGTGGGGCAATGGGCACGACGTCAGGTACTGCACTTAGTGCTATCCTGAACATCTGTACTCCTGATATCATGGCCGAATTGGCAGCCGCTATATCTCTGGTGAGAATCAGAGATTGTGGCGTTTTGATATCGGGTCATTCCGGATCAACTCTATTCCCGTAAACACGGACGACTGTATCTCCTACCTTCTACCAGCGACAAATCTAAGGACTTCTATTCCGAACAGGGATGCCTGGGAAAAGTAACGGGAAGGGGATACCAGTAGTATCAGAATTTTCAGGGATGGATCAAAGTTGGACGAGCAAGTAGACCATGGGGTCCATTCACCGGACCTAAATATAAATACCCCCTTCAAGCTGCCTGATAACTGTAGTGTATTTCAGGCGGAAATTACCGCCATATTGGAGATTGCTGAACTACTGAAAAGTAGTGTCACAACTCTCCGGAGAATATTTATCTACTGCCATAAAATCCCTGGAAGCCATAGGCTGCCATAAAATCCCTGGAAGTCATGTTTAATACGGCCTTGACGGTGAAAGAATGCCACTCATCACTTAGGGTGATGGCAGAGTATTTTGACATCAGTCTCATCTGGGTACCGGGACACAGCGACATTCCAGGCAATTGTGTAGCGGATGCGTTAGCTAGACAGGGCACTATAGATCAGGCAGTGGGCCGATAATATGTTCAAGGACAAGTGGAGACTTACTTCAACTTGCAAACAACCCAGGGTCCTCTGGCCACAGGTGGACAGGAAGAGAACTAGGCAACTACTTAACTTGCCGAGAGGCAGGTTATCCACAATGATAGGAACACTTCCGGGACATTGTCTTGTAGGAAAATACGTCCTAAGATTGGGACATAGAAACTCCACTCTCTATAGATGCTGCATGAAAGGAAACGACGAAACACCTTCTCTTGGATTACAGGATATTCCTGTAGGTCTTATAGACAAATTTATTGAATGGGCAAATTGGCTGGACGACTAGTCAATAGTTGCTATGGAGGAAACGGTAGGTATCACAATGGGCTTATTTAGCCTAAGTGTGCTAGACAGCGTGCTGTCTTGCAGCCTTTTCAACCAACCAACCAACAACGTCAGCCTTGGGCCAAGCGGAGAATTGTGCTTGCGAATAGATGTTATTTTGGCCTAAACAAGCACTTTAGAGATAAAACCCTCTCTCGACTAACATAAGTCCAGCTGTACCAGATTCTCATACAACCTGTCTTGCTTAATGGCGCAGGATTATCACAATAATACGAAACATCTATAGGAGTCTTCGAGAGAAAAATAATCCGAGAGAATAATCCCCCCATAATTGGGGGTTTATATGGTTTTACTTTGGGATGTTTTTTCATTTTGTTGAGGTTCATTTTGAAATTTGGGGCATTTATTCACAATGAAATGGTATTTCATTGGGACCTTATTTCCACCGCCGTGGACTTGAGTTCTGTTCTAATTCAAAATAAAATATTTTTATTGGACTTTACTGCCGTTTTTAATAAAACAAGAACATGTAGAACGCTGCCAACTTCCGGATAAAAATATAAACCAAATCTAATCTTTTGGAGTTGAGTCCATATTGCTAAGTACGGCAGGTAAGTCATGATGACCGTGGTAATACCACGAGATGTCGTGTTCCGTCACCATCAATTAACCTCTTAGTTAAAATGGCATATTTAAGGGGCATACATCATCCCGATATTCCAGCATGTGCCTGAAAAAGGAGTGTCCATTACTCCATACCGACCCGATTAGTTCTGCGCAAAAAGGTTCGAAGGTCATTTGGACCTACTTAAACAAACGACCGACCAGTAACAGAAGAAATTTTCGACGCCATTATCCTCGTATCCATGCCTAAAGTTTCTGCAGTACTCACGATTTTAAGTTCAGACGCGTACTTGCCTATTGAAACAAGTCAAGTGGTTATCAAGTGTAGCGTGCAATTTATGCCAAATTTTACCATAGTTGCCTGGAGAACCTGCATTTTGTGCCACTACACCGTGTATCATTGGCTTCAGGAAATACTCCCATGGAAATCTCACCCAATGAAATAAACCCCAAAAAAAAGGAATAACATCCAACAACAAAGAATGAAATAAAAGCCTAACAAAAATTAAATTAACTCCAAGGCAAAATGGAACCAAAGGCGAAAAAAATTCCTTGCAAAAGGCCCATTTGGAAAACCCGATTGGAAAACGAATTAAAAAAAATTAAATACTTCCCAAAAAATTTGGTTTTTTTCATATGAAATAACACCTACATACAAATGTGTGAAAAAACATTGGACATTATTTCATTCCTCGGTTGGGGGTTATTTCCTTGGGGGTATTTCGCATGTGCGAGATGTGTGATTCTAAGCATGAGATTGCACACGCCCCAAATTAAGTGGATAATGTAGCCCTGGTCCGCTTCTATGGCTTCATATATAAAGTCGATATGGAACTGCCTTTCGATCTCATTTTGAGATGGACTGTGCCACTAGACCGTATATCATTCGCATGTGTGAGATCTGTGATTTTAAGCATGACATTGCACCTGGAAGGGCATTCCACATTGTCCATATCCACGGGATAATCTCACCACCTGATTCCCTATATGGTTCCCATATAAAGTCGGTATCAAACTGCCTTGCCATCTCATTTCGAGATGCGTGGAATAGTCTCTATCCCAGACTTTACGTTCTCTCGATGACGACGTGGTAGTAGGCCTTTCATGGAGTTCGAGTTGTGTTGAATTTTACTCTTTGGTTGGACATAAAATGGACAGAAGTAAAAGGGAATGCGTATTTTCGTTCGATTCAAACAACATAAAACATACTTTAGCTGGCATTAGTATCAATCAACCCTATTTAAATTTAGTTTGCTGCATGACTTTCTTCTGGCTGCTGGGTTTCTATCAATTACCTACTGCCATAGTCGACCAGCTGTGTCATGGATACCCCCTGGTTCTGGCCAGT
This sequence comes from Phaonia tiefii, assembly GCA_963931995.1. Taxonomy (NCBI): domain Eukaryota; kingdom Metazoa; phylum Arthropoda; class Insecta; order Diptera; family Muscidae; genus Phaonia; species Phaonia tiefii. The sequence continues at coordinate 176,814,494 of OZ008367.1, read as the reverse complement.
TCTTGAAGTTATGAATACATATGCACCCTCGGCGGTGATGATGTTTCATCCCAGCCTAAGGGCAACTTCTCTGATTGCCATGACGTCTGCCTGAAATATATTACAAAGCTCCTTGGACAAACGCTGCAACGGACTTTGTGCAAAGGTCTAGACTTAGCCCTTTAGAATAAACTCAAAACCCTACTTTTTCGTCCAGTTTGGAGCCACCAGTGTAGAACCCGAAATTACATCTCTAACCTGGTAGGCGTCCAGTCCTTTCTGTCCGGGATATGAGCCCAAAAGTTTCTGTGTAAGGTATAAATGGGTGCCATGTAATCCACTTCTATTGTGCATCTAAAATCGTCCCATGATCATACGCGAAGAATACCTTCGGCGGTTAACAAACGTTCCAGTTATTTGACATCCCAACAAATCTAGTGTCAACAGGTGGCGAATGACACCAAGCAAAGGCTACCTGTGATGCCCATAATTGCCACTCTCTGAAGCTTTGCCAACAAACTTAGGTAACTGGACTTTTTAGTACCGGTCACCAAACGACAATGCCGTAATGCACTATTGGCTAGACAGCAGCTGTACATATGCAGCACACCATTTCGGAGAATAGCCACATTGTCCTCCCATAGCCCTGTTACACAAATATAGGGTCACTGTAGCTCTATTGATCCTATCCATAGTGTGTGCCTTGAAATTGGCTGAATATTCGGAAGCTACTGCTTCCTGGTAAAGAGTACGAGTTCGGATTTCTACGGCTTTATACCCAGCCCATTCTCCATGGTTCACTTAGGAAGAAAAAAAAAAATGGTTTCCCGTTACATCCCATGAAGGGATTAGGGAGAGCTTCTCACAACCAGTGAGCTGTGCGCGTTCTAGTTTTAAACTCACTGACTGGGACCTACAGTTTTACACCGGTTCCGAACGGTATTTTGAGAAGCTTTTTCATGGCTAAATACTCGATAATGTCGCCGTCATTAAGCGAGGTGACCGCCGTCGAAAGAAATTTAAGGTGGTCAGAGTAGGGATCGAACCCACGCCCTCATGCACAAGAGCCGCGCACACTACCATTGCACCACCGACGGCCACACTTAGGAAGTCTCCTGATTAAGTCACATGGAGCTCATCTCTACGCATTGATGGGTCTTTCACTGCACGCGCAACTGTTAGGTCGTCTGAGGACTGTTCAACCTGATCTATAAAAATATGGTTTCCCATTACATCCCATGAACCGACTGATGAGAACTTCCCACAACCACTGAGCTGTGCTCTTTCCAGTTTTACACTCACTGATTGGGACCTACAGTTTTACACCGGCTCCGAACGGTATATTGAGCAGCTTTTTCATGGCGAAGTACACGATAGTGTCGCAACCACTAAGTGAGGTTGTCGAAAGAAATGCAAGTTGTTCTGAGCAGGGATCGACATCTAATATGCAAGATCCGCGCATACTAACCATTGCACCACTGGCGGTCACCTGATCTATACTCGTTTCATACTCCCTTCAAGCGAAGACAAGACACCATTTTGTGGGATTTCCCTCATCACATCTCTAGCTTAAGTCATATGACCCAGTGGCGGGGTTATGCACCATCGAGAGTCAAAAATTAATGATCTCCTGGTCAGCACAAAATGAGGATAAAGTCGGTTTAATCGATCCCACTACGAGGAAGTTAAACGCATTCTCTGAGGTTACAAAATTGAATTTCTTTAGATAAATAGATTTCCCTATTAAACTCACAAGATCGCGCTAAACGGGTTGTTGAGGTGCCCTTGACAGTTGACAGTTGAGAAGAACCTATAGCCCTCACAAGGACAGATGAGAGGCTGATGGGTCTAAAGCCTGTTAGACTAATATTTTACGAGTATCACGCTTTTGGAATGAACACCAACTTTAATTCCCTTCATCTATCTGGAATACAGCATAGCTTAATGCAACTCGTATAAAAATTCAGGATTCAGCGACGCAAATTGTGTAGTTCACTTTGTACCTCCACTGCTGATATGACGTCAGGGCCAAGTGATTTGCAGGGAAAACAAGCTCAGACACAACTTCGTAAACAGTTCTCTATATCCGGTTAACGAAGTCATTCTTATAATCAACAAAGAGGTGAAAGGTGTCGGTTTGGTTTTTTTTGGGTGTTTGGCCTAAAGTGAGCATCAGGATTTTCAAGGTCTAAAGTCACACGGATAAGATCCGCTCGTGTTTGCAACAATTGGCTTTAGATTTGCGCACATTGAGTAGACCATTTCTGCGTTATATAAAATGTTATTCTATGTTAGTTGACACTCTAGGGGCAAAGCGGTTGAAGTGGGCGAGGTACACATATGTATGCTGAAGACAAGTCAGGCCGAAAGTGGATAGTATCCATAAACATTCTGTTTCTAGCCAGGCCAAAGGTACGAAAGTTTGTTTCAGTCTTAATGCAACACCGTCATGGTCATAACTAATGACATTTGTAGAAGCTATAACGATGTATACAATGTAAAATCATCGGAACATCTTCCCTGCACTCGCCCAGCACTAGCTGACAGGAGGATTTCTACTGTGGGGTTCTACATATTGCGAGAGTTTTCATCAAAATGTTCCAAAAATTAACAGCAAAACCGTAATTAAACATCACGTGAGGTGTCAGGGGACACACGGTTGGAGCGAAGTTCATTTCGCTAAATGTTATGAACCAGTTAGTTCCAACACGCACAAGGCTCCCGTTGAAAAATTCGATAATTTAAATGGATCTTTAAGAAAAGAAAAGATACTTTTTGTAAAATGATAAACTTTTTTTAACAAAATTTTTTTTATAGAATGTATTTTTTTTTTAAAAAAAAATTATAATTGTTGGTCCTTTTTGTAAGAATATGTATGATATTTTCCCGAAAATGCCCTTTTTACTGAAAAAAATTTAACGCATAGAACTAGCCATATCAGACCCTTAGTATCTTTGGACGAAATTCGTTTTGAGACTTTTTAAGACGATTGAGCCATGTCCGTCTGTTTGTCTGGCTAAATGGCTGGTCAACACGATAACTGCCATAAATATTTATCGATCACAGCGAAATTTTTTCAGTGACTTTCATTTGTCTATGGTCAGTTTGGGATTGAAAATGGGCGTATTGGCCACGCCCCTTCTGGTACCTACCATACAAAAGCTTGGTGGTCCTCCGGGTTGTCAATGCAATAAGTCGCGTGAAACACTTCCGATCTTAATAAAATTAGGTTATAGGCTAAATTTACGTTATAGGCTTCACGGTTATAGGTTATAGGCTTCAGACGCGAGTCACAAAGTAAGACAAGGGTGATTTTGTCACGCCCATGTTGGTGCTTCCCATACATAATTTGTTCGGCCGGCTGGTTGTTCGGCTAGATAACTCCTGCAAGACGGAACCAATCTCTATGAAATTTGGTACTAGACAAAATTAGGTCAAATGCCACTCTTCCATGGGAAATGAGTCGTTTGCCACTGCCATTCTGGTACCTCCCATACACAATCTTGGGACTTGTCAATAAGATAAGTCGCGTGAAACCCTTCCGTTCTTAATGAAATTAGGTTATAGGCTTCGTTTCATCAAAAGCGAGTCACCGATTAAGACAAAGGTGATTTTGCCACGCCCTACCAAGATAAGTTGTGCGGCCGGCTGATTGTTCGGCAAGATAACTCCCGCAAAACCCAACCAATGTTTATGGAATATTGAACTAGGCAAAATTTAGTCAAATGCACATAAAAGATGGGCGGTTGATCGACGCTATAACTCTCGTAGACTACAAGCGATCTTAATGAAATTCGGTAGTCGGCAATGTTTTACTAAAAATTAAAGATTAACTACTGTCCACGCCCATTTTCGCACCTCACGTACAAAAGTTGGGCGGCTTTCCACCTGGCCGACTCGATATCTCCCGTATATCACAACCGATATTAACAAAATTTGCTACTGCTCAATATTTTGTGCAATACTGTGAAAAAACAGATGAACAACTTCGCAGTGTCCATTTTTGAACCTCCCATATAAACATTGGGCGAACAATTGGCTGGTAGTCACGACAAATCCCCATACTCACTTAGGATCGTAATTAAGTTGGGTATTGGATAATATTTAGCGCAATACCACTCTGATATTGAATATTGGCACACAATATTCAATAGAACTCGGTCGCATTGGATGACTTCGGGTGAGGGTATGTTTAAGTCGGTTCACCCGACTGAAATTTCTGTACTAGTTTAAAGAGAGGTCCCTCTCCTTATTAAAAGCTAATGTTTTTTTTAAGAAGAGGTACTATTTTCAAGAAGAAGTACTTTTTGTAAGCAAAAGCCAGAAGAGTATGAATTTTTTTTTTACAAACAAATACTTTTTTTAAGAATAGGTACTTTTTAAAGTAGTGGTACACTTTTTAGGAAATGTTATGGTATCCGTTTGGGTTTATATTATTCGATCTTTCGGTTATTGTTTTAAGAAAATGTACTTATTTTCAGAAAGCCTAAGTATCTCAAGAAAAGAAAAGGTATTTTTTTAACGACAGGTACTTTTAAGAAAACGAATTTTTGTAAGAAAATTTATTTTTTTAAGAGAATATGTATTTTTTAAAGTAATGGGTATTTTTTGTAGAATTGTGTTTTTTTTCAAGAATTGGCACATTTTTAAGGGTATGTACTTATCTCAAGAAAAGTTATTTTGTTTCACAAAAAAGGTACTCTTTAAAGAAAAGGTAGTATTGTAAGAAAAGGCAATTTGTTGTAGGATAATGTATTTTTTAAGAAAAGGTACTTATTTTTAAAAAATTACTTTTTGAGAAAAGGTAATTTTTGTAAGAAAATTTACTCCTTATTTAAGAAAAGGAACCTCTTTAAGAAAGTATTTTTTTTAGGAATATGAATATAAATATTTTGTAAGGAATATGAATTAGTATTTTTTTTTTGATAAATTTTAATTTCTTTTGAGAAAAAAAAGAAAAGAAAGAAAATAACTTTAAGAAAATTTACTTTTTTTAAACTTCTTTCACTTTGGCTTTGCTAAATTTACTTTTTATTGGGTTCAAAACTACAATATATACTAAATGTTGGTTACAGGCACCATCTAGAAAACTTCCCATTAAACAAGGAATTTCCCAGCATATATTAGTCTAGACACAAACCAAAGCAAAAGTATCCAATATAATTGATAATACTGGGTTGTAGCATAATAGTGTTAAAACTTTGTTTTTTTTCGTTTACCCCCATCCCGCAACGTGCAATAAAATAAGGAACTTCGTTGCCAAACGTTTTCAGTACACCCTAATAACGGGTTTTTCAATAAGAGCGCTACAAAATTTCTTTTAAATAAAATTAAACCGGTTTTAGATACCCATGAAATTCTTTATTCCCGTGAAAATACGTTCGGTGCCATTATGTATGGAACTCGATTTCTTTTGCATGGCCACCACGGGCACGCTTGCAGAAGTCCAGACGTTGAACCCAATTTTCGACGGTTTTCAAGTATAAATCGGCCGATACTGCTGCACTTTCACGTTCGATATACGTTCGATATTCGTACGAAGTTCATCAATCGTCGCTGGCTTGCTGGCATAGACCCTAGACTTAACGTAGCCCCACAGGAAGTAATCTAACGGCGTCAAATCGCACGACCGAGGCGGCCAATCGACTGTGCCATTTCGTGAGATAACACGTTCACCAAACTTGGTTTCCAATAAATTGATTGTGGCATTCGCTGTGTGGCTTGTTGCGCCGTCCTGTTGGAACCACATGTCCTCCAAGTCCATATTATCCAATTGGGTCCAAAAATATGCGGTTATCATTGAACGGTAGCGATTCGCATTCACAGTACTGTGCCGGTCTTGATCATCACAGAAGAAGTACGGCCCAATGACGCCGCCGGCCCAGAAACCGCACTAAACCGTAATTTTTTCGGGATGCAATAATGACTCATGGATTACGTGTGGATTGCTGTCTGACCAATAACTCATATTTTGCTTATTGACGAAGCCATTCAGCCGGAAATGAGCCTCATCGCTGAATATGATTTTCCGATGAAAATCCGAATCATTTTCAAGTTGTTGCTTAGCCCAATTCACGAACAAACGACGCTTATGGGATTCACTGTGTGGCTTGTGACGCCGTTCTGTTGGAACCACATGTCCGTCAAGTCCATATTATCCAATTGGGGCCAACAATATGCGGTTATCATTGAACGGTAGCGATTCGCATTCACAGTAATGTGCCGGTCTTGATCATCACGGAAGAAGTACGGCCCAATGACGCCGCCGGCCCAGACACCGCACTAAACCGTAATTTTTTCGGGATGCAATGATGACTCATGGATTACGTGTGGATTGCTGTCTGACCAATAACGCATATTTTGCTTATTGACGAAGCCATGCAGCCAGAAATGAGCCTCATCGCTTAAGACCATAAATTGGACGTAGCGCTCTTAAAGTAGAGGCCACTGACTCCAATTTTCATTAGTAAATTTTAATAATTTCGACTCGTTGTTGGCTCGTATATCTTTCCGTGATGAAATGGCAAACCTTACTGAAGAGAAATGTCAAAAGAGCGGGAAAAAATATGGCATCGTTTGCTGTCCCTATCGATTTACTTTTGTAGCGTCTCTGTTGAAAACCCCTTTATTTAGTATATCCATGAAAGTATTTAGATAGTTTTTTAACTTCACACGTTTGCAGATTTAACAAGTTTAGTTTGTTTGTTCTCACTTACCCTTTTACTCCTTTGATGTGGTTTTAGTATATCGGATTATTTACAGTTTAGTCATAACTACTAAAATTCATTTAAATTTCACAGCTTTATGCAAAAAAGTTTTTAACTTTAAAAATCTTATAAATGTCGGATTATTCCAAAACTTCACTGAGAAAAAAAACCGTAAATTTGTTGAAAAAAACACCCAACTGCATTTAAATTCAATTTTCATATATATTTCTGCTATCAAATAAAATAATTAAATTATATATGTTTGTATGCAATCACCAAAACTAAGGTAGGACTGCACTTAGAAAAAATAAAGTGTCACAAAAACCTGGCAATTTTCTCTTCGAAAATCTCACTGTACAAAGAATTTCAATTAAAAGTTTTTACTTTTGTGCCTAAAATCCTCGCCAGCAAACGAATGGAACAACTGAAAGTCTAATAGGCAACCGCTATTGGCAAAAAAACAAGAGTAAAAAAGAAACGGACACATTCACGTAAACAGCCCAGACGTAAAGGCACAGAGCGCAGTCATCTATACGATGCAAAGGACTGACTTCTATAGCAACAGACACACACACACACACACACACCAAGCATTGGCACACTATCAAGGATCCCTGTGCATTGTCCTGTGGTGGAAATGCAACTCTTTGCCTTTGTGTGTGTGTGTGTGTGTGGCCTCTAGTTGTTGGGTTCACAAAATGAATAGTTTTATGGCAACAATAAGAAGGAGAGAGAGAGAGAGAGAAACAGAAAGTTTCCCATTGTTGTTCGATGGCAAACTTACCGACAACTTGCATCTGAGCATATGCTGTGGCGGTTGAAAATAATGGAGCATCGGCAGTAACTTCACAGGAGAAATTTCCAGATAAACCAAAGTTCACATTGCGTATTACAACTTGAGTGGCATTCGAAACACTTTCCTATAGAAAAGAAATACGGAGAGAGAAAAATAAAATATGAATTAAAATTGGAAAAGCAAAAAAAAAAAAAAACTTTAAAGAAATACATTTCTATAATAAAAAGAAAGTTTTAAAAAATAAAATGTGGAAATGATTACACTCAAAGAAATGTCACTTTCTCAATTATAAGTAATTATAAATACTTGTACTTACTTAGGTGGCCTCAAACAACCCAAACACTGTACATAAATTTCTGTCGGGTGAACCGACTTAAACATACCCTCATTCATTGCGACCACGTTTTGTTAAAAAAACGCCTATATTCAACGTATATACCTGTACGTTGAACGAACGGGCGTGGGCAAATATGGCCATACTTAATAGCAGATTGACATTAAAATAAATAAATGATTTCCCATTACGTCCCATGAAGGGACAGGGGATAACTTCTCACAATCACTCAGCTGTGCGCTTTCCAGTTTTCACTCACTGATTGGACCTACAGTTTTACACCGATTCCGAACGGTATTTTGAGAAACATTTTTATGGCTAAATACTCGGTAGTGTAGAATGCGAGTTGACTGCCGCCGAAAGAAATTTTAAGGTGGTCTGTGCAGGAATCGCGCCCAGGATCTCATGTACAAGAGGCGTGCACCATTGCACCACTGATGGCCACAAGCAGCAGATTGGGATTGTGGTAAGTATTATTTAAAGCCAAATTAGTTAGGATAATAAGTGGTTTTGGGAAATTTTTGTGACTACCAACCAATTGTCCGCCCAATATTTATATGGGAGATACAAAAATGGGTTTGGCAAAGGTGCTAATTTTTTGTTGTTGCACAGCAGCATTTGCCAAAATATTGATCAGTACCAAATTTTGTTAAGATCGGTTGTGGTTTACTGGATGTATCGAGTCGGCCAATCGGATATAAATCCAACTTTTGTGTAGGAGGTTCGACACTGAGCGTGGCGCAGTAGTCAATTATCTATCAAACAGTAGCTTTTTTAAAATACCACTCTTTTTATTGAAAGATATTCCCCACGGACAACTTTCACTTCACTAAATTAACTGTTGACCAGACTCGAATTGTTGATGACTAGTTCTGAAGTAAGAGGTAAACGGCCTAAACTACTAGTATCTTGAGACGTAAAGCGAGAGTGACGAAATTGAGACATACAGATGGAAGAACGAAGCCCGAAAATTCTACCAAAAAGTCAAAAACGGAGCTAATAGACACGGCTCAGCGCCCCCTTCTGTGAAGACAAGGACGGAAATCTCATCGTAGATGTGCAAAGCATGTTGGGAATATGGACAGATCACTTCTCCGCGCTACTGGTACCTGAGATATCCAATGACGATGAGAGAACCGATCACAATTTGAACGACCACGTCGAATGTCCCCCTCCTAACTAAGACGAGGTCCGAACAGCTAACAACAAAGTCGAAGGAGCCAATGAATGACCGGCGGAGGTGTTTAAGGCTGGCGGCGATGAGCTGATAAGGTGCATGCATCAGCTCATTAGCAAAACTGGGTTAGACGATTGCATGCCCGGCGGTTGGAGTCTCAGTGTACCATCTTGAATCAGGTGACCCGAGACTCTGTGTCATCTACCGTGGAAAATAAACCTTTTATCCACACGATATAAGGTTCGACCAATATAATATGTAAAAGACTAAAATCAATTATAGCTGGCCTGATTGGATCTAACCAGTGTGGCTGTAGACCTGGAATATTGACAACTGACTAGGTTTTCGTACTATGCCAAATCCTGGAAAAGACCCACGAAAAACAAATCGACACCTATCATCTATTTGCCGATTAAAAGGCGGCCTTCGATAGCCCGATACGGGGGAAACTCTGCGAAGCAATGTCTGAGCTTGGTATTCCTGCAAAACTCATACGCCTTTGCAGGATGACCTCGACGAATACCGAATCCGCAGTGAAAATTGGTAAGGATCTTACCGAACATTTCGAAACTAAGCGAGGTCCCAGGCAAAGTGACATCCTATCGTGCGATCTCTTTAACATCTTAATGAAGGTCATTATGAGATCATCATTACATGCTGCTCGCGTATGCTGATGATATAGAAATCATTGGGCGCACAATTAGAGAAGTTACTGTGGTGTTTTCGAGAATTGAGGAGGAGTCAGCAAAAGTCGGTCTGACGGTAGATGAGGACAAGACAAAATTAATGGTTTCAACGAGCATGACCTCCACTGGATTATACCAAAACGTGAACGTTGATAACCGTTATAATTTCGAGGTGGTGGACGAATTTATATACCTCGGATCTGCCGTGAACGGAGACGACAACGTCAGCCTCGAGATCAAACGGAGAATTGTGCTTGCGAATATAAGTTGTTTTTGGATAAGCAAGCACTTTAGAGGTAAAGCCCTCTCTCGAGTAGCAAAAGTCCAAGTATACCAGACTGTCATACAACCTGTCTTTCTTTATGGCGCAGACTCCTGGGTCTTATCGCAAGCAGACGAAACATCTGTTGGAGTCTTTGAGAGAAAAATACTAAGGAAAATTGATGGCCCTATGGTGCACAACGGTGAGTATCGCCGACGCATGAACCATGAGCTGTATGAGCTATATCCCGACATCGACATGGTTAAGCGGATCAGGGTAACGCGATTGCGCTGGCTAGGCCATGACAGTGGAATGGATGAAGGCGAACCAGCGCGAAGGGTTTTCGAAACTGATCTCGAGGGAAGGCGAAAAATAGGAAGACCAAGACTCCGATGGAAGGATCAGGTTGACGAATCCCTGCGTACACTTGCTATTGCCAACTGGAGAGATAAGCCAAAATATAGAAATGGTTGGCGAAATATTATATCTTCGTTTTGTAAGGTCCCTAAAGAATATATGCCTCAGCGATGAAGCAAATTTTTAGGTTGAATGCACAAGGTCAATAAGCAGAACTTCCACATTTGGGTTGAAGCTATTGAGAAGTCACACAGTGGTTATCAATCAACAAAATGCAGTTACTTTTGATGTAGGAAAAATTGTTGAGTTCTCTAAAAATCTGCTTGTAGGTAAGGAGTCGAGGATTATTTTGAAATACTAACGTCGAATATCGAATGATTATGTATAGTTTAGAAATTAACCCAAAATTTACTTATGTTCCTAATGAAAAAACAAACAGCTCAATATTATATTAAGCGTGTTTTGGTTACACCGCTTGCTTATACAATCGCTTGTTTTGTATGAAGCACTTAGCGGAGACTTAGCGAAAACTTAGCGACGCGAATCATTTTCGCTAAGTTAAAAAAAAATTAACATCTTTTACCGTTTTCACAACTTTTTCATATTTTCGAATAAAATGACTTATCGGTAAATTACCGTTTTCTTTGCAACTTAGCAAGCGATAATCGCTTGCTTGTAACCAAAACACGGCTTTTCTTTGTTTCCTTTTTGGGGTTGCCGTTATTTTTCATAATCTGCACAGAAAATATAGATTTGTTTCGTTTCATAAAAAAAGTTATCCGAGTTTCAATGTTATTATTTCAAAATAATACTTGAGTTATTGCCTACATTCAGTTGTTTTTTGGCCGATGAAGTGATTGTTTGGAGTGCTTTATGCTCTGATGAAATGATTGGTCCTTACTTTTCTAAAAACGATGACGCACCGAATGTTACTCCTCTCCTTCGTTCCTGAATTGGCCCATCTTGATGTGATAGAGCTGCGACTTGATCAAGACGGCGCAATATGAAATACAGTAGGTGCCTCATTTGACTTGCTGAAGTAACGTTTGGAGAGCGCATCATTTAGAATTTTGGACTGATTAATTGGCCTCAAGATCGTGCGACTTACCACAGGTACATTATTTTCTATGGTATCGCTTTTCTACGGAGATAAGTCAGAGACGAGTGGTGACCAGTAATACACCATTCGTTGTGATATTGTCGATGTACATACATGCCCAAATGCTGCAACAAGTAATTAAAAAGTGGGTCAATAAAAATTTGTCATATATCATAAGTAGCGCTACAGCTGTCAAAGTTCGATTGGCAAAAGTTGGGGTCTTTGGCCGGAAATCGAGCATCGGCTTTTTCGGCTTTAGTGCGCCCAGTTGAAAGATCTCAGTAAGATTCAGCGCACTGCGTCGATGTGCATCAGTGGGGTGAAGATAATTACTTTATAGGCGGCGCTGGATGTCATCCTGAATCTGATTACTCTTGATGTCTATGCGAGACGGTGTGCTTTTAGAAGTGCTCTTTACATGAGGGAATTGGTTACCGGGAGACATGCTCCTGAGGGACATGTCAACATTCTCCAGGAGTTGATTGAGAATCACGCGGACGAGTGTTTGAGTTAGACGGCTGACTAGAAGCTGCCGACTGTACACTTTCTACGAAGCCCGAAGATCATGATGCCTGATAGGAGTAACTGGGTGGGAGGTATGCCTTCCTCACTCTCTGGTCATCTGTTCTCTACAGATGACTCCACAATGGAACCGGGCACAAGAGCGGGGATTTCTAGTGAGCATCTTCAACTCAGGCTTTCGATGAGATGTCTTCCCAGCGAAAAACGTGGCGGTTATGCGAACTGCGACTTAGATAATGGACTTATGCTTGTATCCATCGGATGAATTCATCATCTGCGTTGACAGTAAGCCAGAAAACTGCTGCTGATTTGAGATTGCAAATCCACCGATCTGTTGCTTGTATGGCTTGATCGATCGCTGGTCGCTGGACAAGATCAACGCCGCCTGACTGAACAGAGTGGATTGTAGGATTTCAAGGGATGCATGGGCGGTAGTGAACTCGGGGAGCTCTAAATCGCTTCTACGACTGGGCAAGGTTGACTTGCAGCTTATCATTGGGGTTATCACGGGTCACTGTGACGATAAAGGCTTCACTCGCAACTGGATTGTGAACGGGGTTGATTACTGCCGTGCTTGTGGTAATGAAGAGGAGGTGGACACCTTATCTGTCAATGCCCGGCCCTCCACCGAAAGCGTCACCGTTGCTTTGGATGGTTTCAGGCAGACGACCTGTCCTCTTTGCACGATGTGGCCATGGAGGATTTGATGATTCACGGAGTCAGACATGGATCCGAGCAGGCGAAACCATCATCTGATGATATGTCTATTGGTTCCTTCCACCCTACTGGTAACGTGCAATGGTAAACCTTGACCTGCACATGTGGATCCTTATCTTGGGATGGTATTGTGTGTACTGATCAGGCCTTATCAGGGGATATAACGAGTGTCTGAGTAAGAATGCACTTTTTCGTTGTAGTAGAATGAAAATAGGAATTTTTTGAGAGAGCTGTGATTTTTTTATTGGATTGTAAAGAAGACATGTTCTTATCAAATATGGAATAAAACATCCGCCAAATGGCCCACACGGCTCTGATGACAGGCCATTACTCTTTTCATGAAATTTTCCGTGAGTTGTTGACAGAGATGTGACTGTATCTCACCTATGACGCGTTGGATTTCGGATTTGAGCTCAGGAGCTTGTTCTGGTTTATTCGCATAAACCCGAGATTTCGCTAAACCCAAAAGAAAGAAATCGTACGACGTTAAATCACATAATCTTGGTGGTCAGTTAACTTCAGTATTTCTTGAGATAATTTGTTGTGGAAACCGTTGTTGCAACAAATCAACTGTTTCATGCGCTGTGTGGCAGGTGGCGCCGTCTTGCTGAAATCGCATTTCGCACAGATCCATGCCGACCAGGTGAGGCCACAAGAACTCCGTTATCATGTTCCTGTAACGAATACCGTTCACAGTCACTGCAATTTCGGCATCATCTTCAAAAAAGTATGGCCCAATGACCAAAATCCGCACCAGACAGTTGGTTGTTGTGGGTGCATATGTTTTTCATGGATTGCATGAGGATGTTCTGACTAAATGAATTTTTTTTTTTTGAAAAATTGGCATTGACGTCACTGTGCTCCATTACCCATTGAACGAATTGCCGGCGCTTTTACGGGTCTGCTGGTTTGTGCTCCTGATTAATCTGAATTTTGTACGCATGAAGGAGGAAGTCTGTCAAAATTCGGCTCGTAGTGCTTCGTGAAATTTGAAGTTGTTGAGAACGATGCCGAATTGATGTGTTCGGGGTTTCGGTGACACTCTTTTTTCCAGCAGCAATGTTTTCCAGAGACCGACCGCTAAGTTGATGCAATAACCGACCCAGTTTCTTCAAGTTATTTGATCGCTCTTCGAATGGTTGACATATTAGGTGCATTTTCTCGACTGAAATTCCTTCGAAGTTTGCGAACGGTCTCAGCATAACTTTCCAAATTTTTGTAATAAGTTTTCACATTTATAACGCGTTGTTCTTTCGTAAAACGCTCCATTATAAATAATAGGCATAAATATAAGTTTCTAAATACCAGAGTTGCCACTTGCACAAAAAATTACACTAAATTTGAAAAGTGCAATCTTACTGAGACACTCTTGCCAGAAATGAAAATGACATAGGCCAAGTGGCCGCCGCCAGAGTTGATGACACTTCGGGGCCCGTTATGTGGCATTTTCCATCACTCTTGCCATAACTTCGGGCGACAAGTTCTCGCATTCTTGGCGAATATTTTCCTTATGGACTTCAAGAGTCTGAAGCTGGTTGACGTTAACCCGCGACTTCAAAAAACCCCATAAAAAGCAGTCTGGAACGGTTAAATCGGGTAATCTGGCAGGCCAGTGCAAATCGCCAAGTCGACAGACTAAGCGACCCGGAAATGCTTCCTTCAGAATATCGGTTGTGGCTCGAGCAGTGTGTGCCGTTGCGCCGTCCTGTTGGAATTGAGGAAGTAAAAATCCGATAATCATGGCTCTGTAGCGCGCGCCGTCCACAGTCGTCGTTTGGTCCGCGGCGTTCTCAACAAAAATGGCCTGATGACTCCTCTAGCGCAAACAGCACACCACGCAGCAACTTCGAGCGGGTGTAATTGTTCTTCGTGGGCGATACACGGATTTTCGGTGCCCAGAAACGATTATTTTGTTTATTCACGTAACCGCTAAGAAGAAACTGACCCTCATCGCTCATGATAATTTTTGCTGAAAAATAACCCACCTCTTCGTTGAGATTAAGGATGGTTTGAGCGTAGGTTACACGCGTTGGGCGGTCAACAGCTAACAGATGATGCACTGTCTCCACCTTATACGGGAATATCTTCAAATCTTTCACCAAAAGTCTGCGTATGGATCGCCGGATAATGTCCAATTGCGGGGCACATCGTCTGGTCGATGTTCTGGGCTCCTCGTCGTCATCTTAGGCAACAGCAGCGATATTCTCTGCAGAACGGCTGCTCCGGGGCCGGCCAGCCTTGGGAAGATATCGTGTTGTGTCATTGTCTGCAAGGCGAGTGGCCAAACGGCGCAGTTTTTGTCCAGTTGGTGGCGGACGGCCAGGAAATCTGCTACAAAATTCACGCTACGCTAACATAACCTACGAATTGTTGCGCAAAAAAATGGAAACAATTATTCCACGCTCTTGCGGAGTAAACCCATTCATGGCTTATCGATTTGAATTCTGCGTTTGTTTATTTCACAAATGTCGAAACCGAATTGAGATATGGCGCCACATGCACAAGTTATAGTGGTTTCCAATAGGGTGATTACATTTGCTGAACCTTGTATATTAGGAACATAATTGAGTGGTTCTTCTGTTTGTCCTACTTCTTTGTATCTATCGAAAATTTTCACTATCAGTGGGGATCGTCCCATACTCGTTTGTCCCTTCTCTTTTTTCTTCTCAGATTATATGGCGAATCACAATGGGTCGACCAACCTGCGAGTGTAGTGATGATAGGGCAGTTATAAACTGTATCTTATTGTCACGTGTCCAAAGCCTTTAATTATCTTTCAATTAAACCCAATTTCATTGCAATGAATACAAATTCGTCAGTGTTCTACTTCGGCATAAATTTCTATACCTCTAAAAAAAACATTTTTTTTTAAAATTCAATTTCTTTCTAAAACTCAGTGCAATTTTAAAGAGTAAACCATCCGACAATTTAAAAAAAGTATATATGCATGGTTTAAAATTGTGGAAATAGTTTACAATTCAATTTCTAATCGCAATGGCTCACCAATTCGAACCTACAATATTTACACTTAAAGCAGGAATCACAATGCTAGCGACATTTCTAATAGGGGTTCGCAATGTAAGCAACAGTTTACTTCGAATCGAGATGTTTTTTTCTAACAGGTGATACGAGTATTGCGGAAAATATATCAAGGTAATAATAAAATATATTTTGTTTTCGTGTCCAGGTTAACACAAATGTATGTCAATAACTTATGTAAGCCAGAAATTACAAAAACCAAATTCATTTGAATTTGATGCTCCATGTAATGAGCAGAAGGAAAAGCAAATAATTTTAATTGTTTTTATAACACAACCTCTATTAGCTGCATCATGATTCGAATGTCACATCATGGTTCAAATGTCACATCCAGGTTTGTATTTTGAATATTAAAAATTGTTAATGTATTTAAACATATTTGCTATTAAAAGATTCTACGGATAAAATTACCTTTTATAATGCATCGTTTAAGACAAATGTTTTCAATTTTCATTGTTGTTTTTACGTTTGAAATTTAAATTTGAAGTACAGCGCCATCTAACGCTTAATAGTATATTATTTCTTCGAACAAATATGTTACTGGAGTAGAAATAGACCAACTTCGGCGACAAATTTGAGTTAAATTTTTGTAAAAAAAAAAACGAAAAGACATTATGTGAATGCGGCTTAATCGATGAATTTTGAAAAGGTAAGCCGCATTCACAATGCAAGCAACAGTTTCGTTTATCATGCCAACTCGCTCTAACACACAAAATTTCACATAATGTCTTTTGGTTTTTTTTTTTTACAAAAATGTAACACAAATTTGTCGCCGAAGTTGGTCTATTTCTACTCCAGCAACACATTTGTTCGAATAAATAATATACTATTAAATGGTAGATGGCACTTCACTTCGAATTTCATTTTGAAACTTAAAAACCTCAATGAAACTTGAACCCAATTGTGTTAAAAGATGCATTATAAAACTTAATTTTATCTGTAGAATCTTTTAATGGCAAATATGTTTAAATACATTAACAGTTTTTAATATTCAAAATACAAACCTAGCTGTGACATTTGTATCATGATGCAACTAATAGAGGTTGTGTTAGAAGAACAAGTTAAATGATTTGATTTTCTTTCTGTTCATTACATGAAGAATCAAATTCAAATGTATTTGGTTTTGTAAGTTGTGGCTTACTTTTATTCTTGACATACATTTGTGTTAACTTTGTCACGAAAACAAAATATATGTTTTTGTTGCCTTGATATACTTACTTACTTAGCCGGTCACGAACAACCCCGAGGGGTCAGGGACCACACAAATCGAAGATAATATATTTCGCAAACCAGTTCGATCTTTTACCTTATCTCTCCAGTTGGCAATACCAAGTGTACGCAGGGATTCGTCAACCTGATCCTTCCTGCGGAGTCTTGGTCTTCCTATTTTTCGTCGTCTTTCGAGTTCGGTTTCGAAAATCCTTCGTGCTGGTTCGTCTTCATCCATTCTACTGGCATTGCCTAGCCAGCGCAATCGCGTTATCTTCATCCGCTTAACCATGTCGATGTCGGGATGTAGCTCATACAGCTCAGGGTTCATGCGTCGCCGATACTCGCCGTTGTGCACTATAGGGCCATCAATTTTGCAGAGTATTTTTTTCTCGAAGACTCCTACAGATCTTTCGTCTGCTTGCGATATGACCCAGGATTCTGCGCCATAAAGCAAGACAGGTTGTATGAGAGTCTGGTATACTTGGACTTTTGTTACTCGAAAGAGGGCTTTATCTCTAAAGTGCTTGCTTAGCCCAAAATAACATCTATTCGCAAGCACAATTCTCCGTTTGATCTCAAGGCTGATGTTGACGTACCTGTCAACCTGTCTGATGTATATAAATTTGTCCACCACCTCGAAATTATAACGGTTACCAACGTTCACGCTTTGGTCTAATCGCTTGGAGGCCCTGCTCGTTGAAACCATTAATTTTGTCCTGTCCTCATTTACCGGCAGACCCACTTTTCCCGATTCCATCTCAATTCTCGCAAACACCGCAGTAACTTCTCTAACTGTGCGTGCGTCCAATGATATATATATCATCAGCATACGCAAGCAGCATGTGACTTTTGCTGCTGATGGTTTTATTCATGTTGACAGCAGCTTTTCTCAAAATAATCTCTATTAAGATGTTAAAGAGATCGCACGATAGGGTGTCACCTTGTCCGAGGTCTCGCTTAGTTTCGAAAGGTTCGGTAAGATCCTTACCAACTTTCACTGCGGACTTGGTGTTCGTCAAAGTCAGCCTGCAAAGGCGTATGAGTTTTGCAGGAATACCAAGCTCAGACATTGCATCATAGAGTTTCCACCGTATCGGGCTATCGAAGGCCGCCTTATAATCGACAAATAGATGATAGGTATCGATTTGTTCTCCGGGGGTCTGGTCGGTTGTCGATTTCCCAGGCCACACTGGTATGGTCCAATCAGGTCAGCGATAATCGGTTTTAGTCTTTCGCACATTATGCCCGATAGAGCTATGGATAAAAAGCTTATTCCACAGTAGTTGGCACAAAGACTCGGGTCACCTTTTTTAAATATGGGACATAGTACACTAAGACTCCAATCGCCGTGCATGCATTCCTCTAACCAAATTTTACTAATAAGCTGATGCATGCAGCATATCAGCTCATCGCCGCCAGCCTTAAGCAGCTGCGCCGGTAATCAATTGGCCCCATTGGATATCTCGCCATTGGATATCTAGATACCAATAGCGAAGAGAATTGATCTCTCCATATTCCCAACATACTTCTTGATATATTGGCCGTAATACTGCTATCAGCTGTTAGACCAAACAACTCGATTCAAAGTAAACTGTTGCTTACATTGCGAACGCCTATTGAAAATGTTGCCTGCATTATGATTCCGGCTTTATTTGTAAATTAAGCCACATAAAAATAAAATATTTTGCACCACCATTTTTTTCTTTGAGTGCATCCAAACGCTGCCACCCCACATCTCTATGTGATACTATACATGCATATATTTTATATTTTATTTTCATTCTAATCAAAAGTGTAAATTGTGTTGCTTTTGGAATTCAGTTAAATCATTATAAAATATTCAATCTACCACTGGACAAAGGACACGGGGATAAAAGGACAAATGTTGATAATTTAATAATGTAAAAAGTTGTCTCTGTCAATTTACTTACATCGACTTTTATACCAGGATAATGAAAAACTTTGGTATTCGGATATTCGCCAGGTGTGTATCGAAAAAATTCCAATTGACCACGATAAAACTTTACCGAATACAATGGAGCACCCTCAAGAGTGTATTGACATCGCAATATCACCGATTGGCTGCGACGCACTGCAGGTGGTTCGATGTACAGATTAACATTTCTTAAAGTGGCTTCCGAAGAATCTGCAAGAATAAAAAAAATTTAAAGTTAGTTAAATAGAACTGTTGTTTTTTATAGAAATTGTAAAGGATAATATGGAAAATAAATAAATTTTTTAAAACGACAGGGAGTTGCTAAAATAACTTTCTGGACACCTACTACTATAATCTATTTCTGAACAAAAGCAGTTTCTTTAAAGCAGCAGTTGCTAATAAATATAAATACAATTTATGGTGATGTCCGTCCGTACTATCAGTTTATCTTCACCATTCTTGTGTACTGCTTTACCTTAAGGCTTATCCGACCACGGTTTTATTTGCATGACCATGGGCTGAAGTATTATATTAGTAATTTTGTGTGGCTAAAGGATTCGGCTTATCTGGTATTCCAGAATTAAAATCGTGAAGACATTAATATTTACCCATCTGCGTCTTTTCATTCTTCTCGCCTCTATACTATGAAATGTTTTATTGATTTCCTTATCATCCTTTATGTTGAATTAAATAAATATAAACAAGCCTGGAAAACTTTGATGCTACGAGATGATAAAAAAACATGTAGCTTTCCATCTAAAAACTTAGAACTTTCAACAAAAACAAATTGCTTTTAAGTTAGAGGGGTTTATAATAGATTGGGCAAGTTTTCTACGTGTATATGTGTGTATATGTTTACAACATTATGATAAATTATATGCAAGTTGACACTCAAGCCAGACGAGCTCAATATGACTATGTATAAATATAAATAAATGCATGATATAATGGAAAGAATTGGATTATGAATCTTAACTTCGATGGCATAATAACACCTGTGTACCATGCAATATATTATGCAATTAACATATTGGAAATGTTCTTTTTTTATACAGGGTGGCGCGCGAATCGAGCCACAAAAACAAAACGTAATACCATATTTTCTGCACGCTGAAAGAAACGTCCTCTGTAACATATACTCCCAAACAAATTCTGCAGGAACCTTGTATATGTTTGGAAACACTTCAAACATTCATATGTTTGCAAGGGACAAACTCACATGTATTTAAATGCAAACAGTAGCACGTTTACAGGCACGCAAACATGTATGCGTTTACATGGGTGCATATGCGTTCGTCATCCCAAACATACATATACTTACTTAGAAGCATTCTCGTGTTTCCCCCAAACCTCCGTATGAAGGGTTTCATTTGTAGTATGTCATGTAGTAAGGTCATTATCTGTAATTTTTTTTCCATTATATTCAGTAATGTTTACAACTGCATCATGGAGAGATATATGAATTTTTTATCAAAATAATCGTTCTCCAATTGCAACTTTTCGTGCGCTTTTGCCATTTTATGGTCGTAATACTAGTCTATTCGTCGAATTGTTGCAAATTACTAGTGTACATTTTCTTTACATAACGTTCAAGTGCCAATAAGACAAAGAACCGCTCGAAGTAATGAAAATATTGCTACCGTTCAGGCAAGTTTTGCAAAAGACCGCAATTTATCGAATCGAATCCAAGACGTTGTCAACAATTGGGACCTCAAACCACAACCTGACGGATTGTGAGAAAGGCCTTAGGCTTGCATTCATATAAAGTTGTTATCATTCAAGAACTGAAGCCATTGGACTACAGCACGCAAAGAAAAAAAATGTTTATTTCTCGGTTCCCGCAGCAATACTTTGATTGATTTGAATTAATTTATTAATCGCAACCATTCACGTAGTTCTCCCAAATAAATTCATATATCGCAAATGTATATCATGTTGTTGCAAACGAGTTCTCGTTTGCATCAAACGCGTACGAAATTACATTTGCGATAACTGAAATTAGCCATTTTTCTTATGAGAGCACAAATTACGAAGAACATAAATCTCATTCTGTCACTGTCTTATCCTCTCGTTTGGTATACACACTCATGCATACACATAAAAGTGATCACACACTCTAATGCTTCTACCTCGTCAATAACAGTGTTTGAATGTACTCAACGAAAACGACTCAAATCACAAACAATTTTGATCTTTTCTGGATTTGGATTAGCACATTTTTGTAAATCATAATCTGTCGCTGAGTACTCAAAAAAATACAAATGAGTTCATGTTAGAGCAGCGATCCAAATCCATTTTCTGTTTGATTTTGCTCAAGTAGAAAATAAAACGACGATGCTCTAGCCCTGAGTTGGAGAATAAAAACAACGAACAGAGGCCAAAAAAAAAAACGACGTAGTCACAATACGATTGTATGTTTATCTCTGCTAGGGTAAAGAACCAATGAAACCGATGCTCGTGACTCAAAGAAAATCACAGTTTTCGCCACCATAGGCGAAGGTGGAAAAATTTTATTTTATGAAATGGATAAATAGAAAATGATGCATTGGGCTTAAGCGATAAATTCATTTATTTTAACAAAACAAATAAGTACATACAATGTAAAACCAAAATTACATACATAAATAAAAATTCATTTAACTTAAACAAAATACATATAATATAAATCCAAAAATACATAAATAATAAATAATTTTCAAATTAAAACAAATATTTGTTTTTCATTGTTTTTATCCCACGCAAAATCAATGAAACGAAATTTCTTCTCTTCTCTTCACTATTTTAAATTTTGTGTTTTTCTTTTGCTTTACACTCATAATGTCGTTTTTTTCGGCTCAAACTTAAAGCACGAAGACTGTCGTCATATTTTTCTTTTGCTTGTGCGAAAATAAAACGCGATTGCCTGTGGTTTCTCTGTGATCAAGTCACATTGTTTTCGTACAATACTCAAAAATGGTAATGCAATTTCTAAAATTTATAAATACAACTCAAAAGAAATCCAAGTAATTAATCCAAACTCATTGCTGAGTCGATCTTCGTGGATTTTGGATTATTATGTCAATGATCGAACTAAGATAAATATGAAATTGGATTTTGTGAGCAAATTCAAACACTGGTCAATATATCTTGGATGGTCATTTGACGCGTTGTAGTTTGCTGCGCTTTTAGTTGTTATTTGAATGCAAGGCCTGACAGACGTGTAAGTAGACAGTGAAAAACTACACAAAAATTCAAACTGTTTTTTAAAACAAACTGTGGGTAAACCCAAAATCATAAAAGTTAGAAATTTACACAAACAAGAGCTTATGGAAGCCATAAATAAAAGTTTTAATTACAACACGGTTGCTGCAACCGAAAAAACAGTTGGTGGAACCATTTTTCACTTCTCGCAAACGTTTTTTCAGCTCTAATTTTTCATAACTCGTTTACTGCAAACGTTTTTCGGCTCTCGCTAACTTTTTTTAGTTCCGAGCAACTAAAATTCGGTTGATGTAACCGAAAAGACAGTTGGCGGAACCGTTTTTCGTTTCTCGCAAACATTTTTGCAGCTTATACTTTTCATAACTTGTTTGCAGCAAAAATTTTATGGTTCTTCCAAACGAAATTACATGTATGGCTTAATAGAAGTTCGTTTCTCCCAACTACAGTCCCCAAACGAACTTCAGTTATTTGAGATTTCGTTTGGGAGGAACGAGTTTTTTCTTTGCGTGCGTAAACGTCACGAATATGCTAATTTTGTCTTGGAGCAACTTGAAAACGATAACGATTTTTTTAAGAAAATCATCTTCTCCGATGTGGTGCGGTAAATAAACAAAACTGTCGATTCTGGTGCGAAGAAAATCCACAAATTATTCATGAACAATCATTACATTCACCTAAATTGACAGGTTTGTGTGGTGTTTGGTCTGGTGAAATTATCGGTCTGTACTTCTTTCGAAATGAAGCTGGTAACACTGTTACTGTAAATGGAGAGCGGTACAGGTCGATGAGAACCAAATTTTTATGGCCGAAATTGGAAGAAGTTGATCTCGACAACAAGACGAGGCTACGTGCCACACAGCACGCACAATAATCGAATTATTGGGAGAAAGATTCTATTATTTCAAGAAATGGTGACATTCAATGGACTCCAAGAAGTTGTGATTTAACATCATTAGATTATTTTTCGTAGGGTTATTTGAAGTCATTGGTCTTTAGCAATAAATCAGACTCTCTTCAAGCTTATACTGAACATGCTATTCATGACATATGACTTGATTTAGTGAAAAAAGTGCTCGAAAATTGGCTTCGTCGAATTTGTTCCTGTAAAAGAAGACGTGGAGGCCATTTGAGAGACATTTTATTCAGAACTTAATTGTTTCGATTGTACTTCACGTTAAATAAAAGCATTTGAATTTCCTTAACAATTAGTGTATTCTTCTAAAAGAAATCATATCACTCATATTGGACCACCCTTTATTATAGGTTGTAACATTTCCTGCGTAAGGCCAAATGAATATTAACATTTTCATATTTTTATATCACATCTTCTCCCACATTTCATATGAAAACCCCAAAACCGATAGTCGATAGTACATTTCCCATGGTTTCCCAGAAATTTGTATGCCTCCTCCCTCAGTAACACATTCAGGCACAATATGATTTTGTGCTAAATGTGTCGATTTGTCTGGGACGTACTGGAAGGGGCGTGGCCAAAACGTTCATTTTCACTCCCAAACTAACTATTGACAAATAATAGTCACTGATAAAATTTCATTGTTATCTGTAAAGATTTACGGCAGTTATCGTGTTGACCAGACAGACAGACAGATGGGCATGGCTCAATCCTCTTAAAATGTCGTAAAACGAATTTCGTCCAAAGATACTAAGGGCTAAAAAAGTCCCCTTCAATGCGTTAAATTTTTTTCCGTATTAAATGATATACTACATATAAAAAAAAAAAAAAAAAAAAAAAATGGTTACCCATTACATCCCATGAAGGAATCGGGGAGAGCTTCTCACAAACCAGTAAGCTGTGCGCTTTCTAGTTGTATACTCACTGATTGGGACCTACAGTTTTACACCGGTTCCGAACGGTATTTTTGAGAAGCATTTTCATAGCTAAATACTCGATAGTGTCGCCGTCACTATGCGAGGTGACCGCCGTCGAAAGAAATTTTAAGGTGGTCAGAGCAGGGATCGAACCCAGGATCTCAAGTACAAGAGGCGTGCACACTACCCATTGCACCACCGACGGCCACATATACCCCCATCCTATTTGTGGGAGTATAAAAATTTAATTTTTTAAGAAAAGTTGCTCATTTTAAAAAACATAACTTTTTTGAAAATTTACTTTTTTTAAGCAAAGGTACTTCTTTAAGATAAGCTATTTATTTAAGAAAATATTCCACTAACTGGAATATTGACACATTTGAACTACAACTACACACAGAAAAATATCAGCCTCTCTAACATATTCTCCCAAACAGATTCTGCAGGAACCATGTATGTGTTTGGAACACACTGCAAACTTTCATATGTTTGCAAGTCCCAAACTTACTTGTATTTAAATGCAAGCAGTATTATTTGATATTCCAGTATTATTTTTTTCTTTCTCTCTTTCTTGATGTTATTTCTGCACTAACGACAAAGTGTTATATTAAATAGTTCACCTTAATCTGTTATATCAATTTTTTCTCCGTCGGATTGCTCAAAAAAGGGCGTAAACTGATGATTGTTACGGGCAAAATATTTGAACAGATCTCGAAACAAACTTATTTCAAATTATGCTGGAGTCGACCGCGACTCCGTTGACTTTCCGGTTAAGGGGAAAATATTTCTTAAAATATCCCGCTTTTTGGGTAAAACTCATACTTTTCGATCAGTAAGCTATGTGCCAGATGGTCGTTTGTTAACATGGAAGAAATGTTCCATTTAATAACAGTGAACGAAAAATGCATCATTCAGAATACATCACTCGCATGGAATCCACCATATTCTTCAGATTTAGGCTCCAGTAGCTCTGAAGAAGTTCGTAAACAGTTACTGTATAAGTAGTATGGATGATCGACCAAAAAGGACATTGCGGTATCAACTAAAATACAGACACAAGAATTTGATTCTCAATGCGATATATTCCTTCCGGGAAAGAACGACTTTCTGCGTATTAATCTTGAATTTTTTTGTTGACAAATTTTTCCAAGACTTTTGCGACGATTGCTTTCCAAAAACTATTGCAGTCAGAAATGGTGTTGAAAATTCGCTGCCAGCAAACTTTATGCACTCCAATAACCATCATTCCCGCCTATTAATCTTTCATCGCATACATTCGAATATTAATACGCATAGCAAAGCGGCCAGATTGCCCTCTTTAATAAAAAGCATATCCCTTATAATCCACAGCTTTTACATGGTACTACTTGTTCGGTACAATTATTCTGTTCGCTTCCAAATTGTTATTCATGGAACCCAATAAAGTCTCAACATAGGCCACACACCCAAAGGAGTTAAATGTGAAAATGTTGAGGTCATTTTGACCTTAACGCCCTGAATGAGAACTGCGTCCACTAAAAAGGAAAAGAGAAACATCAAGCCTTCCTGTGTATTGATATTGCAAAGGATTGTATGGTTAAGTGTGTGGGTTATTACACAAATGCTATCACTACCAAACTACATGCATATTCACTCAGTCGCTTTAAATTCGGGGATAACGTTCACAGTCCTTGTTATACATAGGGCGGAGCTTATTTTTTTGATTTTATAACAAATTCATTTTATACGGCAAAGGAATCAAGAATTGCGGCTACTTATTTGAAATTTAACAACTTAAAGCCGAGGCCACACAATTAGCGGCATAGCGTCGTGCGACAGAGCGGCACAAATTAAAGAATTAGAAATACTATTGAAGTGGCCACACGATGGTCGGCATATGAGCGGCTAAGCGGCGACGCTCAGGAATAAAATGTGTTCCTATTTTTAGGTGGCTTCTGAGCGGCAAAGAATTCGTATGACAAAAGTGAATTTTGGCAAGACAGATTACCAATTTTTAAAAATTACAGAAAACTTCGCAGACATACGGCAGTATTGCCAAAATCTTTCTAGAAATTTGCGAAGATTTGTATATGAATGGTTAAATTCTTCGTAATGTAGCCTTGCTCGATGTATAGAATGAACACCCAAACTTCTTTTTTTCTTAAAAGCATTAGCTTCTTATGAAAATGAATACGATTTTTTTACGCATTAAACAAACCTCTATAGATAATGGATTGTTAACAACTAACCGCTCAAACATGACGCTCAGTAATAAGCCACTTGCCGGTCAAACTCAACGCTTAGCCGTTCTCCCCGTAGCTGCTCATTGTGTGGCCTTTACCTTATACACCCCCGATGCCAGTTTCTCGATAATTCTAGTGCAGACTCACAGATACGCGCTGAAAAATTTGCACTTTGTTGTTGTTTGGATGCTAATACAAAAATTGTTATGGCGTATGCTCTTGAATTTTTGAACGTTTAATCAGTATCAATTGATTAATATGCATTTAGTCGTATCTTGACACACCCTAATATACACACTGCAGTCTCATATGCTGAGCACGTCGTTCAGCCTTGTATGATTCTTTTGTGCCACAACAGAAAGTTCTTTGTAAATGCAAAGGATGCGTAATGTTAAGGAAAATTCACTGCATCCTTTTATGTATTTTTTTTACTTCTCGTTCAAAAAGAAAAATGTGAAAATCTTTTTTATTTCCATATAGGTTTTTCTTTTTTCAGGGGGTTTAAAATATCCATTTAAGTATTTCATCAGGGCGACTCTACCAGTATTCCAAGTATCTTTTTAAAAAAATAAATAAAAAGAATGATTGTTGTGCTATCGCAACGTTCTCTTTTCCGGATACTTGGAAGAATGACATATTACTTAAAGATAAATCATCTGGAAATTGCATTTTCTTGGGACGAAAGGGGTACATATCAAAATTGCTTTCGAATTTAGTACATCTCTTTATGTACCTTATATGTGTTTCGTAGATTTGTTTTGAATGTGGTAGAAGAGGAATGCTCATAAAAAATCTGATACAAAAAATCCATTAACATTTTCATCAAATTTAGATGATATTGTTTCTTGTCGCTTTATGAAATATTCAAGACATGAAATATCTATCTGACACATTTCTCAGATATTTTACACTGTCTCACTATATCTCAGGTAACTCAAAAAAACTTCTCCAGAATTTCGATGGTCGTACGTTGGTACCTCGTAACTTATTTTTTACTCCTTTTCAGGAGGCAAAAAAACAATGTTATAGTTTTGCTCAAAACCAAAACATAAATAAAAAAATCGTAATTTGCTTTCGAAATGAAGGTTATTTACTAATTTCGAATTTTTGGAACGAAGTCCCTTATCGCACGTTGCGGGATGGTGGCTATTATTACAATGTTATGTTACAACCCAGTATTATCAACTAACGGGGTTTTCAATAAGAGCGCTAAATAAAATAAAACCGGTTTTAGATACCAATGAAATTCTTTATTCCTGTGAAAGTATGTTCGATGCCATTATGTATGGAACTCGATTTCTTTTGCATGGCCAGCAAGCGCACGCTTGCAGAAGTCCAGATGCTGAACCCAATTTTCGACGGTTTTCAAGCATAAATCGGCCGATACTGCTGCAATTTCACGTTTGATATTCGTACGAAGTTCATTAATCGTCGCTGGCTTGTTGGCATAGACCATAGACTTGATGTAGCCCCACAGGAAATAATCTAACGGCGTCAAATCGCACGACCGAGGCGGCCAATCGACTGGGCCATTTCGTGAGATAACACGTTCACCAAACCTGGTTTCCAATAAATTGATTGTGGCATTCGCTGTGTGGCTTGCGGCGCCATCCTGTTGGAACCACATGTCCTCCAAGTCCATATTATCCAATTGGGGCCAAAAATATTCGGTTATCATTGAACGGTAGCGATTCGCATTCACAGTAATGTGCCGGTCTTGATCATCACGGAAGAAGTACGGCCCAATGACGGCGCCGGCCCAGAAACCGCACCAAACCGTAATTTTTTCGGGATGCAATGATGACTCATGGATTACGTGTGGATTGCTGTGTGACCAATAACGCAAATTTTGTTTATTGACGAAGCCATTCAGCCAGAAATGAGCCTAATCGCCGCATCGGACGTAGCGCGCTTAAAGTTGATGCCACTGACTCCAAATTTCGGCAGTAAATTTTAATAATTTCGACTCGATGTTGGCTCGTATATCTTTCCATGATGAAATGGCAAACCTTACTGAAGAGAAATGTCAAAAGAGCGGGAAAAACTAGGGCGTCGTTTGCTGTCCCTATCGATTTACTTTTGTAGCGTCTCTGTTGAAAAACCCGTTATAAGGTAGATTGACATGAAATATCTTTGTTGCGGTTAATACGGACTTAAATATTGATTTGCAAAGATTTAATTGTTCGGATTGTTACACAATTCTCAGGTTTTTTTTACTGTCTCACTATATCTCAGGTAACTCA
Source organism: Phaonia tiefii (assembly GCA_963931995.1). Lineage (NCBI taxonomy): Eukaryota > Metazoa > Arthropoda > Insecta > Diptera > Muscidae > Phaonia > Phaonia tiefii. Next base: position 176,786,175 of record OZ008367.1, on the reverse strand, counting down.
AAAATCTTCCCCAGAATTTCGATGTTCATAAGTTGTTACCTCGCAACTGATCTTTTACTCGCTCTCAGGAGACAAAAAAACGATATAGCTTTGCTCAAATCCAAGATATAACTAAAAAAAACTATCGCAATTTGTTTTCGAAATGAAGGTTATTTACTAATTTCGAATTTTTGGAACGAAGTTCCTTATCGCACGGTGCGGGATGGTGGCTATTATTACAATGTTATGTTACAACCCAGTATTATCAACTATATTGGGTACTTTTGCTTTGGTTTGTGTCTAGACTAAAATATGTTGGGAAATTTCTTGTTTAATGGGAAGTTTTCTAGGTGGAGCCTGTAACCAATATTTAGTATATATGTTAGTTTTGAACCCAATAAAAAGTAAATTTAGAAAAGCCAAAGTGAATGAAGATTAATATGAGAACATTTTCTTAAATAAGTGCCTTTTCTTTAAAAAAATAAATTTTCTCAAACAAAATACCCACTCATATTCGTAAACAAAATACCTTTTCCTAAAAAAATACTTTATCTAAAAGTAGTACCTTTGCTCAAAAAAAGTTAATTTTCTAACAAAAATTTACTTTTCTTAAAAAAGTATTTTGTTTAAATAATTACCATTTCTTAAAAAGGTAAATTTTCTTACAACAAATTACCTTTTCTCAAAAAAAACTACCTTTTCTTCAAAGAGTACCTTTTTGTGAAACAAAATAACTTTTCTTGGAATAAGTACCTACTCTTAAAAATGTATATATTCTTGCAAAAAGAACCACTTCAAAATAATTATATTTCTTTAAAAAAAATTTCCTCAAAAAAATGCATTCTCTTAAAAAAATAAATTTTCTTACAAAAATGTCTCTTCTTAAAAGTAAATTTTTTTAAAAATAAAATAATACCTTTTCTTTTCTTGAAATAAGTAGCCTTTCTGAAAATAAGTACATTTTCTTAACCAAATAACCTTTTCCTAAAAAGATCCCCACTTCTTTGATAAGTACCTGATCTTGAAAAAGTACTTCGTTGTAAAAAAAATCGTACTCATGTCTTTTCCTTACAGAAAACACTTCTTAAAATTAATAAATTTTCTTAAAATTACATTAGCTTTTAATAAAAAAAGTACCTCTCTTAAAAAAATTACTTTTTCGGGATTCATATAATACATATTCTTACAAAAAGAACCTAAAAATATACTTTAAAGAAAAAACATTCAAACAATCATTTTAGAAAAAGTATCCTTCCGTAAAGATCCATTTAAATTATCGTGTTTTTAAACGGGCGCCTTAGGCGCGTTGGAACTAACTATTTAGTGTATAATATACAGCGAAAGGAACTTCCTTCCAACTCATGTAATTTTTTTTTAATCGCCTAAATAACGTAAAGAAGTACCGTTGCTAAATAAAGTAAATTTTCATTCAAAAAGTACCATTTCCAAAAACAATTTTTTCAAATTTTTTTTTAGAAGTAAATTTTCCTTTTCTTAAAAGTAATATTTTTTAAAAAAGGTAAATTTTCTTACAAAAAATTGCCTTTTCTTAGAAAACTACCTTTTCTTTAACGAATACCTTTTTTGCGAAACAAAATAACTTTTCTTGAGATAAGTAACTACTCTTCAAAATTTACCATTTCTTGGAAAAAGCACCAAGTCAAAAAAATTCCAATTTTAAGAAAAATACCTTCTCTTAAAAAAAATACATTTTCTTACAAAAATTCCTTTTCTTAAAAGTACCTTTTCTTAAAAATAAAATAATACCTTTTCCTTTGTATTCTTGAGATAAGTAGCCTTTCTGAAATTAAGTACATTTTTTAAAAGAATTACCTTTTCCTAAAAAGTGTACCACTTCTTTAAAGAGTACGTGTTCTTAAAAAAAGTTCTTATTTGTTAAAAACCATCGTCTTATGTAAGAAAATGTAAGAAAGTACTTCTTAAAAATAGTACCTTTTCTTAAAAAAACATTAGCTTTTAATAAAAGAAGTACCTCTCTTTAAAGAAGGACATTTTCGGGAAAACATAGTACACATTGTTACAAAAAGGACCTAAGAGTATACTTTTTTTAAAAAAAATAATATTCAAACAATCATTTTACAAAAAGTATCTTTCCTTATAAAACCATTTAAATTATCGTATTTTTCAACGGGAGCCTTAGGCGTGTTGGAATTAACAAGTACATAATATACAGCGGAAGTTCTAACCGGGTATCCCCTGACACCTCATGTAATTTTTTTTTATATCGCCAAAAATAAGAAAATCTCTAAAACAAAAAAAAAGTACGAAAGAAAATGTTCAGGCAAAAAGTACGTTTTCTTCAAAAATTTATTTTTTTTTTTTAATTAAAGTAAATTTTCCTTTTCTTAAAAGTAATTTTTTTTAAAAAGTAAATTTTCTTTCAAAAAATTGCGTTTTCTTAGAAACTACCGTTTCTTTGAAGAATACCTTTTTTGTGAAACAAAATAACTTTTCTTTTCTCTTAAAAATGTGCCTATTCTTGAAAAGAGGACCGACCAATTCTTGAAAAAATTCCCATTTCTTAAAACAAAACTTTTCTTCAAAAAATTCCTTCTCTTAGAAAAATACATTTACTTACAAAAATTCCTTTTCTAAAGGAACCTTTTCTTAAAAATAAAATAGTACATTTTCTTGAGATAAGCAGCCTTTCTGCAAAAACAAGAAAATTTTCTTAACAAAATAAACTTTTCCTAAAAATAGTACCACTTCCTGTAACAGTACCTGTTCTCAAAAAAAGTACTTCTTTGTAAAAAAAAAATCATGCTCTTACGGCTTTCTCTTACAGAAAACACTTCTTCTTAAGAATATTACCTTTTATTAAAAAAACATTAGCTTTTAATAAAAGAAGTACCTATCTTTAAAAAATTACCTTTTCGGGAATATCTAAAATCCTACAAATATACTTAAAAAAAAAATACATTCTAAAAAAAAATTTTTCTTAAAAAAAGTTTATCATTTTAAAAAAGTATCTTTTCTTAAAGATCCATTTAATTACCGGGCGCCTTAACCGTGTTGGAACTAACTAGTATATAATATACAGGGAAAGGAATTTCGTTACAACCGGTTGTCCCCTGACACCTCATGTATTTTTTTTAATCACCAAAATAAGAAAATTTCTAAAACAAAAAAATGGCTATGACTCAGAAATATTAACCTTTTACCTCTATGTGAGGCTGTAACCAATGGACATTTTTAATACAATCAGAGAGAAATATAAAAGGGCCCCTATGCCTCTCTTCGTGTTCTCTTGATGAAGGCCATTTCATCGAGTTCGAGTTGCTTTTGTAGTTTACTCTTTGGTTGGACCAATACTGATAGAAATAAAAGGGAATGAGTATATGCGTTCGATGCAAATAATATAAAACATAGTTTAGCTGTCATTAGTATCAATCAAACACTTTTAAACTTAGTTTGCTGTATGGACTATAACCTGTATGTCTTCTTTGGTCTCTCATTCTACATCATTTCCCTAGTACCTTTTCGATCAGCTGCTCCATAGAAACCTCCTGATAATATCCATGAAGTCTTATTGGGCGATCGGAGAATGATAGTGGGTGGTGAGGTGATTGAGGCTGTAGGCCTATCCGCGCAAAGGGTGCCGCGACATCTCGCACTCGAAGATAAGCGGAATCGTTTTACCATTTCAGTAGATTGTTTGGTGATGTTCAGCCACAATCCGAAGGAGGTTTTGCGCCGTTTCCATAACATAGATGAAACATTTATCCATCACAACTCGCCAGAGATCAAGAAACAAACAAAGCAGTCGAATTCTACGGGTGAACGTGTACCAAGGTAGGTCTGTCGGCCAACAAGGTTTTGAGGACGGTTTTTTGGGATGGATCCGGTTTTGTCCACATCGATTTCATTGAGAAGGATACAACGATCATCGGCGAATATTACTTAGAGGTGCAACTTGAAATTTAGGTTGGAAAATAGCACTATATTCAAAAATCACCACTTAAGGAAATAATCCAAGGGGGAGGGGGGTCGCGACCCTAGACTCCCTTCTGCGTATGGACATGTTTGGAGCAAAACCTACCGAATTTGTGAAAGAAAAATGTGTTCACCAATACAATGTGTACTGAAAAGACAGCGGCTTGTAGGGGTTATAATAAATCCATGAATTGGGCTGCGAATGCATATTCTTTGGAGTCGGGTTCTACTGACTACTTTCTATTTCCCAACCTTAAGAAATGGCCCGCCGGTAAAAGATTCGGGTTGAATGAAGAGGTCGTCACTGAAACAACTGCCTATTTTGAGGACCTTAAGACTACTTATTATTTGAAATGAATAAACACATTGGAAGAACGATGAACTAAATGCTGAGAAAGATGTTAAGAAATAAATCTTTTTTTTTTTGCCCAAAAAAGTATATTTTATTGAGAAATTCACGGAGTTGTCAAACTCCCTCAGAGCTGTTTTTTATTTATTTATTCTTTATTCAGCCAACCATGACATCACAATATGGCAACACATTATACATTATGGTCAATATCTTTGATATTTAACAAGCGGGATTCGATGGTTGAAACGAAAACTTCCTTAAATCCCGCAAACCTATTAAACTCTTGAAATGATGGTACATAAATGTTGGCTGAAATGATCTCCCTTAATAATTACTTTAATTCGTCCTTTATATATTAATGTTTTATACAGACATTTCAAGTTACTCAACCTTGACACAATACAACAAAACTCTGAAGAAGAATAATAATTTGTTCTTCTCTAGAATCATGTGTTTCATGCAATTCACTTCACCTTTTCCTTCAACGTAATTGGCGTTGCCCCACTTGCACTGGTCATTTTCACCTTCATTCACGTTCACGTTCAAATAAGAAATAAATCGCACACTGCGGACACAAATGCGAATAAAAACTTTGTATGAATTTATATTTAAATCCTTTTCTCATTATTTGGTTGATGATTTAAACTCTTGTATACGAAGTATTCCATAATTTAATATTTCAGACATCCTTTTGTTCGTTATAAAGGATTCAGAGTATGCATCATCATCAGTACCAACAAAAAAAAAATTAAAATAAAGTGAAGGTTGTAATACTATTTAAATTACTATTATAATGTGTGCATACATATAAATGTATGCATATGGGCATTTCCGCAGAAGATTCTAATATTTTTGTTAGTTACGTATATGAAAACGTCGGAATCTTTGGAGATTCTAGTATCTATTGCTGTAAACAAATAAATAAATAGTTTCCCATTACATCCCATGAAGGGATTGGGAGAGCTTCTCACAACTAGTGAGCTGTGCGCTTTCTAGTTTTTTATACTAGCTTTTGAGAAGCTCTTTCATGGCTAAATACTCGATATTGTAGCCGTCACTATGCGAGGTGACCACCGCCGAAAAAAATTTTAAGGTGGTCAGAGCAGGCATCGAACCCACGATATAATTTACAATAGGCGCGCACACTAGCCATTGCATCACCGACAAATAAATAAAAAAAAATTATAATTTACATTGCAGTAAATAATAAAATTAAATTTTTCAAAGCTAAAATTAAATTCGATTTGTTGGCAATCCTCAAAAAATTATTTAAGTTCTTACTACACACTAGATATTTGCACAACACGTTTTGAATGGTCATTCAAAACATTTGGTTTTGTGGCGACATATTCTCAAAGAGGGGTTACGTGTATATGTGAAGCTGTAGAGCACCAAAAGACGATATTACTACTTTTACTTCGCTTCACATCGTATTGTGTTTTTCTCAAATACACGAATGCTTTGTCGACACTACCCCGAAGTACTTGGTTGTCGAAACTTCGGAAACTTACAGTACATGGCTTGAAAAAAAGCAAATGTCTTGAGTGATCATTCAAGATGTCTTTTGCAGAAGTTTACTACAGACCTGGTGGTGATCTTCCTGTCCAGAAAATCAGAGAAATATTTAGCAGCAACCCTAGGAATACCATTATTCTGGGTGGCAGTGATTACAAAACAGATGGGACAATTAGTTGCGGATACAGTGCATGGACTTCCTAGACGAATCAAAATGATAAATAAAGATTTGAAAAATTAGTGTCGATCGTAATGGTAGTGTATTTGTTAACAGCAGATGCCCCTCATGTGCAAATTATTATATTATTTAGTTAGTGGGTAAGGTCCTCTAGTTTTGCAATTTAGTTGCCACGAGAAAGTGGTAACTCTAGGATAAACAATTGTGTATTAAGCCTCGTATTCAGATCTTCCGAAATTTTCGAAGGAAATTTTGTCGTTTATCCCTAAACAGCAAATTTTGTTGCAAAGAGTTACCTCCTATCTCTGATGTACCTTGCAAATATTTCATGAATAATTCATTTTTGCACTCCATTTTATTTTTAACGCAGATGATGTGACTTTTGTTTGTGAAAACAATCGAAACGTCAAAGCTCTAACAACTTTGGCATTACAACACATTGTAAAATAAGTGATGATTTATCCGACCTTTCGTATTGTATTCAAAAATTAAATTGTCCGAGCGTTTGGTCGTGTTTATTAATTAATTATATTTTTTCAATATTTCGCTATCCTTTGGATAGCATCGTCTGGAAGATATATTATTACTTTTTTTTCATTTCTAATTAATAAAATATATGGTTTCTAAATATTATTATGTTTCCATGTAAGTATATGTAGATTTGGGGGAAACAGGCGAATGCTTCCACGTAAGTTTATGGATGTTTGGGATTAAAAACGCATGTTTCCACGTAAAAGTATATATGTCTGCCTGTAAACATGATACTGTTTACAGTAAAATACAAGTGAGTTTGGGACTTGCAAACATATTAACGTTTGAAGTGTGTTCCAAACATATATATGGATCCTGCAAAATATGTTTGGTAGAATATGTTTCAGCGTGCAGCAACTAAATTTGGAACCACATCGGTTGCAACCGAAGGTACCACTTCTGTTGCAACAATTGAATTAGGAACCAATTCGGTTGAAACCACCGAATTTGGAATCAATCATCGGTTCGGTTGCAACTATCGAATCAGCACCGGAATTCTGCAACCAAAATGGGTCGGGCGTTAAATTGTCAAAATGCAAAAATTGTAATACAAAAATTTCGAATTTTGTCAATTTAGCTACAGACATTTATCATTAAATAGTTACAGAATTTCGGTGCAGGTATCAATTCGGTAGGAAGAACGAAATTTGGCATTAATTCGGCTGCAAATACCTAATCAACGAAGTAACCGAATTTTTCATGAATTCTTTTGGTATAAAAAAAATGATTTCCATTACATCCCATGAAGGAATTAGGGAGAGCTTCTCACAACTACTGAGCTATGCGCTTTCTAGTTTTGTACTCACTGATTGGGACCTACAGTTTTTACAGCGATTCCGAATTGTATTTTGAGAAGCTTTTTTATGGCTAAATACTCGATAGTGTCGCCGTCACTATGCGAGGTGACCGCCGCCTAAAGAAATTTAAGGTACTTATAGTAGGGATCGAACACAGGATCTCATTTTCAAAAGGTGCACACATTAAGCATTGTATCACCGATGGCCACATTCTACTGGTATAACCGAATTCATTTCCGTTTCTGTTGTCACAACATGTTTCTATATATTTTAATCCTGACGTTTAATATTCCCAAAACAAACATTATTTTAAAAAAATATGGTAATTATGGTTTTTGGATTGAAACGTCGTATATTACAGTCAATGCCCATATTCATCAGCGTGTAGTACAAACCGTTGGCTAAAGCCCAGACTTTTTTCAAGCTCGGTCGTTTGACAGGTGCTGAGATACACGACAGAGGTATAGCATCATCTTGACATAGAACGGTCAAATTGTTGGGTTGAAGACCCATAAAGACTGGGTCTTTATACATGTTCGGAAAATCCAAGAAAATATAAATTATTTCCGTAAAGATTACCCTAGCTAAAGTACATTAATATCTCATTTTGTTATTATTTGTACGATATAGGAAATTTAAATCTAAATAAAACATTTAACAATTCCCATTAAATCCATTTCAAATACACACAAAAATTTTAACAGATAGCGGCAACCTCTAGTTTGGTTGCGACAACCTCTAAAGTACTCTGCGTAAATTGTGTGTCTTTCATAAAGAGACTTCTGTAATGCCACAACAATTTTGATATGCCCACAATTTTACGTTCTTCGGATAAATAATAAGACTCTTATAGAAATGCATTGCCACTATACAAATAGATGGATATTGGTTATATACACACTGAAAAATGTGTATTTTTTGATGTTTGAATGCAAATATAATGTGTGTTTGGAGCTTGTCACAAATATAATATACTTGTGTCCAAAGACATTGTCTTTTCTATTCAATATTACATGCTTGAGACCCAAAGATATTTATGCAACCCACACATATTTATGTTTGTGATACAAACACGGCTGTGTTCATTGCACTGTATATGCTCTCCCGAGAACAAGAGAATAAAAGAGGGACAACGAGAGAGTCTATCTTGCAAGTGGGTATCTGTAATTTTGCATTATTCTCTCAGTCAGTGAGTCATAAATATTCCTGGGTGGTGCGTGTAACTTGTAGATGAAGTATTTCTCATTTTGCCTGACGTATTGCGTTTTAGATTCATTTATTCAGTCGTCAATGGATTATCGGACAAAGAATATCAAAAGCGATTGATCAGTAAAAAAAAATTAAACGAAGGTTCGGACAGTTAAATGGTTTGTGATGGTGCTTTGGTTTTACCAACGTGAGAAACGATTTTGAGGAAAGAAACTGGAAAGGGCAACAACGTGAAGCTCTTTGTCTGTCCGAGTCTTTGCTGAGAAAATCGGAACGGCAGACCATTTGTGAAATAAGTGTAATACAAAAAACATAAGTAGTTAATCCACGCTGGGCTTGCATGAACTTGATTTGTGTATAAATATCTTGTTTTTGTACCAACGTATAGTGATAACCAACGCATAGCTAAAACATTCTGAAAACAAAAACGTGAGAGACAACAAGGCAGGAGAAGCAAAAGAGCAACAGATTCTCATTTCATTAAAAAAAAAAACAAATAATGCATTCAATGCAATTAAATGTAAAAAGGGCCGTTTTAAATCTATAAATTTTTTGTATTAGTGATTTATAAATGTGGATTTATATTGTTAAAATTAATTATTATAAATACTACATATATATTGAAATCGAAGAATAATTCGTTTCTAAATATTATTATATTGGGGAGGAAATTAGCATGTTTCCACGTAAGTATATAAAGGTTTGGGGAAACACGCGAATGCTTCCACATATTTATGTGGATGTTTGGGATGAAGTACGCATATGTTTCCACGTAAAAGCATACTTTTTGGTCAGTTTGCTTATAAATACAAGTAAGTTTGGGACTTGCTAACATATGAATGTTTGAAGTATGTTCCAAACATATACATGGTTCCTGCAGAACATGTTCGGCAAAACATGTTAGAGAGGCCGTTATTTTTCAGCGTGTAGAAGATTCGCTGAAATTTGACTTCATGTTTTTGTGCAGCCCGTAATGCTTCCTTTTTCCCTATTTTCATCCAAATGAATAAATCTACCAAATTTCAGTGAATACTGTAATATTTTGTTGGTCAAACGCTACCAATTTGCCCTTAAAATAATATCCTACAACCAATATTGCGTAAGATATGACAAGAATCCAAAAAAACCGTACTGCCCCTAAAGCTGGAAATACCCATATAGACAATTTTTCATACCTCCTTGCATACTTTCAACAAAATAAAAGCTGCTGCAAAATGAAACTTCACTTCACCAAATAACATCTGCAATTCAGGCAGACATCCAGATAAAACAGCCTTTACATTTCTATATTAAATTGCATTATAATCTAGCATAAAAAAGAAGTATGGGGAGGTTGTACCAAATAGTTCACTGTATAAGGTTATAAGAGTGGTGGCTTGATAGAAGTAAAATAAAAAAAAACAAATGGAGCAAAGTGATACTGGGTTCGTTATAACAGATACATTTTTAAAATGACATTGAATTTTATAAATCAAAGATTTAAATGAAACGAAATGTTCGAAGGTTGAAAATAAATCGCCGAAGGTAAAAACAACGATTTATTTAGAACACTGATAACCTAAATAAAAAAGGTATTTCGGCGGTTAATATTCTCACATAAATTCACAACCTCAGATATTTCATAAAGTAAGAGACATTCGAACTGGGATAACCAGTTTATAAAAATATGCCTAGCAACTAGAGTATTCAAACAACCAACATTTTGAAATAAACGGCTTTCGGTTTATTTGAAAATTACTTTTTCGGCAAACCAGTTTTCGGTTTCATAGAAAGGGAAAAGGCGGTGAAACCGGTTAATTTTCAATTTTATTTACGGTTTCTTTTCGATTTTTTCGTTTTGCATGGAAAACAATTTGTTTAATTTGTTAATTTGTAGAAAAATTAATACTAAATCAGCATTTTCTAACAGTATACTGTTCCTGGCTTGTTGCCCATGCCAGTATTCAGAAATTATAACACCACTATTATGACTTTTAATATATTTAAATTTCGTTTAAAATACACATCTCCAAAATCTCTCCAAAAATAAAATAAGTAAATGGTTTCCCATTACATTCCATGAAGGGACAGGGGAGAACTTCTCACAATCACTGAGCTGTGCGCTTTCCAGTTTTCACTCACTGATTGCGACCTACAGTTTTGCACCGATTCCGAACGGTATTTTGAGAAGCTTTTTCATGGCTATATACTCGATAGCGTCGCAGTCACTATGCGAGGTGACCGCCGCCTAAAGAAGTTTTTAAGGTGGTCAGAGCAGGGTTCCAACCCATGATCTCATGTACAAGAGCCGCGCACACTAACCATTGCACCACCGATGGCCACAATGTCTCTAGTGCAGATAAAAATAATTGAACTGAATTAGATTAGACTACGTTCGACTTGAATTGATTGAAATTGAATTGAGTTGAATTGTATTAAATTGAATTGAAATGATTTGAATTGAATTGAAAAGAATCGAATAGAATTGATTTGAACTGAATTGCATTGCACTCAGTTGAATTAAATTGAATTCAATTGTACTAAATTTAATTGAATTAAACTGAATCGAATCCAATTAAATTGAATTAAATTGAATTTGGTTGAATTCCATTTCACTCAATTGAATTTAATTGAATGAAACTAAGTTGAAGTGAATTGCATTAACTTAAATTGAATTGAATTGGATCGAACTGAATTGAACTGAACTGAACTGAACTGAACTGAAATGAATTGAAGTGAAGTGATGTGAATTGAACTGAATTGAATGATATTAATCGAATCGGATTGAATTGAATTGAATTGCGTTGAATTGAATTGAAGTGATTTGAGTTGATTTGAACTGAATTGAAATGAGTTGATATGAATAGAATTGAATTGAATTGATTGAAATTGAGTTGAATTGAATTGCATTAAATTAAATTGAATTGAATTGGATCGAACTGAATTGAACTGAACTGAAATGAATTGAAGTGAAGTGATGTGAATTGAACTGAATTGAATGATATGAATCGAATCGGATTGAATTGAATTGAATTTAATTAAAATGAAATGAAATGAAATGAATTTAATTCAATTGAATTTAATTTAATTGAATTGAATTTAATTGAATGGAATTGAATTGAATTGAAATAAAATGAGTCGAATTGATTTGAATTGAAATGAATTCATCTGAATTGAATTGAATTAAATTGAGTTGAATCGAATTGAATTGAACTGAATTGAGTTAAATTTAATTGAATTGAATTTAATTGAACTGAACTGAATTGAATTGAAATGAATTGATCTGAATTAAATTGAATTGAGTTGAACTGAATTGAATCGAATTGAATTGATTTGAATTCCATTGAATTGAATTGAGTTGAATTTAATTGAATTGAATTACATTGAATTGAATCGAATTGAAATGAACTGAATCCATTTGCATTATATTGAACTGAATTGAATTGAATTGAACTGAGTTAAATTGAACTGAATTCACATTAATCTCATTGAAATTGGGAATCATATTCGAATTTTATAGAAAAAAATTATTTATGTATTTAAGTTTAAATTATTTAATTGTTTTTTAAAATTATAAAATCATTTAACTTATTCCAGCTATAAAATTATATTTGAAAAAAGATATCTTGTTACTTAATTCAGAACATTCATTAATATTTGAAGCCACAGGTGGAAGAATGCGTTAACTCACTTTTTTCAAAAACAATATTTACCTTCTTTTAATGTTTGCATGGTATCTTATTTTGTTTGAGATAAGAAAAAAATCAACATCTGATATTTAAAATATTAAAAACAAATTTTAAATAATTTTTGTTTTAAATCAGATACCATGGAAACATTAAAGAAGGAAAATATTGTTTTTGAGAAAAGTGAGTTTACACCCTCTTCCACCAGGGGCTTCATTTGGAAATCGTGCCTCTGTTTGTTTACTTTTTAAAACCGTTTTGCCGACGTCAAATAACCGCTTTGCAGTTTATTCGACAATTGTTTTTTTTTAAATCAGCGCGCCTCTTGTACATGATATCCTGGGTTCGAATCCTGCTCTGACCATCTTAAAATTTCTTCCAGCGGCGGTCACCTCGCAAAGTGACGGCGACACTATCGAGTATATAGCCATGAAAAAGCTTCTCAAAATACCATTCGGAATCGAAGTAAAACTTGAAAGCGCTGAGCTTATTGTGAGAAGCTCCCCCTGGCCGTTTAGGGGATGTAATGGGAAACCATTTATTTATTTATATTACACGGTTAAGTGGAAAAAACCGGTGAACTGGTTTCGCCGGTTTCGGTTTTGAACAATCTACTAGTAACGCAATTGTGTTCACTAATTCCTGCTTTAGGATCTCTTCTCACTTTGTAGCCAAAAATAATAATATTCCAGTAACTACCAACTGTCCTGGCTGACAACAAATGGATGCAGTGATGGCGCCTGGGTTCAATTCGGTTTCCGGAGAAGCCTAAGAACTAAAATAATTTTGTATTTCAAATAAATTCAATAAAATATTTTGAATAATCCAAACTAAATACTATTCAGTGAAATACAACTCGTTTGAATTACACGAACAGTAAATGTTGTTTAAGTTTGCAGGGACGGACTATAAAGGTAAATGAAAGAACAAATTTCGGAAACGGTCTGTTCGTGTAACTCAAACGAGTTATATTTCACTGAATACGATTCATTTTGGATTACTGAAAATATTTTATTGAATCTGAAATTTAAAATTATTTCAGTTCTTAGGCTTCTCCGGTTTTCGGTTTTTATTACTTTTTTGAATGTATCACAGAGGAAACAATGTGTTGTACACAAAATATTTATTTGCCACAATTATATTCTCCAAATGCATTTGTCTTAGATTTCATTTGAGAGGAACAACAGCTTTAATTTTAAATGTCTTACCCAACTAAAGACAATCGGTGAGTTTGTCAGGGCCATTTGAGGTCCTTTTATATACAACTCGGCCGGCCGAATGGTCCATAATTATGATAATATTATATCAATGAATTTGTAATATTAAAAAAAATAATGTTTTAGAGAATTGATGCTGGGCGACCTGATTCGACAATCTATACTACAGATCTTAAAGAAATGTTGTTTGAGATTTCGTTAATCACTAATTGAAGACCATTTAAATACCAAATGATTACAAATTTGGTGGGGTGCTGTAAAACGCTTTTACAATTGCTCCGAAAAACATATGGTCCTATAATAGAAAAAGGCGAGCATCGACGATGGATAAACCACAAGCTGTATAATCTATGTCCCGACATCGACATAGTTATGTGCATCAAAATATAGCGCTTACGCCGGCTAGGACATAACAGTAGACAGGATCAGAATAAACCAAAGGTATTCGAAAACATACTCGAAGGGCATCGAAAAATGGGACGTCTCAGACTTCGCTGGAAGGGATGGGTGGAATATTGTCTGCCAGAGCTTGGTGTTATAGGTTTAGGAAATAAAAATAGATGGTTTCCCATTACATCCTATGAAAGGATCGGGGAGAGCTTCAGTTAGCTGTGCGCTTTCTAGATTTATACTCACTGATTGGTACCTACAGTTTTTACACCTATTCCGCACGGTATTTCATGGCTAAATACTCGATAGCGTCGCCGGCACTCTGCGAGGTGACCGCCGCCGAAAGAAATTTAAGGTGGTTAAGAAATTTAATGCTGGGATCGAACCCAGGATCTCATGTACAATAGGCGAGCACACTAACGATTGTGCACCACCAATGATTTTTGCGTTTGCAAAAACTTCTTTCATTAAAAACTATATCTCTGTTTATAGAGATATAGTATGGTCTTGAGCTTGAATAATAAAATAAAAATGATCCAATAAAAAGGTTTTAATTTGATTAAATATTTATTCTATTTATGGGATGGCGACACTATCGAGTACTTAGCAATGAAAAAGCTTATCAAAATACCATTCGGAGCCGGTGTAAAACTGTAGGTTCCAATCAGTGAGCGATAAATTAGAAGGCGCACAGCTCACCTGTTGTGAGAAGCGCTCCCCAATCCCTTCATGGGATGTAATAGGATATACATCCATCTTGACCTAAGAAATGCATTTTATCCAAATTTCACTGGAATCTGTAAATATTTGTAAATTGTAGTGATACAGTTTGTAAAATATAGGCCTATGGCACAAGTAATTAATCCACGCTTGATTTGCATGAACTTGATTTGTATATTTGTATATAAGTATCTTGTTTGTGTACCAACGCATAGTGACAACTAACGCATAGCTGAAACCTTCTGAAAACAAAAACGCGAGAGACAACAAAGAAAGGAGAAACAAAGAGCAGCAGATTTTCATTTCATGAAAGAAAAAACAAATAATGCATTCAATGCAAATAAATGTAAACAGGGCCGTATTTATTTATTTATTTATTTATTTGCTCAGCTAAAAACAGCTGGAAAAATATAATTTTACATATCTTCAGTTACAAACTAAATACAAAACTAAAGTATATTAATTAAATTAAAACAGTAATCAGGAAGAAAATTAAAAAACAAATAGTAATAAATTCATGCAGGAGATAATAGATTGAACATGGACGATATTAACAGAATTATTATATAAGTACAAAAAGACTACTATGAAGATAAGTATGGAATAGGAATGCAAAAAAAAACAGTAACAAATAAAGTTGCAACAGATACAGCAGGATAGAAAGAGTAGGAACTGCTGAAGAATGTGGAGCTGGAACAAATGAAGTAAAAACATATGACACAGGAACGGATAAAGCAGGAACAGATGAAGCTGGAACAGTTGTAGCAGGACTGAGGAAGCAGGTATTGATGAGGCAGTAGCAGATGAAGCAGGAACAGATGACACGGAAACAGTTTAGCAGGAACAGATGAAGAAGGACAGATGAAGCAGAAACTGATGAACCAGGAACAGTTGAAGGTGAAATAGATAGAGTAAGAACATATGAAGCAGGAATATGATGCAAGAGAAACAGGAACAGGTGAAGCAAGAACAGATGACACATGAACAGATAAAGCAGGAACAGATGGAGCAGGAACAGATGTAGCAGGACAGATGAAGTAGGAACTGATGAAGCAGGAACAAATGAAGCGGGAACAGATGATATAGAAGCATAATTAGCAGGAACAGATGAATAAGGACAGAATAAGCAGAATCTGATGAAACGGGTGAAGCAGGAACAGATAAAGCAAGAACAGTGTCACATGAACAGATGAAGTAGGAACAGATGAAGCAGGAACAGATACAGCAGGATGACAATGAAGCAGGAACACATGCAGCAGGACATATGAAGCAGAAACTGATGACTTAGATGGAGCAAGAACAGATGAGGCAAGAACAGTGTCACAGGAACAGATGAAGCAGGAACAGATGAAGCAGGAACAGATAAAGCCGGAACAGATGGAGCAGGAACATATGTAGCACGACAGATGAAGTAGGAGCTGATGATGCAGGAACAGATGAAGCGAGAACAGATTAAGCAGGAACAGATGAAACATGACATATGAAGCAGGAACTTTAGTTCGGAACCAAAATACGTTCACATGATTTCTCGAATGAAATCTTAAATCTGGCAATTCTAAGCATTAACATTCATTAAAAAAAATAATCGCTCGTTTAATTACTTCAATCGAATCCGATAGAGAGAATAGGTGGTGGAACTCATTAAAAGTATTGCAAATAGTAAAAACTGGATTAAAGGATTCGTAGTTATGTTTGAACGCGGGTAGATAAAACGGAACATATTGTCTAGAAGCTCTAAGAGGAACATTAATGTTCAGTGAAGAAACCAAATATGCTGAATTAATTTCTCCATTGACTAGTTTAACCATAAAACATACAGACAACATTGCCCTACGACGCTCTAAAGTAGGTAAATCAATGAGTTGTAATCTATGAATATAGGGAGGTGTAGATTCGAAGAAGAACTCCAAACAAGTTTGCGTAGAGCAAAAAGTAAAAACTGCTTCTGAACAGATTTGATTCTATCAATATAGCACCTATAATGTGGAAGCCAAACTACTGAACCGTACTCAAGAATCGGCATTACAAGACTAGTATACAGTCGCTTTGACAAACACGGATCATCAAATTCCCTGGACCAACGTTTTATAAATCCTAACAAACAAGTACAAGTATCAATATGTGACGAAAAAGTAAGTTTACTATCAAGAGTCACACCTAAGTCGCAAAACTGAGACACATTATCCAACACATTATCACCAATCTTGTAAAAAGTTTCCCAACACATCCTTCTGTTAAACGACATTTTTTTACATTTACTCAAGTTAAGTACCATAAAATTACAATCACACCATTTAACAAAACTAATCAAATCCTCCTGCAGTAAATGACAGTCATTCACAGACTTCATAGAAAAATACAATTTGACATCATCTGCGTACATTAGGCCCTAAATGACTTCCCTGAGGAACACCAGAAGAAACAAAAATCTGTCGCGATAAACACCCTTTAAATAACACTGACTGAGTTCGGCCAATTAAATAAGAAGACAACCAATGCAAAAATTTTTATGAAAAACCCATCATATCAAGCTTCAAAAGAAGAAGATTATGATTAACCTTTTATGAAAAGCTTTACTAAAGTCTGTATATATCACACCAGTCTGAAGGTTCGAAGAAAATTCTGACAAACAAATGTAAAACAACTTCTAACAAATTACTAACAGTTGATCTACCGTTTATAAACCCATGTTGTTGAGGGGAAATAATACTCTTTAGCAAATGCACAATTTTAGCTGCAACTAATTTTTCGAAAAGCTTAGGAATTACACTCAACTATCTATTAAATCTATTAATTTTTTGTACTAATTATTTATAAACGTGGATTTATATTGTTAAAATTAATTATAATAAATAATACGTATATATTGAAATCGAAAAATAATTCGTTTCAAAATATTATATTTGGGAGGAAATTCGCATGTGTTTCCACGTAAGTATATGTGGGTTTGGGGGAAACACGCGAATGCTTCCACGTAAATATATGGATGTTTGGTATGGAGAAGGCATATGTTTCCACAAACATGTTTGTCGGTAAATACAAGTAAGTTTGGGACTTGCAAACATATGAATGTTTGAAGTGTGTTCCAAACATATACATGGTTCCTGCACAATATGTTTTGGGAAAATATGTTAGAGAGGCCGTTATTATTCAGCGTGCATATATAATTTTATTCGTTTCATTTATTTGTTTTAACTTAACTTAACTTTGTGTAGGAAGGTTACCCACAACTTCCTTTACCATCCCTCATTCAGATTTTCTTGGCCTACATTTACGCCTATGCAACTTCCCAGCAAAACAACTATGCACGCCAAAAAGTAGAAATGGAAACAGGAATCTCGTTGGTAGCACTTGTCAATACGCTTAAAGAAGCGCATATTTTTCGAACAAAGTTCCCACTTAGAAGCAGTTGATAGTGCCAACTAATCACAATATATTCATTGCTCTCAATAAGCTCTTTATAGATTGAAGAATAAATGATGTCGAATCATGTGCTTATTTTAGGGCTCTAACTCATTTTAAAAGAAGAGAAAAAATTTTAATTTGTTGTAGGCTCTTGATATTAACGGAATTCTGTGTCAACTGCGTCGTGATCTTGTTTCGTTTGAACTCTCTTGTTACAGTTTTAGTAATTTTGTTTATACTTTTTTGCTAATTGTCAGAAGCGCTTCAAAGCACCATTCTTGTTATATATATATTCTATCTTACTTTATTGCACATAAGAAGTAGGAAGCAGTGTAGAGCTCCTAAAAACTCCATCTGCTTCCAAATTCTCAATATTTTCTGTTGGATTTTCACCTTGCACAAATGGCATCCCCTCATATGTTGTCAGTAGCGCCCACTGTTCTGAATAACGTGATATTTTCAGTATGAAATACAAACATAACGATTTTTCTGTAGAATATGCTACACAATATTGATATTGAATTACATTGTACTAGCGCATTCATGTCAAATGTAACACCTGACTAAACTTTATCTGCAACAGGACACAAAAGAAATGCAAAATGCATGCCCAAAAGGATGAATTCCAGCGAGTGATGCCGAATTGCGTGTGTGACAGCAAGTCGTCATACGAGTATGTATGAATAGATTTCTCAATTTTTTTTTTCTAAAGTCAGTAACATTATGAAATAGTTCATCTTTTCTTGGAAAAGTTTGCCTTTTTGCATTCATTGTTGATGCCAACATTAAGTATCAGCAGCTGCTGCTGTATCCTATTGACAGCATAAAATTCAATATATCATGCGTTTCAATGCAGCGACAATGTGCTATAATAACAATGAACCAGTAACTGTGTACACAAGTGTACAAAAGTGAAAAAGTGAACAGATGAAAATCTTAATATCGAAAACTTAAACAAGTACAAAAATTAACTTCTCCAGAACATGCAGATATATGAGCTGTTCGAGTCGAAAAGGACTTCAACAGAATTTCAGAACATAAACAAATCGAACAAGTTTTTCTCGATTTATACTAAAATATTAACCGCATCCTTTTCAAACCAGTAAACATTTCCTTAAACAGCCTTCAAAAAGAAAAATCTATACACGAATTAAAACTATCCCTTTCCCAGCAAAAATAAAATGAAGTAGTTCTAGTAGAAGTTATTATTTTTGTACATCTTCTGCAACATTATGCGCATTTTTAATGCAATTTTGATTCTGATCAAAAACAACTCCGAAAAATCTACAGTTGCATCACATCCATTATGATGCAAATTTATTAAAGAGCTAAAGGGATAGTGGACAAGTGCAAAGATGCCTAAATATATTACTTGTTTTTAATTTGTATTTACTTTCTTTCAAATCGCTTTTCATTTCCTTTCTTTTCACCTGTTGCCAGAAGCATTTGGAGTACTAATAAAAGGTCAATTAATAAAATAATTAGTTATATAAAAGGTTAAAAAGTTAAGACCTAAAGTTGTAGCTTAAAGTCATAGCTTATTGCCAAGTTTCAAATGGCAAGAAATTTAAAAATTGTTGAAATAATAGTTTTGGTTGCTCGTTTGCGGACGAAATGTAGCATAAAAATGTTAGCATAAACTGTTCTTCCAAACAGTCAAATAAGAAGAAGTGCTGCGTTGGACAACGTCATATTAAAAGAAGTACTTCGGCACCTAAATTAGCACTACATCTTACCAAGTAGTTGTGGTGCAAATTCTACTTCTTGGTATACTCTTTTTTTGCTGGGTTGTTATGTAGATCACAGATATCTAATTTTATTTTCTCACAAAGTGTTGTGAAAAATAGAAATCATTATAACAATAAAAACACACCGCTTCCTTTTTATTTATTCAGTTTAGAGTTACCTTCACTTATTTATTCAGTTTAGAGTTACCATATATCGGTTGTTGTACACATTTTTAGATTCTCGTGAACGAATTTATTTATTCAGCACAAAGAAAATGAAAACTTGATGATATTTTCGACCTTCGTATTATATTCAAAATAAAAATGTTCAAGCGTTTGGCACACAAGTGTGTTTATCTCCCTGTCGATCCTACCCAAAGGGTAGCGAAATATTGGAGAATAAAATGATTTGCAAATACACCAAGCGCTCGAACAATTTAATTTTGAATACAAAATAAATATTTTGTTTGGTTCGTTCGTTTGCTGCAATTACATTCCTTAGACGAAATGAATTTACCTGGGCGTAACAAAACTGTGATTTGTCGATGACATTTTTGATGCTGCAGCAGAAATGGTTGGAAATATTAGTGTAACCTATTCATTCTTTCCAAAATAATTCTTATTAAATCTTCTCATAAATACTGGTTTAATCCGGCCTACAAAGAGTCTGTCTAGCCCAAAGAGGAAGCTTTCGTAAATTGGAACAAGCACGATAGGCGTCTTCGAGCTAAAGTTGTGTCTTCTCCCAAGACGCGCAAGAGCTATTGGTCATTTGTTGAAAGGATAATTCTTCTTTGTCTATACCAGCTCTTATTAAGAATGATCGCATATTTACTGACCGAGTAGATAAAGGAAACCTGTTGGTCGATATTTTTGTAGCACAAATAATGTCCTAGTCCCTTTTCACAAAAGCAAAATTTTTTTAAAGCGTGTGAAGATAAATTTATCCGTGAAATTTATTTATCGAAGACACAAACCACTTGTAAAAAAAAAAATTCCACAGAAAAAAAAGCAAACGAGCTCATTTTAAGCAATGTAAGTGAAACACAGCATAAAACTGGTTTTATATAGAAAATAGGTATTTTGCTATTCATATAAACAACTGAACAATTCTCAAAAGCTAACCTAAATCGGTCCTGACAAAGGTAAATAACCATCCAAAGACTATCCCGGCTAACACCCTAGAAGCACATAAAAATCCAGCATATCTATATCCTGATGCAATTTCAGATTGGAGATATAGTCAAATTTACGAAGCAGCCAATGTTGTTGAGAGAAATAGTAATTTTGAGTGGCAATATTGGGCACTCCTGATGAAATTGTATGGACTACCCTCATATTCGAAATTCTCCCCATGGAAGTAACATCCCCATCCAGAGGCGGATTTTGGTTGGATGTGGCCCAGGGCGCAGAATAAATATTGGGCCCCTGAAAAATAATCAAAAAATAACCACATTTTTGTTGAAATAATCCAAAATTTTATAAAACTTAAAAACGTACTTTAATTACTTTAAGTACTAATTAAAATACAGAAAATTTTTTCTATCTTTCTGGCTTGCAAACTTGTAAATTATATCATTAATATCAATAATTTTAAGTAAATCACTACCTATATGCAATACAGCAATAGTATTGAGTCTTTCTTTCTGTCATGGAATTTCTTAAATAATTCTTTACTCTTTTAAGACAAGAAATGATCCTTCTCCAGAATCGTTTCCACATTTGGAAAAGTTTCTTTCATATCTTTGGCTTTTTTATCTAAACTCCTAGCTGAGCCGGCAGACTTCGCCCTGCCGACAAAATTAGTCAATGATGTCATAGCCACTAATGAATTCACACATTTTATATTTGGGAAAACCAAACCATCACAAAAGTGTGCGTAGATTTGGTTGGTAGGCATTTTTCGATGTTTTGTAGTTCTACCTTATCAATATATCTTGGATGGACAATTGACGCGTTGCAGTTTGCTGAGCTTTTAGTTTTTATTTGAATGCAAGGCGAGACAGACGTGTACGTAAACAGTGATAAAATAAACAAAAATTGCAACTTTTTTTAGAACAAACTTTATGGGTAAGACCAAAATCATAACTAAAAGTCTTAATGTAAAAGTAATGATTCGCGCAACTGTATTCGTGCAAGTATGACTTGAAAAAACCATCATACTGGAAGATCTTTAACTTCGTTATGTCCTGTACATTTAATTTCAAGGAATTTTATTGTGGATACAAATCTTCGTAAAATGTTTCTCCAAAACCTTTCGTTTTGCATTACAATTTTCGCATTTTGTGCATTGACGCAATTTGAAACCATGGAGCGCTTGTAGAGTGTCCACATTGAGGCGACATGTTGCTTTGATTTTTTATGGTCGGACAAAGTAGCTCCAATATGTTTCCAATTTTGAAACCCAGTTGTCAACTTGGATTTTGAGCCCAAAAATAATTTTCATGGATAGCATTATATAGACTTGGATGTTTCGGAAAAAATTATCCACGTTATTTCTTCACATTCTCCACTCAACGATTTCCTACAAAAATGCAATCACCGTGTTTATACATCGATTTAATTTGACTAATATGGCCAATATTTATTAGTTTATTACAAATGAGAAATTCAACCATTTCTATTCTTAATACATTAGGCCAGAGAAAATGTATTTTAATTTTATTTGGTTGGTTGGTTGGCAAGGCTACAAGACAGCACGCTGTCTAGCACACTTAGGCTATATAAGCCCATTGTGATACCTGCAGTTTCCTCCATAGCAACTATCGACTAGTCGTCCAGCCAATTTGCCCTTTCAATAAATTTGTCTATAAGACCTACTGGAATATCCTATAGGGCTACTGTGCTAACTAGATGTGTTCCGAATATCCTACTTCTACTTCAGAGCAGGGCAATCCAAGAGAAGGTGTTTCGTCGTTACCTCGTCCTCTTCCATGCAGCATCTACAGAGAGTGGAGTTTCTATGTCCCAATCAGAGGGCGTGTTTTCCTACAAGACAATGTCCCGTAAGTGTTCCTATCATTGTGGATAACCTGCCTCTCGGCAAGTTAAGTAGTTGCCTAGTCCTCTTCCTGTCCACCTGTGGCCAGAGGACCCTGGCTTGTTTGCAAGCTGAAGTAAGTCTCCACTTGTCCTTGAACATATTGTGGCCCACTGCCTGATCTGCAAACGGCAGGTAGAGACTGGCATACTAACACCTTCTTTTGCCGGAAGAACCTGTGCCGTAGTGCCCTGTCTAGCTAACGCATCCGCTACGCAATTGCCTGGAATGTCGCTGTGTCACGGTTCTCAGATGAGCCTGATGTCAAAATACTCTGCCATCACCCTAAGTGATGAGTGGCATTCTTTCGCCGTGAGGGACGTAGCAAACATGGCTTTCAGGGATTTGATGGCAGCCTGACTGTCTGTTGAGATACATATTCTCCGGAAG
Organism: Phaonia tiefii; assembly: GCA_963931995.1. NCBI lineage: Eukaryota > Metazoa > Arthropoda > Insecta > Diptera > Muscidae > Phaonia > Phaonia tiefii. Next base: position 176,763,106 of record OZ008367.1, on the reverse strand, counting down.
GTTGTGACACTACTTTTCGGTAGTTCAGCAACCTCCAGTTTGGGGATAATTTTCCGCCTGAAATACACTACAGTGATCAGGCAGCTTGACGGAGATATTTATATTTAGGTCCGTTGAATGGACCCCAAAGCCCACTTGCTCGTCCAACTTTGATCCATCCGTGAAAAATCTGATGCTACTGGTATCCCCTTTCAGTAGTCCGTGTTTACGGGAATAGAGTTGATCCGGTGTAGTAATTCAGTGTGTCCTTAATGTCCCGATATCAAAACGCCACAATCTCTGATTCTCACCAGGGATGTAACGGCTGCCTATTCGGCCATGATATCAGGAATAAAGATGTTCAGTATAGCGCTAAGTGCAGTACCTGACGTCGTTCCCATTGCCCCATTAACGCTAATCAGTGCTGATCTTTGAATTTTCATCAAGGAATTCAGAATATATTTCTTTTGGAGGGACCTCCACCAAACTACGATACCATAGAGAAGTATTGTTTTGACTATTGCCCGTATAAATCCACATTAATTTTATTTCCAATAAAATATTTTGCGACTTACAATCGATATTTTCCATCGGCATATCTTGCCTGCCTTTGTCTACAGATATTTCACGTATGCCTTCTTCTATACCAAGAGTTTCAGCAAACTCATTTTGTCGGCTGGTGGAAGCTGTAAGTGCATCTGTTTTTTTGTGCCCACAGAATTACCTAGAGTGATCATAAATTTATCTAATGCTCCCTTCTATTGGTTGCTAACTTCTTCATATTGTTTTTTAACTTTTCTTTTTTCAGCGTCTGATAAATGGCGTATCATTGTTCATATTATGTTTCAAAAACAAAGATTGCAGATAAATAAATAAGTTTTTAAACATTGCCTTCTGAAACATGTTATTTAAAATTCACGAGAATGATTTGTAACAATATTTTTATCATGCAGTTTTAATTGTTAAACTCGTGGTACAGTTTGTAAATAATTCACCGTGAGGAAAGTTGCAATACAATTGGGAGGACAATTTTTAATTGATTTAAAGTCTTAAAAACAAATTTATTTCGAATGCCACCTGATACTAATTATTTGTAATGACATAAATATAAGTATATAATTTTATAATTCAAAATTAATAAAGATAAACATCGTTACAACAGGTGGACTATAGATTGGCTTCACAAAAATAGTGGGCGTTCAAAGTTCATGAAAATGAAATTTTCTATAAATAAGTTCCATTTTAGTTTTCTGGACCATTATAGGTAAATTTTTTTGCAGCATTTGATAAAGATTGGTCCTTGTTTTAATATATAATGGATATTTTGGTAGAAAAATAAACACTTTAATTTTTATATGAAGAAGAAAAACTTGATTTCTGCACCCTTTTTGTATGACTTAGCTTATTATAGGAAGATTGATAAAGTCACGGGGCCCCCAAAACTGCGGGGCCCCGGGCGCGCGCCCGGTGCGCCCCCCCTTAAATCCGCCTCTGTCCCCATCCCATTTCAAATTAACTTTATGAAGCGGTCCATGTTAGTGAGAGAAATAGTAATTTAGAGTGGCAATATTGGGCACTCTCCTGATAAAATTGAATTGACTATCTGTATATTCGAAATTATCCCCATGGCAGGTAATAACATCCAAGTCCGAAGTACATTCAGATTCAATATTTTCTAAATTAGTCCCATGGGAGCAAACAACATCTGCGTGCCAAGTATATCCTGGTTCCATTTCAGATCGGAGACATAGTCAAATTTTTGAACCAACCCATGTCATTGACAGAAACAATGAATTCGAGTGGCAATATTGGGCACTCCTGATAAAAGTGAATGGACTATCTGTATATTCGAAATTAGCCCCATGGCAGGTAATAACATCCACGTCCGAAGTACATCCAGATTCCATTTCAGATCTAAGATATAGTCAACTTAAGGACGCGACTGATGTCATTGTTAGAAACAATAATTTCGAGTGAAAATAAATGGACTACCTGTATATTTGAAATTAGCCCCATGGGAGCACATAATATATCCTGTTTCCATTTCAGATCGGAAATATATTCAAATTTTTGACGTCACCTATGCCATTGACTATATTGGCCACTCCTGATAAAATGGAATTGGGATATACATATGTATATGTATATTTGGGATGGGGATGTCATAGGACTAATTTCGAATATACAGGTAATCCATTCATCGCGATTCTCCGATCTGAAATATAATCAGGATATATGTGCGAGTGTGATGTTATGTTCTTCCATGGGGCTAGTTTCGAGCATACAGGTCACACATCTAGCAGGAATGTCCAATATTTTCACTCGTAATTTTTTGTTTCTGTCAATGACATGGGTAGTTTCATAAATTTGACTATATCTTCGATTTGAAATGGAATCAGGATATAGATAGGGTGGCTGGTATGTGCTTTTACGGTGCTAGCCTGGTAGATATTCGAAGGTTATTTACCTCCGTCGTGGGCGACCTAGGTTAGGTTTTAACAATTGTTCATTTTTTTTTATAAGAAACTAGCTGGACCCGGCAAACTTCGTTTTGCCTTAAAGATTTTGTAATGCCAAAGGGTGAACAAATATACGATGGGCATATAAACCTGTAGTTGAGTGGATTATTATGTAGAAGAATGTAAAATAACTATTTGTTAGGAGTATTTGTTTAGATTTCGATCGTGTGCTGATTTGTCTAAAAAGCTTCTCATTATACTATAATAGCTGTACCCGTTGCGCTTCGCTACCCCTGAGTTGTAATTTTAATGAAACACACTTTTGTTATTTTTTTCTCCTATTTATTCAAGTGCTCTAGGATATACAATATTTCTAGTTTTGAACTCTGGTGCAAATATATATAAGCCTGAAGGTTTACCCACACGTGACCATGAAACATATATTGTCCCTGCGAAAAATACTGATTTGTCAAACTTAAGCCACAGACTTCAAGCGACTGCCCGCCCTTGTGCTATATTAATGGTCATCGCAAATGGCAACCGAATCGGAAACTGCAATCTTTTGAAATGGATGGACATGTCTGTATGTATCATGGGAATGCGTGGAATCAGAACATCGGTCCCTTTATAATTTCCAACGATTATAGTATCCTCTCTATGATTATTTTGTATATTTTTAAAAATGCAGTATTAGGATAACGATATTTAGGATGCTCTTGAAACTGACCTCAATAATATTCATATTCATTCGTACCTGGGGTCACTTTCTTAGCTTCATAGTCTGACCTTTTTAGTAGCCGTATTTTCATTGGGTTTCCCCAAAAATTATTTTGCATCATATTAGTAGCATATGTACCGAACCTCACATTCATACACTGCAATTGGCAAGCAATTGTCCGTACACCAGGCAGTTGTGACCATATTTGATTGTATCTCAAAAGATATATGGTTGATTTGATTCAAATATTTGTTTTAATGGTTCGATGAATTGTACTTTAAAAAAAATGTTTTAAAACGGATCGGTCATATATTTTTTGAGATACATTGAATTATGTGGTCTAGTGCCTGATGTACGGATAATTGTTTGATATAGTATATGTAATAGTCAAATATTGACGTGTGTGGGCGGCAGCCCGTGCCTTTTTGGCAAATTGCTTCCTAATTGCCTGTTCTGTAGGCCAACTGCAACATACTGTGAAATTTTCAGGACGATAAACTATTATTATGACTACTATAACGGTTTGTTTTAAAAGGGGCACACCCCACTTCCACCCTGGCTATAATTCATACTATATCAAAAACATATATACCAAATCTTATCTGCATACCTCTGATAGTTCATGAGATATAGTAATTTTAAATTTCTCGTTATATGGGCGGATTCCGCCCGTTTCTGTAATCACTACCAAGTATGGGTAATAACTATCAGCAGATTATCAGTTCCACATTGTGAAATTTTCATAACAATCGGTCCATTTGAACAACCGTCAGAGCGATTTTTGAAATGGGGGCGAGGCACCACCCACTTCCACCCTGGCTGTAATTCATTCCGTACCAACACTATATAAACCAAATCTCATCTTCTTACCTCTGATAGTGCATGAGATACATCCGTTTTAAATTTCAAGCTTTATGGGCGAGCCACACCCCTTTATCCAATTGCTTCCAAGTATACCCAAGGACTAACATTGGGTCTATTAGAAAATCCGTCAGAGCGATTTTTGAAATGCACACCCTGGCTGTAATTCATACTGTACCAACAACATATGTATATACCAAATTTCATTTTCATACACCTGATAGTTCCTGGGATATAGCCATTTTAAATTTTAAATTGTATGGGCGGTGCCACTCCCCTTTATCCAATCACTACCAAGTATAGCCAAGGACTATCAGCAGGCCATCAGTACCACATTGTGAAATTTTCATAACAATCGGTCTATTAGAAAAGCCGTCAGAGCGATTTTTGAAAAAGGGGCGTAGCACCGCCGACTTACACCATGGCTATAATTCGAACTGTACGAACAACTTATATACCAAATAACATATTCATACCTCTGATATTTCATGAGATAGAGCTGTACAAAGTTTCAAGTTGTATGCCATGCCCATTGATCCGATCCAACCCATTTTTTTGTTGGATCACGAATTTTATTGCCCTGCATCTATCCATCCAAATTTTCAAGGCGATTGGTGGAACAGTCCTCTAGATATTGCGTTTTCAAAAATAGGATCGAATGGCCGGGCCACACCCACTTCATGTATCAAAAATTCAAGTACCATATTTTCACCACCAGTTTGGTTTGAACCTATTTAATGGCTTTTCAAAACATATATATGCAAAACTACCTAATAAAACCAATAAAAAAAATTTAAGAAAAATCGCGAAATTTATCGGACAAACGCGAAACTACACAGAAACACCACTCACGGTCCATAGAATAGCTGTGTGAAAATAAGCCGAAAGAGAAGGGAAGAAAAAACAACACAGTGCTCATAGATCCGTGTCTCTTATATGTGTTGTTGTAATTGTCAACGCTTCGTATAAGCAATTCCATATGATGCGTCTGTACGCTTAACTCACGCATGCGTGTTCCGATTTCAAGCAAACTGCACAAAAACCTTTTCCGTAAAACTGTCTACAATGTGTGAAAATTTGGTTGAAATCGGTGGACGCGTTTTCGAGTTTAGCGAGCACATCACTTTTTGAGGCTTCATTTTTATATATATAGATAAACACTTGTTTTTACATAAATTGGAGACCCTGGTGTAAGAATGTGTTAACTAATTTTTTTTTTTCAAAAACAATATTTTCCTTCTGTTAAGGTTTAAATGGTTTTGATTTAAAAAAAATTAAAAATTAAATTTTAAAATTTCAGTTTAATAATTTAAATATCAGGTGTTGACTTTTTTCTTATCTAAGACCATGTAAACATTAAAAGAAGGAAAATATTGAAAATATTTGCCTTCAATTATTTTATTCAAAATTTCACCCGCCGGAATCCAACCACTTTCAGTTCTATGACTAACCGCCACTATAACACTCGAACTACCATTTCGTTGGTAATTACCATACCATTACTATACTTTCGCGTACACTAGGCCGGTTTTAGTGAGTATTCTACTTGACACATACAGAGATTTTGTTCCTAACCAAATCCTGCAGCTTCAGTATAATTTCTCATTCATTTTGTAGGAAGTATTCGGTAAATCTTTAATAAAAACTTTAATAAAATCAAAAATACTAACATTTTTATTACATAGCGTGGTGTAGGGTACGCACCATCATTTTGCCATCAATATTGTTACCCTGAGGGTGAAGTTTTTTATCCATTATTTTGTACATTTATTTCCAAGTGGAGCTCATCTGGTGTGCGTGTGCATTATCAACGTTTACATAGTTTGTCATAATATTGAAAATATTTCTATGAGAAACTACCATTCCTCTTACCACTTTATCCTCTGCCAGACATAAACAGAGTCGTTTGAAGGATACGAGTATACTGAGTTTATATGGTCGAGAGTCAACTTCTTTTTCTTTTCACATACAATTTGAATTTTTCATGCTTTATTATAGAAATTTATCTCTCTGCATAGGGTATGAAGTGAATGGTGATTTTGTGTAATGTTTTGAATCAATATTCCCCTTCTTAAAATTTGAGGACAAAAAAAATCGAGATTAAAGAGTAGGGGCAGTAGAGAAGAAAATAAGGAGATTTGGTTTTTATTTTATAATACTAATATTTAATAGATTAAGTATAATTTTTGTAAAAATTTTCGGTTAACATACGAGGCAAGCAAACGCTTGTTGTTGTGGTCTTTTTACTGTTAACACCCTACAACACTTACAGTGCTCGAAATTAGGATTTAACAAAACTCTAAAAAATCGTATAATTTATTCAGACGTAGTGGCCTTAGGTGGCGTCAAAATTTCGGGACGGGGCAGTGGTACAAAAAAAACCAATATATAGTAAATCTAGAGAAAACGAAAAACAATACAAAAATTGTCGGACGGGCCTATGGGGCCCACAACGTCCAAAAAAGGGCGCCAAAAGCCAACCAGAGAAAAAAAATCTATTTTTATACCCTCACCCATAGGGATATGTATACTCGTATCATTTAATACGGAAAAAGTTTATCGCTAAGAAGGAGCCATATTAGGCCCTCAGTATCTCGAAATTCGTGTTTGAAGTTTTTAAGACGATTGAGCCATGTCCGTCTCTCTGTGTGTCTGAGTGGCAGACTGGCTGGTGTAAACGATACCTGCCGTCAATCTTTACATATCACAAAGAAATTTTGCCAGTGACTATTATCTGTCAAAACTTAGTATTGGAAATCGACATTTTGACCATGCCCCCTCTGGTACCTCCCACATAAATTGACACATTTAGCTCAAAATCATTTTTCTTCTAAAACTTTTTATTCGTAGACGTGATTAGTTTCAACTTAAACACTGGTTAATAATCTGTTAATGTCTACTTAACTGGCGAAAATGGTCTAGGTTAACACTCCCATGTTGGTACCTCCCATAAAAAAGCTTGGTGGCCATCCAGGTTGTCAATGCGATAAATCGCGTGAAACACCTCCGATCTTAATAAAATTATGCATTAGGGTTCATGTCATCACACGCCAATGACCGATTAGGATAAGGGAGATTTAGCCACGCCCATTTTGGTAACTCTCATACAAAATTTGTTCGGCCAGCTGGATGTTCGGGAAGATAACTCCCGTATATCTTTACCGACCACAATAAAATTTTGTCAGAGACTATTATTTGTCCAACCTTAGGCCGGGATTGAAAATTGGCGTTTTTACCGCGCCCCTTCTGGTACCTCCCATGCAATTCGGCACATTTAGTTCAAAATCATATTTCTTCTAAAATTTTTGTTTTGGTAGATATGAGCAGCTTCAACTCACATATTGGACAATAATCTGTAAATGACTACTTAACTGGAGAAAATGGGCGAGGTTGCTACGTCCACTCTGGTACCTCCCATACAAAAGCTTGGTGGTCGCTTAGGTTGTCAGTGCGAAAAGTCGCGTGAAACACTTCCGACCTTAACGGAATTGGGTAACTTTCAATATTTTTCTTCAAACGCCAGTTTTTACCATTGATGAACACATTTTCATAGCGAGAATGAAACTGTACATTAGCTCAATTTCGATGCCAAAAGTTGTTGAGGTGATGAACATTTTCATCCCTGTGACGATACTTTTCCGTTCAGTGCAGGTGCATTTTCTCATAAAAGAAAATTCTTCAAGTAAGCAAATTATGTTCATAAATCAAGTACGTACGCTTTCTGGTTTTTTACCCACTGTTCTGAACCTACAGTTTTACACCGGTTCCGAACGGTAATTTGAGAAGATTTTTCATGGCTAAATACTCAATAGTGTTGAAAGAAATTTAAGGTGGTCAGAGCAAGGATCGAACCCAGAATCTCAAGTACAAGAGGCCCACAGACTAGTCATTGCACCACCGCCGGCCACCTTCTATAGAGGGCGTTTATAGAGATATATAAAAGAAAACCTGGTACCATGCCTTCTATAGAATGCGTTTTTAGGGATATATAAAATAAAACCTGGTACCATGCCTGCAAATGAAGGCATATTACCATGCATGAAAGACAAGGTAATTTGTCTTTTAGTTGTTCTTTTGCTAATTTTATTATTACGCGAAACAAAACGTTCTTCAACAAAGTCTCAGTCCACAAAACACGTGGACTGGTTTAGTTTTTAATTCTTTATCTCCCTGTCAACTCTATCATTTTGCCTTTCTTATAAAGGTGCTTGCAAAGAATTTTTTTTTCGCTCTCAGTTAGACTCATCTACACATTCTACTTGAATTCTATTGGGAGACCTAAGGTAGGCCTACAGAATGAAGATAAGTTACATGGCTATACGTTATAGCATTGGTAGCAGGCCTCTTTGTAGGAGCTATGTGGGATCTATTAAAATTGAAGGTGGTGGCCTTCTGGAAGGGTTTTGTGTGCAAACCTCGGATTTTTCCCGCTGGGTCGTCCATACATATAACTACTACCAAAGTGTAAAACTATTTGTTGCGGAATATTTGTCAAACGAAAAAACCACCAATATTTAAACCGCGCTTTATTTACTTTAACTATTTTTATTTCATGAAAAGACCCCTTTTTTTATTAATTCGCTATAACTGTAGATTTATATTGGTGCAATTAATTATAATAAATAACATTTATATACATACTGAAATCAAAAATAATTTGCTTCTAAATATTATAACGTTTGGGAGAAAACACACATATGTTTCCACATAACTAACAGCTATATTGCGAGGTAACACGTACATGCTTCTAAGTAAGCATGCAGACGATTGGTGGAAAACACACGAATGGTTTCACGTTTGCGATGAAACACGCCTATGATTCCACGTAAAAGCATGGATATTTTCATGTAACCATGCTAATGTTTGCATTTAAATATAAGTGAGTTTGGGACTTGCAAATGTATGAATAGTTAGATTGTATTCCAAACACATACATGGTTCCTGCAGAATATATTGGGGAGAATCTGTTACAGAGACAGTTTTATCAGCATATAAACTAGTACGACCTTCTCTTGAGTAACATCAAACACTCATTCCAAGTTATCACACTTATACCACCAATGTACTCTAAGAGCATACTAACGCTGACAATTCTGTAGTTTTTTGTTGCTTGGATGCAAATATAACATGTGTTTGGAGCTTGTTGCAAATATAATATACTTGTGCCCAAACGCATTGTGTTTGCTATTCAACATGTTTGAGACACAATGATTAATATGTTATAATATACTCGTGTGTGTTTGCGACCCAAATATATTTGTGTTTGTGATAACGGGTCCGCCAAATAACTTTTTTTTTTTGAAAATTCTTTAAAAAAAAACTACTGAATATTTTCTCAAATTTCTATTTTTATTTGAAAGTACAATCCTTCCGGTTAATAATGGATAATAAATTCATTCAAATGGCTGCCTGGGCTGGCCATTCAGTAGCCTACACGATCGGTCCAATTTTTAAGCACATTGTCGATTGTGTGCAGCTGTATTTCACCGATGGCTTCACGAATATTGTCCTTTAAAGCGTCAATTTTCTCTGGCTTGTCGGCGTAACACTTATCTTTGAGGGCACCCCACAAATAATAGTCCAACGGTGTCAAATTGCAGCTCCGAGGTGGCCAAACGACATCAGCTCTGCGGTATAAATACAGAAACACGCGAATGCTTTCACGTCAGTATATGGATGTTTGTGATGAAGCACGCATATGTTTCCACGTAAAAGCATACATATTTGTCAGTAAACATGCCAATGTTTGCTGTTAAATGCACCTGAGTTTGGGACTTGAAAACATATAAATGTTTAAAGTGTGTTCCAAACATATACATGGTTCCTGGTTTCGTGGTTCCTGCAGAATATATTTGGGATAATATGTTTCTTTGAGCGTGTATAATAACAGAGATTTATTTTTGATGGTCCTAATAATGTACGCAAGTACAACCACATATACAAAGCGTATACTAAAAGTGTAGTTTGTGGCTCTAAATGTATAGTTTGTGTAATTATTTATTTTGACACAAATCTTCGTTAATCCAATATGTAAAACATTCAGCGTCCCAGTATCATTATGTACCTATTTTTAGCTCAACGATAAAATAATGCACAAATTGTATCAATGGGTCCTAAATTTGAAACAAAATGTTTAAATTATTCCAATGTTATTAAAACTTGAATTCAATTCGTACATCGCGTGAAGTAGAGTGTACACCATCAGCTCAACTGTGCTCCTTAACACTTGTTCCAGATCTTGGCAAACTGGATTCATATGAAGCTATAGCATGCGACTTTGTTGGTGACGATGTAACTGCCTGCTGCTGCTGCATTCAAATTTTCTGCTGTCTGCCTGTTGTTTGTTAGTCTCTAGTCTGTTGGGTACAGTTTAAAAACAATTTGTTAAATTGTTCGTAAAATGTATGTTTTATCACTTTGGGATTCTGAAATATGAGCACTTAATGTACTGTTTTGCCTAAATGATGTTCTATCCTTCTCGTTGAAGGAAGAAGAGAAAAATTATTAGAATTTAAATTTGTATTTGCAAATTTTGCATTCATTTCTATTCGAGGGATATTATCAGTAAATTGCACGGTAAGTTTGCACTTGAAATCCTGATGTATGTAATAATGAACAACATATGGAGCAAACGAAATATTCTGAATATTTAGCCATTTTGTTTAGGACTTAGATAATGTTGAAATTCAAAGTAACCAGTATTTGTATTAGAAATACGAGGGCGGATCAATAAGTCCGTGACTTTACGAACTTCCCTCGTAGTTATACGAAATGCAACACTGCACCCATTAACTACCACCTGTTAATAGACACCTGCCATATTTTGAGCAAGTTCCGTCCTTTACTTTGCGTTCAACAACTGTTCAAAACATACAACCTCGTGCATTTTTTTTAAAAATGGAAAAAAGTGAATTTAGGGTGCTCACTAAACAATCAATCAATCAAACCAAAGAAAAGCGTGACACATACTATGGGGACTCTGCACCGTCGATTTCAATGGTAAAAAAGTGGTGTACTGACTTACGTTGTCGTCGCACAAGTAATACAAATGACGCTGAACGTTCTGGACGACCAATTGAGGTCAATACACCCGAAAATGTCGAAGAAATCCACGATATGGTGTTGGCCGATCGAAGAGTAAAAGTGCGTGAGATTTTTGATGCCATAGGCATTTCATATGGCAGTGTGGTTTCGATTTTAAATGATAAGTTGTGTTTAAGAAAGCTGTCTGCAAGATGGGTGCAGCGTTTGATCTCAACTGACCATAAACGTACGGGTGCACACGTGTGTAGTCTCAATGGCAAAATTCGATGATTTGGGCAACGAATTTGTACCTCATCCGCCATATTCTCCGGATTTAGCGCCCCTTAACTATTTCCTATTTCCAAACCTAAAGAAATGGCTCGGTGGAAAGAGATTTAGCTCCAACGATGAAATTATTGATCAACTCGACAAAAACATTATTATTAATGGTAAGGGGGGAGGAGAGGGGGTACAAACTTGAAGTTGGTATTCTTCTTAAGGTCCTCTCCATTTCTTACTCAGAAGTCAAACTTCAATTTTGAAGCGTTCTGCCTCTAATTCAGTCTCAAAAATATTACAGTTGTTGACATCCCAGCAAACTTTGGGGTCAAATATCTCGAAATTTTGACGTGGTAGAGAAAAACGGGCAATGCCATTAGATTCAGCGTATCAAAATTATGCAGGTTCGCTATGTTTCACTCAATTCAGATTTTTGGTCACACACAGTGTAATTGGTCTTACTTAGAGTGTCCAAAACCGAAAAACCGGTGGAGCCGGCTAACCGAATTTTTTTCTCTTTACCGTATGCAGGTTTCTTAAAAAACTTAATTTTCGAACAGACCGGTTATTTCACATCGATTAACCGGTTAACCTGCTTTTACTTAATTTGTGTTAATATCCCTAAACAAATCAAAAATAAATTTTATGATTTTCGAATTTTAATGACATTTTGGATTAAGAAACATGATTTCCATTTTCAAATATAATTGTATGTTCCAAAAAGCTCCACATAACATTTCCAAACAATTTTTTTACTCAAATTGCAAAATGTTTTTATAACTTGTATAAGAAGTAAGTAAAAATTATTTAAGCATTAATTGAGCTTCCCAAAAATTTTTTTTTTCAAATTTAAAAATTTAAAATTATGTTATTATAAATGAAAATTTGTTTCAAATTTGAATATGATTTTCGAATTTAAATCAGTTTAATGTGAGTTCGAATAAAACTTTTAAATTTTATATTAAACACTCATTCCAAATTGAAATATTACATATCTGTTTATTTAAAATTAAAACGTTATTTGTTAGATTTAAATAGAGTTGTGAAATTTTGAGATTTAAACAAGAATAAGTATTTCAAAGGATCGCTAAGCAAAGGAATTGTACTTATAGGTACTACATGAGTAATTTAATTTAATAAAAAAAAATCGTTTTACTCTTTGGTAGCACACATACATATATGCGAAAGACATGCACAAAATCGAAAGTAACATCACAAACCATTTAAGCATCCGAGCCTTCGTTTATTCTTTTTTCTCTGATCAAGCGTTTTTGATATCCTGTCCGATGCAGCATTGACGACTGAAACTAAAACGGAATACATCAGCCAAAATAAGAAACACTGACTTCATCTGCAATTTGCACGCACATTCAGGAATATTTATGACTTACCGACTGAGAGAATAATGAAAAAATACAGACACACACTTAAAAGTTAGACTCTCCCGTTGTCGCTCTTTTATTCTCTTGCTCTAGAGGGAATATAACTAGTGCAACAAACACAGATATATTTGGTTCGCAAACACATACATTAGAACATATTAATCATTGTCTCTCAAACATGTAATATTGAATAGCAAACACAATGTGTTTGGACACAAGTATATTATATTTGCGACAAGCTCCAAACGAACTTTATATTTGCATCCAAACAACAAAAAATACATATTTTTCAGCGTGCAGTCGTACTACAGTTCTCCCCGTCGACAGAAAGCGACGTTGTCTTGTATCGGCGGTTGAAAATTGGCATTTGTATAGTCGTTGTCGATACCTGTCGACGATAGCTGGCAGATATCGTAGTTCGTATTAGGAAGTAGAATTGACGTCGATGTTGAATTGATAAATTACAGCATATTTTTGTAACATTAGTGTGCGCGAATCTTGCAAATGGTCCTGCTTATGACCGCTTTTAATTTATTCCGACGACGGTATTTTAGTTCTAGCCATGAAAAAGCTTGTCAAAACACCAGTAGGAAACGACATAAAACTTACTTGCTTTTATTGACTATTTTAAACCCTCAAGAGGTCAGATGTCATGCACATTTTAAATAAACAAACAAATTAAACAAATTTCAACATTTTCCTCCAACTGTTGCTAGCCTTCGCCTTTTCTGGCCAGTAGCTAACAGTAAGGAAACAGAGGGATTCTTCTATCTGGTCTTTCCAGCGGAGTCTTGTTCGTCGTCTGTTCCTGCTTCCATAGGGTACGTTAGCGAAAACCTTTCGTGCTGGCTCATCTTCGTCCATTCTGATAACATGGCCTGGCCAACGCAGTTGACCTAATTCGATTCGCCTAGCTATGTCCACGTCAGAATATAACGGGTCCGTCATCTAACGTTTTTTTTCAACTAGTCCTTATTTCGTGAATAGTAACACTTAGCTCATGTCTGATTTGACAGATAATTAGTTTTATCCTTTCGCTGAACGAATATGGTTGTGTATACGCTTGAACAACGCTGGGAAATATGGGGAAAATGGGCCTGCGATCGACTTACAAAAGATGCCGATTTTGCCAAAAAAAAATCATCTTTTCAGATGAAGCTCGTTTTGATCTTGGCGGTTATGTAAACAAACAAAATTGTCGCATTTGGGGCACAGAAAACCCGCACGCACACATTGAAAACCCGATGCACCCAAAACGAGTCACTGTTTGGTGCGGATTTTGGTCCAGAGTTACAGTCAATGGTGATCGTTATCGTTATGTTCACAAAAATTGAAGAGGAGAATATTGGCAACATTTGGTTTCAACAGGACGGCGCTACGTGCCACACAGCCGAAGCTACACTCGATGTTTTGCGCCCTGTTTTTGAAGATCGCATTATCAGCCGCAGAGCTAATGTCGTTTGGCCACCTCGGAGCTGCGATTTGACACCGTTGGACTATTATTTGTGGGGTGCCCTCAAAGATAAGTGTTACGCCGACAAGCCAGAGAAAATTGACGCTTTAAAGGACAATATTCGTGAAGCCATTGGTGAAATACAGCTGCACACAATCGATAATGTGCTTAAAACTTGGACCGATCGTGTAGGCAACCGTATGGCCAGCCGTGTAGGCTACCGTATGGACAGCCATTTGAATGAAATTATTTTCCATTATTAACCGGAAGGATTGTACTTTCAAATAAAAAAATAAATTTGAGAAAATATTCAGTATTTTTTTTATAGCATTTTCAAAAAAAAAGTTATTTGGCGGACCCTTGAAATGATATAGCTCTTGGTTCCAACGATGTCGGTACTCGCCGTTTTCTTTAACAGGACCATATATTTTACGGAGAATTATTGTATCGAATACTGGCAGGGGTTTTTCATCTGCTTACGATATAATCCAAGTTTCAGAGCCATATGTCCGGACAGGTAAAATGAGAGTCTGGTATTGCTGAACTTTTGTCTGTCGAGAGAGGTCTTTATTCCTACACTGCTTGCTGATCCCAAAATAGGATCAATCTGCCAGCACAATTCTCCGATTTATCGCCAGGCCGACGGTATCACTTCAAAATTAAATCTGTTGTCGACATTCAAGTGCTGACCAAGTCGAGAGGTTTGTTTAGTCCTTGACACCATAAATTTTGCTTTGCCCTCATTAACAGCAAGACCCACCTTTGCTGATTCCTCTTCGAAAATAATGCAGCAACATCTCGCAAATTTCCCCCAATAATGTCTATGACGTCAGCATACGCCAGGAACATATGGCTTTTCGTAATTGTGATCTTGTTCGCTTTTTTCTGCAGCTTTTCTCATTATTATTTCCATTACGATGTTGAAGAGATTGCATGAAAGTGTGTCGCCTTGTCTGGCGATATAAAACTGCAGCATCCAATTAGAAAATGTAAATCTAGAAAGCGCAAAGCTCACTGATTGTGAGAAGCGCTCCCTTGTTCATTCATTGGATGTAATTTATATTTATAATACAATTTTCACGACATCCATCGCGGCTTGTTCCGTACAACCTTTACAATCAGATTAAATTTAAATAAGTTTACATTGGCATCAATGTTCGCCAACATTATTTATATTTTACAACCTTTCTGTACTGTGACGAAAAGAAAAAATAATTATGATTTATACCCTTTTAACTTCAAGCCCTACTCTGTACGAAATGATGATGCTTTGCCTCATTTATAACATTCATGTATTTATACAACAGAAGTTGAACATTTTCCCATGCTAATTTAACAACATTTAAATCTATTCACCTCATTTTAGTTTGAATTCCAGTTATTATAAATATTTATTTAAAAGTTTATTTTTTTACAACACAAAAAAAAGGATCACTAAACACTCAAGCTAACATGACCGACCACAAAGTTAGAGGAGAATAACATTTATTAAAAATAAAGATACAAATAATAATAGAAACAAAACTTTTGATGCAATTTATGTAACTTTATCCTTGCACTTTGACTTGGTCTCAGACTGATAGTGAATGTAACCATAGTCCAGTGGAAAAAAAGTGGAAACAAACCAAAGCAACTAAATGCTGTTAACACTTTAGCACTTGACCAAACTTATGGAAAAAAGGGAACATAATGTCGAGTTAAGCAACAATTATTTTATGTCATAGAGAGTTACTCCTAATTGTGATGGGGGAATAATTTAAACTGATGTAACACGGTGCGACTGAGGTGGTTTTATTAAACTATTAGGGATACTTCAGCATTTAAATTAAGGCAATTTGGAAAACTGATATTAACACCAAAAGGAAATAAGCACTACGCGCTTTTTTTAGGAGCAAAAATATTGTGTTCATATTGTGGAGAACAGTTTCCAAAATATAGCTTAGGGCAACTAAGAAACCACTTCTATAACTAATACTTGCATGGTTACTAAATAATCCAGCTAAGTTGCGGTCTACCTCATGATAATATACCCGCATCCACCCTTACAGTTGGCATTGGGAGTTTTGAGTTTGCATTGAAATTAAATGTGCGTTAATCAAAATAATGCAAATGCAGAAACTACACATAACAACTCACGAACCTTTTTAATTACAATTTAAAAATGTTGAATTTTCATTTGTTCAGACACTGCGAATGTATGGTTGTGGTATCGGAATCCAATTGTAAAGAAATGTGGGTAACCGTTTGATGCCATTGAATTTGTTTGCCTATTGGCAATTCTAGTTTTCAAATATTTTATATGCACAGTTCTGTGTATTTGATTGGAATTACTTTGTATCCTTACCAAATTCATAAACCTGTACATTAGGAATATGACTCTATGGTAACACTTTGGTTACATGACGATTTCAAATCTGAGTTTGAAAAATGTCAGTTGATGTGTTAACATCTATAGGAACGGGTAGGGCAATGTATCAAAGTGAACACATGCAAACAACACACATCGTTAGCATCACATATTTACGTGGTTGTTGTACAACAATAGTCTCTGCATGAAAATAAGTATGATGATATTGATGTAGCGGCAACGAACAAACAAGCAGGTCGTCGTCGCCAAAGAGTCTTGAATAGTATAGAGAACTCATGCAACGAATTGTTAGACTCAAAAGCACTCGCGACATCTGGCGAATGATTCAAAACTTATTACTCTCTTTTTATCATAATTTGGTCCATTCATAATTTTGATGTGAAACATTGATGCCTTTTGAAACATTTATGCTTTTTGTATTGTTTTATGTAATAACATTGTCGAAATGGTGCATTCATATTGAAATATTCTATAAAGAGAATAAGACTCGTTTATACTCTTTTACTCAGACTCTCTACATGAGAGCGGAAACAGAGCGCAATAAGTTCTCTATACTATTCAATACTTTTTGTCGTCGCCCTGTTTATGACAAAACAAAAACCATTATTTCAGTCAGCTAAATATTGCTATATTTATTTTAACAATATTCCGTCTAATTTGTGGGTAATATATGAGAAATTCATACTACAAACTTACAAGTTATGAACATTTTTCTAATGGAAAAATGGTTGTTTTTTGTTGGAAATAATAGACATTTCAGTTTAACACACACCCACTGGCACGACTAGTTTCGAACTCCGTGACAAGTTCATCATCATAAAAAATCGTATATATATATACAAACTCAATTCTGCAATTTTGGAATTCACATGTGCGAATTAGTATCGATCGGAGATTTCTAAGTTGCATCACAGCATCACTGAAAGACCTATAATTCCAACAATACGAACATACAGAATTTTTCCCACCATGTTCTTCTTAACCTCATGCATTCTCGCATTGTTGCAGTGTTTTGAGGTGAGTTATAATCTATATCACAGAGTTTTATTTTTCCGTGTGATAGTATTTTTGAAGACCGTGCTAGTGTCAGTTACGTTTATTTGAATTTTAATGACCGATTTTTGTTAGTTTCTTATTAATGTATGAGAAATTCATACTACAAGCTTACAAGTGATGAACATTTTTCTAATTGAAAAATGGTTGCTTTGCAGTTTGGTTGTTAAAGCAGATGTAACCAAAAAGAAACTGCAATAGCAAAAGAGCCTTCAGCACAAAAACTATTCTTTTTTTATATTCCAATGTTACATTTACTAATGTGTTCATAGAAATCGAACAGGTACTCTGTAACAAAAGGGTTTTAACACATTGCCCGTGAGTTCGAAGACTCATTGATTTTTTTTTTTACTAAAATTCCAGTTAGATGAAACACAAGACCATTCTTACTATAACCGTCTTTAAGCTGAAGTTTGTAAGCTTCCAACAAGGTACAAGATGCCAGACTTTCGCAAAGATTTCATGGTGTTATGGTAGATCTATGCATGGCACCTCAAGGAAAAACTAACAAGATGGCTTACTATGGGTGCTAGACTGAAAAAACAAAATTACGTTCTCCAACCGGTGAAGAAACATTAGGCTTTATGATTAGATTCAGTTTCAAAATCCTGAGCATTCTTGCAGTATATACTAAGTATATTATACTTCACGTCTCTAGTGACATGCCACCATGTCCCAATTTCTGTAGTAGCTGTAAGGTAGTCCCTAGTTACGCCAGCCCCTCCGCTTTGCAGTTCCACGGAATGTAAAGCGATTATCGTACTTCTCAGCCATCTCGTTAACCCTGAACTGCTATTCTTATTTACAATTGTCAATAAATAATTTCAAACACACTTCAAAACATTCATTGCAGCAATGAAACAAAATCACTGCAGTAATGAAACAAATTCATTTCAACAATGACTCAAACTCGTTGCACCAATGAAACAAATTCAATTCAATGAACAAATTCATTGCAGCAATGAAGCAAATTCCTTGCAAGAACGATACCTATTCACTACAAACTGCTACTCAAAATCCCGTTCGGAATAGGTGTGAAAGTGGAGGTCGTAATCAGTGAGCCTAACAACACCAAGGGTCCGGTCACAGGTTGTGAGAAGCTCTAACCATATCCAATTATAGGACGTAGTGGGAGAATTAGTTTTATATGTGTATGAGAATGGGTACTGCATTTGCTCATAACGCAAGTCATTAATGGAACGAAAGCTTTAAAAGACAGGTTGAACTTTTGATATTAGTAGACAAACAATGTGAGTCATTCACAACCGGAAATCCAAATAGTGGGTTTCGTCGAGAATCTCCGTAGCTGTATCCAATAGATGTAGTTAATACGGATGGCTATATCCAATAGATGTATTTAATACGGTATCACTTTTTTTAAACAAACCGATAAATCTAAAATTTTTCGAACAAAAAATCGATAAAACGTCTTTATGTCTATATTTCGGAAACGTAGCGTTCAATCGAAAAATAACAACTTTTTCCGGGTTTCTAAGGGGTTTTCATAAAGTGGTATAATTCGTATAAACGACTTTTGTTTAAAAATAAATCGGTAAAATAAAAAAAAGTATCTGTATATAAAATATATCTATCTTAGGGCGGGTCAAATTTTATGGAATTGTGTGGAATTGGATTCTGGGAAATTTTGCTCAAGAGACCATAGCTCTAAGTCGGATTTGGAGCCCCCCAAAAGGTATTTTTATCACCTTTCAGAATCTGTATTGATACCTGTAGAATAAGTCGTCAATGGCAGCATTGTTCAATTGAACAACTTTGTAACACTGGATAATAACGTTACAAAATAATGACGCTTACCAACACTAAACGTTGCCAAGCTTGCTTTTCCTTCTTCCTTAATCGTTCATCGTGCAATGCGCAAGCAGTTTGCCAAAATACTTAAATAAAAACTCGGTTATCACAATACCAATATTTTTTTTTATTTTTTAATTTAGTGTGACACAATCATAGAGTGCAGTGATAATATCAAAGTTATTATGGATAATCAAGAACCATCCACATTGTCTGTGGTGTCTTCGCAAATGGAAGCATTATTTGAGTCTAGATTGACTAACATCCCTCATCAAGATATTGTTGATTTTGGTTTATCAAGTGATTTAAATGATCTTAGTTTGCCTACTAAATGTGACATTTTAAAATATTGTTTTTTTTAAGTGATCGTGCTAAATTAGAAAACAAAATGTTCTCGTATAAAACTTTTACTCCTCACGTAACATGTACAACATAGAAACAAAAGAGATGAATTTAAAGCATTTGTTGATTCAATAAACGAATTATTTTATATTGGCAAATATAATTGCAAATTAAAAACCAAAGAATGCTCGTGTGGGTTGATTCCAGAACATCTAAAAGAATTTATGATGGACCAGCATAATGGTAGAAAATTCACAATACCTGAATATACGGAAGACGTTGAAAAAGTAGCTACAACAATACCAACATTTACAACTGGTACCGATGATCAAACATACGAACCACCTAAATTACACATGGATGAAGATGAAAATGAAGGAACAACAGAAGTTCCAGAAGCAACTGTTCAAATGAGACGAGGTCATTATACTCAAAGATACGATGCCGTAAATTTTGCTATTTCAGATAGCAGTCGTGTATGTTTCAGATAGAGTCGCTTCATGTTTAGCAACAGCTTTATTCGAAGATATACATTTTACAGATGTTCATGGTAATCTTGTTATTATGGATAAATCAAAAGTGGCTAGAGAAAAACTTAAATTTAGAGATGTAGTGCTTCGTACACGACATACAAATTCTTCCATAACTGCATTCTCTTTCGATGGTAGAAAAGATGACTGACTCATTAAATACAGAGAAAATTAATGACAAATTTCATACCACTATGGTAAAAGAACCGCATTTAGTTGTTCTGAAGAGCCCTATAACACTAGCCAACAGTCGTTTTGTTATTTGTTTCTAGCATACTTTTTCTCATTGATTTTGACCTACTAAACACGAAAATGAGTTTTAAAAATTTTTCTGTTGATTGGTTTTCGAGATACAAATTTTTGAACTTTTTTTTTTAAATTTTTGGAGGTACACAATTTTGAGCATATCTTTCGTCTTCTTTGACGTATTTGATCCTACTACTACTCAAATTATAGCCGTCTACAACTCATTCTCAGAAAATTTTCAAATCGGGTGAGTAGTTTTGATGTTGGCGGCTTAAAAAGGTTAAAAAACTGCGTTTTTTTAGTAAAAATGTGGCAGAAAAATTCATATAAAAATTCATATAAAATATAAAACGCGATGCTAACAGCGATTTTGGTTTTTTTACGTATAGCTGGCATTTTTCCAAAGAAAATAAGCACTTACTTAACAAAATCTGACAACAAATGGCGGACTTATAATTTTTTTGGTAAAACACCGAAATTCCGCTATTTCACGATATTTTGATTTTCATTATTTGCACAGCTTAGCTACCCAACGCAAACGAATAAATACATTTGAACTTAATTTAAAATAAACAAATTAGTCTTAGTATATTATTTTTTAATTTATTTAGAGCACTACATACTCAATGTATGGCACAATTAGAAATGGATGTGCCAGGTTAGCTAAACTAACGAAATTAACCAAATCAACGCCCATAAAAAATGAGTAGAAACAAAGATATAACTGTACATTTTATGCCATGTGGAAAAACAGCTGACTTCTTCTTTGTTTTTTGTATTCGCTGCAATTGGTCTCACGTATTAGGGTCCAAATGTAGTCACCCATCATAGCCGTGTCATAGATGCCCTGATAGCGTCGTTCCATAGCCTTCAATTCCTGATGAAAGCGCTCGCCGTGTTCGTCGCTCACGTCTCCTAAATTCTCAGGGAAAAAATCCAAATGAGAATGCAGAAAGTGTATTTTAAGTGACATGTGCACTCCTACCCAAAAATGAAAAAAAAACGAGAATTAAAACGCTATTTAAATTAACATTTGTTTCAAAAAAAACCTACCCATTGCTTCATAGTTCTTTACCAGATCCTCAACTATGTCCTTATAATTATGGCTTTTGTTGTTTCCTAAAAAGTTTTCCACAACAAGCCTGAAGGAATTCCATGCTGCGGCTTCGATGGGTGATAACAGCTTCGGGAATGTTTCATCTTTCAACATTTTTTTTATATCGGGTCCTGCGAAGACTCCTTCTTTAATTTTTGCCAGCGAAAGGTAAGGGAAAATTGACCGTAAATAGGCAAAAGCTTCACCTTCTTTGTCCAATTTTTTGGCAAAATTTTTTATCAAACCCAATTTTATGTGCAGTGGCGGAAGTATTATATTTTCACGGTTCTCTATTAGTGGTTTGCGCTGAACATTCGCTTCTCCAACTACAGGTTTCGTTCGTTCCGGCCATTTTTTTTTGAATATAATGCTGATCATCAGCGCGGCTATTCCAAAGGCACAGAAAACAGCAATGTCGCGTATAGCCTCCTTGGAGTCCACACAGAATGGCCACAACTTTGAGGTCGGCGCATATTTTCCAATTATATTTGCTATACTCTATGCTTTTCAGCAAAATGTTCATAGTTTCATAGTTCTCCTTTGAATGAACCGCATGAGCAATAGGAAGAGATGGCTTTTCATTCCCATTATGTAAGAGAACTGCCTTCAAGCTCTCTTTGTTGCTGTCAATAAACAGCCTCCATTCATTGGGGTTGTGAATTTGGTGAAGCTCTTGGAACAAGCCGGAAATGTCGCTGCAAAAACATATTTGGTCTTTCTTTGTATAAAATTTTGCATACTGCTGGTGACGCTTCCTGTACGCTGTTACTTTCACTTCTGAATCCGCAAATCCACACTGTACCATCCGAGACGCAAAAAGTTCGGATTTCTCCTTAGTGAGACCAAAATCGCGCACCCAATCGTTTAGTTCGGCCTGTGACAGTAATTTTCGCTTTCTGCACGCCCCAAATTCGCTTGCACTTGACTCGGACTCTTGATCTGACGATTCTGCATTTTGAAGAGATGCACCAGGGCACACTGGATATGGTACATCATTCGAATGTGGTACTGGAAGTGCAAACGATCCCACTTGAGCGTAGTTCCATTTTAAAAATCTCCCTACCCCACTGTTTGTGGTGAGGCAAAAATAACAGTCTGTGGAATGGCATAGCGGCTTTTTCCACATCATTGGTGTATCGAATTTCATATGGCGCCTAAAATTAAAATAAATTACTATATTTGCTTTGCCTAATGTGTTTAAATAAAAATTCTTACCTTCCGCCAGCTGCCCAGTTGGTTAGGATTATATAGCAAAGATCACATAGCGACTTAGGTGTCCATGATTCTGTGATATTTGGTGAAATACCAAAATAATTCAAATAGTGCAATTGCACTGCTGGAGTAAACGTGTGTGCGTGATTATTCTTTATAAACTCGCCACAAACATTGCAGAAATTGTCTGGATTGTTCAAACACTCGAACACACGTAGTCTTTTACTCATTGTCTTACTTGTTGGGTAGGTATTATATGCACTTAAATTCAATTTGTTTCACTTTTTACTCGTACTACTCGCGTTCGTAGACACTTGTTGAATGACAAAAAACGATAAATGAACACCTATAAATACTATACCTGGCTATATACCTGATTCAGCAAGTGTGCGTTTCAAATTGTGGAAAAGTTTCCAAATAATGACCACTCACAAATGTGGGGGGAATTTCTGTAAAAAAATCCGATACAGGTAGCCATCGGGAAAACACACATCAATAAAAAAGTGCAATTCCCTTTAATTGACTGTGAACGGAGTAGCAGTCATAAAGGAACACGAAGAGCGTCCACGCACATTCAGAAGCGTATATTACTCTGCAACCACAATCATAAAAATTAAATAACTATTTGTGTATTACTTATTTTTTTTAATTCTGAGAATCATAAAAATTACGTAAACGTTTTTTCCAAACAATTTTGTACATGTAAAGTGGGTTTGCCAAAATTCGTATCGTAAAATGCACCTGTGTTTCTATGTTCTGCATTTTCATTATACCATTTTCTTAAAAACATCGACGAAACGTCCCTACGGTATTGCAAATAGGTTTTTTACAATTATGAAATATTTGTGTTATTAATATTAATTTAAAAATTTTATCAAAACTGCTAAGTGCTGTGACATTTGAAAAAAATTTCCAAAAAAAAAAATTGCTGATTTCACTAAATTTTTGAAATTTCACGTCCCTTGCCAGAACAGAAGACATTAACCCAGGGTGGTGAAATTTTGAACAGAAGTAACTTATGTATAGGAGCAACTGTTCCGATCTATTCCAAAAGGATTATAAAAAACTTGCTTTTTCGATCCCTCCTAGTAGGTTAGCTGTGCAAATAATGAAAATCAAAATATCGTGAAATAGCGGAATTTCGGTGTTTTACCAAAAAAAATTTAAGTCCGCCATTTGTTGTCAGATTTTGTTAAGTAAGTGCTTATTTTCTTTGGAAAAATGCCAGCTATACGTAAAAAAACCAAAATCGCTGTTAGCATCGCGTTTTATATTTTATATGAATTTTTATATGAATTTTTATATGAATTTTTCTGCCACATTTTTACTAAAAAAACGCAGTTTTTTAACCTTTTTAAGCCGCCAACATCAAAACTACTCACCCGATTTGAAAATTTTCTGAGAATGAGTTGTAGACGGCTCAATTTGCTTTAATTTGAGTAGTAGTAGGATCAAATACGTCAAAGAAGACGAAAGATATGCTCAAAATTGTAAGTGTACCTCCAAAAATTTAAAAAAAAAAGTTCAAAAATTTTTATCTCGAAAACCAATCAACAGAAAAATTTTTAAAACTCATTTTCGTGTTTAGTAGGTCAAAATCAATGAGAAAAAGTATGCTAGAAACAAATAACAGAGAAAATTTTGTTATTTGTGACCTAGTGTAATGAGTTACTTGGATATGTAAACTTTGGTAGTCAAGAAGATGCAAAAACCAAACACGGAAAACTGAATGAATTTTTCAACAATAAAACATTAACAGTTGATCAATTAATTATTATCATTATTTATTGTCATTATTTTACTTTTTCGATTGGAATAAAGTTAAACTAAAATAATTGCATTTTAATTGATCTAAACATTTCATTTTTCAGGTAGTAGCTCATTTTGATCCAATACCACTGGAGAATATGCCTGCAATGATGGAGCATGAACATGAGCTCGAACTATCAACAGATGTTAAATATTTATATCAAATAGCTAAAGCAATTTCGAATGGAATTGTTCCAGTTGATTTAGCTAACATTAAACCAGGACCAATTGCACATTCTCGTCGGTTAACCAAAGCAAGTAGATTACTACGAATATAACGGGTTTTTCAACAGAGACGCTACAAAAGTAAATCGATAGGGACAGCAAACGACGCCATATTTTCCCCGCTCTTTTGACATTTCTCTTCAGTAAGGTTTGCCATTTCATCATGGAAAGATATACGAGCCAACAACGAGACGAAATTATTAAAATTTACTACCGAAATTTGGAGTCAGTGGCCTCAACTTTAAGAGCGCTACGTCCAATTTATGGTCGTCATAATCGTCCTACCAGATCAACAATTGAGCGTCTAGTGGAAAAATTTGAATCCACAGGCACAGTACAAAATGTTCCCGTGCCAGTGAGACAAAGAAGTGCCCGTAGTGTCGAGAATATTGCTGCCGCTGAGGCTTCAGTTCAAGAAAGCCCAAATATGTCTTTCACACGTCGTTCTCAAGCGTTGGGTATCTCTGTGACGTCGTTGTGGCGAATTTTGCGAAAAGATCTTGGCCTACATCCTTACAAGATCAAATTGACGCAAGAACTGAAGCCGCTTGACCACTATAAGCGTCGTATGTTCGTGAATTGGTGAGCAACAACTTGAAAATGATTCGGATTTTCATCGGAAAATCATCTTCAGCGATGAGGCTCATTTCTGGCTGAATGGCTTCGTCAATAAGCAAAATATGCGTTATTGGTCAGACAGCAATCCACACGTAATCCATGAGTCATCATTGCATCCCGAAAAAATTACGGTTTGGTGTGGTTTATGGGCCGGCGGCGTCATTAGGCCGCACTTCTTCCGTGATGATCAAGACCGGCATATTACTGTGAATGCGAATCGCTACCGTTCAATGATAACCGAATATTTTTGGCCCCAATTGGATAATATGGACTTGGAGGACATGTGGTTCCAACAGGACGGCGCCACAAGCCACACAGCGAATGCCACAATCAATTTATTGGAAACCAAGTTTGGTGAACGTGTTATCTCACGAAATGACCCAGTCGATTGGCCGCCTCGGTCGTGCGATTTGACGCCATTAGAATATTTCCTGTGGGGCTACGTCAAGTCTATGGTCTATGCCAACAAGCCAGCGACGATTGATGAACTTGGTACGAATATCGAACGGGAAATTGCAGCAGTATCGGCCGATTTATGCTTGAAAACCGTCGAAAATTGGGTTCAGCGTCTGGACTTCGGCAAGCGTGCCCGTGGTGGCCATGCAAAATAAATCGATTTCCATACATAATGGCATCGAACGTACTTTCACAGGAATAAAGAATTTCATTGGTATCTAAAACCGGTTTGGTTTTATTTAAAAAAGCTTTTGTAGCGCTCTTATTGAAAAACCCGTTATGTAACAACTAATACACCATCGACCAATTTAAAATCTTTGGCAGTTTATATTAGTACAGTTTATGTGCCAATGTACTTCAATGTGAAGTTTTATAACTCTGTTGTGTACGGCAGTGCACTTTTATTAAAATTTATACGTTGGACACGATACTTACAACCAAACTTACGTAATATTGTAGATGGTGTAATTCAAAACAACTCATATTACGCACATCCAGAAAATATCTTATTAACAATGTTATTTGATGATCGAAAAGCAATACGAGGATAGAGCTATCAAAAAGATTTTACACTATCGGCAAAAATTGTACGATCCAACTAAACTCAGAGTTTACAACAAAAATATCTTAAATTTCGATGCTACCGATTATGTCAATATGGTTGATATGAATAACGACGATATATTATTTGAACCAGCATTTACTCGACAGATTCCATATGATCACTTGGTAGAATACTTAGATTTCGATGAACCACCACTGGCTGATCCACAAATTCCAATGCAAATACAAGGAACAGAAAGACATGTACAATTATTAACGAGTGTTTCAAAACGAGTTATAGAAAAGAATCGTAAAGGAGTTATGGCAGTGACATTACAAAGTCGCAAGAAAACTCCTTGAATGGAAAGTAAAAAGGACCTTAAAAAATAATATTACCACGTTTTAAACATTAAATTGTAGGTCGAGAATAATATTTAAAAATAAATTGAATTAAAAATGTAAAAATTGTGTTTTTTTGTTGAAACCTTTAAAATTTTGATTTTTTCAGATCGATTTTCCTACAAAAAGGAGTTCGAAAACAAAAAAATTTATCGTAATAAAAGTTGTTGGAAATTATCTGAACTTTCATAATCTACAAAAATCTCGGAAAAAAATTCAGAATTTATTAGTTAAAAGTTAATTTTAGGCTATTTTTCGACAAAAAATTCCTATCTCTACAAAAAATAAAAAAAAAATATTGGTATCAATCAATACAGATTCTGAAAGGTGATAAAAATACCTTTCAAACAAGCCCACATTGAGAAATCTACTATAATTCTATGCGATTTTATGACGAATTTAATTAAATTATTCTATGTATATATGGAAAAATATCTATTTTGAAATTTTGGGGGGCTCCAAATCCGACTTAGAGCTATTGTCTCTTGAGCAAAATTTCTCAAAATCACCTATAGATTACGTTTTTGGTAAACGCTTCATCAAAAAAAATATAACCCGCCCTAATCTATCTATATAAAACGTGTTATCATCCATTTTGTTTTGGACATAAAGTGTTATTTCAAACCCGTACAAATTAAATTTTGTAAAAAATAACTTAATGATTTAGTTAATACAATTCTCTGTTTAATGTTAATAAAAGTGGAAATAAATCCGAGTCTTAAATAGATAAATAAAGACGAAGTGCCTACTAGTGTAAATAGTTTTTTTTTTGTCTCGGGTGAACAATTTATATTTTGGTGCTTACAACGTTATTCGCGAGAAGACTTCGATTACGGTGCGTAGTTTTTTTTTTTTTGGAATTTAAATATTTATTGGTCCATATATTTATTTTACAATGTTTTCTTAAAGTTATTTTAGATATAGTATTATCATTTTTCCCAACGTCTTGTGACTGTACTAGGAATACAAATTTTTACAGTAAATTTAAATGCCTGTAAGACCAGCCCATTTACACTCTTGCGTTAATCTATTAATTCTACTCAAAAAAAAAAATAAATAACACATTTTTGGACTTTTTTTTATAAATTGCTTAAAAAAAGTTCATTAGTTAAGAAACCACTATTGTCATGATATTTTTTAAATCTCAAGATGTCTAGCTTTTATATTAAAATTCTGCAAACGGTTACAAATTGCAAAAGATACAGGGTGCTGAAAATGGAATTTTTAGTGCCTTTAAATAAGTGAGCCGGAGTGTATTAGGAATTATGTTGTGATAATTGAATTACAAATGAATTCGGTTGTGCCAATAGAATTAATGGTTATAGCAACTTTATTTTTCATACATTCGCTTGCCGCTATAATATGAACGTTAATTTCACTTGTTTCCACCGACTGCAACACAAATTCAGTTGTTGCGACCGAACTGATACCAAATTCAATGGTTGCAAACCAAATTGATGCCAAGGTCGGTTAACAAAATGTATGCCACATTCGGTTGTTGCAATCGAATTGCTGTCTCACTAAATTTAGGCACGGCAATCTCAATGCGGTTCTGGTAACAGCAATTCAGTGGTAGCATCCGAATTTACGGTTACTGCATCCTCTTTTCATGCAATTAGTTTCAGGAGTGTGCCAAAGGGGTAATAAGGGGGCACTTCAATGTGTATAAAATGAAACCAAACATCGACAAGGCACTCACAGATCTGTCTACTGATGCAGCTCCTGAAAATGCAACAGTAATCTAGTATATAATAAAACTTAATTAAAGTGAACCACTAAACAAATGCAGTTTTAGGAAAACCCTCAAACTACAAATCACAATGAATATTAAAGAATATAACCACTTCTATAACTTCTAGTGTAGCAGTTCACTTATGAAAACTCCAACAAATTTCCTCATACTTGCAACAACATACTCGTACAACAGACATAAATATGCCTCCCTCTCATAGGTCCCCTCCAACTATGATGTGTAAGGACGTTTGCAAGAAAATCTAACTGAAACTCATTATTATTAGTTTCTTCCCAACACAAGTCTACAGTAGTAACCAATTCAATGGCCATGTCCATTAAAG
Source organism: Phaonia tiefii (assembly GCA_963931995.1). NCBI lineage: Eukaryota > Metazoa > Arthropoda > Insecta > Diptera > Muscidae > Phaonia > Phaonia tiefii. The sequence goes on along the minus strand of OZ008367.1, from coordinate 176,734,171 downwards.
CAAATCATCCATATGCTTAGACCACAATTAACCGTATTCATTTTTAAACTCACTGGTCCTGGCATTATTCACTTGAACTTATATTTCCTGGTGTAGCCATGGACATGGAATACCACTCGACTGTAGAGTCTAGTTTAGTCAACTCCTTTGGCACACTCTACCTCTCTCTCTATCTCTCTGTTGACCACACCCCTACAATTATGTATATTGTGGTTAAAATTTCAATTGATGTAAATATGCATGAACTATCATGAGTATTTCCATTGTGCAAAGTGGTAACCGGGGATGGTGGGTTTGGTTGATTCCAAAGGATAACTTTCAACTGTCTCCTTTGGAAGGGTGGATTTGTCTGGTGCTGCTTTATCTGTAGCAGTATCTGTGTCTGTATATGTACGGTATCTGGCTGTTGCTGTGTTGGCCACATTCCGAGAAGCTCAACTAAAAGCCAATTTGAATTTGAAATGTAACAAGCGATGCCATGATCATCATGATAATGAGAGTGGTAAAGGGAAAGTTTTTTATGGCTTCATTGGTTTGTTTTATTTTTTATTTTCAATTTGAATTTGAATTTTGTATTCTTTACTTTCCACAAACGAATGATCCCACAAATTGTTAAGAGAGAACATTATAAAATAATTGACTGTATGTACAAGTCCATTGACTGGTCTCTTTTGAGATGAATGTAGCTATTGTTATCATTAAGTTTGAACTGAACAGAGTGAGGGGGAAGCAACCACCACCGGGATGCAAACGAGTTGATATAATAATGCTGTGAGACAAAACTGGATTTTTTTCAAAATTATGGGGTTCTGTTAACGGATTTTGGTAGAAAGGTCTAAACAAAATATACATGTATCGGCGTTTTGCCGGATTTGATCAGAATTTTTGTTTTAGGGCGGGTCAAAATTCCGCCCCTCGGAACTTTCCTGCAACATATCGGCATGCAAAATTGTGTGTACCTTACTGCTGAGGTACAAAATATGTTCAGAAATTTTATAAAAAAGATTCAGATAAACATTTTTGTGGAACAAACTAACCCTCTAACTGTCACGTATAACCATAATTTTTACTTTTCTTTGAAAACTCTCAAAAAACTGCTCCAAAATGACGGGGGCGTGGTCAAAATGTCCTACAAAAAATTATCGCCATAAAATTACACTATATGTGTCCGAACACTCTAAAACACAAACCTAAGCCCAAGTGCTAGATAGAAGGTGAAGTCTGACAAAATTCATTATATTATGTGGACTATTTTTAAGGGAAACAGCAAAATGACAAAATTCATTATTAACCCTTAGAAGGCAGTTAGTTTTTGTTTATTGTCCAGCACTTGGGCTAAGATTTGTGTTTTGGAGTGGTCGGACACACATAGTGAAATTTTATTGCGATAATAAAAGGAACACTCAATTTTACATGCCGATATGTTGCAGGAAAGTTCCGAGAGGCGGAAACTTTGACCCGCCCTAAAAAAAATTCTGATGAGATCTGGCAAAACGCCGATACACGTATATTCTTTTGTACCAGAATCCGTTGACAGAACCCCATCATTTTTTTTGGAGTCGCGCAGTGTAATAAATCTTCAAAAACAGGGCGCAAAACATCGAGTGTAGCTTCGGCTGTGTCGCACGTAGCGCCGTCCTGTTGAAACCAAATGTTGCCAATATCCTCCTCTTCAATTTTTGTGAACAAAAATTCGTTCAGCATGGCCCGATAACGATCGCCATTGACTGTAACGGCCACTCCTTGCTCATTTTCGAAGAAAAATGGAAAAAGAAATTATGCCTCTGGACCAAAATCCGCACCAAACAGTGACTCGTTTTGGGTGCATCGGATTTTCAATGTAGGCGTGCGGGTTTTCTGTGCCCCAAATGCGACAATTTTGCTTGTTTACATACCCGCCAAGATCAAAATGAGCAAAAAAAAAAATTTTTTTTGCCAAAATCGGCATCTGCAACATTACCATGATTTTCAAAGTAAGGTCGCAATATTTCCCAGCGTTGTTCAAGCGTATACACAACCATATTCGTTCAGCGGAAGGATAAAACTAATTATCTGTCAAATCAGACATGAGCTAAGTGTTACCATTCACGAAATAAGCACTAGTTGAAAAAACAACGTTAGATGGCGGACCCTTTATATATACAGATTAATAATTTTAAGTTATTATGTTCGATACAACAACTGTTCGCTTGCAGCAATTACGTTCCTCAAAGAAAGTTAATTTATCTGAGATTTCGTTGGGGAAAAATAACACTCTTGCTTGAAGCTCACAATTTTAGCTAGACTATTTCAAATATATCCCCAACTTCTGTACAATTGCAATCCACTGTAATGGAATTAATGATTTTGTGTGTATATTAGTTAGTCGTACATCAGACAAACACATTATTTTAATCAATCTGCCTCAACTAAGTACACCCACATTTATAAGCAGACACAAACGTGTTTAGATGGCCAACCCTTGAAATTTATATTTCAGTGCTCATACTACATAAAACCCACCTTTATTAAAATCCCCATCGTATCTAAGAAACCTAGAAACAGATACTTTTTCACTTTGAGTTTATTTTGACATAAAATATATGCACATATTTGGTATAATAATGAACAAAAAAAAAATGAATTTCAATCATGGAAAATAACTGAAACGCAATTTTTTCCATCTTCTATTTATTATAATTTAATTTCAAATACTTCTCTCTTTTGCACGGCCTCAGCATGTAAAGCGTAAAGTTTTCGGATGCTTTGAATGCAATGGCAGTTCCGAATACGAATGCGAAAGCGAATGCAAACCTAAACTATTAGTAGGTTTTTAACAGAAATAAAGTTGCTCTGTAGCTGAATAAATTGCTTTAGAGAAACTTTACTTAAGTATCCTTAAATTATGCTATTTGTGTTGCAATATTTGCATAAAATTGTTTGCAGTTCAACATTCATGCACATAAAAAAATACAACAACAATTATTGCGAAAAACTTAACAAGATTTGCCTTTGATGCAACAGAAATTTTGTTTGTGTTTTGAGATTTAATAAATTTAGTGAAAAAAAAATTTAATAAAGAAATGTTGCCAATGGGAATAGCATCGCCATGCGAATTTACTGAGAGAATAATAATTTAATAATTTATTAGTGGATGCCGTCAGTATGTGACGGTGCAATGTATTACTCCTACGCACCATGCCCATTAAAAGTTGAGCGTGGCTACAGCCGCCCAATTCAATATACGGGTATGGTAACTGTCCTTAAAGCACTATAGCCGCTTTGGATTCTGAAAATGCAGTGTTCTGTGTAACGGTTGTGGACACATGTTCTTCATAAGTACATAATGTACCAAATAGCTGTCGATTGCAATGCAATGGATCTAATTTACAAAACAAAATTATCCAGTTTATATTCGTGAGTACAAGTATAATCGATTCTATGTTATCGTAAAGCGAACCACAGACTTGTCATTCATGAGCACAATCTTTCTCGATAAATTTTTGTCTGGCTTATGAATTTGAAAAAATATTACCAAAAAATCTTGTAAACATGATAGTGATGCGAACAATCATCAATCATTGGCGGTAAACCTAGAATAAAAATCAGCGATAACCGATGTTCATATCATTAATGACAAGTCTGTGGTTCGCTTTAGTTTAGATTACAATTACAAAAAAAAAATGACATGAGGTGTCACGGGACATCCGGTTGGAACAAAGTTCCTTTCGCTATATATTATGTACTAGTTAGTTCCAACACGCCTAAGCTGCCCGTTGAAAAATACGATAATTTAAATGGATCTTTATAAAAATGTACTTTTTGTACAATGATGATTTTTTAAGAAGAAATGTTTTTTTTTTTAAATGTATATTTCTAGATCCTTTTTCTAACAATATGTATTATATTTTCCGGAAAAGGTCCTTTTTTAAAGCGAGGCACTTCTTTCATTAAAAGCTAAGGCCTTTTATGAAAAAGGTACTATTTTTAAGAAGAAGTACTTTCCAGAAAAGGTCCTTTTTTAAAGAAACGGTAATATTTTTATGAAGAAGTACTTTCCAGAAAAGGTAATTTTTTAAAGCGGGGTATTTCTTTTATTAACAGCTAATATTTTTTTAAGAAAAGGTACTATTTTTAAGAAGAAGTACTTTGTGCAAGAAAAAGTCATAAGAGTACAATTTTTTTTACAAAGAAGTACTGTTTTTAAGAACAGGTACTTTTTAAAGAGGTGGTACTCTTTTTATGGACAGGTTATTTTTTTAAGAAAATGTACTTATTTTCAGAAAGGCTACTTATCTCATGAAAGGAAAAGGTATTATTTTATTTTTAAGAAAAGGTACTTTTAAGAAACGGAATTTTTGTAAGAAATGGTATTTTTTTAAGAGGAGGTTTTTTGAAGAAAAAGAAATGGGAATTTTTTAGAATTGGTAATTTTTTTCAAAAATAGGTGCATTTTTAAGAATAGGTACTTATCTTCACGAAAAGGGTACTCTTTAAAAAACTGATAGTTTATTAAGAAAAGGAAATCTGTTGTAAGGAACTGTACTTTTGTAAGAAAAGGTACTTATTTAAAAAAAAGCTTTTTTTAAGAAAATGTACTTTTTGTAAGAAAATTTAATATTTTTAAGCAAATGTACTTCTTTAAGATGAGGTTTTTTTTAGGAAAAAAGGGGGTAATTCCATTTTAAATCAACGAAAAAAACCCAATTTTTACAAAGATTATCAAGAATGTTCTTCAGTACTAAAGTAATATAAAATCTAAATATTTTAGGTCTCTAGCTTTTGTGGTTCCGGAAATATGGCGCTTCGAAAACTAGAAATTTAATTAAAAACACACATAAGTGGTCTGCCAATATTGCTCTTCGAAATTGGTCTCATTTAATAGGCATTGCAAATAGCTTTAAAACTACATTTAGGAATGTGTTTTGGAAAAGGTCAAAAGTCAAATTCTGAAAAAAATGTATGTTGATCCCGATAGTCACTTTTGCAAATTTCAGTGAGCTCTTATTAGTTCCTGACGGCGACCGGTCATGACGCCCAACTGTCACAACGCCCAAATTTTGTTTTGGTTGTAGGCCTTATGACCGCCCTCAGAAGGATTTGGGCGTTATGACCATTATTTGTTTCTTTTTCCATTATAAGGAGTAGTAATTCAATATAAGCAATGGTTAGTAATTCAATATTTATTATTGATATTTTGAAAATATGATACAAGACCTATAAGCATCCTGCTTACATATGTTAAACCCCTTTAATTATTTTGTTCGCCGGAAGGATTAGTAAGTCTAATATTTTAAATATTCGCCTTACGTCCGCGGTTGATTTTACGGCTCACGCTAGTTCGCTCATCTTCGCAAATTTCCGCCTCAGTGCCTGGCAGTAATGAAACCAGCATCCCTTCAGGTGCTTTTTTGGAAAAACTTTTAAAATAGCATTTCGAAGCGCTTTTTCGAAGTCGCTAGTAAAAGTCGTAGGCTTAAGTTGAAAAATGTTGACATTAATAGACTGCAGAATGTGTTCTTATGCCTTTTGAGATTTATTGGACATCAAGAAAAATGCGAAAGGGAAACCCTAAATACACAAAAATTGTCATTACTATTCCAAAGTGAATGGGGAATGCAATTAGGAAATGGACGAAATTATGGAGTTGGTGATGATTAGAATTTCCAAAGTGAATGGGGAATGCACTTTGGAAAAGAAAGAAATTATGGAGCTGGTGATGAGGAGAATTTGAAAAAAACTCGCGCGATAATTTCTTCCATTTCCAAATTGCATTCCACATTCACTTTTTAAATGTTAGTATTAAGTAGTACAACAATAAGTGAACTGACGAAAGGAATCGCAAAATAGAGCGTGTGATTCTTCTTAGAATTTCACACACCCTAATGATCTGCCGTTTAATTTGTTTAGATGCCTTACAATTTTTTTGGTAACAAATGTATCTCATACAATCTTTTTCTTTATTTATATACATATTTAGATTTCACTTTATAATGTTGTTTGTTGTTTGGAGTATACACCAATTGATAATTTCTACGAGCACCTGCAACAAATTGATATTCAACATTGTCACCCATTCTTCTCACTGGTTCATAAACAACTGAATGAATGTTACACTTACATCTATCATCAAACAATTCTACTTTTCAGCCTTAAGAAACTATTGTACAGTTTCTTTTCGCACAGCAACGACACTTTTTCCCAAAAACATTCAAATTTGCTCATAAGTGGAGAAAAAATATCAAAATATTATTTGGGCAATATGACCGCGCTAGGGGAGGTCAGAACGCCCAAAAATTTTGGGCTTTGTGTCCTTCCAACTGTTGGGCCAAATGACCGCTCTGAGGGCGGTCATAAGGCCTAAATCCAAATTAAATCCAAAAAAAATTTTGGGCGTTATGACCGGTCGCTGTTCCTGACATATATACAATAATGTGAAATTGTTTGAAAAATTGTAATACTATTTTTTTATTATTCATTCTTCACTTTATTTCTCCGTTCAACGACAGCAACAGACACATGTACATTACAATTTCCGTTGCCTCCCCCCTGCCATCCACACTAATTCATTGCTCTCATGGTCTTTAATTTTCATATACATACAACCACGTCATTATTCTCTTTCTCTGAGAGTGCTCCGTACCAACACAAGAAGCCATGGAAAAAGGTCCTAGCGATGGTTTTGGTGGAACCGTAAAGAGAAAAGCTCGCCGAGCCAGTTTGCAGCGTCCAATAAAGAACCAAATTACTACACCGCTTCAATTAAATGAGTGGTGCCGTGAACATCTTTTAAATTGTAATTTTGTATTTTTAACAGACGAAGATTATAAAGCAGAAAACGGTTTATTGGCTTGAGAACTATACCAGGAACAAAAAAATTCCACTATTTTGTTCCAGAAGGATATTCAAAACATAAAGTAAAACTGTTCTCCAAAGACCGGGAATTTTTAATTGAAATTATTTACAATTAATTAATCACATGTGTATGTAATATAAATATGTAAAATGAATATTTCTTACCTTCAACTATTTTTGTCTAAATTAATATTTGTATTTAATACCAACAAAATAAATTAAAAAAAAAAAAATTATAAAAAAAGTATAAAATTTTTTCAAACAATTTCACATTATTGTCTATATCTTAGGAACTAATAAGAGCTCACTCAACTGTTTTGGAACAAATTGCAGAAGAGACTATCAGTATCAACATATATTTTTTTCAGAATTTTAAAAATTTAATTTTTTGAGATATAGCTTCCCAAACTTTATATCATGTGACAGTGACCTTTGACCTTTCACAAAAAAAAATTAACTAAAAGCAATTTTAAAGCTATTCTCAATGCCTTTAATATAAGACCAATCTTAACCCTATATTTTAAAATTTTTTGAAGATAATAATAATGGCAGACCACTTATAAGTGGTTTTTAATGATTTTTTTCATTTTTGACGCGCCATATCTCAGGAACAACAGAAGCTGCAACTCCAAAGTTTTGTATTTTTCTTAGTTAAGCAAAGTGCAAAAAGTCAACTAACTTTCAAAAGATTCACAGGTGGTCGGGAAAATCCGTTCGTTGGTTATAAAAATTTAAACCCAAAAGGTACTTTGTTTAAGAATATGAATAGGTATTTTTTGAAAAAATTTACTTTTTTAAGAAAAGGTACTTATTTAAGAAATTTTCTTTTTTTATACTTCTTTCGCTTTGGCTTTTCTAAATTTATTTTTTTTATTAAGTTCAAAACTACAATATATACTAAATATTGGTTACAGGCTCCTCCTAGAAAACTTCCTATTAAACAAGAAATTTCCCAACATATGTTAGGCTAGACACAAACCAGAGCAAAAGTACCCAATATAGATGATAATACTGGGTTGTAGCATAATAGTGTTAACAAAAAGTTATTAATTTTTTTTTCATTTAGCCTCCATCCCGCAACTTGCGATAAGGAACTTCGTTCCAATAAGCATTCAAAATTTATTATTGACACTATCGGTTGTGAGAACCACTAACTAGGTTGTGTCAACCTCTAATGAGGTCGTGTGAACCTCTAACGAGGTTGCGACAACCTCTAATGACGTTGCGAGTACCTCTAATGAGGTCGTGTCTACCTCTAATGAGGTTGCGACTACCTCTAATGAGGTTGTGACATCCTCCAATGAGTTTGTGAGAACCTCTAATGAGGTTGTGGCAACTTCCAATGAGGTTGTGCTAACCTCCAATGAGGTTGTGACAACCTCTAATGAGGTTGCGACAACCTCTAATGAGGTTGCGACAACCTCTAATGAGGTTGCGACAACCTCTAATGAGGTTGCGACTACCTCCAATGAGGTTGTGACAACCTCTAACGAGGTTGTGACAACCTCTAATGAGGTTGCGACAACCTCTAATGAGGTTGCGACTACCTCTAATGAGGTTGCGACAACCTCCAATGAGGTTGTGATAACCTCTAAATTCGGTTACGGCTAATTCGGCTGTCTTAACTGAATTTTTGTGAGAGTGTGCATTAGTTTAACCAGCAGACATTAACATACCAAAATTTTGCAAATATTGAGTTAATCAGTTTGACTTATGAGTACTTCATTTAACAAACACAAACTAACTTAATAATTTTTGTAACAAAATTGGAATTGATGTGATTCCTGAATACGGAATTGAAATGCCAATGACAATAAATGTTTTCAGACGATTGTCATGAATTAGAGAATAACAAACAATGTTGATTTGTTTTTGGTATCATCCCGGATTAGAAAATGAAAGTCGTAAAACTATAATGATACAGAGAGTTTAACAGCTCATATTATTGGCGACATCAGGGGAAGTGCTAAACACATATCCGGTTTCCCCAGGTAACAAAGATGAGCATTAAATTGCAGTGTGCAAAGCTCAAAAGCTTTTTTATAAAGGCGTTTAATAAAATTTAAAAAAAAATTACTTCGAACCATTCGTACCGTGTCAATGCGACGACATGCATTTAATCCTTGTTTACAGACCCATATGCACTTCGACGTATACATTAATACATATTTCGCACATACATAGGTTTTTCGCAATATTGCCTTCCTATGCCACGAGTATATATCTGTCGCAGGAGAGCCCATATTCACACATAACTTATGTGTGGATGTTAGTTATGTGCCATATAAACGTCCATATCTACTCGTATGTTTTCAAAAATATTTATGTATCGGTATATTATGTGGATGGCAAGTGGTGTGGAAATGGGTTAATCTGTGGCAAGGCCACCACAATGGTACTATGATGGAACACATGTTAAACGAGAGTAGAAAATGTTCCACAAAGTGGTGGATGTTGAACAACTGTTAATATTACATATACACATATGGATGTAGACCAATTCATCAGAAAAACGTGCAAGTGCGTAGGAATTAGTCTGGGTTGGGGCGTGACTATCACACTCGTGTGTGATCTTAAACATTAGCTACGCAAAATACTTGAAGGTGCAAATCAGAAGGTCGGGGATTTCGTTGGAAGTTTAGTATATAGAATACTTTCACATCGTCCGTTAATTTGTATAAAATGAACTAGATGTAGCATTGGTTTTCCTCCTACTTGTAAAAGGTGTCTCAGTAAGGTTGCACTTTTTAATTTATTGTTATTATTTTTTTGTACAAGTGGCAACTCTGAAATTTGGCAGCTTTCACATGTGTATATGGGCACTTCCAGAGAAAGTGCCACCCTATGTCACATCACGTCACCCTCGTTAATTGCTCATATTTTAGGACCATGTGGTTCAATTGTTGTCTATTCTTTTCCTAAATACAGAATGTAAGTAACTGCATATTTAGTAAAAGAAAAAAATACACTCAAACTAACTGGTCCTAAAATATAAGTAATTATCGAGGGTGACGTGATGTGACAAAAGGTTGACCTTTCTGTGGAAATGCCCATATGACGATTATTTAAATTTTTTTTGAAAGAACAACGCGTTATAATTGTAACATTTATTACTTACATTTTAATCATTTATTTTAAAATTAAATAGTGCATTCTTAGTGAGACACACTTTACATTTATTTGTGATAATTTACCTTCTTCTCTTTGTGGCATCTGTTTTATTTTCGTAATCCTTATTGTAGTCCTTATTGTGAAAATGTGAATCTAATGTTCTCTTGCTATTTTTAATATTTTTCGTTTAATATTATCTTTTAATACCTGTCTTTATTGTATATTTTTATGATTAATCAAACAAAAATCGAATGCATTTGGATTTTAGTTAAATTATAGTTGAAAAAATGCCATTTTATACATATGAAGAGAACGCAACATTAGGTGTTGTCATTACCTTTTTTTAATTTTAAAATAAAAAGACGTATTTCTTAAAATATTTGTGATATTTTTTTTTGGATTGTAAAAAACATGTTCCACTTATTTATGCTATAAAATATCCGTCAAATGGCCCCCACGGCGTTACTGACAGGCCGTTACTCTTTTCATAAAAGTTTCCATGACCTTTTCACAGAGACGGTGACTATATCTCACCGATGACGCCTTAGATCTCGAATATGAGCTCAGGAATTGCTTCTGGTTTATTCGCATAAACCCGAGATTTCACAAAACCTCAAAGACAGAAATCGGACGGCGTTAAATCGCATGATCTTGGTTTCCAGTTAACATCAGAATTTCTTGACATAATTTGTTCTGGAAATCGTCGCTGCAATATAAATCGATTGTTTCATGCGCGTTGTGGCAGGTGGGGTCATCTTTCTGAAACCACATATCGGCCAGATCCATGCCATCCAGTTGAGGCCACACGAATTCCTCATCGAACTCATCTTCAAAAAAGGAAAGCCAATCATGCCGCCTGACCAAAATCCACACCAGACAATTGCTCGTTGTGGGTGAATTTCTTTCTCATTGATTGCATGAGGATTTTCTGAGTCCCAAATTCGACAATTTTGTATATTCACGAATCCATTCAGATGGAAATGCGCTTCATCGGAGAAGGTGGCCTTCTTTTGCAAAATTGGCATTGACTTAACTTTGGTTCATTACCCATTGAACAAATTGCCAGCGCATTCCATGGTCTGCTGGTTTGAGCTCCTGAGTAAGCTGAATTTTGTACGAATGACGGTGGAGGTCTTTTATCAAAATTCGCTGCGTAGTGAGTCGTGATATTTGAAGATATTGAGAAAGATGCCGAATTGATATTTTCGGGGTTTCGGCGACAGTGATGTTTTAAAGAGACCAACCGGTACGTTCACGCACAGGAGTCTTAGTGTCCATAACCGACAAAGTTTCTTAAAACTTGTTGACCACAATTCGAATGGTTGACACATTAGGTGCATTTTCTCGACTGAAAATTCTTCGAAGTTTGCATGCGGTCTCAGCATAACTTTCCACATTTTTGTAATAAGTTTTCACAATTATAGCGCGTTGTTGGCTGTCGGTGGTGCAATGGTTAGTGTGCGCGCCTCTTGTACTTGAGATCCTGGGTTTGATCCCTGCTCTGACCACCTAAAAAATTTTTTTCGACGGCGGTCACCATGAATAGGATTCTCAAAATACCGGTCGGAACCGGTGTAAAACTGTAGGTCCCAATCAGTGAGTATAAATATAGAAAGCGCACCGCTTACTGGTTGTGAGAAGCCCTCCCCGATTCCTTCATGGAATGTAATGGGAAACTATTTGTTTATTTATGTTTTTCATAAAGCCCTCCATTTTTAATAATCGGCATATACATACATACGTGACAGCTGTCAAATTTCAGAGTTGCCACTTGCACAAAAAACATTACACTAAATTTAAAAAGTGCAATCTAACTCAGTAAAAAAAACACTCTTTGTAAAAAAATGTTTGTATTACTACCGCGGAATGTTTTTAATACATTTTTTTGCCCAGCGGAAGTAAATCCTTGAGCACACTTGGTATATAGTGCTTGTTGCTTGTGTAATACATTTCAATTTCAATTTATTATTAGTTATTAACTTATTAGTTATTAACTTATTTTTAAATTCTCTCTACTTTTTGTTTTATGGAGTTAGATCCATTGCAAATTGCAAATATGATTGATCATCAGTACAATGAAAAGGTTAAATCAATACTACTACATACAATTGATGTAAGGTGCCATTGATATAATAAAAATTTCCCTTAATTTAACGATTACGTTTTTTCACATTTTTTCGTCATCATTGAATTGAAGATATTTTATACATTATTTTGGCGAATTTGTGTAAACCTATATGTTAAACCACTATTATATTTATTTTTTTTTATGTTCTACACAATTAAGTATTTAGCCCCCTATTTATATACAACGTCTCGTCTAAATTTTATTACAGAATTGTTTGAAGTACTTTGTTCGTTGGTCTACTTAGCTTACTAGTCGGCGCCGGCGGCAAACGCCTCGAATTCCGGCCGGTTGTCATTTCTGATTGCGCTCATGATGTATCTATTCCAAGTGATAGCTTTACAACAGCTGACTTAGTTTTTTTCATGGCGTTCTGGTCCGGACTTGTCAAATTAAAATGTATTTTGTTTTTGTACATTTTTGTTGAGTCTTATTGTGATTATTTAACGACATTTTTGAACTTATACTATATGACATCATAGAGCAAATTAGAATGGAGAAGTTTATTCTCGCAATAACTATACCCCACCCATAGGGATGGGGGTATACATCATTTAATACGGAAAAAATGTAACGCATAGAAGGAGCCATAGTAGACCCTCAGCATCTTTGGACGAAATTCGTTTTGATACAGTTTAAGATGATTGATGATGTTCAAGATGATTTTATAAATCCCTCACTGAAAAATAATGCAAAACTATAGCTACACACATACAACTTTGACTGTGAATAATCTTTCCTTGTATCTCATTTATTCACTTACTCTCAATAGAGTAGTGCTGCAAACACAGCTGTATTAGTATCTCAAATACAGCTATACTTGGGTCACAAACACATACATATATTAGAAAATATTAATTATTTTTTCTCCCATATGTAATATTGAATAGTAAACACGTTGGGCCATTTCCGTCTGTCTGTGTGTCTGGCTGGCTGTCCGGCTGGTCAACACGATAACAATCGAAAATCTTTACCGATCACACCAAAATTGTGCCAATGACTAATATTTGTCCAAACTTAGTGTGGGATTGAAAAAATTGGCGTTTTGGCCACGCTTTTTCTGGTACCTCCCATACAAATCGACGCATTTAGTACAAATCATGTTTCTTTTAAAACCTATTTCTGGTAGATCTCAAACATCGATTAATAATCTGTAAATGTTAACTTAACTGGAGAAAATAGGCGAAGTTGCCATGCCCATTCTGGTACCTCCCATACACAAGCTTGGTGGTCGTCCGGATTGGCAGTACGATAAACGTCATCAAACGTTTTTGCCACGCCGATTCTGGTACCACTTACACACAAGTTGTTCGGCCGGCTGATTGTTCGGCACGATCACTCCCGCAAACCCGAACCAATCTTTGTGAAATTTGGGTACTAGACAAAATGTAGTCAAATGCTAAACTTCAATGGAAAGCAAGTGGTTTTGTCACACCCATTCTGATCCCTCACACACAAAAGTTGGACGGCTGACCGGTTGATCGACACGATAACTCTCGTAAACTACAACCGATCTTAATGATATACGGTACTAGGCAATGGCTTCCTAAATATTAAAAACTAACTAGTGCACCACGCCCATTTTCGTACCTCCCATAAAAAGTTGGGCAGCTTTTCGGTTGGCCGAGTAACCAAATTGTGTACTGATCAATCTTTAGTCGAAAGCTACTTTGTAATAACAAATGAACAACTTCGTCACGCCTCTCACAACTTTGTTTGTACCTCGCATATAAATATTGCCGGACAATTGGCTGGTTGTCACGATAAATCCCCAAAATCACAAAAGTTGTGTATTGAATAGGATTTATCGCAATGCCACTCTGCTATTGAATATTGGCGCAACGCCCGTTCGTTCAACGTAAGGGAGAAGATATGTGTTTTTAGTATAACTAGGTCGCAATGGATGACTTAAGCAAATCACAGACTTGGTTTATCTGGCCCTCTTAATACCAAATATTTACAAATGTAATCGAAGTTGTTCTCATCACTATCATGTTCACAAAATTGTTTGGTAATATTTTTTTAAATTCACCAGTCAGATACAAAGTTATCGACCAAGCTCATGCTCATGAACGACAAGTCTGTGGTTCGCTTTAGGGAGAGGGTATCTTTATGTTGGTTTACCCGAAAGAAATGTATGTACTGGTTTTAAATTCATAGGTTTGGTTGCATGCAAACGTTGGATGTTTCAAGGCATGCTCTCAATAATACCAGACAGAGGCATTATAACAAAACCTCCAACAAAGCAACAACATGCGCATTTTGTGTTTGTATGGCAAAATAGTTGTATTAAATACAACAGAAATGTATACTAACAGTTTAGGTCAAGAAAAATGTGCAAAATATATTTAAATTTCGCAGTTCTATACCAAAACTACATGAAAAAGATACGTCAACAGATTTTATACCTCCACCTGGTGTAAGTAAATTTTCGTCGAATATCTCTCCATTGCACGAACCTACGACGGAGAGTCTGAAATGTAACGTCAAATGAGAGTAAATGTTTCTCTATTCTAGTTTGCTCTATGTATGACATAAACAAGTGGCACTGGCTTAACAGAAAACAACTACACTATTGAAGTAAAAATGGAGCAGTGCAGCAGTGACACCCTGAACTCTGAGTTAATGTGCAGCATACGTTTGATTGAACAACAATTAGAATATAATTAATGCACCAATGTTTAATACGATGAAATGCATTATGTCAATTGAATGTAAAAAATCATCAAAGGGTTTAATGCCAATGACGCATAATTTTCATAAACTTGATCAATGGCTTTCATAAATATGAGCAAACAAGTAAATTTTACGAATGTACACTTCACACTTTACATCAACTCAATGCAAAACATGTATTAAATTTGCGGCAACTGGTGTCTCTTTTACCTTAAATTGATTGACGAATCTGAAGCAACAACTGTTGTAAAGTATTACATTTATCCAATGAAATGTGATTAATTTTTACATCAGGACAATACACAAATTTATCATTTTCATATATTCCTTTCAGTGAAGTAGTCCAACAAAGGATCTTTGGAGAAATTTGCTCTAACTCTAGCCTGTGGTTGTCAAACAGTTAAATAGTATTTTCCAGCTGACTTATATCTATAAACGTATTATGTGTTACTTAGACCACAATCATCACATCCGGCACATTTGTAAGTTTTGTATATTTGAATGCGTTTTGCTGCTGTTTTTTTGACATTTGTATTTGTATTCCGAATTGCAATTGGAATCTACATAAGACTGCAAACATACGGCCAAACCGATAAAATACAAGCACGTAATCCACAAGAAATTTTGAAAACGTTTTACAAAGGACACCCTATTTTAAGCATAATACTAACGTACATTAATATCTATCAATTTATGTATGTGTTAGAGAATTCCATATAAATATATATTTGTGTATATGTAATATTTCTACATACATATATAGCTACGCATGTATGTTGAAACGTTCAAATTTGTACAGACGCGCGGGTAAAATGTGGGTTAATAATGTTCAGCTTATCAGAGATTCGCACGCATTGGTTTTTCCACAGACTTCAATTATCTGCAGTGGCATATCCTTGGGGATGCTCGATATTTCAATTCAAAATTGTCGGCTGAATATAATAAAATACACACACGCACACACACAAAGGAATAATAAGCCAAAAGTTCAAAAAGTCATTTGTCCTCGTCGCCTAATGGGTGATTTGTAACCATCATAGAATTTTACACAGTTTTACGACAAGATAATCGAAATTTCGTTATAATTAGGATTAATAAGAAAAATAATTTGTTACAAGTTTTGCGCTGGACACCAAATCACAATTTTAGATTTTTATGATTTCATTTTTATAATTTTCCCAAAACATTGATTTATTACATCATTATGAAGTAATTTGAAGTAATTTCGGCGACAATCACCTTGCATAAAGATGACGACAATATTGAGCACAATATACAATGAAGATACATATCGGAGCATTGCCATTCACACATCCCTATAAGTTATAAGCCTATCAGTAGTGTTTCAGAACCAACTATTAAACCGTATTACATTTCCCAACTGGCTGTGTCTGCAGTTAGACAAGCGCTCATAAACCAGCGGCGGAAGTCGCAAGGCCTTCCACAAATAAGGCATGTGGAATGGTTCTTTTGTAATGCCTTCCTAAAATAAGGCATGCGGATTTGCATGTATTTTTTCATCAGATATAACCAAGAAGAAGATTTTTACAGTTTTGAGAAATTTGTTTTCCGATTCTTTTTAACAGTAATTTAATTGGAAAATTTCATACAAATTTTAAAATTATATCTTTATATATATAATTCTACTTCACGTGTGTTTGTGACTGAACTCCTCCTAAACTTCTGGACCGATTTGAATACATTTTGTATGCGTTTGGGTGGCGCCCTGGGTGGTTTAGATTTACTATTCGGTCCAACTGGACAAAGGGGCGTGGTACCTCCCATACAAATCGCTTGAAATATTATTTTCAGGATATTTTTAAAATTGTCAATTTAAAGTTGGGCGTGGTAAAATGTTCTAAGATAGATACATACATACTTATAAATAAATATGTAGAAGTGGATAGTGATTTTGTGATAAAATAAATTATTTTATTTTTATTTTTGTTTAAAAAAAACTAAATTAAAGTAAATGCCTTCTAAGGCCTTTCTCTTTGCACGCCTTCTACCGCCTTCTTTAGGCAATGGGCAAGGAAGGCCTTGCCTCCCAATCTCAAGCAATGTTAAAAAGAAAGGAGGAGGTAATGAGTAGGGAAGGCCTTCCCTATTTTAAAGGCCTGTGTGGTCATGATTTCAGGCCTTCCAGGTCACACAAGTGTGTAACGCCATTTCCAATATATTGGTATCAAACAGATATGTGTGCGTGCTTAAACATAGGGTGTACTGCAAAATTTGCACGGGGTCTGAAAAGAAGCGTGTTGTAGAGCTGATTGAGGGACCTTCAACCTTTTTTATATGAGGTCTCAGGTCTTTGGGTCTCAGGCGTCGTGTCATGACGGGCATAAACAGATTAACATATTTTCTATGTTTTGGTAAAGTATTTGTTTTCACAGAATCATTTTGAAATTTTCATTATTCGTACTTTGTCTTCCCAATTCTTCAATTTAATTAATTTTGTATTTTACACGAAAAATGTATTCAATAAACATAATTAAAAGTTAATTCGCGAACTACGATGAGAAATACGTGAAACATCTGAAATATACAATTGATTAAGACTACAAAAAGGTGCCATGAAAAAAACAAAATCACATGAGGTGTCAAGGGACACCCGGTTGGAACGGAGTTCCTTTCGCTATATATTATGCACTAGATAGTTCCAAAATGCCTAAGGCGACCGTTAAAAAATACCATAATTTAAATGGATCTTTAAGAAAAGATACTTTTTGTAAAATTATAAATTTTTTTAACAAAAATTTTGTTTTATAGAATGTATTTTTTTTAAATATGATTTTAGGTCCTCTTTGTAAGAATATGTATTATATTTTCCCGAAAAGGTTCGTTTTTAAAGAGAGGTACTTCTTTTAATAAAAGCTAATGTTTTTTTTTAAGCAAAGGTAATATTAAGTGATTTTTAAATGGTAATATTTTTAAGAAGAAGTACTGTCTGTAAGAAAAAGCCATAAGAGTATGTTTTTTTACAAAGAAGTACTTTATTTAAGAACAGGTACTTTTTAAAGATGGGGTACTCTTTTCAGGAAAAAGTTATCTTTTTTAAGAAAATGTACTTATTTTAAGAAAGGCTACTTATGTCAAGAAAAGAAACGAAGAGGTACTGTTTTATTTTTAAGAATAGGTTCTTTTAAGAAAAGGAATTTTTGCAATAAAAGGTATTATTTTAAGAGAAGGTATTTTTATTATTATTTTAAGAAATTATTTGAATTGAATTGAATTGAAAGAAATACTTTTTGGGGCCGTTCAAGTATTACGTAAGCAGATTTATTGCAATTATTAACCTCCCCCCTCCCCCTTGTCTTCAAAAGTAAGCAAAGCTCTACGTCGTTCCCATCGAGCCATTCAACATCTTTGCATGTTCGATTTAATAGCTTCAATTTTACCGTCGGACAAAAATAATCGCAGGTCATTTGCAGGAAATCTTGGAGTGAAGAATGTAAGCGTAGAGCTAAAATGAGTGGGAGATTGAGAAATTGCCCATCATGCTGACGTAATCACCATCTTGACCCCCCACCACCCAAGTCATCAAAAATAAGCAAAGCAAACAAAAACAATGGTTTTTATTTCGTTCGAATCGGACTTCAAATGACGACGCAGCACAAAAAAAAAACAATTCGGCCGTATTTAGGGTGCGCGAGAAAAATTTTTTTTGTGGTCCCGGATTTGTTATGGCTTAATCTTTAATTCTAGGGTGCGACTCGCCCAACTTTTTTTTTCTGTATGGAGGCCGACCCTATCTAATGACCATACATGTTTTTTTTTAATTTGCATTACTTTATCTAATACAAATGTAAAGGAATTACCATTGTTCGCAATGGAAATTGAAAAATTTTGAATTTGCATTTGTTCAGGCAATGCAAATGCCGGTTGTGGAATCGGATGCTAATTGTATTGAAGTATGGGAATGCTTTTAATTGTTTTGAATTTGTTTGACTGCTGGCAATTCCGTTTTTAAAGTATTTTATATATAGAGGTGTGTGGCTTTGATAGGTATTGCCTCATAGTACTTTCAAGTTCATCAACCTTTACTGTCTAAAATACTTGAAAGCCAGAAGTACCAGATATGACGGACATGCTTAGAAAATAAATACAATTGCCAATGGTATTGCAATTTTTGTGAATATGCATTTCGAAAGGTAATTCAAATTAAACTACAAATTATAATTGTCATATAATTAATTTGCTGGTTCATTCTGATCCATTCTACCGACATGGCCCAGGCATTAAACTCGTTATTTTGATATGCATAACTACGTTGATATCGTTGATATGCGGTATGACCCAAGCTTCTGCGTCGGACGGTTGAATCTTCGTTTATCGAGAGCGGGTCTTACCTCGGAAGTGCTTGCTTAGCCCGAATTTACACACGTTTGCAAGCTCAATTATCCGTTTATTCCTCCTGTTCACAGCATATCCAAGGCAAATAAATTCATCCACTACTTCTGAATTCTAGCGGTTTGTAACACCTTCATCCAATCGGGTGTATGTTCTGCTTGTCTAAACTATTGATTTTGTCTTGTCCTCGTTTACTGCCAAGCCCACTTTTGCTGACTTTTCCTCAATTCTCGGAAATACTACAGTAACTTCTCGCAGATTTCGCCCAATAATGTGTAAATCATCAACATATGCGAGCAGCATGTGACTTTTGCTGCCGATAGTTTTATCCGTGTTGACTGCAGCTTTTCCCACGATGATCTCAATTAATATGTTGCAGTGATCGCAAGATAGAGGGTGCCCCTTCATGAGGCCTCGCCTCGTACTAAATGGTTCGGTGTGAACTTTACCATTCTTTTCTGATAATTTCGTGTCGGTCAGTGTCATTCTACAAAGACATGTCAGCTTAGCAGGAATACCAAACTCCGAGATAGCTTGGTACAGTTTTCCCCGTATCAGGCTATCGAAAAAATCCATATAATTTACATAAATGTGGTAGATGTCGATTTCTTTTTCGTGGGATTTCTCCACGATTTGTCGTAATGCACATATCTGGTCGATTTTTGACATTACAGGCCCAAAGCCACACTGATAAGGTACGATTAGGAATGCATCAAACGGTAGTTCGTACATATACTTGGGTCACTTTTTTTGAAAGCAGGCCACAGTATGCTAAGACTCCAATCGTCGGGCACGCATCCGTATGACCAGATTTGGCATATGAGCTAATGCATACACCTTTCCACCTCATTGCAGCCAACCATACACAGCTCAGCCGATTGCCCATCAACACCAGCGGCTCTGTTGTTCTTAAGCCGGAGAATTGCAGTTCTAACTTCGCTTTGGCCATGAGGAGGCACTTGTCCTGAATGTGATCCACACCCTCATCTATATTGAAGTCTCATGGGACAAGTAAATCAGACAAGTTATCTCTTCATGTTCCCAACATTCCCTTCCTTATCTGTACAATCTATCTATTTGCGTTGGTTTGGCTTCGAATTTGCGGGCCTCATTCTCCCTTCTCTAAGATTCAATTTGCTCACTCTCGCGCTTTCTCCACAACCATTTTTTCTGCCTGCACAAATGAGTTTCCTCTCTCCTCTTGTCCTTATACCACTCTGTCGCGGCTCGGGATGCAACAGACTGAAGCGTTGCCATACGTGCAGCGTTCGTGGTTTGTTTTTAAGGAGGTTGTCATAACGCAGTACGGTCTCTGCAGCAGTTTTCATTGAGTGGAAAAGGCACTTAGGTAACCTAGTATGAAAAAAGTTTGACGTCCCCGTAATCAATTCGCATCTTTTGAGACACCCCACGAACGAAATTCCATAAAATGCAGTTTTTATTACGCCCTAATGAGCATGCCCACCCAGCGGATGAAATCATGCGCATTTCAGGCCTTATTTCAGGCCTGATATAAGCTCAGAGAGGCACGTTGTCTGCGATTCGTGTTATTTTTAGAGTGTTGTAATTCCGTCTGTGGTGCAATGGTTAGTATGCGCGGCTCTTGTACATGAGATCCTGGGTTCGAAGCCTGCTCTGACCACCTTCAAATTTCTTTCGGCGGCAGTCACCTCGCATAGTGACGGCGACACTATCGAGTATATAGTCATGAAAAAAGCTTCTCAAAATACCGTTCGGAATCGGTGTAAAACTGTAGGTCCCAATCAGTGAGTGAAAACTGGAAAGCGCACAGCTCAGTGATTGTGAGAAGTTCTCCCCGGTCCCTTCATGGGATGTAACGGGAAACTATTTATTTATTTTTTTTAATTCCGTTTAAACTTACAGATCAGTTTATCGGTGAGTCAGTTGCGTGTTTGAATTAACTCTGTAAACTAGTAAACAGAGAATATGCTATTGGTGACCGAAGCCACCTGCATAGCTGCAGGTAGTCAAAAATCATGCCCACAAAAATTACTTCCAAATGCACTAGGCACGGAGACCGGCTCCACGAAATACCGCCCAAGGAAATAACGCCCAGGAAATAGCACCCAATGAAATAACCCCTAAAAAAAGGAATTACATCCAAAAACAAAAAATTAAATAAAAGCCAAACAAAATTGAAATTAACTCCAACGCAAAATGGCAGCAAAGCGAAAAAAGTTCCTTGAAAAAGACCCATTTGGAAACCCCAACCGGAGAACGAAATAATTTAAAAAAAAAAATTAAATACTTGCCAAAAAATTTGGTTGTTTTTCATATGAAATAACACGCAAAAATGTGTGAAAAACATTGGAGATTATTTCATTTCTCGTTTGGGGTTATCTCCTGGGGGGGTATTTCTTGGAGCCCGGAGACCATATCGAAATATTCTTTAGCTTTTTGCAAATGGCGGCAGCTGCAAATTTTGTTTTATTTATGAAGTAAACAGATACAGAATACACGTTATCAAGCCTTGGATCGATACACTCTTCAAGAACGACGAACATTCGTGACTTATTTGGTAAGGAAAAATTCGACAGTGATTTTGGCGCAAAGAGAGTTTCGGCCCAGATTTCCCGGCGCCAGATTTCCAAGCCGAAACTCACGGTGCGCCAAAATCATTCGCAGATTTCAATCGCGTTTAGCCGCTCGCCTTGTAGAGACTGGAACAATGTGTGAGAGATGATTTGCCGGAAGACCTCGCTGTTCTGTTAATATTCAGAATATCGCCGCTGTGGCTGGAGGAGTCGCGGATGATCCCTGAACGTTACCAAATGACGTTCCACTTAATTTGCCAGGCTGTAGGCAAAATCGCCCCATGAAAAATTGCCCCAAAAAGGAAAATGGAAAATAACCCAAATGAAAAACCGCTAAAAAACAAATCATAATTTTAACAATATGAAATTTCGTCTAAAAAATGGAAAAAGAACAAATTTAAATATATAAGTAGAAAAATTACCCATATTTGATTGTCTTCCAAAATTAAACAAAAATTGTTCCATGTGTTGGAATTTAATGATTATAAACTTTTGGAGAAACAAATAAAATAAAAAAATGTTTATAACAAAAATTGCATAACATCTTCGACAACAGCTCTGCAGCATGGACAGTGCACGCTGAAAAATCTGAATTTTTTGTAGTTGTTTGGATGCAAATGCAACGTGTTTGTAGCTTGTCGCATATTACTATACTTGTGCCCAAACAAACGCATATATACTATACTTGTGCCCAAAATAGCGATAATATATGTTTTTGAGACCCAAAATGTAGGTTTGTTGGTTGAAAACCGCTAAGAACAAAAGCGAGACATACAACAAAGGAACAATAAGGCAGCAGATCTTCAATTCATGCAAACATCTACATATTTACTGCAATATGCTGCTGTGGCCATTATTTTTCAGCGTGTGGTACTCTTTTGATTCATACTCCAAATGTTTGGCTTGAATTCTCAACACCAATTCATTACAACACTTCCAATGTCTGCAAGGTAATAATGACTGACTATTCCTACAAACAGAGCACTGCTTTGTGCCAAATATGTTCATACACGCTGAAAAAGAATGGCCCCAACAATATATTGCAGGAACCTGTACATGTTTGCAGGCATTATTTCCGCAAATTGAAGATCTACTGGTCTTTATTTCTTTATTGTCTGCTACGTTTTTTCAACAAACAAAGCCACATTTTGATTAAAAATACATATATTATAACCTATTAATCATTGGGTCCCAAACATGTTATATTGAATAGGAAACACAATATGTTGGGACACATGTATATTAGATTTGCGACAAGCTACAAACACGTTATACATACTTGCATCCAAACAACAAAAAAGAAATTTTTTTTAGCGTGTACAACAGTTTTTTGTGATTTGTCATTATCAAAAAACCAACCCGTAAAGAACATAGTTTTTGACTATAAATTCTTTATATATGGCCACGCCCCTATGTCCAATCCAGCCCATATTTTGAACAGATCTTAGAATATGTACACCTAACCAACAAACCCAATTTTGTTCTAATACCGTTATCAGAAGCAGAAATAATGGATTTTTAATTTGTGATTTGTATAGGAGGCACCACGCCCTGTATCCAATCCTGCGAAGTTTCAGCTCGATTGGATCACGGAAAAAGGGTTAAAACTCAATCCAAAGTTTTTTCGGTGCGGTGCATACAGACAGGTGGAGTTAATATAAACAATTTAAAAATCACCCAATTTCTGAAGACGAAATTTATCCCAAATTTTAGCCTTAACATACTATAGACCGAAAAAGTTGGGTCTTTTTTCATATGAAATTTGATCCAAATTTGTATGGACAAATTTTGGGTGACTTTTAATTTTTGCTTTGGGGTCATTTTTCATTTGGCGATTTTGCCTACAGCCAATTGGCAATTACACGTTCACCTCTGCAGCGTCTTTTGTTTGAAGCCTCCTTACAAATTCCAGCCAAAGCATCAGCTACCGCGTCTAAAGTAAGATCACGCTCACCTGAACCTTAACGACGCAGTGGACGATTTTCATCCGAAATTTGTCATGAGCATTGAGGCATACTTTCATTTGAACGGATACGTAAACTAACAAAATTTACGCTTCTAGGGCACCGAGACCGTAGGTGGCCTTCATTACATCCCCTCAGTCACTAAATAGTAATTATTATTTTCCAGGACTCCGTGGGTACCACAGCGACTGTTAAGCGATTCACAATCATAATCAGCGAGTTTTTATTTCCACAAATTGATGAATTGGCCCTGGAGGGCATGTAGTTCCAATGGGACAGTACAACTGCATACACAGCTCGCGCGTCTGTCAACATTTTGAAGGATACGTTTCTACGTCGACTAATTACTCGCTTTTGCGATTTACATTGGCTGGCAAGATTCCCCGAGTTGACGGCTGAGTACTTCATTCTTTGGAGTTGTTTTAAGTCAGACATCTATGTGAACAAGCCACAGCCTCAGGAAGTTCTCAAATAGAATATCCGACAAGAGTGCGAGAAGGATTGCAAATGCAATAAATTGAGATTGGATGGTCATTGGCACTTTACCGATATCATCTAAGGGGAAAACCTTTACAGGTCAAAATAAACATGTTACAAAACACTAAGAAATGATGTCGTTTTATTCTAAAAGATCTAACAAACAACATCGGGAGAGTTTTTTTGGGCCGCCGAATATGAGAATGTCCTATCAAATCCGCTGCTGGGTAGATATGTTTGTGCACCTTTATGATAGTATTAATTACGTACACAATGTATGAATGTAACTGAACACAATGAATTTATGACAGTTGTACTTTTAACCATATTGAAGGCGGCTTATGTCATTGTTAATTCAGTTTATTGCGTGGTTCAATTATAGCAATAAAGTAGACTTTATATGTAGGCAACTATTTGTGCTCCCGTCTTCCTGCCAGTAATGTTTTATTTATCAATATCCTTCCATTGCCTAGTTAGTCAGTTGGTCGGCTAGATATTGAACGTAATTCTTTGATCGATATTTTCAATTTGTATAATTGTATCACTGTGAAATGGGGTAGCTGAACATTAGAGTAAAATTTTTTACAATTTCGATTAGAACATTATTGTCTAAAAGTCCTTCAGGTTTCAAACATCCTCCTCTGCGATGTGTAGAGTATAATGAAAACAATTTAGCTCAAATATAAACATATACAGATTGTATATTTTTAAATTAGTATCAGTGAGTATCTAGGTAAGTTGTTGTCTCTCTAGTTCGTCCAGACAATCATTCAATCAATATTTCTCGAAATTCCTCGCAACAACTTTTTGGACGATGGCAAATTTAAGGCTTAAAGGTGTTTCCAATTTCATGTAATTTACTTCAAACATTCAGGCACACACACAAACACGAACCCCCAAATACAGACTTGATTCATCGCTGTCTTCGCTTTGGCACTGAAACAAATAACCAAACACACGACCACTACATACAGCTGTAGTCGGTGTATTATCCTTCCAGGTCTGTTTCGAAAAAAGGTTTGAAATGATAATGATAGAAAAACCAAATTATAATGATTTTTCATGGTGCCATGGTTGGCTGCTGAAAGTTGTTTTTTCGTCTCCTCGCCCGCTTCGCCATCAATTGTCGCCAGTGTTATTTGATCGTTTCGTTAATGAGTTCAAGTGGTTGATGGCTGCTCTATTTAGCCTTTGCTTGCTACCAATGGAAAATGTTTACGTGTTAACCATTAACCTCAATAAAGGGGCACCTGTTTCTATACGACTGCTACCGCATTCCCTTGATTTGCAATTCGATGAAAGGTGTAATGAATTAGTGAGAGTATTTACAGTAGTGGTTCGATTTGTGCAGCCGCATATAACCGAAATACAAATGCCGGGTTCGACTTACTACAGCCATTTAAGTTCCCTTGTATTCATCCCATTCGGGTCGCCTCACAGAACCTTTGGCATTCTGCTGCCGATTGCTGCGATCCTATGTGAAATCTTATGTGGATTATTCTTGTCAACTCGTAAGGTCTGAAAACGTTTTGCGCTTCCATTTTTTTCCGAACCCGTTTTTCTGCTCTGTCGTCTCGGAAATGCTGCGGGATTCTGCAGTCCATATATTCCCTAGGCTGTCAGTGTTGGAGAATAGAAATCGGTGAGTATAAAACTAGAAAGCCCACAGCTCACTGGTTGTGAGAATCTCTTCCCAATTCCGGGAGGAGCGCGATATACTGGAAGCCAGTTTTTGGCGTAGAATACGTGATACCTTCGGTATAGGGAGTCATGTCAGATTGTTATTGTTGTAATCTTTATTTCATTGATTATGAGGAAACGGCGAGATAACTTTTTTTAAAAATTTTTTTCTAGGTAAATGAAGATGTTATCTTTCGTTTGATATACATTTCATATTGGTTGATATCTTCCTAATATTTAAATTTCTCAAATGAAAATTGTTTAAACACATACACTCAAACATATGTTTGGTGTTTGGTTGAGTGTTTGAGTTTGTAGCGTGAACACAAACTATGCTGCTGTTTCAGTGTGGACACAAACCTTCGGCTGCTGTTTTGATTGATGAAATATTGAAATTTCGTATATTTACTTATGTATTTAAGTGAAACAAAATGTTAAATGTGAATTTGAATTTAACATGGATATATAATTATGAAAAATATAAATCAAATTGATTTGCGTCTGTTATTTATCATTTATCCTTACTCTTTTAATTTAAAAACATATTTATCCTATTTTTCCTACCATAAGCTTATGTATATTATCAAAAGTAACTATCAAATAAATAAATTCATTTGCTTATGTTATTTATCATTTGTTGTTATATATGTTTTCTGTCTTATCGGATGGCGTATTCTACGTTAAACTTAATGGCCGTGTCTCTGACACAGCCTGCAGGGACAGTCCATGGCCGAAGGCCTCGGACAACTGTCTGCTGTATTTTTTTATGATACCGTGTGTATACGTCCCTGGGGGAATAATGTGCCGCCTATGATAAGGCCCTGGTTAAGTTTCGTTAGTAGTACTATATTTGGAATTAAATTTAGACATCTGGTTGATGTAAAGACCTTAAATTTTGTATTCATTCAAAATTAGAATTATGGACTTTTCGGTGTGTGTTGGTACTTAGGGATCTTCGATCGATACTAATTCGCATATGTAAATTTCGTTGTGGAGTTTGTGGATATACGATTGATGATCTACCGAAGGTATCAATTCAGGCATAGTAGTTAGGTATCTGGCGATGAATTTGTCACGGAGTTCGACACTAGTTAAGCCAATGAGTGCCCTTAACTGAATGTCTATTATTCCAACAAAATCAAACAATTTTTCACATTAGAAAAATGTTCCTGACCTTGTAAGCTTGAAGTATGAACTTCTCAGACATTAACTAAAGTAAATAAATTACGTTTTACAAATGGGCTTCAAATTGAGACCTTACTGTAGACGGTTGTGTGTCTGTTCGACTTTCGCACAACTCTATCGAATTGAGTGCGTTTGCATTTGTGTTTGAGGTTTTTCTAATTAAGTACAAATATTTACTTTTTACTGTTGCCATCAGCACAGGAATGGCAAAGCAGATCATGGCCTCTATTGTGATTATATGATATGTTCCAGCGTATCTGGGTGAGGAATAAAATTAGATTTATGCTTGAATGGCGATTTGAATTGAGTTCAACGTATTCATATTTGTATTTTCTCACTGAGGAGTGACTGAAATATAATCACTTAAACAAGCCCGTAAAAGTTCATTAACACTGTTATATGAAAATATTTGCAGAAGTATTAACGATAGAAAAAATAAATACCATTAATAAAGAACGTTAACCATAATGTATAACTTTATTTATAGAAAAAAAATATAAATTTAAGAAGTGAATTGAAGCTTAATTTTTATGTGACAAATTAAACAAACGTATTTCCCTAGCATCATTGTAGGAAATTTCATTACATTCCCATTCAAATCATTAACATTCATATTCACATCTTTGAAAAAGGAAACTTTCCCAGGAAGCCACTAAAATTTTATTTAAAAATGCAAACCTTTAAAGTAATTCACATTTCACATGTCCTTAAACAACCCACGAAATAACTTCAACTACCACAACATGATAATGGAGGAGGAAACGCATACATTTGTGTCTAAATAAAATCAATAACATAAAAATTTATATTAATATAGCATTCTCGATATTTTCCCATCCTTCTTTTTTTTGAGGTTTGGGGCATTGCATTCTCATTTTAGTGTGTGTGTGTGTTGAGGAAAGCAAAAACAATTTTCTGCAAAATCACAGAAATATTACAAAAATTTGCAAATTTTTCCATTTAAAAAAATATCAGTGGCAGTAAAACTGGAGGGAGTTTTATTAGTTTCCTCGTTGCATTCCTTTTGCAAGAAATATTCTTCCCTTTTATTTGGCTACAATGCCAATACTTCCGCAACTAAGAGACAAAAAAAAGAGAACAAAAAAACATGGCAAAAAAATGTCCTTCGAGCGCCAGTGAAAGAGTGAATCGACTAAGGGAAATAGTTACAAACAGTAGAGGAAGAAAAAACTGTGAGTGCGTTAGAGAAAATCAAGCAAAGTATGAAGCAAGTTTTTCCCATTTGCATAATTAGATTCATTTGCATAGCAGCAACGCTTTGCTTCAACTTCAACACGCTCCCACACATACACACAAAATTGCAGTTGTTATGAGGTTGGTATGGCAAAGGGGGTAATACCATGAATTTTGTCTTAAAATAGACGCGTAATTTTGTTAAATTGTTCTTGTGGCAAAAATTCGCTTTTCATACAGGCTCTCCTTACTCCTGCTCATAGAATGATAAAAAAAAATCTCGTTTCTTGAAGGAGGACTGCAAATACGCCTCATCTAAAGGTACGAAAAGATTCGATCGACGTGCCAGTTACCCTTCTGAATACAGGGGTGTCAGAAGACCTATTCGGTGCCTTCAAAAATATCCCATATGTCTGCACTAGGCCGGGCCGTAAAATAAAATGTTAAGGTACATGATTTGGTTTGAAGGTACAGGATTTGGTTAACCAAAAAATCGTTCTTTGGGTCAAATAGAATACACACACAAAAATTCCGAAAAAACATTAACCCCTTCATGACCTGCAATGCACTTGAAGCGAAAATGAGTGCCATTTCACTTTTTGGCAAATGTTAATATAATTGGGTTACATTTTCAAAATTGCAAAGATGTTTAAACGTAGCATGCGTCATGATGGTATTATGTCTGTGCAACAAAAGTTTTAAAGAAAAACATTTAAAGTCTGCAATAAATGCAGTTTACTTTAACTTTTAAAATAGAAAACGGACTATTTTTTTTTGCTGTTAATGCCCTTTAAAGCTGTAGCAGCAAACTTTAGAATGATTGGGTTTTATAGACGAGGTACTAGAGGAAGGCTACATAGATGTTCATAGGCATACACACTATCCTTCTCCAACCAGGCCTGTGGCAGGCGATAACCGAGTAGTTAACACATTCAACTAAAAGTGCTGAGATCGTGTGATCGATTCATTGGGATCCAGCTTTCCACAAAATCCAATGAGTTTTCGAACTCACGGGCGATGTGTTAGCACCTTTTTGTTACACGGTGCCTGTTCCATTTCTATGAACACATTAGCAAATGTTACATTAGAAAATAAAAAACAGCGTTCAATCATATGATGACGTTACATTTAAATAATATTAATGCTTAAAATTATTTAAAGACCAGTGCAAGCACATCTGTCATTATATTCTTGCTTAATTCGGAGGCGTTTAACGCCAAACAATCTTTGATCACAGTCGGACAAACTGTGTTTGAATGTGTTCACTTTGTGAGTTTAGTCCCCACCCACGCCTATAGATGTTAATACATCAAAAACGTTGTAATGTTCACAGATAGTGTTAATAATTTAGATAGAAGTTATAAAAATGTGTGAATTTATAAATATGCAAATGGTTCGGCTATATTATTTCGTGAGCCATTCTAAAAATGCTCCTTTGCAGGTTTCCTAGCAGGCCTTCCTTTGCAGTCCTAATAGAAAGCTTTCTATTAGCAAGCTTACCATAAAGCCTGAAAGGCCAGGCCTTCTACGAAACCTTTTATCTGCAGGCAAAGGTATCTTAGGAAGCTTTCTATTAGCAGGCTTACCATAAGGCCTGGAAATGAACGCCTGCGACGAGGCCATTCGCTGCAGGCCAGCGAGTAGCTCTGAGAAGAGAAGGGAAATGTGCAGTGCTCTCCTGCTTAAGGTTTGCTATGTTAATTTGAAATGCCGACTGCATTTGTAGGGTGTGGCTTCTGACTGACTATAGGCATGAAAACAATCCTTTTTTTTGCTACTGGGAGTATGATAGACTTCCTTTTAACTCTGACCAAAAACTATGTTCTCCATTTGTCTATTAGAATTTAGCTCTGACCTGAAACACGACGTCATCAGATCTCTGATCAAGTTGTGTTCTACTATCACTGGGTGGAGAGCATATCCTGCCTCAGTATATCATGTCGGAAGAATTTTTTCATGTCTGCATATTGGAACGAAATTCCTTATCGAAAATAAAAAAAAAACAATTTTTTTTAACACTATTATGCTATAACCCAGTATTATCAACTATATTGGGTACTTTTGCTTTGGTTTGTGTCTAGACTAACATATTTTGGGAAATTTCTTGTTTAATAGGAAGTTTTCTAGGTGGAGCCTTAACCAATATTTAACCAATATAATATATTCTAGTTTTGAACCCAATAAAAAGTAAATTTAGAAAAGCCGAAGTGAAAAAAGTGTAAAAGAAGAACATTTTCTAAAAAAGTGCAGTTTCTTAAAAGAAAGTAAATTTTCTCACAAAAATCCCTATCCATATTCTTCTATAAAAAAAATTTTTCTTATAAAAGTTTATCATTTTATATAAAGTATATTTTCTTAAAGATCCATTTAAATTATCGTATTTTTCAAAAGGGCGCCTTACTCGTGTTAGAACCTTTCCTTCCACTAAAGAAGTACCTTTGTTTAAAAAAGTAAATTTTCATACAAAAAGTAGCTTTTCTTAAGAAAAAAATGTTTTTTTAAAATAAGTACATTTTCCTACCAAAAGGAAATTTTCTTCCAACAAATTGTCTTTTCTTAAAAAACTAAATTTTCTTTAAAGAGTACCTTTTTTGTGAAACCAAAAGACTTTTCTTGAGATAAGTACCTACTCTTAAAAATTTACATAATCTTGAAAAACTACCAAAATCTTCAAAGAAATACCTTCTCTTCAAAAAAATAGATTTTGTTACAAAAATTCGTTTTCTTAAAAGTGCCTGTTCTTAAAAATATAAGACTAACTTTTCTTTTCCTTTCTTGAGATACATAAGTAGCCTTTCTGAAAATAAGTACATTTTCTTAAAAAAATAACCTTTTCCTAAAAAGAGTATCACTTTTTTAAAAGTACCTGATATTAAAAAAAAGTACTGCTTTGTAAAAAAAAAAAATAATACTCTTATGACTTTTTCTTACAGAAAGTACTTTGTCTTAAAAATAGTACCTTTTGTTAAAAAAAACATTAGCTTTTAATAATAAAACTACCTCTCGTCAAAAAAGGAACTTTTCGGGAAAATATAATACATAATCTTACAAAACGGACCTACAAATATTTTTTTTAAATACATTCTATAAAAAAAAATTATTCTTAAAAAAGTTTATCATTTTATATAAAGTACCTTTTCTTAATGACCCATTTAAGTTATGGTATTTTTCAACGGGCGCCTTAGGCGTGTTGGAACTAACTAGTATATAATATATAGTGAAAGGAACTTTGTTCCAACCGGGTGTCCCCTGACAGCTCATGGAATTTTTGTTTTAATGCTGGATTCCTTCAAACCCAGAACAATACCTTTGTCTCTTTTCTTAGGTATGTGCCAGGAAGATTGCTCCCATATGCTCTTTCTATTACATCCATCCCATAAAAAGAGCTTCGCACAGTCAGTAAGCTGTGAGATTTTATATTTTCGGGCCCACATAAAATAAAATAACCATCATTGAAAATCAGGATATTAGAATGAAAAATCAGGATATTACTATGGCTATTATATTGGGACACGCGTAGGAAAAGCTTCGCCCGCCCGCTGAGAACTCAAACCTAGGACAGCAATTGTGATCACTTGATTTTATAAAGGACGATGTGGCAATGGCCGGGAGATAATTTCGAATTTCAACACGGATGGTTCGAAACTAAAAAATCTGGTGGGATATGGGGTCAATTCTAATCAACTGGAGTAGTCTCTTTCTTTTAGACTACCTGTGCTTTGTGGAGCTTATTAGATGAGCTTATTAGGCAGACTTCATATATTCCAGACTTCATATCTGTACATATTCCAGACTTCATATCTGTACAAAATTATCGTAGATCAACAGACGAGATGGCGACAGTGCGATATTCGCCTTGTATATTTTCTTGTTTAATGAGCACATGGATATTCTGCGACACTGTAGACCAGATGCACTCATATGACTACAAACTGAAAAATCTGTTTTTTTTATATTGTTTGGATGCAAATATAACGTGTTTGGAGTTTGTCCCAAATATACTATACTTGTGTCCAAACACATTGTGTTTGCTATTCAATATAACATATTTGAGACACAATGATTAATAGGCTATATGATTCTGAAACCCAAATGTGTTTTTTTTTTGTTGAAAACCGCTATAAACAAATACGAGAGAGACAACAAAGAAACAGAAGAGCACAAGATCTTCAATTCATGAAAACAGTGCTAGCGAACATGCACATGTTTCCAGCAATATGTTTCTGGGGCCGAAATTGTTCAGCGTTTAGGTACTACGTCACAGGCCCCTCAGGAATTGGTACTCTAGAGCGACCGCTCGTAGTGCTAGCGAACATGTACATGTTTCCAGCAATATGTTTCTGGGGCCGAAATTGTTCAGCGTTTAGGCACTATGTCACAGGCCCCTCAGGAATTGGTACTCTAGAGCGACCGCTCGTATGTGATAATGTTGAAAATGTACGAGTAGATGTAGATGAGAGGGACAGATTGTAAACGAATAAGACCAATATTGGATAGATAGAGATATGTGAATCTTCTGTCTCTATCTAAGTCTAAATCAGATTTGCATGCATTCGACGAGACTAAAGTTCATGCCAAATAATTATTACACAAGCTGTAGCAAAGAGGTAGAGGAAGAACCTACGGAATATATGTTGTGCACGTGTCTATCAACATACAATAGGAGAATATGTACTATTGGATCCTACTTCATTGGGGACTTATAATCGTCGACAAGAGCGCACCAAATGTTTTTCTGGTGTTGATAGTGCTTAATATAGTTAGACCGTGGTTTCAGAATTTTGTAAGAATTACACGCCAGGAAATTATTGACTTCCACCAAAAAAAAAAAAATAAGAATACATTTATCGGAAAAGGTAAGGCTTGGAATCGGAGATGCAGTTAATATCTCACGGGTGATAGTTTTTCTTTTGTTTTTAAAAAAGGGGAAGCCAAAGGAAGACGGCCAGAACAATATTAATTTTTAACTCCATGAATAGAAAAATATTTGTAAATTTTTTTTAACAATTTTATTTGATTAAAAGCTGTTGCAATACCAGCACACCTCAAAATTTAAATGCAATTGTTTGCCTTATACCTTTACCTCGCCCGATTACACAGCCCTCGTTGGAATACTAAACTGCAGACTAAACAATCTGCATCAATTGCAACACAGCATTACAAATGCCAGCCAAAGGGCGATGGGATGGGGGACAGCAAAAAAAAGTTGCGGCTTGTTGTGGCACTTACCAAAAGTACATTTAAGTGAATTGCTTGGCCAACAACGCAGTTAGTATCTACAACTAAATTCGGATGCGACCTCACCAACTAGGAACGGGTGGCGCAGTAGATATTGTAAAATATGTACAAATTATGAAAATTAAAGAAACACAAGTATAATGCGCTATATATGGGACGAAATAAAAAATCGGAAATACACACACTTGCATAGAAAGAAAAGGATGTTACATAAGGCAAAAAAAATATAATACAGAAACAAACGGAAAACAAAGAGAAGAAGAAGTACAAAAAACAGAAATTTAAAATTAAATTTTATTTTTCTATTATTCCGGATGAGTTTTAATTTTAAAGTCATACGAGAACATGTACCAGCAATTGTCATGTGAATTACCTATACGCACACACACATGCATAGTGAATACAAACACAAACAAACGTACACACTTTTGTAGTCGTTTAGTTGTTGCAAGGACGATTATTAGAGAAATATCAGACAAAAGACAGTGAAACCAAGAAGGATTTAAAATATCTTTAACTTCAAAGAATATTTTAAATTAGTCGCAATTAAGTCAAGTGTAAAGGGGCAAGGACCTAGATAGAAAGATATAGACATTGGGGACGAAAAAGATTTTTGCTAAGCGCTGGGGATTTTACATTGCTGAAATGGAACCAGGTTAAATTTTGGGATTCAGTGTGGTTCTATAGAATCTGTTATAGATTTTTTAGATATACGAGTATCAGGACACTATTCGGGGTGAAATGATAACCTGTTCTTTACATATGTTGGACCCCAGACACTATAGGCATAGTAGGATTCTGTGCATTATGGCTAGTGGGGTGATTCCTGATACAACGGTCTATGCCAGCCCAACTACAGAACATTCATACCGTGTAGAGAAGAGCGGAGCGGAACAACTTATCGATGCATGATCTACACATAGACATTTATACGGATGTATTTAAGAGGAATAGTTCACTTGGTATAACACTACCAATCGGTCTCCCATTTTTTGGCAGTATCTTCCAAGCGGAAGTAGTGGTAATGTCCGAGGCGTGTCGTCAGTTACGAAACCACACAATATTAGGGAAAAGTGTACAAATCTTTTGGGATAAGCAGGCGGCTATAGGGCTCTGTCCCGAGTAGAGAATAGACTGATACTGCTTCGAGAATGCGGGAGTTTCCACACGCGATCGGCGCCACGAGAATTTTTCTGGGATAGCCAAGCAGCCATAGGGACTCTATCCTAAGTAGAGAATACACCGATTCTGCTTCGAGAATGCGGGAGTTTCCATTCGCGATCGGCGTCACGACAATTCCTTCCCTGGTGTGGATTCCGGGACATACGGAAATACACGGAAACAAAGCCACTGATGGACTAATCAAGAAAGGTTCTAGTGGAAATACGCATAGGCAAACCGTAATTGAAAGCCGTCCAATAATGGTGTGTAACAAGATTGATCGCAGACCAAAACTGGGGAGGATTCCCTATCTGTCGTATATCATGGGGTGTTTTGCCTTGATATGACGGTACACCTACCGAGTTCCTAATGACTCCGAACAGGAATACAATAGCCAAAATGACACCAGTTAGTACAAGTCACTGGACGATTGGTACGCATGCTACTAACATTGGAATACAATACAGGCGTTACTGCCCCAATTGCAACGACGCGCTAATGCCGGAAACGCAACAGCACTGTCTCTAACAGCGCCCAGTGTCTACTCCCACACCATGGAAACCAAGTTAGGCCAATGTAAAGGCGTAGCATTGCAGCGCCCAGCCTTGGCAGGTATAATGATGGCAATTTTGGGAAAGCCCTTTTTTAACGGAATACCGGAACTGGGGAGTATTGAACTTAGTCTGTTTCTAAAATACATTACAGCATGGCAACTGCTCAAGTCAAGGATTATGCTTAGGTCAAGAGGAGATCCAAAATGTGGAAGTCACATAGCGACAAATTATACGCCATGGCTGTTTTTATAGACATCGACGGGGCTTCTAATAATGTGCAATATGCGACGCTAATCTAGTCCTTAGACCAGTGTGAAGTGTACCGAGCAGCAAGGGAATGGATCAGTCATTTGTTTAGGAACAATACAACCTCGTGCATTTTTTTTTTAAATTAAAAAAAAGTGAATTTCGACTGCTTATTAAACACTATTTTTTGCGAAAAAAACCGCAAATCAACCGAAGAAAAAGCTCGATAAATACACCATCGCTTTCAATGGTAAAAAGTGGTATACTGACTTTCGTTGTGGTCGCACAAAGACAAATGACGCCGAACGTTCTGGACGGCCACCTTAGGTCAATACACCCGAAAATGTCAAAAAACATCTACGATAAATAGTGCGTAAGATTGTTGATGCCGTTGGTATTTCATATGGCTTGGTGGTTTTGATTTTAAATGATCAGTTGGGTTTAAGAAAGTTGTCTGCAAGATGGGTGCCGCGTTTGCTCTCAATTGACCATAAACGTACCGGTGCACAAACGTGTAGTCTAAATGGAAAAATTCCATGATTTGGGCTACAAATTGGTACCTCATCCACCATATTCTCTTGATTTAGCCCTCAGTGACTATTTCCTATTTCCAAACCTAAAGAAATGGCTCGCTGAAAAGGAGATTTAGCTCCAAAGATGAAATTATTGATCAAACAAATGCCTATTTTATGGACCTCGAAAAATCCTATTTTTTGGAAGGGACACAAGAATTGGAGAATGTTGAAAAATATTTTTGCAAAAAAAAATTAGATTCATCCAAAAAGTGACGGACTTATTGATCCGCCCTCGAACAATACATACTTATATAATGGACAAAGTTTGCCAATGAACAATAAAAAAAAATTCTATCACCTCTCATCTGGGTCACCACCAATAATGTTCTACTTAAGAATTTGACCTCTGAGGGAGTCAAGGTCGCTTACTATGCAGGGGAAAAGCACCGAATATTTTTGCATTCAGCGCACTTTCAAAATCATACGACAAGACGTAGTCTAAAGGACGAATATACGCCGGGATTAAAGAGAAATATGTGTACTACGTAGAAGACGAATATGCCGGCTTGTGAAGCTTCTTTGGAAAGACTGTATAGTTGCCAAACACGTTCATCTGTTTTGGAGTTACCCTGATCGCAAAGTACTTTGGAACTATCCCATAGAGAGTAGAGTGGAAAAGTTTTCATCTCAGTAGCATATATTGGAAAAACTGAACTCACCAATACACACTATCCCACGGAGAGTCATGCTCGGAGTGATCCCTACATGCTGTTTGAGACACAATGTATTATATGTAATAATATATGTGTTTGCGACCCACATATATATGTGTTTGTGATACCAACACAGCTGTGTTTGTTGCACTATTTATGCTCTCTCGAGAGCAAGACAATAAAAGAGGGACAACGAGGGAGTCTATCTTGTAAGTGCGTATCGGTATTTTTGCATTATTTTCTCATTCAATGATTCATAAATATTCCTGAGTGGCGTGTAAACTGCAGATGAAGCTTCATATATTCTGTCGTCAATCGTTCATCGGACAGAGAATATCAAATGCGCTTGAAAAATGTATAAACAAAGGCTCGGACGGCTAAATGGTGTGTGATGTTGCTTTGGTTTTTCGTATATGTGTGTGTACTTCCAAAATGAGAAACGATTTTGAAGAAAAAACTTGAAAGGCCAACAAGGTGAACCCAGTCTTTACTGATAAAATCGGAGCGGCGGACCATTTGTGCAATGTAATTAAAAAAAGACACAACTAGTTAATCCACGCTTGGCTTGTATGAACTAGATTTGTATGTAACTATATAGTGTGTGTAACAACGCGTAGCGATAACCAATGTATAGTTGAAACCTTCCGAAAACAAAAACGTTAGAGACAACAAAGAAAGGGGAAGCAGAAGAGCATCCGATTCTCATTTCATGAAATAAACTGATAATGCATTCAATGCAAGTAAATGCAAAAAAGGCCGGGAATATGACTCTTCATCGAGGACCTAAATACTGAACGGTATTTTTGAGTCTCTGACAAAAACACTGTGTTTTAGGCGGCGTTTAGGTTGACCATGGAGTGTGTAAGATGGCTGATGGACGCAGGTGGGCGCAAGAATGTTGAGACAGCCAAGCGGCTATCAATGCTACATCGTCGCAAAGCAGTTACATCGCTTATACGCTCACAGAACTATTTGTTTTAAAGAGGTTATAGCAACCACGTTATAGTCACGGCTAAATTTAGTTGCCACATTTAAAATTGGGTAGAAACAACGTCTAGCAGGTTGGAGCAACCGCTAATGCGGTTTTGACAATCTTATACACGGATTTTATAACATCTTATGTGGTTTTGACAAATGCTAAATGCAGTTAGTTAGGTAATCGAGTGCACGAAGAAGAAAAACTAACTCTCCGGGGCCCATGTTAGCATATGTCGTCCAGGGCACAGCCGCATCCTTAGAAATGAAAAAGCAGAGGAAGTGTCTTGGTCTTGGTCGTGATCATAAAGGTCGCAGTTAGAGCATTCAAAAATAGATGCCGAAACCGGTCTACCGAAATTTTGCCATCCACCTACCGGCGGTTTTCTGAAAATTTCTAATTTCGAACAATCGGTGGAACGAGTTTTTTAATGCCGGTTTCACCTGTTCTTAGTTTGTTACAGAATCGTATCTCTCAAGTAAAAATTATTTTAGTTCTATGTAAAATTTTAGAAAACACAAAGACCTGTAAAAAATAGGGTGCATATTTTCAGATCAAATCTCATCTACACTCAAAAAATTAAGCTTGCTATTAATAGCAAACAATGAGTGCTACTTATCAGCAGACAATTTGTTTGTTATTACAGCAAATGAACTGCAATAACAACAAACTTTTTGCAGGGTTGATAAAATAACTGACATACTGTTTGCTGAAACAACAAACCAATGTTTGCTGTAATAGCAAATTTGTTTGCTTTCCCCTTTTCAGCAGACTTTTTTGCTGTGTTTACCAACATATTTTTCTGAGTGTAGGCACAGGGTAGATCTTCTCGTAATTTAGCGAGCTGAGCGCTTTCTGTCTTTACATTCATTGATTGTAACGTATAGTTTTACATCGGATCTGAACGTGGTTTGAGTCGTGGTTTGTGTTTTTCCATTTCCATTTTCCGAAACAATCGAAACCCTGGTTTCTTGGGATGACCTTTTTTTTGTTGTTAATATTCAACAAATGGTAATTCAACAATGGATAAGAATAACTAAAATAAAGATGTGAAATACATCAGACGGGACCAGAACGGCAATAAATATACTGTGAGGCGGCCCGGTTGGGAACAAGACCATCCCTTGTGGGAAGAACTTTGAAATCAGTCAGTAAACAAATATCACAGCTCTGATAGCTGAAAGATGATCACCAATAAAAATAGGAACTGCAACACAGTTCCCAGTTGACGGATCAGTTACATCATGCAATGAACCGGTTGCGGAATATCGTATACTCTAAAATAACCTGTTGCAGTCCAGATGCTCTCATCGATTCGTTCGAGTTTGTCCTAAAACCAGTTGGTTCTTCAACAAAGAACTGGAACATATTATTAAGAATTTACTATGATACTATAGATAAATTCGAATTTAACTAGCAAAGAAATAAACCACTTTTATTTAGCAGAGCGCTGTTATTACGTTAACCGGTATCTGTTAAAGTAGTATAAGGAAAAGTATATTGAAATAAACAAAGTTTTTGGCGAATTAAATTAACAAAAAAGACAAAACTTATAAGTGGTATAAAGAACATTACGAACTTTCAGTATTAGTAGCACAAATCTTGAACAGCTTACCAGGGAACATTATAGTTTAGTTTAATATATATATTTTTAGAAAGGGCACTGAGCCCAACTCAAGGACTCTTCGCCAACTAAATGAATATCTAGACATAGGTCGGAGCGTGTTCTTTTGGGTTATAGTACTCCGAGTTTTCAGACGAATTTCAGAATATTATAATTTTAGGCTTTTTCCTTTAATCACTTTACTCTACTTTAGAATCATACACTCTACTTTAGAATCATTCACTGGCAGACAAGACTTATACCACATTAAAGCTCCTTGTTAGTGCTTTTCAAATTTATCACGCTCATATTTCAGAGCAACCTCAGAACAGCGATATATGGAATTTAATATTGCCCCATGTTGTAAAATTTAGACCTACTATGCCGGGTGTTAGTATATCCCTATTACTTTCTTAATTGATATTAACTACTGGGCAAAAATAACTCTTAAAATAGGATTTTCCCCAAATATGGGTATTTTACATTTTGTGCTTAAAATCGTGTGTTCTATCCCTTCCACCAAAATTTTTGATTTTCGCGAGGGGACCTATATCACTGTGGAACATAAAAAAAAATACCTAGGCTGTGACAACGGATTAAGTCTGCGTTATTTAAAGGGGCGGTGAAATTTTCCCCGTATCACATTCTTATGATGAAACGGCATAGGAAACCATGTTATCCTTGCATTTTTGCTATAGGATCTGGTCAGCAATTTGATATATACTTTGTGGAATACTTTAATCCTCTACCGCCTCAATATATGGCTCTTTTTGGTCTCTTTGTGGAAAAGGGTAAAAAACACCCCTAAAATCGATGTGTAACGGGTTACAATGTATCACAAAAAAATTCCCCATAAAGATCTACTAAAGTATATTAACACACCAAAGCTCAAAACTCAACTTGAATGCCAGAAATAAGTCAAAACTCAAAATCCATTTAACGGTTAATATAGTACTTCTTTTCAAAAAGGCTACTTATCTCAAGAAAAGAAAATAAAAGGTATTATTTTATTTTTAAGAACAGGTACAAGTAAGAACAGGAAAAAAGGTTTTTTTAAGAAACGGAAATTTTTTTTGAATTTGTATTTTTTTTTTCAAGAATATG
The DNA here is from genome assembly GCA_963931995.1 of Phaonia tiefii. NCBI lineage: Eukaryota > Metazoa > Arthropoda > Insecta > Diptera > Muscidae > Phaonia > Phaonia tiefii. Next base: position 176,693,910 of record OZ008367.1, on the reverse strand, counting down.
TAAATTTTTAGGAGTAGGTACTTATTACAAGAAAAGTTATTTTATTTCTCAAAAAAGATACTCTTAAAGAAGAGGTAAATTTTTAAGAAAATTAAATTTGTTGTAAGAAAATGTACTTTCTTGAAAAAAGGTACACGCTGAAAAATCTGTCGTTTGTTGTTGTTTGGATGCATACAATTATAACGTGTACTTGGAGCTTGTCGCAAATATAATATACTTATGCCCAAACGCATTGTGTTTGCTATTCAATATTACATGTTTGAGACACAATGATTAATATGTTATAACATATATGATTGCGGCACAAATATATCTTTATTTGTGGTACAAAAACAGCCGTGCTTGTTGCTCTGGTTATGCTCTCTCGAGAGCAAGAGTATAAAAAAGGGGCAACGAGTGTGTATTCTTGTAAGTGTGTATCTGCATTTTTGCATTTATCTCTCAGTCAGTGATTCATAAATTGTGCGTGATGTATTACGTTTTAATATCCTGTATTCCGTCGTCAATGGTTCATCGGAGAGAGGATATCAAACGAGCTTGATCAGTGAAAAAAGAATAAACAAACGCGCGGACTGTTTTGTGGATGTGTTTCGCATATATTTATGTGTGCTACCAAAGTGAGTAACGATTTTGAGGAAAGAAACTGGGCAACAACTTGAATCCTTTTTTTGCCCGAGCCTCTACTGAAAAAATCGGAATGGCGGACATTTCACAAATGGGGGGGAAAAAAAACACATGTAATTAATACACGCTTGTCTTGCATGAACTAGATTTGTATATAAGTATATTGTTCGTGTACCAACGCATAGTGATAACCAACGCATAGTTGAAACCTTCTGAGGACAACAAGGTGAGAGACAACAAAGACAAGAAAACCAACAGAGCAGCAGATTCAAAATAAAACAAATAATGCATTCAATGCATTCAATGCAAGTAAATGTAAAAATCATTTAAAGCCTTTAATTTTTTGTATTAATTATTTATATAACTACATGTGGATATAATATATTGATGAAATTAATTAAAATAAATAAAAAAAGAAAGAATAATTCGTTTCTAAATATTATTATGTTTGGGAGAAAATACACATATGCTTCCACGTAAGTATATGGAGGTTTGGGGGAAACACGCGAATGCTTCCACGTAAGTATATGGATATTTGGGATCAAGCACGCATATTTTTCCACAAAACAGCATACATATTTGTCAGTAAACATGCTAATGTTTGCATTTAAATATGCATGAGTTTGGGACTTAAAAACATATTAATGTTCGAAGTCTGTTCCAAAATATACATGGTTCCTGCAGAATATGTATGGAAGAATATGTTACAGAGGCCGGTTTTTTTCAGCGTGAACTTATTTAAAAAAAAATACTTAGTTTAAAAAAGTGTACTCTTTGTATGAAAATTTATTTTTTTAAGAAAAGGTACTTCGTTTAAAATTATGAATAGGTATTGGTTTTTTGGGAAAATTTACTGCTTTTTAAGAATATTCACTTATTTAAGAAAATTTTATTTTTTAAAACTTCTTTCACTTTGGCTTTTCTAAATTTACTTTTTATTATGTTTAAAACTACAATTTATACTAAATATTGGTTATACCGGTGACACACATGTGGGCTACAGACCATTCTAGCATTCAGTACCACATGTGTGTCAACCTATACCACGGTTAAACCATTGAACAAACTGGTTTATAGTGCGTTTAATTATAGTTCGTATACTCCGTTCCGGAACGTAGCATAAATGTAGTATTGTAATAAATATTCTAACACTAGTCAAAAAACACTTAAACACAGCTCAATCAAATGTCATATTATCAGCTGTGATTTGACCAGCCGTTAATCATTTATTTGTTATTAATTAAAATGTCGAAACCGGTGAAAAGAACTGTCGTCGGAACAAAATATATTGATATTATTATTGATATCTTGAGGGGCAACATCGAAAAATTAAGAGGAGTCCACCGCAACGTGCACGTATATCTATTATGTGCACAAGCAACATTTTTTCCTGTTTTCTTTTTCCATGTTTCTTACCATATGATGAAATGTCAATTGACCATATGATGAAATGTCAATTGAAGCCACAATGTACATGTGTGTCACTATATTGTAGTAAAGGTTTTTTCAACAGAGACGCTACAAAAGTAAATCGATAGGGACAGCAAACGACGCCATATTTTTTCCCGCTCTTTTGACATTTCTCTTCAGTAAGGTTTGCCATTTCATCATGGAAAGATATACGAGCCAACAACGAGCCGAAATTATTAAAAGTTACTACCGAAATTTGGAGTCAGTGGCCTGAACTTTAAGAGCGCTACGTCCAATTTATGGTCGTCATAATCGTCCTACCAGATCAACAATTGAGCGCCTAGTGGACAAATTTGAATCCACAGGCAGAGTACAAAATGTTCCCGTGCCAGTGAGACAAAGAAGTGCCCGTAGTGTCGAGAGTATTGCTGACGCTGAGGCTGCAGTTCAAGAAAGCCCAAATGTGTCTCTCACACGTCGTTCTCAAGCGGTGGGCATCTCTGTGACGTCGTTGTGGCGAAGTTTGCGAAAAGATCTTGGCCTACATCCTTACAAGACCAAAATGATGCAAAAACTGAAGCCGCTTGACCTCCATAAGCGTCGTATGTTCGTGAATTGGGCTGAGCAACAACTTGAAAATGATTCGGATTTTCATCTTCAGCGATGAGGCTCATTTCTGGCTGAATGGCTTCGTCAATAAGCTAAATATGCGTTATTGGCCAGACAGCAATCCACACGTAATCCATGAGTCATCATTGCATCCCGAAAAAATTACGGTTTATGGGCCGGCGGCGTCATTGCGCCGTACTTCTTCTGTGATGATCAAGACCGGAACATTACTGTGAATGCGAATCGCTACCGTTCAATGATAACCGAATATTTTTGGCCCCAATTGGATAATATGGACTTGGAGGACATGTGGTTCCAACAGGACGGCGCCACAAGCCACACAGCGAATGCCACAATCAATTTATTGGAAATCAAGTTTGGTGAACGTGTTATCTCACGAAATAGCCCAGTCGATTGGCCGCCTCGGTCGTGCGATTTGACGCCGTTAGATTATTTGCTGTGGGGCTACGTCAAGTCTGTGGTCTATGCCAACAAGCCAGCGACGATTGATGAACTTCGTACGAATATCGAACGTGAAATTGCAGCAGTATCGGCCGATTTATACTTGAAAACCGTCGTCGAAAATTAGGTTCAGCGTCTGGACTTCTGCAAGCGTGCCCGTGGTGGCCATGCAAAAGACATCGAGTTCCGAATAAAGAATTTCATTGGTATCTAAAACCGGTTTTGTTTTATTTAAAAACAACTTTTGTAGCGCTCTTATTGAAAACCCCGTTATGTTAAACCATAGTATTCATACAATGGTTTCTATACTACATGTGTGTCGGGGGTATTACAGGCTCCACCTAGAAAACTTCCCATTAAACAAGAAATGTTCGACCATGTACCAATGCACTAGATATTTTTTGATATTCCTAGTATTTCGTCCACTTCGTTTGAGAACTTAAGCAATTTTAACGAAGCCGCTTCACCTCGCACAATAGGTAGAAAAAATCAGCTTAGCAAGGACAAACATCAGGCATTTTATCGAGACTCTTTGAGAGAGCAGAAAATGCAACATATTTGCACGTTTTGTGTGCAACATTCTCGGAATAGAACAACAAACCTTAAAATAGGGTTGCAGTTTTTGCACAAACGAATACAAAAGGGCAGAAAACTTGAAATTTTTTCTCAGAAATGAAATCGCTATTAGTATATTGGTCTTTAAAAATCCAGGGTTAACCAACACAATACGATTCTTTGCTACAAAAACAATACTATATATCATTTCAAACAGCAACCAATATTTTGATCCACCCTCGCTGCTTTATGCATCCAAAATCCAACTCCCTTAGTCGTAGCTTTATAAGCTCCATTTAATGACTTGTGGTATACGACCGAAACTTTATGAAAATAAGTTACTATTCCTTCACAGTTATTCTATTACAATGTAGTCATTCTCGAAATGAAGGAGTCTTAAAAAACGAGTCCTAAAATCAGCAAAATCACTATAAAAAAAATTATTTCAAGAAATTTAAAACAAAAACGCTTGGCAAAAACTGTAAAATAAATGTTAAGAGTAATATAAATGTTGAAAGTTACAAATAAAACTGCATTAACGACATGAACATGAAGCGGGGGAAAAAAACTACAAAATTCATCCATCTATTTGCACCAGTTACAGCGAAATTTGGTTTCGAAACAGTTCGTTTGAAAGAGAAAAAATTGAGTTTATTCCCTTGCATTAAACGTAACATTTACCACATTAAAATTGATGAACAAATCAATAGCAGAAGATATCATATAATAAACGCGTTGTGTACATCCCTATACTCTTTAAAGTAACACACACACACTCAAAATGTTGCTATGTATATCACAAATGCAAGGCCCCATCAAACCATTACCGCACTCACAATTACCCTCGACATACTGGGATGAAAAAGCTTTTAAGCTTAACGTTACCAAAAACACCACGCACCAGAACAAAAACCACGAAAAAATTTAAAGCATACATTTTGGCGTTGTAAACAAAATAAAAAACGTACATATTTTTAGGGGCGGAAAGAAACATGCACACACACTACTACGACTGCCTGCACTCATTTACAGTGAAGAAACAAAGAAGAAATCAACATTACAACGATTTTTCAAAGCGAATTTTAAGTTTTTATGATGGCTTTGTGAGCAAAATTTGTTGATTTTCCTTGTTCGCACTGCAGTTTCCTCTTGTATTTTTTTTTGCTTCTTATGTTGGTTTGGTTGGTAATAAAGAAACGTTTTAAATGCAACACGAGTCAATTGAGGGGTTTTGTTTTTCTTTTTTTGGAACTCGTGAATTGTGTGCAGGACGTTCCTTTATTTTCCATGTTCTGCTGATATTGCAATTGTAGCAGTCATTTATTCATTCTACTGTGTTTATTTTGTTTTGTTTCGTTTTATGTATTCTTATCGCGGACCCCAAAAATTGGATCTTATTTGAGCAATTTCAACTACAATTTATTTTAGGAAACTTCAACATTTAAGAAAAAAACCCCAACCCAACGGAATTAATCTTATGTAGCTCAAAAAAGAAAAGAAGAACATACAACTGCATACATAGGCTAGGTCCAAATAATAATCAATTTAATTGTTGTTCAGCTGTTATACCCTACACAGCACCGAGGTGCATAGTGTCGTATGGCCAATATTTACAGAAGTTAAAGAAATCCCTAAAGTATCTATGAAAGGAACCTTTTTTTACGTGAACTCAGGTTTCGAAAATGAAGTTTGAATACTTAAGGACACAACATACATAACCGGTAAAGAACGGTACATAAAATATCTAAATTGGAATATAAATATACATAAAATATCTAAATTGGAATAGATTCCGCAAGACAACGTTTCTATGATAATTTCACTATGGAATTGACTATGACCGAAATAATTATCTATGTGTTAACATCTATAGGCACGGGTAGGGCAATCTATGAAAGTGAACAGATGCAAACAACCCACAGCGTTAGCATCACATACGTAGTTGTTGTACAACAATAGTCTTGCCTGAAAATAAGTATGATAATATTGATGTGGCGGCAGCGAACAAACAAGCAGGTCGTCGTCGCCAAAGAATATTGAATAGTAGAGAGAACTCTCGGAACGAATTGTATGATTCAAATGCACTGGCGACATCTGGCGAATGATTCAAAACTTATTACTTTCTTTTTGCCATAACTTGGCCCATTTATAATATTGATGTGAAACATTGATGCCTTTTGAAAGATTTATGCTTTTTGTATTTTTTTTATGTAATAGCATTCTCGAAATGGTGCATGTACATATATTGAAATATTCTATAAAGCAAATAAGACTCGTTTATGCGCTTTTACTCAGACCTTCTACATGAGAGCGGAAAAAGAGTGCAATTAGTTCTCTATACTTTTCAATGCTTTTTGTCGTCGCTCTGTTAATGACAAAACAAACACAATTAATTCAGTGAGATAAATATTGCTTTGTTTATTTTAACAATATTACATCTAATGTTAAAACAGATGTAAGAAAAAAGAAAGGGCAATAACAAAAGAGCCTTCAGCACAAAAACACATCGCCCGTGAGTTGGAACACTCATTGATTTTTATTTATATGACCGAATAAACATCATGGAGACTTGATAACTAAGTGGTATTGTCCTAATTCTGTGTTCTTCTTAGATAAAGTGTGTTTCAGTAAGAATACACTTTTTCATTTTACAATAAAGACACGTATTTTTTGAGATAGTTGTGAAATTTTGTATTGGATGGTAAAGAAGATATGTTCCGATTAAGTATGGAAGGAAAATATTCGTAAAATGGCCCCCACGGCTCTACTGACAGGCCATTACTCTTTTCATGAAATTTTCTATGACTTTTTCACAGAGATGTAACTGTATCTCACCGATGACTCGCTCAAGCTCCGATTTGAGCTCAGGAATTGTTTCTGGTTAATTCGCCTAAACCAGAGATTTCACACAACCCCAAAGAAATAAATCGCACGGCGTTAAATCACATGATCTTGGTGGCCAGTTGACTTCACAATTTCTTGAGATAATTTGTTCTGGGAATCGTTGCTGCAATAAATCAATTGTTTCATGCGCTGTGTGGCAGGTGGTGCCGTCTTGCTGAAACTACATGTCGCCAAGATCCATGCCATCCATCCTGTTGAGGGACAAGAACTCCGTTATCATATTCGTGTAACGAATGCCGTTCACAGTCACTGCAATTTCGGCCTCATCTTAAAAAAGTAACGCCCAATCGATCACGCCGCCTGACCAAAAATACGCTCCAGACAGTTGCTCGTTGTGAGTGCATTTATTTCCCATGGATTGTATGAGGATTTTCTGAGATCAAATTCGAAAATTTTTTGAACTCAGGAAGCCATTCAGATGGAAATGCGCTTCATCGGAGAAGATGACCTTTTTTTAAAGAAAATTTGCTTCATTACTAACTGAACGAATTGCCGGCGCTTTCTATGGTCTGCTGGTTTGAGCTCCTAAGTATGCTGAATTTTGTACGCATGAAGGTGGAGGTCTTTTGTCAAAATTCCCAGCATAGTGCTTCGTGAAATTTTAAATTGTTGAGAACGATGCCGAATGGATGTTTTCGGGATTTCGGCTACTCTTGTTTCCAGCAGCAATGTTATGTTGAAAAGTTATACTGAGACCGCTCGCAAACTTCGAAGAATTTTCAGTCGAGAAAGTGTCCTTTATGTGTCAACCATTCGAAGAGTGGGAAAAAAAATGTAAGAAGCTGGGTCGTTTATTGACAGTAAGACTCCTGTGCGTCAACGTACCGGTCGGTCTATTGAAAACATTGCTGCTGTAAACGAGAATGTCGCCGAAAACCTGACATCAATTCGTCATCATTGTCAACAACCTCAAATTTCACGAAGCTCTACTCAGCGAGTTTTGACAAAAGACCTCCTTCTTGTTACGTACAAAATTCAGCTAACTCCGGAGCTCAAACCAGCAGACCATGGGAAGCGCCGGAAATTCGTTCAATGGGCACTGGAGCAAAGTGAAGTTTATGCCAATTCTTCAAAAATGATATCTCCTGCGATGAAGCGCATTTCCATCTGAATGGCTTCGTAAATACACAAAATTGTCGAGTTTGGGGCTCAGAAAATCCTCGTGCAATCAGTGAGAAACAAATGCACCCGCAACGAGCAACGGTCTGGTGCCGATTTTGGGGTCGAAATTGCAGTGACTATGAATGGCATTCGTTATAGGAACATGATAACGGAGATCTTGTGGCCTCACCTGGACGGGCTGAATCGGTGCGACATGTGGTTTCAGCAAGACGGCGCCACCTGCCACATAGCCCATGAAACAATAGATTTATTACAGCAACGATGTCCAGAACAAATTATATCAAGAAATACTGATGTCAACTGACCACCAAGATCATTCGATTTAACGCCGCGCGATTTCGTTCTGTGGGGTTTTGTGAAATTTAGGGTTTATGCGAATAAACCAGATACGATGCCTGAGCTTAAGTCGGAGATTGAACGCGTCATCGGTGAGGTACAGCCACATCTCTGTAAAAAAGTCTGTCGTCAAAGCCGTGGGGCCATTTGACGGATATTTTATTCCGTACTGAATCGGAACATGTTTTCTTTATAATCCAATAAAAATAAGCACAACTATCTCAAAAAATACCTGATTTTATTCTAAAATGAAAAAGTGCATTCTTACTGAGACCACCTTTATAATCGTGCACATCTTTGAGTCGAGATCTAACAAGTGCAATTATTTTCTTTACTGATTCAGCGTCGTAGCTACTCTAAAATGGTACCACAAAAACTTTGTTCAACGTTTTATTATATGATAATGGTCGGGCTATGTTTGTCATAGTGTATATATCCTTTTACGAACGCTGACGTATATGTCTTATCATGGTTTTTGGCCGCCTATACTTTTCCAGGTCGAGGATAGAGAAAATATGTCCATGTGCAATTTATAAAAGACATTTATGGATAAAATAGTGTATTAGTTATCTTTCTGTTCCAACTTTCACTCCAGGATCCCTTAGAATGGTTAAAAAAGAAGTCTTGATAAGACACGGCTATGGAACTGGTAGAAAAAAAACCCGAACATTGTAATCCTTAGGTACACATTCGGAAAAAAATTGGATGAGAGTAACCGTAAATTCGGTTGATGTAACCGAATTGCGGTTGCCACAACTGAATTGAGGTTGTCACAACTGAATTTAGTCCCCACCACTGAAATTCGGTTCAAACAACTTTGTTTCACCTTTGTCTATAGCTTCGGTTTGACATCAATTTGGTCGTAGTATCCGAATTTGGTTTTAAGTCGGCAGAGACAACACATTATAATTGGAGATGTGACCAATGACATCCGAGACTTCATAGTTTTCCTAGGGATTACCATATGATTTGCGATTACTTACAACAATATGGGTAATTAAATTATCAATTCAAAATTCACAAAATTTCCACTAAATGCATATTTAATTGCCAATATTTTGATTCAAATATCGGTTATGACATCTTCTAGATTCGGTTGTAATAACGGTTAATTTGTTGGTGACCACCTCTACCTCAGTTGTGACAAACTCTACTTCGGTTATAACAACCTCCACTTCGGTTGCGACAACCCTTTCTTTAATTTCAATATTCAAATAGGTAGTGGCAACCTCTAATGCTGCTGCGGCAACCACTTACAGTGACGAGCAAAATTGTAACAGGTTTCCAATAATGGAAGTTTAAAATTATAGTTTTTAGCAGCGTTTAAACGTAGAACTAAAACAATTTTTAAAATTGTTTCTTGATACGGTCTCTTTCATAATTATCACTAAAAATACAACAATTATAAATACGTATATGTTTAAAAGAGTGTAATATGGAAACAAACCGCAATGCTACAATTACGTACTCTCTTTAATGTTACAATATTGCACTCTCTTCAACTCATTAAGGTTCCCGAAACTCAAATGTAACCATCACGTAATTCAAAACTTTACTGTTAATTTGTTCAATTGCTCATTATTGTCCAAGCGGTGATCAAAACTGGAAGCATCTAGTGCAGTTGCAAGCATGGAATTATCACAAACTAATAATTCTGCTCGGAACGCAACAAAAAAATTTAATGTAACTGATAGGACGATCCAGAGAATAAAACGGAAGAGAAATATTAAAACTTAAACTGCTCTTGGACGGCCCAGAAAGGTTGACGACCGCACTTGTCGTCATTTGGCAAAGTTAGTGACAAGTGACAATGCAATTACCCAAGTTGCGGCTCTAAAAATTTTAAATAGTGAGTGGACTGCCCGCCAGTGAGTGAACTGCTCGTCGAAGTCTCAAAAGATTGGGTGTTAAGGCTGCAGAGCAGTAAATGAACCCAGCTCTATCTCAAGAGAATATAAAGCTTAAAGAATTCGCCCAGGTATACGATGACTGGACTGAGGCTGGCTAGAAGAAGGTAAGGTATAAAATTCGGCACGACTTAAATACTACAAATGTATTTACGCCTTGTGTTTAATGTTATCTGATCTGTTGAAACTAAAATCAATTGATTTGAGTTCGATGGCTGTACTTGGTACCTCATCAAAAATCGAAATACTACACGCAAAGAAAAAACTCGTTCCTCCCAAACGAATTCTCAGATAACTGAAGTTCGCTTGGGGACTGTCTATGGGAGAAACGAACTTCTGTTAAGCCATACATGTCATTTCGTTTGGGAGAACCGAAAAATGTTTGCAACTAACGAGTTATGAAAAACATAAGCTGAAAAAAATTTTTGTGAGAAAAGAAAAAAGGTTCCGCCAACTGTTCCCTCGGATTCAGCAACCGAGTTGTAGTGAGTGTGTATGCCAAACGAGTAGATAAGACTGTGTATACAGTGGACAGATTGAGAGAAATTTACGTTCTGCTCTAATTAGAAAAATTGCTAAATTCTAAAGTAATCTTGCAGGAATTGTAATTTAGTATGAGTTTGATGCAAACGAGAACTCGTCTGCAACAACATGATACACATTTACGGTATATTAGTTTATTTGGGAGAACTACATGAACTTTTGCGATTAATAAATTAATACAAATCAGTCAAAGTATTGTTGTGGCAACCGAGTAATAACCTTTTTTGTTGTTTGCGTGTACTACCCCGAATGCAGTAACACAAACAATGAAACATGGTGGTGGATCCATAATGGTATTAGGATGTATTACGAAGAATCAAGTAGGTCGTCTGGTTATTATGAAAAAAGAACAGTATCTTTCAATTCTGTGAAAAACATTTACCAGCTGCTTTAGAAAAAACGGGTCTTGCTTCTTAAAGAGTAATTTTTCCGCATGACAACAACCCAAAATATTCCTCCAAAATCGTTAAAAACAGTCAACAGTATACTACTATGAAATGGCCAGCGCAATCACCGGATTTAAACCCGCTCGAAAACTCTTGGAGTTTCATAAAATCTCAGCTCGCCAAACACCCAGATGCTCCAAAAAGCGTAATCGATGGAGTAAATGGAACTTGGTATGCGATTCTTGTGGAAATGACTGCAAAATGTTCCAACAGTATGCCTCGCTGTATACAAACTCTCAAAAAAAAGCCAAAGGCTACTGGGCAAAATACTGAATCAGATAACGAATCAATTAACATAAAACCAGTGTGCAAAATTGTAACATTTGTAAAACTTTACAATATTTACTGTTCACTTTGTACACTCATTTATCAACATAGAATTACAATTGACGAGAGAACAATATATTGATTTATTTTTGTTTTGTTTTTAATACAAATATTTAAAATATACAAATTTATTTCCAAGCTGTGTTAAGCCTGTTACAATTTTGCTCGTCACTCTATTCTGTTTACTACAATACCTAATTCGGTTGTGATGACCTCTAGTACAACTGCGACGACTAGTTACAGTTGGGACAGTCTCTAAATTTGGTTGTGATAACCGCGCATTGCAAATTAAGAAAAGAACGCTGCACGTATGGCAATGCTTCAGTCACTTGCAAAGCGAGCTGCAACTGAGCGGTATAGGGAGAAAAGAAAGGAGGTAAGCCGTCTCTTTAGGCATAGGAAACGGCAGTGGAGAAAGCGCGAGAGTGAGAAAACACCGAAGGAAGAACGAAACCCGAAAATTCTACCAAAAAGTCAAAAACTGAACTAATGGACATGGTTCAGGGCCCCGCTTCTGTAAAGACAAGGACGGAAATCTCATCGCAGATGTGCAGTGCATGCTAGGAATATGGAGAGATCATTTCTCCGCGCTACTAGTACCTGAGATATCCAATGACGATGGGACAAGCGATCACAATATGGACGACGACGTCGATTGCCCCCCTCCTAAACAAGATGAGGTCAGAACAGCTATTGCCTGGCTTAAGAACAACAACAACAACAAAGCCGCAGGAGCCGATGGATTACCGGCAGAGCTGTTTAAGGCTGTTTAAGGCTCATTATCAAAATTTGTGTAGATGAATGCATGCCCGGCGATTGGAGTCTCAGTGTACTATGCCCCATATTTAAAAAAGGTGACCCGAGTATCTGTGCCAACTACCGTGGAATAAGTCTTTTATCCATAGCATATAAAAATCTATCAAGTATAATGTGCGAAAGACTAAAACCAATTATCTCTGACCTGATTGGACCATACCAGTGTGGCCTTAGGCCTGAAAAATCGACAACTGACCAAATTTTCACGCTACGCCAAATCCTCTCGAAGACCCACAAGAAACAAATCGACATCTACCAATCTATTTGTCGATTATAAGGCGGCCTTCGATAGCCCGCTACGGGAGAAACCCTACGAAGCAATGTCTGAGCTTGGTATTCTCAGAAAAAACGTTATGATTCCAGTGCCTTTTCACTGGCAGATGAAAGCAGAGTCGCAACATACGGTTCTTTCGGTAACAGAATGGTATTCCTAGATGAATTCAAATATATTGCACACATTCGCGTACTCATTTGGAACAGTTGAAATACTCCTTGACCCAATGAAAAATATCAAAACCTGAGATGCTTTGTATTCCTCGACATTAATAAACTAACTGAGCAAACGAGATAGTCCTTTCCTTGGTCGACCTTGATTGCGCCAACTAAATCCTAGTGTTGATTTTCTTTGGCAGTCTAACATTTTGTTGTCCATACATCATTTTTATTCGGCTGACCGGCAGCAGCAGATTCAGCTTATTTACAAGATCTCTTGAAAAGGATGTGGTTTGCCAATACTATAAAAACCCGGGTTTGAATGCAAACGCAGGCGGCGATGGCTTTCGCTACTGAGTTTTTTCGTTGAAAAACTTTTTGTTTTCTTTCTTTGGAAGGGGTGGGCGGACTCTATTTCTTTGTGTAACAACTTTCTCTTGTTGTTTTTATTTTTTTTTCAGCTGGGTCTTCTCGTTTACCATCATTTTCGCTATGACCATGATTTTTTGTTGTTCTTTTCGCAGGATTGTAGCATTTTTTCCTTGAAATTGCAGTGTTTTTGATGGTGTTTTTTTTTGTTTTGGTATTTTTGTTTTCATGTCGAAGGATAGTAGTTTTTTTTTGCAAACTCTCCTTTGGTCCTTATTACAGTTTAGCTTTGATTGAAGTTGTTTTGATGTTTTCCTATTTTTTACTGTCAATGCTAACATCGAATGCAGTTTGTTTTCTCTGGGTGTTTTTTTCGTTAGCACTTCTTGCCACTTTTTTCTATCTTAAGTGAAATTTAAAGCGTTTGTTGATTGAGGTATTTTATTTACATTTCCAACCGATTTGCGCACTCACACACACGGATACAGATTGGAAAAGTGAACACTGGGTACAGAGATGTTTGCTCCAAGGTTATAAAGCAAAAGCGTTTAGTAATTTTTATCACGCAAATGACCGATTTCACCATACCTAGATATCCTACAGTTAGAACCAACGGCCAGTTTTAGCTATCAGTTTGTATGGAATTTGAAATTTGTAACTTTCTGTTAGCTTTAACTGTGTTTGCTGAACTTGGCCAAAAGACTAATAATACTGCCCCACAAATTGTGTAATTTTATTTCCAAATCCTGTGGTCAGTGGCGATTTGTATATGTCATTACTTCAGTTTACATCCAAATTTCAGTTATGATTAAGAAATTATTTCTCCAAATCTATCGCACTTAAGGTCTAAACTGAAAGAAATCTCAAGTTTTTCTTTGAATTTGATAAATCATATTTTTGAATTTTTTTTTAAATGTGAAGGAAATTTTAATTCAGATTTAAATTTGTTTTGGAACGCAGTTCCATATCGCACGTTTCGGGATGGGAGCTAAATGAAAAAAAATTAAACAATTTTTTTTAACAGTATTATGCTACAACCGAGTAATATCAACTATATTGGGTACTTTTGCTCTGGTTTGTGTCTAGACTAACATATGTTGGGAAATTTCTTGTTTAATGGGAAGTTTACTAAGTGGAGCCTGTAACCAATATTTAGTATATATATTAGTTATGAATCCAATATAAAGTAAATTTAGAAGTTTAAAAAAATACCATTTTCTAAAATAAGTATCTTATCTTAAAAAAAGTAAATTTTCTAAAAAAAAACCTATTCCTATTCTTAAACAAAGTACCTTTTCTTAAAATAAATAAAATTGCATAATTGTTCAATGCAATTAGCCTGAAACATAATGTATCTATCACTAGCAACAATCCGCGGCAAAAAAGATGGTCATTAGTGGTACAAGATTCAAGCATGAAGACATCCATAAGGCTTCTTGTGTGTCCCCTGATCAATGAACGAAGAATCAAATTGATCACGTGGTAATTGATGGAAGGCACTCAGCCAGTGTAATGGACGTACGAGTGATCAGAGGAGATAACACCGATTCTGATCTCTACCTGGTAGGAGCAAAGGTTCGCACATGATTAAGTAGAGCGTAAATCGTACGAAACCAGACGCAAAGAAAGCTGGACATCGGAAAGCTGCAATTACCAGAGGTAGCCACAGCTTATTTAAGGAAGATCTCACAACTTTTGCACAGAACCAACGCCCACCCGATGACGATCCCGAAGCGCAGTGGAAATCCATTTCTGACTCTATAAAAACGGCCGCGACAGCCGTACTTGGTTTTGAAAAACCGCTTCGCAACAAACCATGGTACGATGAAGAGTGTCGCATTGCAAATGATGAAAAGAACGCTGCACGCATGGAAATGCTTCAGTAAATTGCAACGCGAGCTGCGACTGAGCGGTATAGGGAAAAAGAAAGGAGATAAACCGTATCTTTAGGCGTAAGAAACGACAGTCGAGAAAGCATGCGAGTGAACAAATTTAGATATACAGAAGGTTAAAAACCAAAAAGTTAAATACGAGACTAATGGGCATGGTTCCAGGCACCCCTTTCCGTAAAGGCAAGGACGGAAATCTTATCGCAGATGTACAGAGCATGATGGGAATATGGAACAATCATTTGTCCGAGCTACTGGTACCTGACATATCCAATGACGATGAGACAATCGATCACAATTTGATGAACGGCGTCGATTACCCCCCATTCTAACCAAGACGAGGTCACATCAGCTATTGCCCGGCTTAAGAACAACAAAGCCGCAGGAGCCGATGGATTACAGGCGGAGCTGTTTAAGGCTGGCGGCGATGACCTAATAAGGTGCATGCATCAGCTCATTAACAAAATTTGGTTCGATAAATGCATGCCCGACGATTGGAGTCTCAGTGCACTATGTCCCATATCTAATAAAGGTGACCCCAGTCTCTGTGCGAACTACCGTGGATTAAGCCTTTTATCCATAGCATATAAGGTTCTATCAAGAATATTGTGCAAAAGGCTAAAACCAATTATCGCTGATATGATTGGATACCAGTGTGGCTTTAGGGCCGGAAAATCGACAAATGAGCAGATGTTCACGCTACGAAAACTCCTACAGAAGACCCACGAAAACCAAATCGACGCCTATCATCTCATTCTAGATTATAAGGCGACCTTCGATAGCCCGATACGGGAGAAGCTATACGAAGCAATGTCTGCACTTGGTATTGCTGCAAAACCCATACGCCTTGCAGGAAGACCTTGATGAAGACCAAATCCGCAGTGATAGTTGGTATGGATCTTACCGAACTTTTCGAAACTAAGCGATAGCTCAGGAAAGGCGACACCCTATCGTGCGATCTCTTTAACATCTTAATGGAGATCATTATGAGAAAAGTTGCGGTCAACATGAATAAAACCATCAGCAGCAAAGGTCACATGCTGCTCGCGTATCCTGATGATGTCGATATTAATGGGCGCACAATTATTGGACGCAAAATACTGCGGTGTTTTCGAGAATTTAGAAGGAGTCAGCATAAGAGGGTCTGACAGTAAATGATGACAATCCAAAATTAATGGTTTCAACGAGGAGGGCCTCCACGAGATTGGACCAAAGAGTGAACGGTGATAAGCGTTATAATTTCAGGGTGGTGGACGAATTTATGTACGTCGGATCTACTGTAAACAAAATCAACAACGTCAGTCTTCAGATCAAGCGGACAATTGTGGTTGCGAATAGATGTTATTTTGGGCTAAGAGACAAAGCCCTCGCTCGAGTAATAAAAGTTCAGTTGTACCAGACTCTCATACAACCTGTCTTGCTTAGTGGCGCAGAATCCTGGGTCTTATCGCAATCAGATGAAACATCTGTAGGAGTCTTCGAGCCAAAAATTACTCCAAAATATGTATGGCCCTTAGTGAACAACGGCGATAATCGGCGACGGATGAACCTTGAGCTGTATGAACTATATCCCGACATTGACATAGTTAGGCGGATCAAAATATCGCGATTGCGCTGGCTAGGCAATGTCAGGGGAATGGATGAAGACGAACCAGCACCAAGGGTTTTCGAAACCGAACTCGAAGGTAGACGAAAACTAGGAAGACCAAGACACCGCTGGAGGGATCAGGTTGACGAATCCCTGCATATACTTGGTACTGCCAACTGGAGAGATAAGGCAAAAGATTGAACTGGTTGGCGAAATATCTTATCTTTGTTTTCTAAGGTCCCTTACCCCCCTGGGTTGTCCGACACCGGATAAGTAAGTATGTAAAAATCCAACACTATTCACATTTATTTTTGTTCATGTTTTGCTTCCAGCTGCTTCGCGCTCATTCTCTCATTCACTCGGTTCCCTATCAAATTTAAAGCTACCATTTCGATCTGCTGGGATATGAATACACCCTGGTACAATGACTATAAATAGGAACATGTGTTTTGTACAATGTTACGTTTCTCCTATTGGTAACGAGTACGGAAATTTTCAAAATAGAATCGTCCTGACTATAGGTCCGGTGTAAAACTGTAGGTCTCAATCACTAAGTGTAAATCAAGTGTAAATTAGTAACTGTAAATGTAAAATAGAAGTGTATTGAGCGAAGCTCTCCCCTGCCAGTTCATGCGATGTAGTGGGAAAATAGTTGATTATTTTAATATTCTAACATGGCAAATTCTGAAAATATCTCGAAGCATTTTTAGGCGAAAACCATGTAAGAAAAATATTTTAAAAAACAACGTCCAAAAAGTTCTACCAAAAAGAAGACAAAGCAATGACCAAGGTACGACCCTCTCCACCTGAAAGAATGGGAACGGAAATCTGGTTACAGATGAGTAGAGTGTATTAAAGCTGCAGATAAAATATTTCTATTAGTTACTACACTCCGAAGAATTTAATGAAGATGACGGTGTCAATTATCATCGAACTAACTAAATTGCGATTAAAACATCAACCTCCAACGGAGTGTCGATGGACAACGGGTAGAGGCGATTAATGCACCCTGAAAAATCTGAATTTTTTCTTGTTTGGATGCAAATGTAATGAGCAGCTTGTCGCAAATATAGTATACTTGTGTCCAAACACGTTACGTTTGCAATTCAATATCACGTGTTGGAGACATAACGATTAATATGTTATAATATATGTCTTTGTGACCCAAATACAGATATGCTTGTGATACAAATACATCTATGTTTGGTGCACAGATTACTTGATTTTTGGCGCTATACTCTAGCGAGAGCAATATAATAAAAGAGGCTCAATGACAAACTGTTCTCAGCTTAAGTTAATGCTATTGCAAGAGTATAACTGTATTTTTGCATTATTTTTTCAGTCAGTGACTCATAAATATTCCTGAATGTGTGTGTAAATGAATTGAATATTTCTTACGTTGACTGATCTGTTGGGTTTTAGTTTCATGCCTTCAGCGGTCAATCATTCATTAGGGACATATCGGAGGAAGGACACGAATACTTCGACGTAAGTATATGGATGTTTGGGATGAAACACGTATATGGATCCACGTAAATGTATGCATCTTTGCGCGTAAACATGCTAATGTTTACACTTAAATACAAGTGTGTTTAGGACTTGCAAAAATATGAGTGTTTGGATTGTGTTCCAAAAATATACATGGTTCCTACAGAATATGTTTGGGAGAATATATTTCGGAGGCCGGCTTTTGTCAGCGTGTGCCTATGGGAAAGAGAGGCGCATGCATCAGCTTTTGGCAAAATATGTTTGTACGAATATGATTGGACGAATGTATAACTGGCGGTTAGAGCCTCAGCGTACTGTGCTCAAGTTTTGCAAAAGTTTGTCAAAGTGTGAGAGGCAACATTTTATCAATTGCAAGGTTGTTGGCAACCTCATCGGATGTTATCACTGTCGCGTAATAATACTACACGCTGAAAAATAACAGCCCCAGCAACATATTACAGGAACCATGTACATGTTTGCAAGCATTGTTTCAAACATGTTATATTGAATAGAACACACAATGTGTTTGGACACAAGTTTACTATATTTGCGACAAGCTACAAACACGTTTTATTTGCATCCAAACAACAAAGAAAGACACATTATTCAGCGTGTAATAATGCGGTTTCTAGTTGTAATTTACACTTTTGCGCCGGTTGTAAGGTGTTCAGAGCATGAATCGATCCCACGTTATCATGTGCAAGAGCCAAGCACACTAATAATTGAACCACTGACTGTAGCATAAGGCCTGGAAAATCGAAGACCGATCAGCTTTATTTATGGCAAATCCCCCACAGAAATAATCTTGTAATCATCTGCTTGTTGATAATAAAAATTGTATGGCGGGAGCCACAGTCGCCCGAATTTCAAATCCAATGAAATCATTTTTGTCAATGTATATCTTTTGGGTATTTATGGGTCTTCTCTCAGACTGTTCTTTGTTGCAGATATATGGAGAGAGGTATCTGTGGTATTCATATACAAAGCGGGTAAATTCATGAGTCTTCTAAGGACTATAGGCCAAATGGTATTATAAATTCGGTTTTGGGGTTAAGCTTTGTTCGGAACTTGACCAATTGCAGCTCACCGCACGGTGGATTACTCTGTGGATACTTTCAATAGTAGAGACGAAAGGTATTGGCCTAAGCGGATTATATTGTCATTTTGGTCGGTGGGAAATCGGTGTCTATCATTAGTAAATTAACGCAGCCCACATGAGATAGACTGTTAATTTGTCAAGAGGTAAATTTCCGGCAGAAAGAGGAAGCCTTTTCACTGGAGTACAAAATATAGATGAGTGTAGGAAACTGACAGTGTAGAGCTGTCGATATCTTGGGAGGCCTAACACCATGATATTATCTTTGAAAAGAAATTGAACTGGAATTGCAACACTGGAGAGCATATGAAGAAGGGAATTAATACACTATACGCCAGTGGAAATTCGATAGGTAAAAGCAGAAGCATCTGTTAAAAAACTGTCTACTGGTTGCGTACAATTGATCGCCCAATTTGTTCCTATGGTTGCCGGGTCTAGGCGAGTGCCGTATAGAAGAGCTATCAGCTCAAGCTGCTTTGAAAGGTTCCAACGACTGTTATCGTGAGTGCTCCTCAGGCAAACTTTGATATTATACTTCATCTCACTAATCTGTCTCTCTTCGACAGAATTTAGGTTTTGGAAATCTGCACTCATGGGGCATACCCTGCGCTCCTTGGGAAGATTGGACTTGATCCGGGCTTACACAAAGCCAGATCTGGTTTTTGAAAGGAGTGCGGATATAAAAATATTGGATGGGAGAGATGAACAGATGGGACACCCTCATCACTTGGTGCCAATTCATTCACGAGGTTTGCATATATATCTCAGGCGCGGGCAATTTGTAGTGTGGCCTGGTGCAGTTTGGCAACACCATTGAAAAGTGTTACAGTTTTTCCCTCAACGATGAGTAGTTGCAACATTCGTCGCGGATTATCAAGACAAGTGTGATAAACGATGATACACCATCCTACAGTACTGCGGACAAGTGATATACTGAATTTATTTGCGGCCGCTACATTTCATTCAGGTCGTCTAAACTCGGTTGTTGTATCGGAAAACATTGACGCTGTGCGTGAACTGGTATTGCAAGAACGTCATGTGATTTACCATGAGGTCGATGCAACCTTATTAATCACCTCTACTCTCATGCGTGCAATACTGTATGAACATTACAGTACAGACAGTAAAAACAAGTTGCTCGCGGTAGATACCGCATAATTTGTCCATCAATTCAAAAAGACTTGAGTCGATTGGTCCAAGGAAATGTTTAAAATAATTAACTGGAGGATCTTCAAAATCAATCGATAGAATCACGACAGACGACGAATCATGGACTAAAGTATATACATGAACCTGAGACTAACGAGTAATCATCTGCGCAATCCAAGACGCGCCAAATAAAACAAAACTTGTTCGCGGACGAATCACTTTAAAGAAATTGTAGATCTGATTCTTGGGTATAACTGGTGGTGTGGTAACAATTCCTTCAGAGCACCGTAGACCGATGAATTCCGTAAGGTACACAATCATTTGTTTGCAAGAAATTTTTAATGGATTAACGATAACGAACCCTTAAAGAGAATCATTCTCCATCACGACAATGCTAGCTCTCACATACCGGCTCAAACAAATGCGTAGTTCACCAGCAAGAACATTGATTTGACGTGTTACCCGCCTTACAGCTCCGACTTGGCACTAAATGATTTCTTTTTATACCCGCATCTTAAAAACAAATTGCGTTATCAGCGATTTTTGACGTCAAAAGTGCTTCCAAAATCGGTTCAAACGCATTCAAAAATGCATTGATCTTCATGAATAATATTTTGAAAGATAATAAAACCAATTTCGATCATGAACATTTGTTTTTCCATCATTAGGTCAGAAATAAAAACAGCAGAACTCGTATATCCAAAATATTGGTACGGGAGCAGAAATATTTTGTGTTGAAGTTTACGTCCAAAGCAGTATTTATTTATTTATTTATTTGATTATCGGCTATAACCTTCTCAAGGACGCGGGATGATTCATTCAAAGTGTTGACTTTGATCCCCAAAGTCTGCCGCTACTAAATAGTCTTATTTAATTGAATCATTTACTAAATAACACAGAAAATAATATCTATGTTTTATTTTCATTTAAGCCATTGTTTGATCATAAATTGAAAATTGTACATTGTAAGGGTTTTTCAACAGAGACGCTACAAAAGTAAATCGATAGGGACAGCAAACGACGCCATATATTTTCCCGCTCTTTTGACATTTCTCTTCAGTAAGGTTTGCTATTTCATCATGGAAAGATATGTATACGAGCCAACAACGAGTCGAAATTATTAAAATTTACTACCGAAATTTGGAGTCAGTGGCCTGAACTTCAGTGGCCTCAACTTCAGTGGACTTAATCTTCTTCAGCGATGAGGCTCATTTCTGGCTGAATGGCTTCGTCAATAAGCAAAATATGCGTTATTGGTCAGAGAGCAATCCACACGTAATCCATGAGTCAACATTGCATCCCGAAAAAATTACGGTTTGGTGCGGTTTATGGGCCGGCGGCGTTATTGGGCCGTACTTCTTCCGTGATGATCAGGACCGGCACATTACTGTGAATGCGAATCGCTACCGTTCAATGCTAACCGAATATTTTTGGCCCCAATTGGATAATATGGACTTGGAGGATATGTGGTTCCAACAGGACGGCGCCACAAGCCACACTGCGAATGCCACAATAAATTTATTGGAAACCAAGTTTGCCGAACGTGTTATCTCACGAAGTGGCCCAGTCGATTGGCCGTTAGATTATTTCCTGTGGGGCTACGTCAAGTCTATGGTCTATGCCAACAAGCCAGCGACGATTGATTAACTTCCTACGAATATCGAACGTAAAATTGCAGCAGTATCGGCCGATTTATACTTGAAATCCGTCGAAAATTGGGTTCAACGTCTGGACTTCTGCAAGCGTGCCCGTGGTGGCCATGCAAAAGAAATCGAGTTCCATACATAATGGCATCGAACGTACTTTCACAGGAATAAAGAAAACCGGTTTTTTTTTATTTAAAAAAAACTTTTGTAGCGCTCTTATTGAAAAACCCGATATTTGTTGAGTCAAGCAAATGGTTTATCAAAACACTGAGCATGATCCAATAACTATTGTTATTCCCTCGGTCTCTCAGTGACGATATACATGAGTACCAATTCTAATGCGTTTTCGCCTCGGTGTACGCAATATGTACGTACTACACGCAGAAGTTATGTGTGGTAACACTGAATAGAATATAAGCTGAAAGGCAATGCACTGAGCACAGTTGGTCTGCATATTAGTATGTATTTTGTTTTCAAAAATATTTGCTTTCCATTACTGTTTGACACCATAGGCGAATGTTGTCCAGTGTACCAAATAGTAAGTAATCAATAGTTGTACTCGTATAATTGGTTGCATTGTTGAGTTTATATTCTTTTTTGATTGGGAACAGTATACCACAGGAAAACGGCAGAAAATCTACAACAAACTCATAAGCTAATTAAAAAACTGTTCCGAAAGTTGATTGACATTTACAGGTCTAAATAAATAAACACAATTTGTATTTATATTTTCTGAATTCTCCAAATTTTTTAATTGTTTCAATTAAATTATTTGTCAAAAATTCTTTTTAAGTGACTACTGCAGTAGAAACTGCAAACTTGAACTAGAAGTTAACAATAGGCGTGTTTTGGTTACACGGCTTGCTTAGATTATCACATATTTTGTATGTAGAGCTAAGCGATATTAAGCGGCAATTAAAGTTACCACTTCCATTTCAGTTCTAAGCCTGTCGGAAAAAATCAGAAAAACTGTGTTGAATATAAACATTTGCAGAAATAACTGCATGGTTTGTTAGAGCAAGACGATTATATGTATTTCCGGTTGAAAAAGGCAGAAAGTTGCCAGTATGAAAAAATCAGGAAAACAGTGTTGGCTATCGTCATTATGAGGCAAAGACAAGGAGAAGAATATACACATATTCAAGAATAACTACAAACCACGCATTAGAGCAAGACGATTATATATATTATAATAAATTATCGCTAGTTTGACGTTTTAGTTACTAGCAAGCAAACGATAATCGCTAGCTTGTAACGAAAACACGCCTAATATAAATTTGTTGTATTCTAAGCGAAAAGGATATTAATTTGTTTGTTACAAGTTCCATAATAGTTATATACTTATAAATGTAATTAACACTTACCACACATTGCCAAGAATATCAGGATAATAGCAAACTTGATGAGACCATTTAAACTGTTGTTGATAATAGAGATGGTCCTATGTAATCTGTTGCATAGTCGAATGCCACGGCTGGTGCTGCAACTGCTGCTGGTTCTTATGCTGTTGCTGTGTGTGCTGTGGGGTTTAATATAGACGTTGTTGCTGCAGCTTTTGCTGATGCTGTCGTTGATGTTGTTATTGTTTGTTGTGTACATGTTGCATAGATTCGCACAATGCATATAATTAGAGATGGCCTGAGTGGTGGACGCTGTTGATGATGGCTCAGCAGACATTAGACAACAATTTGAATGACAACACGCTGCTGTTGCAATGGAAGAAAAAGAGGAACACGTTAAGCAACAGGAGGAGTGAATGCCAGAGGTTGATATACACCCACAGATTTGGTTGTTGCATGCAATATCTGTATAATTGTCACTGTCGTTGTCGTAGTTGTTCTCACTGTTGTTGCTGTTATTATTAGTGTTGTTGATAGCGTTAAGCTTTAACAACATGTTGCACTTTACTTGCTGTTGTTGACGATTATAGCTTAAGCATAATGATAATGCGGCTGTTGACAATGATTCCGATTTTATACTACAACTTTGTTTATTTTTGTTCTTTATAATTTGCATTCTATTTTGTAAGATTGAACTTTTTTGTTCTCTGTTTTGGCTACATTCACTCTGCAAAGAACGGAGAGGGAAGATTTTTATATATATTTTTTTTCCTTAAGTTTTACTCTGTTTTCTGTTGTGATGAATGTTGAAGAAAAATAGTGTTACTTTCGGTTGCTATCACGTCTTGCTGTCCTTCATGTTGCATAATAAAATAATTGTTGTTATGTGCGATGTGATGGATGACTTCTTGACACTAATTAAGTGCAGGAAAACACACGCAATCATTTACAGTGGTGTGCAAAAAAATAGAATGAATTGGAAAATACTTAAAGATGTAGACATACCTGGCCTAATAGCTTATGTGTTGTAGTGTGTGTTATTTATGCACTTAGTGATGACACTTAGTTTAAATGTGTGTTACTAAGGTCCGACACTGATATCAAGTTCCCTAGTACCTTGGCCTCAAAATGTGTACACAAACAAAAGTTACAATATCTACAGCTTACAGTCAGACTACGAGACGTCTGCAATTCCTTAGTGGAAATGCAATAAGCGAAATTGAATCGTCAATTTGCATTTGATTGACACTAAGGTAGGGTTCTATTGTCGATGCAAAAATTCGACTTTTCAATTATTTCACAAATACGAAAATTCGAATTATCGACATTTCGATTATTTTAAACATATGAAAATTCGACTTATGGACTTTTAATCGACTTTTCGATCATTTCACAAATATTAAAATTCGAATTATCGACATTGCGATTATTTCAAATATTTGAAAAGTCGACTTAGGGAGTTTTAATCGCCTTTTCGATCATTTCACAAATATGAAAATTCGATTTGTAGACAATTCGATTACTTTAAATATATGAAAATTCGACTTTTCGATTATTTGAAATATATGAAAAATCCACTTTTCGATTATTTCAAATAAATGAGAAATCCACATTTCGATTATTTTTTATTAATTTCAAATATATGAAAATTCGACTTTTAATCGACTTTTCGATTATTTCACAAATATGAAAATTCGACTTTTCGACATTTCGATTATTTTAAATATATGAAAATTCGATTTTTCGATTATCTCAAATATATAAAAAATCCCCTTTTCGATTATATCAAATATATGAAAAGTCGACTTATCGACTTTTCGATTATTTCACAAATATTAAAATTCGTCTTATCGACATTTCGATTATTTTAAATATATGAAAATTGCACTTCTCGATTATTTCAAATATATGAAAAATCCACATTTCGATTATTTTTTATTAATTTCAAATATATGAAAATTTGACTTTTAATCGACTTTTCGATCATTTCACAAATATGAAAATTCGACTTATCGACATTTCGATTATTTTAAATATTTGACAATTTGACTTTTCGATTATTTCAAATGTATGAAAAATCCAATTTTCGATTATTTCACATACTTATCGACTTTTAGATTATTTCACAAATATGAAAAGTCGACTAATCGACCTTTCAATTATTTCACAAATATGGAAATTCGTCATTTCGATTATTTCAATTCTATGAAAAGCTCACATTTCGAATATTTCAAATATATGAAAAGTCGACTTATCGACTTTTAATCGACTTTTCGATAATTGCACAAATATGAAAAGGCGATCGTTAGTGGACTTTTCTATTATATCAAATGTGTATGAACATATATAAAAAGTCGACTATTTGAAATGTATAAGTAATAAAAGCCGACTATTCAAAAATTTTGTCAATTACACTGAGACACAAATTGCAGTATAATCTCTGCAAATCAAGCACCACTGTCACGGTTCGGTAGAGTATCCAAAATGATGACGATTGCCTAAAGGATTTTTTTCCTGAGGAACCCGCTTTCGGAGGACCCCCGGGGGCGCTCCCCCTCCCCCTTTTGTTATCTTATGGTCCATTGTTTGTCATAACTCGAAAACGGCTGTGCCGACTTAGCTGAAATAATTTACCAAAATTACCAGTCCTTTAATCTATTCCTATACTGGTTATATTAAAACAGTTTCGCAGATATAAATGAATTTATGAAGGAAAAAATAATTTTCTGCATAAAAAATTAAAACTTTCTGTTTTTAAAAATCATTAAAAATGCAAAACGGAAAAATGTGTCAAAGCTTATTACTTTCGCGTAAACCTACATACCTTATGAACAAAATGCGACATAGATCATGAAAATCGATTAACGCGTTCCGCTTTTATGCACAATTAAGTCAGTACCTATAGCCTACAGCATCGACATGAAAGAATGCTACGAGACGTATAATATTCAATATGATAAACACAAGTGGAAGATATGCTGCGATATCAAAGACATTAACATACTGCGGGGCCTCAAAGGCGGATATCCAAAGCATATGTGTTTCAACCGACCAGTACGCATGCACGAGCTGGAAAAATCGAGCTGATATCCTTGCCATAACTCCGACATTGAGCATGCTTCATGATGATGCTTCATATACCTGCACATTAAACTTGGTATATGCAAATGTGGCCGTCGGTGGTGCAATGGTTAGTGTGCGCGCCTCTTGTACGGGAGATCCTGGGTTCGATTCCTGCTCCGACTACCTTAAAATTTCTTTCGACGACGGTCACCTCGCTTAGTGACGGCGACACTATCGAGTACTTAGCCATGAAAATGCTTCTCAAAATACCGTTCAGAATCGGTGTAAAACTGTAGGTCCCAATCAGTGAGTGTAAAACTAGAAAGCGCACATCTCACTGATTGTGAGAAGCTCTCCCCAATCCCTCCATGGGATGTTAAGGGACACCATTTTTTTTTTTTTTTTTATATGCAAAGAATTTGTCGAAAAAGCAACCAGAAGGGAGTCAGCTTTTCATTGTTTGAAAGAAATCTTTCCGAAGCTTAGCGAAGCAAAACTTAAAGCAGGTACAAAATACATGTCTTTTGTTGTAATCTCATGGTTTTTAAGGTTGTTTTCATTACACATTTGTTTAATTTTTCTAGACGTTCTCAATAGACCGGATATTAGAAAACTCATTAAAAAACTATGCATTTAACGAAATATTGAACGACAACGAATTAATTGCTTGGGACTCAATAAAAGCAATATGACATGGGCTGCTAGGGAGGCACCGTGTGAATGGCTATGAAGTTTCGGTTGAAAATATGCTTTATGCCTTCCATAAAATCGACATAAAGATGATCATAAAAATTAATTTTCTACATCGTCACCTTGATTTCTTCGCTAAATAATTACCCACTGAATCTGACGAGCAGGGCGAGAGATTTCACCAAGTTATTATGCCGATGGAAACTCGATTCAAAGGAAAGAAGTTGGATGAAATGCTCGGTGAAGTTTGCTGGTGGTCATGTAAGATAAACAGATTCAAATTTACAACCCACGAAGGGGAAGAAGAAAAACAAAGTGTTGATAACGAAGAGCCTTTAAACACTTTGGGAAGTAGTGGTGAATCAAATTCGGATGATCAAGATTAAGTTCAACAATCAGCTAAAAGAACTCGATGTTAGTTTTACGGTAAGACTGTTTTTTTTACACATAAAAGTTCTTTTCTAATATGACTAAATATATTAAAGTATAAAAGTACTAAAACTTCTAAAATTCATCTTTAAAACAAAAAATCAATATTCTTGTCAAAATGAGATACCTTCACTTAGTTGTGAATAAAAGCGGAACGCGTTCATCAATTTTCATGTCCTATGTCTCATTTTGTTCTTAAGTTATGTGGGTTTGCGTGAAAGTAGTAAGCTTTGACTCGTTTTTCCGTTTTGGATTTTTAATGATTTTTAAAAGCAACAAATTTAAATTGTTTAGGCACAAAATTATTTTTCTTCTTCATAATATTATATATAATTATATATTTAATTTATATCCGCGAAACTGTTATTAATATAGAGAAACAGTGCAGGAATAGATGAAAGGAATAGTAATTCTTAATTTTTCGAAATTTTTTTTCATCTCAGTCGGCACAGCCGTTCTCGAGTTATGATAAACAAAAGACGATAAGATAACAAAAGGGGGAGGGGAAGCGCGCCATGGCGTCCCCCGGAAACTGGTACCTCAGGAAAAAAATCCTTTAGGCAATCGTCATCATTTTGGATACATTAACGAACCGTCATAGTGGTGCTTGATTTGCAGAACCATTGTTGCACTGTGTTATTAGAAATATATATTAGATATGAGAGTAGGGGAGAGCCATCGTTTTCGAATCGCACGAAATATTTAAATCGGTAAGTGTGTTTAATTTTTAATACTTTCAAGATTTTTTTTAGCTCGGAGTCGAATTTAAATTTACAAAGATTTTAAAATATTTAATTATTAAATGTATGAGAAATAGGTATGAAATAATAGAAAAAGGGTCAACAAGTTGTAAAATTTGATGGTAAGGGAAAATTGTTTGAAAGGGTGGGGAAGGTGTTAGAAAATGTCAATGGGGGTAAAAAGGGAACAAAAGGGGTAAGACTTTAAAATGCGATAAAAGTAGTATTGAATGGTTAGGAATACGATAAAAATAGTGCGTATGGACAAAATAGCGTAAAACTACAAATAATGTGAAAATTATCTTGTCAAAATTGTGAATGTTAGTAAAAAGGTGGGGCAAAAACTGAAAATTTACAAAACTCGAGTAAAATCGTTTGAAATGGGAATGTGACAAAAAAATTTAAATATGGGTAAAAAGGGGGGGCCGAGTGGTAAACGTAAAAATGCGAAAAACCCTTTTTGGGACGGTTAAAATGAAATAAATAAATAGTCCCCATTACATCCCATGAAGTTTTACACCGGTTCCGAACGGTATTTTAAGAAGCTTTTTCTTGGCGTACATAAGAATCGCGCACACTAACAATTGGAAATGCCTTAAAAATGGTACATGTTTGAAAAGGAGTAAAGACGGTAAAGCTTCAAAGAATGAGAAAAATCGTTTGTAATGGTAAGGAAGGTGTTAAAAATAGAGTATGTGGGGAAAACTGAGGAAGAGAAGATTCAAAATACAAAATACAACAAAAATATTTTAAAATTATTGTGAATGTATTAAAATAGTGTATGATGGTAAAATGGTGTAAAAGGGGCAGAAAGGGCTACAGATATTAAAAGGGGCAGAAAGGGTTAAAGATGTTAGTTAACATGTGATTACAGGGTTACAGAGTTACAGATGGAATAGAGCATGTCGCTAAAAAGGGGCCGATGGTGGTCAAAAATCAAAATGAGAGAAGAAAAATCATTCGCAATAATTTTTCCCCTTTTCAGTCATCATCACCATGTCATAAGAATTTTTCGTCCTTTTATCTACATACACGCTTTTTAACACATTCCCCATTATTTTCTCGCATTTTGAAATTTTTCACATCTTTGACCTTTTTAACCACAGATACTATTTTTAACACATTCCAAATCATTCTAAACTATTAATCCACAATTTTAAGATTTTACCCATTTTACCCACACACAATATTTAAAATCAAGATTTTCTCGTATTATCATGTGTTTCAAATCTTTTCATGTAATTTTTCTTGCATTTGTAGGACCTCTACCCTTATAGAAGTTCTATCCTTTCCCTAAACCATTACACACTAATTTTGTCGTTATTAAAAGTTTTCAGTTTTGGCCTTGTTATTACGCACATATACTATTTTTAACATATTTCCAATCATTTCAAACTAATTTCCTCAATATTTCCGCAATAAATTAAAAACCGAAAACCGGTTAGTTGAGAAATAGATTTTTCGAACAAACCGAAAACTCTTTTCTTGAAAAATTGAGTTTTCAAACAAAAAATTGAGTTTTTAAAAAATGCCGGTTGTTTGGACACTCTATCTACAACCCACTATTATCAATAAGAATGTTTAATTTTGCTTTGGTTTGTGTCTGGACTAACGGTTGGGAAATTTAATGTTTAATGCGAAGTTTTCTAGGTGTGGAGCCTGAAACCAATATTTAGTATTTATTGTAGTTTTGAACCCAATAATAAGTAAATTTAGAAAATCCAAAGTGAAAGGAGTGTCAAAAAAGAAAATTTTCTTAAATAAAGCAAAAAAGTTAAATTCTTAACCAAAGTACATTTTCTTAAAAAAATACCTTAGATCTTGATTTTCAAATAATTAGGCTCGAGGTTAAACTAAAATTACGATCCAACTATTCAAAAAGGTCGAATAGACAACGAAGAGTAGAAAAATACATTATCTTAAAGAAGTACCTTTGCTTCAAAAAAGTAAATTTTCTTACAGAAAGTAGATTTTCTTAAAAAAAAGTAATTTTTTTAAAAAATAAGTACCTTTCTTAAAAAAGTACATTTACTTACAACAAATCGTTATTTCTTAGAAAACTACATTTTCTTTAAAGAGTACCTTTTTTGTGAAACACAATAACTTTTTTTGAGATAAGTACCTACTCTTAAAAATGTACGTATTCTTGAAACAAGGAAGGACAAATTCTAATAAAAAATTGCATTTCTTAAAAAAACCTTTTCTGCAAAATATACCTTCTCTTAAAAAAAAATACCTTTTCTTACAAAAATTCCTGTTCTTGAAAGTACTTTTTCTTTTCTTAAAGGTACTTTTTCTTAAAAAAAAGAAATTTTATTTTCTTAGATAGGTAGCCTTTCTGAAAATAAGTACATTTTCCTAAAAAAGATAACGTTTTCCTAAAAAGAGTACCACTTTTTTAAACAGTACCTATTCTTAAAAAGTACCTAGTCTTTAAAAAAGACATTCATGCTCTTAGGCGTTTTCTTACAGAATGTACTTCTTCTTTGTAAAAAAACATTCGATTTTAATAAAAGAAGTTCCTCTCTCTAAAAAAGGACCTTTTCGGGAAAATATAATACATATTTTTACAAAAAAGGACATCAAAATATACTTTAAAAAATACATTCTATTAAAAAAAAATGTTTCTTAAAAACAGTTTATCATTTTACAAAAATTTTTCTTAAATCCATTTAAATTATCGTATTTTTCAATGACCGTCGGTGGTGCAGTGCTTAGTGTACTCGCCTCTTGTACATGAGATCCGGGGTTCGAACCCTACTCTAGCCGCCCTAGAATTTCTTTCAGCGGCGGTCACCTCGCATTGTGATGCCGACACTATCGAGTATATAGCCATGAAAAACCTTCTCAAACTACCGTTCGGAATCGGTGTAAAACTGTAGGTCGCAATCAGTGGTGAAAACTGGAAAGCGTACATCCCTTCATGGGATGTAATGGGAATCCATTTATTTTTTATTTATTTGGCAATGGGCGCCTTAGGCGTGTAGGAACTAACTAGTACCTAATACCGCCGGGAAGGTATACTACTTTGTTTTGCCGCCATTTTGGTAAACATTAGTCTTGACAGTTCGTATTTGGCAGTCGTGAAGTAGAGACGTTGCAAATTTATTATGGAAAAATATTCGATAAACCAAAGTGTTTTAATCTTTAAAATTTTTTTATCAAAATCAATTGTCGATTACCGTGACGATGAGAAAGTTACGTGAAATTTTTTGGGAGAAACAACGTGCCAACAAAACCCACTATTTATCGTGTAGTGAATGATTTTGAAGAAAGAGGCTCTGTAGCTGATAGGCTCAAGTATGGACCACAACGCACTGCAAGATCGGCTGTAAACATTACTGCTGCTAAAGAAAGTGTTCCATCAAACTCAATTGGACGCCAATCCATCAAACTCAATTGGACGCCGTGCTCAGGAGCTTGGTCTTCAAAGAACAACTTTGGCCAAAATTTTGCACAAGGATTTGCATTTGATTTCATTTAAGATTCAGTTGACACAAGAGCTTCTTCCACAAGACCATTTATGCCGCCGTACATATGCCAACAGGACGTTACAGCTCGCCAAAGACAACTCCGAATTTCATGAAAAAATCATAATGAGTGACGAGGCACATTTTCATTTGAATGGATATGTGAATAAACCAAATAGTCGGTTCTAGGCAATGGAAACCCCTCAAATTATTCATCAGTCACCTTTGCATCCATTAAAAGTGACAGTGTGGTGTGCAATTTGGACAGGAGGAGGGTATGTGTGAGAATGTAATGAAAAATGTGCTCAAAAGGGTTCGCATTTGTGAGGCTAACAGGGGCGGACATTTATCTGATATTGTATTCCATACCTAATTGCCGACATTAAATAAAATATTTATCAATATAAGATCCATTCTCTTTCATTTAATCAAAAATTATAAAAAAAATATGTAGGTACCTTCCCGACGGTCACCCTGTATATAGCGAAAGGAAGTTCGGTCCAAACGGGTGTACCCTGACAGTTATTTCAGTGATTATTCTTTTAGTTCAAAAATAATGGACGATTGCGATGATCAAACAGTTTCTCCACAATATTTTACAGAAAAAGCCAAGACACCATATAATATGACTTACTAATTGTCCACGGAAATCTCGCTTTTAAGTAACGGTTGTCTAGACTTCAGCCATTCGGTTTATGGCAGTCCTAGGTAGTACAGGAAATATTGTGGTATGTGGTCGTCCATTAACTGGGTAAAACTTATCTTATCGGATGTTAAATTATTTTGTGTTTAATAGTATTAAACGTCTTGAATAAAAATAATTGTGTCAAAAAAACAGTTAAAAAACTTAAATTTGAATATTGTTGTTTTATTTTGTTTGATTTTGCTGTAGATTTGTTGTTTTATTTTGCCGTAGATTTGCTGCCTTAAAAATATTTTCCAATTGTTGCAATTATTTCTCTTTAATGTAAAAGATCTTTTGATTTAAAATCAAGTAAAGAAAATATTTAAAATTTGTTTGTACTTCTTTTTCCAAGTTCATCCAGAACACTCGTAAAACAACACCCGCTGCAGGGCAAATTACTTAAGACAACATAAAGACGAGATCACATGACATCTAAATTTCTTCCTTAAAACCCCTTGAGAACTTTTTTTTCTTGGTTTTTAATAAATTCATTTTGTTGGCTCGTTCAAGGGAACAACACATCACAATTCATTACATTCATTTCACTTTCGCTTCACTTACACCGATCTTTTTCTTATTTTATTTTCTTTCCTTTGTTTTTTTTTGTGGTTTACACTTCGTTTTGATTGGATGTTGATGGAAAACTTCTTCTTGACACGACTTTCTTTTCAATGAATTTTTATTAAGAAAAATTTTCAAACTTTTCGATATGAATCTTAACAAATATTTGTATCGTATATTGTTGTTTGCTTTCGGTTATAGCACTCAAACTTTAGATGATGAATTTCACGCGCTTTATTTGTTGTTGTTTTTTTCTTTTGTTATGTGTTTGTTTAATGTTGAACTTCGTTCACACTTCCGCTTTACGTGCTCATCCCGGAACCGTGACACATACAACTAACTAATCTGTGGCACAAGAAACCCGGAGGAGTCGGCTGTCCCCACACGGAACGACAACAACAAACCAACACACACACACACACAAAGCTCACTTTTCTATTTCATGCCTATTTCTTGTTGTTTTGCTCATTTCATTCCCGGTTTTCACTGCATGTAATTTCTCCCTCGCTAATGTTTTCACACTCGGGAAATTTTCTTATTGGAAATGTATAGCAACATTGTTCTGTTTCCTCTAAAATGTTGACTGGAAATTGTGTTGCTATACAATGTAGCTCTGCAACAATAGTTAATAATGTAAAGCAACAATGTTGCTTTAGATGTTTCATATTACTTAGCAGTTTTCCAATGTTCCTGCCGTTCTATGGTGGGATATTTTTCATTCATTTTTTTTTTTTTGCTTACGTTGTTGACGTTGTTTGCTCTGTGTGGGTTTACTCTGGCTGATTTGCCTGTGATTTTATTACTAATTTTTATTGGTTTTTAGTTGTTTACTTGGACATTAATATGGATTTTTCTTTAGCATTTGGGTATTTATCTTCAATTTACTGCTGGTGTTTTTATTTCGCTTTTTGATTTACTTCTATTCGCATTCTCGTAATTTGTTGTGTTCATTTGCTCTTCGTCAATTTACTTTTCTTGTGGACTGGCTACATTTTATTGGCATTATTTTTCGCCTTAGTTTTTCTGCAAATCCAAATTTCTGCTCCACTCAGAGGGGTCTTGCTTCTTGCCACTTGTTTCTATGTTTATTTATGCTCTGGAATGTCTACAAGGAAATAAGTAGAGGGATATAAAACAAATTTTGATTAGTCAAATTCTATTAGGTCAGAAGAGAAGGGAAAAAAAAACTTGTTACAGGTGATTTTGTTTTATTAATGTTTTGCGATGATGTTCTAATGCTACATTAATGATATTAAAAAGGAATTTCGTAGATCTGTGTCGTTACAGAGACAGGGGTTTAGTAAATTCGAGGTAATATAGCTTTTTTTTCGTTCAGATATAATTAAATGTTTTTAATACTGTTGTGTTTTAAATAAAAAAAAATTCTTCAGATTTAAACAGTCGACAAATTTTGTAACCTATATTAAAATAATCTCCACTACTGTAACATCTACTTTGAAAATAAGACATTCCTTTTTAATTTTACACTGAAAAAATTGGTAAACGCAACGGAAAAGACTGCTGACAGGACTTTGTTATCTTAGCAAACAAATGGAATTCCATTTTATTTACTACTACTATTGACAAAATATTTACCCATTAAATCCCATGACGGGATTAAGGAGAGTTTCTCACAATAACTAATAACACTGGTGTAGTTGAAAAATGTATCAGCGTTCTAGTAAATTGTATCGGTTAGAGGCAAACCTACTGAGTTGATGGGTACCCGTATGTCACACCTAAAATGGACACAAAGCCCATGGGCGTTATGTCGCACCTAAAATGGACATAAAGCCTTGTGTCACACCGGTCATGGACTTTATGTCCATCTTAGGTGTGACATAACGTCCACGGACTTTATGGCCTTTTACGGAGTTTCGTAGACCATATTTACAAATTTGTGGACGTTATATCGCACCTAGAATGGTCTTAACGCCCACGGGCTTTATGTCACACCGGTCATGGGCTTTATGTCCATTTTAGGAGCGACATAACGGCCATGGGCTTTATGTCCCCCTTTTGGTGGGCGTTATGTCCATGGGCGTTATGACGCGTCACCCTCTGTCTCACATATAATTTGCGAAAAATCGATTTTTACCAATTCTCAGATTTTTTTCTTGAAAAAAAATAATTTTTTTCGCTCTTTTCAGCATAACTTCAAGGAACTCCAAATTTATTTCCCATGACATTTAGCAAAATTGTAGCCATGCTAAAGCTAAACAACGTTGGTGAACATATTAATAAAATCTAAACTTGTCTAGCCACCATAAGTAGCTCATAAACACCACATGGTATTTTGAAAATGGTCATTTGTATGCATATCTCATCATTACTCGGAAATGACGTGTCCGATTGTGTCCGAATAAATTTAGCAAAATGTTGAATTACAATACCTGCAGTCTATTCCTATACTATTTCTCAATGTCACCAACAGTTTCGCAGATATGAAAAAAAGAGTGGCGAAAAAAACATTTTTTTGCTTAAAAAATTAAAATTTTTTATAATTAAAAAAAACATGAAATAAAAGAAACGGCAAAAAAATTTAAAGTTTTATTGGTTCTTGTGCTAAAGTCGCATGACCTGTAAACAAAATGAAAAATGGATCGATAATAAGAATCGATGGACGCATTTTGCCCTTACTCACAATTAGGTGGATGTATCTCTATTTGCAAATTATTGTATTACTCATCATACGGGCGGATCAATAAGTCCGTGACTTTTTGAGTGAAACACAGTTTTTTTGCAAAAAAAAACATTATTTTGCAATATCATCTTCTTTTAGCTCAATACACTTAGTCCAACGTTTCTCCAAGTTTTGTATCTCTTCCAAAAAATATGATTTTTCGAGGACCATAAAATAGGCATTTGTTTGATCAATAATTTCATCGTTGGAGCTAAATCTCTTTCCACCGAGCCATTGTTTGAGGTGTGGAAATAAGAAATAGTCACAGGGGTCTAAATCCGGAGACTATGGCGGATGAGTTACCAATTCGTAGCCCAATTAAACAACTCCAAATAATCCTTTGAAGTTGACACACGATCACGTTTATGGTCAATTGAGAGCAAACGCGGCACCCATCTTGCAGACAGCTTTCTTAAACCCAACTGATAATATAAAATCGAAACCACACTGCCATATAAAATGCCTATGGCATCAACAATCTCTCGCACTTTTATTTTGCGATCGGCCAACACCATATCGTGGATTTTTTTCGACATTTTCGAGTGTATCGACCTCAATTGGCCGTCTAGAACGTTTAGCGTCATTTGTACTTGTGCGACCACCACGAAAGCCAGTAAGCCACTTTTTTACAATTGAAATCGATGTTGCAGAGTCCCCATAGTATTTCTCAGGCTTTTCCTTGGTATGTTTGACGGGTTTTTTTTCGCAAAAATTAATGTTTAATGAGCACTCGAAATTCACTTTTTCCGTTTTTAAAAAATATTCACGAGGTTGTATGTTTTGAACAGCTGTTAAACGCAAAGTAAATGACGGAACTTGCTCAAAATTTGACAGTAGTGCAGTGTTACATTTCATATAACTACGAGGGAAGTTCGAAAAGTCACGTACTTATTAATCCGCCCTCTAAGCAATCCAAACACGAAACCACAATTCTTGACAAAATGAGATGCCTTCACTAAATTGAGAATAAGAGGGAAACCAAGTCTCACGTTGTTCATAGGTCATGTGACTTGAGGCTAAACTAATAAAACTTCACAGTTGCTGCCGTTTCTTATGTTTAATTTTGTTTAATTATACAAAATTTTAATTTTTTATGCAAAAAAATATTTTTGATGCGTTAACATCTATAGGAACGGGTAGGGCAATCTATCAAAGTGAACACATGCAAATAACACACAGTGATAGCATCACATACGTGGTTGTTGTACAACAATGTATGATGGTATTGATGTAGCAGGTCATCGTCGCCAAAGAGTATTGAATAGTATAGAAAATTCATGGAACGAATTCTATTACTCAACAGCACTGGCGACATATGGCGAATGATTCAAAACGTATTACTCTCTTTTTGTCATAGCTTGATCCATTCATAATTTTGATGTGAAACATTGATGCCTTTTGAAACATTTATGCTTTTTCTAAATTTATTCGGGCAAAATCGAACACATCGTCTCCGCATAATTATGAGCTTATTAAAACCTAATGTTTTTTTTTAAGGAAAGGTGCTACAAGTATTTTTAAGAAGAAGTACTTTCTGTAAGAAAAAGCCAAAGAGTTTGAATTTTTTTTACAAAGAAGTTTTTTTTTTAAGAACAGGTACTTTTCAAAGAAGTGGTACTCTTTTTAGGAAAAGTTAATTTTTTAAGAAAATGAACTTATTTTCAGTAAAGCTACTTATCTTAAGAAAAGAAAAGGTATTATTTTATTTTTAAGAAACTGAGTTTTTGTAGGAAAAGTTTTTTTTAAGAGAAGGTATTTTTTGAAGAACAGTTTTTTTTTTAAGAAATGGGAATTTTTTAGAATTGGTCCTTTTTTCAAGAATAGGTACTTATCTCAAGAAAAGTTGTTTTCTTTCATTAAAAAGGCATTCTTTAAAGAAAATTTTGTTTTTTTAAGAAATTTTATTAAACACATTTTCTTACAACAAAATTACATTTTCCTAAAAAAACAAGATTTTCTTTAAAGAATACCTTTTTGCTGAAACAAAATAAATTTTCTTGAGATAAGTATCTACGATTAAAAATTTAAAAAAATTCCAATTTCTTACAAAAAACCCTTTTCTTCAAAAAAAATACCTTATCATAAAAAAATACCATTTCTTACAATAATTCCTTTTCTTAAAAATAAAATAATACCCTTTCTTTTCTTGAGATAAGTAGCCTTTCTGAAAATAACTACATTTTCTTAAAAAAACCTTTTTCAAAAAAAAGGACAATTTCTTTAAAAAGTACCTGTTCTTAAAAAAAGTACTTCTTTGTAAAAAAAAAAATGCATGCTCTTATGGTTTTTTGGCAAATATGTACTCGCTGGAAAAACCAAAAATGACATCCTCTTTCGAACTGAAAGGGGGAAATTTCCCCTAAGGCCCAACAAAGCATAAACACGGGCCCGTGAACTTACAAGTAAGTGTTGGTACTCAAATGAGAGATAATCCTCTTACGATTTCATTGGTGGCATTACTTTTCACATCCGATGCCTGTGAGTCGAGATACGCCTGATTTTCTATATTTCAATACCCACAAAATTGATCGAAATTTTCGATAAATGTGTGGGTAATTAAATCAAAGGAAATGTTTTCATGATTTCATTGGTGGTTTTGAATGCTCTCTATGTTGCTCGTACCGTATTGTACTAGACCTATTTAAAAATCTTTAAATTTATATGTATTCTGCACCTTCAGACGAATTTGGCGAAATTCTTTGGCGACTCACAACCATGGGATGTAAAAAGTAATGACACTAATGGAATCGTAAGACGATTTCCTCTCATTTGAATACCAACACTTATCTGTAAGTTCAGGAGCCCATTTTTTCGATTTTTTGGGCCTTAGGGCAATTTCCCCATTTCGGACATGTTGTTCCCGACTCAGGTGCTTAAGTCAAACAAAAGAGCATATTCAGTTTTTCCCAGCGCTTGTCCCCAAAGGTCGTAAATTTCAGCCGGCTTTTTGTGACAGCAAATGCATCTTCTTAAAAATAGTACATTTTCTTAAAAACACATTAGTTTTTAATAAAAGAAATACCTCTCTTCAAAAAAGGACCTTTTCGGGAAAATATAATACATTCTACAAAAAAAAAAGAATTTTCTTAAAAATAGTTTAGCATTTGACAAAAAGTAACTTTTCTTAAAGATCCATTTAAATTATTGTATGTTGCAACGGGTGCCTTCAGTGTTTTGGAACTAACTAGTACATAATATACAGCGAAAGCAACTTCGTTCCAACCGGGTGTATCCTGACACCTCATGTAATTTTTTTCTATAAAATTCATAATGGGCCACATAGTTGTGACAGCCATTAATTTCAAGTAATTAATCAATATATTATTTGGTACAACGGAATTAGTTTTTAAATTTTTCATTGATCCAACAAATAGAATAATCACCACTACAGGATAATTTGATTGCTAGAACTATAACTCGATTCACGGATCATATTTATTTCTTGTTGCTGTAGTTTCAACTAAATATTGCAGTTTTTGCAACCAAAACTGAATTACAAAACAATTGATATACACAACATTTGGTGATACGGAACACATTTATTGGTAATGACAACTGAATAATGTGATAGTCCAAGGAGCCGCCAAATTTTAGTTGGCTGTAAATATAGTTGCGACAACGAATCTCTTCTCTGTGTGTAAATGTTGCGTTAATTTTGTAAATAACGATTTATAAGTTTCAAAATTTTAAATACTAACGAAGCAGTTTAAAGGTTGCATAAGTTCCAACCGGTTACCGCTGCGGTTACCGCTCGAAAGTTATACCATTTTAACAGAGAAAAATTTAGGTCCCAATCAGTGAATTTAACACCATAAAGCGAACAGCTCACTGATTGGGAGAACGTATCCTCAGTCTGTAATTGGAAACTATTTACTTTTATTTTCTAATTCGATAATTTACTCCCCACTTAAAAACAGGACTTATAAAGGGTCCGCCGCCAAATAACTTTTTTTTTTTGAAAATGCTATTAAAAAAAACTACTGAATATTTTCTCAAATTTCTTTTTTTATTTGAAAGTACAATCCTTCCGGCTAATAATGGAAAATAATTTCATTCAAATGGCTGCCTCGGCTGGCCATACAGGACGGCGCTACGTGCCACACAGCCGAAGCTACACTCGATGCTTTGCGCCTTGTTTTTGAAGATCGCATTATCAGCCGCAGAGCTGATGTCGTTTGGCCACCTCGGAGCTGCGATTTGACACCGTTGGACTATTATTTGTGGGGTGCCCTCAAAGATAAGTGTTACGCCAACAAGCCAGAGAGACAATTGACGCTTTAAAGGACAATATTCGTGAAGCCATTGGTGAAATACAGCTGCACACAATCGATAATGTGCTTAAAAATTGGACCGATCGTGTAGGCTACTTACTGCATGGCCAGTCGAGGCAACCATTTGAATGAAATTATTGTCCATTATTAACCGGAAGGATTGTACTTTCAAATAAAAAAAGAAATTTGAGAAAATATTTAGTAGTTTTTTTTTTATAGCATTTTTTTCAAAACAAAAAGTTATTTGGCGGACCCGTTAGTTAACCAATGGTTTACCATAAACAATCGCTTATGAAATGAAAATGTATTGGCTAGAAACTCTTCAGGAAATTGCCATAATATTTGTATGTAGGATACAGTATTTGACATATATGTATTAGATCCTTTCATGGAAGGCATTATTCGAATTATTCCACTATTACAATATCTGCAACATTGGTCGCGCAGTTGCTAGAATTAAGAAATATTTTGATTTTCTGTCGGTTACTGCATCACAGAAACTAAACTTTTTTCAGTAGCGGTATCAGTATTTCATATATGTGTATGTGTACTTTTATTTATTACAATTGAAAATGTTCCAATTTGTAATATTAATTAAAAAAACACACAGAAAAATATCAGAGAACCCAAAGTATTTGTAACGCGCCATTGACTGTTCAATCGACTGAAACTAAATATTTTTTGTTATCAAGCATCAACAATCATAAAAGTGAAAAAAAACTGCCCCTTTAATAACAAACTATAAAATTTAAAATATTCATTTAATATGAACGTATACGTATGAATGAGATCGTATCCATATTTGTTATTATTTTGATTAAAAAAAACAAAGAATTCCTTTGTTTATCGCCTGCATTTTTATACAATAAAAATAACATATTTTTCTTTGAAAATGAAATAAACAAAACTAAAAAACATACATTCCTTTAAACGAAAAAAAAACCAATAAAACTGTAGCCAGCAAGTGATACAATACAGGCGAGGGAGTTCACATTAAATGATTAGTTTTAAAAAATCTGAACTAAACTTGACACAGGACTGATATAAATAGTGATTTGATTTTGGAATTTTCAAAATGCTTTTTGATTCCCGGCGTTAGTTTCAATTAGTCAGTATATGGGATCGAATGGAAAGGAAAGCGTTTTTTTACAATCCTCGCATTGTAACTACAAAAGTAGCATTGCTTCCAGATGGTTTTGAGTTCGTAACAGACGTTTTTTTAGAGATAATTCTTCCAGTATGGATTTTATGGCTGATCAGACTGTCCTGGAATTTTTGTCCAGTATTGTTTGACGTTTTCATTGTTCTACGTTTTATATTCTTGAAAATATAGACAAAGATCCATTGGTTTCGATAAAAATTGTGTTGAGCGCTGAGGTCCATTTCACGCCTAATGGCTACGGAAATAAACAAAGTTGCTGTATTTGGACTGACAGGAAATTCGAAGAAGTTTAAGGGCTGATGAAACCATAGATCCATATTTATTAGGGTGGCAATGAAATGTATGGAGCAATTATTTTTCTCGAATTTTAACTAATACCAAGGGTAGAT
Source organism: Phaonia tiefii (assembly GCA_963931995.1). Classification (NCBI taxonomy): domain Eukaryota; kingdom Metazoa; phylum Arthropoda; class Insecta; order Diptera; family Muscidae; genus Phaonia; species Phaonia tiefii. The sequence goes on along the minus strand of OZ008367.1, from coordinate 176,652,709 downwards.
ATTCTTTTGCCACGGTGAAAATTTGAGCCCAATCGGATAACTCTAAGGCGGTCCGACTTGTGGTCAAAGTTTTCGGGTTTTGGTATTTTGGATGTAAATTTGTATACAACAAAAAATTTGCATTTCTCCTCTTCATCTAAATAAAAAATTGCACATTGATTTAGTTTGACCTGAATGTAAAGTGGTAAATATTTGAGTAAAATCCCACCACTCCAGGGGTTCAAACTCTTAATTTGATAAAATTAAAATTTTTTATAAAATATTGAAGTTTGGGGTTTTCGGTTTTTTTGGCAAAAGTTGTACCTAAATTAAAAAATTATTCAACTAGGATACCATCTAGTAGAAGTCTATACGCCTACAATAAGGTATAAAACGGTATAGTCACGCAACGGTTCCAGCATGATATGGTACAACAAAGTAGGCCATCTCGAGGACAAATCGCCAAGATGGCCTTATAAGGGTTGGCAAATCATTAATATTGAAAAATGTGAGCTAAAAACTTTAGTTATGTGCTCAAACCGATTCTATAAAATCGGATGTGACAATTGGTTACTATAACCGGTTGAAAAACTCGGGTTTAAGAACCCGTCTTTAACACTCGCATTTAAAAATCTGTTTGTATAAAACTTTTTATAAAGTATATTTTTTTTCAAAATCAAAAAAATTCATTGTCGGCTAAATTTAAATCGTTTTAGTCTTTTAAGTTTTTGAGTTTTACCAATTCAGATATGAATACTCGACATAAAATATGTTTGCAAAAACTTCTTTCGCGGGCGTGGGAGGTGTGTGGGTCGGGTACCTGTGGACCGATATACGAGTTTGGTTTTCTCACGTGATGTTTGCAATTTCAAATATAAAGGGTGTCTCACTAAGATTGCACATTTTAAATTTACCTTAATTTTTTGTGTGCAAGTGGCAACTCTGAAATTCGACACTTGTCACATATGTTTATTCCGGATATTAAAAATGAAACACTTTACAAAAGAACAACGCATTATTATTGTGAAAACTTATTATAAAAATGTAGAAATTTTGGAAACGTATGTTGAGACCGCTCGCAAACCTAGAAGAATTGTCAGTCGCGAAAGTGCACCTAATGTGCCAACCATTCGAATAGTGGTCAAACAACTGGGTCGGCTATGGAGAGCAACACTAATCTGCCTCAACGTACCGGTCGGTATCTTCAAAACATTGCTGCTGTTAACAAGAGCGTTGCTGGAAACCCGAAAACATCAATTCGGCATCGTTCAAATTTTCAAATTTTACGAAGCTGAACGCAGCGAATTTTGCAAAAGACCTCCACCTTCATGCGCACTAAATTCAGCTTACTCAGGAGCTCAAACCAGCAGACCATGGAAAGCGCCGGCATTCGCTCAAAGGGTAATGGAGCAAAGTGAAGTCATTGCCAATTTTTCTAAAAAAAGGTCATCTTCTCCAATGAAGCGCATTTCCATCTGAACGGCTTCGTGAATAAAATTGTCGAATTTGGAGCTAAGAAAATCCTCATGCAATCCACGAGAAGCAAATACACCCATAACGAGCAACTGTCTGGTGCGGATTTTGATCACGCGGCGTGATTGGGTCTTACTTTTTTGCCGATGAGCCTGAAATTGCAGTGACTGTGAACGGCATTCGTTACAGGCACATGACAACGGAGTTCCTCAAGTGGATGGCATGGATCTGGAGGACATGTGGTTTCAGCAAAACACCGTCACCTGCCACACCGCACATGAAACAACCGATTTATTGCAGCAACGATTTCCAGATCAAATTATCTCTGAAATTCGCCGTGCGATTTTTTCTTTTGGGTTTTGTGAAATATCGGGTTTATGCGAATAAACCAAACACAATTCCTGAACTTAAATCCGAGATCCAACGTGTCATTTTTGAGATACCGCCACCTCTCTATGAAAAAGTCATGGAAAATTTCACGAAAAGAGTAATGGCCTTGGGGGCCATTTATCGGATATTTTATTCCATACTTGATTGGAACATGTCTGCTTCACAATTCAAGAAAAAAATCACAACTACCTCTAACAATACGTGATTTTATTTTAAAATGAAAAAGTGCGTTCTTACTGAGACACCCTTCATATTTTTACGAGCTAGTAACGGGTTCGATACGGACCTGCCAATTCGCAGTTTTTTTGGTTTTACGGAGTCGTAACGGTTTTGAAACGGATCTGCCAAATCGCAGTTTCACTGAATCACTTTTTTTCGTTTTTACGGAGTCAGTTTCGTAACGGATGCACCAAATCATAATTTCACTGATTCGCTTTTTATGTTTTACGGACTCGAAACGGATCCACAAAATCCTAATTTCACATTTCGTTTTTTATGATTTTGCGTACCCGTAACGGGGTCTAAATGGATCTGCGTCCGATTTCGTGCCTATATGCTACAGTTATCCCCCTCCCCAATGTACTCTCTCTTCTTTCAAGAAAAACAATCCAACCTACCTAGTGGTTACTACTATAACCTAGTGGTTATAGGTATGTAGTTCGTATTCGCGCAACGCGGGTTATAATTCGGCGGCTAGATGCGTGAACTTGCAAGCTAGTGCCTGTGTTCGAATTTAATTTCTGGGCAACAGTACGTACTAAAATAAATTTTTATTTAAAATTCGAAATAAATTTAAATTTCGAAAATTCGAAAATGTTTTCAATAGGTGAGTTCACAAAAAAAGTTATTGCCCAAAAACAAAAATTAAACACGATAAAAGACTTCGGTTAGTGACAAGTGTGAATACTCACTGCGGTGGCTTAAAGGTTTAGACGCTGTTGAAAATTATGCTCATCGAAACGATCGTCCAGCGAATGTGAGTTCGAATCCCACCCGTGGCATTTAAATTTTTGTCATTAGCCAGAGTAAACATGATCTCATGAAACATGAAATATCATATCATGAAAACATGATATAAAGGAAATTATAACTATAAAACAACTTTTGTTCAACTATGAAAATAGTATCCAGTTACATTTTAATTAAGACAATTTCTTGACCTCTTGACTAAATGAAGACATGCTAAAAATCGTCACACACCTAACGGTAGGTGATCACTAGTAGGGAACTGTGTACATTTCAAGCTGATGTCTACCCGCCTAGTTTTGCAACGCACTAGCGCCCTGCTATTGTTATCGACGTCTCACTTATCGTGTCTGTCATGACGGGTCACTGTCTCATTGGATGACACGCAGAGAGACTGAAAGTCTTGAGAAATCACTTGTGCAGAACCTGTCGTTACGAAGAGGGGGTGTAGTCAATAGAGTACCGCAGGTGTCTACCGCCCGCTCTTTCAAGAAGGCGGCAGGCTACACTAGGGTCTCATTCCTTCGGGGAGTTAGCAAATGTAGCAGATATTAGCATCCGCAAACTCTTGAGCATATTGAAGCAATCGTTTTGACCCTGTGGTATCACAATGGCATGCAGGCTGTCACTCCAATCTAACGAAACATAACAAGTGTGTTTTTTTACAGCGCTAAAGTTAATTATAGCTTAATTTATACGGGACAGCTAAGTGATATTAAGCGTCAATTCAATTTCCCACTTAAATTCCGACCCGAACAATGACAATGTTGCCACATGTGCAATTTCACAAAATGGCAACAAAACGTTATCTAAGATACATGTTGTCATCATTTCTAGCGAATGAAAATATTATCAAGAAGAAGAGACTCAAAAACATTAAATTTGCAAAATGGCAAGTTAATTTAGGATCGACTTTTATTTTCGATTGAAAATAAAATTGGAATTGCAACAACTCGCAGTAAATGTTATACATATTGATCATGGTAGATTTATCTACCAGGTGTAGTCGATTTAACAGGTGATTTAATTTTTTCCATTCCCTTTTTCGTTTCACTTGTCGAACTCATAGTTATATTGTTTTGTATTTTTTTTTGTATTCTTGTTCTGTTGCTATACATTTTTGTTTGATAAATCAAACGATTGAACAGAAACAAAATGTATGATGTTGCTGCCTACAAATATAACAACACCTGCTTCTACCATGTACTATTTGTTGATACTGGCTACAAACTTATTGCCACATCGCATATTACAGCAACTGTTGCCACATTTCGTAGTATTAAAAATGGATCGTTTTGATTAGAAAGTCATAAGAGGCAATAGCTTAATGAAATAAAACAACAGCCCTAATATTGGAAGTGTTTTACGCGATTTATAGTATTCGGAACCCGGACTACCACACAGCTTTTGTATGGGAGGTATCAGAATGGGCGTGGACATAACGATTTCAATCCCAGAAAAATTTGTATACACATACCTGACAAAATTGTGGTCTGTAAAGATTTATGGCAGTTATCGTGTTGACAAGCCAGTCAAACACACAGACGGACATGGCATAAAAAATCGAAAATAGTCCCAAAACGAATTTGGTCTACAGATATTTTAGATCTAAAATGAATTCAGTAGTTCTCGCCCCTGTAGTTCTCGAATCGAAAAAGTTCCCACATAAAGCATGAATCAATATGTTCCATCGTTTCTCGACATGTGAGTAAAAAATGTTTCTGTATATCAATACGAAAAGAGGCAACGCTGGTCGGAGTAATATAAAAATGTAAACAAACAAAAAACAGAAGTTGTTTAAAAGGATTCCCACTGCTCTTTACAAATTGTGTTGGAATTTAAATGCAACAAATTGCAAATTCCAAATTAATTGACATATATTCAACTAATTTGTATTTTTGTTGGATTGAGGTTTTTGATTTTTCTGTAATATTTAGGAAAAATTAATGAATGATATAATTCTTATCTTCTCCGTTTAAAATCTAAATTGTTAGCTTCTTATAAAGCCTTTTAAAAATATTGCACAGTTTTAATTTGTGAGTATTTCTGACTTTTCAAATTTTAAATTTCTCAATAAAACTCAATAATTTAACTCAATAATAAAAACTCAACAATTGTTTTCCCGAAATTTTAATTTTCTTTTAATTTTTGCAAATTTTGAGAAAAATTTCATAAAATTTTTTTTAACCGTATTATGCTATAACCCTGTATACCACCCAGTATTATTCTGCATACTTTTAGGATTTCGTGGTTTAGTGTTTGAAAGTTGTACCAATTCGTTTTGTAATTTTAGTTTATTGCATATCTTCAGACATAATATGCCAATGGCACAGATTTGTACATTCAGGGACAAATATGAGAATTGATTTCTTCAATGTTGGCTTTGGGATAGTCACAATTACATGTGAAGTGTGCTGGCTTCAACGGAAGGCATTATGACATAATTGCGGCTAAGGAAAGCGAGCTTCGCTGGACGTGTTGTAAATTTGAAGTTGAATTTTATAAGCTGTTGAAGGAGGCAAAGAAAGGTTTTCAAACTTTAAATTCTGATTCTGATTTTTTCGCACAGTATGTAGCTGTGTGGTCGGTGGTGAAAATAGGGTACCTGAATTTTTGATATATCAAGTGGGCGTGGCCCCGCCCCTTGGTCTCTAGTTTTGAAAACGCAATATCTGGAGGACTGTTTTACCAATCGCCTTGAAAATTTGTGGATGCATTTGGCAGCAAAATTCGTGAAATTTAAGTTGGATGTATATGAGCTATCAGAGGTATGAAGATGCAATTTGGTATATATGTTGTTGTACAGTATGAATTACAGCCACGGTGGAAGTGGGATGTGCCACGCCCCTTTTAAAAGAAACCGTTATATCGTTATATTAATAGTTTGATCGTCCTGAAAATTTCGCAGTATGTTACAGTTGACCTACAGATACGAACAGGCTACTTGGAAGCACGGTGCCAAAAAGTCCCGAGGCGCCGCCCACACACGTCAATATTTGACTATTACATATACTATATCAAAAAATTGTCCATATACCAGGCATATTTCTATGTATCGCAAAAAATATATGGCCGATATAAAAAATAATATTTGAATCAAATCGGCCATTTATCTTTTGAGATACATTGAAATATGTTCACAACTGCCAGATGTACGGACAATTGTTTGATACAGTGTAGGAATGTGAGGTCCGGTACATATAGTACTGATATAATGCAAATTACTTTTTGGGGAAAACCAACCGGTATTAAAAATGTCGGACTATGAAGCTAAAAAAGTGACCACAGGTACGAATGAACATGAATATCATTGAGGTCAGTTTCGAGAGCATCCTAAATATTTTAATCCCAATAATGCATTTTTAAAAAAATGCAGAATAATCTTATAGAGGATACTATAATCACTGGAAATTATACTGGAACCGATGCCATGATTCCATGCATTCCCATGATACCTACAGACATGCCCATCGATTTGAAAAGATTGCAGTTTCCCATTTGGTTGCTATTTGCGATGACCATTAATAAAGCGCAAGGGCAGTCGCTTCAAGTCTGTAGCTTAAATTTGACAAATCCGTGTTTTTCCCACGGACAATATATGTTGCATGTTCCCGTGGGAGTAAACCTTCAGACTTACATATATATATATTTGCACCAGATGACACAACTAGAGCACTTGAATAAATAGAAGAAAAAAATAAAAAAATTTTAGACAAATCAGCACACTATCGAAATCTAATAAAATTCTTCTAACAAACAGTTATTATACATTCTTCTTCAGAATATTCCAGACAACTACAGGTTTATTTGCCCATTGTATTCTTGTTCACACGTTGGCATTACAAAAACTTTGAAGGCAAAACGAAGTTTTTCGGGTCCAGCTAATTTTGTATATATTGTAGTTTTGAACCCAATAAAAACTAAATTTAGAAAAGCCAAAGTGAAAGAAATTAAAAAAAACATTTTTTAAAATAAGTGCATTTTCTTAAAAAAAAGTAAAATTTCTCAAAAAAAAAAAAACAAAGTTACAAATCTTAAAGAAGTACCTTTGCTTAAAAAAAGTAAATTTTCTAACAAAAAATACCTTTTCTTAAAGAAAGTATTTTTTTTAAAGTAAGTACCTTTTCTTAAAAAAATACATTTTCTCACAACAAATTGCATTTTCTTATAAAACTACATTTTCTTTAAAGAGTACCTTTGTGAAAAAGTACCATTGTGAAACAAAATAACTCTTCTTGCGATAAGTATCTACCCTTAAAATTGCACCACCGACACTGATTACGCTTTAATTTGTATATTATTGTGACTAGATAATACTCCAATTGCGGTTTGGCCTGGTACACCACTGAGAGTTATACTTTCCCGTAGCACAGTATGCAAGTGCGTTCGACGAAGATTTTGAGTTAGGGGTTTCGTTTCGATTATTCCGTATGCAGGGTCTCTTTGTTTAGATAATTCTTGTGTTTTGTGTTCGGTGCGACACTTGTTCGCATACCAAATCTATTGAGCCGAGAGTGTTGGAAACTCCGTTTTAAATATTACTGAGAAGTTTTATAAAAACTCATAATTTTTATTCTATTCCCAAAAAGACAACGGCTGTACTTTGAACTTTTTACAATTTAGATTCTTCTTCTACGCTACATGTATTTTCTTCGAATTTTAGTTTTTCATGTACAGGATGTCTAATATAATTTTAAACGGCAAACAACCCGCCTGGAAAGTTAGAATCGCAACTAACCATACAAGTGTTCGATGGATACATTTTGTCTGATCGCATGCCAGTGAGATATTGTAAAGATTTTCAAGAAAAACACGGAAGCTTTTCAAATCGTGGATATAATACATATAATAAAGTAAAAATCTGATACTTTTTCACATCCCCAAAAAGGTGTTCAATTTCGTTCAACATTCTGAGCTGGCGTACTCGATTCTGAAAAATATTGACTCGTAAAGTATCGTGTAAAAAAATACCGGTATATATTAACGTAAAATTGACAAATACGCACAAAATGTGAAAAATATTGACCTTCAAATTCAAATACAGTCAAAGTGAACTTAATTTAGAGTTTGTCCAATGCCGACTCTGAGGTCACCACTCAAGCAAACGCAGAAGTTTTTGAATTGATTTGTTATGAAGTCATTCACTAAACGGAGCACGACACATTTTAATACACGAAAAATTTGAGTAGATGGGTCCCGTAAAACATTACCCTCAAAATTTCGCTGCAATGCTCAATATCCTTAAAGTTTTTTTCTTAGTTTGTAGTTCTCCTTTCATTGGTTTGCAGTTATTTGGTTGGAATTAATTGACACATTTATAGTCAGTGAAGTTTTTTATTCATTTAATCATTATCACTTTGTTTATTGATAAAAATGTGTTTGCACCTGGGCAAAAGCAACTACAATCAAAATTTTTCATCACAAAGGCATTTACCCAAACAAGTACACGCTGCATAAAAAATTGACTTTATATACACTAAAACGCAAAAGTATTAATACAAGGCAAACTGGTGGATTTTAACCAGATATTACAAAGAATAAAAAAAAACAAGATGTTGAAATCAAGTGCATTGTAATCACATTTGCGATCACTATGAACTAAATTCAAATTGAACCAAACACACTGAATTTCACAAAGGATTGTCAAAGAGGGTATAATTTATTATGTGGGGCATCATTTGCACGGATTTTATCTAGTGTGCACTAAAAAGTGAACAATTTGTCATTTTTTAGTTTACATGAGGTGTCAGGGGACACCCGGTTGGAACGCAGTTCCTTTCGCTTTTATTATGTACTAGTTAGTTCCAAAACGCCAAGGCGCCCGTTGAAAAATACCATCATTTAAATGGATCTTTAAGAAAATATACCTTCTTGTAAAATTATAGACGTTTTTTAAGAATTTTTTTCCTATAAAATCTATTTTTTAAAAAAGGATATTTTTAGGGCCTTTTATAAGAATTTGTACTATAGTTTCCCGAAAAGGTCCTTTTTAAAGAGAGGGGCTTCTTTTATTAAAAGCTAATGTTTTTTTAAGAATAAGAACTATTTTTAAGAAAAAATACTGTCTGTAAGAAAAAGCGATAAGAGTATGAATTGTTTTACAAAGAAGTACTTTTTTTAAGAATGGGTACATTTGAAAGACACGGTAGTCTTTTTAGGAAAAGGTTATGTTTTTTAAGAAAATTTACTTATCAATAAATAATCAATATTCGCCGAGCTTGAGGTCAGATTTGTTTTTCTTGTATTTATTTTCTTCGATATTTCGCTACTCCATTGTGTAGCATCAAAAAATTTTACCGCCTTTTTCAAAATTTTCTGAAGTTACACAAACAAAAATAATGTTCGTAAAAAGTTCATATAAATTAACCCACAGAAAAATATTAGATTGATAAACAATTCTTGCTTAAATGGTTCTACTTTTTACTAATTAAATGTCTGTAAATTTGGGCTACATTATCTGTGTCTGTTTTATAGTTAATTCTTTTCAATGTTGGTGTATTAATTATTTGTAGCATTTCTAACATATAACGACGTTTATAATTGTTTTCTTTATTTAAAACCGATGTGTCTTGAAAGTTTGGGTAATGATTTAAACTAGCACAATGGGATGTTAGTGATGTTTTCTGTGTAGAAATGTGCCTGTATTTCTGATTTGATTTGTGTCTTGCAATTCGTATCTTTAGTTTATTTTATTTAGTCCCGTCATATACTTTGTCACAAACCTCGTTGGCATTTCTTTTACATGGTATTTTATATACTATATTACACATATCAAATTTGTCCAAACTATCCTTTGTTTTACTAAATATTCTACCTATTGTGTTATATGTTTGGTGTGCTATGCTATAATTCTTGTCGTCAAATATTTTTGACTTCGCCAACCTTTCAGTTATTCCAGGTATGTAGGTTATTGATTGGTAAATTTTCGGCTCATCTGTAGTAGTCCTGTTGGTTGTCACTTATCCTCAAATTGCTTTATCAGTCTGTTGGTAAGATGGTTCGGGAAGTTGTTGTCCTTGTTAATACTTCTTATCGTTTCCTTATTAACCTTGTGGAATTCTACATCACTTATAGTCAAAACGCGTTCTATTCAATTATTCGCCGTATTTATAATCACACGTTTCTGATGTTTCGATGGAAGTTGATTATTCTTCCTGAAGACGTTGGTTTTTGATACCAATTAATTGATAAATTGTTCCCTCTCCTGACCATCAATGTGTCCAAATTGGGAAGTTTTCAATTTGACTCTTTTTTCATTGCAAATTTGATACTGAAGTGGAAATTGTTAAAAACATCGAAAATTGTATTTATTTCATCCTCTGAAACGACACAAAATAAATCGTCTACATATTTTGTTAAAATTTTTGGTTTTATAGCCAATTTTTCGATACAAGAGTCCAAGAAGCTGGTGAGCCCATTGGGAGTTCGTTTTGTTGCAAATATATCCTCCCATCATATTGACAATATCGGATATATACTATACAAAATCTTAATACAGGGTGGACCAAAAGTCACGCCTGCGTGTAAAAATTGAATAACTTTTTTGTTTATTAATATTTTTTATTTTTTTTTTTCAGATTTTATTCATCGATTCGTGTTACACCACCATGCAAAATTTAACGACTGAGCAACGAACGAAAGTGGTAGAATTTTACTTTTCCAATTTTTGACGACCGAATTATCTCAAAAAATTCAGCGGATTTAACAGCCCCAGATTATTTTCTATGGGGTTATCTCAAAGAACGAGTGTATGTAAAGGGTAATTCCAAAAAATATCGACACAAAAATGAGTATTTTCGAACCCGACCACATTTGAATTGGATGAAATTTGGACAGCCGTTTCTCCTCGTCCATACGAATTCTATGACACCAGAATTGAGTTAAAATTCAAAGTAGTTTTTGTTTTATGGTTCGTTGAAGTAGGTATTGTATGGCACTTTTTGAAAAAAGGACCTCTCTTAAAATTGGCATAACTTTGGAATGCGTTAATGGATTTCAAAATGTTGGATATCATTTTAAAGCTTGCAAAAACCTCTTTAATAATAGTTGATACAAAAGTCATGTCGTTGTGGTTCAATGATATTGAAAACTGCAACGTATCATTTATCCTTGAATGTCCTGGCATAACGTATATTTAATTTTTGATTTTCCCCACCAAAATAAAAGCCCATCTTTTTCTCTACATCATAGCCAAATTTAATAATGGGTGCTCCATGGGATCACTAGATACATAAGGTTTGGTAAAGACTGCTCGAGGTTTGATGTTTCAGTTTCGATTTTTCAAGTAGTGACTACGTATAATTATCACGGCACGATTCCGATTTCTCGGGCCCCTTAATTTGACCGTTGGATAATGGTGTATTGACGAAAAGAAAACGAAAAACATGAATAACTTTTTTCGATTAGAGCCTTAGTTTCGGAGTTACGACGCTTTGAAAGTGCCCAAAATAGGTGAATTTTAGTGTTAAATTTTTTTATTTTTTTTTTCTATTTTCTCATCTTCGGCAAATACAAGTCCACAGTAGATTTTATGCGTATCCGGGTGTTCATATTTAAAATTTTTTACCTTCAACAACCGATTGCTGGGTTACTTTTACATGTATGTATGATTCGATTTTTCGACTTATTTGTACAAGTATGCAAATTCTAAAAATAGATACATGTGGTTTAATTAGTAAAAGTTGTTTGACAAGATGAGTGCTTTCGCAAGTAAAACGTGTTGTAACCCTTTGAATTTAGTTCATCCAAAAGTGATAATATCGGATCTCAGAAAACTTCCACTTTGGATAAGGCAAATGTACTCAAATACGGGTCCTGATTCTAGAATATGTTCTAGTTGCAGAATAAAAGTTTCTGCAAAAAGACAACAGATATGTGAAAGTGAAAGTGAAACAAAAGAAGACAACTTATTTGTTCCTATGGAAGATGCATTGAAATGCTTATGCTATGCGAAAAATATGCATTGAAATTTTCGGATATGACGAAGTTTCACTTGCCCCTAAGTCAGACGACAGTGAGATTTTAGATGCTATAAGGAAAATTTTTGATTATAGCAGTGACAAAACCATAAGGGAGACTTGTTTACAAGTTTTGCCACAAGACTGGTCTCTCCGAAAAATGCAAGACGAGCTTCCAACGTCCTCTATGTACTCTATAAGAAAATCAAAAAAATATTCGAACATGCATAAAACTGTAGACCTAGACGATAACAAACAATCCGCTATTGATAGTTTGAACGCTTCTGTAATCGATTTTTATTGTAAAGATGAATACAGTCGGTTGATGCCCGGAAAAAAAGATTTTAAATCTGTAAAGGTATAGGATGTTGTACATAATTTTTTTTAAAACTTACTTACAAAGTAATTGTTTCAGGTGGATGGCAAACGAATACACATTCAAAAACGATTGATGCTTATGAATTTGAAGGAGCTGTATAATGAATTTAGAACTCATCACACAGAATTAAAAGTAGGATTTTCAAAATTTGCCTCTCTGAGACCACAACAATGTGTACTGGCAGGGAGCAGCGGCACTCTTTCGGTATGTGTTTGTGTCATTCATCAGAATGTCAAACTAATGTGTGAAAGTGTCTTCAAAAAGGACCACGATAACCAAAATTACTTTGACTACCATACCTGGCTTAATTTGAGAATATGCAAAAATCCTTTAGCGGCATATTATATGGGTGACTGCGATAAATGTCCTGGATTTGAAAGACTTAGGTCTGTTATACATAATTTCTTTGACGGTCATAACATTGAGACAGTAAGTTACAATTTGTGGACGCAAACGGACAGATCAAATTTGATGACAAAAGTAGAAAGTGTTGAAGATTTTACAGACAATTTTTTAGAACGTTTGCCAAAACTACTAAAATACTCTTTCATAACAAAGCAGCAAAACATATATTTCAATAAAATACGAGCAGATTAAAAATCTGACGAAGTACTAGTTGTTTTAGACTTTGCTGAAAATTATACTTTCGTCATACAAAATGAAGTGCAGTCATACCACTGGACTAATGAACAAACAACGATTCACCCATTCGGAATTTATTACCGATCAGAGGAAGAAGTTAAATTTACAAACTTTGTAATCATAAGCGATATTATGAAACACAACACAATTGCAGTAAATCTGTTTTTAAATAAGTTTGTAAGTTTTATAAAGGAACATGTAAACATGCCGTCAAAAGTTTTCTACTTTTCTGATGGATCAGCCGCTCAGTATAAAAACAAATCTAATATATACAACCTCACATGTCATGACCATAAATTTGGAATCAAAGCAGAATGGAACTATTTTTGTACAGCACATAGGAAAAATGTTTGTGACGGACTTGGCGGTACACTTAAAAGACTTGTGGCACGGGCAAATATTCAAAGCTCCGAAAGTGCAATAAACACTCCTTTTGCAATGTACACGTGGTCAAAAAACAACATCAAAAATATGAACTTCATCTACGTTTCACAAGAGGAGTATATAAGGGAAGAACTACAGTTTAATGCTTCATGTCCGCAATTGAAACCTGTTCCAAAAACACAAGCAATTTATCATGTTAACCCATTATGCATTGGTAAAATCCAGACTAGATATTTTTCACTGTCATCAGAATTTAAAACTTATAGTGTCATTAAATAAATAAAAAGTAAAATTTACAAATACAATGAAATTTCTTTACTTGGTTAATAGTGATTGGTATTTTATTATCTATTTAATTTCCTGCAAGAAGTAAATTTTTTTTTCTCTTGACTGATAGATTATAATACTTGTATTTGTATTTGCCGAAGATGAGAAAATAGAAAAAAAAATAAAAAAAATTTAACACTAAAATTCACCTATTTTGGGCACTTTCAAAGCCTCGTAACTCCGAAACTAAGGCTCTAATCGAAAAAAGTTATTCATGTTTTTCGTTTTCTTTTCGTCAATACACCATTATCCAACGGTCAAATTAAGGGTCCCGAGAAATCGGAATCGTGCCGTGATAATTATACGTAGTCACTACTTGAAAAATCGAAACTGAAACATCAAACCTCGAGCAGTCTTTACCAAACCTTATGTATCTAGTGATCCCATGGAGCACCCATTATTAAATTTGGCTATGATGTAGAGAAAAAGATGGGCTTTCATTTTGGTGGGGAAAATCAAAAATTAAATATACGTTATGCCAGGACATTCAAGGATAAAGGATACGTTGCAGTTTTCAATATCATTGAACCACAACGACATGACTTTTGTATCGACTATTATTAAAAAGGTTTTTGCAAGTTTTAAAAAATAGAGGTCCTTTTTTCAAAAAGTGCCATACAATACCTACTTCAACGAACCATAAAACAAAAACTACTTTGAATTTTAACTCAATTCTGGTGTCATAGAATTCGTATGGACGAGGAGAAACTGCTGTCCAAATTTCATCCAATTCAAAAGGGGTCGGGTCCTGGACTGTGTCGAAATATTTTGGAATTACCCTAAACAAGCCTCAAACTATAGAGCAGCTGAAGAACAACATTGAAGCTGAGTTCAGGGCAATAGAGCCTGAAACCTTGCGTGCAGTTATGCAAAACGCCTGTTTAAGAGCCCAATTGTGCATCGATGAAAATGGTGGCCATCTCTCTGACATTATTTTTCATAATTAAAATCTAGGTCATACAAAGATAATATTATATTTAAAAAAAAAATCAATAAAAAATAATAATAAACAAAAAAGTTATTAAATTTGTACACGCAGGCGCGACTTTTGGTCCACCCTGTATATCTACAAATAAAGATTTATTAATGTCTGTATGTTGCTTTAATGTGTTCCATTTTTCCTCTATGATACTGATAACTAGGTCTACGGGTACACTCGGGAATAGAGATACTACATCAAACGAAACTAAAATTTCGTTACTATTAATCTTCTGGTTCCTTATTCTGTCCCTAAATTGTATTGAATCTTTTACATTATATTTCGAGTTTTCCGTTATCTTTTTAAGAATGTTTGTAATGTATTTACACAGTGTTTATGATGGGGAGTTAATAAAAGAGCAAATTGGTCCGTATAGAAAATCTTCTTTGTGTATTTTTGGAACTCTATATAATCTGGGTGCGGTGGATACTGTTGTGGTTATTTTATTCTTCTCTGTTCGATTAATAATTCATACTTTTAGAAGTTCCTCAACGAATTTATAGTTCTTCCTTTCTTGTATGCTCGCAGGATCTTTGCTCACTAGCTAATATTCTTATGTATTTCCAAAAATGTTGCCTATTCTCGAGACACAGTCACATTTCTTTATAGCTACTGTTGCATTTACATTATCAGCATTAACAATCAAAATATCCTTATTACTTTTTAGTAATTTCTCTGCCTTATCCACTTTATCTAAAATGAATTTATCTGTACTTGTTAGTTTCATTTTATTCATTTGACTATCTAACATTCTCGTTAATTTAGTCCGTGCTATTTCCTGTTCTTCCTTTTCTCCTAAGATTTATAAAAGATCCTTTCCCTCCGTGATCATTTACATATTGGTTACAGGCTCCACCTAGAAAACTTCCCATTAAACAAGAAATTGCCCAACATATGTTAGTCTAGACTCAAACCAAAGCAAAAGTACCCAATATAGTTGATAATAGTGGGTTGTAGCACCACCATCCCGCAACATGCGATAATGAACTTCGTTTCAGTAACATAATTAATATTATTCACGATAAAATTAACAACAAAATTAAATTTTTGAATAACGTTTCAAGTACTTTTATTCCAGCAAAATGATACCCATTTTAGCAAGAGGTTTTTCAATTACCACCATGTTTATTTAATATTGTCTTATTCAGTATTGTCTTAAAAATTGTCGGCCATAACACACCCCATCAAAAACACAATTTTGTTCGTACAAAATCATTTCTAAATTTTGAGAACCGAATTAGTGTTCAGCCACTATCAAAAGTATTTAACTGATGCAAACTTTAGACAAACGGAACTATAAAAATTGTTGTGGCCACAAAACGAAATTTTTGAATATTGTTCAGCGATCATGGCAGAATTATAAATATATAGCAGGGACAAAAATATCAGCCGTACGTCCTTTATTCCGAAACTCTTTGGTTTGTACGACCCAAATCCGATTCTTATTAAGTTTAATTTTTCGTATTCAAGTATTCTTAAGACTATTACATGGACTTAGATTAGTTTAGTTTAGGTTGAGAAAGAGGACTCCAACCATTTGTGGTTCGATTCATGGCGCTTTTCTTGGCATACACTTGACCTTAAATTTTCTGTTGGAAATTCCTGCTGCCTAGAAGCTTCCTTTGCCACTTAGTTTTTTAAAAAAAAGATACTGTATCGCCTGAGAGATGTTGAAATAGTAATTCTATAAAACCAGAACAATGACAGAGAAAGGGTACCATCGTTTCGATGTGATCTCAATTGTATGCAGATGTGCCAGCAGAGTATGGATCCACTTAGGATACCCATGAGTCGGTTCCGTTCAAACTTGCCAACCTTATCCATCCTCTGGTTTTATTCCCATATGGGTCGCCTCGCATGATTTTCCCGTTCAGCTTCCGTCTGATGCTGTCCATAATCTTATGTGGCTTATTCTTGCCCATTGTTGAAGTCCGACCATTAAGGGTCACCTGTTCTTCCATGTCTTAAGGGTCCATATAATCTCAAGGCTGGTGATGAAATTGCTTCTCTCCTCCTTGCACTAGAGAAGCGCAGCCGATGACATCGCATTGATTCCCGCTTGACATTGATTCCCGCTTGAATATCTTCACATTTGTGTGTCCACCAGGCATTTGCACAAGATGTCTTGAATTGCCAATCAAGGCACTTTCTATTTTTCAAGACATGAACCGTAGAAAAGTTGCGGCAACAAAACACTTCAGCATTCTGAAAACAAGCCATTCGTGTCTGTGGGTGAAGTCTGTAGAGCAAAAAAGGCAATACTACTACTTTAGCTTCGCTTCACATCGTATTGTAATTAAGTGTACACACACATCTATGGGAAAAAATTTTTCCGACATGTCTGACGTCCGAAAACGCCTGTTTAATCTACGCCATTTTATGAGACATATAGGCGAAAACCTTGTATATGTCATCCGACATATACACGACTGGTCTGCACATTGTCTGATCCTTTTCAGTCGTAGTCTAGTCTATCGCTGAAATTCCGTACGAAAATTATCCGAAATTGTCTGTACATTATCTGCAGGGAAATTAGCAACCGAGATTTGCTCTAACATCTCTGCACATTCTCTGCAGGGAATTTAGCAAGTGAGTTTTGACCGACAATCTCTGCACATTCTCTGCAGGGAAGTTAGCAACCGATAATTGATCGAAAATCTCTACACATTTTCTGAATGGAATTTCCAAGGCACGATTTGGACGACAATCTCTGCACACTCTCGAAAAGATTTTTTTGATTTCATTATTATAATTTTGCATTCTATTCTCAGTTTTTGTTGTGTCAATTGATCGTCATAATAAATAAATAAAGCGGTGACTAAACAAGTTAAAACGTAACTTTAATTTAAATATTTAAATTATCAATTTAAACCAGGGCTGCAAACCACTTGTCGATTTGGGTTGGTTCGGTTCAGTGGTTCACACTACTTTTGAACCGTGGTTCGGTTAGTGAAACGGTTTTTCAGCCGGCTCGAACCGTGGTTTTGGTTCGGTTCGGTTCAATGTTATTTGAAAATGTATAAATGAGAATGTATTGTCGAAATTTAATAAAATTAACAACTGTGACATAGGCTCCAAGCAATTTGAAAGCAATTTTCTTTACATTTATTAAAAAATATATTTAATTATTTGATTTTAACTATATCACTACATTATTTGTAAAAAAAAAACATTTTATTTAATTTTAATTTAATTCTCTTCACTCAAATGCCAACAAACAAAACGAGTGAAACCCTAGTACTTCTCTACTCTCTCTCTTACTCTCTTCATTGAATATTTCAATACACGAGCAGCTCTTTGATAGTGTTATTGTATATAACTATACAAATTCCCACCATGTTGAAGTAAAATTACATTGTTGAACCGAACCGAACCATTTTTTGTCAATTGAAATACGGTTTTTGGTTCGGTTCGACATTTTTGTTTAGACAATGGTTTGGTCCAAGGTTCGGTTCATTAGCAAAAATAACGGTTCGGTTCGGTTCAAAACCGGTTCGGTGCCGACTCTTTACTTTTGTTCACAGAATATTTTTGTCCACAATGAATACACATGTTGTTCCTTTGATATCTTATTAGTTAAGAAGCACATTTTCGTTTATATTTCTCTATTACAATTATATAAACAATAAAATAAAATTTTATGCCGACTCTTTACTTCATCATGAGGAGTCGCAGAACAAAACGTGACTTTTTGATTATTTCAAAATGTTGGGAAATCCAAGATTTTTTTTCATCCCATTATACGATAAAATTAAATTTTTCCATCTCTAGTTATAATCTCTAGTCTATGAGAAGAGAAGAAAAATTACATTTTTAAATTACATTTTAAAAAATAAGATTTTTTCCAATACAATCAACAAATATTTTGTAAAAAATATTAATGAGTGTTAGAACTCGCGGGAGATGTGTTAAAACATTTTTGTTACACGGTACCTGTTCGATTTCTATGAACACATTAGTAAATGTTACATTGCAAAATAAAAACATCAATATACTTTATGTCATCATCAGAGTGACGACGACCTGTTTGTTTAAATGCTGGCATACAATTGAATAAAAAGCAATATTTAGCTCACTGAAATAATTGTTTTTGTTTTGTCATAAACAGAGCGTCGACAAAAAGTATTCCGCTCTTATGTAGAGAGACTGAGTAAAAGAGCATAAACGAGTCTTATTCTCATTATAGAATATTACAATATAATTGTACCCATTCGACAATGTTATTGCATGAAACAACACAAAGAGCATAATCTAAATCATCAAAATTAGGAATGGACCAAGTTATGACAAAAATAAAGTAATACGTTAGAATCATTCGCTTGATGTCGCCAGTGCTTCCAGTCATACAATTCGTTCCATGAGTTCTCTATACTATTCAACACTCTTTGGCGATGACGACCTTCTTGTTTGTTCGCTGGCGCTACATCAATTACGTCATACATATTTTCAGGTAGAGACTATTGTTGTTCAACAACCACGTATGTGATGCTAACGCTGTGTGTTGTTTGCATGTGTTCACTTTGATAGATTTCCCCAACCGTGCCTATAGATGTTAACACATCAAAAAAAATACAAAAAGTCACATTTTGTTCAGCGACTCCTCGTATCGTTTTCAATGGTATCCATTTACTAAATTTGAAAAAATAATAATTTTGATGTTCAAAACTCGCGGCTATTTAGGGGTTGAAGAATTTATATTTCATATTTTTTTTTAATCCACTTTAAACAATTACAAATAGCAGAATTTACAGTTAGCGTATGTTGAATGTATCACATGATACACTCAAAAATATCCACTTTGCTTTCGGACTATCGGTCAGCTTTGAGCTGTGGTCAAAGTACCAAAAGCTGCATTAAAAAGGGTAAAATCGGACATAAATTTGCCAGAAAGAGAGTAACTCGTACTCG
Source organism: Phaonia tiefii (assembly GCA_963931995.1). Lineage (NCBI taxonomy): Eukaryota > Metazoa > Arthropoda > Insecta > Diptera > Muscidae > Phaonia > Phaonia tiefii. The sequence continues at coordinate 176,633,325 of OZ008367.1, read as the reverse complement.
TATTTGGTGAAGGACGTCGCTTTTTAGTACACCGCTGAGTGTGTATAGAAGAAGATGACGAAAATTAAAGCGGATTGTTTAATTTCAGCTGCAGAAAATTATGTCCGTAATTGTGTTCATTATTTGGGCTAAGCTTTTTCCAGAAGTGAATGAAACGACAGTGTTTCCAAATAAAAAAAACTCTCAATAGTTTGACTTTTTATTTTCATCGTGAAGTTGACAACTAATCACCCGATTATTAGCCACTTGTCGCTTAGAGTCATCGCTTAGTGAGTGGCCGTAGCGTTACTCATTACGTGATCGCCTTAACATCAGCCTGAAGCACAGTATTGTGACAAGGAAAAATCCGTTAGTATTATAGTAAATTTTTCGGCCATCATCGACTATAATGCCCTCCGCCGATTAATCTCTCCGTGGAACAGTGGTATAGTATTATACTGTTACAATATTCTATTGAATGCAGTCGGTTCTCTGTTCCATTGGTGGAAACCGTTTCTATTATATGCTGGTGAGTTCATTTTTAATTCTTCATTTACGGTAGATAATTTAAATTTAGAATGTACACATTCAAAGAAAATTCCAGTCTTGAGTGCAATTCAAGCCGATTTCAAACAAAAATATTTTTAGAGTCCTCTGTGCATTTACTTTTGCGCCTGACTGTACGTTCGCAGGAAACTGAATATCCCTTGTGTTCGTTCCATCAACACAGTGCGAAATATACAAATTATGATTTTATTTTTTATTCATTTTTGTATATAAAACAATTTGTAAGTTATGTTTATTTTGGTTGAACTGTCATTGGATGGGGTGCGTTCTGTTTAAATTTGTACATCTTTTCGGTGAATGGTCTATACGATGGACTGTAGCTGGCTGGTCTCGATATAAACGAATTTTATTGGAATGGGGCTTTAAGGACTATTTTACGGATACACTGCAATCAAATTGGTGATTGCATATGATTGTGAATGCGTGCCAACAACAATAGTGGAGAGTGTGCCATAAAATAGTGAGAACATTCAGGGATATAAAAATAAACCTTTTAATTTAAAATATTAAAATGATTCTATAAATTACATTATATACAGGTAATAGCGTAATCAAAATAATTGAAAACAACTTTATTATTTAAAAATGTTCCCAAGCCAATTGTGTACTATTTCTTCAGTACTTCCCGGAACGCATATTTCGCTGAATGGCAAAGTTTCGTCACAGAACATGATATGTTTCGTTGTTGCGACAGTTTTTCATTGTTTTACAAATGGGATAAAAAAACTGTTTTGGAACCTGAAATATTAAATTTGTTCGTATATTCAATGAAATCCTTTATTCACTTTCAGCCAATGAAGAATTTCATACACGCTGAAAAATCGGTGGTTTTTTGTTGTTTGGATGCAAATATAACGTGTGTTTGGAGCTTGTCACAAACTTAATATACTTGTGTCCAATCACATCGTGTTTTCTATTCAATATTATATGTTTGAGACACAATGATCAATGTGCTATAATATATGTGTTTGCGACCCAAACATATCTGTATTTGTGATACAAAGCCATCTGTGTTTGTGGTACTGTTTATGCTCTCTCGAGAGCAAGGGAATAAACGAGAGTCAACGAGAGTGTCTCTGTTGTAAGTGTGTTTCTGTATTTTTGCATTATTCTTTCAGTCAGTGATTCACAAATATTCCTGTAAATTGCAGACTAAGTCAGTGTTTCTTATTTTGGCTGATATATTGCGTTTAAGTTTCATGTATTCAGTCGTCAATGGTTTATCGGACAGAGGATGTCAGAAGCGGTTGATCAGTAAAAAAATACGTATAAATGGGTCTGGTGTTCTGAACGAGTTTGAGGCCGACTATTTGTTAAATATAATAAAAAAAAACAAAAGTAATTAATCCACGCTTGTCTTTCATGAACTAGATTTGTGTATAAGTAAATTCTTTGTGTACCAACGCAAACTGAGTACCAACGCATAGTTGAAACCTTCTGATAACAAAAGCACGAAAAACAACAAATAAGGATAAGAAAAAGAAAAAGAGCAGCAGATTTTTATTACACGATAAAAAAAAAACAAATAATGCATTCAATGCAAATAAATGTAAAAAGGACCGTTTTAAATCTTGAAATTTTTTAAATTCATTATTTATAAATATGGATTTATATTGATACAATTAATTATAATAAATAATGCATATATATTGAAATTAAAGAATAATTCATTTCTAAATATTATTATGTTTGTGAGGAAATACGCATAAGTTTCCATGTAAGTATATGTAGGTTTGGAGGAAACGCGAATGCTTCCACGTAAGTATACGGATGTTTGGCATATGCTTCCACGTAAAAGCATACATATTTGCCAATAACCATGCTAATGTTCGCATTTTAAAACAAGTGAGTTTGGGGCTTGAAAATATATAAATGTTTGAAGTGTGTTCCTAACATACATATATATACGTTTGAAGTGTGTTCCAAACATATATATTGTTCCTGCAGAATATGTTTGGGAGAATATATTACAGAGACGGGGTTATATTAAATATTAAGGCGAATAGGACTCTCCATTGACAGTGCAAATATTGAATGGTATTTTAGTCTATATATCGATCACCTTGTATGGAGAGCTCAGCAACATTAAATCCTTTTCGTTACACGAGACCAAGGACGAAAAAAAACAAATTCCCAAAGACATAAAATCTTGGAACTCCGACATTTTTGGAATGAATGGCCAGATGAGTTGGCAAGTATAAGCTCCGAATAGCGTTCTCTAATTATCGAAAATTTTAGACTTTTCCAAACAGTAAAGACCGAACCGAATAGCATTCGCCCAACTCATCAAATGTGTAGATATTCACTGCTAGTGAAGCGGTGATCAATACGATAATGTTGCAAAGTGTTAGATTCTTTGCGTTCTTCGAGACCAAGGCGGAAATAAACAAATTCACAAACACGTAAAATCTTGGTATGACATGGACTCCTGGGAACCCCGGCATTTTTGTAACGAAATACCAGATTATTTGGCATGGATAAGCTCGGACTAGCAGACTCTAAATATCGAAAATGCGATACTTTTCTAAACTGTAATGACCGAACTTCCACTAAAGGAAAGAATTACCTAGAGATACAAACAAGATCATGAAGCAGAACAAATTCGAACTAAGCCGATTGATGGACATTCGCCCTGGACACTTTACTCAGTGTGTACATTAAGTTGGGCGAGCTGACGTTGGAACAATATCTTTGTTAGATTTTCAGTCATGGCCCCAGAGTTGAGACCACAATATCTCTCAGATGATACTATAAGTATAAACAGTTTGGAACATGCCAACTTCCTACATAACTACTTGGGTTTATCTTGGGACTACGAATAGAGCGCGACTAAGCGATTGGGCGCTATGACAAAAATGAAAAAGACATGAAATTGCGACATGAAAACCGACTTTTATTAAAAACCAGTGTTCGGTTTGTTCGAAAAATCATTTTTTCATGAAAGCGGTCTTCGGTTTTAAATTTTTCAAAAACCGGTGTATCCGGGATTTTTTGGTTTTTTTTTTTATTTAAATTAAATTGCACATGTAGCCTTTCAATACATTTGTTTCGCAACCATTTCATACACTTATTCGTGTTTCAAACTCCAAATTTTACAACTCTATTTAAATTTGACAATCACGTTATAATTTTAAACTATAATTTAAATCATATTCCAATTTGGAATGCGAGTTTAATATACAATTTAAAAGTTTTATTCAAATTCAAATTCGATTCAAATTCCAAAATCAAATTCCAAATAACAAATTTGAAAGAGAATAAGATCTTCTATTAAGTTCAAAACATTTATTAGAAGTATAAAATAATTTACATTATGAAATTCAAAAAAAAAATGCTTTCTCAAGTCACATAATCATTTCGAAATTTGAACAAAAAAAAACTGTGGAAATTACATTTAAATTTTATTGAGGAATAAAATCATGTTTGAAAATATAAATCATATTTCTTAATCCAAAATTTCATTAAAATTCGACAATATTATTATTTATTATTAATTTTTTAAGGATATTAATACAAATAGGATAATTGTATTTATTTACGGTTTTTAAAAAAACGGCACACGGTTAATTGCCAAAAAAACCGGTTAACCGTTTATACCGGGTTTTCGGTTTCCGTTTTTGGACACTCTAGTGGCCACGCAATTGCTGAGCGTATTTTGCGAGCGAAAGAGCAACGTCGCTTTGCATTCAATTTTGTTTAAATTTTCCAGTTCATCGCTAAGTATATATACATATGAGAGGATGGAGAAAATCTCAGCAGAAAATTTAGTTTCAGATGTTCAACGCCAATTCATTTTCATGGCAGTAATGAGTTTGAAGCATCTCAGGGGAATGGATTGAAGAACACTGAGGAAGTTTGTAAGCAGCACCAATATCCGATAGCATTTGTTGGGGTTCGCTGCGGACTACAAAAAGTGCACAGCAGACATTGTTGCTCTTTCTCAACCTAAGGTTGCGGCGACGCACTGAGCGACCAAGCTATTGGCCGACGAGGGACTGAACGGCGAAATACTTAAAACACATGAAATTGCGTTGCTGTGGCCACGCAATCATAGAGCGATGACCTTTTTTTTGTGAGCGACAGAGGGACTTCGCTTTGCATCCTATTTTGATAACATTTTCTAGCGTCAAAAGAATAAAGAAAATCAGAGCAGAATAACACAGTGATACAAAAAAGACTAAAGTAGAAATACCATTTCTTGTAGGTATTGTCAAGTGCAACAAGAATCTGCTTGTGAAATTTCTCACACACCCCCAAAATCTTCAAAACCTACTTGCCCACTAATAGGCCTGTAAGACAGTTGATTACACAGTGCACACACGAAAAAATATAACCATATACGGATACGAATCATACCTAGGAAGTTAATATATTCTAGAAAGTTGTTTATTGATATTTTAGGTACATTTTTGTAGTTGATTGTTTCCTTGAATTTTGAACGGTTTGCTACCTATGGACCTGAACAAGGGAGAAAAGGTTAAAAAAATCGAATTTTTTAAAGTTTTTTGCGACCTTTTCTACCTTGAAGATGAAGTTTTTTTGATTTTATGTGTTGACAATTTTTGGTCTTTATGGCAAGAGCTACAACTTTCCCTCAGATAGTAAATCAAAATTCCCAACGATTTGCAAGATATGATAAAAAATCACTTGACAAAATAATCACTTTTTTGCAGAAATAACACCGAGGCCCCAAATCTTTGGGGACCATAAAAAAAGTCCATGACTTTGGGCAAAACTGGGAGACACGTGTCTTTTTTTGTGGTCTATTATCACATAGTGGTGACCGTATATGGTTATATTTCCATGACTTAAAAAATTACACACAGTGTTATCAACCGATTTTCATTTCTTCACCGGGTTTAAAAATAATAAATTTAAGAAAATTTTGCAAAGATGCCTGCACAACGTTTTTCGTATTCTCTTTATGCACTTTCTCTTTAATAAAGCTTCATGATGCTGGTTTATAAAAACAAAGCATAATTCTTTTGTGTTTTAATAAAAACTAACTCACTAACTAACTAAAAACTAACAGTCAATTAATATCGGATTTTTTAAAAAGAGTTGCATTTTACTCATAAGGAAACGTTCCTTTTGAATACATTCAATAGTATTATGGTTACTTTACAAAATAGTGTGTGAAATCATCGCCGAAATTGAAAAATGATGAAAAAAATTTTAAAAAATATATGTTTGCTGGACAAATACACATAGACTACTCATATTTTCTTTAATAACGTACGAGTATACGTCGTTTGAAAGGCATAAGTTTCTTCGTTTTAAATCCGGTGAGAATGTGAAAATCGGTTGATAACACTGTAAGTAAAATTTTAAGTTTTGAAATGACACACAAAAACACCGAGACACCCCAACTAATTTTTGGGTCATAGAATCCAGTGGTATACTCCGTTTTAAAAAGTTAGCTCAAAATAACGAGATATTTCGATTTTAAATTTGTAGTAGATTTAAGGTGATTTTAGTCTTTATTTGAGGGAAAAACCTGCAAAAGCTCTTGTAAAATCAATTTATATATATTTGTTTTCGACAAAATGTAACCGTTGAAATAATAGACATCTATTTGGAAGCAGAATTAGTTTACCTCTTACAATTTGGGGCCATAATAATTATAATAATTTTGGGATTCGGGATTTTGGGATTGGCATACCTATTACAAACAGATGCTACAACATATATATCAAAGTGTTAAATATGTTTTGTTTGGTGTGTGGAAAATTTACACCGAAAAATCATGGACGACATTTGGTTGATTACAATCAGCATTTTTTGGTTACGCCCGCTGAAGAAATGCGAAATGTTGATCATGCACCTGCATTTACGTACATCACACGTTTTAGTGCATTAAACAAATGGTGGAAATTACGGCGATATTCGATGCCAATTGGACTTCCAACAATATGGACCGATCCTGGGGAACATGATACAGAAAATTGCTACGCGATGTAAATGGTCTCAATCTAAACAGTAAGTTCACTTAGATAGACTATATATGGAATACACAATCATTTATTCTTATAGACCCATCCGGTTTAATATACAAAGGTGTGCCAAGTGTTCACGTACCAGTTCCACACAGTGATGAATTGCCTGTTCCAGTACATCCATCGACATACCAATATGATGCTGCGTCCTATGAACTACAATCAGAAACTTCAGCAATATCATTACATCATGCTGATTCTGATTACCTTCAGCCAGTTATACAATATCCCTCATAAATTTCGCAGGAACATTTAGATAGAATCGTTCGAAATCTGAAGCTATCTCAAAATAATGCTATGACTTTGGCTTCGGAATTAAGTAGCGTCAACGTGCTGGCACCAGGTGTAAAAGTTACATCTTACAAATACCGGCAAGAACCATATATGCCTTATTTCATGCTTTCCGAGGACGCAACTTATGCATATTGTCAAGATATTCCCGGTTTAATGAATGAAATGGGAATCTGCAACTATAATCCATCTTTATGGCGTCTTTTCATAGACTCTTGAACCAGAACCTTAAAAGTAGTCTTGGTATTTGAAAACAGCAGCGTTAAACCAGTGTCACTGATATATGCTCTTGGAATGCATGAGTCGTATGATACCATGAAATTAATTCTGGAACGCATCAGTTATGGCGAACGCAATTGACGCGTAAATTGTGATTTTAAGGTTCTTCCACTATTAGCTGGAATGCAAACTGGCTATACAAAGTACAAGTGTATTTTTTGTAAATGGGACAGCCGTGCAAAATGCAACCAGTACGAGAAGCGAGATTGGCCAAAACGCGATTCGCAAGTTTTTGGCGAATTTAATGTAATTCGACCACCATTGATACCCCTTCAGAAAATAATGCTTCCGGATCTTCATATCAAGCTGGGAGTTGTAAAGAATTTTTTAAAGCGTTTGGTTCGCTTTAGATGTTTAGAACTGATAATAGCTTTGTTCGTTTACTTTCCCAGTAAAAATTTGCAAGAATTTACTTTTGAGATAGAAAGAACGATTTTACTCTCTTTATGAAAATTTGCACAAAAAGTACGCGAACGACTTCCAGTAAAAATTACAAAGAAACAGCTGATGTAGTTGTATACTTTGTTACACACATTTTAGCTTGTAGTTACAGTAGATATATACTGCTACAGTTGTCCGATTCTGACGTTGTCGGTTCACCAGAATTTGCTGAATTCCACTAAATATTATTGCTTTCCATATTCTTTCTAAATTTCAGTGATATTTTAAATAAAATATTAAAAAATGCATTTGTAGAGGGTTATCCATTTCGTGGTTTCAAAAGTATAGGGCTGGAATTCGACAACTGTCAAACTAAGTTGTTAAACCAATTTTTTTTCTTTGCAGTTGAAAGTCTGACATTGTGCGAAAATTAATGGCTTAACTATCACACAACGCATTAAAATTATTAGAACCTACTACAAAAATGGTGATTCTGTCACAGCCATATATCGTGCTTTAAGAGGAGATTATGGTTTACATAATCGTCCAACTACGCAAGCAATTGGCAAAATTGTGAAGAAATTTGAAGAGACTGGAGCGGTTACAGATGTTGTAAGGCCTGTGCATCATTGTTTCGCTCGTTCCGCTGAAAATATCGCTGCTGTAAGTGAAAGTGTTGCCGATGACCCGAATGTGTCGATTCCTCGTCGTTCTCAGGAATTAGGACTGTCATACGGCACATTATGGCGAATTTTGCATTTGGATCTACACCTACATACATATAAAGTCCAGCTCACACTACAACTGAAGCCAGCTGACCATTCACAACGTCGTAGATACGTGGAATGGGTGCTTGAACAACAGGCGGTGGACGGTGATTTTTCGAACAAAATTATCTTCAGCGATGAAACACATTTCTCACTCAGTGGGTATGTTAATAAACAAAATTGTCGTATTTGGGGTTCTGAGAATCCTCAAGTAATTGAAGAGAGGCCATTACATCCAGAAAAAGTCACTGTTTGGTGCGCTCTTTGGTCCGAAGGTGTGAATGGACCTTACTTCTTCGAAAACGACGATGGAACGACTGTCAGAATACGACGTGGAGAATGTGAGAATGTGAAGAATACGACGTGGAGAATGTGTGGTTTCAACAAGACGATGCCACATGCCACACAACTCGAGCGAATATGGCTTTATGGCAAGAGACATTTCCTGGCCGCGTAATTTCTCGTCGTGGCGATATCAACTGGCCACCAAGATCATGCGATTTGACACCATTAGACTTTTTTTTGTGGGGCTACGCGAAAGACCGTGTTTATGCAGATAAACCTTTAACTCTTCAGCACTTAAGAACCAACACTCGTCAAGTTATGGCTGAGATACCACCCAATATGTGTCAAAAAGTGGTCGAAAATTACCTCAAAAGAATCAAATGCAACCACAACTCGCGTGGTGGTCATTTAAATGATGTAGTGTTTCACACAACGTTCAAACTTTATAATAAAAAAGAAATATGAAAAAAAATATTTTATATGTATTTCAGTTACGTTTACTTTTGAAACCGCAAAATGGATAACCCTATACTTTATTCCGCCGTTGTTAATTCATTTTGAACTTTTGTTTGTTTACATAAAGCAGCTGATTTCAACCAGCTATTTCATCTTGCCAATGAGAGCCAACGAGCGATAATTTTGACAGTTCGATGTTAGAGATCTTGCAAATTTTAGTTGGAGAAATTTTAGTTAACAAAAATTTGCAAGATCTCTAACATCGAAATGTCACAATTATCGGTCTTTGGCTCTCATTTACTAGACTTTTGAAGTAAACGAACACGATCCAGTAAAAATTTGCACAAATAATCGAGTACTCGAACAGAGCTATTATTATCGGTTGAAATACAAAATTACATTCCAGTTCACAGTGTTTTATTTATTTACAAAAATATATTAAGGAAGATGTAATCTACACAAACATACACTGAACCAAAATCATTACATAAAGCTCTAGAGAACTTGTGTTATTTCGCTCCTCAGGCGGGATATGTAAAAGATTTCGTGCAGCGAGGAAAAGGATACATGTAATGTGCATTAACTTCTGAATATTTCCCCAGCCGATCAGACTAGCGTCTATATTTTGATCATGTAAACTCTCATGTAAAAATATTCAACTACAATGTTTCAGCTTAACAATCGCGTCAACCAACAGCTACCGAGATTGTCCTATAATTATTAACACGACTGTACAAAAGTCATACTCACATAGTATGAATGTACACACAGCCTGCCTGCCCGGCCATAAGTAAATCGTCTGTTCATTTACCCAAAATAACACATGTACATTGTTGTGTTAACATGTGGTATTTATTGTTATTGGACGAATGTTCTTGTTGTTTTTGTAATTGTAATTGTAGTTGTTGTTTTGGTTTTTCTTTTGTTTCCTTCCATTGCTGTTGTTTTTTATTTATAAATTTTATCGATGATAAATTGGTATTATGACAATTATTTTTTTCCTCTATTTCTTGTTTAAACTATTACATATTTGTATAGATTTATAAATAGTTTAATACAATAATTGTTTACGAGCGATTCATTGCATAATAATAAAAACATTTTATCATTTCTATAAAAAAAACTCGTTTACTTAATTAAATTAGTTATCAATTTTAGAAATTATAATTTATTTATTGCTTTATTAAACCACATGCATACTTAATTCACTTCATCCCGTGATTTACTTTCACTGGCCCTCAGGTATGTGGGATATTTTTTTGTTCCCAGGGAAATTATAGCTAAATATTAAGTTCCCATGTTAATTGTTTGACAGATTAGAAGTGATTTTTGAATTCCTATTAATTATAATTAGATTATGTGAAACACATCGTGTGTAAATAATTAAAATATATATTTCACCTTACTAAACTATTTCCAATGCTTCGTTTCGTTGAATGTGGAGCATACTTATGAGGCAGAGGAAGAATTTTGTGGAATGTTCTTAATGGAAACAACAGAATCGTGTTCACGTGAAATTAGCCGTTGTTCTTCGTTTAGTTTTAAAGACAATTTTACTTAGAACACCGCTTTTGGGTTGGAATAATTTACAACATTAGTCATGTTCCTCTATTCGATGTCGACGTTGCAGCAAGTCTCCCAACAAATAAGGGTCGAGGACTGGGAGAGAAATCCGTAATCTGCTACGAATCATTTAATAGTCCGAATGCTGTGCACTGGAATGAATACCCGTTTGCTACTTATCGTACGTTGTTAGAAATCTATTATACACGCAAACAAAAATAAAACGTTTATGAGGTTTTTGGAGTAAAAATTTACGTTTTGCTCCAAACATATTCTCTTTGTAACTTAGTGTCATTATTGGCCTCAAATATTACTACTTTGTCCGGAAATTAAAACCATAGTTTCGCTATGAATCATTCATTCTTTTGTATGCTTTGTACTGCAATGAATCCCCGTTCGATACGCAGTTGTGAAACGATGATACACGCAAACAAAAAAAACGTTTATGCCTCGTTTGGCGCAATTTTATTCCACAAATATTTCGTTTCCTATTGAGTCTCATGGTTGACCCTAAGGTTATTACTTTTCCCGCAAATAAAAAAAGGCTTTTCCAACGTAAGGCTTTCTCAGTAAGAATACACTTTTTCATTGTAAAATAAAACATCGACTTGAGTAAGTGTTCTTCGATGCTGGCACGTCCACTGCTAAACCTTTTCAACCTTGCATGCCGTAAGGGAGTTTTCCCGGCGCGTTGGAAGGTTTCCAGGTGATGCAAGTAACCCTGCAAATTACCGCCCAATTGCAATTTGTTCTGCGCTCTCGAATGTTATAGAGAGCATGGCTAACCACCTTCGTGTGAAATATCTTGAGCGCAATGAGAATGAGCTCTGCGAGAGCCCTGATGGCGTTCCTTTCGGAACAGTGGAGTCGATCTATCCATCGGCTTAGTGAGAGTCTTGATATTTTCAAGGCCTTTGGCAGGGTATGGCACTATGCACTCTTGTCAAAGCTCGCTGCATTTGGTGTCGGTGATAACTTCACTCGATTTATATCGAGTTTTCTCAGGGATCGCACTATACGAGTTGTGAGAGATGGGGTTCCATCCGACGAGCATAAATTGACTGCAGGTGTACCACAGGGCTCTTTCCTTTCTCTTTCTCCTTCTCTTTTTCTCATTTTCATTGACGATCTTCTGGGTCAGACTGTGTACTCAATCTACTCTTTTGCGGATGACGGTAATCTCTGTCATTCTTATTCATTCGACCGTAGGGCAAGTCTTCAAGAGATTGAAGTCAGACGGCGGTCGATGAATGAAGTCAGACGGCGGTCGATGAATGAAAAAGTCGATGAATGAAAAATTCGGGTCGAATGAATAGAGTAGATTTTAATACGGGTAAGTCGCATAAACGGATTGCTGAGCTATTTGTGTCGTCATTTTCTATGGACGGTGTGGATTCTGATGAATGAGATGCTCTTGATGTTCTGGGCATGAAACTACAATGTGATGCCCGTTGGGTAAAACACGAATTTGTAGTGTCGAAATATGCATTCAAGTGAGTAGAGTTTTTAAACCGGTGCAGGAAATACTTCACTCCATCTGATTTTCTTAAAATCTACACCACCTACATCAGGCCTAAGATGGAATATAACTCCCATATATGGGCAGGTGCTCCGAGAACATCTTTAGAGATTCTCGACATTTTCCAGAGGAGAGCGACAGTGTTGATAGGGTACAGTAGGGTATCTAACTATATTGCCTCCTTTGAGTGTCGTTGAAATATGGGTTGCTCGTCGCTGTTCTATCGATACTTCCACGGTATGTGTTCTTCGGACATCCGTCAACTTACGCCAGAAGTGAGGACACTTAGCCGAAGTACTCGGGTTTTCACGAACACTCATACGTTTTTTATCGAGTGGCCGGTTGACCGCACTATACACTATAGAAAAATTCGTTCTTCAGCCGTACAGTCGGTGTGTTGAATAAACTCTCGACTAGTATCCGAGCAGCGGAATTCATGTCGTGGAAGGCCTTCCAGAAGGCCCTCTTTGGGATCTTCGTAACACATTTCCTTTTCCTTTCTACATTACATGGAGTGAAATTGGGGAAGAAGGTCTTGCTGTTTCCTTCCTATGAGAAGGCCTACAATAAGACCTTTAAAATAAATGCCTTCAGTAGTTGTGTATAATAAAGGCCTACCAGGAGACCTGTAGAATAGTTAATTGTTGTTCACTGTCATCAAAATTATTTCTATTTTCTAGTAGTAGTATATTTTCTTTCGCAGTATTTCATGCCTTTGGGCGACTGTTGACAGAATGTTGAGGGGAACGAAAAAGCAAGGCCTCCAAGAAGGCCTTTTTGTATTAGGCGTGTAGCGTAACTTGGAGAATGTCTAAGAAGGTATTCTCAGAGTAAGCCATTGACAGTTTCGCTGCTGGGATATTTCCCACCAATTGTGACATACAAAGATTCAAGGAAATGTCAAGAGACACTATCCCTCTTTCCACCATCCTCTACCTTCATTTTACTTTGACAACACAATGCACTCCAGTTATAGGGGGGATCCCCTGAGTGTTGGTTTGATAACAAAAAAGTCCAGTCCAGAATGTGACTGGAAGAGGGACGTACATTAGTCTATACCGAACCAATTTTTACTCTGCAAACAGATACTTAATTCCCGGAATATCTGTAAGATTCAACATGAAGTACGATCCTACATATTAGTCGTGTTTTTGTTATACCGCGCGCTTAGGTTATACTTTATTTTGTATGGAAAGCTAAGTGATATTGAGCGGCTCTTGAAACTATCGCTTCGTTTTCAGATCTAAGCAGACATAAAGTTGCCAGTTTGAAAAAATCTAAAAAACAATGTTGTATATCGATATTGTGAGGTCCAAAACAAGAAGAAGAATACACACTTTTGCAAGAATATCACACACCATGCGTTAGAGCAGGGCGAATACATATACTACCTCGAAATTATAACGGTTATCTACGTTCACCCTTTCATCCAATCTGGTGGATGTTCTGCTTTGTCGAAACCATTAATTTTTATTATGGTCGTTTACTGCCAAACCCACGTTTGCAGATTCATTCTCAATTCTCGAAACTTCTCTCGGATTTCGCGCAAAGATATTTAAGTCATCAGCATACGAAATCATCGTTTTACTTTTGCTGTTGATAGTTTTGTTCTTCGTGACTGCAGCTTTTCTCACGATGATTTCAATTACTATGTTGAAGAGATCGCATGATAAGGTCTTGCCCTGCCTAAGGCCTCGGAGCATAACTAAAGGTTCGCCGAGATCTTCTCCAATGTTTACTGTAGATTTCGTGTCGGTGAGTCTCATTCTACAAAGACGTGTCAGCTTAACAGGAATATTAATCTCCAACAATGTTTTTTTAAGAAGAAGTACATTCTGTAAGAAACCGCCATAAAATTTTGGATTTTTTTTTTACAAAGAAGTACTTTTTGAAAAGGTACTTTCTAAAAAAATGGTACTCTTTTTAGGAAAACGTTACTTTTTTGTAGCAAAATGTATTTATTTTCAGAAAGGCTACTTATCTCAAGAAAAGAAAAGGCATTGTTTACTTTTAAGAAAAGGTGCTTTTAAGTAAAGGCATAAGGTTTTTTTTAAGAAATTGCATTTTTTTAAGAATTGGTCTTTTTTAAAGAATACGTACATTGTTAAGAGTAGTTACTTGTCTCAAGAAAAGGTATTTTGTTTCACAAAAAGGTACTTTTAAAAGAAAAGGTGGTGTTTTAAGAAAAGGGAATTTATTGTAAAAAAAAATTAAATTTTTTAAGAAAAGGTATTTATTTAAGATAAAATATTTTTTTAACAAAATATATTTTTTTGTAACAAAATTTACTTTTTTTAAGCAAAGGCATTTTATTATGTTAAGGTATTTTTTTTTGTAAGAAAAGGTACATTGTTTAAGAATATGAGTAGGGAAAATTTACGTTTTTTAAGAAAAGGTACTTATTTAAGAAAATGTTCTCTTTTACACTTCTTTCATTTTGGCTTTTTAAAATTAACTTTTTATTGAATTCTACAATACATTGGATTTTATTGGATTCTACAATACCTACTAAATATTGGTTACAGGCTCCACCTAGAAAACTTCCCATTAAACAAGAAATTTCCCAACATTTGTTAGTCTGGACACAAACCAAAGCAAATGTACCCCATATAGTTGATAATACTGGGCTGTAGCATAATAGTGTTAAAAAAAAGTTGTTAAATTTTTTTTCATTTAGCCCCCATCCCGCAACGTGCAATAAGGAACTTCGTTCCAAATATTTTTATTATATACCAATTTGAATGCGTGTTTGATAGAATATTTTAAACATTTATTCAAATTCACATTAAACTCATATTCTAATTTTAAAGAGATTTTCATTTCATGTATGAAAATGATATTAAGTTTGAAACATTTCTTTGTAAAATACGTAATGTTATTTTTGCAATTTGGAAAATAAAGTTTGAAAAGCTTAACTACCCAGCAAAAAAAGTGTATAACAATCACCAGAATTTCCACAAGAACTACGCGGTACGATGTAGTGCAAATTTGTGTGCTGTACCACCACTTTTTACGTAGTGTTGTCGTTGGAGGGTAGTACTCCCAATTTGGATACTTTTAAGTAGAATAAATTCTGTTCCTTAGCGCGACGATTCAGCTCAAAAATTAGCACGATGGTAGCATGTCGGACTAGAAAACAGCAGGTTGTGAAGGTCCTGGGTTCAAATCTCACCAAATCAAACTTTGTGTTTTTTTTAAAGCTATTTGCAATGTGTCGATTAAATTTGTAGTTATTTTTAAAACAATTGCCAAATGTGGCAAGTACAACGAACGAACATTTGTTGCCAATATTTTCGGAATCAAATTCTATTCGCCTGAAAGTATACCATACAAATTACGGGGTTGTGAAGCGAGGGTTTAAATAATCATTATTAATTTTTCTGTAAAAATTTTTGTCCGACCGGGACCGGGATTCGAACTCAAGCGTTTTGATTGCCATCATTGAACTTGGACGAACAATAACAGCATTGGTGGCAGATAATCTTTTTCTTCCGACAAACACCATAATATCTGTAATGCAATTTCGGATTCCTGTATGACGAAAATCCGCATATAGCACTTCGTTCGTAGTACTGAAAGGGGTAGAGCCGTTGGAACTACTCCATTATATTTTTGCTCGGTAATTTTTAATTAATTTTTAATTAAATCTTATTCAACATAAAAAATTTGGATAAAAACAATGTTTGGAAATATCATTTAGAACTTATTGAAGCATAATATCATATTTGAAAAGAACTTTCTTAATTGCAAAATTTCATCAAAATTCGGAAATCATATAATTTATTACTTTTTTTTTTAAAGATATGTATTAATACAAATTGAGAAAAAACCACTTAACCGACGTCAAATAACTGGTTTCCGGGTTTGTTCGAAAATTACGTTTTTTAAAAAACCGGCACACGGTTAATAGAAAAATCGGTTAACTGGTTTCCCCGGTTCTTCGGTTTTCGACACTCTAGTTGCAACACAGTGAGTTTAGTTTTTAATCTAAAATATAAAAATGTTTTTAGTCTAATGTGTTTAGTAGTTTTTAACAGCCGGTATAAAGTTCGTTACGTTTTGAATTTTATTTTTTTCCATTCGTTTGTCGTAAAAGCTATTGTGTCTTGGCAGTTGCTATAACTCGCTTGCTGTAAATGAAATATATTTTAGTGGAAATGTTTTTCGTTTTCCCTCAACGTTTTTTGGAGTTTAGAGTTACAATATACTGTTTGTTGTAAAGTTGCTATAACTCGCTTGCTGTAAATGAAATATATTTTAGTGGAAATGTTTTTCGTTTTCCCTCAACGTTTTTTGGAGTTTAGAGTTACAATATACTGTTTGTTGTAAAGGTGTTTCGGTAATACACAAATGTAGTTTTGAGGATTTGTTTGGGTGTAGTGAACTGCTTTAGTAATGAGCATAAAGTGCAGTCATATAGAAATGAAGTGCAGGAGAGTAATTCCTGAGGGAATGAATGCAAGTAAATACGTAAATACTTAAAGCCTTAGCTTAATTATTTTCGTACAAATATAAGCAACACTCTCCGATATTAAATTATTTCATGTAAATTCAATGTAAATTACAAATTAACTTCGAAAGTAATTACTCCATGGTAATTATATCTAAACGCCATTCAAATACGTGCAACCAACGGTATTTGCCACATTAAAATTATTATCTTATTTCCTTTCATACGAATTTGTATTTGTTGCATTTGTATTTGTAGTTGATATATTAATATCCCTATGAATAAATTAGCATAACTTAGTGCTTAATTTTCAATTCATTAGCATCCACCATGTCAATTTCATTGACATATTATTAACACATTCTCGCCTCTGCCCAATCAAGATAGAACTAATTTTCCATAAATTACTGCAGTTCAACTACACTACATCCTACAGCGGCGAAGTGATCTAATCCCACTACCGCCCACTAATTAATAGCACAGTTACACCCAGCCAGACAGCCAAATGTCCGTGTAATTTATTTCACCTATTGCTGTTCATTTTTTTTTTGCTGCTTCTCTTCACTTTACATTTTGTTCGGAACATTTATCCCAGCCACTTATCGATATAATTGGAACCTGTATAGCCATTATAATCACCGCTCAATTACTCTGATTTATTTGCATTTCATTTCGTTTCGTTTCGTTCTACTGTATCGGAGAACGAAAAAACTTTATTGCAAATGTCATTTCTTGATTCAACTGAAAACTAATCTGGTCATGGAGCATAACAATCACGGAGAGGTGCGGAAAAGAGGCTTCAAATTCCAAAGTAGAGAAATACAGTCATCTTTATGAACACAGTCAAAGTGTATCATAAGCTCAAGTGTATATGACTCTGTAAAGCAATAAAAACGGCTATAATACACCTTCTCAAAGTAAAGATATCTATTGGTGTGCGCAGTCAATTGGTAGAGAACCCAGCAAACAATGTAATGTGCAATTGGGTTGCGAAATATTTCAGGAATATTTTTAAGTAAATATTCTTACTAAATTATTCATTGCTCTAATTACACAGCGCAGCAAGAAAAAATATAACCATATACGGACACCACTATAAAAGACAAAAAAAAAAAAGACACGTGTCTCTTAGTTTTGCCCAAAGTCATGCACATTTTTTTTGGGCCCCCATAGATAATGTACCTAAGATCTCTAGAACATATGAATTTCCTAGGAATGATTCTTAACATCTTAATTCCTCAGAGAGTAAATCAAAATTCATACAAAAATGTACCTAAGATCTCTAGAACATATGAATTTCCTAGGAATGATTCTTAACACCCTAATTCCTCAGAGAGTAAATCAAAATTCCGAACGGTTTGCAAGAAATGAGATTGATAAAATTTTGACTTTTTTGCAAAAATGACACAGAGGCTCCAAATCGTTGGGGGCCCATAAAACAGTGCATGACTTTGGGCAAAACTAGAAGACGCGGATCTTTTTTTGTTGGTCTTTTATCACGTAGTGGTGTCCGTATAAGGTTATATTTCCATGACATACCAAATAACACACAGTGTTTATATTAGACATTCACAACCCTGCTCGATATTTTGACTTTTTTGCAGATGGCCAATTTATGCTTTGGCAGTGATTAATCCACCTGGTTCTTTATCTGAGCCTCGCTGTAACAAATCTACATGTTCCTTCGAGTGTGTCTTCGACTACATTTCAGGCTGTTTCAACTTTAACGCAGCAACACTCTTTTAGTTCCTTGCCTACTTCTCACACTGGTTCAGAATCGATTTAAATCAGCCAAAATTCAATAACTTTCGAGCTAATAGACATTTTTGAGGTAAGCTAATTTCAACCACGTAGAAACTAGAATAGACAAGTTTATTCTCTCCATATTTTTGACTTTATAGGAATGGTTGCAAGTAAACATTGGATGGTGGAAAGCATGGGATTAACAATACCAGATAGAGGCATTGTACAAAACGTCCAATAAAAGAACATCAAAGGCATTTCGTGATTGTATGCTAAAATAGATTGTGCTGCATACAACACAAACGTATACCAACAATAAAAATCAACAAAAAAGTCCAAAATACATTTAAATTATATCAAAAGGGCATAAAAATAGTTAAGTCAACAATTCTTTTAACGCCACCTGGTGTAAGTCAATTTTAGTCGAATATCTCTCATTTGCACAAACCTACGACGAAGAGTGTGAAATGAAACTTTAGATGAGAGAATTTTGTTCTCTATTCTAAGTTCCTCTATCATTTCAACCAAAGTTAAAATTATATCGTGTTTGGTCGCAAAAAAAATATATCTTGCAAAATGTATTTGCAACAGGTGATAGCAGAAGCTGTTATTGGCAACAAAGAAATACATTTTGTTTTATTTGGAGCCCGAAGCTTTCAAATTGAACACACACGTACATCAACAATAAAAGAACAAAATATATTGAATCTGAAAGTTGGTCCGTGACAAAAATTAAATCAGGTGTTGTAATATCACAGCCTCAAAAATTATACTTTTTTATTGCATGTCTGTACATACAAAATTGTACACAGTGTTTAATAAATGTCAGTGAAAATTATGCGAAACGTCACAAGACGCTGAACACGCTTAACAAATTTTCTTTTGTAATTGTTTGGAAATATAAGGGTTTTCTATCTTGTCGCAAATATAGTATGATTGTGTCCAAACATATTGTGTTTGCTATTCAATATTACATGATTGTATCCACAATGATTAATAGGATATTCGATATTGAAAAGAATTGCTTTACTAATACCAGATAAGAGGCAATGGTTCAAAACTACGAACAAAATAACAACAACGGCATGTCGTTTTGTGTGTTAAAGTTATTGTGTTAAATACAACACAAATATATGCTAATAATAACAGTCAATAAAAAAGTATAAAACACATTTAAGTTTCAGTTTTTCACCAAAACGACATGAAAAATTAAAGCAAGAAGTTATTATAATTCCACCTGGTGTATGGCACTTTTCGCCAAACACCTCTCTATCAAATCGACCGCATCCCGAAGAGTGTGAAAGGAAACGTCAGATGAGCCAAATATTCTCTCTAGTATGAGATTACGTTGGCTTGGTTTTTGAACACTGCTGAATACAGAAACTTGTCACACAATACAGAAATAAAAATCACATGAGGTGTCAGGGGACACCCGGTTGGAACGAAGTTCCTTTCCCTACATATTATGTACCAGTTAGTTCCAACACACCTAAGGCGCCCGGTGAAAAATACGATAATTTAAATGGATCTTTAAGAAAATATACTTTTTGTAAAATGATAAACTTTTTTTTAAGAAAAATTAGGTCCTTCTTGTAAGAATATGTATTATATTTCTCCCAAAAGGTTCTTTTTACAGAGAGGTACTTCTTTTATTAAAAGCTATTGTTTTTTAAGAAATGGTACTAGTTTCTGTAAGAAAAAGCAATAAGAGTATGAATTTTTTTGTATAAAGAAGTACTTTTTAAGAACAGGTACTTTTTAAAGAAGTGGTACTCGTTTTAGGAAAAGGATATATTTTTAAGAGATTTTTTTTAGAATTGGTGCTTTTTTCAAGAATAGGCAAATTTTTAAGAGTAGGTACTTATCTCAAGAAAAGTTATTTTGTTTCACAAAAAAGGTACTCCTTAAAGAAAATTTAGTTTTTTAAGAAAATGTAATTTGTTGTAAGACAAGGTACTTTCTTAAGAAAATTTACTTTTTTAAGAAAAGGTAATTATTTAAAAAAAAATACTTTGTTTAAGAAATGGTACTTTTTGTACGAAAATTTACTTTTTTTAAGCAAATGTACTTCTTTAAGATAAGGATATTTTTTTAAGAAAACGTACTTCATTTAAGAATATGAATAGGTATTTTTTTTTTTGAGAAAATTTAAATTTTTTTTAAGAAAAGGTACTTATTTATTGTGGCCGTCGGTGGTGCAATGGTTATAATCAGGGTTTTTTATGTCCTTTTCCCAAGAAAATTAAAAAATAAGGTGCGAAGATGGCCGTGGACATATAAATTGTCAAAAAAGAATATTGTAACTCTAGAATTGTCTCTGGATGCTAGAGAGAAGAATAGAACTGATATTTGCATAATTACTTTGGGCAATAAATGATAATTTAAAGCTAAAAAAAGGTGCAATGGTTAGTTTGCGCGGCTCTTGTACATGAGAGCGTGGGTTCGATCACTGCTCAGACCACCTTTCATTTTCCTTTCGACGACGATCACCTCACTTAGTGATGGCGACACTATTGAGTTCTTAGCCATGAAAAAGGATTCTCAATATACCACTCGGAACCGGTATAAAACTACAGGTCCCAATCAGTGAATATAAGACACTACAAAGCGCATATCTTACTGATTGTGAGAAGCGCTCCTCAATCCCTTCGTGGGATATTATGGGACACCTTTTTTTTTTAAGGTATTTAAAAAAATTTTATTTTTTAAACCTCTTTCACTTTGGCTTTTCTAAATTAACTTTTTATTGGGTTCCAAACTGCAATATATAATAGATATTGGTCGCAGGCTCAACCTAGAAAACTTACCATTAAACAAGAAATTTCATAACGTATGTTAGTCTAGACACAAACCAATGTAAAAGTACTCAATATAGAGGGCGGATCAATAAGTCCGTGACTTTTCGAACTTCCCTCGTAGTTATATGAAATACAACAATGCCCGCATCAAGTACCACCTGTTAGTAGACTACTGTCAAATTTTGAGCAAGTTCCGTTATTTACTTTGCGTTTAACAGCTGTTCAAAATATACAACCGCGGGCACTTTTTTTGACAAAGTGAAAAAACTGAATTTCAATAAACATTATTTTTTGCAAAAACAAAACGCCAATCAAACCAAGGAAAAGCTTGATAAATACTATGGGAACTCTGCACCATCGATTTCAATGGTAAAAAAGTGGTTTACTGACTTTCGTTGTGGTCGCACAAGTACAAATGATGCTGACAGTTCTAGACGGCCGACTGAGGTCAATACACCCGAAAATGTGGAAAAATCCACGATATGATGTTGGCCGATCGAAGAGTAAAAATGCGTGAGATGATTGTTGATGCCATAGGCATGTCATATGGCAGTGTGGCTTCGATTTTAAATGATCGTTGGGTTTAAGAAAGCTATCTGAAAGATGGGTGCCGGGTTTGCTCTCAATTGATCACAAACGTAATCATGTGGCAACTTCAAAGGGTTGTTTGGAATTGTTTAACCGCAATTCGAAGGAGTTTTAGCGAGCTCGAAAGAGACCAAGAGGCGAACACTCTCGAGACCAAGCAGGGTTCCTCCGGGTGAACCGGCTCCGACGTAGGCCAAGGTCAGTTTGTCGGCTAATAAGGTGATGGCAACAGTTTGTTGGGATGCACGCGCGATAATCCACATCGATTACCTTCAAAAGGGAAAAACAATAAACGACGAATATTATGCCAACTTATTGCCAAAAGATAATGCACAGGTGCACACGTGTGTAGTCTCAATGGCAAAATTCCATGAATTGGGCTACGAATTGGTACCTCATCCGCCATATTCTCCGGATTTAGCCCCCAGTGACTATTTGCTATTTCCAAAGCTAAAGAAATGGCTCGGTGGAAAGAGATTTAGCTCCAACGATGAAATTATTGATCAACCAAATGCCTATTTTATTTTATACCTCGAAAAATCCTATTTTTTGGAAGCGATACAAAAATTGGGGAAACGTTGGACTAAGAGTATTGAGTATTGAGCATTCAAAAAGTCACGGACTTATTGATCCGGCTCCTAGTTAGGTTGCGGCATAATAGTTGTTTAATTTTTTTCATTTAGCCCCCATCCTGCAACCTGAGATAAGGAACTTCGTTCCAAAAATTTTGTATGAAACTGTAATTTTAACTCAAAAAACTAACGACGCATACCGATTCCTAATACCCGAATCAGGGTAAACCCGTCCTGTCCGGCCTTTGTATTCGGTATATAAAGTCAGCAACAATCAAACATTATGTTGGGCTAACCTAATAACATTATAATTTGCCTGCCGACCTCTTTGGATTCCCTTTCCTGTATACAACTTAATTTATTTGGTTTATGGTTTAAGAAACATAGACATTTCATTTAATTTTCGATACGTAAGCAATTTAACGCACATTTTCGGTGACATCCATAAATCACAGAGACCTCAGTGTCATCCGAAATGAGCTGAGCTGAGCAGAGCAGAGCAGAGCACGGTAGAATGGGGGCAGCGAACGACATATGTATGGTTTCAGAGACCTCCAAACAAAAACAGTCCATGCCATACCATGAGGAGCACAGGCACTAGAGCATCATCCACGTGTAGTCAGTCAGTCAATGTGGAGCATCATCAATGGCATAATAAATATCGTACACAATTTTTGGTTCCACTTATTTGTATTCCGTGATGGTTGGAGTGATTTGGAGTTTTCTCACGTTAATGTGGAATTTTTGTCGTGAATTCCATACGTTCAGATAATTTATAAACATTTCATTTAATTTCATAAAAACTATAAATAAAATCATTTACATAGATGAATAAATTTACATTTTGGCTTGGTATGGATAGATATTATTAATGAGGGAAATATGTTTGAAGGAATAATATTGAATGAATGCTTTATTGTAGTTTAGGGGGTGATGGAAAATAATTAAATTTTTAAAAAAACATTTGTCAACTAGTGAAATATGTATTATGAAATATGAATGGCTGTGTATGCAAATGATGGCTATAAATGATTGTGTCATATATGGAAATTTTATTTCCGAAACTCTATGTTTAAAATGGATTTTCTGTTTGAAGATAAATGTATTTGCCATGTACACCGAAGATCCTTGAGTTTACAGTCGGGAAGTGAGCAGAGCCTGTTTATGCTTTGTGTTTCTCTGTTTTAGGAGATTTTTATGTAAATTTTAAAACTTTATTCAATTTTTTTCCCGCCAACATAGAAAGCAAGACAAAGTTATGCCACTCCAGTTCCTTAATTTTTAAAAAATTAAAACTCAACGAAGACCTCCACTCTACGGCCTAAACTCCATGGAAATCTTTGCTCAATACTGGCCAAAAGCATGAGTGGATTTTTTCATATATTTATAAAGAAATAAATTTGCATGTCAAACTCCAACGTCCTTCACTCCTCAATTCATAAAAATGAACTCGTCATAACCATAGTTTCTATAAGTTCATGTCCATCGGCTATGTTTGGCTTTATTCTCTTATTAACGTAAAAAATCTCATATACACAAATTAGATTAGATAACACTCACTTTAGATCCATCATTGACCAAGATTACTAGCGAAAAAACGTAATCGCTTAGTTACCCTGTATCCTTAATATCTCAGCTTAGCGATTTAGCAGGCAGTAAATAACACAGTGCCACACGAAAAAATCTAACCATATACGGACACCACTACGTGATAAAAGACAAAAAAAAAAAAAAAGACCCGTGTCTCCCAGTTTTGCCCAAAGTCATGCACTTTGTTTTATAGGCCCCCAAAGATTTGGGACCTCGGTGTAATTTTTGCACAAAAGTGATCATTTTGTTAGGCTCATATCTTGCAAACCGTTTGGAATTTTGATTTACTCTCTGACGGAAAGTTGTAGCTCTTGTCATAAAGACTACAAATTGTGAACATATATAATCCAAGAAACTTTAACTTCAAGGATAAAATCGCAATTTGTTTACCTTTTTTCCCCTGTTCAGGTCCATAGGTAGCAAACCGTTCAAAATTCAAGGAATCAAAGAAAGTGATCATTTTGGCAGGCTCATATCTTGCAATTCGTTCGGAATTTTGATTTACTCTCAGAGGAAAAGTTGTAGCTATTGTCATAAAGAAAACAAATTGTGAACACATAAAATCAAAAAATCTTTTCAAGGTCAAAAACGCTTTAAAAAAATAGATTTTTTAACCTTTTTTCCCCTATTCATGTCCATAGGTAGCAAACCGTTTAAGATTTAAGGCAACAATCAACAACAAAAATGTACCTAAGATCTCAATAAACAACTTTCTAGAACATATGAACTTCCTAGGAATGATTCTTATATTGTGTGCTGCGTCCCTTGTTGTGTGTTCTGAGTTTACTGCTTTGCCTGTGCTGCTGCGGTCGGTGAGATAGCATAGTATCAATAAGTATAAAACTAGAAAGCACCTAAGTAACACATTATGGTTTTTAGACTCTTGGAAGCTCGTGGTTTTTATTACCCAAAAAAGAGTTGTATCTTCAAACCGAAACCGGTTAACCGAATTCCAGCCAGTTAACCGTGCGTCGGTTTTTAAAAAATTTACATTTTCGAAGAACCGGTTTCACTGGTTATTTCAAGTCAATTAACCGATTACTTCCGTTTTTACACAAATGATATAACAAATGATATAACAAATGTGGCTGTTGGTGGTGCAATGGGCAGTGTGCGCACCTCTTGTACATGAAATCGTGGGTTCGATCCCTGCTCTAACCACCTAAAATTTCTTTCGGCAACGGTCACCTCGCTTAGTGCTGCCGACACTATCGAGTATGCTTCTCAAAAATACCGTTCGGAACCGTTGCAAAACTGTAGGTCCCTATCAGTGAGTATAAAACTAGAAAGCGCAAAGCTCACTGGTTGTGAGAAGCTCTCCCCGATTCCTTCATGAGATGTAATGGGAAACCATATTTTTTATATAACAACGCAAAATTACAAACCGAAAACCTTTTTCATAGCTCATTATGGTTACAGACCCCAACAGACAGACACAAATGGTTTTGCCAACGAATTAATTCGCCGATAATTTGCTGAAATACCTTGTCCAAGGCAATAGAAGTCATATCTGCCAACTCCGATTTAGTTGTAAATTGCGGAACTAATGATAACACAGGTAGTATATTAGCAGAAATGCGTAAAACAATAAACATTATTCACAACCCAAAAAGAGCTACAAACCGTCCAAAGGAATACTTATTGGACGAATACTTATTACACGCCGAAAAATCACGGACCCAGCAACATATTGCGGGGAACATATACATGTTTGCATGAATTGTATTCATGAATTGAAGATCTGCTACCTTTTTGTTTGTTTGTTGTTTGTCTCGTTTTAGCGGTTTTCAACAAACAAAGCCACATTTGGGTTTCAAAAACATATATTTTAACCTATTAATCATTGTGTCTCAAACACGTTATACTGAATAGCAAACACAATGTGTTTGGGCACAAGTCTAGTATATTTGCGACAAGCTACAAACACGTTATATTTGCGTCCAATCATCAAAAAACGACCGATATTTCAGCGTGTATCTAATTGGGGAAGTGAAATATTAGAACAGATAGGTCGAAAAATTTGAATAACATGGGTGGGCCATGTACAATTTGGAATTTGAACCCCCCGTTATTGGGAAAGAGAAGGCCAGTTTGCCATTTATGAAGTGACAGATTATTAAAGGTTAGAAATTTACTTAATGGGTCGGTTTGCGCTTGAAGAAAATTGAGAAATATTAAAAACTGTCTTCAAAAGTTCCGAGTCTTCAAATCAAACTGTAAGAAATGTACGAAATAAATTCGATAGAAATAGAGTGGCATCAACCCAGTTTGTAAATCAATTTGTGAAGCAAGTTTGTCAATCCGGCTGTTTATTGAATAAAACATTTCGTTTAGTGGAAATTAGTCGAGATTAGTGGAAAATATTGCCGCTGTAGCTGAAAGTGTGATCGAAAAGCCATCAACATCAATTCGCCACCGTTCGCAGCAAGTGAACATTGCTCGGACTTCTTTGCGCAGAATTTCCATAAAGGCCTCAGAATGAAGGCATAGAAAGACTAACTAGTCCTTGAACTGAAGCCTCGTGACCATCCGATGCGATTTCGGTTCCCTGAATGGGCTGGAGATCGCTTGGCTGAAGATGGGTATTCGTTTTTACCGAAAACTCATCATTTCCAATGAAGTTCAAAAACAAAATAATCTGACCACTGGTTCAGTAGTTGGCAATTTTACCCTACTACCTTCCGGCGACTAATTCGAAAATTTTCAAAACGCTGCCATTTCGCCCCCTTGCATTTTCGAGGATGGTCGTAGATGGACATATTTTCATGAAATGAGCCTCGTGACCATCCGATGCGATTTCGGTTCGCTGAATGGGATGGAGATCGCTTGGCTGAAGATGGGTATTCTTTTTTACCGAAAACCCATCATTTCCGATGAAGCTCAAAAACAAAAAAATCTGACCACTGGTTCAGAAGTTGGCAATTTTACCCTACTACCCTCCGACGACCAATTCGAAAATTTTCAAAACGCTGCC
This sequence comes from Phaonia tiefii, assembly GCA_963931995.1. Lineage (NCBI taxonomy): Eukaryota > Metazoa > Arthropoda > Insecta > Diptera > Muscidae > Phaonia > Phaonia tiefii. The sequence continues at coordinate 176,606,527 of OZ008367.1, read as the reverse complement.
ATTTCGCCCCCTTGCATTTTCGACGATGGTCGTAGATGGACATATTTTCATGAAATGAGTCAAGGAATACGGTGGTGAAATTTTTCCAGTCGTGACTGCACCACTCTGTAGTAACCACGGCCTATGCAAGAAAGTTGACTCCGATACTGGCGCAGAACGCACCTCCCACCTCATGATTCTGAAGCACAGTGGAACTATATTTCCAACTCTATGAAAACTGGTGAAATCGCTTAAATATAAACTATGGTACGATGAATAAGAGTGTCGCATGACAAGTGATGAAAATAATGCTGGACGTATGGCAATGTTTTCGTCAGTTGCAACGCGAACCGCGACAGAGCGTTGTAAGGAGAAGAGCAGAGAGGAAGCCAATTAGTTTAGGAAGAAAATACGGCCGTGGAGAAAGTGCGAGAATGAGAAAATGTAATCTTACAGAAGGAAGAAAGAGGCCTGTAAATTCCAGTGAAAAGTACAAAGTCAAACCAATGGAAACAGCACGTCTAGCCAGCCTACATATATCTTGTATGAAAGCGTAATTATAACTCAAAAAACGTGAGTTTTCCCGTACTTGAAGTAGGGTAAATCTGTCCTCTCCAGTCTTGGTTAATTTTTTTACTTTCGCAGTTAACGATAACTTTCTGTTTTTGATTAAAAATTTTATTGAACCGAATTATGATTAAAAACGTACGGTTTTTACAAGAAAATATTCGACATGACGCCACCAGAGCGATAGAAACTTTGCCATTAAGACTTAAACGGTGGCTGATGACTGTCTTGAACTCGCTTTCACATCGCGAATGTCAATCAGTGGACCCACCTTTGCTTCAATCGCTTTGGAATTGTTTAACTTGATTTTTCGTCGGCACCTCTATAAATAAATTTAGACAGTAAAGATTCGTCACAGTATGGTATGAGAAAATGTACCAAGTGATTCTGCTGTTTCAACTACAAGTTGTCATAACAATCGTTCCCTCTCTCCAAATCCTTCTCTGCCCCCTTCAACATATTCCACATGCAAGTCGATTTTCAAAGAATATTGCATTTACCCCTTTTCCTTTTAATACCAAATAATCATTAATACGTACTAATTACTACTGCATACGAGAATTTATTGTGTATAAAGGAATTCCTTACTACAAATGTTGCAAGTGACAAACCGTGCAACGAAGAACTTGAACACACCCTGACTATTCCACCACAAACAAATATATACCCATCATGTTGTACCAAGCGACGGGTGCAACAAATTGTACACTCAACATACACATACCACCGCAATTGAAGCGAGTACGAATGATTTTGAATGTGAGCGATACGTGTGTGTGAATGAATGGATGGGATGTACAAGTGTTAGCAATGTGACACTTTCGTTTTGCATCACGTGCTGGATGCCGCCGTCCGCCAGCGTAACCGCCACTCATTGTGGCATTTGCGCTGCTACTCCTTGAGGAAAACCCATAGAACAACAATATGCTGTATACTTACATATGTAGTATACCATGGCACAGAATTGCGTATCCGTTTATATTAGAACACATGTGGTTACAGTATTTCATATTCTTCATCACATTTCTTGCAAAGGATCATCATCTTCTTCACACTTTCCTTTGGTTTGTTTTACTTGTCGTTGTCTTATTCGCTTTCTTCATATATTATTAGTTCTTCACAAGAAGAAAATACCCCGAAGGGCACTAGAATCATTAAGTTGTTCCAAAAATAAGTAATATCATCGTCATCAACATTATCAACCACATCGTCATCATCTTAAGCAACAGTACCATCAACATCATTATCGGAATGACACCGATGCACAGTGGAGCATTTTTTTTTTGTACTTGAGTGAAAATATAAATGTATTTGCTTATCAACCAAATGATTCCGTTTGCTGTTCTTTTCTGTGTTTACGACATCAGTACCCAGCGACGGAAGTCGCAAGGTCTTCCACAGATAAGGAATGCGGAATGGTTCTTTAGCAATGCCTTCCTAAACTAAGGCTTGCGGAACGCATGAATTTTTCATCAGATATAACCAAGAAGAAAATTTTTACAATTTTGAGAAATTTCTTTTCCGATTCTTTTTAATTGGTAATTAATTGATTCGGTGGTTACAACTGAATTCTCACTAAAATGTGTTCTGTCAAGTAAATTTCCATTGATTTCGGGTCCATTGATTTTCGGTACTAATTCGGTTTCAGCAAAAACGTGTGGTATAAATTCGCTCCCAGCCATAGAATTTGGAATCAAGGCAGTCGCAGCAACCAAATTTGACGTTAATTCAGTTACATCAACCGTATTTATCAAAAGTGAGGCTACTGCAACTGAAACTATCTTCAATTCGTTTGGTGCAACCGAATTCATATTGAACTCGGGTACCACAACATAACTCTAACTATATATTTCAAACCTGATAAAACTCTATGTATTTCAAAACTCTATAAATAATTATTATACATAAAAATAGGAGAATTTAGAACCACTTATGTCTCTTTTAGTGTCTATTACAAAAGGTAATATTAATATTTTGTAATTATGGATTTTGCGTTTCAAGTATAATTTTTCACAGAATGTAAAAACTTTTGCGTCGTGCACGCAAGGAAAAGATTAGTTGGAAATCAATGCAAGCATTGAAAATTCACTGATAAAGTCGAAATTTTGATTAGAATTCATAATTATCGTACATCGCAATTATTTATCGATGTTATTGATAAATTAAAAATAGATCTTACTAAATAGAAGATGTTACTACAGAAATTATATTGCATTAACAAATTTAAGTAACGGGTCCGCCATCTAACGTTTTTTTTTTCAACTAGTGCTTATTTCGTGAATGGTAACACTTAGCTCATGTCTGATTTGACAGATAATTAGTTTTATCCTTCTGCTGAATGAATATGGTTGTGCATACGCTTGAACAACGCTGGGAAATATGGGGAAATTGGGCCTGCGATCGACTTACAGAAGATGCCGATTTTGCCAAAAAATCATCGTTTCAGATGAAGCTCATTTTGATCTTGGCGGGTATGTAAACAAGCAAAATTGTCGCATTTGGGGCACAGAAAACCGGCACGCATACATTGAAAAACCTTTGCACCTGTTTGGTGCGGATTTTGCTCCAGAGGCATAAGTGGGCCATTTTTCGTCGAAAATGAGCAAAGAGTGGCCGTTACAGTCAATGGCGATCGTTATCGGGCCATGTTGAACGAATTTTTGTGCACAAAAATTGAAGAGGAGGATATTGGCAACATTTGGTTTCAAGAGGACGGATAATCTGATGTCGTTTGGCCACCTCGGAGCTGCGATTTGACACCGTTGGACTATTATTTGTGGGGTACCCTCAAAGACAAGTGTTACGCCGACAAGCCAGAGACAATTGACGCTTTAATGTGCTTAAAAATTGGACCGATCGTGTAGGCTATTGCATGGCCAGCCGAGGCAGCCATTTGAATGAAATTATTTTCCATTAACCGGAAGGATCGTACTTTCAAATTAAAAAAGAAATTTAAGAAAATATTTAGTAGTTTTTTTACAGCATTTTCAAAAAAAAAATGTTATTTGGCGGACCCGTTATAATAAAAAAAAACACAAGTAATTAATCCACGCCTGGCTTACATGAACTACATTTGTATATAAATATATTGTTTGTGTACCATGGTGATAACCAACGCATAGCTTAAACCTTCTGAAAACAAAAACGTGAGGGACAACAAAGAAAGGAGAAGCAAAAGAACAGCAAATCTTCTTTTCATGAAAAAAACAATAATCAATGCATGCAAATGTAAAAAGATCCGTTTTAAATCTTTTAATTTTTTGTATTAATTGTTTATAAAACCTTGTTTATAAAACCTCATTCACCTGAAATGGAAGATACAACTAATAAAAAGTACAATATTAGAATATCATTAGAATAATATTATATTATTATTAGAATGTACTTTGGCAGCCACACTTTCGGTTCTTACCTTAAGAAAGGTCTTACCTTGAGCAAAAGTCGAAAATATAGCTGCCAAACCGTATTCTTTGCCATTTTATAATGTTTTTCAATTCTTCTGTAAAAAAAAGTGGAAATTGTAGTTACGTTGTTTTGCATTTCAGGTGACGATATAGCTTCCAAAAATATGGTAAGTATACATATTCACATTTTCCTCCGTATAGACCCAGAATTTGTTATGCTTTAGACAAAAACAACGGATAACGTATATTTTTCTAGAAGAAATCAAAAGGAGGTCACTAAAGTCCATGTATATTTTGCTGTTATTGACAAGACGATTATGCCCAGTTGTTATATATCACCAAACTAATTTCTGAATCGCATGTATTTTTGGAACGAAGTTCCTTATCGCACGTTGCCGGATGGGAGTTAAATGAAAAAAAAATTAAACAAGTTTTATGTTAACACTTTATGCTACAACCCACTATTATCAACTATATTGTTTAGTCTTGCTTTGGTTTGTGTCCAGACTAATGGCTAGGATTATAGAGAAAGAAATGAACTAAAGTAAATGTCTCACATATATTGGGAAAATTCCTGTTTAATGGGAAGTTTTCTAGGTGGAGCCTGTAAACAATATTTGGTATATATTGTAAGTAGTTTCGAATCCAATACAAAGTAAATTTAGAAAATCCAAAGTGAACGAAGCTTAAAAAAAGTAAATTTTGTAAACAAAATAACTATACCTATAAACAATGTACTTTTCTTAAAAAATACCTTATCTTAAGGAAGTATCTTTGCTTAAAACAAGTACATTTTCTTACAAAAAGAACCTTTTCTTAAAAAGTAACGTTCTTAAAAAAGTACATTTTCTTACAACAAATTGCCTTTTTATAAATAACTACTTTTTCTTTAAAGATTACCTTTTTTCAGATTTCTTAAAACCAAAAACCTTTCCTTCAAAAAAAAAAACTTTCTCTTAAAAAAATACCTTTTCATACAAAAAAAAATCCTGTTCTTAAAAGTAAATTTCTTAAAAATAAACTAATACATTTTCTTTTCTTGAGATAAGTAGCCCTTATGAATATAAGTACATTTTCTTACAAAAATTACCTATAAAAAGTACTTATTCTTAAAAAAAGTACTTCTGTATAAAAAAAATAAGTGCATACTCTTATCACTTTTTCTTATAGAAAGTATTTCTTTTTAAAAATAGTACCATTTCTTAAAAAACCTTAGCTTTTAACAAGAGAAGTACCTATTAGGGTACCCATTTAATTGGGTTTTTTGATTAATCGGTTAATGGTTATTCGTAAATTTCAATCTGGCAATAAACCGAAAAAAACACAATCAAGTTATTCGATTAATCGATTATTCGAATAAAATAAAACCAAAAAAAATAACACAAAACAAAACGTAACAAAATCAACTTCATTATAAAGTATCGTAATTGCAGCAACATGAAAATTAGTGACTTTTGGTACCAAGCCAAAATTAAAAAAATCTTAAAGTTTGGACCCAAAAGTGCAACGCTTTCGGGTATTGGATTAATTAATTTTTACAACAAATTTGCAATTATCCTTATTGTATATTTGACTATTATCCTTATAGTTTGAGCAGAATCGATCCAGTAATTTTGGTACCCTCCATGCAAAGTCACCAGTGCGTCTTGAAATTTCAACCCAATTTAATTAACCAATTTTGAGAAAAATTTTTTTTTGTTATATCTATGACGTTTCCACCCAACAAACTAACAAATCTGTTCGATATGTGTGTAAAGTTATGAAATCTGTTCGCAAATCGTTGTCATACGAGTTGCCACATCGTAAGAGTGTTTCAAGACGGACTGCTTGCCATAAACACGTGCTTATATTTTATTAATCGATTAATCGCACTGATTTGTTCGATTTAATCGTTAATCGAAAAATTTCATTATTGAATTGTTCGGTTAATTTTATAGCCTTATTAATCGATTAAGCGAATAATGATTAATTGAATGGTTACCCTAGTACCTATCTTTAAAAAAACACATTTTCGGGAAAATATAATACATGTTCTTACAAAAAGGACCTAAAAATATACTTTAAAAAAAATAAAAAATTATAGAAAAAAACAATTTTTGAAAAAAAGTTTATCAGTTTACAAAATGTGTATTTTCTTAAAGATCAATTTCCCTCCATTTGTAACCCTTACACATCACCGTGGGGAATGGGTAATGAACATTTACTCAGTGTCCACAGGGTATGGGGAAAATAACGGGTAGCTATCCACGAGAATGGGAAACTACCCTGCACGATTATCAATTCCACGTGGGGAGTGGTAAGCAGCCTTTACCCATTACCCACGGCTATAGGTAATGGGTTACCAGGGGTAACCTATCCCCAGTTTTAATCGAAAATGTGTACAATTTAAAAAAAATTTCTTTATCTCGGAAACGGAACATCCAATTAGAAACCCAGTTTCTAAGGGGTTTTCATATAGTATTTTTTTCGAAAATAATTTTTTTTTTTGAAAATGGCTTTAACTTGTAAACGGTGCGTTTAATCGCAAAAATAATAATTTATTTACCACCATAGGGGCTTTAGCTTATGGATGTCTGGAGCACGGCATAATTTTTTTTAAATCGTTAAAATTTCTCGAATCAAAATCGCTAAAACGCCATTATATCAATACCTCGCAAACGAACCGTGCAATCGAAAAATAACTAATTTTTAAAGGTTTCTAATGGCCAGTTTTTAAGTGGGTAGTTAACTATCGGATTACGTAATCGTAATTGAAAGCTAATTAGAGGTTAACTTTGCATTTTGTTTTTCAGTGGCGAGTTAAAGTAACCCGTCATATTGTTAACGATTATGACAACCCTTTCATTCTTATTGAAAAAAAAAACAGTTTTGAGCTAAATACCAAGCCAACAAAGAGGAACAAGCAAATGCAATTATGTAAAATATTAAACAAATGCATAAAATCAAAGTCATTTCAACAAAAATTTATGAAATACTATGCAGGCGCATCAACTTAACTGTCTAGGCTCAAAGTATGTGTATAAATACTCAAAAAAGAAACATGTATTTTATATAATCTAACATTTCTCGAATTGACAACCAGTAATGTGATTGTCAAAATCAAATGGTTCTGACTACAAGTTAACCAACCAACATTGGGTGGTTAAACTATCGTTAACCATTGGCTGAAGAACACAGTTCGATGCTTTACCACAATTTAACTAAGAAACCAAGAAATTTAACTAAGAAAATACTGACTGAAAAACTAGTCATAAGGGTATTTCATAAAGTGGTATAATCCTATTTTTTTTTTACAAATCGCCAAAATAAGAAAATCGCTAAAATAAAAAATGGCTATAAATCGGATACGGGTGCGTCCAATCGCAAAAATAACAACTTTGTTTGGAGGAGATTTTAATACGGCCCATTGTGAATTTTATGAAATGAAAAAAAAAATATGTATATATTATATATTTAAAAATTACTATTATTTGAACCCAGGGTTCGTCTTTCGTGGGTAATGGGTCCAATTCGTATAGAAGAATTTTTTCTAAAAAAATCGCTAAAATAAAAAAAATGTTATAACTCGCAAACGGTGGGTCCAAAGGCAAAAATATTGAGAGAGAGAGATCCGGGGTTCGATCCTTGCTCTGACCACTTTAAATATCTTTCGGAACCGGTGTAAAACTGTAGGTCCCAATTAGTGAGTATAAAACTAGAAACCGCACGGCGCACTGGTTGTGAGAAGCTCTCCCCAATCTCTGCATGGGATGTAATGGGAAACCATTTATTTATTTAAGGGACATTCTCCAGGATCTTTGAGCAGATGGGCAAGTGAAATGGACTAAGTGTAAAACCGACCAACACCGACCCCATCCTTTTGATTGAGGCATAAAATATCTACCGTGGTCCCTTTCGCAAAATTAAGTTTGCAGAGTGTGCCAAATACCTGGGTGTAATTTTTGACAACAAGTTTAGTTTCAGAACCAACATAGTGAAAAGGGCAACAAGGGCGGCGATAGTCTAAACATATGCAACTTGTAAATGGGGACTTCCTCCGAGTACTGTACACTGAATCTATAGAGCGGTGGTGAGACCGAGAATGCTCTATGGGGTTATCGTGTGGTGGCAAGTGCTTGAGAAACCCACATATTGCGCACTACTGACTAGCATTCAGAGAATGGTGATGATGTGAATCACGTTACAGGCAGGCAGAATGATTCAATGTCTGCCATCAGGTTAATGGCAACTCTCACAATGGGGCAGGGTTGGAATATCCCATCGGACAGTGCTGGAAGGTACTACCAATACTCTTGCAACTGTCGACTACTCGAATGCAGAACCATTATTCGATCGGAAAACCACAATCTCATATCGTAGTGCTTTATAAAGGGATATGTGAATTTATACACGGATGGATCGAATAAGAATGATCAGGTACGGTACGAGGAACTAAACTATGGTTGTCTCTTTCTCGTGGACCACCTTATGATTGTACCGTATATCAGGCGAAAATTGTGACTTTAAGGAAAGTGACCGACTGGCTAACGGTTAATAATATAGCACTACTTGGTCTGACAATCGGTAATCAAGTTCGTGAAGTCAGTGTTCCTGAACTCAACATGAACTGCCTCAGATCACTTAACGAAATGGCCTAGCTGCACGATATTCATCATATATGTATGTTTGTCAGGGCATAGTGATATTCCTGGGACCTGCAGAGCGATCGAGCTGAACACACTAGGAACGAGGGGAACAGATTGTATACTCGCAAGATAAATCTTTCCGATAGTGGACGTTAGGAGATCCATAAACCTTCTGTCACTAGCCAGATGTGTGGTATAGTTGTCGACTAATAAGTCTGAGTGAGTATTTCATTGACCAACCAACACCGAACCTAATCTGATCTACAATTAATATTATGCCGTAGGATTTCGTAGAGCTTTTCCTTAAGCTGAAAGATATAAAAAAATATACATCTAATATTAGTCACATCTAACTTAATATAACTTGTATCTGGTGTAGGCCAACAAGAGTCTCAGCTGTCCGTTTTTCTTCCGCATCATAGAACCGTATTAAACATCTTTAAAGTTGTGGCTATTACAAAATTTAGGTTAGGTCCACGATTTCGATTCAAACAACATCCTCACTGTCATTTCAATCCAGGCGATGGCAAATAGGAACAATCTACTGACTGTATTTTCCCCAACTACTTATCTGTCCTACCGATAAACGAATTTTTGTTTTACGCTCTCTTTTGTATTAACTAAAATTCAGCAAATCCCACACTGTGCGGTTGAACTGCATCTGTGCATGGAACCGAGGATGCGCTAGCAGTGTATCTAGCTTAAATGTGATACATATGGATATGTGTCAGTCAGAGTGTGTGTGCTCTCGGTCTCCATATAGACATTCATACACCCAAGTCAAAAATGTCAAGTGAAGAGTGACTGATATGGCGAATAACGAGCTTCCAGAGTGTCATTATATGCCAAGTGTGGCATTAAGTACTAACAATCACAGACTCGGCTGCTGCCTTTTGCATTCTGCTGCATTCAGTGTAAGTGTAGGTCTGAATTTCATTTATGGTTTTTCTTATATTTTGTTTGTTTCTTCTGTTTCTTTAAGTTTTTGACATTTGCTTGCAATTGCAAAGGGGCGTTTCGTCTTAAATCCATCAGATGGAAAATCATGTTGTCATCCATTTCTAGTAGACGCAAATCTAAAAATAGGCTTATGAGTGTAATGTTCATAAGTAAATTGATGCATTTCCTGAAGCCGCAATTGTCAAATGATGCATTGTGTAATTACTTAGGTAGGTAGTTAGATATTAGCATAAATTACACTAGGTCTCTCAAATAAGATTGCACATTTAAAATTTAGTGTAATTTTTTTGGTGCACGTGGCAACTCTGAAATTTGGCAGCTGTCACATACGTTTATTCCGATTATTAGAAATGGAGCGGAATGGAGAATTGTGAAATCTTATTACAAACATTTTTAAAGATATTCTGAGATCGATCGAAAAATGCGAAGCATTTCCAGTCGAGAAAGAACACATAGTTTGTCAACCATTTGAAGAGTGAAACTTGGTCGGTTATGGACAGTACTACTCCTGTGCGTCAACGTACCGCTCGGTCTCTTGAAAACATTGCTGCTGTAAACGAGAGTGTCGCCGAAAGCACGAAAACATCAATTCGGCATCGTTCTCAACAACTTCAAATTTCACGAAGCACTACGCAGCGAATTTTGGCAAAAGATCTCCACCTTCATGCGTAAAAAAATCAGCTTCCTCAGGAGGTCAAACCAGCAGACCATGGAAAGCGCCGGCAATTCGTTCAATGGGTAATGGAGCAAAGTGAAGTCAATGCCAATTTTGTTAGCTTTTCAAAAATAAAGACATCTTCATCATGTCATCATCTTCAAGTCATCATGAAGCGAATTTGTATCTGAATAGCTTCGTAAATACACAAAATTGTCAAACTTGGGGCTCAGATAGTGATAGGTCCTTATTTTGTTTGAAGATGATGCCGAAATTGCAGTTACTGTGAACGGCATTTATTACAGGAACATGATAGCGGAGCTCATGTGGCCTCAACTGGACGGCATGGATCTGGACGACAAGTGGTTTCAGTAAGACGGAGACACCTGCTACAGCGCGCATGAAACAATCGCTTTATTGCAGCAACGATTTCCAGAACAAATTATCTCAAGAAATTCTGATCTCAATTGGCCACCACGATCATGCGATTTTAAGCCGTGCGATTTCTTTCATTGGAGTTTTGTGAAATCTAGGGTTTATGCGAATAAACCAGAAACAACTCCGGAACTCAAATACGAGATCAAATGGGTCATCGGTGGGATACAGCCACATCGCTGTGAAAAACTCATGGCAAATTTCATGAAAATAGTTACTGCCTGTCATCAGAGCCGTAGGGGCCATTTGACGTATATTTTATTCCATACTAAATCGTAACATGTCTTCGTCACAATCCAATAAAAAAATCATAACTAAATCATAACATATAGTGTAGGATTACTATTGCTTGTGCTCATAAACAAACAAAATGATTTCCATTACATCCCATGAAGGGATTGGCAAAAATGTATCACAACCAATGAACTGTGCGCTTTCTGGTTTTACACTTTCTGATTCGGACCTAAAATTTTACACCGTTTCCGAACGGTAGTTTGAAACGTTTTTTCATGGGTAAATGCTCGATAGTGTCGCCGTCGCTAAGGGAGGTGACCGTCGTCGAAAGAAATGTAAGGTTGTCAGAGCCGGGCACACTAACCATTGCACCAGCTTGTGCTCATTGGTGTTCTTAAATACAATTTTGATCGGTTTTAATTGCGTCGAAAATATTTACCTTATTCATATTCATTAACTGCGTAGAAAAAGACTGCAAATTCTGGTTAATTAGGAATCATCGAGGTATGGGTCTTACACTGTTTTCAAACTTTAGTGATTTAGAAACATTTTCATGTCTGTTTGTCCCGAGTACACTCAGATTCAATTTAAATATAGCAAATAAATTAATAAAATGGAACGATTAAAGGGTCACTTGATTCTGCATTTCTGAATCATTCCTACAAAGGTAAAAAGGAACCTTCGCGCGGGAACAAGGACTTGTAACGGGTTTTCTAATAGGTACTTGACAACTTTGAATTTAATTTGTGAACGCGCTATTTCATTTCTCATGGTAAAGTCCACGAACGAACAACGTATGCAAATTATAAAAATGTACTAATTCCTAGTCGGTGAACTCAACTTTAAGAGCGTTTACTCCAATTTTCTGTCGTTATTCTCGCCCTAGTAGACAATCAATAACAAGTTTAGTGCAAAAATTTGAGTCTACATATTCATTGTGTGATGCTGCCGTGCCAGTGAGACAACGGGTTGGTCGAAGGGACAAAAATATCACTGCCGTTCAGGCGTCCGTAGCAAACGATCGAAATCAGTCGATTCCGCGGCGTTCTCAAGAGCTGGGCATCGCCAAGACCACTTTATGGCGAATTTTGCGTAAAGATCTTGGCTTACACCCATACAAGATCAAGCTGACTCAAGAATTGAAGACGATGGACCATTTGACGCGACATACGTTCTCCGATTGGGCTCTGAAATTGTTGGTCTACTCCAGCAAGCCGACGACGTTGGATGAACTCAGAGCCAACATTGAACGCGAAACAGCGGCCGTTATGTGTGACCGTGTCATCGAAAATTGGGTCCAACGAATCGATCGCTGACGACGAGCCCGCGGTGGCCGTATGAACGAAGCCTAGTTTCATTCATATTTTTTTTTGATTGTATTTCAAGTAGATCATAAAGTTTTGGAAATATTTCAAATAGTTTGCGGAACACATCCAATATAATTGTTACTTGAGTCAGATATCCCTGTACTATAATTATGAAACATTAGATCTTGCGGTGCAGGCTAACAGAAATAAAAAATAAATAAATATAAAAAAAAATTTCGGCGGCGGTCACCTCGCAAAGTCACGGCGACACTATCGAGTATCAAGCTTCTTAAACTTCAATTTCACTTCTTCTTTACAAACTCTTTCTGTTAAAAATTATTTTTAATGGGAAAAATTATCTTTATATTTACTTTAAAAACGTGGAATTTTTTGAACCGTAGTTCAAATTGCAGTGGATTGATTGTATCTGTTTCGAACAGTTCAATAAGAAATTAATATAATTGTTTCGACGGAGTCACCGTAAGTGTGTTACTTCGTATAATATGTTTAATATGCGTGGGTAATACACCTTGGTTCTAGGATTTCCATTAAACTGTGTTTTGACATTCTGTTGTGGACAGAATATACTACCACTCTGCAAATGCAACGACGTTTCCTAAAGTGAAAGTCCTATCAAAGGACTTTTGTACACAGCATTTACATGGCTAATTGCTGTCCAAATGGTCTATCAATGTACAGCATAATGTGGATATTTTCTAAATGCATTGGTTCCACCTTTCCGTTTTTACCTTCCCTAACAGATACTACAGCAAGAAAATTAGTTCATTGTGTTTAATGTCTACTCATAAGAGAAAATTATACTCATACCACATTGAGTGATGCATAAACATACGAGTACACACACAATGAAATATACGTACAGATGTTGATTGGCGTTATCGTATCTATCCAGTACTGATACTTTAATTAACACTGACAATACCAACCGCAAGCCCCTGTATACGAGTGTGTGTCGGAAATGTTGCTCCTGTGTGTTTGGGATGTCAAAACTATTACTTGGCTGTGTCGAATGATTTGTGATGTAACCCAGAAATTGATGGCTTTGCTGATAGACGTCCCCATAGGGTCGGAAACAAAGTCACCTACATATATTAGATGTATGTATGTAGATACATGGATATGTGGATATGCCATTCACTTTGTGAATGCAGCAGATGATGAGTGTGCTTCTGTATGTAATTATAGGACACAAGTGATTATATGGTAGTATCGGATAGGCTCTGAATTTAAGGATATATGATTTCAGTCGTTGTAGTCGTCGTTGGTGCAATGGTGAGCGACCGCCACTCGGGTGGCTGAACATTTAGGTTCCAGCCTTGAGATTGACAAGCTTCTCAGAATTAGGGAGCTTCTTCTTAAAAAAACTCACTTATTTGAAGCTATAATTTAACACCCATTCCCGACATGCATTGACTAGATTTTTCATGTTTATAATCGGTGACATTAAGCGAGGTGGTCTTCGCCGAAATAAATGAAAAGTCAGAGCGGAGATTAAACCCACGTTGTTTGTACAAGAGTTACGAATGCAAAACATTGCATTAAAGAAAGGAATATCAAACCTCCTACACAGAAAATAAAACAAATGATTTGATTTCAATTAAACCGTTGTGTGCTCCCAATTTAAAATGTACACAATGCCTGTGTTGAGTCAAACAAGTGTTTAATGAAAACGTAACATGAGAGCCAAAACCAATTACACTGTGCGAAAAAATTAGATTATTTTCACAATGATGGGGTTCTGTCAACCGATTCTGGTAGAAAGGTCTAAAAAAATATACACGAGTATCGGCGTTTTGCCAGATCTGATCAGAATTTTTTTTTAGGGCGTGTCAAAGTTTCCACCTCTCGGAGCTTTCCTGCAAAATATCGGCATGCAAAATTTTGTGTTCCTCACTTCTGAGGTACAAAGTATGTTCAGAAGTTTTAGACAAAAGATTCAGATAAACATTTTTGTGGAACATATTAACCCTCTAACTGGCACGTATAACCATAATTTTTACTTTTTTTTTGAAAACTCGCAAAAAAACTGCTTCAAAATGACGGGGGGCGTGGTCAAAATGTTCTACAAAAATTATCGCCATAAAATTTCACTATATGTGTCCGAACACTCCAAACCAAAAATCTTAGCCCAAGTGCTAGATAAAAGATGAAATATGACAAAATTCATTAAATTATGTGGACTATTTTTAATGGAAACAGTAAAATGACAAAATTCATTATTAAGCCTTAGAAGGCTGTTAGTTTTTGCTTATTATCTAGCACTTGGGCTAAGAATGTGTGCTGTGATTTCGCTTCCAAAAACAAAAACAAACATTTTTGCATTTCAGTAAAATGGTCATAACTTTGGAACGCTAAGACCTCTGGGCTTAGTTTAGGTCATTTTGGAAAGGTAAGTGGTATGGCTATCTTTCAACAGAACAGAAAAACATAAGTTACCTGCCATCTGGCTGAGAAAATTGAGGTTATGTGAATTTTTTTCCATTTTTTTCCCGAAAGCTCTGTATCTCGGCGATTTGACTTTTGTCTACTTTATGTTTATTGATTCTGAAAGGCCTCTTAAAGGCCTTTCCAACAAGCCCAAAAAAATCCGACCACTGGCTCAGAAGTTAGCAACTTTACCCTACTACCCTCCGACCGCCAATCCGAAAATGTTGAACCCGCTGCCATTTCGCACCCTTGGGTAACTTATGTACTAGTTAGTTCCAACACACCTAAGGCGCCCGTTGTAACATACGATAATTTAAATTGGTCTTTAAGAACAGATACGTTTTGTAAAGTGATAAACTTTTTTTAAGAAAGTTTTTTTTTTATATAATGTATATTTTTTTAAGTATATTTTTAAGTCCTTTATGTAAGAATATGTATTATATTTTCAGGAAAAGGATCTTTTTTAGAGAGAGATACTTCTTTTATTAAAAGCTAATGTTTTTTTTTTAAGAAACTGAACTATATTTAAGAAGAAGTACTTTCTGTAAGAAAAATCCATAAGAGAATGATTTTTTTACAAAGAACTAACTTTTTAAAGAAGAGGTACTTTTTAAAGAAGTGGTACTTTTTTTAAGAAAGAAAATGTACTTATTTTCAGAAAGGCAACTTTGCTCAATAAATGACTTTCCTTTTTTTTTTAAGAAAATAAACTTGTAAGAAAAGGAATTTTTGTGGGAAAGGTATTTTTTTAAGAGAAAGTATTTCTTTTTTAAGAAATGGTTTTTTTTAGAATTGGTCATCTTTTCAAGAATAGGTAAATTTTTAAGAGTAGGAACTTATCTCAAGAAAAGTTATTTTGTTTCATAACAAAGGTATTCTTTAAAGAAAATGTAGTTTTTTAAGAAAAGGTAATTTGTTGTAAGAAAATGTACTTTACTCTTCGGTATATATACGATGTACATCACTTTTTGAAATGCCTATCATTTCAGCTAGATAATCCAATAATCCAATACCATTTTGTGGATTTTCTTAACCGTGTCTGGCGTGCACACCTAGGTTAGTAGAACACTACGGTGTTTGCCTGGGAAGCTCGTGCGCCCTCGCTTGCCAATAATTTGCAGTCGTAAGCAAAGGAGCAGACTACCCTAGAGTATAATCTAGCTCGGCTTTAATATTGCTTGGACTGAGATGGAAATATTGAATTACGTAACTGTATCCAATTTTTCCATGTTCACAAATTCACTGAGGTCGTTTAGTGTTGACGACTCTAATAAAAATATTAAAGAAAGTGGCACCTTGAAACTTAAAACATAGGTTTTTTAAGGTTGCCGCTTTTCATCAAAAATTTTTTTTTTTCAGGACGGCTAGTTTTTATACCGCCCTGGTACACATGGAATCGAAACTTCAACAGCCAGTATGGGACAATAAGTACCCTCGTACAAAAGAAAGTTTGCAGTTCCCATAATCACCTCTCCAATACGCATCTTTTGACACCCTCGGTCAATCAAAACTTATTCTAAAGTCCCCAGTTATTTATAAATAATAGTCGGAATATTAAAGTCTAACTATTGAAAAAATTGTTTGAAACGCAGATGAATTGATCCATTCTTTATTCTGGAGTAAAGAACTTTAAAAAAAAAATTTGCAAAATTTAAAAAATTTTGATTTTTGTTGATATGTATATGAATGTAAGTATGGTACTTATGTAACCGGTTTTTCAATAAGAGCGCTACAAAAGTTTTTTTAAATAAAACAAAACCGGTTTTAGACACCAATGAAATTCTTTATTCCTGTGAAAGTACGTTCGATGCCATTATGTATGGAAATCGATTTCTTTTGCATGACCACCACGGGCACTCTTGCAGAAGTCCAGACGCTGAACCCAATTTTCGACGGTTTTCACGCATAAATCGACCGATACTGCTGCAATTTCACGTTCGATATTCGTACGAAGTTCATCAATCATCGCTGGCTTGTTGGCATAAACCATAGACTTGACGTAGCCCCACAGGAAATAATCTAAAATAAATAAATAAATGGTTTCCCATTACATCCCATGAAGGGACCGGGGAGAACTTCTCACAATCGCTGAGCTGTACGCTTTCCAGTTTTCACTCACTGATTGGGACCTACAGTTTTACACCGATTACGAACGATATTTTGAGAAGCTTTTTCATGGCTATATACTCGATAGTGTCGCCGTCACTATGCGAGGTGACCGCCGCCGAAAGAAATTTGAAGGTGGTCAGAGCAGGAATCGAACCCAGGATCTGAAGTACAAGAGGCGCGCACACTACCCATTGCACCACCGACGGCCACACAGGAAATAATCTAACGGCGTCAAATCGCACGACCAAGGCGGCCAATCGACTGGGCCATTTCGTGAGATAACAAGTCGGAACCTCATGTCCTCGAAGTCCATATTATCCAATTGGGGCCAAAAATATTCTGTTCTCATTAAACGGTAGCGATTCGCATTCACAGTAATGTGCCGGTCTTGATCATCACGGAAGAAGTACGGCCCAATGACGCCGCCGGCCCATAAACCGCACCAAACCGTAATTTTTTCGGGATGCACTGATGACCCATGGATTACGTGTGGATTGCTGTCTGACCAATAACGCATATTTTGCTTATTGACGAAGCTATTCAGCCAGAAATGAGCCTCATCGCTGAAGATGATTTTCCGATGAAAATCCGAATCATTTTCAAGTTGTTGCTCAGCCCAATTCACGAACATACGACGCTTATAGTGGTCAAGCGGCTTCAGTTCTTGCGTCAATTTGATCTTGTAAGGATGTAGGCCAAGATCTTTTCGCAAAATTCGCCACAACGACGTCACAGAGATGCCCAACGCTTGAGAACGACGTGTGAGAGACACATTTGGGCTTTCTTGAACTGAAGCCTCAGCGGCAGCAATATTCTCGACACTACGGGCACTTCTTTGTCTCACTGGCACGGGAACATTTTGTACTGTGCCTGTGGATTCAAATTTTTCCACTAGACGCTCAATTGTTGATCTGGTAGGACGATTATGACGACCATAAATTGGACGTAGCGCTCTTAAAGTTGAGGCCACTGACTCCAAATTTCGGAAGTAAATTTTAATAATTTCGACTCTTTGTTGGCTCGTATATCTTTCCATGATGAAATGGCAAACCTTACTGAAGAGAAATGTCAAAAGAGCGGGAAAAAATATGGCGTCGTTTGCTGTCCCTATCGATTTACTTTTGTAGCGTCTCTGTTGAAAAACCCTTTACAATAATAATTTGTTTTAGCTCAAGCATTATTTGAAATCATATAGGGTAAAGTATTTTTAAGATTTTGTTCAGATTTTCCGGAAGAGGTTTGCTGGTCGCGCAAGTTCAATTTCCCCCAAAAATCGGGTATTCCGGCCCTTTTTTGAAATTATCTTAAAACTCGGTCGATAACCATGATTTTTTTTTTAGTTTGTAGGTTAACATTTTTAAACCAACACGTCAAAAGTATTATTCCATCAGTTTTGGCAAGGATTTTGCTCAATAAGGTACCATGTATTAATTTTTTTTCTGAATTTTGGACAAATTTTGTAAATAACGATTCATAATTTTCACAATTGCTATGAAAACTTGAAACACTAATGACGCACTTTGAAACACGAATAAATTAACTGTTCCAAAGTTATACCATTTTAAAACTAATAATATTACAAACTGTTTGCCATTTTTACATCGGCTTTGCTTTAAATATAGCATTAATGAAAAAATCTGCATGCGCTAAGTAACCACAAAGAAGTACATGCAGAAAAAAACGGTCCGGGCAATATATTGTAGGAACCATATTTATATTTGCAAGCATTGTTTTCTTGAATTGAAGATCTGCTGCATTTTTGTTCCTTTGTTGTCTGTATTGTTTCTTCTTCAGCAGTTTTCAGCAAACAAAGCCACATTTGGGTCAGAAAAACATATACTATAGCCTACTAATCATTGTGCCTCCAACATGTAATATTGAGTTGCAAACACAATGTTTTTATACACAAGTATACTTTTTTTGCGACAACCTACAAACACGATGTATTGGCATCCAAACAATAAAAAAAGACAGACTTTGCAGCGTGCAGTAAAGGCAGATTTAAGAGAAGACATGCTTGAAAATAAATAAGCTCAAATTTTTATTTCAATAGCCAGTTTTATTCCTTTTGTAGCATGCAACATTTCAATTGATTTTTTACAAACAGATCCAGATAAATGGTAAACCAACAAATTATTTTGCGAAGCAACGCATACATTTCAACGATGGCAGGTGGTAAATTAAGTCGCAGAACCTGGTGTGGACTTGGCTAACAGTTACATTAATGTCAAACCGTCTGAAACAGATGTTCAGAATTTATTGTAGGGCATAGAGCTACTACGCAATATTCCAAATAACGGATTTTTAAGTAAAATAAAATATTTGTATTTTTGTCTTGGGTATGAGTGTTAAGTTGCCAAGAGTTTTGCATAATCTTATTTGTAATTTAAATCCCATGTTAGATGAATTAAGCGTAAATGAAAAAAATTTCAGTCATATTGGACTTGCCATTTCTGGTATCCTGAGCGAAAACATATATAATCTAATCGCGAAAGGTTTCATTAATTCAGTGGCTAAATCAAATCCGATGCAAAAGTGCCAAAGGGTTTATCATATTATTAGTTTCATACAGTGGGTAAAAAGTTTTAAAATAATATAACTCTGGAACAGCAACTGCAGATTCAAAACTTTTTAAAAAAAATTGAAATTTATCCGTCTTTTAAAGTGCATTTCATAGAAATTTTAAAAGTTATAAAGTTGTATATACAGAACATATCCTAAAAAGTACCATCTATAGGAACGGGAAGGGCAATCTTTCAAAGTGAACACATGCCAACAACACACGGCGTTAGCATCACATACGTGGTTGTTGTACAACAATAGTCTCTGCGTGAAAATAAGTATGATGGTATTGATGTAGCGGCAGCGAACAAACAATCAGGTCGTCGTCACCAAAGAGTATTGAATAGTATAGAGAACTCATGGAACGAACATCTGGCGAATGATTCATAACGTATTACTCTCTTTTTGTCATAACTTGGTCCATTTATAATTTTAATGTCGAAATAGTGCTTTTAAATTGAAATATTCTATAAAGAGAATAAGACTCTCTCTCTGTTCTCTATACTATTCAATACTTTTTGTCGTCGCTCTGTTTATGACAAAACAAAATAAATTATTTCAGTGAGCTAAATATTGTTTTTTATTCAGTTGAATGCCAATATTCAAACAAACTGGTCGTCGTCGCTCTGTTTATGACAAAACAAAAACAATTATTTCAGTGAACTAAATATCACTTTATTTACTTTACCAATAATACATCTAATGTTAAAGCAGATTTAAGAAAAACGAAAGTGCAATAGCAAAATAGCATACAGCACAAAAACTATTCTTTGTTTTTATTTTGCAATGTAACATTTACTAATGTGTTCATAGAAATCGAACAAGTATATGAATATGAATATGAATATATCCAAAATTTACGAAAAAATTTAATAAATGGTACTTTATCGAGCAAAGTCATTGTCAACACTGGTGGTTTATGCATATGCGATAAAAGTTTAGACGTTTAGCTTCAAAAATGTTGACTTACAAACTAAGAAAATCATGGCTATTGACCGAGTTTTAAGTGAAATTCAAAAACCTTCCGGAATACCCGATTTTTGGGGGAAATTCGACCTCTAAACCTCTTCCGAAAAATGTGAAAAAAAATCTCTAAAAAAAAGTGGTGGTTTATCCGACCTTTCGTGCTGTATTCAAAAATTAAATTGTTCGAGCGTTTGGTCGTGTTTTTAATTAATTATATTCTTCGGTACTTCGCTACCCTTTGGATAGCATCGTCAGGAAGATATGCTATCCAAAGCGAAATATCGTAGAATATAGTTAATTAAAAATACGACCAAACACTCGAACAATTTAATTTTTGAATCTCTAAAATATTTTACCCTATAAGCTTTTCCATTAAACTTGAGCAACCATGAAAATCAAAAAAAGAGTTTATTTTTGGGACACCCTAATGTAGACATCCACATACATACGCTTCTACCTAGTATAACTATATTGTACAGAGGTCTTAAGCAAAATACCACATCACGTCACACTCTATTGAACTGTCTAAATTCAAAGGCAATGTCAGTCATGAATCCAACATAAAGAAAGTGTGAAGTTCTAAAACAGACCCGTGGGATCATCTAAAAATTCAATGACATATTTCAATGGAAATGACAAATGATGAGTGGCAAAATCCGAAACACAATAAAATGATTTATATCATATTCATCATATTTAAACCAGTCTTGTGAGCTGATATTGAATTGATGTTATTACTACATAGTGGCTTTGTTGTGTCTTCAAAGAATCCTTTGGCAAGAGAGAGAGAGAGAGAGAGAGAGAGAGAGAAAGAAAGAGAGAGAGAGAGAGGATGACAGGGCACATCAACTTTTATTTATGTTTTAATTTTGCTGGGAATACAAACAAATTGATTTAGAAAATAGTCTCTTGTGTGCCGCCACTTAAGTGCATAAGTTTTAACGCTCAAAACATTTTGGTTTTATCTTGAAATTTAATCTGCTGTTTTAAAGTGGCTTCTGTTTAATTTGAAAGATCCACATGGGTGGGCATACGCGGTCGTCATACACTTGCGGCTAGGAGCATGTGGATGCTTTTAATCTTATGTTCTGCATCATAACGTCGCAGATTTGAACAAATAGTACACGGGACCAATTGTAATTTGTGTCATATAATCACCTTTACAAATAATATTCCTTAATATTAAAAAAGAATTAGGTAGGCATCGGACCAAAGATGAGTCTGTACTTTAAAAGTCTATTTCAAGACTAACTTATAAAATGTTTGTCACATAAAACAATTTGAAACATATGTCAATTAATTAACACACATCAAAAACAGTCTCGAATATCATTTAGGTTGTCATTCGTGTTCAATAGTCAGTCGGTAACATTGCCCATAGACTAATATAGGTATAGATACATTTATTCTCTCATCTGACGTTTTATTTCACACTCTTCATCGTAGGTTTGTGGAAATGAGAGAAATTAAATTTAATATGTTCACTTAACTTTTTCATGTCGTTTTGGTTTAGAACTGAAAAATTTAAATGTATTTTGCACTTTTTTTGTTGACTTTTATCGTTGGTATGCATTTGTATTGTATTTAACACAACTAGTTTGCCACAAAAACACGAAATTCGGTTGTTGTTCCTTTGTTGGACGTTGTTTACTATTGCTTGGATCTGGTATTATTGGACCCATGTTTTCCACCATCCAATGTTTACTTTCCACCGTACCTCCAACGTTTAATTTATTGAGGAAACAAATGTAGCTATACCTATATTAGTCTATGGCATTGCCTAAGAATATTGCCATTGTCATACCAACGGCACAAAGGCACACTATCTAGTAAGACGCAGCACTGACATCAATGAGAGGGATGAAACACTCATTGGTACTTACAAGCTACTAGTCTTGCTATGTACACGCTGAAAAATATCGGGCCAGCTACTATTGGAGGAACCATGTACATCTTTGCAAGCATTGCTTTCGTGAATTGCAGATCTGTTGCTTTTTGTATCTGTATGGTGACAGAGAGCAGTGTTTTCGGCAGTTTCCTACAAATCCACATTTGGGTCATATATAACCTATTAACCTATTAATCATTGTGCCCCAAACATGTTATCTTGAATAGCAACCACAATGTGTTTGTACTCAAGTATGATATATTTACGACAATCTACAAACACGTTATATTTGCATCCAAACAACAATAAAATACAACTTTTTCAGCGTGTACATATATGTAATAGACGCAATGAGCCGACTTTCGGAGGACCATTATGGAATTATCAGGGAATGAAATTTCATTGACAGAAATTCGTTACCTGATAATAAATAACTACATTGATTATTTAGGGTTGAATTCGCTGTCACTATTGACACACTTGGTCTATTGAGAATCGTTATGATACCACGCTGTGATCCATCCCCAGCATTGAAGCTATAACTTAGTCTGCTGTGGTTAAAGGACGATGTCGCCTTTCGTTTTATCCCCACAGCTTCTGCAGTAATCACGGTATGAAATTTCAAGTCTAGACGTAAGCCAAATCTAGTCACCTCAGAGCAAGGTCTAGACCCACGTTATTACAATAGACTCTAAAACCTTCTTTAATAGCTTTTAACCGTATGTATAGAAAAATAAATACCTTCTATAGCCTAGTATGCGTCCCTGTCAGTCAACCCTGTGCGACATATGAGGGACCAAGTTTCTCTCATACACGGGTTTTTTTAATTTGCATTGGAGTTTAATTTGCATTACTTTATCTAATGCAAATGCAAAAGAATTACCATTGTTTAGTTACAAAATATTTAATTTGCGCTTGCTCAGCACAAATGCAAGTTGTGGAATCGGACGCCAATTGTAATGAAATATGCGAATGCTTTTAATAGTTTTGAATTTATTTGAATGCTGGCAATTCTGTTTTTATAGTATTTTATACCTCGTAGTACTTTCAAATTCATAAACCTGTACTGTGTAAACCAAAACTGTCAGATATGAAGGAAATGCTTTGAAAACAAGTACAATTGTCAATGGCATTGATATTATTTTGAATTTACATTTGGACATTTACATACAAATTATAATTGCCATATAATTAATTTGGCCCATGTATGATGTAGATGCGATTCACGATAGAAACTCTGGTTGCAAGTCAAACACATGGATAGGATCAGTAGAGCATCGTGACATTGGGGGACCATGCGGTCTATCCCGATAATATATAAATATATATATAGCATTTGTCCACCCGATATTGCTCTACGGCATTGTCATTTGGTGGCCGGTACTTGAAAAGTCCACCTACATACGTTAGTCTGTTGACAAAAGTCCCAAGGGTTTGAAAGTCCCTTGATTTCACTGGACAATAAACGGCTGCAAAGTCAGCAATCCACCAAAGATATTAATTACGTTGTATCACCAGCCAATATGGTCATGGGGCAATTTTAAGGGACCTGCGTTAATCCACAAAAGTTGGTTACGTGACACCATAAATGGGGCAAATTAATTCTATGACAATTATAATTTGTAGTTTAATTTGAATTACCTTTCGAAACGCAAATTAACAAAAAATGTCAATACCGTTGGCAATTGTACATATTTTCAAAGCATTTTCTTCATATCTGGCAATTTTGATTTTCAAATATTTTATACAGTACAGGTTTATGAATTTGATAGTATTACAGGGCAATACCTATCGAAGCCACAAACCCCAGCATGTAAAAAGTTTACAGACAGAATTGCCAGCAGTCAAACAAATTGAAAACAATTAAAATCATAACCAAATTTCAATACAAATGGCCTCCGATTCCACAACCTGCATTTGCATTGCCTGAGCAAATGTAAATTCAAAATTGTTTCATTGCCATTGCGAACAATGGTAACTCTTTTGCATGTGCATTAGATAATTATCTTATATTATCTTATAAGTAATGCAAATTAAAAAAAACCCATGTATGCATGACACCTAGTTTTATCTTTGAGATGAACTTTTGCATTCACATGCCGGAAAGGCCGAACTGGAAAGGAAGCATACTAGGTTATAGCAGATATTTAAACTATTATACTCATGACTCCAAAGTCGATGGAAAGATAGGTTTCGGACACTATTCTAAAGCCATACCATTGTAATGTTTTTCTCACAGAAATCATGATATCCAGAGAAGTATTCCTTTCGCTGGGATAAACTGTCATCAAAGACTGATGTATCAAAATATACTCTGCCAATCAAGCTACTAAAAAATCTTTGTAATCTGCAATTCTGACTTCAAGAACTGCCCATAACTACCGCGCGTCTCTACATGAGATAACCAAGCATTTCGAAATTTACCTATTATGGGTGCCGGGGCACAGGAACATTCCAGGCAACCGTACATCGGATGAGGTGATGAGATTAGGTACTACCTTATCTCTTCCACTGGAGATGGACCAAATGGCTATGCCTAATTCTCAATGCAAGCTCACGCTTAAAACCGAAACTCGCATGGTCTGGTGGCACAAAATGCAGGATTACCAAACAGGTATTAGGCAAGTTATGACCTGACTTGAGATTCACTCCCAGACAGGATATTTCTATGTTGTGATCAGCGGACACTATTTAATAGGTAGACTCTTGTGTAGAGTTGGAGTCTCAGCTCGTGATTGCTGCGCAGTAGCTGAGGAGGAGGAAGAGGAGGACGAGAACGTGAAACATCCCATATACTACTGCCATACATGGATTTTTTTAATTTGCATTAAATTTTAATTTGCATTACTTTATCAAATGCAAATGGAAAAGAATTACCATCGTTTGCAATGACAATTAAAAAATTTTGAATTTGCATTTGCTCAGACAATGCAAATGCAGGTTGTGGAATCGGATGCCAATTGTAATGAAATGCTTTTAATTGTTTTGAATTTGTTTGGCTGCTGGCAATTATGTTTTGAAAGTTTTTTATATGTAGAGGTTTGTTGCTTCGATAGGTATTGCCCTGAAGTATTTTCAAATTCAT
The DNA here is from genome assembly GCA_963931995.1 of Phaonia tiefii. Classification (NCBI taxonomy): domain Eukaryota; kingdom Metazoa; phylum Arthropoda; class Insecta; order Diptera; family Muscidae; genus Phaonia; species Phaonia tiefii. Next base: position 176,581,303 of record OZ008367.1, on the reverse strand, counting down.
AAACCTGTACTATGTAACATATTAGTTGGAAACCAAAACTGTCAGATATGAAGGAAATGCTTTGAAAATGTAAAATTTAAATTCAAATTTATTTGCATTTGCATTTATAGAAGTAATTCAAATTAAACTAAAATTAAAAAAGTGGTGATTTATCCACCTTTCGTATTATATTCAAAAATTAAATTGTTCGAAGGAAATGAAATTTTTATTTAATAATTGTGTTTATTTTCCTGGCGATGCTACCAAAATTATGAGATCCCGTGGTATCACACTGCTCCTCTTTGGTTTAAGTGGGGCAATAGTGTCAGCCACTGCTACCTACCGTATTTAGTTGAAATCTGGAAAGGCCAAAGCGAAACCTGGCTCCGCATATATTTCAAAACGTCAGCTTTCTGTATAAACTATATAGCTTCTTCTCATACAAATTATATAACTCTGTTATAAACTGTATAACTTTTCATACATTACCATATAAACTAAAAAAAATTCGGCCATACAATTAAAATTCAAATATATATGTAACTCTAGTTTGCCACTTTCTTTCTGTACATCGCTATTCGCTGGAGTTCCCTGTATACTGGACCTTTGAATTAACATTTTATTGCTACGCGCTTAACCCTCGTTTGATGATGATGGTTTGACAAGCATTTCAGCTTTGTGCTGTTTAACCACAATGACAAGCGCCACAACAAATTGTTTAAATATGCGCATTCTTGTGTGTTCATGTGTGACTGTCTGCATGGCTGTCTGTCGCTCTGTCTCTCTAATGAAAGGATTCCATTCATAATAAATGCTTCAGTTATATTTTTATACAGTTTTTTACAATTCTTGTAAATTTTTTTAGAACAATAACAAAGCGCTTTTGTTGTCGTTGGTTGTTCTTTGCCATCCAGATTTTTTAATTAGTTGGTAAGTGTCTATTACCATATGTGTATTATATGTATAACTATATGCATATGTATTGCTAGGGACACAGTGGAATTATGATATTTAAAGTCATGTAATATTATAATTTCTTTTTCTTTTACACAAGCTGATGACGTTATATTGATCCACTTGACTATGTCAATGTCGGGATATAGCCGATATCGCGGTTGTGCACTATAGGGCCATACATTTTTCGGAGCATTTTTGTCTCGCAGACCCCTAGAGATGGTTCGTCTGATTGCGATAATTCTCTCAAAATTCTCTGATCTCTCAATTCTCGGAAATACCGCAGTACCTTCTCTCATTCTGCGCCCAATGATATCGATATCATCATTTTATACGCGAGCAGCATGTGACTTTTGCTGCTGATGGTTTTATTCGTGTTGACTGATGCTTTTCTCTTAATGATCTCGATTAAGATGTTAAAGAGATCGCCCGATAAGGTGTCGCCTTTCAAAAGGTTTGGTAATATCGTTACCAACTTTCACTGCGGATGTGGGGTTCGTCAAGGTCATCCTGCAAAGGCGAATGAGTTTTGCAGGAATACCAAGCTCAAACAATGCTTCGTAGAGTTTCTCCCGCATCAGGCTACTGAACGCCGCCTTATAATCGACAAATAGATGATAGGTGTCGATTTGTTTTTCGTGGGTCTTCTCCAGGATTCTGCGTAGCGTTAAAATCTGGGCGAGTGTCGATTTTCCAGGTCTAAAGCCACACTGGTACGGTCCATTCAGATCCACGATAACACTGTGCGACACCAAAAAAAAATGATAAGGTTCTGTCAACGGATTCTGGTAGAAAAGTCTAAAAAATATACATGTATCGGCGTTTTGCCAGATCTGATCAGAATTTTTTTTAGGGCGGGTCAAAGTTTCCGCCCCTCGGAACTTTCCTGCAACATATCGGCATGCAAAACTTTGTGTTCTTTACTTCTGAGGTACAAAGTATGTTCAGAAGTTTTATAGAAAAGATTCAGATAAACATTTTTGTGGATCAAATTAACCCTCTAGCTGTCACGTATAACCATAATTTTTACTTTTTTTTTAACACTCGCAAAAAACTAATCCAAAATGACGGGAGGCGTGGTCAAAATCTTCTACAAAATGTCTGAACACTCCAAAACACAAATCTTAGCCCTAGTTCCGTCAGCCTTAATCAATCGGGTCCAACGGCTTTGTTGTTATTAAGCCGGGCAATAACTGTTCTGAACTCGTCTTGGTTAGGAGGGGGTTAATAGACGTCGTCGTCCAAATTGTGATCAATTGTCGCGTCATTGGATACCTGAGGTAGCGCGGAGAAATGATCCGTGAACGACGTCCATTAGTACAGTTTTTTGAATTTTTGGTAGAATTTTCGGGCTTCGTTCTTCCTTCTGTGTATCTCAATTTTCTAGCTCTCGCGCTTTCTCCACAGCCGTTTTTTACGCCTAAAGAGACGGTTTACCTCCTTTCTTTTTCCCCTTTATCGCTCAGTCGCAGTTCGCGTTGCAATTGACTGAAGCATTGCCATATGTGCAGCGTTCTTTTCATCGTTTGCTATACAACACTCTTCATCGTACCATGGTTTGTTACGCAACGGTTTATCAAAACCAGGTACGGTTGTTGTGCCAGTTGTTATAGAGTTGGAAATTGGTTTCCACTGCGCTTCGTGATCGTCATCGGGAGGGAGTGGGTTCTGTGCCAAAAGTTGGGAGAGCTTGCTTGAGTAGGCTCTGGCTACCTCAGGTAATTTCAGCTTTCCGATGGCTACCTTTGTCTGCGTCTGGTTTTGTACGATTTTCACTCTACTTAAACTCGTGCGAACCTTTGCTGCTAACAGGTAGTGCTCAGAATCGATGTTAGCTCCTCTGATTTCTCGTATGTCCATTACTCTGGTCTTCCATCAATTACCATGTGATCAATTTGTTTATTCGTTTTTGATCAGGGGATACCCAAGTAGCCATTTTGATGTCTTTATGCTGGAATCTTGTAACATCAATGTTTTTTACTTAATAAATTTGTCATACATGAAAACCTCTTTCAAATTTGAAAATGATTTTCGAATTTAAGTCAGTTTAATGTGAAGAAAATTTTAAATTTTATATTAAACACGCATTCCAGACTGGAAATCGATATAAATGTTTTACTTAAAATTAAAACGGAATTGTGACATTTAGATAGAGTTGTGAAATTTTGAGTTTGTATGTTTGATATAATTTGCAGCAAAAACCGAAAACCTGGTTTTTGCCAAAATTAAAAATCGAAAAACGGTTATTTGAAATATTGATTTTTCGAAGAACCGGTAACCCGGTTTCTTAAAAAATTGATATTTCGAACAAGACAAAAAGCAAGACACCTGTTTGGAACGAAGTGCCTTTCGCTACACGCTGAAAAATAATGGCCCCAGCAACATATTGTAGGAAACATGTATCTATATGTTTGAAAGAATTGTTTTCAAGACAGGAAGATCTGCTGCCTTTTTGTTTCTTTGTTGTCTGTCCCGTTTTTGTTTTTAGCGATTTCCAACAAACAAAACCACATTTTGGACTCAAAAACATATATTATAGCCTATTAATCATTGTGTCTCAAACGTGTTATATTGAATAGCAACCACAATGTGCTTGTGCACAAGTATAGTATATTTGCGACAAGCTACAAAAACATGTTATATTTACATCCAAACAACAAAAAAAGGCAGATTTTTTCAGCGGGTATATAAATATTATGTACTAGATAGTTCCAACCGTCGTCGGCCGTGTGGCCGTCGGTGGTGCAGTGGTTAGTGTGCGCGCCTCTTGTACATGAGATCCTGGGTTCGAACCCTGCTCTGACCACCTTAAAATTTCTTTCGGCGGCGGTCACCTCGCATAGTGACGGCGACACTATCGAGTATGTAGCCATGAAAAAGCTTCTCCAAATACCGTTCGGAATCGGTGTAAAAACTGTAGGTCCCAATCAGTGAGTGAAAAATTAGAAAGCGCACAGCTCAGTGATTGTGAGAAGCTCTCCCCTGTCCCTTCATGGGATGTAATGGGAAACCATTTATTTATTTTAGATAGTTCCAACCCGCCTAAGGCGCCCGTTGAAAAATACGATCATTTCGATGGATTTTTAAGAAAAGATACTTTTTGTAAAATGATTAACTTTTTTTAAAAAAATTTGTTTTATAGAATATATTTTTTTTAAAAAAAGTATATTTTTAGGTTCTTTTTGTAATACATAATATGTATTGTATTTTCCCGTAAAGGTAATTTTTTAAAGAGAGGTAGCTAGTGATTTTTTAAGAAAAGGTACTATTTTTAAGAAGAAGTACTTTTTGGAAAAAAAAGCCATGTGTATGATTTTTTCTCACAAAGTACTTTTTTTAAGAACATTAAAGCAGTGGTACTCGTTTTAGGAAAAGGTTATCTTTCAAAGAAAATTTACTTATGTTCAGAAAGGCTACTTATCTCAAGAAAATATATTATTTTATTTTTAAGAAACTGTACTTTTAAGAAAAGTAAGTTTTGTTAGAAAAGATTTTTTTTGATAGAGGTATTTTTCTGAAGAAAAGCTTTTCTTTAAGAAGCGGGAATTTTTTTTTAGAACCGCTCCTTTTTTTAAGACTAGGTGCATTTTTAGGAGTAGGTACTTATCTTAAGAAAAGTTTGTTTGTTTCGCAAAACATGTACTCTTTAAAGAAAAGGTAGTTTGTTAAGAAAATGCAATTTGTAAATTTAATTTTAATTTTAATTTAATTGATATAATTTGCAGCAAAAACCGAAAACCTGGTTTTTGCCAAAATTAAAAATCGAAAAACGGTTATTTGAAATATTGATTTTTCGAAGAACCGGTAACCCGGTTTCTTAAAAAATTGATATTTCGAACAAGACAAAAAGCAAGACACCTGTTTGGAACGAAGTGCCTTTCGCTACACGCTGAAAAATAATGGCCCCAGCAACATATTGTAGGAAACATGTATCTATATGTTTGAAAGAATTGTTTTCAAGACAGGAAGATCTGCTGCCTTTTTGTTTCTTTGTTGTCTGTCCCGTTTTTGTTTTTAGCGATTTCCAACAAACAAAACCACATTTTGGACTCAAAAACATATATTATAGCCTATTAATCATTGTGTCTCAAACGTGTTATATTGAATAGCAACCACAATGTGCTTGTGCACAAGTATAGTATATTTGCGACAAGCTACAAAAACATGTTATATTTACATCCAAACAACAAAAAAAGGCAGATTTTTTCAGCGGGTATATAAATATTATGTACTAGATAGTTCCAACCCGCCTAAGGCGCCCGTTGAAAAATACGATCATTTCGATGGATTTTTAAGAAAAGATACTTTTTGTAAAATGATTAACTTTTTTTAAAAAAATTTGTTTTATAGAATATATTTTTTTTAAAAAAAGTATATTTTTAGGTTCTTTTTGTAATACATAATATGTATTGTATTTTCCCGTAAAGGTAATTTTTTAAAGAGAGGTAGCTAGTGATTTTTTAAGAAAAGGTACTATTTTTAAGAAGAAGTACTTTTTGGAAAAAAAAGCCATGTGTATGATTTTTTCTCACAAAGTACTTTTTTTAAGAACATTAAAGCAGTGGTACTCGTTTTAGGAAAAGGTTATCTTTCAAAGAAAATTTACTTATGTTCAGAAAGGCTACTTATCTCAAGAAAATATATTATTTTATTTTTAAGAAACTGTACTTTTAAGAAAAGTAAGTTTTGTTAGAAAAGATTTTTTTTGATAGAGGTATTTTTCTGAAGAAAAGCTTTTCTTTAAGAAACGGGAATTTTTTTTTAGAACCGCTCCTTTTTTTAAGACTAGGTGCATTTTTAGGAGTAGGTACTTATCTTAAGAAAAGTTTGTTTGTTTCGCAAAACATGTACTCTTTAAAGAAAAGGTAGTTTGTTAAGAAAATGCAATTTGTAAATTTAATTTTAATTTTAATTTAATTTAAAAAAAATAGTTTTTTAGGAAACGGCACTTTTGTAAAAAATTTACTATTTTAAGCAATGGTACTTCTTTAAGAGAAGGTACTTTGTTTAAGAATATGAATAACTATTTTTTTTAAGAAAATTTACTTTGTTTAAGAAAAGGAACTTGTCAAGAAAATGTTATTATTTCAAACTTCTTTCACGTAGGATTTTCTAAATTGTCTTTTTATTGGGTTCAAAACTACAAAAATATACTAAATATTGGTTACAGGCTCCACCTAGAAACTTCCCATTAAACAAGAAATTCCCCAACATATGTTAGTCTAGACACTAACCAAAGCAAAGGTACCCAATATAGTTGATAATGCTGGGTTGTAGCATAATAGTGTTAAACAAAAGTTGTTTAATTTTTTTTTATTTAACCCCCATCTCGCAACTTGCGATAAGGAACTTCGTTCCAAAAATGTTTGCCTCATAAATATTTCGCACTAGTAATTAGTTTATTTTTTCACAAAAGTATTTGATTTTGATAGGTGTAATCAAATTTAAAATGAAAACTTTAAAATTCCTTTCGATATTTGGAAAGCAAACAAAAAATGGTGTTGCCTTTATGTTGATTATTTTTTTCAATTTTCTGCAAGCTAAACAGTGCAGGGTCTTTTCCTGCAATTTGTAAAAATTAAAACAGTTGAAACTAGTATTCGAACTAACATTGGCGGACGATCGGTTTAACAGTGAAATAGAGAGAACCCTCGACGATGACAAATGAACAAGACTGTCACTGGACTAGAACGCTCAGGCACTGATGAGAAGAGTCTTGCGACTTCAAAGCCATTGTCTTCCAACGTGAGGTCAAAAACTGTGTCCAACAGTTAAATTTTTTTTTTTGCAAAAAAATCCATATCCTTAATATTCTTCTAAGAAATGTTTTCATACTGTTTCGTATACATATAGGCGCACGTTTGGCGGCAATCCTCCGAGCAGATGGACCATAAAGAGACTTGTTAACAATTTTTCCGATCATGGGACAGTCAACAGACGACCTTACCATCGAAACCCTTCAGTTCGGATGGAGGAAACAATCGCTGCTGTAGCTGCTGCCATACAAAACAATCCAAGAGTTTCGACAAGAAGCTTGCAGTCAATTATGCACAAAGATTTTGGCTTATTTCCATATAAAATTCAAATGGCCAACAAACTGAACGCAGCAGACTTCCCGATTCACTTGGAATTTTGCCAGAAGATGCTTCAAATGGTGGGAGAGGACGGAAACATGTTGAACTGTCATTTCATGTCTGACGAGGCACATTTCGATTTAAACGGCAACATAAACAACCAAAATTGTGGACTATGGAGTGCTTCTAACCCACAGATACTCTATGAGAGGGAATTGCATCCACTTCGTGTCAGAGTGTGGTGTGCAGTTTCATCATGCTTCATTGACGGGCCCTACTTCGTCGAAGGAAACGGTCACACCGTTACCGTTACTTGAGGCGGTAACTTGCACATATGGCGAGAGTTTTTCTATCCAAAATTATGTCGGAGGAGAATTTATTTCAACTCTGTGCGGTTTCAGCAAAATGGTGCAACTGTTGCCTGTTATGACAGAATTGCGACGAAAATTTCCCAATAAGCTGGTATGCAGAAACTCCACATTCCGTTGGCCCCCAGGTCGCCTGACCTTACTGCACCTGACTTTTTCTTGTGGAGTTCTTGCAAAGAGGAAGTCTACAAAGCAAAACCAATAAATTTGAATGAACTAAAGCAATCCATTCGAGAAACAATTGGGGCTATTCCTGTCTCAACTCTCAAAGCAGTAATGAACAACTTTTTGGTAAGACACCGCACATGCATCAATATTTAAAACTAATTAAGCTATATTTAATAAAGTTGAATGAGCTTTAACATGAATAAAAGAAAAATGAATTCCATACGCTGAAAAAAAAGTTATTTGAGTTTCTTAATGTAGCAATATTCATCGGCCACCCTGTATAATATAATTTAGGAAAAATATATCGTTTAATCAAAAAGTCACGGAGTTATTAAAGTGGCATAAAGGGACCGTCACCACTTTCTCTGATCAACGTTTCCCAAAATTATTAATTGTAATGTTTACTTGTACTCCACTGTGCGTGCCAATGCTACCGCTGTTTTCTATGTATTAGTCTGTTCCACAAAGTAAACGCATTTTTCAAGTGATCCCAGTGGCGGAAGTCATGAATCATGAGCAACCAGGCCTTCTTTAAAATACGGAAGTCCTTCCCTACACATTACCTCCTCCTTTCTTTTTAACATTGCGTGAGATTGGGAGGCACGGCCTTTCTTGCCCATTGCCTAACGAAGGCCTTAGAAGGCATGCAAAGAGTAAGGCCGTAGAAAGAATTCACTTTAATTTATTGTTGTTAAACAAAAATAAAATGAAAATAATTTATTTGGTCACAAAATCATTATCCACTTCTACATATTTATTTATAAGTATTTATGTATCTATCTTAGGAAGTTTCACCCCGCCCAACTTCAAATTGAAAATTCTAAAAATACCTTGAAAAATATTAAATAAAAAATATAATTTTAAAATTTTAATAAAGTATGAAATTTTCCAATTGAATTACGGTAGAAACGAATCGGAAAAGAAATTTCTCAAAATTGTAAAAATCTTCTTCTTGGTTATATCTAAAGAAAAAATGCATGCATTCCGCAGGCCTTCTTTTAGAAAGGCATTACAAAAGATCCAGTCCGCATGCCTTATTTGTGGAAGGCCTTGCGACTTCCGCCGCTGGGATGTTTTCTATTTTGCTGCGTTTGTGTAGTTGTAGGGCTTTCATGTGTGGTTGATGTTACTGCTGTGTTAGTTGGTTTTAAACTTTAGCAAGTTATTGTAGTTCCATTGTACTTATACTTTACCACTACACATTTCAATGCAGTTCGCTGTTTATTTTTTTGTTTTCATCAAATGTTCATATCGTATGTGAATTTTTGTTGTTGTTTTTGTTTCAACAACAATGTTTTGCCATTGTTCGAGATTTAATGATACATGCAATGAACACAATGACTGACATTCAACGTCAGTTGATGCTTTGGTTGCTGTCGTTTTTTAATTTAATTAAATTTGCATTTAATGCATTTTGTGATATTAACACGATTTCGCTGTTGTTGGTTGCCAATCCTTTTCAGTTGCCGTGGTTGCTTTTGCCCATTTGTATTGAAGTATTATTCATTATTCAACGGTCAAGTGTTAATTGTTTATAAATATTTAATGAAATTTAGTGATACGAGTTAATAACAATGAACCATACACACTCAAAAATACACATATTAATGGGCATGTTTTAACAATGTGCTCTAACCTTTTAATGCACTTACAGGATAGAGCATATTGTTGGAGGGATTGCTTACTCGGGAATCACACACGGCAATTTTACTTGCGCAAGTCTCGAGTTTATAGGCGCGAAAGAGGGGAAGGGAACGGAAGCGTTTCTCCACTCTCTATTATAAACTCCAGACTTGCGCAAGTAAAATGCCGTGAGTGATCCCCGAGTTACTGAGCGACTCGATAATAGTGAAGCTCAAAAGTGTTTTCTGAAAATAACTATAAACTTCGATACACTCCGGTTCACTTATTTAAAGGCACTAAAAGTTTCAAATTCAGCAGCCTGTATCTTCTCCAATTTGTAACCGATTGCAGAATTTTGAAATGGAACTTAGACATCTTGAGATTTAAAAAAAAATCATGACAATTGTGGATTCTTAACTAACGAATTTTTTTTGAGCAAATTATAAAAAAGTACTAAAATGTGCTATTTTTTTGGTTCACTTGAATAAAAGCACTTTATTATTTTCTTATTATTTTTAAAGTAAGCGATGATTTTTTGTAGGGAGCGTTTGTTTATTACAAATTTTTTACATCTTAATAATTTTACGAATCAAAGTGGCAAAACAAAAAAGTTTAAATCTGTCGGAAAAAACTAAAATCGATGTTTACCGTTCTGAAGGATATTCTAAAAAAATGGACGGAGCCCAACAGTCGTCGACAATCACATCAAGGACCCCAAGGGGTGCGGAAAGCATTTTAAAGGAAGGGTTTCATTGTCTTTATCTATGTATGAGAAAAGAAAAATCATCAAAATTGCTTCTAATTCTGTCTTATTCTTGTCAAAAATAAGAGCTCAAGCTGGAGTGGAAGCGAGCAAGTCATCAGTACCCAGAGTAATTAAGAGCTGTGAGTATTTTAAATTCACAAGAGACTAAATGGTATGGGATGTGCAGCCAAGAGGTCATGTCAATGACTGGAGAACCGATATATTTACGGATGAGAAGAAGTTTAATATGGATGGGCCTGATGGCTACAACTATTAGTTCTATGATCTGTGCAAAGGAAAACGTTTTTTGAAACGACATTACAGCCGAGAGGGCGGCGTTATGGTGTGGGGTGCTATTACGTACAATGGCACCATCGATCTTGAATTTTAAAGTGCAAAAATGACTGGTGCAAGCTATAAAACGTTATTGCAAACGGCTTTTGCGAAGTTCAGTGAACTATTTGGTCCCATATCTTGGATATTGGAACAGGATAATTCCACTATACACAACGCCAGAGTAGTAAAGGAGTTAATTGCAAGCCAACATGTTAATATTCTTGACTGGCCACCCTATTCGCCAGATCTAAACATTATGGAAAATGTCTGGGGTTGGTTATCTCGTAACGTCTATGAAGGAGGTAGGCAATTTGACGACAAGCAGTCACAAATTCAGGCCGTTAAGGATGCTTAGAATCAAATTTAGTTGGATTACATAAATTCTCTTTATCTCTCAATGTAAACCCGTATATTTGAAGTCATTTAAAATAAAGGGGGTTGTACCCATTACTAGTACTTCATAAATAAAGTAAAATAAATTAAAAAAATTGTTGCCTGTAAAGTCGGTTTTACGGGCGAAGATTTTACGTGACAACGTCTTTTTCTCGGTAGAATATTTATTGATATGAATATAATTAAATTGCACAATAGGAGTGCAATGAACTCACTTGCCCAATGAGTGTTAGAACTCACGGGCGATGTTTTAACATTTATTGAAACTTATGGTTTAGGAAAATAGAAGTAATTTCAACACCATCTAGGTACCTGTGCGATTTCTATGAACACATTATCAAATGTGACATTATAAACAATAAACATATCCTTTATTATAAAATATAAACATTTCTTTTATTATAAAAAATAAACATTTCTTTTATTAAAAACAAAAGAAAATAATTTACTAACCAAAAAGTATTTCAATTCATCATATTCGCATATCGTTTTTAAAGCCGACCGCAGCTCTCTGTTTCGTTTTGGCTACCTAATTCATATGAAAATTTCTACACACAAACATACACTACACATATCATAAATCCAAAAAACAAAAAACAAAAAAAAAAAAAAAAATAATACCTTATCCAATGCAGACTGATCTAAATCAATATTCATACACACGCCCATATATACGCACATACATACTTGCTCAGTCGTCATATATATGATGTGCCAAAAAACAAAAACACTCACACCACCGACCAACAGCCACTAGAAGCCAGCAAAGCAAATCGTTTCTGGCACACAAGTAAACACATTGCGTTTACTTGTGTTCGGTGACTCATCGTAACGTTACCGGGCGTTACACTTTTTCATAAGTGACTCCCAGCCGCAACCTAATTTAAGACGTTGTCACGTCAAAAGAAGAAAATCAGTTTTTCATTAAAATTAGTTAAGGTGCCTTTATTCAAGTGAACCCAAAAAATACCACATTTTTTGACTTTTTTTTATAAATTGCTCAAAAAAAGTTCTATAGTTAAGAAACCACTACTGTAATGATTTTTTTTATATCTCAAGTTGTCTAGCTTTTAAAATTCTGCAATCGGTTACAAATTGCAAAAGCTACAGACTGCTGAATATGGAATTTTTAGTGCATTTAAATAAGTAGATACCCTGACCGAAAAATTAAAAGTTATCCACCAGTTTTTTATACATGTATTATTAAAGGGAAGTATTCAAAATTAATTAAATAGAGGAGTTCCTAGGTTTCCTTAGTTGCGATGGTGTGTTATCGGGCTACAAAATACTGGTTCATGTTTTACAATATACATTTCTAAGAGTAATTATGCAATTCGAATCTTCGAAAGTGGAAGACGTGCAAAAAAAAGCAGCTCAAACTACAGTTTCAAATAGAACTATAATTTAAGACCTTTATGCATTTTGTTTATAACTATCTACTATCGCGTCTTGTTCTCCTAATCATTATTTTACAAAAAAAAAAACATTTTTCGCTTAAAATGTCTTTTCAAGAAGCGAAATATATCTGAAAAATTAAAATATACATATAAAAGTTAAAATTCATGTTTTATTTGCGTTAAGTAATTTTTATAGCAATTTTAACTAAAAATTGTTCAGTGGAAATTTAAGTAACGTAACGTCACGTCAGATACTAAGGTAAATAAAAAAAAAACTTATAAAACATTTTTAAATTTTATAACTTGGAAAAGAAACTTATATTGATTTAAATGGTACTAAAAAAAAGTTTCTTCAAAAAAGTCTTGCCAAATTGAAATTTTGTAATCCAAGTCAAACACCCACTTCTGTTTTTTGTAACGTCACGCGAGTTCATATTTTTGCTTCTATTTTTGAATCCTCCGTGTCGATTTTTCTCAATTTCTTTAATGAATAAAGTGTTACTTAATTACTACGCAAATATAAGAAAAGCTTTTTAAAAATATAACAATTTTTTCGTACAAATGTCACGTAACGTCAAAATGGAAATACCCGTATACCAGTTTTTTTTAAAGGACTGACGATCTTAAAAAATACCTTTTAAAATATTTACATTCACAGAAATATATCGACACGTTCCCGGCAGAATGTATTAAGCGACAAAATGGAAATTGTTCAGTAAACGACAAAAACTTTCTGGCAAGTAGCTGATTTTTACCATTTTTTCGGTTATTACCATTTCATTTGGATAATAACTCATGACGTGGTTATGCAAGGGACATTCTCTGTATATCGAAATGTGGAGCTTGGCATACATTTTGAGAATATGGAAAAAAGTCATTGTCGCCAAATATGTCTATTAATACATTCTGCCGGGAACGTGTCGATATTAGGAAACTCAGCAGGAAATACTACTGAAAGGGGGAAATACGACAAATACAAGTTAGTGGTTTTAGAAACCCTGCATGAAGTTGTCGGATATATTGAGCACGACCTGGGTTATTGGAACTTTTCTTTGGGTGCCATCCTAGACATTGAAGGTGCTTTTGACAATGTAACGTCTTGCGCGATCAAGTGCTCAATCGTTAGACTAGGAGTGACCTCACTGCTAAACTGATCAACTGCAAATGTTTCATGTAGTCATCCACAAATGAATTTTGAAACAGCTAATTAGAATGGATTTAACGCCACAACGATCACGAATATATATGAACTCGGACACATAATCGGAAGAAATTTTAACCAACTCAGCAGGAAATGTACAGTGCCCCGCAACAAGAACTCCACCGCCAGTTTTAACACATAACCTATCCTTTATGAATACCTGATAATCTTGACAAAAAATTTCGGAATCGTATACCCCAGGTTTTAACCAAGTTTCAGACAGACAGATAACACCATAACCACAATCAACACTATTTAAGTAAATATCCTCCAACTATATTAAAACGCCGGAACCCAACTGTATTTAAGCCCCGAACATTCTGATATAAAATGAACAGAAAGAGGTTTAGTTTTTTGAGGCGGCATTTAAAGGGGGAAGACGCACAGAACCATCGGATCTGTTCCGTTCCCTGTAAACATATTCACGTACCACACAAAACACCCTCTGGCCAAAAATTTTTACGCACAATGTCGCCAAAGTATTAACCCGAAGCCGTAATTTTAAAAGAAGAAATATCCCAAGGCTGGGCGAAATTAAACTTAAATATAACGACATCGTCGTGGCCGTCGGTGGTGCAATGGTAGTGTGCGCGGCTCTTGTACATGAGGACGTGGGTTTGATCCCTACTCTGGCCACCTTAAATTTCTTTCGACGGCGGTCACCTCGCTTAGTGACGGCGACACTATCGAGTATTTAGCCATGAAAAAGCTTCTCAAAAATACCGTTCGGATGTAACGAGAAACCATTTATTTTATAACGACATCGTCACCCAAATCGGAAAGTTTGGGTTTGATATAATAACCGATATTTCCAACAGTGGTATCTGGAGATAATGTAGATAAAAACACAGTTCTCCTTGGAGACACAACTACCAAACTTGGATTTACTGCAAGTCTGCCATCCCGGGAAGATACGCAAGGACTAGACTAGACTAGACTAGACACAAGACTTCCCTCAACAACATTATTCAGTATATTCCCTGCCACCTTCATCGAGATTGATGGATCCGCACCTGAAACATGATCAAACGGTGGAGATACAGCCGAGCTATTAGCCTCAAATACAAGATCATCAACCGATGGAGCAGATTCAATTATTGGAGGAATCGAATGGTTAGTGATATTCTTGTAGATTTCGACAGAGAGGGACTTAATCATCGCGGGAAAGGAGTTGACCACCATCAGTGATGTAATGCAAACTGCTTTGGTTAAACTATCTGCCTGGGCCGAAAGCTGTGGGCTAGGTATAAACCCCAAAACAAGGAGCTACTATTTCTCACGAACAGAAGGAAAATTAGCGAATTTAGACTACCTAGGCTAGGCGGCGTAGAGCTCACATTATCCTCCGAAGCCAAATACCTCGGTACTATAGTGGACCAAAAGATAAATTGCATAACGAATATCGAGGAACGGATGAAGAAGGCAATGAATACGCTTCACGCCTGTCGAAATTCCAGGAGTAAGAGCTGGAGGTTCAGTACCCGGACCATTTATTGGCTCTACACGATTATTGTCTCGGCTATTGTAACCAATGGGTAGCTGATATGGTGAAAGGCTTTGGCTAAGAGTAGTAATCTAAAGCTACTAGGCAAGGTACAGATCATGGAGGCTATGTGTATCGGTCGAGGTAGGAGAAGCTCCCCTCAGGCGGCATTGGAGATCATGCACAGTCTGACATCTCTCGACATATTTGTCGGAAGGTGTGTAGCTAGAGGTGTTATTCGCCTTAGTGAATTGGTTATGTAGAGATTTTCGTCGGATCACTCAACTGTCCTTATGATAGTGTTGATCAAGAAGGCTATCATGCAGGGACATCGGATTACATGTTGCCGATGCGAATATTCCCTGCTGGGCCGCAGGTGATCATGATGGACAGGGGTGATTGGATGGATGGTATTCATTCATCAATGACGGGATTGTCCATATTTACTGACGGATCCAAAATTGATACTGGAACGGAAACGGGAATTTACAGCCAAGACCTCCAAATGCAGCTATGCCTAGGACTGGATGTGAATTGTAGTGTTTTCAGGCCGAAATTCTTGCGATCACGAGCTGGATCCATTAACCACTAGTGACATTGTGATATTTGTTGACAGCAAAGCAGCTCTCAGCGAAATCTGTGCAAATCGAGAGTAGTCTATTAGTGCATTCAACTCTAGCCTCACTGACTCGCTATAAAGTAAGATTCTGCTGGGTTCCTTTGCACAGTGGCATTACTTGGAACGATATGACGGAATCTCTTGCGAAAATGGGCTGTTCGAATGCAGATCGGTTCTTGTCGGCACCTACTAGACACCCGATCTCGTTTCTATATGCACTGATTGATAAATTGGCCCGAAGCGCTACCCAGTGCTACTGGTCTTGGAGGTCAGACTGTATGGTTTCTAGGGAGACCTGGTATAAACTAGATGAGAATAGGATTAAAATCCTCTACAAATGGCAAGGGCGAACTTACGACTCTTCATTAGTGTTGCGCCGGGATACGGTGATGAGAACGCGGTATATGGGGGGCCGATAGTGGTGGAGCTGCATGCCCTTGCCAACATTGGCATCGTGGAACTGCTAGGATTCATGAGGGGATTGCGCTGGATGCGGCATTAGTGCCACGGGCGATTACCCCATCTCTCTCCCTGGAACCCCAATAATTAAACTCTACATCCCTCTAGTGCATGTATGTCTTCAACCTAACCTAACCTAACAACCATTTTGTCAGGTAGTTTATCAACTTTTCAAATAATAAAAAAAAAACGTTTCTGTTAATAGTTAGAAAAAATTTAATTTGATGAGTTAACTTAACAAACAAACTGTAAAACCGAATCTTATAAATATTTGTGGGGATTTTGTATATAGTCACATAACAATCTTTGCCTGTTAAAAAGGGGAGGCCAACACGTTTGCTAAGATATCAACCATAAATTTGTCTATTGAATTTCTCTTTTTGGAGCAATAACAACCAATTACGGGCTTTTAAGGAAAACCTGCATTGGAATGAAATTAGTGATTATTGATGTATTCGTATGGATGTGTTCACACACATTGGCGTTGAAGAGTTGGAGACAATTCGCGCTTACTTGATTTTTGTTATTCCCCGTAATGTCATTGAAATAGCTATATCCTACAAATACTAACAAAATGAGATATTAATGTACTTTATCTAGGGTAATCTTTACGGAAATAAACTACAGTTTCTTGGATTTTCGGAACATTTATTAAGACCCAGTTTCCATGGGTCTTAAACCCAACAATTTGACCGTTCTATATAAGGACGATGCTATACCTCTATTGTGTATATCAGCACATCTCAAACGACCAAGCTTGAAAATCGTCCGGGCTTGTGCCAACTGTTTGTACTGCACGCTGACAAATATGGACATTGCCTGTAATATACGACGTTTCAATCCTAAATCCATAATTACCATATTTTTCAAAATAATCTTTGTTTTGGAAATTTTAAACGTCAGGATTAAAATATATAGAAATATATTGTGATAACCGAGTTGGAAATGAATTCGTTTATAACAAAAGAATGTGGCCGTCGGTAGTGCAATGCGTAGTGTGCGCACCTCTTGTACATGAGATCCTGGGTTCGATCCCTGCTCTAACCACCTTAAATTTCTTAAAGCGACGGTTACCTCGCTTTGTGCTGGCGACATTATCGAATATTTAGCCAAGAAAAAGCTTCTCAAAATACTATTTGGAATCGGTGTAAAAAGTGTATGTCCCAACTAGTGAGTATAGAAGTAGAAAGCGAACAGCTCACTGGTTGTGAGAAGCTGTCCCAAATTCCTTCATGGGATGTAATGGGAAACCATTTTTTTTATACCAATAGAATTCATGAAAGATTCGAAAAGTACCTGCACCGAAATTCTGTAACTTTTTAACGATAACAGTCCGTAGTTAAATTGACAAAATTCGAAATTTTTGGATTTTGACAATTTAACGACCGATTTTGGTCGTTCTAAAGTTACAGAATTCCGGTGCTGATTCGATAGTTGCAACCGAATTGATGCCACATTCGGTTATTGCGACCGAACTGGTACCAATTTCGGGTGTCGCAAGGGAATTGATTCCAAATTCGGTTGTTTCAAGCGAATTGGTACCTAATTCAGTTGTTGCAACAGTAGTGGTACTTTCGGTTGCAACCGATGTGGTTCCAAATTCGGTTGGTGCACGCTGAAAAATAATGTCCTCTCTAATATATTCTCCCAAACATATTCTGCCCAAAACCATGTACATGTGTGGAACACACTTCAAGCATTCATATGTTTGCAAGTCCCAAACTCACTTGTGTTCAAATGTAAACAGTATTATGTTTACTGGCAAGTATGTATACTTTTACGTGGAAACATACGTTTTTCATCCCAAATATCTATATACTTATGTGCAAGCATTCGCCTGTTTGCCTCAAACCTACATTCCTCCCAAACATAATAATATTTAGAAACCAATTATTCTTTGATTTCAATATATATGTATTATTTATTATAATTAATTTTAACAATATAAATCCACATTTATAAATAATTAATACATAGAATTAATAGATTTAAAACGGCTCTTTTTACATTTATCTGCATTGAGTGCATTATTTTTTTTTCATGAAATTGGAATCTGCTGTTCCTTGCTTTCCTTTCTTTGTTGACTCTTACGTTTTTGTTTTCAGAAGATTTCAGTTATGCGTGTGTTATCACTATGCGTTGGTACACAAAAAGTGTGCAAGTCCTGTTCATGGAAGCCAAGCGTGGATTAGTTACTTGTGTTTTTTTATTGTACTTATTTCACAAATGGTTCGCCGATCCGATTTACTCAGTAAAGGCTCGCACAGACAAAAGTCTTCACGTTATTGCCCTTTCCAGTTTGTTTCCTCAAAATCGTTCCTCACTTTGGCAGCACACATACATACATACGAAAAACATACACAAAAACCAAAGCAAGATCACAGCCGGTTAGCCTTCGTTTATTCGCTTTTTATAGATCAATGGCTTTTGATATCCTCTGTCCGATGAATCATTGACGACTGAAGATATGAAACTAAAACGCAATACATCAGCCAAAATAATAAACACTGACTTCAATTGCAATTTGTACGTACATTGAGGAATATTTACGAAGCACTGACTGAGAGAATAATGCAAAAATACAGAAACACACTTACAAGATATACACACTCGTTGCCCCACTTTTATTCTCTTGCTCTCGAGAGAGCATAAACAGTGCAACAAACACTGCTGTATTTATATCACAAACACAAATATATTTGAGTCGCAAACACATATATTATAACATATTAATCATTGTGTCTCACACATGTAATATTGAATAGCAAACACAATGTGTTTGGACACAAATATATTATATTTGCGACAAGCTCCAAACTCACTTTCAAACAACAAAAAAATACAGATTTTTCAGCGTGTGTTACCAACATTACAAAAAATTATTTGATAGAACGATTAGAGTTTGAAATTCAGCTGTCGCATGCGAATCAATTATGAAACGAGGCTGTTTGAACTAAATTTCAGTTACTAAACTCGAAAACTATAATAAACGCAGTCGCGATAACCTTAATTCGCTTATCGCAACCGCATTTCGGTAGCAATCGCTGAAATTACGTGTACAATCAGGTTTCAAACAATTAGTTCTGTGAGTGTGTATCACCTGCCTCACTCTGTGGAATAAGACACTTTAGGTAAATGCTGATGTCCGTAGCACCTAAGGGGAAATCTGATACGTCTTATGTATATCATACTGATTGGGGCATCACCATTTCCTAAATCTATTGAGCGTTGACCATGTTTTACACTATGTAAAAAATATAACAGATTCTGGAAGCTTAGTAGAGCAGAAATTAACAATCTCTCCCAGTTTTTCTAAATCAATTAGTTTACGTTTTTGAAAGGCAAAAATATTCGTTTTTGAAAGGCAACAAATAAACTTTTGACCGAGCTTTCAACTATAATTTGGGTGAGCTAGCTTATGTTCGTAACAATTGTCTGATTTTGCAAGTGTCTGATTTTGCTATAACATTTTCAAATGAGCAAAGGAAAAATGAGCAAAATCTGTCCATGGTTTCCAAAGTTACGAGCAAATTGGTTATATGTTTTGCTTATATTATTATCCTTATACCACGTTGTTAAAATTAATTACTGACTAAAGAAATTCTAAATTTATAGCAGCCCTAGAAATATTTAAGTGATAAGGAAGATGTAGGAAATATGAAACCTGCGTTCACTCTTGCAACATCTTTCACCTTCCATCTGTCATATTGTAATATTAATTTTTTTAAATGTCACATCCCTGTAGTTAAATGTTTCTGACAACGAAAACACTAATTTAAAATTATTTAATATATATAATTACGTAATTGTTTTATCTATTAGAGAATGGCTGTCTTCATTTAATTTATAACAATTTGTTTTCCTTTCCACATTTACATCATGTAGATGTATTTGTATCTGGTGGTGTTACTGCGACTACAAGACAACTTCAAAGTCATTTCATTTCTGTTTGGTTTCACTAAACTGGCAAATTCAGGGAAAATGTATACCAACAGTACAACCAAAGTACAAAACGAAATATATTGGTATCGAAGAGTCAATTCAGGCAACAATTTGAAAATGTTTAAGTCAGCTATTCTAGCGCTACCACCTGATACACCCATACCTTGTGTTTTGCTTTTTGCATTTTTGTAATTTTTTCTAGTAATGACATTTTTTCCTAGTGATGGACTCAAAATTATAAAATGATTTGGGGTGAAACTAAATGGGATAGCAATATTTTTCAAAGATGTTAGATCTGTTCGATTACTCAAAAATTTCTTCAAATTTCAGCAAATTTGTACCGAATCGTATTCGTTTACTCCAAAATCCGGTAAATGAGAGCCAGACAACGAAATTTTTGACAGTTCGATATTAAAGATCTTGCAAATTTTGATTTAAGAAATTTTAGCCAAAAAAAATTTGCAGGATAGAACAGCTGTTTGAAATCAGCTGTTTTACGTAAACAAATAAAAATTAAAAATTAATTAACAACGACAGTTTTAAGTACAAATGAGTTTTTTAATATTTTATCTAAGTAATATGTCACCGAAATTTTGCAAGAAAATGGAAAGCATAAATGTACAGTGGCATTCAGAAAATACTAGTGAACTGATGACGTCATAATAAGACAACTGTGGCAGTAGATATGTAATGTAACTGCAAGCCAAAATCTATGTAATGTAATTGCAAGCCAAAATCTATGTAGCAAAGGATAAAAATACATCAGCTACTTCTTTGCAAATTTGTACTGGAAGTCGTTCGCGTACCTTTCGCGTCCTTTCTCTCTCCAAAGTAGATTCTTGCACATATATACTGGGAAGGTAAACTTATAAAGCTGATGAAAGTTGTTGAACTCACAAAAGTGTCAAATTTGTATAAGGAAAATGCTAATAAAGGGCGTCTCAGTAAGAATGCACTTCTTCATTTAAAAAAAATAAAAACACCTATTTTTTGAGATGGTTGCGATTTTGATTCTTTGATTGTAAAGAAGACATTTTCCGATTGAGTACAAAATAAAACCTCCGCCAAATGAACCCCATGACTTTGATGACAGGCCATTACTAAAAAATAAATAAATAAATGGTTTCCCATTACATCCCATGAAGGGACCGGGGAGAACTTCTCACAATCACTGAGCTGTGCGCTTTCCAGTTTTCACTCACTGATTGGGACCTACAGTTTTACACCGATTCCGAACGGTATTTTGAGAAGCTTTTTCATGGCTATATACTCGATAGTGTCGCCGTCACTATGCGAGGTGACCGCCGCCGAAAGAATTTTTTTTTAAGGTGGTCAGAGCAGGGATCGAACCCAGGATCTCATGTACAAGAGCCGCGCACACTAACCATTGCACCACCGGCGGCCACGACAGGCCATTACTATTTTCATGAAATTTTCCATGACTTTTTCACAGAGATGTGGTTGTATCTCACCGATGACGAGGTGGAACTCGGATTTGGGCTCAGAAATTGAGCGCATAAACCCGAGATTTTACAAAACCTCAAAGAAAGAAATCGCACGGCGTTAAATCGCATGATCTTACCATCAGAATTTCTTGAAATAATTTGTTTTGAAAATCGTTGCTGCAATGAATCGATTGTTTCATGCACGGTGTGGCAGATGGCGCCGTCGTGCTGAAACCACATGTCGTCCAGATCCATACCATTCAGTTTAGGCCACAAGAACTCCGTTAGCATGTTACGTTGACAGTCACTGCACTTCCGGCCTCATCTTCAAATACGTAAGGCCCAATCACGCCGCCTGACCAAAATCCGCACCAGACAGTTGCTCGTTGTGGGTGCATTTTTTTCTCGTGGATTGCATGAGGATTTTCGGAGCCCCAAATACGACAATTGTATGGATCCAAGAAGCCAGTCAGATGGAAATGCGCTTTATGGGAGAAGATGGATTTTTTGTGTGAAAAATTGGCATTGACTTCACTTTTTTCCATTACCCATTGAACGAATGACAGGCGCTTTCCATGGTCTGCAGGTTTGAGCTCCTGAGTAAGCTGCATTTTGTAGGTATGAAGGTGGAGGTCTTGTAACAAAATTCGCTGCGTAGTGCTTCGTGAAGTTTGAAGTTTTTGAGAACGATTCCGGGTTTTTGGCCACACTCTCGGTTACACCAGCAATGTTTTCCACAGACTGTCTGGTACGTTGGTGCACAGAAGACTTAATGTTCATAACCGACCCAGTTAAGTCCACTTTCTCGACTGAAAATTCTTCAAAGTTTGCGAGCAGTCTCAGCAAAACTCTCCAAATTTTTGTAATAAGTTTTCACAATTATAACGCGTTGTTGTTTCCTAACGCGCTTCATTTTTTATAATCGCAATAAATATATGTGAAATTTCATAGTTGCCATTTGCAACAAAAAACAAATTACAATAAATTTAAAAATTGCAATCTTACTGAGGCGTCCTTTATATAAAACTCACGCACATTTAAAAAAAAAACATCAGTGCATGTAACTGAAGGATTATTTGTACATGATATTAAATATTATAGAGGCCAATCTAAAATCAGGGATGGTTTTTTATTTATTACGCCTTTTAACGAGAGTTTCAATCCTTTTGCTGGTAGCAGTGCTACCCTTTTATGGATGTTGTGCGGCTGCAACCGCCGGCCCCCCCCCCCCCCAATAATTACCACCCATAGGCTATGTCGTAAGTGTTCCAATGGCAACGGGACCCTTGCAGACGTGACATTTGTTCGTTGGCCCTATTCTTCATGGGCCATATGCGATACGACTAACCACATATTTAATGTGGTCAGCTCCAGGAATACCTACATATTTCGCGATATGCCTTCAACGGGAAAATATTTAGATCGGTGCTTGTCACGAAGCAAGCTCTGGGAATGCTTGAGCCGGATGTGGCTATTATCTACATATTTCTAAGATTCAAAGAGCAATCTTAATTTGAACTAATTCTTAAATTTTCCATTTGAATTTCACACCGCAATTCTCCACATTTTGCTTCCATCTTTATAGTTATTTAAGAAGAACTGAAATCGTTGATTGTTCTGTCACAATCAAATATATGTCTTTACCAGTTCTGTACATTAATTCAGATTCACTCTTTGTCTTCGAAACCTTAACCACTGTGAAGCAGCGAGTACAACAACCGCTGTCTTATGTGGAATTTTGTAAATGAGCAGCGCCTTTTATGGTTTCTGTTTGGAAACTAACACATCTTCTTTTTCCATTTTTGTTTTTTGTTTTGTGTGTGTTTTGCTAAGCATATTCCGTCAAAAGTCATCATTTAATGCTTTATTCTTCGTTGGCATTTACGCTTTCCGCCTGACCCAAATGTTTAGTGGGTTTTCCGCCTTCATTGTGGTTTCGTTAGACTATATTTGAATTTCCATTTCCTTTTTCCGCATGACCGATATTCAACATGTTGTTTGTAGGCGCTTAAGACTGATATGGCTGTAAAAGCAGCAGCAATGCTGAGAAATTACTAAATAGAAAACGTGGAATATGCTCGAAGAAAAATCTCAATCCACTGCTCTTACGAAGACAGAGCGACAGCGAAAGGCAATCAAGTCGGCAAGAAATTGTTGTCAATATATGGTTTTATATTGTCGCCATTGGTCTGATCTGAATATAAACCCGCAATTGTTATAAATTATCTATTAAGTTCGCTATTTCACTACAATTAACAAGCAGCACAGGAATTCTGCAACTTGTTTGACGATAAAAATTGGTAGTTAAATTGTCAAAAATCATAAAATTTGAATACATAACTTTCGGATTTTGTCAATTGGACTACCGATTTTCATCGTAAAAAGTTACAGAATTCCTGTGCAGCCCCGGAATTTTGTCACTTTATAACAACAAAATCCGGTAGTTAAATTGTCAAAATTTATAAAATTTTAATACCAAATTTTCGAATTTTGTCAGTGTAACTACCAATCAAAAGTTATAGAATTCGATAAAACCGGTGGTTAAGTTGACAAAATACGTAAATTTTATATTGCAATTTTTTGTATTTTTACAAAAATAAAAATATTTTACAACATAATCTCCTTTTAGCTCAATACACTTAGTCCACCGTTTTTCCAATTTTGTATCTCTTCCAAAAAAATAGGTCCATAAAATATGAATTTGTTTGATCAATAACACTGTGAGACAAACTTCGATTTTTTCAAAGTGATGGGGTTCTGCCAACGGATTCTGGTAGAAATGTCTAAAAAATAATATACGTGTATCGGCGTTTTGCCAGATCTGATCAGAATTTTTTTAGGGCGGGTCAAAGTTTCCGACCCCGGGACTTTCCTGCAACATATCGGCATGCAAAAAAATTGTGTGTTCCTTCTGAGGTACAAAATAAGTTCAGAAGTTTTATGGAAAAGATTCAGATAAACATTTTTGAGGAACAAATTAACCCTCTAACTAGGAAATAGTCACTGGGGGCTAAATCCTGAGAATATGGCGGACGAGGTACCAATTTGTAGCCCAATTCATGGAATTTTGCCATTGAGACTACACACGTGTGCACTCGTGATTTATCTTGATGAACAATAAGTTTTTTCTTGGGGGTAGTTTTTTTTAAATCCAGGTTAAATCGCTCCAATAAGCTGGCATAATATTTGCGGTTTATTGTTTTTCCCTTTTGAAGGCAATCGATGTGGATTATCCCGCGTGCATCCCAAAAAACTGTTGCCATCACCTTATTGACCGACAAACTTACCTTGGCCTTCTTCGGAGCCGGTTCACTCGGAAACACCCATTGATAAGATCCGTGATCCATGTTTCATCCACAGTTACAAAACGACGCAAAACCTCCTCCGAATTGCCATTAAACAACTCCAAACGACTACGTGTATGGTGAATTGAGAGCAAACGCGGCACCCATCTTGCAGACAGTTTTCTTAAACCCAACTGATCATTTTAAATCGAAACCACACTGCCATATGAAATGCCTATGGCATCAACAATCTCACTCACTTTTACTCTTCGATCGGCCAACATCATATCTTGGATTCAACATCATATCAATTGGCCGTTCAGAACATTCAGCATCATTTGTACTTATGCGACCACCGCGAAAGCCAGTAAGCCACTTTTTTACAATTGAAATCGATGTTGCAGAGTCCCCATTCTCAAGCTTTTCCTTGGTTTGTTTGACGGTTTTTTTTCGCAAAAATTAATGTTTAATGATTCACTTTTTTCCATTTTTAAAAAAATTTACGAGGTTGTATGTTTTGAACAGCTGTTAAACGCAAAGAAAATGACGGAACTTGCTCAAAATTTCACAGTGGTCTATTAAGAGGTGGGACTTGATGGGAGCAGTTTTGCATTTCATATAACTACGAGGGAAGTTCGAAAAGTCTCGGACTTATTGATCCGCCCTCGTATTTAACTACCGCTAAAAAGTTATACAATTCCAGTACTGGTATGATTTATGCGATTTGAAAATATTTGGCAGCTACAAAATATAAATTATATAGATTTATATAAAACCAGCGTTCAATAACTTAATTTGCTCCAATTATAGAGTAATAGATATGAGTTTCCATCAGCTCTTTTGAATTATCTGGCGTGCCCTGAGATAGTTGGTGTTCATAGAGTTCGAGTTAGTGTTTTATGGCTACTTTATGGCTGGACATAAAACGAAGAGGAATGCAACAGAATACGCATTTTCATTCGATGTAAACAGCATCAAACTTATAATTGCTGTTATTTGTATCAATAAAACACTATTTAAACTTAGTTTACCGTTTTCTTTGCGTGTAGTGGCCTATCGCTCATTCTACCATTCACTCCGTTTGCTATCAAATTACAACTAACATTTTGATCAGCTGTGGCATTCCCTGCTACGATCAAGTGTGGCGACGAAGACACAGACACAACAGATTTCTAAACGAAGGGACACTATTCTCGCAAACAACAACTCTACTGGCTAGACTTTCAGTCAATGACCATCTTACATTCTTACATAAATTGTGGTTAAACAGTGTATTTTTCAGTCAATTGTGTTGTTCAATTAACAATGGTTTAACCACCCAATGTTGGTTGGTTAACCTGTAGTCCGAATCATGTGATTTTGAAAACCACATTACTGTTTGTCAAAATGGGAACTGTGACATAGAAAAAAATAGTAATACATGTTTCTGTTTTGATTATTTGAAAACATACTTTGAGCCTAGATATTTAAATTGATGGGCCTATATAGTTTTTTATAAAACTTTTGTCAAAATTTCTACGATTTTATGCATTTGTTTCATAATTTTTACATAATTCCATTTGATTCTTTCTCTTTGCTGTTTTGGTATTTGGACCAAAACAGATTATTTTTCCATGAAGGATGTGAGGGTTGCCATAATCGGTAACAATAGATTAATTCGCCACTAAAAAAAACAAAATGCAAAGTTGACCTCTAATTATCTTTCAAGTACGATTAATCCCATAGTTAAATACCCACTTAAAAACTGTTCATAAAACGAATTATTCGTCGAAAACAGTTACTGACTGTGTAACTCTCAGTATTATACGAGTACTTTCGGGTTTCCCATCAATAAAAATTAGTTTTACCCAAGCATTAATTACAAGCTTATACGGTAAAGTATTTTTGAGATATTTTTCAGACTTTTCGGAAAAGGCTTAGAGGTCCCTGAAGTCGAATGTCCCCCCAAAAACGGCTATTCCTGACGTTTTATGTATTTTACTTAAAACTCGTTAAATAACCCCGATTTTCTTAGTTTGCAAGCAAAACGTCCAAGCTCTTATAGTATACGCATTATCCATCAGTTTTGGCAATGATTTTGCTCAATAAGGTACAATGTATTAGATTTTCTCGTAAATTTTAGATAAATTTTGTAAATACCGCTTTATAGCTTTTAGAATTAGTATGAAAATTTAAAAACTAGTGATGCACTTTTAAAAACGGAGAAATTCCATGCATTTTTGTGTAAATAAATGTTGGATTTGCCCAATTGACCTAAATGTAGCTTTGCTTGTTAAAAACTGCTGGAAAAAAAACGTGACAGACAACAAAGGAACAAAAACGCAGCTGATCTTCAATTCATGGAAACAATGCTTGCAAACATATATATGGTTCCTGCAATATGTTGCTGGCGCTCTTTTATCTGTGTGTAATTCTTTGTCACTGCTTAGCGCATATATATTCGTTCATTAATGCAATGTTTAAGGCAAATCCGATGCACAAGTGGCAAAAGGTTTATAATATTATTACATTACACTGTGTGTAATTTTTTAAGTCATGGCAAAATAACCATATACGGACACCACTACGTGATAAAAAACTAAAAAAAAAGACCCGTGTTTCCCAATTTTTCCCAAAGTCATGCACTTTTTTTGTATGGGCCGCCAAAGATTTGGGGCCTCGGTATCATTTTCGTAAAAATGTGATCATTTTCTCAGGCTCATATCTTGCAAACCGTTCAGAATTTCGATTTACTCTCTGAGGCAAAGTTGTAGCTCTTGTCATAAAGAATTGCGAACATATAAAAAAAAACTTCACCTTCCAGATCAAAATCGCAAAAAACTTAAAAAAATTCAATTTTTTTTACCTTTTTTCCCGTGTTCAGGTCCATAGGTAGCAAACCGTTAAAAATTCAAGGAAACAATCAACTACAAAAATTTACCTAAGATCTCAGTAAACAAATTTCTAGAACATATAAACTTCCTAGAGATGATTCTTAACACTGTTTAGGTAGCACGCAAAAGTGAAAAATTTGGCGAAAATTTTTTAATTTCATTTTTTCTACCTTTTTCTCCTGTTCAGGTCCATAGGTAGCAAACAATTAAATATGCCTGGCCAGAACCATGTGTTTGTCCAAGGGTTAACACCGTTTAGGTAGCGCTTAGGTATCACGCGATCATGCACCGACAGCAGCAGCACGGGCAATGCAGTAAGCTCGGCACACGCAACAAAGGACGCAGCACACAATATAAAAGCGACACGACGCTCACATCGAGGCATTACACAGCGCGACGTCAACGAGAGCTCAGCGGTGAAAGTTATAAAGTGAAAGTGAAAGTAAAAAAAGTGAAAGTGCTACAGTATAATTCGCACACAACATTGGCAACTGACAATTTCAATATGCAGTGTGAAAATATTGATTTATTTTGCTACGTTTGCGGTCATCAAACCAGAAAAAAAACATCTACAAGATTTCAGAAGGAAAAGAATCTTTTAACTAGTGAATTCAAAAGAGCATATACATTGTTTTTCGACGAAGTGGACTTGACCGGTGAAAATTACACACCTAATACAGTGTGTCGCCAATGTTATAACAATCTCATGGCATGGTTGAGTGTAGGCAGAGGTACTATGAAGTATTGTAAGCCGGTAAACTGGATTAATCGCCCAGGTGATCATGATGCAACCAGTTGCTATGCATGCGTAAATTACACATGTCGTCTAAATCGACATTCTGAGAAGAACAAAATTTATAAAGCAACTGCAACACCCACACTACCAGTGCTTGCACCTGAAAATTTTGTATCACCAAGGCCGCCAACTCCAGATCGTACTACAGAATTTACAGCAATGAGTACAGCAAGTGGTGTTACTTATGAAGATCCATTTGATACCGATTATGAGCCCCAACAGGGAAGAGATGGACCACAACTAATAACACAAATGGAAATGGATTTCATTGTGGCCATATTGGGATTATCGCAGCGACTTGCAATATTTTTGACAGCTTTTTTAAAGCAAAGAAAACTCACACATGCTAATGTTAACTCTACGGCGTACCGCAAACAACAAGCTGAATTTCAGATGCTCTACACTCTAAATGATGACAATTCGTTCGCTTACTGCAACGATATAAAAGCTTTGGTGGTAAAAATGGGAATGAACTACATCGCTAGTGAGTGGAGATTATTTATTGATGGTGTCGAACCGAAAACCTTCCATTCCGCTAGCAATGGGTATCAACATGAAAGAAAGCTATGAAACATTGAAAGATATAATGGAAAAAATCAAATATTACGAAAATAAATGGAAGATTTGCTGTGATTTGAAGGTCATCAACATTTTGCAAGGGATCATCGATAAGGGCGGCTTCCCAAAATTATACTGTAGCACTTTCACTTTTTTTACTTTCACTTTATAACTTTCAGAGCTACAACTTTGCCTCAGAAAGTAAATCGAAATTCTGAACGGTTTGCAAGATATGAGCCTGAGAAAATGATCACATTTTTACGAAAATGATACCGAGGCCCCAAATCTTTGGCGGCCCATAAAAAAAAGTGCATGACTTTGGGAAAAATTGGGAGACACGGGTCTTTTTTTTTTTAGTCTTTTATCACGTAGTGGTGTCCGTATATGGTTATTTTTTTTCGTGTTGCACTATGTTATCCTACAATGGGTCAAAAGCGTCACAATGGTATAACTCTGAAACAGTAACTGCAAATTCAAAATTGTTTGGAACAAAATTGCTTGCAGTTTATCCGTATTGTAAAGTGCATCATTAGTTTTTTAAATTATAATTAAAATTTTAAGTTTTAAAACGTTATTTTCGGAATTACGAAAAAATATAAAATCATTGGCATAACTGGAGGTTTATTCAGATAAGTACAATAAAAGTCTGGATGTTTTGTTTTAAAAATTTTGACCTACAAACTAAGAAAATCGTGGTTACTGACCGAGTTTTAAGTAAACTTAAAAACAAACGTCCGAAATAGCCGCTTTTTGGGGAAAATTCGGCTTGCGTGACTTCTAAACCTCTTCCGAAAAGGCTGAACAAAATCTCAAAAATACCTCACCCTATAATCTTTTCAAAAATCGAAAAAGGGAAACTTTTTGTACACCCTCGAGTACAGGTAATGCCGGCTAATAATAATATGTGGCCGTCGATGGTGCATTGGTTGGTGTGCGCGCCTATTGTACACGAGAACCTGGGTCGATGCCTGCTCAGACCACCTTAACTTTCTTTCGTCAGCAGCAAGGCGACACTATCGAGTATTTAGCCATAAAAAAGCTTCTCAAAATGCCCTATCAGTGTCAAAACAGTAGGTCCAAATCAGTGATCATAAAACTAGAAAGCGCACAGCTGACTGGTTGCGAGAAGCTCTCTCCAATTCCATCACGGGATGTAATGGGAAACCATTTATTTTTTTAATAATAATATAATTAAGGCGAGAATTTTTATAATTCTATTACATTTGCATCATTCAGACAAGATTCTCAGTCAATTTTATTATCATATCGACAACACATAAATTGACCGTGTTAAGTTACTGCTAGAGTTGAGAAACGAAGCAATACCCTGGGAATTTATACATGCTAACACTCGACATCATATAGAGTGGCCGCAGCAACATTCAAACGCTTCGATGAACAGAGTTTTGTATAATTTTTGTGCACTCAGATTAAAAAACATACATATTTTGGACCGACGTTCCATATCGCACGTTGCGGGATGGGGTCTAACTAAACAAAAAATAAACAACTTTTGTTTTAACACTATTATGCTACAAACCACTATTAACTATATTGTTTACTTTTGCTTTGGTTTGTATCTAGACTAACTGCATGTCTCACATATGTCGGGAAAATTCTTGTGTAAAGGGAAGTTTTCTAGGTGGAGCCTGTAACCAATATTTAGTATATATTAGTAGTTTTGAACCCAACAAAAAGTAAAATTTGAAAATCCAAAGTGAAATAAGTTTAAAAAAAGAAAATTTTCTTAAATAAGTGTCTTTTCTTAAAAGCAAAAGTAAATTTTCTCTAAAAAATACCTATTTATATTCTTAAACAAAGTACCTTTTGTTAAAAGAAATACCTTATCTTACAGAAGTTGCTTTACTTAAAAAAAGTTAGTTTTCTTACAAAAAGTACATTTTCTTAAAAATTTAATTTTTTTTAAATAAGTACCTTTTCTTAAAAAAGTAAGTGTTCTTACAACAAATTGTCTTTTCTTAAAAAACTAAATTTTCTTTAAAGAGTACTTTTTTGTGAAACAAAATAACTTTTCTTGAGATAAGTACCTACTCTTAAAAATGTACGTATTCTTGGAAAAATTACCAGTTTTAAAAAATGATTCCCATTTCTTAAAAAAATAAAATATTTCTTCAGAAAAATACCTTCACTTTTAAAAAATACGTTTTCTTTTCTTGAGATAAGTTGCCTTTCTGAAAATAAGTAAATTTTCTTTAAAAAAAATTATTTTTTCCTAAAAAGAGTACCAGTTCTTTAAAAAGTACCTGTACTTAAAACAGTACTTCTTTGTAAAAAAAAAATTCATACTCTTATGGCTTTTCTTACAGACAGTACTTCTTTTTAAAAATAGTACGTTTTCTTAAAAATAAAATTTGATTTCATCATGTCTGGTTATCATACTGTTAGAGCTAACTGAAGGTTTTCCTGTCAGTTTGTATGGAATTTATAATTTGTAACTCTCAGTTAGCTTTAACTTTGTTTGGTGAAATGGGGCGCGAATTATGTTACAGTACTTGTTGCAAGGCAACTCTAAGTTATGCCTACAATAATGTGGAGCTTTTTGTTTGAGTGTAGCCATATATAGGTGTGTATATATATATATATCTGTGTATATACAAGGTAAATCATGTTGAATTTTTCCCCCATGAAGTTTCTTATGTTTCTTTGAGTTTCGGCTTTTCTGTATAGTCTTGTCGTTGCCTGGAATGAATTAACAACCAAAAAACCCTTTCTTGATAAGATTTACATCACATGTCCTGCTTCGTTACCAAACGATAGCTTGGTCTACATTTTAATGGTGTTGGTCACATTTTCTAAGGCTGTGTATATGTGTGAAGGTGTCTAAGTTTGTAACTGTGTAGACATAACAATGTATCCACAATATCTGATGTATCCTTAGAATGGAAATTGAGATTGTCCTGAATGTTTGAGGTTTTGTGAAACAAATATTTATTTTGACATTTCTCGCTTTGTTAACTCAATTTCCGTATTTAATGACTCGTAATATTTCTGCTCTATGATTTAAACATAAACATCCGTAAAAACTTTCATGCAGATGAACATATACATATGTACATGCGTTTATAAATAGATGGAAGTATAAATATATTATATACATAAATAAATGTAGAATGGTTCCTTTTTGACTTGTGCTTCTATATATGTAGAAAAGTACCAAGTATTTATTTATATATTTGAGGGGTCCCCACTAGAGTGTTCAAAACCGAAACCGGTGAAACCGGTGAAACCGGAATTGGTATCAATCGAAAATCCCTCAGTACCAACCAGGTATGTCAAACGGGACTGTGTTTTAAGACGCTCGGACTTCGTGATTTGGAAAAATTAAATCCCGGGAGTCCGGGACTTTTCGGGACGCTTATTTGTCAGGTTTAGTGTAAGAAATAAAAAATACATGAGGTGTCAGGGGACACCCGGATGGAACAAAGTTCCTTTAGCTATATATTATGTACCGGGTTTTTCAATAAGAGCGCTACAAAAGTTTTTTTTTTTAATGGATTTGCCAACATTTTGTATCAAAATGTTCTTGGCTTAAATACTAAACTTTCTAGACTCTATGTGGACAGTTTTGGTTTCGATTATGATATAACAGTTTTTTCCGAAACATGGCTTAAGCCCAGTGTACTCGATTCAGAATTCTTATGTGACAGATTTTCAATAGTCCGAAGAGATCGCGCGGTTAAATCTGGCGGTGGTGTATTAATCGCTGTGCTCAGATCATTGTCGTATGACGTTGTGATAACGAACATTAGTGATATAGAGTTCTTAGCACTCTCTGTAAGGTTGGGCGCTGCCAAACTTTATATAACTTGTTCGTATATTCCACCTTCGTCAGAGTTTGGAATTTATGAGATGCACTTGGATGCCATCTCTGAAGTGTGTGGGAAGCTTGGTGACAGTGACAGCTTACTGATATTGGGTGATTTCAATTTACCTGTGGTATCATGGTTACCCTTACCTCAATTCTTCTCTGAATCTTGTTCAGATTAACGATATTGGTAATGCTATGAATAGGACACTTGATCTTGTAATAGTTAACAATTCTGATAATTTTGAAGTGTCCTGCGTTAATCCTCTAAGTTTGCCCGAGGACTCATACCATCCTACAATTTGTATTCGTTTCTATCTCCAGACTGAAAGCTCAATCTATTCAAAATCTGCCAGGAAAACTTTTTATTTCTCACGTGCTAATTTTATCTTACTGAATAGTCTTTTTGAATCTGTCGATTGGAGGTCAATATTAGATTGTGAGGATCGCCAGAGCTTTGATGGGAGCCTAATTAATTTTTATG
Source organism: Phaonia tiefii (assembly GCA_963931995.1). Lineage (NCBI taxonomy): Eukaryota > Metazoa > Arthropoda > Insecta > Diptera > Muscidae > Phaonia > Phaonia tiefii. The sequence continues at coordinate 176,548,296 of OZ008367.1, read as the reverse complement.
ATGTAATGTGGAGATGTTTACGTAAATCTGTGCCAAGGGTATCTTCAGGAGATGAGAATTGCTCACCTCCTTGGTCTTCTAAATATTTAAAGCAGTTAAAAAATGCCAGGAGTATATTACATAAAAAGTTTAGGGTATCAGATAGATCTTTTGATTATAGTAAGTACAATATTGCCAGATGTCGTTACGAGGCAGAATCTCGCAAGTGTTATCAATCTTACTTGTCCAAGGTTGGTAAGAATTTTAGGAACAATCCTAAAAGTTTTTTCAACTTTGTTAACACCAAGCGTAAGTCCGTATCAAGACCTTCTGGATTAGGTCTCGATTAGGGAGAGATTCTCTCAAACCTGTGAGCTGTGCAGGTTCTAGTTTTATACTCCCTGATTGGGACCTGCAGCTTTACAACGGTTACGAACGGTATTTTGAGAAGCTTTTTCATGGCCAAATACTCGATAGTTTTGCCGTCAGTAAGCGAGGTGACCGCGGTCGAAAGAAATTTAAGGTGGTCAGAGCAGTGATCGAACCCACAAGAGCCGCGCAACATTGCACCACCGACTAATGATCAACCAATGGTATCAATTCAGGCACAGTAGTTACGTATATGATTATGAACTTGTCACGGAGGTCGAAGCTAATCAAGTCAGAGAGTATGAATTGTCTATTATTCCAACAAAAATCAACCATCAATCAACTTATGTATTAACTTCTCAGACATTAACTAAAACTAACAAAATCGGTTATAACATTCAAAAAGCCGTTTAAATTTGTTCGACTCCAACTTCGACTCCAGACAAATATCCCAGACCGCGACTCCAAGACTCCGACTCCACAGCACTGGTTAAAACAAGAATTATTAACTATTTGAACTTTCTAAATTTTGGAGATACGTTTTAATGTATCCGATTAATTTTTTGTGTTAATAAAATTAAAATTTTTGTAGTATGAAATGTCTTGGAGCCAAAATGAGGGGTCAAAGTTGAGCCGGAATCCAAAGGCCAGAATATGGCGGCTTGTGAGTCGGCTCCCAAACTTGAGAGCCCACAACTTCCAATTTGCTACCCGAAAGCCACCAGATTTAAATTTTGCTTCCGGGAACGGCATAATCAGTAGAGCCACAATTACCCTATATTCATGTAAGAGAGCCATTGGAGGAAATGTGGTCTGCTCCAGAAAATAGTTTGCATGCCATATTCGTATCACAGGTGCACTTCGCAACAATGTCTACCGTGTGTTTACTAGTAACCATTGGATTCGCTGGGCAGGCAACTGTGTGCAACGTGGGATGGTTTAAGGGCTACCGCAACAGTTGTGGATTAAACGAAAACAGGTTCAGCTTAAACCCCCACTAACTCAAATCCCAGACAGGCAGGAGTGGAAAGGAAGCACACAAGATAATAGGAGGCATTTAGGCTTCTAAACTTATGGCTCCAAACTGGATTTCAAATTGGAGTTTGGAGTCCATTCTAAAGAGTTGGGTATAGATTAAAGGGTACCAGACCATTGTAGTTGCTTTCAGGCTGAAGCCATGGCAATTAAAAAGTTGGCTTCTCCAGTCATGGCAATCAGAGTTACACTCTATCAGTCAGGCTGTTATAGTGATTCTACAATCTGAATTTTGACTTCAGTAGCTGCCCCCTATTGCCACGCATCTCTGACTGAGATGGCCAAGCAGTTCGATATCCACATTATATTGGTGCCGGGGCACAGGATCATTCAAGGCAATCATAGAACGGATTAATTTATCGAGATTAGCGACTGCCTTACTTGATCCACTACATATGATTTACGTGGGTTCGCATGCCCCTTTCTACAGACAAGTTCATGCCTAAAACCGAAGCTTTCATATATACAAATGATAGATGGTCTGGAGGCCCAAACTGCAGGATCGCCAGGCAAGCATGGCCACAGATTTGACCCGAATCGAGAGCTAAACCTAATACCCAGTGCTATACAAGGTATCTCACTCCCAATAGTTGTAATCACTGGGTACGGTTTAATAAGAATACAAGTGCCTTGACTTGAAATATCAGCTTATGACTACTGCAGAAGACATGAGGATGGAGAGGACGATGAGAGCATTACTGTCTAGCCTTTAGTGTGAGTAGAAGATAATACGAATGAGCAGGCTGATTGGTTATGCGATGACTGATGCGTCTTAGGTTAAAAAGGCGACCCTGTCACAGAAGCTCTTTGAACCAGCGAACATACTATTTTGTCCTTTGAAGGCGGATGAGTTAACACCACTGTCCAACGGCGGATCAAAAGTAACGAAACGAACTTCCAGTTTCGACACACTGGGTTCTGGTCAGCATCTGATCCATAATGGGCGGCACCAACATAATCATCCTGGCAATAGGCAAAACGCTGAGCTTGCTTTCCGCCACCGTTATATTAGCAATGGAAATGGGGAACATAGAGGCCCCTTATTTGTTGACGACACACGTGAAAGTTACCAGGAAATGATTTACGGATATGCACTTGAAGTCAGGTGCCACAATCTAACTGGTAGTTGTCCTCGACAATTATACGGCTGATATTATTGCTATTCAGGAGATTCGATGGGCAGGTCATGGCACTGCAAGGCAGTAGAATGAATAATGAAGAAGATACTACAGCTGCCATGAGAAAAAACATGAACATGAGACCTGTAAATGCTACAGAAAAGTATCAAGGCAAACCAATGGAAATAGATAAGGACCCACTTTAGTAGAGATAAGAACGGGAATCTTGTCACAAACGTGCCTGATTTACTTGCCCAGGAGACTTTAATATAGATGAGGGAATTGAGCAAATATAAGACGAGGGCGTTGGCTGTCCCCTCCTAGCCAAAGTGAAGTTAGAACTGCAATTTCTCGGTTTAAGACCAAGAAAGCCGCTGGTGGTGATGGACTACCGGCTGAGCTGTTTAAGGCTGGGAAGCTATGAGTCAGGAAGGTATGTATCAGCTTCTATGCAAAATCTGGCTGGACGAATGCATGCTCGACGATTGGAGTCTTAGAAGACTGTGGTCTGTTTTCAAAAACGCTTCCCGAGTATATATATGGTTGAATAAGTCTTTTACCCTTCGCATACCAGGTCCCCTCGAGCATAATGTGTGAAAGGCTAACGTCGGATGTTGAAGACCTGATAGGATCTTATCAAAGCGCCTCTAGGCCTGGAATGTCAGCGACCCACCATATATTCGCATTACGACAAGTTCTGGCGAAAACCCTCGGGAAAACATATCGGCACCTAACACGTGTTTGTAGATTATAAGACTGCCTTCGATAGTCGTATACGAGGAAGACTGTACCAAGCATTGTTCGAGTTTGATATAAGTCTACAGTAAAGACTGGTAAAGACCGCAGGGCAACACCTTAACATGCAATGTCTTCAACATATTAATTGAGATCATTGTTAGAAAAGCTGCAGTCACCAAGAATAAAACTATCAACAGCAACAGTCATACACTGATTTCGTATGTTGATGATTTAGACATCATTAGCCGAAATCTACTAGAAGTTTCGAGAATTGAGAAGGAATCTGCAAATAGGGTAAACGAGGACAATACAAAATTAATGGTTTCGACAAGCAGTACATAAACCGGATTGGCTGAAAGGGTGGACGTTGATAACCGTTAAAATTTCGAGGTAGTGGACGAATTTATTTACCTCGGATCTGTCGTGAATAGAAACGAAAACGTCAGTCCAGAAATCAAACGGACAATTGTGCTTGCAATCAGGTGTTATTGCGGGCTGAGCAAACACTTCAGAGGCCTCATTCAATCTGCCTTGCTCTATGATGCAATATCCTGGGTCATCTTGCATGCTGATGAAACATCACTGGGAGAAATGCTCCGAAAATTGTATGGTCCTATAATATAAAACTGCGAGTGTTGAGGACGGATGAACAACGAGCCTTATAATCTGTATCCCGACATCGACGTAGTTGTACATATCAAAATAATGTGTTTACGCTGTCTAGTCCATGTCAGTAAAATGTTGTCGATTATTCGAAGATGTTGTCGAAGGACATCGACAGATATGACAACCAAGACTTCGCTGCAAACACCAGGGGAATATTGCCTGTTCGTGTTTGGTGTTACCATCTGAAGGAGAAAAGCTGCAGACCGAGCCGGTTAATGAATCATGTTGTCCTCATTTTATAAGGCCCTTGACCCATCTGGGTTATTTGAGGCCACCTTAGTAACTAAGTAGATAATAGTCGTGTTTTCGTTACTAGCTAGCGGTTATCGCTTGCTTGCTAGTAACTGAATCGCTAAACGAGCTATAATTTATTACAATATATAATCTACTCGCTCTAACGCGTGGTTTTCTGCTCTCTGTTTTTGATCTCACAATAATGATATTCAACATTATTTTTCTAATTTTCGATACTGGCAACTTTGTGCCTATTTAAAACAGAAGTGCATGTAGTCGCCCTGCTCTAACGCATGGTGTGTGCTATTCGTGCCAAAGTTTGTATTATTCACCCTACATTTGAATTCACAATAATGATATCCAACACTGTTTATCAGATTTTTTCAAACTGGTAACTTTATGTCTGCTTAGATTTGACATGGAAGCGGTAAATTCAAGTGACGCTTAATATCGCTTAACTTCTCACACAAAATAAAACATTATCTGAGCACGCGGTATAACCGAGATATGTTGAATGTTGAATCTTACAGATATTCCAGGAATTAAGCTGGACGATCTTAGTATCTGATTGCAGAGTACAAATTTGTTCGGTATAGACTAATGTACGTCCCTTTTCCAGTCACATTCTGGAATATCGGGATTGGGTATCATATGGCTTGAAAGCCTCTTAGCAATACCAGGTCACTCTGCAGATTCAAAGATGCGGTATCACAGAATTCCTCATTGGTAGTATTCAGTCAGTAGTGGCAGCCACTTACCTACCTTAACCTAACTAACCTTCATATATTTTTTCTTTTCTTGTTATCAAACCAACACTCAGGGGATGCCGCCTATAACTGGAGTCCATTGTGTTGGCGAAGGAAAATGGTGGTAGTGCAGGGTGGAAAGAGGAAGTAGTGTCTGTTGACATTTGCATTGAATCTTTGTTTGTCACAATTGGTGGGAAATACACTAGTCGGCAGTTTATTCAACACACGGACTGTACGGCTGAAGAACTAATTTTCTCTATAGTGTGTAGTGCGGTCAAAAGGCCACTCGCTAAAAAACGGATGAGAGTTCTAGAAAAGCCGCGTACTTCGGCTAAATATTCCCATGTCTGGCATAAGTTCACTGATGTCCGAAGAATACATACCGTGGAAGTATCGAAAGAACAGCGACACGCAACCCACATTTCGACTATGATTATGGAAGGCAATAGAGTTAGATGCCCTACTGTCTCCTATCAACACTCTTGCTCTCCTTTGGACAAGGTCGAGAATCTCTAAAGATGTCCTAGGAACACCTCCCCATATATGGGAGTTATATTCCATCTTTAGCTTATAGATATTAAGGCAAAGTAGTTATAGATATTAAGAGCTTATAGATATTAAGAACTTATTATCATGCCCAGAACATCAAGAGCGTCTGATTCATCAAAATTCAAACCACAGACAATGACGAGACACCTAGGTCAGCAATCCGCTTATGCGATAACAAAGAACTCTGGCTCTTACCAGCATTAAAATCTACTCTATTCATTCGACCCCATTCAACAATGGACACCAGTTCCCGGTGGAGTGTTTCATTCATCGTCCGCCGCCCGACTTCAATCTCCTGAAGACTTGGCCTACGGTCGAATGAATAAGAATGACAGAGATTACCGTCATCCGCAAAAGAGTAGATTGAGTACACAGTCTGACCCAGAAGATCGTCAATGAAAATGAGAAAAAGAGAAGGAGAAAGAGAAAGAACAGAGCCCTGTGGTACATCTGCAGTCAATTTATGTTCGTTGGATGAAACCCCATCTACAACAAATCGTATAGTGCGATCTCTGAGAAAACTCGATATAAATCGAGTCAGGTTATCACCGACACCAAAAGCAGCGAGCTTTGACAAGAGTGGATGGTGTCAAACTCTCAAAGGCCTTGGAAATATCAAGAGCCACTACCTTACTCTCATCAAGCCGGTGGATGGATCGGCTCAACTGTTCCGAAAGGCACAATATCAGTTCTGCAGTAGATCTCATTCTACGGAAGCCATGCTGTCGATCATTAAGAAGGTTATTGGAGATATTTCACAAGATGGTGGTTAACTATCCTCTCCATCACCTTCGAGAGTGCAACACAAATTGCAACTGGGAGGTAATTATTTGGATTACTTGCATCACCTGGACATTAGCACGCTTCCAACGCGTCGGGAAGACTCCCGCACGGTATGCAATGTTGAAAAGGTTGCGCAGCGGACGTACCAACGTCGAAGAGGACCTACTCAAGACCAGTGCGGATATGCTATCCGGGCCCAGGGATTTATTTACGGCGAGATTCGCAAGAACGTTTTTAACTGCTCGTGTTCGAAAAAATATCTTGGGCATGCAACAAGATACGTAATTGATCATTGGGAGTGGATTGCTATCCGGCAAGGAAGAGTTCCTTGCAAACAATTCACCGAAGAGGTTAGCTTTATCAACCGGTTCAGTAAATAATATGTCGTCTTTAACAAGAGTTGGGATAGAGGACGAACTATCCTTTACTCTTCTTGAAAATTACCAAAAGCTCTTACTTCCACTAGGAAAAGAAAGGACTTTAGAACGAATACGCTATTTGGGAAGAAACTTTTCGCGTCGAAGTACTTTGGCACACTTGGATCTTATCGATGGCTTAACCAAAATAATTTTCATCGGACAAGGAAGTCTATCTATCTTGAATACTGTACGTCATCTCGTTACAAATAGCCCCAAAACTTGATGGTTAGGCAACTAACATTATCATAGGAGTAAAACCTGTCATTTGTCGTAGTTTTGGATCGTAATTTCGAAATCCAAAGTAAGATTTTTTTCACAATCTTTACGTCAACTTTTCATGAGCAATTTCGTTTAGTATGTGAATCAATCAGTATATGTATACATTTATATGAAATGTGTTTTATTGTATGTATGTGTGTTCGTAACAATTTGTTATAATTGTATGTGTTTGTTCTGTGATCGTAAACAGACGAGCCTGCAGCAATAATTATTTTGCGTAAAATATACAAATTTAGCACGCACACGTTATCAGAACTACACACTTACCCGTTCACGTATTCAAAGGTACTCAGAATACAACATAGAAAACTGCACAAACAAGGATATGATGATGTTGTGATATGCGTAAGATGTGCTTATTGCATACATGCACGGATGTATGTACACACACAGATAAACATTGAGAAAATGTACCATTACATATGAATTGTACTCCATGCACACGAACACAAAAGGTGGGAAACAAGTTAAAGCAAAGTTTTGCTACACTTTTATCTGACGCAGCTGTGTATATTTGTTTGTACAGTGAATTCAAAAAGTTGGTAATAACACTCCCTTATCGCGCTTCCGAATATGAAATTGCATGCCCCAGGGACGAAGATATGCAAGTTAATGCAAAATAATAACAACAATACGTCTGTACAGAGGTGCGCATAAATTTAGCACTAATTACGGAATTACATAGCGATTTTATTTTCCAATTAATGTTCGTTAATGAAACAATTTTGAAAAACTTTATTGAAAATGCAGCCAACTTAATCAAGTTATGTATTTAACTGTTATATGATACGCTCTGCAATTGTTGTTGACGAGCTGACAGATCATGTTTTTTTTTTATTAACAAAATTAAACAGTCGGAACTTGGATTTGAACTCATATTGGCGGACGATCGTTTCGAAGATTGTGAATTTTCTCACCAGCGCCTTAGTGTTCTCGACCAGCGACCGTTCTGTTCAATGGTGTTCCTAATTGCAGATTTTCGTTTTCGGTGTTTCTCTCCTCTGCCTCTCGTATTATGTTAAATTAAATTGACACGTTTAAATCAACTGCAAAATTTTGACAATTGGTTTTACAAAATCTAAAACGTTATCCATAATATTGTTGTCTTTTTTTTGTTGAAAAAGAATACAATTTATTGATGAGTTAACATCTTTAGGCGCGGGTAGGGACTAAATTCACAAAGTGAATACCTCCAAACACAGTTTGTCCGACTGCGATCACACAGATTGTCCGACTGCGATCACAGCAGATTGTTTGGCGTTAAACTCCTCCGAAACGGCTGGACAGATTTGTATGAAATTTTGTGTGCATATCGGGTAGGTCTAAGAATCGGCCAACATCTATTTTTCATACCACTAAATGATAAGGGTGACCCACTCCTATAAAGAACACAGATTTGTCCGACAGCGAAACACAGATTGTCAAACTGGGGAAAAAACACTCACTGATGTAGCGGCAGCGAATAGTTATCTTGTGTGTGTGCGGAGAGCACTCTCAGAGCAAAGAGAATAATGACGTGGTTATACGTATATACAAATGAGATAGCAAGAGAGCAACGAAAATTGTGTGAACTTGTGCAGCGTATGTACGAACATAACAATGTATGTATGTACATTAGGGTGAGTAAAATCCCATACAAAAATAAATCACTTTTAGGTCACCACCTAAATATGAAGTTCAGAGTGTTTAATGACTATTTGCAAAATATTGCGATTATGGGGTCAGCAAATTGTGAGCTATTTTGCTTTAGAAACACCTCTAATTATCAGGTTTTTTGGGTGTAACTTTTAAGATGTTGCAGATATTTGGAAAATTTATTATGGGTACGTAGACCTTTATGAGTTCTTGCATTGCACATATTGTGTTTATTTGTATTTTTGAAATTGATTGAGTTGTAGAAGTTTAAATGCCGTTTTTTAGAGGATTTTCGTGGAGTCCTAAGAAAAAATCAAAATAACTACGTCATTTTGACTCGTATATTAACACTGAAGATGTCATTGAGAAGGTTATAAACTCAGCCTCGTAGCTCGGTATGATTCTTTGGAACATAACGTTAAATTTCTTTAAAAACCACAATATTTACAAAAAATTATAAAAAAAAAAATTTATTGAAACATTTAGTACATTCACATTCAATACTAAACTGTTTTATAGACCTGAAAGCTTCAAAGTTGTTTTACAAAAATGCAAATATTACGACCATTTCTTTTCGGATACATTATCATTTTACATATCATTTCAAGGTATTAAATAGCGCTTTCTACTGCGGTAAAAATTTGCAACATTTTTTGCGACCAATGTAGTTTTAAATGATAACTTTCGAAAAATTTTGAAATACTACCGACATAAATAAAAATAAGCTGTATAATTTAAAGTTATGTTCCAAAGAATCATACCGAGCTACGAAGCTGAGTTTATAACCTTCACAATGACATCTTCAGTTTAATATACGAGTAAAAATGACGTAGTTATTTTGATTTTTTCTTAGGACTCCACGAAAATCCACAAAAAAACGGCATTTAAACTTCTACAACTCAATCAACTTCAAAAATACAAATAGAAACAATAGGTGCAATGCAAGAACTCATAAAGGTCTACGTACCCATAGTAAATTTTCCAAATAATTAGAGGTGTTTTTGAACCAAAATAGCTCAACCCAGTATCGTAATATTTTGCAAATAGTCATTAAACACTCTGAACTTAATTTGTAGGTGGTGACAGCAGCAAATTTTTTTTAACCACCCTAATGTACATGTGTCTGTTGCTTTGCATTCTCTTTGTTTTTTGTGGGAATAAAACAAAAAGTATTAAGCAATAAAATAATGGCACATGTGCTTGCACTGGTCTTTAAATAATTGTGCTTGCACTGGTCTTTAAATATTTTCCAATGTAATTTTTACTAATGTGTTCATAGAAATCGAAAAGCTACCGTGTAGCAAACAGACGTTAATACATCGCCCGCGAGTTCGAACACTCATTGAATTTTTTTATTTAATATCGCTCTTAACACTTTGACGACCTCACGCACGTATATTTGGCCTAGGCTTTTTGGCACCTATATACTTGTTCAGGTAGGAAATGGAGCAAATGAATCCATGGGTGCTTTATATAGGATAATGGCTTCAATAGTGTACAGCACGCCAATTCCCTAACTGATCTAATTTGACCCCATATGAGCCATAAAATTGGGTCGAAAAGTGGTCTTACTACAGAGGGATGCAAAGGGTGGAAAAAATTGGCGCACGTGGGGGAAGCGTCAAGTAGGTTTTGAGACCACACCTTACCTTTTATAAAATGTGCACCGAAGAATATATGGTCCTATAATATGGTCCGTCGGTGGTGCAATGGTTGGTGTGTGCGGCTCTTGTACATGAGATCCTGAGTTCGAACCCTGCTCAGCCACCTTAAAATTTCTTTCGGCGGCGGTCGCCTCGCATACTAACGGCGACACTATGGAGTATATAGCCATGAAAAAGCTGCTCAAAATACCGTTCGGAATCGGTGTAAAACTGTAGGTCCCAATCAGTGAGTGAAAACTGGAAAGCGCACAGCTTAGTTATTGTGAGAAGTTCTTCCCTGTCCCTTCGTGGGATGTATTGGGAAAACATTTATTTTTTTTTTACAATAGAAAACTGCAAGTATCGACGACGGATGAACCACGACATCGATGCAGTTATGCGTTTTTTACACCTATAATTGTTCAAGTACGAAATAGAGCAAATGAAGCCATGGGTGATTTATAGACGGTAAAAGCTACACTAGTGTAGTGCACGTCAATTCTTCAACTGATCTGATTTGGCCAACTATGAGCTATAAAATTGGCAAGAAAAGTGGTCATACTAGAACGGAATGCATAGGGTGGAAAAAATAGACGCAAGTGGGGGAAGCATCAGCGACGTTTTGATACCATACCTTACCTATTAGAAAATGTAAAATCGAAATTTAGTTAAAATGGAATGAAACATACCCAAAGAAAAAGTTTTAGGCCCTAGTCTTTGCGGCATTACAATTATTAAAGGCTGTCTCAGTAAGATTTCACTTTTTAATTTTAGTGTCTCTTTTTGGAACGCAGTTCCTTATCGCACTGCTAAATGACAAACATTTTAAACAACTTTTTTTTTAACTACTTTATTTCAACCCATTATTATCAACTACATTGGGTACTTTTGGTTTGGTTTGGTTTAAAGGGAAGTTTTCTAGGTGGAGCCTGTTTATTACATATTGTAGGTTAAATAAAAAATAATAAAAAGTTAATTTAGAAAAGCCAAAGTGCAAGACTGGCAAATCGATGAAATACAACCCTGAGCATGGAATTACATTTGGTAGCACAGTTACTCTTACACTCGTACTTTTGGTTTGGTTTGTGTCTAGACTAACATATGGGGGGAAATTTTTGGTTTAATGGAAAATTTTCTAGGTGGAGCCTGTTTATTACATATTGTAGTTTTGAACTGAATAAAAAGTAAATTTAGAAAAGTCAAAGTGAAAGAAGTTTATAAAAATAAAATTTTCTTAAATAAGTGCGTTTTCTTAAAAACAGAAAATTTTTCAAAAAAAAATACCTATTCATATTCTTAAACAAAGTGCATTTCCTTAAAAAAATACCTTATCTTAATGAAGTACCTTTGCTTAAAAAAGAAAATTTTCTTAACTAAAAATTAAATTTTCTTAAAAAAAGGAAATTTTTTTAAATATGTACCTTTTTTTAACTAAGCATATTATCTTACAAGAAATTGCATTTTCTTTAAAAACTACCTTTTCTTTACAGAGTAAATTTTTTGTATAACAAAATAGCTTTTCTTGAGATTAGTACCTACTCTTAGAATTCTACCTGTTTTTTCGTAAAAAAAGGTTTTCTTCAAAAAAAAACCTTCTCTTACAAAAAATAAATTTTCTTACAAAAATTCCGTTTTATGAAAGTACCCTTTCTTAAAAATAAAATAATACCTTTTCTTTTCTTGAGATAAGTAGCCTTCCTGAAAGTAAGTAAATTTTCTAAAAAAAATAACCTTTTCCCAAAAAGAGTACCACTTCTTTATAAAGTAATTGTTCGTAAAAAAAGTATTTCTTTGTAAAAAAAATGCATACTCTTAGGCTTTTTCTTACAAAAAAAAACATTAGCTTTTAATAAAAGAAGTACCCCTCATCAAAGGAAGGACCTTTTCGCGAAAATATAATACATATTCTTACAAAAAGGACCTAAAAATATACTTTTTTTTTTTTAAATATACATTAATAATATACATTAATCAAAAATGTCTTAAAAAAAGTTTATCATTTTACAAAAAGTATCTTTTCTTAAAGATCCATTTAAATTACAGTATTTGTCAACACGCGCCTTAGGCGTGTTGGAACTAACTAGTACATAATATATAGCAAAAGGAACTTCGTTCTAACCGGGTGTCCCCTAATACCTCACGTAATTTTTTTGTGGAAGTCGCAACTCTGAAATTTGGCAGCTGTCACATATGTTTATTCCGATTACTAAAAACAACAAGACGCGTTACAATTGTGAAAGCTTATTACAAAAATTTTGGAAATTTATACTGAGGCCGTTCGCAAACTTCGTAGAATTTTCAGTAGAGAAAGTGCACCCAATGTGTCAACCATTCGAAGTGTGGTGCAAAAAATTTAAAGAAACTGGGTCGGTTATGGATAGTAAAACTCCTGTGGGTCTACGTACCGGTCGGTCTCTTGAAAACATTACTGCTGTAAACGAGAGTGTCCCCGAAAACACGAAAACATAAATTCGGCATCGTTCTCAACAACTTCAAATTTCCCAAAGCACTACGCAGCGAATTTTCACAAAAGACATCCACCTTCATGCGTACAAACTTCAGCTTACTCAGGAGCTCACACCAGCAGGCTATAGAAGGCGCCGGTAATTCGTTCAATGGGTAATGGGGCAAAGTGAAGTCATTGCCAATATTTCAAAAAAAGTCATCTTCTCCGATGAAGTGCATTTCCATCTGAATAGCTTCGTGAATACACAAAATTGTCGAATTTGGGGCTGAGAAACTCTTCATGCAATCCATGAGACACCAATGCACCCACAACGAGCAACTGTCTGGTGTTGAGCTTGATCAGGCGGCGTGATTGAGCTTTACTTTTTTGAAGATAAGGTAGAAATTGCAGTGACTAGGAATGACAATCGTTACAGGAACTTGATAATGGAGTTCTTGTAGCCTCAGCTGGACGGCATGTGGTTTCAACACGACGGCGCCACCTGCCAACCGTGCATGAAACAATCGATTTATTGCAGCAACGATTTCCAGCACAAATTATCTCAAGAATTTCAGATGTTAACTGGCGACCAAGATCATGCGATTTAGCGCCGTGCAATTTCTTTCTTTGGGCATTTGTGAAATCTCGGGTTTATGCGAATAAACCAGAAACAAATCCTGAGCTCAAATCCGGAATCCAACTTGTCATCGGCGAGATACAACCACATATCTGTGAAAAAGGCATGGACAACTTCATGAAAAGAGAAATGGCCTGTCATCAGAGCCGTGGGAGCCATTTGACGGATATTTTATTCCATACTTCATCGGATCATGGCTTCTTTACGATCCTGAAACAAAATCATAATTATCTCAAATAGTACTTGTTTTTATTTTAAAATGAAAAAGTGCATTCTTACTGAGAAACCCTTAAGTAGAGTTGGGTAGTTCATCAACTATGTATATAGTTCATTGAGGCTGCCCCGGCATCGCCCTCACGAACATAAGGCACACGTTTGATATGGCGAGAATGTACATGATTGTTATCTCTGGGTGCCATAAATGAACGAGTTCGAGCACTAGTTCGACACAAGTCTAATTATTAGGTCGTAGATCACACAAATAGGCGTCAACGGGTTAAAACGTTACTACATTTTAAAAGTTTTTAAAGTTCACAAGAATTTAATTGAAAAATTTTCGGCGCGTTTGTAAAGAGATTAACATCTTCGCGAAGTCCGTATTTTTTCTGTTGAAGTTTTTTTTAGATTCTTACCATGTGCTAAATATTTGACCGCCACTGTATGTGCACAACATGTAAAGCAAAATAGTTATTATAATAAACAAGTATAATGAAACTGCTAGATCTGCGCAATACACAAGACATTATACAGTCAGAAAAATAAATACATTTAATAACGATACACTAACACAAATAAAAAGTGCAGTAATAAAAGACACATGAAAAAAACTAACCATAAACTCAATTACTTTCAGTTTGGAAGGTGGCAAGTGAGTCGCTATGGGTTTTGTGACACTGGTAAACTGCATTGTGGCAAGAACAAAAACGTGGGCTTGCTCAAAATGTATATCAAACCGAAGTTCATAAAATCATACGTGTTAAAAAATACGTCATAAAAATCATACGTGTTTTTTTATTTGGGACGATATGGCAATCGTTATGGTAGCCAATACTTGTAGAAAAGAGTGCGGGTCATTTCCCCTATCTCAAATTTAATTTTTCCGGAGATGTTGATTATAAGAAGCTCTCCGCAATTTCCTCAAGGTATGTAACAGGAAAAGTTTCGGGGCTATATGTCTTAGCGTTTCTACCAGCTTCGTGGTCGAAATGTAGAATGAAGCCTGAATTTCTGATCTAAAATGGGTGAATTGATGGGATATACAAGGTGGCGCAAAAGTAAACTTCCGATGTTTTTTGGCTGTAATTTAAAAAAAAAATTAAAAACTTTGATTCTTCTTGTGGATTATTTTTATTTGGCCTTTTAATTTTTTTTTTACATCAAGTCGAGAATATGATGTCATGTAAATGGCCGCCGCCACAGTTGATTGTCATTTGAGCAATTTTTATGGCATTTTCCATCACTTTGGCCAAAACTTCCGGCGATACGTCCTCACATTCTTGACGGATATTGTCTTTAAGAGCTGCAAGAGTCTGAGGCTTGTTGACATAAACCCGCGACTTCAAAAAGCCTCACAAAAAGAAGTCTGGAGCGGTCAAATCAGGCGATCTTGCTGGCCAGTGCAAATCGCCAAAACGGGAGATTAGGCGCCCGGGAAATGCATCCTTCAGCATATCGGTTGTGGCACGTGCAGTGTGTGCGTTGCACCGTCCTGTTGGAACCACATGTTTTCCAATCCCAATTCATCAAGTTGCGGCAAAAAGAACTCGTTGATCATTGCTCTGTAGCGCTCACGGCGCTTCCATGACATCGACGGCGCTTCCATGACATCCTCGGCTACAGCAGTAATATTATCTGCAGAACGGCTTCTCCGGGTTCTGCCACGCCTGGCAGCATCTCGTGTTGTGCCAGTCTCTTCGAGGCGAGCGGCTAAACGTCGCAGTGTTTCACCAAATCTGCGACGAAATTCACGTTGTGCCAAAGTCACCGACCGATTATTGGTCAAATAAATAGTCAGCAATATTCCGCGTTCTGGAGCAGTGTAGCGTAACATTGTTTATTAACGTGTATTTCGCATGTGTTTACTACACAAATGTCAAAACAGAACTGACATTAGGGGCCAATCGCAAAATTTATAGCATTTTCTGATAGGAGGATTACTTTTGCGCTACCTTGTACTTACTTACTATTATTGACTATTTTACAACCTTATACTAATTAAACAAATTTCAACACATTCCTCCAACTGGTTCTCTTCTTTGCCGTTTCGCGCCAGTTGGTAACACCAAGGATGCGGAGGGATTCTTTTGACTGGTCTTCCCAGCGGAGTATTGGTCGTCCTCTTTTCCTGCTTTCATCGGGTACGTTACCGAAACTCTTGCGCGCTGGCTCATCTTCGTCTATTCTGACTAACTAAGCCCACGTCAGAATACAAATGATATAGCTCTTGGTTCCAACGAAGTCGGCACTCGCCGTTTTCTTTAAGAGGACCATTAATGTTATTGAGAATTTGTCTCTCGAATACTCCCAGGTGTTTTTCATCCGCTTGCGATATGACCTTAGTTTCGCAGCCATATGCCAGGACAGGAAAAATGGATCTCTGGTATAGCTCGACGTCTGTCTTTCGAGAGAGCGCTTTGTTCTTCAACTGCATGGAGGTCCCAAAATAGCATCTATTTGCACGCACAATTCTCCTATTTATCTCCAGGCTGACGTTCACGGCGGATCCAAGGTAGACAAATTCATCTACCACTTCAAAATTAAATCGGTTGTCAACGTTCAAGTGTGGACCAAGTCGAGAGGTGGCTCTAGTCTAGGTTGCTCTAGTCTAGCAAGAACCACCTTCGGTGGTTCCTTTCGATTCTTGAAAATACTGCAGTAACCTCTCGCAAATGTCGTCCAATGATGTCTATGTCGTAAGCATACGCCAGCAACACATGGCTTTTCGTGTTAAAGCTCTTGTACGTATTAACTGCAGCTTTTCTCATTATTATCTCCACTAAGATGTTGAAGAGATTGCACGAAAGTGTGTCGCCTTGTCTAAGTCCTCACTTGGTACAGAATGGTTCAGTGAGGTCTCTCCCCACCTTCACTGCTGATTTGGTGTTGGTCAGCTTCATTCTACACAGACGGATCAGTTTTGCCGGAATCCCAAGTTCAGACATAGCTTCGTACAATTTTCCTCGTATGGGGCTATCGATAGTACCTTTGAAATCGACAAAAAGATGGTATGTACCGCCTGGCTTTTCGTGGATGTTTTCACTGATTTGGCGAAGCGTGCTTTTTTGATCAGTCGTGGACTTGACTGGTCTAAAACCACAGTGATAAAACCACACAATCAGATTTTAAACAATTGACCTTAGTCTAATATATTGAATACCGAAAAACCAAATTTGAATTGTTTTGTAGGAATTTACAATTTATTCAAATTAATAGTTTGAACCCCTAGAGTGGTGTGATTTAACTCAAATTTTTGCCACTTCATGTTCAGGTAGAACTTAATCAATGTCCAATTTTTAATTCAAATAAAATGAGAAATGAAAATTTTCTGGTGCGTACAAGTTTTCCCCCTAAATGCCAAAACCACACCTCTAGCCAGAGTTGGAGTTTAGGAGTGGGAGATCAGCAAATTTTTCGCCGAGTCAGAGTGGAGTTGCAGTCGATTTGATCACACCGACTTCGACTCTGTGTGAAAACAATTACTAAACTTTAGACAAACATCAAAATAGAGGCAGGGGAAGGAATACAGTACTGCAAGCAAGATAAAAATCGTTTGGCATTATTAGAGTTTGCACTTATTACATAGGATAGCCTGGAATGCCTGACTCGGCTCGATACTTGATGTTTGCCAGCGATGTGAAATGGAGATAGCAATAAATATCCTCTGATGAACTTTAAACTGGAAACTATATTTCCATATTGTCTATAGTTTTCGAGGTGTGACGCTTCGGACAAATTAATTGCCATTAATGCCGGTATACGATAGTTGTAGCATAACAATCAATATTGATGTGTCTATTGCCATTAGGTTCCGTGATCAAACAATGCGATTTAGAATCAATAAAATGCTAAGTTTGATTCACTTGCACTTTGACCATAAACCTGAGTAGTTTTAGTTTTAGAGATAAATTTGAAAACATTTTCAGAAAATTTACCAATGGATATTTTTTTAAATTAGTAAAACTTAAAATTCGAACTTCTTGTACCTCAGTTTTTTGAAATTTAGTAACATTTTTGATCCCGAATTTTTCTTTGTAGAAAAAGGACGAGCTGTCAATTTCTGTTTCTTCGAAAAAAGTACTTATTTCCGAAAAACTGTTCCCTAATTTAGTAGAATGAATATTTTCTATATTCAAATATTTCTTCAAACATTTGAAAAAAACACGAGTAGACTTTTCGTCGCCTCAACAAATAACTGCAGTGTGATGCATACCCATCGCTTCATACTAGTCATTGTGAGGACTAATATATTGTAATGAATATGTCTCATTGATTTGCTGAAGAAAACTGGTTACAAAACTGAGAATTTCTTCCCACTTTTTAGTTTTATAAAAACTAAACCAAAGGCCCACAGTGGTTCCGAAAGGGGGATTTTATATCAAATTTACAAGAACCTGCATTTATTAAGCGATTTGAAGAATCTCAGCGTAGAGGTGACATAATTTAGGAAAGCTAACGCAAGGCCAATGTGAAATAAAGATTCCAGTAGACGGTGGAGATGAAGCAAAATTTGATGGAAAAACTCAATTATTTGCATCAAAGTTCTCTACAGTCCTTTAGAAATACAAATATTCAGTCAACTTTTTGATACCAGATTCATTGAATGGCTGGTCAGTCCCACAAATAAACTCGAACAACTCGGTTTGTAGGTCGTCTTCTGGATTGAAGAATTTCCCATTCAAAAATTTGTTTTCCAGACTCCGGAATAAATGAAAATCCGCAAATACCAAATCAGGACTATAAGATGCTAAAATATTTATAGTTAAACTATTTTTTGCCGAGTTTGCAAAAATATGTTGTGATGGAAAACCACGCCTTTGCGATTTACCAATTCAGGTCGTGTCAATCGCTGACGCATCATATCAGAATTTATGGTTTGGCAAATTTATGGTTTGGCAAAAAATAAATTACTCCTCTAAAATCCCACCAATCCTTCTTGGTGCAGTTCAGTCTTTGATGAAGGTTGAGCACATTCATGGTGCTTGGAGCAGGATCTATTTCGGTTGACATTGTTGTAGAGAATCCTTTTTTCATCTCCCGTGACAATGGGCTTCAAAAATGGGTAGTGTTTGTTGCGTTTGAGCTCTAAATGTCAAATGCTTACGCCGTTTGTTCAGTGTTTGTTCCTATGCTCGTGCGGAAGCCAAATGTCAAGCTTTTTGACAAGTCCAAGCCGTTTCAAATGCTTTTCTATGGTCGTGTGCAACACCTTCAACTTGTCTGCAACTTCTCGCACAGAAACGTGTCGGTCAGATTCGAAAACGTCTTTGGTTTCGTCCTCATCAACCTCATTAGGTCTACCGCTCCTATGGCAATTTGTAATCCAACATTTTTCAGAACCAACTTTCTGCAAGCGCGTTCTGTTAAAGCATCCATACCATACACATCTCAAATATCACGGTGTGCTTTCGCGGCTTTTTCACCTTTCGGAAATAAAAAAGAAAAATATGACGAAAATCCTTATTTTAATCACCCATATTCTCAATACGATTTGAATAAAAACTGACCACTAACAATAGTGTGTTATATCGTAACCCTAAAATTTAAGTGTCAGCTGTGCAACTGTGTAACAAAGAATTAAGTCAGCTCAAAAGCATTTCAAAACTAAATAAAGGACTATCAATATGAGAAATCCGAAGTAACACGCTGAACAAATACGATCTCTGTAACACAATCTCTCAAACATATTCTCTAGGAACCATGCAGCCAACACGACTATCTATATGACCAATCCGAAGTTACACGCTGATCCAATACGTTTTCTGTAACATATTCTCTCAAACATATTCTGCACCCCAAATATTCATATATTTGCAAGTCATAAACTCAATTATATTTAAATTCAACCATTAACAAGATCACTTGCAAACATGCATACTTTTATGTGGAGCCATATGTGTGTTTCATCCCAAACATACATATACTTACGTCGTTGCATTGGTGTTTTTACTCACAAACGAACGATTGACGACGGAATGCATGGAACTAAAACGCAACAGATCAGTCAACATACGAAACACTCAACTCATTTACAGCATTCAGTAATATGCACGAATCACTGACCGAAAGAACAAAGCAAAAATGCAGTTATACTCTTGAAATAACATTAACTTAGGCTGAGTACAATATCTCTTTCTCACTTTTTTATTATATTGCTCTTGACAGAGCATCGTGACAAAAAAAAGCTAAGTAAATAGTGCACCAAACACCGCTGTATTTGTATCAGCAACAAAACTGTGTTTGGCTCACAAACACATATGTCATAAGATATTAATTCTTGTGTTTCAAACATGTAATACCGGAAAGCAAGTAAAATGTGTTTGTAGACAAGTATACTATATTTGCGACAAGCTTCAAACACACTTTATATATTTACATCCAAAGAAGAAAGTAATACAGATTTTTCAGCGTGTACTTTCTTCGCAACCCAATAAATAAATACTTTTCCATTACAACCGACGAAGCGAATGTCCGACAAGATGACAGTGAGCTGTTCGCTTTTTAGTTTTACACTCACTGATTGGGACCTACACTTTTTACACGGGTTACGAACGGTATTTTGAGAAGTTTTTTCATGGCTCAGTAATCGATAGTGTCGCCATCCCGAAGCCAGGTGACCGTCGTCGAAAGAAATGCAAGATGCTCGGAGCAGAGATCGAACCCACGTACTCATGTACAAGAGACGCACACACTAACCATTGCACCACCGATGGCAAAGACAACACAGCATTATGTGTCGCCAGTACTTAGGGCAACCACAAGCTAGAAAAATTTTGATATTTAGTGGGTAATACAAAGGTCGAAAAACACGATACAATCATTGAAATATTAATTTTTATGTTGTTTGTTTGTTATGGGGTAATTCCAAAAAAAAAATCGACACAAAAATCGGAATTTTCGAACCCGACCACTTATGATTGGTATAAAATTTGGACAGTAGTTTCTCCTTATCCATA
The DNA here is from genome assembly GCA_963931995.1 of Phaonia tiefii. Classification (NCBI taxonomy): domain Eukaryota; kingdom Metazoa; phylum Arthropoda; class Insecta; order Diptera; family Muscidae; genus Phaonia; species Phaonia tiefii. Next base: position 176,527,845 of record OZ008367.1, on the reverse strand, counting down.
CACCAGAATTGAGTCAAAATTCAGAGTAGTTTTTGTTTTATGGTTCATTTAAGTAGGTATTGTATGACACTTTCTGAAAAAAGGACCTAATTTAAAAATGGCATAACTTTGGAATGCGTGAATGGATTTCAAAATGTTGAATATCATTTTAAAGCTTGCAAAACCGTTTTAAGAATAGCCCATACAACAGGCATGTCGTTTTGGTTCAATGATATTGAAAGTTCCAAAGTATGTTTTATCCTTGAATATCCTGGCATAACGTATCTTTAATATTTGATTGCCCCTCACCAAAAAGAAAGTCCATCTTTTTCTCTACATCATAGCCAAGTTTCCAAATGGGATCTCCATGGGATCAAGAGATACATAAGGTTTGGTAAAGACTGTTCGAGTTTTGATGTTTTAGGTTCGATTTTTCAAGTAGTGACTACGAATAATACAGTTACAAAAAATACTGAAGTAGAAATACCTGGGAAGTGATAGTATTTATCTTGTAGGTATTGTCGAGTGAAACACTAATCTGCTTGAGAAATTTCCCAAACACCCCTAAAATCTTGAAAACCGGTAAAAAATAACTCGGTTTTGCGTACGTTTGCACCCTTATAAACCTGTACGGTAGTCAACCGTACCTATTTTCACTTTCTCACCCGATTTAAAAAGAAGAAACTTTGGCCTTTCAAACGATATATACTTTCTTTAAGAAAATATGAGAAGACTGTGTGTATTTGCCCAGCAAACAGATATTTTTAAATTTTTTCGCCTTTTTTCGACTACGGCGACGATTTTAGACATTATTTTATAAAGAAACTACAATTATCTTGAATTAAGTCAAATGGGACGTTTCATGGTGAGTGAAGCGCCACTTTGTTTTTAAAAATACGGCACGTTATTGAAGTTTTTATTAAAACAAAAATTAATTATGATTTGATTTTATAAAATTTTACCAGCAAAGTAAAGCTTTAGTTTTAATAAAAACTTCAATAACTTAGTCAATTATATCTAGAGTAATCACACGATACCTTCGAAGGCAATTGAATTATGTCACATGCGTGGTAGTGTCGCAGTCAGTGGTAGTGTCGCAGTCAGCCACTGGAGTTCTGAATTCAATGATATGTATGCCTTGAAAACGATTCTAGGAAAAACGGAAAACCCGAATTCGTTGGAAAGACCGTTGAAGTCGGGTACTCTAAAATTTCAGTTTTGAAAAAACTTGTATGCGTTTCTACGAACAACATTAGATTGTCCATTGTTTTGCCTGAATGTAAAGGCAACTCTTAAATCTCGTCGGGTTGCATACCAGTTGATTATTGTCAATGTCATTAATCCAGAAAAAGAGCCCACCGCTTAACAGCCTGTTTGCCGAAAACAGTCGATTACAGTTTGAGATTTTGAACAGTCATAAAATAAAAATTATAAATACATGGGTTCCCACTACATCCCATGAAGGGATTGGAGAGAACTCCTCACAACAAGTGAGCTGTATGCTTTCGAATTTTATTGGCACATACAGTTGTACACCGGTTCCGAACGGCAAATGGCCAAATACTCGATAGTGCCGCCGTCACTAAGCAAGCTGACCGCCATCGAAAGGAATTTAAGGTGGTGAGAGCAATGATCGAACCCACGATCTCATGTACAAGATCCGCTCACACTACCTGCCATTGCACTATTGATGGCATTAGAATCCCTTCTACAAAAATGGCGGCCATATGCATCAGCCGATACGCGAGGAAGTGGGTTCATTCATTCGAATGATTTGAAGAATATGAAAGTGTTTAATTTTAAAAGAATTTTATTTTTAAAATTTTCGAAGCAGTCCTTTACTATGATTTTATATTCCTACACTGAACGGAAAGGCATCGTCACACGGATGAAAATGTACATCACCCCAACAACTTTTGTCATCGAAAGTGAGCTAACGCAACGTTTCATTCCCGCTATGAAAATGTGTTCATCAACTGCAAATTATTCGTTACTGTGGTGAAAGTATGGTTGCTGATGCAATGAATTTGCTTCGTTATTGCAACGAATTTATTTCGTTGTTGCAATAAATTTGTTTCATTGTTTGCAATGAATAGGTATCGTTCTGGCAAGGAATTTGCTTCATTGCTGCAATGAATTTGTTCATCGCTAACGCACAGGCATAGACGGATGGTTCGAATCAAACATAACTGTTGCGTACATGTGAGTTGCCGATCGCCAGTGTATGTGCGAAAAATACGAGAAAAGGACGATTATTGTCTGCCTCGCGATGCTATGGGTTGGTTACCAGTGCTCTATACCATCATACAAATTAGTTTCGTTACAATAATTGTTAAATTGTTTCGTCAACTTAAAATGTTGACAAACCTCCGAAATAAATAATAAATATAAACTGTAAAAAGTAAAAGATAAACCAAATATCAGTAGTTTAATACTCATGCCTTTACTTTTGTTTTAATTTCCAACCCATTTTTCTACAAAATTCAAATTAAATAAAATTGTTGCAGGAACAACGAGTTGTTGCCGCAATGAAATGAAAAATTTGCAAAGAAGTCAAGTATGAAATTTTTCGTTGCAGCGACTACCAAATTGTCGGATATACGACACTTTTCACTATAACAACGTAAAAACATTAACGAAAATGTTTCATCCATGCGACGAAGCGTTTTTCATTCAGTGTAGAAGTAATATACTCAGTTTGTATAGTACCAGACATAGTGAACTTTGGAGCTGACATATACGAGGGTTACTATTTATATTTTGGGAATAGCAAATAATAACCAACATTTTTTAATGAAAATGGCTTTATTGTTTTTCAAAATATACCCCTTAATGATCGATATACTCTTGCATTCGTTCAAACCATTTATCGAAGCAGTTTTTCCATTCCTCTTGAGACACCTACAAAACATGGTTTTTTAACGCTTTAACTGGTTTTTCGGCGTTCGTAAATCGTTGACCACGCAGATTACCTTTGATATTCGGGAACCGGAAGAAGTCATTGGGTGCCAAATCAGGACTGAACGAAGGATGAGTCATCAATTCGATGTTTTGACTGCTCAAAAATTCACCTGTTCGACGAGCTGTGTGAAAGCTCTCATTGTCATGTCATGGAGAATGGTACGTCTTTGGCGATTGGTTATACGAATTTCCCCGAAGACTTGCGGCAAACGAATGGTCGTGTACCACTCAGAATTGACTGGCCTACGTTCCCCAAAGGTAACTGTGGCCACATTACTCATTCGGCCGAAGAAACAGGCGACCATTTGCTTCGCTGTGCTTCTTCCACGAACAGCTTTTGTTGGATTTAGCTCGTCTTGAAAGAACCACACGGCCGGTTGCTGTTTTGTTTCCAGCTCAGACGCATATATCTATGATGCGTCACCTGTCATGATTTTTTACACTCCTTTTAAAGTACCACGGTTGAACTTTTTAATCATTTCCTTACACCAATTGACACGAGCCTTGTTTCAGCGATTATCAAATTATGTGGAATCCAATGCGGAAAAACTATTTTACAGCCAAATGTTCATGCAAAATCGAATGTATTGAAGTGGAACTAATGTGCAAGGATGACACTATCTCACGATATGTCACATGACACTCTTGCATTATCAGTTCACACACAGCGTCGATGTTTTGTGGCTGTACCACCAACTTTCGACGACTTTCACAAAATTCATCCTGGAGCGAATGGCATCCGAGACTGAACGCTTGGTACCAGCGATTTACAGGGCTTTTTGATGGTGCTTCATCACAAAAAGCCGAAAGAAGTTGAAACTCTTGTCTCGATAATCCACGCCGAAAGCCGTAAAAAATCATCGCGAGAAAATTGTTACGGGTTAATACCATTTTTTGACCGAGATGAATTTTTCAACACTCTGTAAATACAACAAATAGTGCTGGTATGTGAAAACGTTCTATGTAACGGGTTTTTCAATAAGAGCGCTACAAAAGATTTTTTTAAATAAAACAAAACCGGTTTTAGATACCAATGAAATTCGTTATTCCTGTGAAAGAACGTTCGATGTCATTATGTATGGAACTCGATTTCTATTGCATGGCCACCACGGGCACGCTTGCAGAAGTCCAGACGCTGACGTAGCCCCACAGGAAATAATCTAACAGCGTCAAATCGCGCGACCGAGGCGGCCAATCGACTGGGCCATTTCGTGAGATAACACGTTCACCAAACTTGGTTGCCAATAAATTGATTGGGGCATTCGCTGTCTGGCTTGTGGCGCCGTCCTGTTGGAACCACATGTCCTCCAAGTCCATATTATCCAATTAGGGCCAAAAATATTCGGTTATCATTGAACGGTAGCGATTCGCATTCACAGTAATGTGCCGGTCTTGATCATCACGGAAGAAGTACGGCCCAATGACGCCGCCGGCCCATAAACCACACCAAACCGTAATTTTTTCGGGATGCAAGGATGACTCATGGATTACGTGTGGATTGCTGTCTGACCAATAACGCATATTTTGCTTATTGACGAAGCCATTCAGCCAGAAATGAGCCTCATCGCTGATTGTTGAGGCCTCTTAAAGTTGGCCTCTTAAAGTTGAGGCCACTGACTCCAAATTTCCGTAGTAAATTTTAATAATTTCGACTCGTTGTTGGCACGTATATCTTTCCGTGATGAAATGGCAAGCCTTACTGAAGAGAAATGTCAAAAGAGCGGGAAAAATATGGTGTCGTTTGCTGTCCCTATCGATTTACTTTTGTAGCGTCTCTGTTGAAAAACCCTTTATATTTATGTTAAAAAATTTCAAACTTTTCAATGGAAGTTCCAGTTTGCATCTGGGAACACGAGTATTGCCAGTTCCCGAAATATAAATAGTAACCCTCGTATTACCTTGAACAACAATTTGTTGTGTTTTATCAATTTTTTTTTTTTCTAAAGATTTTTCTTCGAGTGTGTTTCTTCTGTAGATTCAAACACTATCATAGCTGTTAAGTGATGTCCTGGCATGTGTATGCAATTGTCAGGCGTTGTGTGTTACGATGCCAGTCTAGCTATTTATTTGTGTGGGGGTGTGTATGTACTTCTCTAATATTTACTTTAATTAAAGCATAAAATTATACCACTACAGACGAGAATGTGCAACATCTCATATAACACTATTGTTGTATGCATATATAAACACACACACGCACGCACGTTCAAATATATATATGTGTGTGTGTGTGTAAATGTGGTTTTATCTGTAAGGTATGAAATTTGTGGCTTTTGTTGCTTAAGGCAATTTTTATATTGTACGATGTTATAAATGTGTGTAATATGAACCTGTGTCTACATAACTCTGAAGAAAATTTCTTCAATCCGGATAAGAATGAAATCATGTATTTTCTAGTATTTTATTCGTTTATTACTTTTTGCTGTGATAATACAATTTTTGTTTAATCTGTTACAGTTTTAATTAAAGTCTAAAAATGTACAATAATTTGTGTTGATTTTGTATTTATTTTTTATTACTGCTTCTATTGTGCTCAAATTTGTTTCTGTTTTTATTTTTTTATTAAGATTTAATTTGTACCCGTATCAATTATTCTCAAATTATTGCAAATTGAGCAACAACAAAATGAAAAGAAATGAGCAAAAGAAAGACTGTAATTGAACGCGATATTCCGGGGATGTCCTGAAGGCTCTTAAATGTTAAGTGACTTTAAGTAGAAATCATGAAATTTCACTTCCAAAAATAAAAGACATTTCCCTGTCACTTTTTTACCCACAAATTTGAAAAGGGTTCAGATGTAAAGTTTGTGATGAATTGTTAATCAAAATCTCCAACACCTTTTACTGTGGAACACAAAAAAAAACAAGGCTCTGGCAACTTATTCTCGAAGAGGGGGCAAAAATTACATGAGGTGTCAGGGGTCTCCCGGTGGGAAATTTAGTACAAACATTAATTGACACAATTAAAATTTGCCTACAATTCGCATACGTAATATTAACATTTACATAATTGATTGTAAAATTTTCAAAAACGATTTACAAATTTTCTTAATCGCATGAAACAATATTAAAATGTATTCAAATACGCTGGATTTGAAAAATTTAAATCGACATTAATATTTTTTTTCTGTGTACTGACATTGTGGTTATCTTCATCCCCCGCCTCGGAATTCATAACAACGATGTTAGATGAAAGGTCACTTTTAATTTAATAATCGAACCGAGTTTTTTATATGTCAATTACTCGTTGAATGATTGAGAAATAGTTGATTTTTTATTTCAGTTTTCAAATATATTTTAGGTGATTCTCGTTTGTATGGTTTATTGTCATTCTGGTGGCAATTTATTGTGTTATATTTTTAAATGTATAATAGAATAAGAGTCATGATACGATAGTGATGTAAATTACTTTTTCACATACATATGTATATATACTTTGTATACAATTGCTATTGAAAATCACTGGATGATTTAAAATTATATTTTGAATTGAATTCAATTCGATTGGCTTGACGTGAAATGAATGCTAAAGTTATGAACAGAATCATATATTTCGACAACAAAAAATGCGACAGAGCAGGAATTTTACGATTTTAATTGTCTTGTGTAAGTGGAAGCAAAATGCATTCACGAATGGGGTTTCCGCAGGTCTAATAGCAATTCAAATCACTCTCTTTGTAGACAAGATTCTAGATTTGAAATTCTAGGCAAAGCATGCTTACTTGTAGTCGTCGGTGGTGCAGTGGGTAGTGTGCGCGCCTCCTGTACTTGAGATCCTGGGTTCGATCCCTGCTCTGACCACCTTAAAATTTCTTTCGACGGCGGTCACCTCGCATAGTGACGGCGACCCTATCGAGTATTTAGCCATGAAAATGCCTCTGAAAGAAATTCCATATGGAAAAAAGTTCAAAATTTCAAAAAGTTTGTTGTTAAATCAGACCCCTTCATCGATTTACAAAATGAGTTTCACAGACATATATATAACTGTGATTACTGTTGCAATTCTGCGGTTGAGAGATTTGAAATGTTGAACCCAATGATGAACATAAAAGGATTCTGTGTAATTTCCTTAAAGGAATCTATATACCTGAAAGAACGGACTATGCTTGTCCAGTTTCGAACTTTAGGAAAATCTGCAGATCAACTATACCGCATAGAAAAGAGTGGAAGTACAACTCATCTTTGCAGGATGTAACCAAGAACGATTTTTACGAATGGAACTAAGAGTGATAGTGGAATGGGAGCTGGAGTTTTCTCAACTTCACTGGGTATAACTTTATCAATCGGTCTTCCAGTTTCTGGCAGAATCTTCCAAGCGGAAGTAGTAGCAAAATCGGAGGAGTGTCGTCAGTTGCGAAATCACGCTATAGTAGTGAAGATTGTGCAAATCTTATCGGACAGCCAAGCGGTGATAAGAACTCTATCCTCGGACGAGAATAGATGGATACTGGTTCGTGAATGCAGGAGTCTGCTAGACGTCTGGTGCTGAAGTTGAACTTCTGGAAATACTTCAGATCAACCATACCGCACAGAGAAGAGTGGAAGAATAACTGACCATTACAGGATGTTAACATAACGGTTTTTACGGATGTATCTAAGATTGATAGTGGAATGGGTTGCTGGTGATTACTCAACTTCACTGGGTATAACACTATCAATAGTTCTCCAAGTTTCTAGTAGTATCTTCCAAGCGGAAGTAGTAGCAATATCGGAGGCGTTTCCTCAGTTGCGAAATCACGCTATAGTAGTGAAGATTGTGAAAATCTTATCGGACAGCCAAGCGGTGATAAGGGTTCTTTCGTCAGAGGAGAATAGACGGATACTGGCTCGTGAATGCAGGAGTCTGCTGGACGAAATCGGTATCACGAAAATACTTTCCCTAGGGTGGGTTCCAGATCATACGAATATAGTCGGAACCAAAGCCGCTTAAGTAGTAGCCAGGAAAGGTTATACACAACTTCCAATTGAAATTTGAAAAAAATCAATTGAAACTTAAAAATTATATTTGAAATTAATTAATTAATAATTAATTTGAAACATCAATTGGAATTTGAAAATTCAATTTGAAATTTGAAATACATCAATTGAAATTTAAAAAAACATCAATTGAAATTTAAAAGACATCAACTGAAATTTAAAAGACGTCAATTGAAATTTAAATATCTAACACATAAAATCGCTTAATCATTTTTAAATTTCAAGTGACGAATTTTAAATTTCCATTGATATCTTTTAAATTTTAATTGATGTCTTTTAAATTTCAATTGATGTGCTTTAAATTTAAATTGATGTGTTTTAAATTTCAATTGATGTGTTTTAGATTTCAATCGATATGAATGACCGCCACTTCCGAGGCATCCAGAAACTGGGGAGAACCTACTACCTGTCGCATATCACGGGATATATGGCCTAGATATGGCGGTAAGAGAACCAAGATCCTGGTGACTCTGAACACCAATACAATAGCCAGAACGGCAACTGCCACAACCTGTTAAGATTGGAATACTATACAGGTGTTTCTGTCGTAGATGCGACGACAAATGTATGGCGGAAATCCCTGACCATTATCTCCTACAAATACAAGGAGCAAAACTTTGGGAAAGGCCTTTTATGACAGAATACAGGAACTGGGGAGTTTTGAACTCAGTGCACTTCTAAAACACCCTAACAGTACTAACTGGCTATAAGTGGGTTACGTCAATTTATTTCTGGCATATTCTCTATTTTCTTTCCATGGTAACGTGGCAATTCAAAACGACATTACTGCTACTTGGCTGAGCTTACTTGGGAGGAACTCTCAGTCACTCTAACCTATCCAAACTGTGGTAATTCTCACATGAATACGGACTCATGGAGCAAAAGCCAATTATTATCATCAATGAGCGTTGATTTTGGGCAATGAAGCATCATCCCCCGCAATATCCACAAGGGCAGTCACATCCGTAGTAGCATCAACATTCACAGTAACTTTGCTTTCTACTAATGTGATTGTGGTCTAGCCGGTGTCCTCGCCAAGGTCAGCTGCGGGCTTACCAATCAGCTTCGAATCGGACAATGAAGTAACTTCCCCCATAGTATCGACAGGGTTTGTCTCATCCTAGATCCTGGTGATCCTGGTGGGAATGGTGCCAGCTTGGGTTTCGTGGTCGCTCTTATACACCCATAGACGTCTCTGCACAAAGTCATACCAAATTACGTCTATACTTTTTGAGAGAAATGGAAGTAGCCGAAGTTCTTTAGCGTCGTCCAACTTTCTATTCTTCCTATTGGCAGATGGATGGTCACGGCTATGACAGACTATTTGCTGTCTTTGGTGGCTCCACGGTCGATCTCGAAGATGGGAATGGATTTCGTTCATGTTAATGCCATAAAGTTTGGCATCAGTCCCGGCTTCTCAGCCTCAGCATCTACTTCTTTGTACAGCTCAGAACATCGCTTATTTTCCGACACAATAGGCTGTATTCGGCCCTGGTGCCAGCCTGCGTCCCAGCAGACGGGAGCTAGGACAGTAGAATTTCCACAGACCTCATAGTACAGGGCGTTAAGGGCGGTCAAAACACCGCCACTAGTGGGGCTCGCCTTCAATAAACGCCTTTGGTATGCAATTTCATGTTACCTTGGGTCATTTTGAATTTGACGTTTTACTGACTTCGTCGAGGAGAAGTCATCGATGTATCGCAGGCCGGTCAATTTTCTTTTGACTGTCTACGACTTCAACCTGATTGACCTTGCCTAACCTCTTTATAACTCTGAAGGCTAAATTCGACCATTTCGCCGACCGCGCGTAGGCTTTACTCCGGGACCATAGAGCGGCAGTTGCAGCCTTTAGTTTGTTTCGTTTTATTGTCCTTTGCTGTATTTTTGTTCATAGTTGTCGATTGTTGCGTTGTGGTTTTGATGTAGGTTTGGTTGAAGCTTCAGGTGTTTGGTCAAGGCACTGGGACCACTGTTGTCCCTTTGGGAAACGGAAAAAGACACAATAAACTTCTTCTTCTTCTCCCTTAATTTTAGAGGTTTTTTTGCTTAAAAAAATTATATTAAAACAGGTGTGTTAAAACATCGCACTTTATATTTCTGGCAGTTATATAGGTATATTCTGTCTCCCTTTGCCGGGTGTAAAATATATAACTGAACTACGGGCCACAATGCGGTGATAACCAGTGTTGGTAAATGCATGAAACAAGAAAATTGTTGCCTATCTTCTACAGATTTCCACAATATTAAAGAATTTAGAATATGTTTATAAGAACCTAGTCTTATGTCAGTGGCCCTAACATTTTGTCTAAAATTTCTCCTTCGAATTTGCAACAATATCTGTGAACATTAAAGTGTGAAAATTTTCCAAACTTTTTTAATTTTCTGACAGTTTTCATATAAATGGCGGATATTGGTTTTCTTAGATTGGAAGAACCTATTCCTGTTTCAATGTCCTTGAAATTTTTTCTAAAATTTCTACTTAGTATTTCCAACAACATATGTGAATATTGAAGTGTGAAAATTTTCCAAACTTTTTGTAAGTTTCTGAGAAATTTTCATATATATGGCGGATATTGGTTTTCTTCGATTTTAAGGACCTAGTCCTATTTCAATGTCCTTGAAATTTTTCCTAAAATTTCTACTTAGTATTTGCAACAATATCTGTGAATATAAAAGTGTGAAAATTGCTCAAAATTTTTTAAATTTTTTGAGACTTTTCATATATATGGCAGGAATTTGTTTTCGTGGATTTTAAGGACCTAGCCTTATTTCATTGTAGCTGAAATTTTTTATAAAATTTCTAATTAGTATTTGCAACAATATCTGCGAATATTAAAGTGTGAAAATTGTCCAAAATTTTTTAGATTTTCTGAGAGTTTTCATATAAATGGCGGATATTGGCTTTCTTAGATTGTAAGAACCTAGTCCTGTTTCAATGTCCTTGAAATTTTTTCTAAAATTTCTACTTAGTATTTCCAACAACATATGTGAATATTGAAGTGTGAAAATTTTCCAAACTTTTTGTAAGTTTCTGAGAAATTTTCATATATATGGCGGATATTGGTTTTCTTCGATTTTAAGGACCTAGTCCTATTTCAATGTCCTTGAAATGTTTTCTAAAATTTCTACTTGGTATTTGCAACATTATCTATGAATATTAAAGTGAGAAAATTTTCCAAACTTTTTTTAAATTTCTGAGAAGTTTTCATATATCTATGTATATGGCGGATAGAAGTTTTCATCGATTTTATGGACCTAGTCTTATTTCAATGTCCTTGAAATTTTTCATAAAATGTCTACGTAGTATTTGCAACAATATCTGTGAATATTGAAGTGTGCAAATTGTCAAAAAAATTTTAAAATTTCTGAGAGTTTTCATATATATAGCGGGAATTTGTTTTCGTGGATTTTAAAGACCTAGTCCTTTTTCAATGTCCCTGACAATTTCAATGAAATGAAATTTATATGCTTGATTTGATTTAAATACAATAAAATTTGAAGGTGGGCCAACTTCACACTACCATATACTAGTGTGAAGTTAGCCCACCTTCGAACTATATGGCTTATTATGGTGGACTAACTTCACGCTAGTCCCTGAAATGTAGTTCATGTTAAATTTAAAAAATGTACCGGGTATATTAGTCTAATCCACATACACCAACATACCAATATTTTGAAAAAAATGGAGTTAATCAGTTTGTCTTCAAAATACCTCATATTTAACAGAAAGGTCTTCATGACTTGTTAAAAGTACCAGGTTATTTTATTACAATTTGGTGATTCGCTATTTGTGTCATGCACCCTTCAGTCATTTTATGACTGCTATTGGATTACAATCCACCACCCATGGATAGTGCGCACAGAGGAAAACACTGGAGCCGTAGCCGCCACACGCTGATAAATTATTTTTTATTTTTTGGATGCAAATATAATTTGTTTGTAGTTTGTTGCAAATATAGTATACTTGTGTCGAAACACATTGTGTTTGCTAATCAATATAACATGTTTGGGACACAATGATTTATAGGTTATAATACATGTATCTGTTTCACAAATGTGGGTTTGTTTGTTGGAGACTGCTGAGAACAAAAACAGATAATAAAGAAAAAAAGCAGCAGATCTTCAATTAACGAACACAATGCTTACAAACGTATACATGATTCCTGCAATATGTTACTGGGGTCGATACTTTTTAACGTGCAGTGTTGATAAAGACTATGATTTGCCCATCCGACATAATTTTGTGTCGCCGGATTGTGTTCCACTACTAAGTGAAAGATTTTACTCAAGGCTCTTGGTTCGAAAAAAGTATAAAATACAGCTCGTTCAACAACTGTAGCCGGGATTACCTGCCACAGGACCGGATTCTCGGTGAACGAGACTTAAGAACTATTGATTGAGATCCATTTTTTTACGAAAAATTTCGACAATGCGTCGGGCACAATGCTCTGTATGGTTCGGCTAATTGCCCGCCGGAATTATCATTGCACATTTCTTTAAAGAAGACGTTGGCCACAATATTACCCTCAATGGCGCCAGCTATCGTTTGATTCGGGGTGTTTTTGCCCAAAATACATCAGTCTACATTGCCACATAGCATGTGAAACAAATGGGCCTATTGGAAGATGAGTTCGGTGACGAATTTATCTCAAGTTTAGAATAAAAACTTGTTAAGAAAGAGATGGACATTTTTTAAATTTTTAAGAATATGAATGAGTTCAGCTGACATTTAAAAAATAACCGTTAGAAATAGAAACATTTAAAACCCAAATCCTATAAATATTGTACTCGAGAAGTCCATACAAAGCGCTCGTGGTTCCCTGCTAGCTCCCAATAGAAACGTTCCCTCTAAACTATTAGTATTTTTTTTATTTAGAACTGCTGTCAGCCAGAACGGAAAAGCAACAATCCTGATAGCAAACTTTACTCGCTTCTGCTAAGTTTATATATGAGCTCGCATTGAATAGCAACAGTTTTCCACCACTTTAAGCATAATTAGGAATAACTTTTGTGTAGAGAGGAAGCAGCTCCTCTACTGGCTAATGAAACCATATGTGTTGGCTATATAAATGCCAAAAACAACAACACCAAAGTTTTATAAAAATTGTAAACTATTTTTTACATACAATCAAAGAGATTTGCTGGCATTGTTGTTGTGCTCGGTAAAAATTTTCCAATAAAAAAGCAACGGCTTCGGCAAGAACACAGCGGTCTGTGTGCGGCAGCAACATCTGCTGTTGTAGTTAACAAAATAAAAAAAAATATATACAAAAACGTTGAAGGAGAACGAGCTGGAGTATATAGAACATTTTTGCCTGGCACATGTGTAAAAGGACCATATGCATATTTACGTTTTGCTGCTGAAACTAAAAACTAACATTTGTGCCAAAACCCTGTCCAAATAGAAGAGGAAGAAAAAAATAAACGGAGTAACAACACGAACAAACAAACAACAGAAGCAAAAGTTTAAATCTGAGTCACACACACATATGTATATACACACATATGTATACACAAATGTTGCACACTAACGTCAGTAGTGGCAAACAAGAAAACAAGGCCGAAAGGCAACAGCGGCACTGGAAGTAAAACTCTGCCGGTGTAAGAGTGTTTGCCCTTTGTGTTTGTGGGTCTGTGGTCTTAAACAACAGCTGTCCAAATATGGTTACCACTGTATATATAGGCTGGCCCGTTTTGTTTTCCAAACATATAAGTGGGCTCCCCTTAGGTATAACACCGTTGGAAGATGTTGCTTCAATCGGACAATAAATATCTTCTATTTGATATCTGAGCAGGAACAGGATTCAAACTGCGTTAAGAACGGTTCGTCACTCATCTTTAATATGTAAAGTATATCGTCTTGATATATTGATTTCATAGGAGTTGTTTAAACGCCACTGCACACTGGGACAGATTTAAAAAATTACCGGACAAAATTCCAAAAATCGAAGGAGTAATCCACATAAAATAGGTGACTTAAACAGTGGCCAATTAACCACTGAGGTCGAAAATTACCTGTTTTGAAGGTTCCATGCACGGTGCTAATTAGGAAATGGGCCCACATTTGACTATTGTTTCAATACATGAATGCAGGCTAATTTTTGGCTATTTTTAGTAGATGTGTGTTATATGAAGGTTATGTTCCTGGATGTTTTAAACTTCCTTTATTCATTTTGTTTAAGAGCTACAAAGAGCTACAAAATTGTACATTAAGTTAATTTAATTTACATAAAGATGTTGGTTCAATTGCAATGAAAGTAATTGACTACAGATATTACATTTTGATTTTTTTTCAGTGTAACGTTTAAAAAATAACATTTAGGTCACGCAATACCATAAAATGTCAAACTAAAATATCGAAATTTCAAACTAAAATTTCAACAGATCCGAAAACGACGATGATGAAAATGTCGAACGCAATGTGATATTTTTTTTTTAAAAGGAATTTTTTTTTGAGGTCCCAAATAAATCTTGTATGGTTGCGAAACAAACTTCTTAAACTTTTTGTTTATTTTGTAATCCCTAATAAAGTTGGTAGAAAAGCTTAATACGTTAAACCTTGATAAGAAAAAAAATTTTATGGGAAAAGGTAAAATTACACATGCTCTTCCCTCCGTTAGGTTAGTTATCGAAATCCTGATCGAAAAATATTTGCCAAAAATTAAGTCGGGGCATCCAAAAAACTATGAAACGATACCCATAATGTTCTTTTTAAATTTCGGCTTCTAGTGGCAGCAATACCTTACTCTAAGAGTACAATAATTACAAGGGTAAAACTGTGACAAACGCATATATGTATCAAAATCCCAACAATGTATTCTGTTATTTTAAGGACTAAAGCTTTGTCTCATTTAAGTAACACGTTCGTCAAAAAGACAAAAATAAACATTTGCTCAATACATTCCTTGAAGGCGGGTGAGAGACGAGCTTCTTTCAATCCGTGAACTGCGCCCTTTCTTGTTTTAAACTCAAAGACTTAGACTTTCAGTTTTATACTGATTCCGGATGGTTTTTGGGAACGTTTTTTTTGTCGATAATTGATAAAGAGTTTCGTCATCACTAATCGAGGTTACCGGTTATCCACAGCCACAGCCACATCTTCGATAGTGTAATGCAAACTTTTGTACATCCAACGAATTCGTCGTCGCTGCAACGAATTATTACGAGTAATTTATACGTCGGCTCATTTGCGTTGAAACTATTCGCCGACGTGGCGATGCATTTCCTTTCATTGGAGATATACCGCAAATAGTTTGCCTGCAAAATGTATTGTTTATTGATAAATTGTGTGTGGTAATTTAAAAATTGTGCAATTTCTCGAATTACATCTAAAAGTATATAAAATGATACACCCATTGTAGATTGATTCTTGTCAGAGGCGGATTTAGGTTGGATGTGACCCAGGGCGCAGAATAAATATTGGGCCCCTTAAAAATAATCAAAAAATATCCACAAGTTTGTTGAAATAATTCAAAATTTTATAAACCTTAAAAACGTACTTTAATTACTTTAAGTACTAATTAAAATACAGAAAATTTTTTCTATCTTTCTGGCTTGCAAACTTGTAAATTATATCATTAAAATCAATAATTTTAAGTAAATCACTACCTATATGCAATACAGCAATAGTATTGAGTCTTTCTTTCTGTCATTGAATTTCTTAAATAATTCTTTACTCTTTTAAGACAAGAAATGATCCTTCTCCAGAATCGTTTGAGATTGGCATGGTATAAAATATTTTTAAAACAATTTCCACATTTGGAAAAGTTTCTTTCATATCTATGGCTTTTTTATCTAAACTCCTAGCTGAGCCGGCAGACTTCGCCCTGCCGACAAAATTAGTCAATGATGTCATAGCCACTAATGAATTCACAAATTTTATATTTGGGAAAACCAAACCATGACAAAAGTGTGCGTAGATTTGGTTGGTAGGCATTTTTCGATGTTTTGTAGTTCTACCTTATCAATATATCTTGGATGGACAATTGACGCGCTGCAGTTTGCTGAGCTTTTAGTTTTTTTTGAATGCAAGGCGAGACAGACGTGTAAGAAAACAGTGATAAAATAAACAAAAATTGCAACTTTTTTTAGAACAAACTTTATGGGTAAGACCAAAAAAAAAAAAAAAGGCTATAACTAAAAGTCTTAATGTAAAAGTAATGATTCGCGCAACTGTATTCGTGCAAGTATGACTTTAAAAAACCATCATACTGGAAGATCTTTAACTCTCGTTATGTCCTGTACATTCAATTTCAAGGAATTTTATTGTAGATACAAATCTTCGTAAAATGTTTCTCCAAAACCTTTCGTTTTGCATTACAATTTTCGCATTTTGTGCATTGACGCAATTTGAAACCATGGAGCGCTTGTAGAGTGTCCACATTGAGGCGACATGCTGCTTTGATTTTTTATGGTCGGACAAAGTAGCTCCAATATGTTTCCAATTTTGAAACCCAGTTGTCAACTTGGATTTTGAGCCCAAAAATAATTTTCATGGATAGCAATATATAGATTTGCATGTTTCGGAAAAAATTGTCCACGTTATTTCTTCACATTCTCCACTCAACGATTTCCTATAAAAATGCAATCACCGTGTTTATATATCGATTTAATTTGACTAATATGGCCAATATTTATTAGTTTATTACAAATGAGAAATTCAACCATTTCTATTCTTAATACATTAGGCCAGAGAAAATGTATTTTAATTTTATTTGGTTGGTTGGTTGGTTGGCAAGGCTACAAGACAGCACGCTGTCTAGCACACTTAGGCTATATAAGCCCATTGTGATACCTGCAGTTTCTTCCATAGCAACTATCGACTAGTCGTCCAGCCAATTTGCCCTTTCAATAAATTTGTCCATAAGACCTACAGGAATATCCTGTAGGGCTACGGTGCTAACTAGAGGTGTTCCGAATATCCTACTTCTACTTCAGAGCAGGGCAATCCAAGAGAAGGTGTTTCGTCGTTACCTCGTCCTCTTCCATGCAGCATCTACAGAGAGTGGAGTTTCTATGTCCCAATCATAGGGCGTGTTTTCCTACAAGACAATGTCCCGTAAGTGTTCCTATCATTGTGGATAACCTGCCTCTCGGCAAGTTAAGTAGTTGCCTAGTCCTCTTCCTGTCCACCTGTGGCCAGAGGACCCTGGCTTGTTTGCAAGCTGAAGTAAGTCTCCACTTGTCCTTGAACATATTATGGCCCACTGCCTGATCTGCAAACGGCAGGTAGAGACTGGCATACTAACACCTTCTTTTGCCGGAAGAACCTGTGCCGTAGTGCCCTGTCTAGCTAACGCATCCGCTACGCAATTGCCTGGAATGTCGCTGTGTCACGGTACTCAGATGAGCCTGATGTCAAAATACTCTGCCATCACCCTAAGTGATGAGTGGCATTCTTTCGCCGTGAGGGGCGTAGCAAACATGGCTTCCAGGGATTTGATGGCAGCCTGGCTGTCTGTGTAGATACATATTCTCCGGAAGGTTGTGACACTACTTTTCGGTAGTTCAGCAACCTCCAGTTTGGGGGTAATTTTCCGCCTGAAATACACTACAGTGATCAGGCAGCTTGAAGAAGATATTTATATTTAGGTCCGTCGAATGGACCCCATAGCCCACTTGCTCGTCCAACTTTGATCCATCCATGAAAAATCTGATGCTACTGGTATCCCCTTTCAGTGACTTTTCCCAGGTATTCCTGTTCGGAATAGAAGTCCTTAGATTTGTCGCTGGTAGAAGGTAGAGTATACAGTAGTCCGTGTTTACGGGAATAGAGTTGATCCGGTGTAGTAATTCAGTGTGTCCTTAATGTCCCGATATCAAAACGCCACAATCTCTGATTCTCACCAGGGATGTAACGGCTGCCTATTCGGCCATGATATCAGGAGTAAAGATGTTCAGTATAGCGCTAAGTGCAGTACCTGACGTCGTGCCCATTGCCCCATTAACGCTAATCAGTGCTGATCTTTGAATTTTCATCAAGGAATTCAGAATATATTTCTTTTGGAGGGACCTCCACCAAACTACGATACCATAGAGAAGTATTGTTTTGACTATTGCCGTATAAATCCACATTAATTTTATTTCCAATGAAATATTTTGCGACTTACTATCGATATTTTCCATCGGCATATCGTGCCTGCCTTTGTCTACTCTACAGATATTTCACTTATGCCTTCTTCTAAACCAAGAGTGTCAGCAAACTCATTTTGTCGGCTGGTGGAAGCTGTAAGTGCATCTGTTTTTTTGTGTCCACGGAATTACCTAGAGTGATCATAAATTTATCTAATGCTCCCTTCTATTGGTTGATAGCTTCTTCATATTGTTTTTTAACTTTTCTTTTTTCAGCGCCTGATAAATGGCGTTTCATTGTTCATATTATGTTTCAAAAACAAAGATTGCAGATAAATAAATAAGTTTTTAAACATTGCCTTCTGAAACATGTTATTTAAAATTCACGAGAATGATTTGTAACAATATTTTTATCATGCAGTTTTAATTGTTAAACTCGTGGTACAGTTTGTAAATAATTCACCGTGAGGAAAGTTGCAATACAATTGGGAGGACAATTTTTAAATGATTTAAAGTCTTAAAAACAAATTTATTTCGAATGCCACTTGATACTAATTATTTGTAATGACATAAACATAAGTATTTAATTTTATAATTCAAAATTAATAAAGATAAACATCGTTACAACAGGAGGACTATAGATTGGCTTCACAAAAATAGTGGGCGTTCAAAGTTCATGAAAATGAAATTTTCAATAAATAAGTTCCAATTTAGTTTTCTGGACCATTATAGGTAAATTTATTTGCAGCATTTGATAAAGATTGGTCCTTGTTTTAATATATAATGGATATTTTGGTAGAAAAATAAACACTTTAATTTTTATATGTAGAAGAAAAACTTGATTTCTGGACCCTTTTTGTATGACTTAGCTCATTATAGGAATATTGATAAAGTCAAGGGGCCCCCAAAACTGCTGGGCCCCGGGCGCGCGCCCGTTGCGCCCCCTCTTAAATCCGCCTCTGATTCTTGTAGATTAATTCTCCCGCAAGCGCTGCCCTTTAATTAGTATTTATTATGGTTCCAAGGAGAAACATAAACTCATGTTTGTGGATTCTTTCTCCAAAGGCGTGTAGTCAACCCATTTTTACCAAGCTGTTTCCTATTTCAAAAAAGATGAGGTAGATCTGTGACTTAGAATTGGTCATGATGCGAGGTACGCATTGAGTTATTTTTCTGAATCGTAGCTAACCTAACTTTCTTTTAGAGACTGCCAACACATAATTAGCTAACCTAACTTTCTTTCAGAGACTGCCAACACATAATTAATTGTTCAGCTGATCTTCCGTATTCATTCGATGCCACCGAATTGCGGTTGTCATAACCGAATAGTCACACCGAATTGCGGTTGTCACAACCGAATTGTCACACCGAATTTCGGTTATTAACCGAATTCACGGCTGAATTTTGTCCCTTCAACTGCAATTTGCTTGAAACAACCTCGTTTCATAATTGATTCGCTTGTGACATCTCACGACTTGAAGAAGAACAAGGTTCTAATTGACAATTGTTGATAAATGCATCTGCATACTCGTACTAAAATGGACATAGCCGTTCGATTACTCCTACCGATATAATTATATCTCTTATCGTTGACGAGATATCAAATGGATTAACAATTGACTACATATTTTCCTGTAGTACTTTGTTTAACAAAATGCATTTATTCTTCAAAAATTAGTTGGTGAAACTTAGAACCTTATTGTTCTAAGGTCGCGAACTGCAGTCACAATTATATTCATTGTGTTCTACAACTTCGGTTCCCACAGCCGAATATCATACCAAATCGGCTGTATAAATTACGATGCACCAATAGAATTTGACAATGTGAAGTTACAACAACCGCAATTCCGAAAAGTAGGATGACAAAATCAAAATCCTCATGAAGTCAAATGGTGCAATGCATTTGGGGTTACATTTAAAATCGATAGGGAACAAACATCATAATTGGGACTGTGCCCATGAAAGCGGTGTTTTCAGAAACGGCCGAAAGTGGTTTGTACAATTAATTTGTTTTAGGGAACCCATACAAGGTGCATTAATTCCCTCTTTTGTAATTATTTATGCGAACATCGAAAACTTAGTTATGAATAAAACAATAAAATATTCTTAATAATGTGTCTCCAATCTCTAATTCGGTTGAAACAACCTCTAATTCGGTTGTAACAACCTCCAATTAGGTTGCGTGAACCTCTAATTCGGTTATAACAACCTCTAATTCGGTTGCACCACCCTCTAATACGGTTGTAACAACCTCTAATTCGGTTGCAACAGCATATAATTCGGTTGTAACAACCTCTAATTCGGTCGTAACAACCTTTAGTTCAGTTCTAATAACTTTTAACATCGGAAAAACATGATCTCGTATCCTTCAAGGAAATTACAACTTTAAAAATAACTCGGCCCAATTTTTGACTGGTTATTTGGAAGATAACCGGTATTCATATAGTTATCGGCTAATCGTTACAATGCATCAAGCTGACACCATTTGCATAAGAAAAGTGATGTGATTGAATTCTAAATTTTTAATGAAATTGGAAAGTATTTCAGTAGAAATGAAGTTCTACCTTTACTACGAGTTAAATGATACGTTTTCATTGCTATTCAATCTAGGATCTAGGTGACTCTAATCATCTAAGATGGTGACTATAAATTTTGACATTAAAAAAGTTTTGCGTTTGGTCATGCCCTTGCTTTCTGTCATAATCATGTGGTGACTTGATCATGGTTTAAATTCCCATCTGTGGCTGGTTAAACAGCAATCAACTATTAACCTAAAAAATTAATTCGGAGTTTAAATTATGTTTGATCGTTGATCAAAAATGATTTTCCACCCCAAAATTAGGCCTAAGACAACTAAAATTTAATTATATGGCGGGCCAAATCAAAAACAAAACTAAAACTACAACTAGAATACCTAACTACTATGGCTGAATTGATACCATCGGTAGATCATCAATCGTATATATACAAACCCTAATATGCAATTTAGTATCGATCGAAGATCCATAAGTAAGAACACACAGTGAAAGCTGCATAATTCCAACACAAGAACAGAAAGCTTTTCTCCTCAATCCCAATGTGCACAAAAACGGCTGCGGATCCGTTTCGAACTCGTTACGAGTCCGTAAATCCTAAAAAAGCGAAATGTGAGTTCTCGAATTCGTTTTGAACCTTTTACGTGTCCGTAACAACATAAAAAGCGAATCAGAGAAATTGCGATTTGTCGGATCCGTCGCGAATTCATTTTATTTCCAAAAAACGAATTCCGGAACGGATTTGGCTACGAAGTTCGTTACGAGTTCGAGACGAATCCGAAACAGAACAAAAAACGATTCACGTTTTCGAGACGAATACGAATTCTTGTCGAATTCGCAAAACTTGAGAAAAGCAAATCCGTCTCGAAATCATTTTACTTCGAAGAAACGAATCCGAAATGGATTTGAATATGAAGTTCGTTCCGAGTTCGAGACGGATCCGAAAAAATACAAAAAAAAGCGATTCGCGGTTTCGGGAGGAATTTCAGACGAAAACGAATTCGTTATGAGGTCGTAACGGAAGTCCGCAGAAACGGATGCGTCTCGAATTCGTAACGGATTCATATGGCACATTGGGCTGTTCTTCTTTTCCTCGTGCATAGTAGCATTATTGCAGTGCTTTGAGGTGAGTTTCTACTATATCACGGAGTTGCATTGCCACAGAAATGTGGTATAGAATTTTTGATGACCGTGCTAGTGTCAGTTACGTTTTTGAATTTAGATTTTATGTTGGATTTGAATTAGAATAGTTGCGTTCTATAAATAGAACTCTCAAAAACTTCGGCATCAGTGTGTGTAAATAGGAAAGCAACATGTAAGTAGTGACAAATAATCACTCGCCTCGATAAAACTTCCCCTTCGGATAGTGGCCAGTGTGAATACCAGTGCGGATGCTCAACGGGCTAGACGCTGCTGAATATGATGCTTCGCAAACATCGAAACGATCGTCCAGCAAATCCGAGTTCGAATCCCACTCGCGGCATTTACATTTTTTTTCATTAACCGGAGAAAACATGATCTCTTAGCTTTCACGGAGATTACAACTTTAAAAATAACTCGGATCTAAGACAACTAAATCTTTTAATTTAGTTGCAGCAACCTCAAATGCTGTTGCGACAATCTCTAATACGGTTGTGGATAGTTATAATTTGGCCCTCTATATAGGTTCTGATGACTTCTAGTTCGATTGTGATAACCTCTAAAATTGGTTATGGTAACTTCAGTTATCTCAACCGATTTGTTGATCGACCTATCTAGATTTAACACGAACTCCTGACGGTGAACAGAAAAATTGGACGTACGAAACAATGAGATTTTCAAAATTGGAAAAGTTATCATTTTCAGTACGAACTCTAATATACATAAATATTCTTATATGACAAATTACTCCAAGACTTCAGTAAGAAAAATGTAAAAGGGGCAATTCTGAAGACATCTGTGACCTGGTGTGAGTGAACGAGCCTAGTCTGTCACAAAATCGAGTTTCAGTTTTTGGCTTATTCTGGTGTAAAAGTTTGCCGCAATGATTAACTTTATCAGTTATCTCGAAAATGTGTCTCCGCACACTAGGCTCCTTACTTTCCTCTCGGAAAAAATTCGAAATATAAATTAAATCATGACATAATCTAAAAATACACTAAGAAATTTAATAACAGATTATGGATATTACACAATACAATATCACAACTTTTAAAGTATTATTCTGATGTAGACAGCGATGACCCCGAAGCAAATTAAATTGAAGAGCTTTTATCTGTTGATACACCCGAGAACTTATTGGTTGAAGAGAGGTTGTAGCAACAGTAAATTCGGCTGTTAACACCGAATTAGGGTTGTAACAACCGAATTGAGGTTGTCACGACCTCACAACCCAAATTCGGTTGAAACAACCTCGTTTCATAACAGCTTCGGTCGTGGCAACTGATTCTAGAATTATAATCGTTCCGTCAACCAAATTTTCCAAAAATTTCGGTTGGAATAACCGAATTTGGAAATAATTCGAATACAACAGCCGGAATTGGTCCCAAATTCGGTTGGAGTAACCGAATGTGGCATCAACTTGGTATCAATTCGGTTGTAACTACAGAATTTGGTATAAATTCGGTTGTACCTGCCGCATTTGGTATCAATTCGGTCGCAATAACCGAATTAACTTTTAAGTCGGTGACAGCGACCGAATTCGGTTGCTGTAACCGAATTTTTCATGAATTCTGTAGGCGCAACTGAATTTAATTTTTAATTCGGTTATCACAACAAAATTCTATGTATTTAAAACTTGACGTTTAAAATTATAAAAATAAATATTATATTAAAAGAATTTAAAGAATATATAATTGTTCCTGTCTCGGCGATAAAAGAGTTTTTGTGGTTATTAAGAAAGGTAACTTAAAATATTGTAAATATGGTTTTTAAAGCGTTTTTCAACAGAGACGCTACAAAAGTAAATCGATAGGGACAACAAACGACGCCATATTTTTTCCCGCTCTTTTGACATTTCTCTTCAGTAAGGTTTACCATTTCATCATGGAAAGATATACGAGCCAACAACGAGTCGAAATTATTAAAATTTACTACCGAAATTTGGAGTCAGTGGCCTCAACTTTAAGAGCATCTTCAAATCAAAAAATCAACTTCAGCGATGAGGCTAATTTCTGGCTGAATGGCTTCGTCAATAAGCAAAATCCACACGGAATCCATGAGTAATCATTGCATCCCGACAAAATTACGGTTTGGTGCGGTTTATGGGCCGGCGGCGTTATTGGGCCATACTTCTTCCGTGATGATCAAGACCGGCACATTACTGTGAATGCGAATCATTACGGTTCAATGATAACCGAATATTTTTGGCCCCAATTCGACAATATGGACTTGGAGGACATGTGGTTCCAACAGGACGTCGCCACAAGCCACACAGCGAATGCCACAATCAATTTATTGGAAACCAAGTTTGGTGAACGTGTTATCTCACGAAATGGCCCAGTCGATTGGCCGCCTCGGTCGTGCGATTTGACGCCGTTATATCATTGGCCAACAAGCCAGCGACGATTGACGAACTTCGTACGAATATCGAACGTGAAATTGCAGCAGTATCGGCCGATTTATGCTTGAAAACCGTCGAAAATTGGGTTCAGCGTCTGGACGTCTGCAAGTGTGCCCGTGGTGGCCATGCAAAAGAAATCGAGTTCCATACATAATGGCATCGAACGTACTTTCACAGGAATAAAGAATTTCGTTGGTATCTAAAACCAGTTTTGTTTTATTTATAAAAACTTTTGTAACGCTCTTATTGAAAAACCCGTTATATAAAATCGTCTTATTTTGCAGAATATTTTCTACCAGGTCTCAACAGTTTTGAAACCTTTCAAGGTTGGTCGGTGGAGATATGATACAATCATCTATATATGAAACGATTTATGACGTAAATCAACAGATACAACACATCAAAAATGGAGCGGTGACCCATGGTGGATCGGACTTCAAAAATGGTCGGTAGTGACATCTAAAAAAATGTAATACCCAAAATATTACCCTAAATATGACTTTATTTTCTCGCTTTCTAATTTTTTAATAAGAATATAGGATAATAATTCATTGCTTAATAATAAATACAGTTGGGAGAACAACTGTCGAGGTTGTGTCAACCTCTAACAAAATTGTGTCAACCTCTAATTAGGTTGTGGCAACCTCTAATGAAGTTGTGTCAACATCTAATGAGGTTGTGTCAACCTCTAATGAGGTTGTGTCAACCTCTAATGAAGTTGTGCCAGTCTCTAATGAGGTTGTGTGAACCTCGAATGAGGTTCTATCAAACTCGAATGAGGTTGTGATAACCTCTAAATTCGGTTACGGCTAATTCGGTTGTCTCAACCGATGTTTTTATGAATGGACTTTAGAGCATTGAGACAATTACATGTATATTATATAAAATAAAGGCTATTTATATAAAATGTAAATCCCGAACCATAATTTTAAGAAATGATTATAACGGGTGAAACCCCAAATGGATTGGTATAGGTTTGTTTAGGACACTTAAACCAAGTGCACAGAAAGTGCCACAGCAGGTAGTATTTGAAGATGACTTCGTCAAACTAAGAGGAGTTCGACGTATTTTACGATATCATAAAATAATGTCGTTAAGTAAAAATGTGAAAACCTAAACAATAACATTATTAAACAATTGTTTTTCTCCTAAATACACAATTGATGTATTCGTTGCAGCAACAACAATTGAGTTGCTTGAGCAACGCAATGATGAACATTCTAAAAATCTAATAGAACATGCATTATGACAACAACGATACTACAAGGTGGCGCAAAAGTAATCCCCCTATCAGAAAATGCTATAAATTTTGCGATTGGCCCCTAATGTCAGTTCTGTTTTGACATTTGTGTAGTAAACACATGCGAAATACAGGTTAATAAACAATGTTACGCTACACTGCTCCAGAACGCGGAATATTGCTGACTATTTATTTGACCAATAATCGGTGATGATTTTTCATCAAAAATAATCATGAGTGATGAGGCCCATTTCCATCTTAGCGGGTACGTAGATAATCAAAATTTACGCTTCTGGGGCACTAAAAATCCGCGTGTAACCCACGAAGAGCCATTACACCCGCTCAAAGTCACTGTATGGTGTGCTGTTTTCGCTGGAGGAGTCATCGGACCTTTTTTCTTCGAAGACGTCGCGGGCCAAACGGTTACTGTGAATGGTGAGCGCTACAGAGCAATGATCAACGAGTTATTTTTGCCGCAACTTGATGAATTGGGATTGGAAAACATGTGGTTCCAACAGGACGGTGCAACGGCACACACTGCACGTGCCACAACCGATATGCTGAAGGATGCATTTCCCGGGCGCCTAATCTCCCGTTTTGGCGATTTGCACTGGCCAGCAAGATCGCCTGATTTGACCGCTCCAGACTTCTTTTTGTGGGGCTTTTTGAAGTCGCGGGTTTATGTCAACAAGCCTCAGACTCTTGCAGCTCTTAACGATAATAACCGTCAAGAATGTGAGGACGTATCGCCGGAAGTTTTGGCCAAAGTGATGGAAAATGCCATAAAAAGGGCTCAAATGACAATCAACTTGATGTAAAAAAAATTAAAAGACCAAATAAAAATAATCCACAAGAAGAATCAAAGTTTTTAATTTTTTTTTTTAAATTACAGCCAAAAAACATCGGAAGTTTACTTTTGCGCCACCTTGTATTTCAGTGAACTGATTCTAACATTTTCAATAAATAATAAAAATAATGTAAAGCATATCGAATACCGAAGTGGAAGCAGAGAGTTCTGCCTTATTATTTTATAAGGCTCGAATATTTAAGTAAATTATAAATTTTCTTTTTATTGAAATTTGGGCTCGATTGTAACAAATCCATAAAAAAGATGGAGAAATTAAACGCGTCTTCTTAGGCTGAATATAAAATTCAACTGCTTTTGATTATTCAATTTTCTTATTCTATTCATGTTTCTTTCAGCAATTTAGTTACTGTTCATATTACAGGGAACTTATTCGACAGGATTGCCACGAACTTTGAATTACTTATTGTAAATGTAATTTTTAAGTTCATTTTCGTTACAATAAATTCATATTAGATATAGAAAAAAAACAAAAATTATTCTTGAAAAAAGTTATTTAATTAAATAAAAAAAGGTAAAAAAAATAAGTATAGTGGAGAAAACCTTATTGGCCTAAAAACTCCACAGGCACAATCCAACAAAGAGCTTGCTGGAATTACAATTCTTTGCTAAAATATTCCATTGTATTCGTTTGGAAATTTCCTGGGATTCCCGGCAAAACGGAAATTGAAAATGAGTTAAATTTCCGGGATGCATTCTCTAATCTTGATGGTCTCTTACTAATTTGTTATATGTTATTGACCAATACACGGCCACTTAAACCTAGTTAAGTTTTTTTTTTCCAAATAGTAATAACAATTTTTTATCCCAAACAAAATTCGACTTTTGTTAAATTCTTTATATTAACTTCACCTGACATGGGACTGAGGAGGAAAGTTTTTGATAGCCATTCACTTGGGAGTGGTCAGAAATGATTCCTTCATTGGGCAGTCCAAGCAGCTCACTCCTTCCACGCAGTATGTCCTGGGCAATGGCTTGTCGGAAACCTCCGTTAGCTAGCTAAAGTGAGAAGGCGAAACGAGTGAGCAACCTGAGAGGTAATGCGATCACTGATACGTCTCAGGATTATTAGGTGACCCTGCCACTGAAGCTCTTCGAAGTAGTGGACATATTCTTCGATCCTTTGAAGGCGGATGAGCCAACACCCCTGGCCAACGGCGGATCAAAATTTAAGAAACCAAAATCCAGTTTCGACTCACTGCATTCTGGTCAGCGTCTGATCCATAATGGTCGGCTGAAACATAATCATTCTGCCAGTAGATAAAATTCAAACCACGGTGGGCTAGGCTTGCCTCCCGCCACCGTTATAGTGGCAATGAAAATACACTATAAAATTAATGAACAGAGAAACCCCCCAACTGTTGACGACCCTCGCATACGTTATAAGGACCATGATTTAAGGATATGTACCTGGAATGTTCGAACGTTATACAGGACTGGTGCCACTTTCCAACTGGCGGATGTCCTCAGAAAATTTAAAGCTGACATCACAGCGATCCAGGAAATGCGATTGACAGGATATGGTTGCACCAGAAAGACAAACTTCGATATTTACTACAGCTGCCATGAGCGTAAGCACGAATTTGGGTGCGGATTTATAGTAGGCAAGAGACTGCGACAACTAGTTTCAAGGTTCACCCCAGAGAGTTACCGCATAGCCCAATTCGCATCAAATATTTCAACATCTCGTTAATTTGTGTGCACGCACCGACAGAGAATAAAGATGATGAGGTCAAAGAAACATTTTATGAGCGCCTGGAGGAAGTATATGAACGCTGCCCTGACCACGACATTAAGATTATTCTAGGCGATTTTAATGCCAAATTAGGAAAGGAAAGTGTCTTTCGACCACCCATCGGTAATCACAGTCTACATGATAACACCTCCGATAATGTAATAAGACTGATAGACTACGCCGCTGCAAAGAACATGGTAGTTAGTAGCACACGATTCCAGCATAAGTACACACATAATGCCTGGATATCTCCTGATCAGAGGACAAAGAACCAGATTGATCACTGGGTAATAGGTGGTAGGCGTCTAGTTTAATGGATGTACGTGTGATTCGAGGTGTCAATATCGACTCGGATCATTACGTGGTGGCTGCGAAAGTTCGCACGAGATTGAGCAGGGCGAAAAACGTACGAAGCCGAACACAGGAAAAGCCGGATATTGACAAGCTACAAATACCGGAGATTTCAATGTCCAATCGACAGAAACTCTCTCTCTCCTGCTAGAGCAGAATATCCCCCCTACCGAAGACCCAGACGCGCAGTGGAAGCACATCTCCCATTCTTTGGAAACCGCTGCAAGGACTGAACTTGGCAGAAGGATAAGCCATGGTACGACGAAGAATGTCGCATTGCAACTGATGAAAAAACGCTGCACGTATGGCAACAACACAGTCAGTTACAACGCGTGCTGCGAGTGAGCGGCACAAGAAGCTAAGAAGGGAGGAAAACCAACTATTTAGGCGAAAAAAAATGGCAGTGGGAGCAGAGAGAGAGTGAAGGAACCGAAATGTGCAGGATAAATGGTGAATCCCGAAAGTTTTTCCATAGGGTAAGAATATCGAATAACGGGCCTAATAATGGGCTGCCCTCCTGCAAGGACGAGAATGGGAATCTGGTGACTGAGAAGCAGCGTGTGCTCAAAATGTGGAGAGACTACTTTTCAGCACTACTCCACTCAGATTCTTCCACTGAAGATCAGGAGGTAATGATAGTGGAAGATAGTGTAGATTGCAATATGTATGCACGAGAAATTCTTTAACAGTATATATGTAAATGCTTTAAATTTTTTGGGTAGAACTAACTTTTGAATGTTAATTGAAAGTATGATATGGGTTAAGGTAACACTTGAATATCAACGGCCATCTGCGCTATGTTAAACTAACATTTAAATGTTAACAAACGTATTGTATTTGCGAGTTGAATGCGCAACGGAACTTTATTTTAGAATCTATCAACAAAAAATTAATAAATAGACGGCGCGACGAATTCATGACAACTATGGGCTGAGTTTCGTGCTATACCTGGTGCATTTCGATTCTATCGGATTTCAAACTTCCAAAATTATACAACGCTGAGTAATAGATGAAATAAACATCACTGTTGTCCTATAATGACAACATTCACCATAAATCGATCAACACTAATAAGGATAAATCTTAGATTTGCAACAATATCTACATCTTGCATAAATGATAAAGTTCACAGCACAGAAACTGTACAAAAACGGATACTTTTCCTATTACAAAAGTACGATGTATTCAAATTTTCTGGTACGCTTGAAGAAACTTAATATTAAAAAACCTTCTCCAAAGTTCTAAGTCTTCAGCGCAAACTGTAAAAATATACGAAATTAATTCGATAGAACTAGATTACCATCAACGGGGTTTGTGGATCATTTTGTGTAGCGACTTCCTCAATACGGGTTCGTATTGCACTAAACATCTCGTGTACTGACTCGTCCAGGACATATAGTGAAAAATATTGTGCTCGAACAGCCATCAAGACCAACTCGCCACCGTTCGCAACAATTGAATATTTGTGCCACTTCTTTGCGCTGTATTTTCCATAAAGACCTCGGTGTGAAGGCTTATAAAGCCCAGTTAGTCCAAGAACCTGAGCCTCATTATCATCCCATGCAATTTCACTTCGATAAATCGTCTGAAGATTGCTTGGCTGTAGATGAGTATTTTTACCGAAAAATCATTTTTTTTCGAATAAAGCGCATTTTCACCAGGGGGTGATTACATCAACAAACAAAATTGTCGAATTTGGGGCTCTGAAACTCCACACGTCGTCGAGGATTAGGCTTGATGGCGAGGGTTACCGTGACATGCTGGCCGATTTTTTGTTCCCAAAAGTAGATGAGGATGACATGGACGGCATATTCTTTCAAGTATGCACCCACAACAAAGCTTCTCAAAATATCTTTCGGAACCGGTGTAATACTGTAGATCCCAATCAGTGGGTGCAAGACTAGAAAGCTCGCAGCTCAATGGTTGTGAAAGCTTCTCGCTAATCCCTTCATGATTTCAAATGGCAAACTAGTTTTGTTCGTTTGTTGCTAACGTTCTAAAAGTAACGGGATTTTCAATAAGAGCGCTACAAAATTTTTTTTAAATAAAACAAAACCGGTTTTAGATACCAATGAAATTCTTTATTCCTGTGAAAGTACGTTCGATGCCATTATGACTGGAACTCGATTTCTTTTGCATGGCCACCACGGGCACGCTCGCAGAAGTCCAGACGCTGAACCCAATTTTCGACGGTTTTCAAGCATAAATCGTACGAAGTTCATCAATCGTCGCTGGCTTGTTGGCAGACTTGACGTAGCCCCACAGGAAATAATCTAACGGCGTCAAACCGCACGACCGAGGCGGCCAATCGACTGGGCCATTTCGTGAGATAACACGTTCACCAAACTTGGTTCCCAATAAATTTATTGTGGCATTCGCTGTGTGGCTTGTGGCGCCGTCCTGCTGGAACCACGTGTCCTCCAAGTCCATATTATCCAATTGGGGCCAAAAATATTCGGTTATCATTGAACGGTAGCGATTCGCATTCACAGTAATGGTCTTGATCATCACGGAAGAAGTACGGCCCAATGACGCCGCCGGCCCATAAACCGCACCAAACCGTAATTTTTTCAGGATGCAATGATGACTCATGGATTACGTGTGGATTGCTGTCTGACCAATAACGCATATTTTGCTTATTGATGAGCCTCATCGCTGATTGTTGAGGCCTCTTAAAGTTGAAGACACTGACTCCAAAGTTCGGTAGTAAATTTTAATAATTTCGACTCGTTGTTGGCTCGTATATCTTTCCATGATGAAATGGCAAACTTTACTGAAGAGAAATGTCAAAAGAGCGGGAAAAAATATGGCGTCGTTTGCTGTCCCTATCGATTTACTTTTGTAGCGTCTCTGTTGAAAAGCCTTTATATGGCTGCGATGAGAAGGATAAAAACTTAAAAACGAGCCAGCATTACTTACAAAACCCCAAATAAACCATATATTTGTTGTTTTTGGCGTTTCGTTTCACAATTAAACGAATATGAAGTGGCGGGAGTTATTCTCTAGATGTTGATATAATTTATCAGAGCACAAATTTGGAGCTGAATAATGATTCATCAAAGTGTTCTATCTGTAACTTCAACTTTAGCTAGTAGTTTGAGTTAATGCTCTTAAACTACATATTACAAAAATATTACTACGAGTATTAAACCGTTAAAATACATTAATTACAGTTTTTCTTTTGTATAGTGATTAAAGATAAATTCTGAATTTAAATAGAAAATAAATATAAAACAAACACAATTTATAGAGCTCTGCTAACTACGTAACATTCCGCTGTTAATATGATAGATCGGAACACTTTTACTCGACGAGGAAAACTAAAGTCAATAAATTTTACACGACAAATTAATATGACATACTAAGAACTTAATCTGGATGACTTAGACATTGGCCTATATGTATAGAATTACCAGGATTTGAAAGATTCAACAACACCAAAGTGGTCAACTGTGACACCCTGTAGCATCAACTATGTTGACTATACAATATTACGATATTCTGAAAGCCCGGCTCCTTCTTTATAAATGTTTGGTACATACCAAAATTATCAGAACAATACTTTAAAACTTGTTATATTATTACCGTTTTTCTTCAATCGGTCCCACTGTGCATCGTAAAGCGGTTTAGTCGCGGCAATTCCGCGATGTTTGGTCAGCCTACACTGTCTATATGTTTTCTGCCATACCTGATTGAGCCACATTGAAATAACTAACTTAAACTTACCATTTTACAAAAGCTTTGCTAATATAAGGAAGTAATTTTAGTAGAACATACCTGGAAAGAAAATAAACAAACATATTAAATGTAGTTTAACAGTGAGTAATATTTTATTATATGTAACTATAAGCATTAGGGTTAGTAATTTTTTTTTTAAAATTTTTTTGATTATCACAATGCTCTCGCAAAATGATATAAGTAGCAATATGTCAAAAACGACTTTTTGCGAAAAAGAACTTTTTTATTGTTGAATATGAATCTTTGGGGACTCAGAAACAATATTTATTCCACGAGTTTTTGTTTAAAGTTAGTTGTATTTCAAAATATAACACAGTTTAACCATTTTCGTGGGCTTAAAAATTAAAAAATTAAATTAAAAAAAAAAAAAAAACTGGAATTTTTTAATTTTTTACAATAAACTGGGTTAGTAGCCTTTCATTTAAGATGAATATTTCATTCGTACACTGAGACAAAAAAAATTATTATAATAATAAGTGGTAAAGGTAGATTTACGACTTTTTCATTTAAAATGGCACAAAAACGGCTAAAGATTTTTGGCCAAAATTTTCTATTTCTCGTTTAGAACCTTAAAACCTAAAATTCCACCAAGGCGCTTCACGTCACAAAGCTTAGTTTGGACGTTATGAGTTGAGGAAGGTAAAAAAGCTAAAAATTTTGGATTTTTTCCATTTTTCTTGAAGTTTTTTCAATTTTTTTTCCAAACGAAACATTGTACTGCAAAGCGCCTTGGTAGAATTTAAGATTTTAAGGTTCTAAACGAGAAATAGAAAATTTTGGCCATAAATCTTTAGCCGTTTTTGTGCCGGTTTAAATGAAAAAGTCGTAAATCTACCTTTACCACTTATTATTATAATAATTTTTTTTCTCTCAGTGTACGAATGAAATATTCATCCTAAATGAAAGGCTACTAACGCAGTTTATTGTAAAAAATTAAAAAATTCCAGTTTTTCGGATATTAATAAAATTACAGGAAAAAATTCGTAATCAGTTGAAAAATCAATGACAACAAGAACACCCTATAATTCACATATCATGTAATTGAGGGCCACCCTAATGAGCATTTCAGATAGCCGAATGTATCCCCAAATCAGTGCATATAATTTGGTACATATATCTTTAAATTGGAAAAACCACTTTTTTTGACATATTGCCAGATATAAGGCATACAAAAATATGAATAATTGCGTCTTTACTTTTTTGATATTGCAAAACAAACCTTCCGCACCACATGCAATTACTTTCACTCAAACCAGATTTTGTCCGTTTTCGATTTTTCGAGATTTTTAAAATTTCAAAATTTTATTTCTCACGTTAAATCTTTCATGTGGTTGTTCTTAATTAAGTTTGGTTTTCGAGATATGGAGATTTTAAAATTGGTTTAATTTTTGTGTGGTTTTTAAAATTTAAAATTTTTTGGAACGAAGTTCCTTATCGCACTTTGCCGGATGGGGCCTAAATGAAAATATTGTCAACAACTTTTTTTTAACCGTATTATGCTATAAAACTGTATACATTATGCTATAAAACTGTATACATACATCCCAGTATTATTTTGCATACTTTTAGGATTTAGGATTTGTACAGTCAGTGGCATATATGAGGATTGATATCTTCAATGTTGGTTTGTGATAGTCATGCCCATGTAAAGTGTGCTGGCTTCAATGGAAGGCATTATGATATAATTACGGCTAAGGAATGCGGGCTTCGCTGGAGCTAAGCTATTTAAGGAGGCAAAGAAAGGATTTCAAACTTTAAATCCTAATATTGTCTTTATTAGTTTGAAACTTAAATCGTTGGAGAATATGTTTGATACTTTTAAATGGCCTGAACACATCTCGTCCTCTCCAAGACGGAAAAAAAACTTCTAGTGACGTAGTTTAACTGTGCCAGTAACTCCTAACTTGGATAATTTGGACAGTTTTCTCTTATCTCTGAAACCGTCGTCGTCTGTTGTTCCTTCATCCACTGAAGTCAGGGACCGTAATCATTATGAGTTTTATTATAAAAATGATTTTCAATAAGAGCGCTACAAAAGTGTTTTTAAATAAAACAAAACCGGTTTGAGATACCAATGAAAATCTTTATTCCTGTGAAAGTACGTTCGATGCCATTATGTATGGAACTCGATTTCTTTTGCATGGCCACCACGGGCACGCTTGCAGAAGTCCAGACGCTGAACCCAATTCTCGAAAACATCGCAATAACTACTCTCATTTTTGTTTTTTCACAATTTTTATTGTGTATCATCATATATATTTACAATCTATCTTATTAGTAATCCCGCGAAGCCTTTTCGGACTTTCTCTATCACCAGCATACGCGAGCAGCATGTGACTTTTGCTGCTGATGGTTTCATCATGTAAATAGAAACTGAAAGATCGTACGATAGGGTGTCGCCTTGCCTGAGGCCTCGTTTAGTTTCGAAAGGTTCGGTAATATCGCTACCAACTTTCACTGCGGATTTCACTGTGGATTTCGTCAAGGTCATCCTCCAAAGGCATATCATATGTTTGCTTAAATTATGGCCAATGACAAAGTTTCATTGGGATTGTTAAAGAGGTGTGCGGTAGTTACCGTGTTGAAAAAACTCGCTAGACGGACCGACGGGCATGGCTCAAAAGTCTTAAAAAGTCCCAAACCGAATTTAGTCCATAGATACCTTAGGTCTAATATGACTCATTCTATGCGTTACACTTGTCCGTATCAAGTGACATATGCCCCCGTGCTCGAATATGTATGGTCTACGAAATTGTTTTTTTTTTATCGCATATAAAGCGCCAAGTGCCCGCAGTACTACAATTTTTGATTGTTTCAGTTTTAGCACTTTTTTTAAATTTAATATTTTAATGCGGTAAATCGATTAATGTGAAATGGATCACCGGTCGGATGATCACTGAGTTATTTGTGTGTTAGAAAATAAGAAGAAGCAAAATGTTGGAAAGTGTGCTTGCGTGTGCGGGTTTATGAAAATTAAAAGAAATGCAAGGAAGAAATAAAAAGCTAATAAAGAAATAAATGCAAAATGGCTTGCAATGCTTTATAAAGAGAAAAATATCAATTGTTAATTAGGAAAAAGATAGAATTATCTCAAAAATTGAAATAATGATACAAAGTTAATGAAACATAAACCTGTGTGCTTTGAGTGGGAAGTGGGGTATGTAAATATTTAAGATGGATTTATGGTCGTTATAATTTAAGTATCGTACTTGTACTTAGAAAATACTGTTTTTTGTGTAATCCTTGAATTGATCATGCATTGTAGATTGTAACTTTATTTCCAAAAACTGTGTATCGTTTTTATAGAATTTGTTAAACAAAAAGGGCAAAATTCCCGAATACCAAGCAGTTCCAAAAAACCCACATTTACAGTAAATTATAACAACAACAAACATTTAGAAAATGGCCACCGGACCAATGGGGGTCACAGTTGGACCCTGTTTCGAGGACGATTTTAAAAAAGAGCCGCTTTGATTAAACTTTTTTTATTATAGAATACCTCAAAATATGAGGAAAATCTTAAAGAGCATTTTGCGATAACTCACTTAGATATCGAGTTATAGGAATATACAATTTAAAAAAATTGGGTCTCGAATACTATTATATAAACTGCCATGTTTTTGTAGAATACCTAAAAATATGTCCAAAAAATTAAATAAAGTTTGTCGATAACTCGCTGAGTTATCGAGTTACAATATACATAGCTTCGAAAAAACGGTGTTTGAGTACTTTTCAAAAGTGGTATATTCATGACCTATTTTATAATATACAGGGTGTTTCTTTTAAACTGAGACGATCAAATATATCGAAAAATAGCCACTCTACGGAAAAAATTTCCATAATCAAAATTTAATCATACCGCGGGGGAAACACATTAGTGCAAAAAAATAGTCCCCCACCCACGGCTTTGTAGGTGGGGCGGGGGTAACTTTTAAACTAAGATAGGAAGCCATATTTTTTATTGCAGATACGGATTATACGACTAAAAGTACGTACGATTTGAATGAAATATTTTGTTCGGTTCATGATATATGGCGTTGTAATCGACGAAATTAAATTTTTTCAATTTCTCCTTCTTAGAACACACGCATTCGATTGTGCAATACGTTTGAAATAAAAAACATCACGTAATCATTGGAAATGTGCTGAAATTCAACCAGACACACTACTCAGTTGTGTACAATCATTTGAAATGCGAATTAATAAGTGCATTGAAGTCACAGGCCATCATTTTGAACACTTATTTTAAGCTAAAATTATAGTATTCACCTACCATTTACATTAATAAACTGTTTTGATGACGAATTTCGAGTATTTCCAATGATTACGTGATGGTTTTTATTTCAAACGTATTGCACAATCGAATGCGTGTGTTCTAAGAAGGAGAAATTGAAAAAATTGAATTTCGTCGATTACAACGCCATATATCATGAATCGAACAATAAAAAATATGGATTCCTATCTTAGTTTAAAAGTTACCCCCCCCCCCCCCTTCAAAGCCGTGGGGGACTTTTTTTTTCACTAATGTATTTCCCCCGCGGTATGATTAAATTTTGATTAAGGAAATTTTTTTCCGTTTAAAAGAAACACCCTGTATATCAGAAGAAATGCTTCGACAGCTCATTTTGTTATCGTGTTATCGGAATATACAATTTGAAATTTAAAAGGCACAATTTCTTCTCTAGTTTACTGTAGTCCATCCCCTCCCATGAAATGACAATTTTGGCATATCCAACGATTTCTCTAATAGTCTAACACGGCCTTAAGTTGTATGAGCACATGTAGCATTTTTCAGATCCAACAAAACCTCTGCTTTTGAGATTTTTCGAAGTTTAATCCACCGTGACGTTAATGTCCCCGGGGATGACATCGTAATGACATCTTATACTGCATGCACATTGCAGCAGGATTATCTCATTTAGATATTACGGGAAAAATGACAGCTGATTATGGTATTGAAAAACAGATGTTTGGTTAACGAAATCTCCAAACACGAGATAGCGATTGTAATGTGTTCAGGGCTTTAACTAATTTATCGAAAAAAGTCACATAAATGCGAGGGTGTGGAACAGTGATATTTGATAATTTTCGAGTAGACTTGTTGTATTCTTCCGAAAGTACTTTTTTCGACGTAATAGTACTTTTGATAAAATAATTAAATAAATCTGTATTTACACCGAAAGATTAACGGGCTGTTTGTACTTATAGAGCATATAAAATAATTTATTTAATCTGCGTACGGTTTGCTAATCTTTCGGTGTAAATGCAGTGAAAGCTTTAGTAAGCCGCAGGCACACACATAAAGGGGTTTTCAATAAGAGCGCTACAAAAGATTTTTTAAATAAAACAAACCCGGTTTTAGATACCAATGAAATTCTTTATTCCTGTGAAAGTACGTTCGATGCCATTATGTATGGAACTCGATTTCTTTTGCATGGCCACCACGGGCACGCTTGCAGAAGTCCAGACGCTGAACCCAATTTTCGACCGTTTTAAAGCATAAATCGGCCGATACTGCTGCAATTTCACGTTCGATATTCGTACGAAGTTCATCAATCGTCGCGGACTTGTTGGCATAGACCATAGACTTGACGTAGCCCCACAGGAAATAATCTAACGGCGTCAAATCGCACGACCGAGGCACCCATTTCGTGAGATAACACGTTCACCAAACTTGGTTTCCAATAAATTGATTGTGGCATTCGCTGTGTAGTTTGTGGCGCCGTGCTGTTGGAACCACATGTCCTCCAAGTCCATATTATCCAATTGGGGCCAAAAATATTCGGTTATCATTGAACGGTAGCGATTCGCATTCACAGTAATGTGCCGGTCTTGATCATCACGGAATAAGTACGGCCCAATGACGCCGCCGGCCCATAAACCGCACCAAAAAGTATTTTTTCGGGATGCAATGATGACTCATGGATTACGTGTGGGTTTCTATCTGACCAATAACGCATATTTTGCTTATTGACGAAGGCATTCAGCCAAAAATGAGCCTCATCGCTGACGACCATAAATTGGACGTAGCGCTCTTAAAGTTGAGGCCAAAAACTCCAAATTTCGGTAGTAAATTTTAATAATTTCGACTCGTCGTTGGCTCGTATATAATTCCACGATGAAATGGCAAACCTTAGTGAAGAGAAATGTCAAAAGAGCGGGAAAAAATATGGCGTTTGCTGTCCCTATTGATTTACTTTTGTAGCGTCTCTGTTGAAAAACCCGTTATATATTGTAGTTTTGAACCCAATAAAAAGTAGATTTAGAAAAGCCAAAGTGAAGGAAGTTTAAAAAAGGGCATTTTCTTAAATAAGTGCCTCCTTTTCATAAAAAAAGTAAATTTTCTCAAAAAAAAAACACAGAGTAACATCTTAAAAGTACCTTTGCTTAAAAAAAGTAAAAGTTCTTACAAAAAGTACCTTTTCTTAAAAAAAAATGTTTTTGATGTGTTAACATCAAAAATCTGCTAAAACCAGATTTTATGCTGCTGCTAAAACCATCGCAGTCGACGTTATGGTGACATACTTAACACGTCAGCTACTTCGTACAAAGTATGTGCGATGTTGTGTGTTTCGTTGTTTTTATTTTCGAGAAAATATAGTACATATTCCTACTTCGCATAGTGACGGCGACACTATCGAGTATTTAGCCATGAAAAAGCTTATCCAAATGCCGTTCGAAACCGGTGTAAAACTATAGGTCCCAATTAGTGAGTGTAAAACTGGAAAGCGCACATCTCACGGATTGTAAGAAGCTCTACCTAATCTCTTCACGGGATGTTATGGGACACCATGTTTTTTTTTTGTTTTTATTCTTACAAACAGGAATGTATTAAAAAAATACATTCTATAAAAAAAAACACTTTTCTTTAAAAAAGTTTATCATTTTACAAAAAGTGTGTTTTCTTAAAGACCAATTTAAATTATCGTATTTTTCAATGGGCGCCTTAGGCGTGTTGGAACTAACTACTACATAATATATAGCGAAAGGAACTTCGTTAGAACCGGGTGTCCCCTGACACCTCATGAATTTTTTTCCTTTATATTTCTCAATTGACGGTTATTAGTTAGGTTTGGTACGGTCATTATGAATCTGTTGTTCGTTCAATAATTGGTCATACGGTTCCCGACGTATGGCCTTATGAACACCGTTGCTCAAACTCTACATTAAAATCGATATATCTGGAAAGCTAAATGACCATTTATTGAGCGAACAACAGATTCGTATTCAGCGTACAAAACCAACGAAGAAAATTTAAAACGAAAAAAAAAAATTCTTAAATATTCAAATCACAAAAAAATTAAACTTTTGCTCAAACCAATTTTAAAATCGTCGTATCTCGACAACTAATTGACCAATTAGAGATCAAACAACAGATTCGTAATCAGTTTATTAATCTTAACTAAGAACCGATACAAGAACTATTTAAAAGGAAAAATTTTTGTTTCATATTTTAAAAACCATTAAAATATAAAACTGAAAATATCTGGTTTGAGTAAAAGTAAATGCATTTGCTGCGGAAGCTGTTTTTGCAATATCAAAAGTGTAAAGACGCAGTTCTTCCTAGTTTTTCATGCCCTACATAATGCTTTGCCTACATCAGCATTTGCCGCACAAAAAGTTACTAACCCTAATAAGCATAGGCTATCAGTACATATCTTTGAAAATTCAGTTACACAGTGGTGTCGATTACACAAAAAACTGATAGTAATATCTGAACTTCTAAACTGATGTTCGGATACGAGGACGACCCAGAACTAGCCGACCTGACGTATAGATGGTAGATACCAGTAGTTGGGAAAAAAAATATTTTGTTGAAAAGTGGCATCCTTATAAAACATATGTTTTATGTTTCAGGGCGAAACGTTGTTTAGTATTTT
This sequence comes from Phaonia tiefii, assembly GCA_963931995.1. Lineage (NCBI taxonomy): Eukaryota > Metazoa > Arthropoda > Insecta > Diptera > Muscidae > Phaonia > Phaonia tiefii. Next base: position 176,487,974 of record OZ008367.1, on the reverse strand, counting down.
TAGTTGACCCCTCAAAAGTAAACGACCTCAATGAATTTGTAAACATGGAGAAAATTGGTCACCGTTATGTAATTCATTATTTGCATTTGAAAGGTCTCAGTCCAAGCAATATTAAAGCCGACCTAAATTCTACTCTGGGGGAGTCTGCTGCTTCGTTTACGACTGTAAAATATTGGATAGCAGAGCCCATCCTCATTTTTTATCGAATATTATAAAAAAATTTCTCTATCTCGGAAAAGGTAAGAAATCGCAAAAATAATAAATTGTTTACCTCCAAAGGAGGCTTCAACCAATGGATATGTTCTATGTGGCATCACTTTTGTTTTAAACAGAATCGAGAAAACGAAAATATTTCAAACAAACATCGCTAAACGCCCCCATGTTTATATCTCAGAAACGGAGCGTCCAATCGAAAAAATATCAAATTTCTAAGAGTTTTCATAAAATGCTCCAATTTGTGTGGAAGAATTTTTTTTTTTTTTTGAATCACCAAAATAGCAAAATCGCTAAAATAAAAAAGTGCCTATAACTCGGAAACGGTGTGTCGAATCACAAAAATAATAAATTTTTTACCTCCATCGGAGACTTTAACCAATGGATGTCTTCAATATGGCATCACTTTTGTATTAAAAAAATCGCTAAAACGAAAATTTTTCAAATACAAAAATCACTAAAACGCCCTCATGTTCGCATCTCGGAAACGGAGCGTCCAATCGGAAAAATAACCAATTTGTATACGTTTCTAAGCGTTTTTCATAAACTAGTCGAATTCTTATGGAAGAATTTTTTTCAACAAAAATGGCAAAAATAAGAAAATCGTAAAAATTAAAAATTACTATAACTCGGAAACGGTGCCTCCAATAATAATACATTTTTTATTATCACTTTTTTTTAAGTGATACCATATTGGTTAAAGACTCCTTTGGAGGTAAAATATGTATTATTTTTGTGATTCGATGCAACGTTTCAGAGTTATAACCATTTTTTATACAGGGTGATTCAGGAAGTTACGCACAAATTTCTCCAGCGTATTCCTTGGCTCATTTCATGAAGAAAATTCCACTAGGACCATGTCCGAAAATTCAGGGGTGCGAAATGGCAGCGGGTTCAAAATTTTTGGATTGGTGGTCGGAGGGTAGTAGGGTAAAGTTACTAACTTCTGAGCCAGTGATCAGATTTTTGGGCTTGTTGGAAACGTCTTTAAGTGGCCTTTCGGAATCAAATATCTTTCAACCGAAAAAAACATAAGTTACCTGCCATCTGGCTGAACAAATTTAGGTTATGTGAATTTGCTCTGTATCTGTATCTCGGCGATTTGACTTTTTTTCTACTTTTTTTTATTGAAATCTTCCATAAGAATTGGACCAGTTTATTAAAAATATTTAGAAGTGTACAAAAATTGGTTATTTCTCCGATTGGTCGCTGCGTTTTCGATATACGAACATAAGCACGTTTTAGCGATTTTTTAGTTGAAAAGCTTTAATTTTAGGGATTTGTAAAAAAAAAAGTTATGCCATACTGAAGACATCCATTGGTTAAAGCTTCCTCTGGAAATAAACAATTTATTATTTTTGGGATTCAACACACCGTTTCCGAGTTATATCCATTTTTTTATTTTATCGATGTTCTTATTTTGGTTTTTTTTTAATTCTCCCATACGATTGGAGTAGTTTAGAAAATCCTATAGCAACGGGGAAAAATTGGTTATATTGGATTGGATGCTCCGCCTCCGACATATAAACCTGAGGGCGTTTTAGTGATTTTTTGTTTGAAAATTGTTAGTTTTAGCGATTTAAAAAAAAGTGATGCCATATTGAAGACACCGATTTGTTGAAGCCACCTAATTTAATTTTTTTAATTTTTTATTATTTTTTCGATTCGACGCACCGTTTACGAGTTATAGCCCCTTTTATATTTTGGCGATTTTCTTATTTTGTCGATTTTTCGAAAAAAAAATTCTTCAATACGAATTCCAAATTTATGAAAAACTTTAGAAACGTGCAAAAATTGATTATTTTTTCGATTGGACGCACCGTTTCCGACGTATAGAAATTTTTTCATATTTTCGATCAAAAATGGGGATGGCTAACCCATTGCCGTGGGTAGCTATCCATTATGTTTCCCATTTCCCTGTGGTTAATGGGTAATCGTGATGGGTAATTCCCCATCGTCGTGGTTAACTAACCATTATTTCCCCCGTTACCCTAAGGGTAATGGGTAATCGTGATTGGTAATTCCCCATTGTCGTGGGTTTTGTTACCTCATACTCTGTCGGTAATGGGTAAACGATCGCTACCCATTCTCCACGGCAATAATAATTTCTAAGTATATTCTGAGTATATATTAAGGTATTTCCTGGGAAATACCTAGTATGAACCCTGGTTACAGGCCTTGAATTAGTGAACATAACATAAGTGGTATAATTTGACACCCTGTAACACATTCTGTACTATAACAGGGTGCAACTAAATGCAATACTCTAAAAGCTTTACTTCTCCCCTATAAACCTCTAGTATATTCTTATGATAATGTTCAATTCACTCACCGCATAGTTAAAATTTCTTCTCGAAATCATGATACTTAAATTCAAATGTTAGTCAAAAAGGAAAAGGAACCTTTAGCTTATGGAATCAGCGGCTATGATGAAGATCTATTTAAAAACTAATATTTGTTGAATATAAGATTTAGAATTTCTTGGTTGACTATAACAGGTGATGTTGTTTAATCAATCAACTTCGTTGATCAACAGTTATAAAAAATTATGTTTAATATTCTAAATCGTAGTTTATCAGTTTTCAGCTCAATATACAATTTTGCATTCTTTTAAAGTCCGTTTTTGTTCTCTGAACTCGCATTAGAGAAAAAGTTGGTAACAAATTAATAAATTTTCCTGGAAATAAGTGAGGTAACCTCAGTTATTGCTTTGAATTTAACCAAAAACGGCTGGTGAGGCAGCCAAGCAACCATACGGCGGCATTCGTCCATTCATTATTTCAGTTGGGCAGCCAAGCAAACCGTTTTAGCTTTTAGTTACAGCCATAATGCGTTTACTTTTAATTCGCACTTCCTCACAAGGGGCATCCGCCGAAGTGTAAATGTTAAGTGTTTTGGTCCTTTGCTCTTACGGCTGTTGCTGCTGCGGCTGCTACGCTGGTGGTGGTGTTGCCTTTGATGCGGGGCATTCAGTGCCTTTTGCTTTGAGAATGGTTTCACTTTTTGTGGTGGTATATTTTTAACGCTTTTGTGCGTTTTTATGGCGACCTCTCAGGCCACCATCGCTGGCTAGTGTGAAGGTTGCAGCGACTTCCTCATTTCATTCTATTCGAGTCGCTTGATTCGACTCTTCTCTCAAACGATATTATAATTTGCTGTGGACCCAACTATGCGCTGTGGAATGTTTTTATTTATAAAAGCGTGTCTGTCTACTGTTTATAATGTACTTGTATATTTGTAGGTGAATGTGTCCTGTCGTGTGTATGACAGTGTGTGTGTGGGTGGGTGTGTGTGTGTAAGTCTTCTTGGTGAATTTTTTCATTAAAAGCTTTTAACAAAATTAGTTTAAACTTTCTGACCACGTTTTGTTTTTGATCGTTGGCTTGGTCAGCGTTGCGTTGCAACAGTTGCCCTCCATGTTATTATTATTTCGTTAATTTTCTAAAGTACCACGGAAACCATGCGATGCCTTTCCTGCCTTTCAACCCTCCTCATACCGCGTCAAGCTTAAGACTTTTTAATTGCCAGCAACAATAGCAACGTGAAGCGCTAAAATAATTTGTTAATGTAAATTTAATTTTTGCCTTGAGTCCCTAACGGTTTGTTACTTAGTTTAATATGTGTGCTCGTAGTTTAAAATTTGATTATTAATCCGGGTAGGAAGCGTCGTTATTTGTTTTCCAATTTACGTATTTTTTGTTGGTCCATTATCGTCATATCTTAGCTATCACATAGCTAGGGATAATCAACAGTTATAGCTGTCAGTTTGAACTCTATAAATGTTTGTTAGCTCTAACCAGACACGGTGATACTGACCCTTCAAATTATTAATAAACATGTATAAAATTCCGTTTACTGGAAGAAAATTAAATAGAAACTTTATTAAAAATGAATAAACAAATTATTCCAAAAAATTAAAACAAATGGACGAATATCACATGTAAAACCCAGTTTAATTCACTGATATTCTACGATGTTTATTGACATCTTTTTAGATTCAGAAATCGCACATTCATCACCAGAAACGTCAGGAGCTGTAATACCCCGAGTGTTTTTATAATTCTGAATCCAATGCCAGTTGAATATGTACAACAAATACGTGTATAGCTAGCAAATACACAAACCAATATGTGTTCATTGTGAATGATACGCGAATGTAATTATGGATGGTTCTGCGCATATATTCCTTTTACACTATCGTTCTTTTGTTATTTCAATATATCAAATCAAAATTTAAAGTCTTAAATTGTTTTAGCTAATATGATTTTTAAGTCTAGAAATTGGCATCATATATTTACGGTTATGGTTGGGTTATCTAATCCAATAAATTATAGAGTAGTAAAAAGTACTTGTGTTGGGTTTTGAAATGTTTGAAGTAGAAACAACAAACCTTAAGAAAATTGTAGGGGCCCCAGAAAACGGATCTTCATGGAGATGAAAGCGATTTGTTGTGACATTTGACAGGTTGCGATAAAAATGTAAAACGTAATAGTGAAAATTAAATATTACCTGTTGTTTCATAAATATTAGAAGTACCCAAGAGATATTTTAGCTGGTATTGTTCTAATTGTTTCCCCTTGCATCTTCTTTTTATTATTTTTATTTGTTCATTAGGATAGTAACCGTACTATTTTTAGGAATTTAACTTATTACTACCTTAAGTGAAGAGAGTTTGGAGTTCCATTTTTAAAACGTACAATTGTTACAGAATATATCGACGGTTCACGCTGCAAAATCTGTAGTTTTTTGTTGTTTGGGTGCAAATATATCATGTGTTTGGAGCTTTTCCAAACGCATTGTGTTTGCTATCCAATATTACTTGTTTGAGACACAATGATAAACATGTTATAACATGTGTTTGCGACCCACATATTTTTGTGTTTGTGATACAAATCTTGTGATACAAAGTTTGCGCTCTCTCGAGAACAAGAGAATAAAAGAGTGTATATACGAGTGTGAATATCTTGCAAGTGTGAATCTGTATGTTTGCATTAGGCTCAGTGAGTGATTCATAAATATTCCTAAATATGCGTGTCAATTGCAGATGAATTCAGTGTTTCTTATTTTAGTAGATGTATTGTGCTGTAATTTCATGTATTCAGTCGTCAATGGTTTATCGGACTGGGGATATCAAAAGCGCTTGATCAGTGAAAAAAGAATAAACAAAGGCTCGGAAGGTTAAATGGTTTGTGATGTTGCTTTGGTTTTTGTGTATGTGTTTCGCATATATTTATGTGTGCTACTAAAGTGAGAAAGGATTTTGAGGAAAGAAACTGGAATGGGCAACAACGGGAATCCCTTTTTCTGCCCGAGCCTCTACTGAAAAAATCGGAATGGCGAACCATTTGTGAAATATAATAAAAGTAAACACAAGTAATTAATACACGCTTGACTTGAATGAACTAGATCTGTATATAAGTATATTGTCTGTGTACCAACGCATAGTGATAACCAACGCATAGTTGAAACCTTCTGAAAACAAAAACGGGAGAGACAGCAAAGAAAGGAGAAGCAAAAGAGCGGCAGGTTCTCATTTCGTAAAAAAGTAATGCATTCAGCAATTAAATGTAAAAGGGTCATTTTAAATATTTAAATTTTTTGTATTAATTATTTATTTTAATTATAATAAATAAAGAATGAAAGAATAATTCGTTTCCAAATATTATTATGTGTGGGAGAAATTGTTTCGCTTCCACTTAAATATATGGAGTTTTGGGGGAAACACGCAAATGCATCCATGTAACTATATGGATGTTTGGGATGAAGCAGGCATACGTTTCCTCATAAACGCATACATATTTGTCAGTAACCATGCTAATGTTTGCATTTAAATACATCTGAGTTGCGGACTTGCAAACATATAAATATTTGAAGTGTGTTCCAAATATATACATGGTTACTGCAGAATATTTTTGGGAGAATATGTTACAGAGGTCGTTTTTTTTCAGCGTGCAGGAAAATAATGACTCAATTTTAACAAAATTTTTACAGAACAGTGAACATATCTGGACTTTACAATCTGTTAGAATTGTAAGTTTTTAAATAAACATATATTATCTAGGACAACTTATGGTGGCCCCACATTGACGCCATCCTCTCCGTTTTTGAGATATACGCACTCACCCACTTTCCACACAGTTTCTCATGAAAAAGAAGGCATTTTCAGACGACGTTTTCGCAGTCTAAAATTTAATGGTAAAATGGTGGTGAATTTGTCTACCTTGGATCCGCCGTGAACAAGGACAACAACGTCAGCCTGAAGATAGATAGGAGAATTGTGCTTGCAAATAGATGTTATTTTTGGCTCAGCAAGCAGTTTAGGAACAAAGCCCTCTCTCGACGGACAAAAGTCCAGCTATATCAGACTCTCATTTTACCTGTCTTGACATATGGCTCCGAAACTTGGGTCATATCGCAAGTGGATGAAAAACACCTGGAAGTTTTCGAGAGAAAAATTCCCCGTAAAATATATGGCACTGTTAGGGAAAACGGCGAGTACCGACGTCGCTGGAACGCAGAGCTATATAATCTCTATTCTCACGTGGAAGTAGCTAGACGAATCAAAGTGGGCCAATTGCGTTGCTTAGGTCATGTTATCAGAATGAAGATGAGCCAGCGCGAAAGATTTTTGATAACGTACTCAATGGAAGCAGGAAAAGAGGACGACCAAGACTCCGCTGGAAAGACCAGGCAGAAGTATCCCTCCGTATCCTTGGTGTTACCAACTGGCGAGAAAAGGCGAAGGATAGAGCCAGTTGGAAGAATACGTTGAAATTTGTTTAATTTGTTTGTTTAATTAATATGTGTAAGACGTCTGACCTCAAGAGGTTGTCAATAAATGTAAAGTAAATGGTGGTGACAAGGTTGGTTGCCTAGAGTCTATAAATATTACCAATTCTCTTCCATCCATTGTCTACACTTCCTTCTATGAAGAGCCAATTTTCAGATGATGTACATATAACACTAATCCAAAACCGAATATTCAAAGAGTGGGGGAATGGTTAACCAATCTACTTATGATCCCCTTGTAATCAACAACACCCCTTCCTTTTTTATAAATATGGCCACTCATTCTTTCTCTACATTTTGTGATATAAGGGGCCAATTCGATATAAGGGGCCAATTTTTTTTTTGCGCCCAGTCAAAAGCCGAATCGTAAAAATGTAGTCATATGGATAGATAGTTAGTGTTGGGTTCAACTTATGGTCTCTCTTAAGGTATCGACGCCACCTCTCGCGTATTATTCTTGCATTCTCAACCTTGTAAATGATGACAAAGGGTAGTTTCTTGCCAAAGTCAGGATCTTTTCGATGTTCCGTAAAAATTTTGTTAAATGTGATTAATTCCTTCCATGGAAAATACAGCTACTTCTCAAAATTATATTTGCGTATAAGATTGTTTGTGTTTCTGTTGCCGCTAGTTATTTACAGGGTGGCGCGAGTATTGTGCTACAAAAACAAAACGTAATAACTTTTTTTTCTGTGTGAGTAATCGCCTTAATTTTTTTTATCTATTTTGTAGGTTATAATTTAGAGTTATTAAAATTAATGCTTGGAATACCGAAAAGAGGATTTGGATAGAGCAGCAATTATTCGTGCACTCAAAAAGAAGTTGTCTGCCGTTTACTCATATTACAAAAAATTGTTTTAAAAAAACTGAAGAATTCTATAAAATTTTTCGAAAGTAGACTTTTGTTTAAATGGTGTCTTAATAATAATCTACAAAATTGTTGGACAATAATCGTGTATATGAACGGTGTAAGCACAGTTACCTTTATCTCACTGAATGTCCACAATATTATATTGTTGGTATCTCTGTGTATAGTAGTGTAATTTAAGGTACGGTCAGATTTAGCAAATATTTGACCAACATAGAGGGCGGAGCAATAAGTCCGTGACAATAGTTAACAATAAATTACAATATATACAAAGTCCCCAAAACGGGCTCTCGAGTATAACTCATATAAAAGTAGATTTGTATTTACAAAAGAGTATAGTATTGTTTCATTGAAGAAGAATATATTTATTTTTATTGTAATGAAAATGCAAATAAAAACATTACTTTTGTATTATCAAAAGGTTAAAACTAAGGTCTAAGTGTAAAAGCGAAAAAATATAAATATTTATTCCGATAACCACCAAAAATGTTTGGTTTTTGCTCTTTGTATAACACTGCTTTCTCGATTAGATATATTCATATCAAATCTGACATTAGTATGTGGTGTGAAGTTGCAGTTAACTGCTTTAATATTAGCCCGTCTATAATTATGATAGAAGACTGGGATGCCGTTTTCGTTTTGTATTATATTTAGCTTATCAAGGTACAAAAATGCCTCCGGTGGTACAAACCCTACTTGCAAAGTATTGGCTATATATTCTTCATTTGTGTAGTACGGTGCCCTTATTAGGTTATTTTCTATACAAGAAGTACATCTTTATATATTATTTCTAATTAGATTTATTATAAAATTATCTATTCGGATAATATTTGCAGTGTTATACAATTTTTTATTTGATACATATTTTATATAATTGCTTTGACTTGTTCTAAATAATGATGTGCAAGCCCTTAAACATTTTTCCAATTTCTCCAATTTTTGTATCCCTTCCAGAAAATAGGATTTTTCGAGGTCCACAAAATACGGATTTCTTTGATCAATAATTTCATCGCTGGAGCTAAATCTCTTTCCACCGAGCCATTTCTTTACGTTTGGAAATAGGAAATAGTCACTGGGGCAAAACCGGAGAATATGGTGGATGAGGTACCAATTCGTGGAGTTTTGCCATTGAGACTACACACGTGTGCACCAGTGCAATATCTTGATGAAAATGAACTTTTTTCTTGGCCATGTGGGCTCGTTTTTTTTAAATCCTCGTTAAATCGCTCCAATAAGTTGGCATAATATTCGCCGTTTATTGTTTTTCCCTCTTGAAGGTAATCGATGTGGATTATCCCACGTGCATCCCAAAAAACTGTTGCCATCACCTTATTGGCCGACAAATTTACCTTGGCCTTCTTCGGAGCCGGTTTACCAGGAGAAACCTATTGTTTAGACTGCTGCTTGGTCTCCGCATTGTTGTAATGGATCAGTGTTTCATCCACAGTTACAAAGCGCCGCAAACAATTCTTTTGAAGATGTCACACGATTACTTTTATGGTCAATTGAGAGCAAACGCGGCACCCATCTTGCAGACAGCTTTCTTAAACCCAACTGATCATTTAAAATCGAAACCACACTGCCATATGAAATGTATATGGCATCAACAATCTCACGCACTTTTACTCTTCGAACGGCCAGCACTATAACGTGGATTCTTTTTTCGAAATTTTCGGGTGTATTAACCTCAATTGGCCGTCCAGAACGTTCAGCGTCATTTGTACTTGTGCGACTACAACGAAAGTCAGTAAACCACTTTTTTACCATTGAAATCGATGGTGCAGAGTCCCCATAATTTTTATCAAGCTTTTCCTTGGTTCGATTGACTGGTTTTTTTTCGCAAAAAATAATTTTTAATGAGCACTCGAAACTCACTTTTTCAAATTTTTAAAAAATGCACGAGGTTGTATGTTTTGAACAGCAGTTAAACGCAAAGTAAATGACGGAACTTACTGAAAAATTTAAAAGTAGTCTATTAACAGGTGGTACTTGATGGGAGCAGTGTTGCATTTCATATAACTACGAGGGCAGTTCGGAAGGTCACGGACTTATTGGACATACAGGGTTGAGTTTGTGTTCACACTGCACACATTTCTGCATCTTTTTGTTTGATCAAACAGATAGGAAAGTAGGGAAACAGTAGGGAAAATGCATTTGTTCTGTGGCCCCCCTTGAACAAGAGTTTGAAAGAAACAATTGTTTGATCGACCTGCCAGAAAATACAAATTTGTTTTCCCAAACATGTTAAAGACAAAATAACAACAAAATAATTTTTTACAAATTGCCTCTTCTCCCATCCTACATACCGATTAATTTTCTTTTTATTTCAAATTATTATTATACTTTTTTTTTTAAAAAATACATTCTATAAAAAAATTAATTTTTCTGAAAAAAAGTTCATCATTTTACAAAACGCATCTTTTCTTAAAGATCCGTTTATATTATCGAATTTTTCAACGGTCGCCTTAGGCGTGTTGGAACTAACTAGTACATAACAAATAGCGAAAGGAACTTTGTTCCAACCGGCTGTTCCCTGACACCTCATGTATTAAAGAAAAGGCGTCGATACGAAGTGGACAACTTTATGAAACCGCTTAGCAAACTGGAAAAATTTATTACTTTTTGATTGAACGGGTTTCCGAAATATAGACGTAGTGGCGTTTTTGCGATTTCTTATTCGGACAATTTTAGATTTTGCGATTTGTTTGAATAAAAAAGTTATGACGTATTAAATACATCCATTGGTTACAGCCTTCTATGAAGGCAAAAAAAATACTATTATTGCGATTGGACGCACTGTTTCTGAGTTATAGGTTTTGTTTATTTCAGTGATTTTGTGATTTTGGCGTTTTTTTTTTTTTTTTAAAAGTCGATACGAATGGGACAACTTTATGAAACCCCCCTAGAAACCTGGAAAATCGATTATTTTTTGATTGAACGCGTTTCCGAAATATAAACATAGCGTGTTAGTGATTTCTTATTCGGAAAATTATCGATTTGTTTAAATAAAAAAGTGATGCCGTACTAAATAAATTCACTATTTATTTTTGCGATTGGACACACCGTTTTCGAGTTATAGCCATTTTTTTATTTAAGCGATTTTCTCATTTTGCCGATTAAAAAAAATGCAATACGAATTGGACCACTTTATGGAACTACCTTAGAAACACCCAAAAATTTGTTGTTTTTCCGATTCGACGCTGCGTTTCCAAGATGTACACATCTTTTCTAATTTTTTCATATTGTCGATCACAAATGGTGATGAGTTACCTAAGGTACGGCATTACCGACGAAATACGAACCCTCGTTACAAATAATAATAATTTTGGTTAAATGTAAAATAAAGATAACTATTTAAATTTGATTTTCTACAAAATTCGTAATGGGATATGGCCCTCAAATGGTTGTGATATATTATTTGGTACAAACGAATTAGTTTTTAAATTTATCGGTGATCCGACAAATGGAATATTTATCACTACAGGATACTTTGATTGCTACACGCTGAAAATTATTTTGTTGTTTGGATGCAACGATAACGTGTGTTTAGAGCTTGTCGCAAATATAATATACTTGGGTCCAAACGCATTGCGTTTGCTATTCAATATTACACGTTTGAGAGACAATGATTAAATAAATAAATAAATGGTTTCCCATTACATCCCCAGTTTTCACTCACTGATTGGGACCTACAGTTTTACACCGATTCCGAGCGGTATTTTGAGAACCTTTTTCATGGCTATATACTCGATAGTGTCGCCGTCACTAAGCGAGGTGACCGTCATCGAAAGAAATTTTAAGGTGGTTGGAGTAGGGATCCAACCCAGGATCTCCTGTACAAGAGGCGCGCACACTACCCATTGCACCACCGACGGTCACAATGATGATTAATATGTTATAATATATGTGTTTGCGAAGCAAATATATCTGTGTGTGTATTGCACTGGTATGCTCTCTCGAGAGCAAGAGAATAAACGAGGGACAACGAGAGAGTCTATCTATTAAGTGTTTTTCTGTATTTTTGCATTATTCTCTTAGTCAGTGATTATTAAATATTCCCGAATGACCGTGTAAATTGCAGATGACATCAGTGTTTCTTATTTTGGCTGATCTATTGCGTTTTAGTTTCATGTATACAGTCGTCAATGGTTCATTGGAAAGAACTTGATCAGTGAAAAAGAATAAACAAAGGATCGGACGGTTAAATGGTTTGTGATGTTGCTTTGGTTTTTGTGCATATGTTTTGTATATATGGATGTGTGCTACCAAAGTAAGAAATGCTTTTGAGGAAAGAAACTGAAAAGGGCAACAACGTGAAGCCGTTTGTCTATCAGAGTCTTTATTGAGAAAATCTGAACGGCGGACTATTTGTGAAATATAATAGAAAAACACAAGTAATTAATACACGCTGAGCTTGCATGAACTAGATTTGGGTACCAACGCATAGTTGAAACCTTCTGAAAACAAAAACGCGAGAGACAACAAAGAAAGCAGAATCAAAAGCGCAGCAGATCCTCATCTCATGAAAAAAAACAAATAATGCATTCAATGCAAGTAAATGTAGAAAGTGTTTGTAGAGATTATTTATAAATGTGAATTTATATTAATAAAATTAATTATAATAAATAATACATATATATTGAAATCAAAGAATAATTTGTTTCTAAATATAATTATGTTTGGGAGGAAATACGCTTATGTTACCGCATAAGTATATGGAGATTTGGGGGAACACGCGAATGTTTAAACGCAAGTAACTATATGGATGATTGGGATGAAGAACGCATATGTGTCCACGTAAAATCATACATGTTTGCACGTAAACATGCTACTGTTTGTATTTAAATTCAAGTAAGTTTGGGACTTGCAAACATATGAACGCTTGAAGTGTGTCGCAAACACATACATGGTTCCTGCAGAATATGTTTGGAAGAATATGTTACAGAGGCCGTGTTTTTTCAGCGTGTAGAACTAAAACTCGATTGAGAGTTCACATTTATTTACGGTAGCTGTGGCTTCAACTGAATATTTCTGTTCTTGCAAACAAAACTGAGTTGCAAATCAATTGATATGCACAACATTTGATGATACGGAATGCAATTATTGATAATCACAACAATAAAATGTGATAGTACAAGGGGCCGCCAAAATTTAAGTTGGCTGTAAATATAGTGTGACAACGAATCTCTTCACTGAGTGTGGTTGTTAACTTTAACTATTTGTGTCAGTAACGCCCACAGTTACCAACATTATTGTGACCATCCAATGAGACAAAGGCATAGGATTTACTTTACTCCGATTACAGGTAATGAATGTATAAATTTTGAGCAAAAAAGTTAGCACCTATTTGTATTACAATTACATTTGACATTATACAGGGCCGCCGAGTGCAAAAATATATTATAATATCGTAACATATATTGTAGTACGAGTACTCGTTTATTCGAATGCGACACCATTAATAAACGCAATCTACAAAGCAAATAATCACTCTGTATGGGGTAGCTAATAATATCAGGAGGCTTGGCAACCCTGGTTGTTATTAGGTAGCAGCTGATATTTCCAGTGGAAAGTATGACAGTTTTGATCGAAACTTTATTCACAACGCTTTGACTTAAAAGTTGTGTGTCAAATGGAGTTAATTCGCGCAATGATTTAGCACAATGTGCGATGCGGATTATCAAGACACGAGTGCATACATAACTTATATTAACACAATCGGTACACATCTATAACGAAATCCTTTCTTTTTATTCTCAGAGGAGGAAACAACCACCGGCTTTGACATTGTATAAGTACACTCTCATAACGAGCTATTCTATGAAAAACTTCCTCACAAAAGTCATCGTATCCATGGAAATATTTGCATTTCCAGCGAATTTCATTACAAGATGTGTTCCCTACCTATGGCATTTTGTCACAACTTTTATTAATCATAGTACATAATTTCGTAAAAAGGATTAAAAACATTTTCTAACATAGTGTTCCGAGAAATGTCATGCATTTCCAGAGGATTTAATTCGACCATAGCATTTAGCAGTGCAATGATTTAAAAGTAAATATATGACCAAGATTCCAGCTTCTGTCCTCTATCGTGCATACAACAAATGTTCTGGTTTTCCTAATAAATGGTTTTGAAAACAAACAAACAGAAAAATGTGCAGAAAATCTGTCTTCTCATTTATCTACCGTGGCTAATTTGCGAAAATTAAAGTGTAATTTATGTTTGTATGCTTACGTGCACAGTATCGTGTATGTTTGTTGTACTAGACAGCATTCAAAACCGAACCATCTTTACACGTTAACCCCTTGCGGTTTGGGTAATGGAAGGTAACTTGTAAGGGCTAGTTCAATGTTTTTTTTTCGTTTGGATTGCTTTTGATTGCCTTGATGGTTCGGCTCAAATCGCATTTTGATGAGCGATTTCTTAAACTCTATTTCGCGACCACGCACATGATCACCTCTGCATTGTCTTGCTAGAAGACACATTTTTTCGATAGTTAAGTCCGGTAAATCTCGTTTATATGAACCATTTTCTGCCTCTAGACTTTTTTGTTATTTTAGAGAATTCTTAGAAGCAGCTGCAAGACTAATTCCAGTAGCTTCTTAGGAAACATTTTATCCGATTTTGCGTTTTTCCAGTTAGCATTTTAACCGGTGGTTGCAATTGCTTAGTTGTATTAACCGCTTTTAGTCCATCAACGATCTCATGATCTTATACTTGTGCAGTTATGCCAGCGGTTTCCTGCGTAGTAGAAGTTGTTGTACTCATATTAGCATTTAAAAATACATATGCGTGTATTGAGTTAACGAGGCTTATGATTTCGTTTACATTTTGTTGTTGTTGCAAATGCTACACTAAGCTCCCAGCGGCGGAATTTGCAAGTCCTTCCACGAATAAGTCATGCGGACTGCATCTTTTGTAATGCCTTCCTATAATAAGGCATGCGGAATGCATGAAGTTTTATATCGGATATAACCAGATGAAGATTTTTAAAATATTGAGAAATTTCTTTTCCGATTCTTTTTAATCGTAATTTAATTGGAAAATTTCATACAAATTTTAAAATTATATTTTTTGTTTAATATTTTTCAGGATATTTTTAAAATTTCACAAGAAACATATAAAACATTTTAATTTTATTTTTGTTTAGCAAAAATAAAGTAGAGTAAATGCCGTGTACGACCTTCGTCTTTGGATGCATTCAAGGCCTTCCTTTTTGTATGCCTTATAAGGCCTTCTTTAAGCAATGGGCAAGGAAGGCCTTGCCTCCCAATCTCAGGCAATGTGGAAAAGAAGGGAGGAGGTAATGTGTAAGGAAAGCCTTACGTATTGTAGATAAGAACTGTTTGGTCATGATTTCAGGCCTTCCAGGTCATGACTTCCGCCGCTGGGCTGAAGGTGAAAGAAAATGGGTTAAATATACATACATATATATATACTGTATGTGTTTAGTGTGTTCTGAAAAAGTTGCGGAATGGGGGCTAAATGAAAAAAAATTAAACAATGCCACAACCCACTATTATCAACTATATTGTTTACTTTTGCTTTGGTTTGTGTCTCGACTAACGGCTTGGATCATAGAGAAACAAGTTAACTAGTTGTCTCACATATACTGAGAAATTTCTTGTTTAATGGGAAGTTTTCCAGGTGGAGCCTGTAACCAATATTTAGTATATGTTGTAGTTTTGAAGCCAGTATAAAGAAAATTTAGAAAAGCCAAAGTGAAAGAAGTTTAAAAACAGAATATTTCCTTAAATAAGTGCCTTTTCTTAAAAAAAGTAAATTTTCTCAAAAAAACCTATTCACATTCTTAAACAAAGTACTTTTTTTTAAAAAAAAAAAACCTTATCATAAAGACAAAAAGTACCTTTTCTTAAAAAAAGCATTTTTCTAAAGATCTACCATCAAATAAATTATTGATGTAGTTAGATAAATTATGGCCTTAGAGTAGATTCAAAGCCCATTTTGTAACATTTACCCATAGGCATTGAACTATGGGTTCATGCTTCACATAATACTGAACTCGTTGGCAGGTCTTTTACTTCAGGCTTCAAGGTCATTGTCGAGTCATTAGGCGTCATTAAGCGGGTATAGCTGTCATAGTCCACAGTTTTCAATGTCACTATTCTCGATGGTAAATGTCCTTGACCTGAAGAAGGTTAATGTCATTGACCCGTGGCTGTCCCAAGTGTTCAACACAATTGTCTTGACAGTGTAATGATTTTAGTCTTGGGATATTACAATGTCCTCGACTTTCAATTCCTATTCAATGTCATTGACCTCAGGGTTCAATGCCATTGACCTAGGGGTTCAATGTTATTGACCTCAGGGTTCGCTATTATTGACCTCAGGGTTCAATGTCATGGAACTCTGGGTTCAAAGTCATTGACATTGCGGTACAAACATTAATTTCTCCGAACAGGTTTTTGAGCTACAAGTGTTACAGGTTCAAAGGATCTACCATTGAATAATATGTTGATGTAATTTGATAAATTATGGCCTTAAAATAGATTCAGAGCAAATTCCGTATCATTTTGCCATAAGCATTGAGCTATGGGTTCATGCTTCACATAATAGTGAACTGTTTGGCAGGTCATTTACTTCAGGGCTCAAGGTCAATATCTTAGTCCACAGTTTTCAATGTCACTATTCTCGGAGGTAAATGTTGTTGACCTTAAAGGTTAATGGGCCGTGACGTGCAGGTTCTATGTCCCTGGCCTCAAAGTTCAATATCCCTGATCTAAGGCTTCAATGTCATTGACCCTTTGCTGTCCCAAATTTTCAACACAATTTACTTCAGAGTGTAATGATTTTAGCCTTGGGATACTACGATGTCCTCGAACTTCAATTCCTATTCAATGTCATTGACCTCAGGGTTCAATGTCATTGAACTCAGGGTTCATAGTCATTGACCTCAGGCGTCAGTGTCATTGACATCAGGACTCAATGTCATTGCCCTACGGGTTCAATGTGATTGACCTCAGGGTGTAAAGTCATTGAACTCAGGGTACAATGTCATTGATATCAGTAGTCGATGTCATTGATATCAGGACTCAATGCCATTGACCTAAGGGCTCAAAGCCATTGACCTAAGGGTTCAATGCCATTGACCTCGGGGTTCAATGCTATTTACGTCAGAGTTCAATGTTATTGACCTCAGTGTTCAATGCCATTGACCTCAGGGTTCAATGCCATTGAGCTAGGGGTTCAATATTATTGACCTCAGGGTTCAATGTTATTGGCCTCTGGGTTCAATGTTATTGACCTCTGGGTTCAATGTCATTGGCCTCTGGGTTCAATGCCACATATTGCACTGAACATGTACATGTTTGCAAGTATTGTCTTCATGAGTTGAAGATCTGCTGCCTTTTTGTTTCTTTGTTGTCTGTCTCTTTTTGGTTTTTAGCGATTTTGAACAAACAAAGACACATTTGGGGCTCAACAATATATATTATACCCTGATAATCATTGTGCCTCAAACATGTTCCACGGAATAGTGAACACAAAAAAATACTCCTCAGACTCCCGTACAGAATAATCCAGCGGAGTCAAATTGCATGATCTTGGAGACCAATTCACAGGTCCAAAACTCGAAATTATGCGTTGGCCAAGCGATTCCATCGTCATCATTCCAACATCACGAAGAGTCAATTCAATAATGATGTAGTCATCGATGGCGGCCACAAGTAACTGTTATGATGTAACGGTGTCTCAATAAATGCTTGAAGAATGTCTTCCTCATTTCATTTCCTCTTCAAATGAGACAGTTTTGCCTATTAATGTATTTATAGTTATTCTACCAAAAATTGCTTATATTTCATACGTCGTGCGACTTCAAATGTTGGTCGAGTTGGACTTTGAAAGTCTGCAAATCAAGAACAGCGTTGTCAACCTAAACTGTATAGCGTCCGTGCCCGTCGGTGGTGAAATGGTTAGTGTGCGCGCCTCTTGTACATCAGATCCTGAGTTCGATCCCTGCTCTGACCACATTAAAATTTATTTTCGCCGCGGTCACCTCGCATAGTGATGGCGACACTATCGAGTATTTAGCCATGAAAAAGCTTCTCAAAATACCGCTCAGAATCGATGTAAAAACTGTAAGTCCCACTCAGTGAATTTAAAACTAGAAAGCGCACAGCTCACTGGTTGTAAGAAGCTCTCCCAAATCCTGTTTATTTTATTTATAATCTAATCCATTGTCCTGCAAATTTTGTTCAAATACCGTTAGCAGGAGCAGAAATAATAGATTTTTAATTTGTGGTTTGTATGGGAGGTACCACGCCCTTTTGTCCAATTGGACCGAATAGTAAATCTAAACCAGCCAGGGCGCCACCCAAACGCATACAAAAATATTTATTCAAATTGGTCCGGAAGTTTAGGAGGAGTTCAGTCACAAACACACGTGCAGTAGAATTATATATATAAAGATGAGATTAGCGAGTGTAAACCTAGAAAACGAATAGTTAACTCAATGTAAGAAGCTCTCTCCTGTTCCTTGGTGGGCTATAATATGGGAATATTTATTTCTGTTTCTGATGCTTTAGAAAAATACTGTTATATCCTCCTCTAAGTCCTAGAAGTTGGACTGCGCAATCGTATTCAATCTGAGTCTTCAGATTTTTGACGACATAAAGACTTAGCTACGTTACAACTCTTATAGAGTAAATTAGAATAGAGAAGCCACTTTTCTCGCCTGACGTTTCATTTCGCACTCTTCATCTTGGGTTTGTGCATATGAGAGATGTTAGGTGAAAATAACTTCCACCAGGTGGAGTTACAAGAACTGCTGACTTAATTTCTTCATGTCATTTTGTTAAAAGACTGTAAAATTTAAATATATTTTATATATATAGTTTTAATCAAATTGAAACCATAACATTAAGCCTGTTTTTTTAGTCCCCGTTAAACTATTTTTTCGACGACTTAGTATGAGGAGCCGATTAAAATCGCTTACCTCCCCAGACAAAGTCGTCGAAAAAGTGGTTTAGCGAGACTAAAAAAAAAAACAGGCTTACAATTTGATTGTAACCACATACACAGAATAGGGGTGTAAATATCAGCAACATGAAAATCAGACACTATTGTGTGAGAAATTAATTATTACGAATGAAAGTAAGAAGCAGAACTTCCGATTAGACGAGAATGAACCCATCGGTAGAATGCAGAATGTAAATGCTCGTGATTTGCATAGGGTGTTCAAAAGAGAATATAACGATTAACGCATGCTGAAAGCGTATAATATAAAACATGAAAATGTCTTATAATTTTTGGGTGGCGCCATCACTCTCAATTGAGAGAATAGAGTTGCCACATTATCATGAAATGTACAAAACCAACCAACACATACAAGCCGTGGAACAGTTATGGCTCGATTATCGATAGCAATCCAACCTCAGTTACCAAAAAGTTATTACATATGGCAACTTTCAACTCACAACAGGCAATTTCAGTTGCTTGATATTGGAAATCACGAGTTGTTGGTTGCTTTACAACTCTTAAAACAAAACCAAGCGTTCAGCTGAATGATAAGGGGTCAAAAACTAAAGGAAATCCGAACTTTTTGTAGCTAAATTCTAATGTTTATAAAAATTTGTGTATAAAACGATATTATTTATATAAATATAAGCTAGGAACGGTAAAATTCTTCGAACTCAGGCGCAGCTAAAAACTTGGTAAAAAAAACCCCGAAATTCAAGACAAAAATACATGAGGTGTCAGGGGACACTCGGTTGGAACGAAGTCCCTTTCGCTATATATTATGTACTTGTTAGTTCCAACACGCCTAAGGCGCCTGTATGAAAATACTATAATTTAAATGGATCTTTAAGAAAAGATACTTTTTGTAAAAATATAAACTTTTTTTAAAAAATTTTTATTTACTAAATGTATTTTAAAAAGAAAAAATTTATTTTTAGCTAATTTTTGTAAGAATATGTATTATATTTTCCCGAAAAGGTCCTTTCTTTAATCAGAGGTACTTCTTTTTTTAAAAACTAATGTTTTTTTAAAGAAAAAGCTCCATTTTTAATAAGAAGTATTTTCTGTAAGAAAAAGCCTAAGAGTATGATTTTTTTTACAAAGAAGTACATTTTTAAAGAACAGGTAGTTTTTAAAGAAGTGGTGCTCTTTTTAATAAAAGGTTATTTTCTATGAAAATTTACTTATTTTCAGAAAGGCTACTTACGTCAAGAAAAGAAAAGAAAATAAAAGAAAAGAAAAGGTATTATTTTATTTTAAACAACAGGTACTTTCAAGGAAAAGAAATTTTGTAAGAAAAGCTATTTTTTTTTAAGAGAATGTATTTTTTTGTAAAAAGCTTTTTTTACGAAATGGGATTTTTTTTAGAATTGGTCCTTTTGTCAAGAACATGTACAATTTTAAGAGTAGGTACTTATCTCAAGAAAATTTATTTTGTTTTACAACAAAGGTACTCCTTAAAAAAAAGTAGTGTTTGAAGAAAGTACAGGTTGTTATAAGAAATTTACTTTTTTAACAAAAGATATTTATTTAAAAAAAAATACTTTTTTAAGAAGAGGTACTTTTTGTAAGAAAATTTACTTTTTTAAGCAAAGATACTTCTTTAAGAGAAGCCATGAGACTTTATAATAAATATTGCAATTTACTTGATTTTAGTCTTCCTAAATCGAATTTTAGAAATTTGTTACATACTATAAGTAATTAATATTTCAACTAATGTATTAATTTATAATGTATTATTTTAATTTTTGTATAAGTAACTCCATGAATGAATATAGGAGTTTACATATGTAATTTAATATGCTAGTCTGTAAGGATTTTTGTCCATGGACGTAATAAATAAATGAAAATAAAATGAAATAATTTTTTTACGAAAGATACTCTGTTTAAGAATATGAATAGGTATTTTTTTGAGAAAATTTACTTTTTTTTTAAGAAAACGCACTTATTTATGAAAATTTTATTTTGTAAACTTCTTTAACTTTGGCTTTTCTAAATCTACTTTTTATTCGGTTCAAAACTACAATATGTAATAATTCCATATTAGAAAATTCCTAGAAAATTTCCCATTAAACAAGAAATATCGCCCCAATGATAGTCTAGACACAAACCTAACCAAAGGTACGAGTGTAAGAGTAAGTGTGCTGCCAAATGTAATTTCATGCTCAGGGTTGCATTTCATGGATGTGCCAGTCTTGCACTTTGGCTTTTCTAAATTTACTCTTATTGGGTTCAAAACTATAATATGTAATAAAGAGGCTCCTCCTAGAAACCTTCCCATTAACTTAAATCAAACCAAAAGTACCCAATAGGGTTGATAATAATGGGTTGTAATAACGGAGTTAAAAAAAAGTTGTTTAAAATTTTTTCATTTATTCCCCATCCCGAAACGTGCAACAAGGAAATTCGTCCCAATATATTTGTATTGTTGGACGGACCTTGGGTGCAAAGGGTCCAAAAATTGGGTCCAGTTAGAGATGGTTATAAGCACCTAACTGGTGGTACTCAAATGAATCTGGTTCATTGCTAGTCATTTTAAAAACTTTCAACAACAATTTTACGGACATTAAACAAAAACTTACTGACGTGAAAATTGTTTATTGAGAAATACGAAATCTTAAAAGTGAATGAAAATTGGTGGACAAAACGTCGTATACAATAATAATATTAGTTTTGCTGACTATTGCTACGATAACTTTCAAATAAATTCCAGAAATAAGCCGCAAATATACTCGGCGCAGAGAAAAAAATAACTGAAGCCGCCAGACGTTCTCTCTCCTATTTAGTTTAGATGCGTGTGGGGTTCTGTTTATACGCTTACATTCCTCAATAAAATTGTTCACAATTCTGTAGACTCGCACCTGGTACATCATCTCTTGTAAATTTTAGTTGCTGTCCTGCTGGCATTAACCAGTTGCAGTCTCAACTCCAAATACAGAGCCAAACACGCACGCAGGCCAAACGAATGCACTAACACATGTTCGAAGCTCCTTCACTTCGCAGTACAATGGAATGCAGATTGGGCTGTGGGTTTTATGCCATTTTTACTCGCATCTATATAAAGCTATTTAAAGTAGATTGTTGGGTATAAACTCATACATTGAAAGGACGCCTGGAAGAGATAGAGAAAGAGTGAGTCGTATACGTGGGAAGAAATGAATGTGCGATAGTATGCATGTTCGCTTTTTATGTGTGTACATAACTGTGTGACCGAATGCCATTGCAAACTTTTTGGCCTTCCAATGTTTTGGTATTGCAACCACGTGCAACATTAAGGCTGATATGCCTTGTTGCTGCTTCTTCTGTTGACACGGTACGATAATATTTCTTGGCCACAATTTGTCAAGTGGTTGTAACATTGTACAAGTGTATACATACATATGTGCGTGTGGACTTAAGGAAATATTTATATAGGAAGCCATTCTTCTCGCATTCTCTGTGCATATGGGAGCAGAAGACATCCAAATGTGTCTGGGTGGTAGACGAGGCAGTGTGTATTACATCAAAAATAACGATTAATGTTAATTCCAGAATTTAAAAGGGAGAGGAGATGATTTACAAAAATAAAAACATAGTAGTATTCAGCTATCGGAGAGTTTCCCAAAATCTCGACTTATCATTTGTTGTACGACGATCAAGTAGGAGCAGTAGGGAAAACTTGCCCTGAAAATCCCCTGCGGTTTACGTCTCGCCGCTAGAATATAATCTTTTCTAATTTCTTGGTGCCGCCCTCAAGAAATCTTTCAATTTCTAGATTGAAGTTGTCACATTTCCATCAAAATCATAAAAGCAACCAACCAAGGCTTATTTTCAGGGAAACATACAAGTACTCTCACATAAGTATATGTATGGTTGCACAGAAACAAACATTTGTTTCCACGTAAGTAAATGTATGTTTGTCAGGAACATATATGTACTTCCATGTGAGTATATCTATGTGTGCACAGAAACAAAAATTTGCTTCAACGCAAGTAAATGTATGTTTGTAAGAAGCATGTATGTACTTCCATGTGAGTATATGTATGTTTGCACAGAAACAAAAATTTGCTTACACGTAAGTACATGTATGTTTTTAAGAAACATGTATGTGCTTCCATGTAAGTATATGTTTCATTGGGAGCAAACACGCTGGTGTTTCGGCGTAAGTATTTGTGTGTTTGGGGGAAATATAAATATACTTACAGGTAAGAAAGTAATGTTTGCATCTAAATAAATAAATTATTTGGAGGAAAACAAATATATGATTACACTTGAGTATATGATTATTTCGCGGCAAACAATCGAAAGTTTCGGCGTAAGTATTTTATGTTTACCACACACAAGTAAATTAATGTTTGTAGTTTGCCTAAACAAATATATGTTTCCTGCATAACTTGTTTGCAGCAGCGTGTTAAAATGGCCATTTTTTTCAGCGTGTGGGGATACAAAAGAAAAGTAAAGAAAAGGTTTCAAAACGATTGTATAAGCCAGCGGCTCTTGTACATGAGAACGTGGGTTCGGTCCCTGCTCTGACCATCCCAACAAAAAAAGTGTATACCAATCACCAGAATTTCCACCAGAACTACGCGGTAAGAGGTAGTGCAAATTTGGGTGCTGCACCGCCGCTTTTTACATAGTATTGTCCTTGGAGGGTAGTACTTCCAATTTGGATACTTTTAAGTAGAATAAATTCTGTTTCTTAACGCTACGATTCACCACAAAAATTAGCGCAATGGTAGCATGTCCGACTAGAAAACGGCAGCTAGTGAAGGTCCGGGGTTCAAATCTTACCAAATCATACTTTGTTTTTTTTAAGCGATTTGCAATGTGTCGACTAAATTTGTAGTTACTTTAAAAAAAATTGCCCAATGTGGCAAGTACAACGAACGAACATTTGTTGCCAAAATTTTCGGAATCAAATTGTAGTCGCCTAAAAGTATACCATACAAATTACGGGGTTGTGTAGCGAGGGTTTAAATAATTATTATTAAATTTCCCCGGTCGGGACCGGGATTCGAACTCAAGCGTTTAGATTGCCAGCCGCGCATCTCACCATCGAGTTAGCGAAGACATTGAACTTGGACGAGCAATAACAGCATCAGTGGCAGATAATCTTTTCTTCCGACAAACACCATAATATCTGTAATGCAAATTCGGAATCCTGTATTCCGAAATCCGCTCATAGTACCTCGTTGGTAGTACTGAAAGGGGTAGAGACGTTGGAACTACTCCATTATATTTTTGCTGGGATCTTATATTTCCTTCGACGATGGCCACCTCGCTTAATGATGTACTTAGCCATGAAAAAGCTTCTCAAAAAACCGTTCAGACCCGGTGTAAAACTGTAGGTCCCAATCAGTGAGTGAAAAATTTGAAAGCGCACAGCTCACCGGTTGTGAGAAGCAACCCCAATCCCTTCATAGGATGTAATGGGAAACTTTTTTTTAATATAAAATGTATATAAAATATATAAATGTATATAAAATAGTATATAAAATGAGTAAAAAATATTAATTAATTCAATTTTTAAAATGCATTAAAAGCAATTTAAATCATATACTTTACAATTATAATATTATTTTTTTAACTTTCAAACAAATTACAGAAAACAGCCGGAAATATATATGACACGGAGAGAAAGAAATCAACTAAATTCGCCAGACGTTTTCTCTCCCACGTCTGCTTGGACTCTATCATGACGAGCAGAAAACACAAGAGTTGAGTTAACGGAGAGGCACTTAATCCAGTGCACTGACGAACTATGCAACACGAAGGTGCTGATTGTTACAACCAAGGTTGTGGAGTTATTCTAAAAAACTTGAAAACTCCGACTCCAACCCCGCAAGGATAAAATACTGAACTCCGACTCCAACTGCGATTCCGAATCCAACTCCACAAACAAGACAAACGTACTTAAATGAGTTATGAACAATTTATGAGAAAATTGTCCAAAGGATAGTTCAAGATAGCTTGTTGCGATTTTCGACAGAAGGCTTAATTTCAACTTAAACGCTAAAACAACAGTTGCTCTATAATCGTGTAAAATGGCCTTGGGAGGACGATTTTGTTGTTTGACCAATATTGCTTTACGGCCTAGTTGCTTGGTGGTCAGTAGTGGACAAAATCCACTTACCTAAGACTAAGTCCAAAAAATATCAATAGTGTGTATGACGGGAGCGCTGCTACCTCTAGATTTGTCCTTCGCACAACTTCTAGCGGGAGTTTGGGATTTATCCTACACCTGTTGCCTCTAGATTTGCTGGGAATGCAAGTGGCTGCAAAGTCGCCAATCCTCCTAGGACATTCTTCGTAACGGATAACCAACTCAACTGAACATGGATAGATGTTGAGGGAAATGCGGCAACCCACATTAAAAGTCGACTACATGACACCCACTTCAACGTTTGAGAAAAACTTCTCCACTCAATTGCTGGACAGACAGGACCGGAAGGGACGTATATCAGCTTATAAAAAGGAAGGTATTGTGGCTTCTACACTGATAGCTCCAAACTAGATCGCAAGTTAGGGTTTGGAGTCTATTCTAAAAGGCTGGATTAAGAACTTGTGTAATGGTAACCGGATCATTGTAATGCCTTTCAGGCAGAATGAATGGCAATTGAAGAAGTGTCCCTTTGCGTTGGACTAAACGTCATCACCACCTGGGGTATCAACATCTACTCCGACCATCAGGATGCTATAAAATAACTGTAATATGTATATCTGACTTCAAGAAATACCCCACAACTTCTGCGAATCTCGAAATCAGATGACTATGCGGTTTGAAATTCACCTTATATGGGTGCCGGTGCACAGGAACATTCCAGGAAACCATAGAGCAAGTGAGCAGGCAAGATTTGCAACTACCATGGTTTTGTCGTCTGAGTCGCCTCGAGGGTCGTCGTAAGGACCCACAAAACCTTACGAAAGGGTATTCAGTTCTAATCTACAATCAATCAATGGTCTCCCATTACATCCCATTACCACGATGGCCGGGTTCGGGCAACCGGTGCATTCACAGTAAAACGGGGTATCGTCGTCTACACGGGTACTGGTATTCCTATGATCGGCGCTTGTCTGGTTTGGGTTGCGAGCGGGGACAGTGAAATGGGATACTGTCCCCTACACAGATACTGGAATTTGCTTGTGATCACCGCCGTTCAGGTTTGGGTTAAAGTTACGATGACGGTGAAAGCATCGTGTCACGAGTATGCCTATTTCTTACAAGATGGCGTGGTTCGGGTCCGGCATACAGGTGCGGTGACAGTAAAAGGGTATAGTAGTGGCCTACCCGGGAATTGACATTCGTAGCTAATCGGCGTGGTTCAGGTTCGGGTTAAAGGTGCGATGCCGGCGAAACTGAAGCACTGAGGTTCGGCTGGGTAACGAAGAGTCAACGTATTATTGGGAACAACAGAGTGAACTTTCGTAGAAACAAGGAAACCAGTTCCAAAAGGAACAAAGTAGAAACGTCTTCGTAAATAAAGGAAACAGCCTTCATAGGAACAAAGAATCTAGTATTCGTAGGAACAAGCAAACCAGTCTTCGTAGGAACAACGAAACAAGTCCTCATAGGAAAAAAGAAGCAAAACAAAGGAAAGAGTCTTCGTAGAACCAAAGAATAAAGTCTTGGTAGGAAAAACGAAACCAGTCCTCATAGTAACAAGTCTTCAAAGGAAAAAAAGAAGCAAAACCTTCATAATAACAAAGCAACGAGCCATCGTACAAAGAAACAGGTCTTCGTAGGAACAAGGAAACCTACTCTCTCAGTAATAGGGAAACAACTCCTCGTAGGAAAAAAGGTGCAACGTATTCTTAAGAACAAAGAATCGGGCCACCGTAGGAACAAAGAAACGATTCGTAGCAAGAAGGAAACCAGTCCTAGTAGGAACAAAGGAGAAAAAACATTCGAATGAATAAAGAAATAAGTCTTCGTAGAGAACTATTATCATCGGGAATCCTTTCCACAACTTGGGGTAAACTTCGTCTGTGAGTGACAGTTCATAACCAATTCAACCAAGGTTTGACTTCTTATACAATAGTAACTATAAACCAAATGAGAACTGTGAAGGCGATGTACAGGAACGTTCTGATTTCCACCGCAGCATTTACTGTGGTTTGGCGCACCACTCTATGTCAATGGGCAGAGATGGCAATTGTGGCATGACTTTACTATTTGCGACAAATGTGGTATACAGCACTGGCGGGTATGTATTAATTGCAGTAGCGTGTTATTAGGCAGGCTCTCGATTGTTGATAATTTTGTTGCAATATTCAGTTCATCTGACTTTTTTCCTTTCCATCGGATAATGACCGCTCGTACTAGTTAATTGTTTCAAACATTTAGTAATATGGTTTTCCAATAGGTACTTGACAACTTTGAATATAATTTGTGAACGCACTATTTCACTGATCATCTAACTGTTACTTTTCGTTTTTTCAGTAAACTCAACACTTTCATCATGGTAAAGTACACGAACGAACAACGTATGCAAATTGTAAAAATGTACTACCGAAATTCGGATTCGGTGACCGCAACTTTAAGAGTGTTAACTTCAATTTTTGGTCGTTATTCTCGCCCTAGTAGACAAGCCATAACAAGTTTACTGCAAAAATTTGAGTCTACATATTCATTGTGTGGTGCTGTGGTGCCAGTGAGACAACGGGTTGGTCGTAGGGACGAAAATATCGCTGCCGTTCAGGCGTCCGTAGCAAACGATCCAAATCAGTCGATTCCGCGGCGTTCTCAAGAACTGGGTATCGCCAAGACCACTTTATGTCGAATTTTGCGTAAAGATCTTGGTTTACACTCAATAATTGACTCAAGAATTGAAGCCGAAGGACCATTTGACGAGACGTACGTTCTTCGATTGGACTCTGGAAAAGATGCGCCAAGATGACGAATTTCATTGCAAAATCATCTTCAGTGACGAAGCTCATTTTTGGCTCAATGGGCTCGTCAATAAGCAAAATATGCGTTATTGGTTTGGTGGAAATCCACATGTGCTTCATGAGTAACTACTTCATCCACAAAAGTAACTGTTTGGTGCGGTTTGTATGCCGGCGGCGTCAATGGGTCATATTTCTTCGACAATAACGTCGTCACGTTACTCTGAATGGCGATCGTTATCGCGCCGTGATTATCGATTATTTTTGGCCCGAATTGGAAAAGAGGGACTTGGACGACATGTGGTTTCAACAGGACGGTGCCACAGGCCACACAGCATACGTTACAATAGATTTATTGAGGAGTAAGTTTGGGGAGCGTGTTATCTCAAGAAATGGTCCAGTCAATTGGTCGCCTCGTTCGCGCCTCTAGACTTTTTTTTTAGGGCTACGTCAAATCATTGGTATATGCCAACAAGCCGACGACGTTGGAAGAACTGAGAGCATTGAACGCGAACTAACGGCCATTACGGCCGAAATGTGTGACTGAGTCATCGAACATTGGGTCCAACGAATCGACCACTGCCGACGTGCCCGCGGTGGCCATATGAACGAAGTCGAGTTCCATTCATAAATGTTTTGATTGTATTTCAAGTCGATCAGAAAGTTTTGGAAATATCTTAAATGGTTTGCGTTTTATTTAAAAAAAAAACGTTGTCTAGTCCTTGTTGGAAAACCCTTTATAATGTGTCATCTCTGTTTCGAGTGTGAACACTTGGTGGCCAGTATGTATGTGTCAGCATAGGGGTCGTTTGCTCTGACGCCACTGTGCGATATCATAGCACGATAACAGTGCATTGAACTGCCATATTTATGGTCGCTGATTCGAATCCGGTTGGAGGCGGCAGGAAAATCTTTTATTTTGCATTATAATTTTACTAATATTACGGACGAATAGTTGCGTCACGTTCCATTGATTATGGAGCATGTGGGCATGCCCGTTTCTGCATGCAAGCTCAAAATCAAAGATCTCAAACACGCCAATGATATATGGCTCTCATGGCGCAAATTGCAGGATGACTAGGCAAGTATGATCAAGTTATGATCTAAATCGTACGCTAAACCTGATATCCACTCCTAGGCCAGATATCTCTATGGTAGATGTAGATGTGTTCACTGGACACTGTTTAATAGGCAGACTGGCGTCTAGACTTCGAGTCTCAGCTCAGAATTAAGGAAGGAGGACGAGAGCGTTGAAATTGTGAACAATACTTCGCGCGGGATCGGGTAGCATGCAAAAGTATACAAAAAAAAAGTTCGTGACGATCGGAACAGGATTCATAGTTATATTTCAGGAGGGGAGGAGTCTAGCTGGTACGAATAAACTAGTGGAAACATCCACATCGAACACCCTGATAATCATGATATTGATTTGTTACTCGAACCACTCATTAAACTCCCCTACCAGTCTATGTATTAAACTATCACTAAGCTAATATGAATATAAAAAGATTCCTATTAAATCCACTTCTGGAATAATGTCAAACATCACGTCGATATGGAAAAATGCTTGTAGTCGCTGTGACTGTTTTTTATATTAATCTCATTTCAATAGTGTATTAATTTGTTGCCTTTATTGTCATGTTTTTATATTCATTCTCATAACTTTAATCCTTTTGTAGTGGGGAACAAATAGCATCGATACAAAAATATCACTTATAAATATGTCACAATCAAATATGTATTAACCTTAAATAATGCATCATAAATAACCAAATTGTCACAGATTATGGCACAAAGTTGTTAACAAACAAAGCGAAGGCTGTGAATCTTTATATCCCTTAACGACACCAAAAAGACCTTTGAATGAAACAAATAATAACCTTTTTAAATGTTAGACCGGGGAAGAGAAATATAAGCACGAACATGCTGTGGAATTTATTTGAATATTAACAAGGAATTGATAAAAATAGCCCGCATATTCAAGGGATTTTTCCAGAACAGAGAGTTATATTAGATATTTTTTTTTTATTATTGTCAAATATAAAGAAAACGATTTGCATAATATCTGGGAGAAGGTATCCTTTTCAACATGATTGTGTAATGCACAAGAAAATGGGGAAAATATTAAGATTGGTACATTAAAATATTGGTTTCATTCTTACAATTATGCGGTAGTACTCGTGTTCTTTATAGCTCATATTTTATAGGTTTGTTTTCTAAATTATATTTATTATTTTTTTTTTCGAACTGCGGCGCTTCTAAAAAACGGATGAACCCTTTTGGCCATTCGAGCATTTCGAGCATTTCACTTAACTGCGTAGAAGCGTACAAAAATCCGGCGATGTTGAAAGGAATCAATCTAGGCAAATGCTAAAAATACTATTGTTCTGGATGTTTTCGCACAAGTAGGAGTTGGTACAGTTCCCGCTAAGTTGAATTTTGTTTATTTCTTTAATATCTGATAACACAGTGCAACACGAAAAAATATAAGCAAAGACGGACACAAATACGTAATAAAAGGCAAAAAAAAAAGACCCGTGCGTCCCAGTTTTGCCCTAAGTCATGCACTTTTTTTGTATGGGCCACACAGATTTAGGGCCTCGGTGTCGTTTTTGCAAAACAGTTATCATTTTGTCAGGATCATATCTTGCAAACCGTTCGAAATTTTGATTTACTCTTTGAGGGAAAGTTGTAGCCCTTGTCATAAAGAACAAAAATTGTCAACATATAAAATCTAAAAAACTTCAACTTCAAGGTCAAAATCAAATTTTTTTTACCTTTTTTCCCCTGTTCAGGTCCATAGGTAGCAAACCGTTCAAAATTCAAGGAAACAATCAACTACAAAAACGTAAACAACTTTCTAGAACATATGAACTGCCTAGGAATGTTTCTTAACACCGTTTAGGTAGCGGTTAGGTAGCGTTTAATTTCATTTGTTTTTTCTCTACTTCAACATTGAGATACTATGCTATCTATTACAAAAATAATAAACAAAATATTCGTATTATGTTTATAATGTCTTTATGGCAAGAGCTACTACTGGTGGAGAAGGGAGGTGATGATATGCTTCGGTGGGCATTGAAATAGCTGTATTCCTAACCTACTTACTTATCCGGTCTCGAACAAACCCGGGGGATCAGGGACCTTGCAAAATGAGGACAACATATTTCGCCAAGTAGTTCGATCTTTTGGTTTATCTCTCCAGTTGGAATTACCGAGTGTACGCAGGGATTCGTTAACTTTACCCTCCAGCTGAGTCTTGGTCTTCCTATTTTTCGAAGTCACTCGGGTTCGGTTTCGAAAACTCTTCGTGCTGGTTCGTCTTCGTTCATTCTACTGACATGGCCTAGCCAGCGCAATCGCGTTATTTTTATCCATTTATCTTTGTCAAAGGCCGGATAGAGCTCATACAGCTCGTGGTTCATGCGTCGCCGATACTCGCCGTTGTGCACTATAGGGCCATACATTTTCTCTCGAAGACTCCTAATAATGTTTCCTCTGCTGCGATAAGACCCAAGATTTTTCGCCATAAAGCAAGACAGGATGTATGAGAGTCTGGTACAGCTGGACTTTTGTTACTCGAGAGAGGGCTTTATCTCTAAAGTGCTTGCCCAGCCCGAAATAACATCTATTCGCAACCACAATTCTCCGTTTTATTTCAGAGCTGACGTTGTTGGTTTTGTTTACGGCAGATCCCAGGTATACAAATTCCCCAACCACCTCAAAATTATAACGGTTATCAACGTTCACGCTTTGGTCTAATCGCGTGGACGCTCTTTTCCTTGAACCCATTACTTTTATCTTGTCCGCATTTACTGTCAGACCTAATTGTGCGTCCAATGATATCTAAGTATATCATCAGCATACGCGAGCAGCATGTGACTTTTGCTGCTGATGGTTTTATTCATGTTGACAGCAGCTTTTCTCAGAATAATCTATATTAAGATGTTAAAGAGATCGCACGATTAGGTGTCGCCTTGCCTGAGGCCTCGCTTATTTTTGAAAGGATAGGCAAGATCGCTACCATCTTTCAATGCGGATTTGGTGTTCGTAAAGGTCATCCTGCAAAGGCGTATGAGTTTTGGAATACCCATCTCGGACATTACTTCGTATAGTTTCTCCCATATCGGGCTGTCGAAGACCGCCTTATAATAGGTCGATTTTGCAGGCCTAAAGCCACACTTGTGTGGTCAAATAAGGTCAGCGGTAATTGACTTTAGTCTCTCGCTCATTATACTTGATTGAACCTTATATGCTATCAATAAAAGGCTTATTCCACGGTAGTTGGCACAGAGACTCGGATCACTTTTTTAAATACGGTATATAGTACAAACAACCTCCAATCGCCGGGTATGCAGTCATCTAAGATTATCACCTCATCGCCGCCAGCTTTAAACAGCTTCGCCGGTAATCCATTGGCTCCTGCGACTTCATTATTTTTAAGCCGGGCAATAGCTGTTCTCAGCTCGCGTTGCAATTGACGAAAGTGTTACCATGCATTCAGCAATCTTTTCATCATTTGCTATGCGACACTCTTCATCGTACCATGGTTTGTTTCGAAGCGGCTATTCGAAACCAAGTACGCATGATGCGGCATTTTTTATAGAGTCGGAAATGGGTTTCCACAGCTCTTCAGGGTGGTCATCAGGAGGGGGTGGGTTCTGTGACAAAAGTTGCGAGGGCTTCCTTGAGTAGGCTGTGGCTACCTCTGGTAATTGCAGCTTTCAGATGTCTAGCTTTCTCTGCATCTGTTTTCGTACGATTTTCGCTCTACTTAATCCTGTGCGAACCTTTGCTGATACCAGGTGGTGATCAGAATCGATGTTAGCTCCTCTGATCACTCGTACTCCATCACACTGGATGAGTGCCTTCCATGAATTACCAAGTGATCGTCGTAATCATTTTCACATATGCCTTTAACCCATTTTGAGCCGCGTGACGAAAAGTTATGAATTTTTTAATGAAAATTACTTTTCTATGGTAATTAGGGTCCGCTGCACTCAACTCCGTCCTCAGAATTCCGATGTCGGCTGTTCGAGAAGTCGAACAATAGTCATTTGAACGATCCCAAATTTGTTAACTGACCGGAGGCATCTTCAACAAAAAGCTATTTTTCGATTTTTCTACAAGAGTAATATATTTTTGAAAAAATAATTCTTTTCATAAGTCTTTGAATGAGCCTTATTTTCCTTAGAAACTTGGTCTAAATGTAAAAGGGATTTTCAACACCCCGCAGAGCCCATAAGGGGGACGGGGTGTACAATGTAATTATTTTTTGAAACCCAACAAAATTTCCAAAGTCAACAACATTGCGTTTCTCATCGCGTATAGAGTGTCTTAGAAAAAATTGGGTTGAAAATAATAAAACTATATACTATTTGCTGATACCAGTGCTTTCTATTTCTTGTACAACTTTTTAAAGTCTAAGCACTTGAGTGCTTCTTTGGACACTTCAAATGTAATAACAAAATATGTAACAGAAAAAGCACTTGATTTTTCTACATTTACACAGGACATACACGCTGAAAAAACGGTCTCTGTAACATATTCTCCCAAACATTTTCTGCAGAATCCATGCATATGGGTAGAACACACTTCAAACATTCATATGTTTGCAAAACTTACCTGTATTTCAGTGCAAGCAATAGCATGTTTACTGGCAAACATGTATGATTTTACGTGGGTACATATGCGTTCTTCAACGCAAACATCCGTATACTCCCGAGGAAGCATTCGAATATTTCCCCCAAAACTCCATGTGCTTACGTGGAAACATATGCATATTTGTCCCCAAAAATAATAATATTGAGGAACGAGTTGTTGTTTGAATTCTATATATATGTAGTACTTATATTTATTATAATTAATCTTATCAATATAAATCCGTATTTATAAATAACTAATACAAACAATTAAAAGATTTCAACCGACGTTTTTCATTTACTTGAATTGAATGAGTTATTCGCCTTTTTCATGAAATGAGAATCTGCTGTCCTTTTGCATCTCTTTTTTTGGTTGACTCTTACGATTTAATTTTGAGAAGGTTTCAGCTATGCGTTGGTACACAAACAATATACTTATATTCAAATCTAGTTCACGAAAACCAAGCGTCTATTAATAACTTGTGCTTTTATATTATATTTTACAAATGGTCCGCCGTCCCGATTTTCTCAATATAGGCTCGGACAGACAAAGGGTTTCACGTTATTCCGTATCCTGTAACTTTCCTCAAAATTGTTTCTCACTTTGGTAGCACACATATATACGAAATATATACACAACAACCAAAGCAACATCACAAACCATTTAACCGTCCGAGCCTTTGTTTCTCTCTTTTCACTGATCGCGCGCTTTTATATCCTCTGTCCGATGAACCATTGACGACTGAATACATGAAACTAAAACGCAATACATCAGCCAAAATAAGAAGCACTAACTTAATCTTCAATTTACACGCCCATTCAGGAAAACTTATGACTGACTGACTGGGAGAATAATGCAAAAATACAGATAAATACTTACAAGATTGACTCTCGTTGTTCCGCTTTTATTCTCGTAATCTCGACAGAGCACAAAAAGCGCAACAAACACAACACAGTTATATTTGGGTCGCAACCATATATATTATAACATATTAATCATTGGGTCTCAAACATGCAATATTGAATAGCAAACACAATTTGTTTGCACACAAGTATATTATATTTGCGATAAGCTCCAAACACACGTTATATTTGTAGCCAAACAACAAAAAACGATCGATTTTTCATTTGTTTTCTGTTTAGAGATTGTTGGATTCAAAGAGACGAAGCGATGCGTTCGATTGCTAAATCACCCCAATTTTTGAGGGCCTCTAAGGGGTTAGGATAAAGTGGTACCACTAATATTGTGGCAATATTTCCGCTTTTATTTTTTGAAAGAAAAAAATCCCCAAAATTTTAATGAGGGCGTAACTCGGAAACCGGTCATCCAAACGCTATAATAATGTCATTAATGACCTCTACTAGAGCCAAAGCATTCAACATAACACCATATTGTATTTCTTTGTAACTGCGAGACAGTATCCAACGTTGAATATGCAGACTCTGGAGACGGATCTAAAATTTGTGATTTGCAATTTAGCGGCCGAATATCAACTAGGCGAGGAGCAGCGGAAATCAATTTCGGTGCCCGATTCGAGATTGTAAAAAAACCTAAATTTCAGTGCTTGCGCAGCCGCTCGCCCGTGAGCTAACAAGAACACTGCATCATCCAACATTGAGGATTACCCGCGCTAAAACTTACTGTATACATGTGACTTCACTGAGATAGTCAGACCAGATCCGAGGTAAGTTACGCGTTCATCACCTCTCTCCTACACTGTACATTGCAAGGCTAGTGCGTCGATCGAATGAATAGAAGTGCAATAAATTTATTGGATCAGCGAAAGAATGTTCATCGTACGGGAAAGACATTCCTTCTATAACAACTCGATATCTCAGAAAGCTGTGATCCTTTACGAGGAACGAACAACGTTTTCATTAATAGTTGTTTCGTTTACCGCAAATGAGTGATGGTAACTCGAAACTCAAAAAAAAAATCACATGAGGTGTCCGGGGGCACCCGGTTGGAACGAAATTGCTTTCGCTATATATTATGTACTAGTTAGTTCCTAAGTTCCTAGTTACGTTCAATTGAACATTGCAAATTTTTTTATAGATTATATTTCTTTTTTTTTTTTAAAAAAAGTATATTTTAGGTCCTTTTTGTAAGAATCTGTATTATATTTTTCCGACAAGGTAATTTTTTAGAGAGAGCTACTTCTTTTATTAAAAGCTAATGTTTTGTTTTTAGAAAATGTAGTATTTTTAAGAAGAAGTACTTTCTGTAAAAAAAAGCCATGATTATGCATTTTTTTAAACAAAGAAGTACTTTTTGGAGGAACAGGTACTTTTTAAAGAAGTGGTACTCTTTTTAGGAAAAGTCTAGTTTTGAAGAAAATGTACGTATTTTCAGACAGAAAGAAAAAGAAAGAAAAGAAAAGAAAAAGAATAATTTTATTTTGAAGAAAATGTACTTTTAAGAAAACGAATTTTTGTAAGAAAATGCATTTTTTGAAGAGAGGGAATTTTTTTTGATGAAAAGGTTTTTTGTAAGAAACGAGTTTTTTTATAATTAGTCCGTTTGGCAAGAATTTGTAAATTTTTAAGTGATTTAAGAAAAGTTATTTTGTTTCGCAAAAAGGTACTCTTTAAAAAAAGGTACTTTTTTAAGAAAAGTCAATTTGTTGTCAGAAAATTTACTTTTTTAAGCAAAGGAACTTCTTTAAGATAAGGTCATTTTGATATTTAGCGATCATTAATGTAAAGCACTATCAAATGAAAATATTTCTGAATTCAAAAGTTGCAATAGATATGTATGTCCTAATCTGGGGTCTCTAACGTAGCATCCTTTTTCTTTGCTGGGATTAATATGCATTGCCTGCGGATAGGCTTACTTCCCCACTCGAAAAATATATTTTAATGCTTTCATTCATGTTTCGATGGATCAAAACTCCACACCGTATACATGAGCATATGTATGTGTAAGTAATTTGATTTTTTCTTTTGTGTGTGGGATTGTGGATGGTGGTCCAACTCCTTTTATCGACTATACTTGCACAAAAAAGCCTTAGGCATAAACAAGGGTTAACACGACGTCATATTGTTAAACAACTAAAGAAACGAAAAAGGATTATTTTCTAAATACTTACGCTCTTTCTCCAAATCATTACAAAAGAATGCGATACAACGGTTGTGTATATGTAAAACATGCCAAAGGATATACATTAGACCGACTCAGAAAAAAAAGATTCGTTTTGTCCACCCCTCAAAATGATGATTCCCAAAATATTTCGTGTCTAACTTTAAGATCCCGTGAGCTGGAGCACTTTAAAAATAGTATTTTTTGGAACGAAGCTCCTTATGGCACATTGCGAGATGGGGGCTAAATGAAAGAAAATTAAACAACTTTTTTTACCACTATTATGCTACAACTCAGTATTATCAACTATATTTGGTATTGTTGCTCTGGTTTGTGTCTAGACTAAAATAGGTTGGCAAATCTCTTGTTTAGTGGGAAATTATCTAGGTGGAACCTGTAACCAATAAAGATTAAAAAACAACATTTTCTTAAATAAGTCCTTTTATTAAAAAAAAAGCTTTCTCAAAAAAGTATCTATTCATATTCTTAAATAAAGTACCTTCTCTTAAAAAAAACCCTTATCTTAAAGAAGTTCCTTTTCTTAAAAAAGTGAATCTTCATACAAAAAGTAAATTTTCTTAAAAAAAATAATTTTCTTTTAAAAGAAGTACCTTTTCTTAAACTAGTAAATTTTCTTACAACGAATTGCCTTTACTTAAAAAACTAACTTTTCTTTAAAGAGCAGCTTTTTTGTGAAATAAAATAACTTTTCTTGAGATAAGGACCTACTCTTGAAAATGTACCTATTCTTTAAAAAAGGACCAATAGAAAAAAGTGCGATTTCTTAAAAAAATAACCGTTTCTTCAAAAAATAGCTTCTCTTAAAAAATACCTTTCCTTACAAAAATGCATTTTCTTAAAAGTACATTTTCTTAAAAATAAAATAATACCATTTCTTTTCTTTTCTTGAGATAAGTAGCCTTTCTGAAAATAAGTACATTTTCTTAAAAAAAATAATCTTTTCTTAAAAAGAGCGCCACTTCTTTAAAAAGTACATGTTCATAAAAAAGTATTTCTGTGTAAAAAAAAAATCATACTATTCATATACTAAAATAGTACCTTTTCTTAAAAAAAAAACTTTGCTTTTAATAAAAGCAGTACTTTTCTTTAAAAAAGAAAGGGTCGAAAAATGTACTTTATTTTTAAAAAAATGTTATTTTTTATAAAAATTTTTTAATATTTATAAAAAATTTCAATTAGAAAAATGTTCATGTCTTGTAAGCTTGTAGTATGAATTTCTCAGACATTAACCAAAAACTAACAAAAATCGGTCATAAAAATTAAAATTTATATAAAAAAAATATATATTTTTTTTTCAAAAATTAAATTGTTCGATCGTTTGGTCATACTTTTAATTTATTTTATTCCTCGATATTTCGCTACCCTTTGGGTAGCATCGTCAGGAAGATAAACACAATTATTAATTAGAAACGAAAACAATTGATAATTGTTTATCTTCCTGACGATGCTGAAAGGCCTCTTAAGAACCTTTCCAACAAGCCCAAAACAAAAAAAATGCGACCACAGGCTCAGAAGTTAGCAACTTTACCCTACTATCCTCCGACCACCGTTCCGAAAATGTTGAACCCGCTGCCATTTCGCACCCTTGCATTTTCGGACATGGTCCTGGTGGACTTTCCTTCATGAAATGAGCCAAGGAATACGTTGGAGAAATTTGTCCGGAACTTCCTGAATCACCCTGTATAAAAGATTCTAAAGCATGTCCTGACACACGCTATTTTTCAGGGGTTTTCTGCCAAAAAAAATTTAATTTTGAAGTTTTTAGTACCGAGATTTTTCTGATTTAAATGCCAAATTTATATATTTTAGTCTTTATCCGATCCAAGTAAAAACATGTTTCAGTTTTTTTTTTTGAAATTCGCACTAGTTCGCTAAAAATTTAATACATTTACCAAAAATTTAATACATTGGAAACATTACGTTCTAAACAGGGTAATTGGGTATCAAATATTTACTTTTGACAAGGACATAAATATACTGTTTTTATTTTGTGATACATTTTCCGAGGTGTTCTGGGCCAAATTTTGAATATTTAAAATTACTCCAATCGGATATTTAAATCAGAAATGCAGTCGTACTAAAAACTTAAAAATTTGTTTTTTTTTCAGAATATCCCTGGAAAAAAGATGTGTCAGGAAATGTATGGCATGTTTTATATACCGTTGGACGCGCCAGAAAAAAATTATTTCATATGATACTAATATTGTATACATTACCTTTAGGCAAAGTACAAATTTATTGGAAAATCTAAAAAAATACCTCTCTTAAAAACGGTCCAGCTTACGGGATCTTAACGCTAGACACGACATATTTTGGGAATAATCAGAAAACAGACCACGATACATTTTGAGGGATGGACAAAAAACACTCTTTTTCCCCAACATACACTGTGAGTCGCCCTAATATGCATACATTTATACAAGGATACGTGAGCCTGTGTGTTTGGGTAAATCTGTTACAATAGCCGAAGGATATTTTCAAACCAATAAGAGGTTAATGCAAAAACAAAACAAATAGTAACCATATTAACATGCTTTTACCCATCGTACAGTGTGGGTGCAATAGAATAGAAATATTTGGTTGCTTAACAAAGTAAATCGAAGAACCCCATGATTTAGCTTGGAACTGTATACGCAACCACGCGTAACCTAGTTTGGTCGGAAATGTCTTTATTTGAATTTTAAACACGCGTCTCTTTTGGAAAATAGAAAATAAATCTTTAATTTTACATCCAACAAAAAAAATAGGCGAAGAAGGAAAACAAATCGCCGTGGCCCTTAGCTTCCATCGTTTCACCCTTGGAGCAATTGTATCCTTTACCATAGTCTTATAATTTGATTACACTGCTTCGACCGTAGGACCCACAATTGTCGTTAAGATGGGGGGGGGGGGGGGGGATGACAGTGGCGTTTGGACCATTGCCCCGTTGTTTTTCTATTGGTCAATATCATTAAGGTTACAGTTATTTTTATGTTTATTGTATTTTACGACATCATTTATGTCTTTCTTTTCGTTCGATTTCAAACTAATTCCGAATCATTTTGTTATCCTTTGACTTGCGACGCCATTGAGCATTAAAGCCTATTACCCCTCAAAAAAAAAATTCCGATTCATAGGTTTTATTGTTTCTTATGGCTATTGTGTAGGTTTTTTTATGTTCCGATAATGGGGTTTTATTGGAAAATCTGTGTGTGTGTGTGTTTTTAAGACAAACTTAATGGTCAACTTCAGGGAAACACGTTCGAGTTTGATTTTGTTTTCAAAATTTTCAAAATCTAAGATTTGTTTGTGTTAATGGCAATTTTATTTCTAAATTTTTTTTATTGAAATATATGGTGGTTTTACATTTTTTCTTCTTCTCTTATTCAACCACAAAATCCTTTATCCTTTAGGGTCACACGATTTAATCAAATATTTTCTGATGATAGAGTGTTAGGTAAGCTAGCACTCCATTCAAGTATCTGAATCCATTTCGAAATTTCATATGGGGTATCATAAAATATTGTGTGGATATAATTAAATTCACTCCGCGTTCGGCAGCAAACACAAATAAATGGTTATTATTTAGGATAAGCGCTTTATTAGGCAGTTGTTTTTAATTAAGTACCTATCACTTTTTCGTAATATAAGTGCAAGTGATATAAGTGGACCACTTGAGGATGTAATTCCAACCAGACTACGACAAAGATCATAAGCAAGTCGTGTCCCTCAATTGCTACACCTAGACGATTTATTGTTAGACGTGGTTGAGTTTGAAAATTATAAATCTAAGTGAACAACTTTTGTTATTTCTGTGAAGACGTTTATTTGTCTCACTGTGTAGAATTGCTTAAGTCTAAATAATTTATGTTCCCTTGATAGTATTTAGCACCAATCTCTTTAAGCGACAAACTTTTTTATTTCGCGGACGATGGATATCACAGTCAATCAAGTCACAAAAGGATCAAGTTTCTAAAACATATACGTTATCGCTGAAAGTAGTTTTTATTTATGGTCACACGCTGAAAAATGTTATAATATATGTGTTTGTGACCCAAATATATATTTGTTTCTGATACAAATACAACTGTGTTTACTGCACTGTTTGTGGTCTGTCGAGAGCAATAGAATAATTGAGGGACAAAGGCCGATTATTCAGAGTTAAAGTTGTGAGTGTCTAACTATATTTTTGCATTATTCTGGTGGTCAGAGCAGGGATCGAAC
The DNA here is from genome assembly GCA_963931995.1 of Phaonia tiefii. Taxonomy (NCBI): domain Eukaryota; kingdom Metazoa; phylum Arthropoda; class Insecta; order Diptera; family Muscidae; genus Phaonia; species Phaonia tiefii. The sequence continues at coordinate 176,447,313 of OZ008367.1, read as the reverse complement.
CCAGGATCTCATGTACAAAAGGCGCACACACTAGCCATTGCACCATTGACAGCCATTGTTTATATATGTAGGTTTATATAAGTAAAATTAATTATATTAAATAATATATTTATACTGAAATAAAAAAAATTATTCGTTTCTAAATATTATTATGTTTGGAAGGAAACACGCGTATGCTTCCAAGTAGGTATTTGGATGTTTGGAATGAAGCACGCATATGTTTCCACGTAAAAGAATACATGTTTGTTAGTAAACATGCTAATGGTTGCATTTAAATAAGAGTGGGTTTGGGACTTGCGAATTTATGAATGTTTGGAGTGTGTTCCAAAGATATACATGGTTCCTGGAAAATATGTTTGGGAGCATAAGTTACAAACGCCGATTTTTTCAGCGTGCAGAGAAAAATATTTCATCAATTCTATCATGGAGCAATAGACAAGGGTCTCTATCCCTCTCTTTACGTTCTCTCGATGACGACGACGTAATAGGTCATATCATCGGGTTTGAGTTGCTGTTGTACTCGTATGCTAGACTTTGGTTGGACATAAAATGGACAGAAATAACAGTGTATGCATTTTTCCATTCGATGGAACCAAGAACAACAAAAATTTAGCTGTCATTAGTATGAATCAAACTCTATTCACACTTTGTTTGCTGCACGTGATGTCGATGCTACAGCTCATCGACTATGAAGTTAGAAAATCATGTAGCACTGTTTATGCTCTCTCGAGACGAAGAGAATAAAAGGCGGACAACGAGAGAGTCTACCTTGTAAATGTGTATCTGAATTTTTTCATTATTCTCTCAGTCAGTGATTCATAAATATGCGTGAATTTGTGCCTAGATTGCAGATGAAGTTTCATGTATTCTGTCGTCAATGGTTCATCGGACAGAAGATATCAAAAGCGCTTGATCAGTGAAAAAAAGAAGACACGAATGCTCTGACGGTTAAAGGGTTTGTGATGTTTGGTTTTTGTGTATGTGTTTCGTATATGTGTGTGTGCTCTTTGGCCGTCCGACTCTTTACTGAAAAAAGCAGAACGTCAGACCATTTGCGAAATATATTTAAAAAAAAAACACAAGTCATTAATACTCGATTGGCTTGCACTTACTGGATTTATATATTAGTATATTGTTTGTGTACCAACGCATAGTGATAACCATTGCATAAGCGAAACCTTCTGAAAACAAAATCATGAGAGACTACAACGAAAGGAGAAACAAAAGAGCAGCAAATTCTAATTTCTTGAAAAAACAAAACAAATAATGAATTCAATGCAAGTAAATCTAAAAAGGACTTTTAAATATTTTATATTGTATAAATGTGTATTTATATTGATATAATCAATTGTAATAAATACTACTTATATATTGAATTTAAAGAATATTTCGTTTATAATATTATTATGTTTGGGAGGAAATACGCCTATGTTTCCATGCAAGTATATGGAGGTTTGGGGGAAACACGCGAATGCCTCCACGTAAGTGTTTGGATGTTTGGGATGAAGAACGCATATGTATCCACGTAAAAGCATACATGTTTGCCAGTACAAATGCTACGGGTTTCATTTAAATACAAGTGACTCTAGGACTTGCAAACATATGAATGTTTGAAGCGTGTTCCAAACATATACATGGTTCCTTTGTAATATGTTTGGGGGAATATGTTACAGAGGCAGATTTTTTTTTCAGCGTGTGTCTGTATCAGCTCCTCTCTTTGGGCGTTCGACTTGCAAAGTTCTCCTCCATTTACGACCAATCTGATCAATTTGATTTTGACCGTGCCATTAGGAGATATCCACGAATATTTGTGAATGTTTTTATGCGGGAATATCGAACCATCGATGACTAAGTCAAAACTTTGACCGACCTCAATAAAACGTTGTCCATTGTTCCGATGCCATGAGACTCATGTTGTGGGTTATGCCTTAGTTGTTGTTGGCCATTTTGGCATTTAAGTCCCGGTAGGAATACGAATATCCCTCTTCGGAACATTATGCGTCATTGCCGTCAGCTGATTATAAAAGTAATTTTTCGTTACGTCTTCGGCGCATTCCTTAGGTGCATAACATTGAATTATAGTCATGTTAGTGGTCCTAATTGTGGTGTAAAATCGTACAGTTATAATACGATCAGAAATTGGATTCCATGATTTAAGGGATTTCGCGGATGGCTATGTTAAATTTGAATAGTGGCAACTCCAGTTGTACGAGGCGGTTAGTCTCTCTTAGCGTTCTTACATTCCATTGTCCAATACTAAGCTAGATTCGTGTGTCAATAGTCGTTAATGTGTTGGGGGTATTGTTGTTATTATTATTTCCTGTAGATGCTTCATTAATCAGATTAAATTTCGGATAAGTGGATGATTGGCCTGCTGTATCCCATGATGGCCACATACTAAGCTGAAGAAAATGAATGCAGGACGGTGTAATGTACAAACCCGTGCTCCTTGTACAATTTCCACTCGCACTTACCATTTATTTACCAAGGAGTAAAGTTTTTGTGTACAGTTTCCAGGAAATAATGTCTTCATCAAAAGTCTCCTTAGTAGATGATTCAAATTAAATACTACAGTTATTGGTTTGAATAAACAAAACTTTATAAATTTCTAAGTTTGGGTGGTTAATTCTGACAAATAACCATTCTGTTCAACTCTATGTTAAGTCAATTCAAAAATTCATAACTTGTTACTCTCTGCTTGATTGGATTTCCATTCTAAACCGCTTACAAAAGATTTGAGGAAAATTCCCAACTTTGTTCATAATAATAATAATAATAATTTTTGTGTTCTAAAATGGCAGAAACGACAAATTTATATACTTTTGTGTTGAAAACTTTGAGTTCATTATAAAACAACTCAGTTATTGTTTTGTAAACTAAAAACCGATTAAATCACAAAATACGATTCGACAGTGAAACACAATACGGGGCATAACAGCTTAACTTTTTGTAATATGAAAATCATGATGGCACGCCATGCCGGCCACTCTAGTATTGATCTGATATTACAGATGCTGATTATTAGGAATATTGATGTTATCCTTGATGTGGATAACATACATTAATGCGAATACAAATCAGGAATATATTTCGCATTCACAGGATGTTTCACATCATAGACTGGCGACAAGGGGAATGGGAAGGAGATAGCCTGATCTGTTCGCAATGGGAAATCATTACAATTTATGCGTCCGTTTGAACAGCAAAGTAGATGATTTCATAGAAGAAAAAAAAGTTCATCGACAATTTCTTACTAATATGTTTTTGTTTTTGAAAAGTTGGTCTATTGTTGTTATGGAGATTGTTTTATCAAATCCATAAATTCTAAAGAGAGTCGCAAAATGCGTGTTCTCTTTTGTGTGTATTTACGATATTCAGTGTCAATGATACTAAGGCGCACAGTGGGTGATAATGAAAAGAATTTCAATTATTTATAATTCAAAGCCTGGCAATAGAATGCAACACTAACTTCAACAGGAGCAAAAATTAACTAAGCTAAGCGATATGGTGCTGGCCGATCGAAGACTAAAAGTGCGTGAGATTGTTGGTGCCATAGGCATTTCACATGACAGTGTGGTTTCGATTTTGAATCATCAGTTGGGTTTAAGGAAGCTGTCTGCAACATGGGTGCCGTATTTGCTCTCAATTGACCATAAACGGTATCGGGTGACAACTTCAAAGGATTGTTTGGAGTTGTTTAGTTGGGCTACGAGTTTGTAGCTCAGCCGCCATATTCGCCGGATTTAGGCCCCATTATTTCCAAACCTAAAGAAATGGTTCGGTGGAAACAGATTTAGCTCCAACGGTGAAATTATTGATCCAAATAATGCCTATTTTCTGGACCACGAAAAATCCTACAAAAATACAAAACTGGAGAAACGTTGGACTAACTGTATTGAGCTAATAGGATATTATGCTTAAAAATAATTTTTTTTTACAAAAAAAAACCTGTATTTCATTTAAAAAGTCACGGACTTATTGATCAGTCCTCGTATATGACACTAAAGATATTTGCCCTCTTGTGAAGTTCATATTTTCCTTTCTATAGGATGCACGAAAATTTGCGCAAGATTTGAATAATTATACTTTTCTTGATCTATATATATTAAAGAAAGTTGTAAAAAGTGTATGTAACCGATGTTAACCTTAATGCGTTGACGGATTTTCAAATTTGTTTTTTTTTTTTGAAAGGTTGCATCAATGCGGTGGTTCTTTTATATATGCGACATCTGTATCTCTTTTGGGACGTTAGTTATGTGCGTTTGAATGTGCGTACCTGCTTTTGTGCGTATACGTGTATACGTATACACAAATGGTGGTGGAATTGCTTCACTACTGTTTGACTAATCCCTGTTTGACTAATATAAAATTGCAACTCTGTAATATGAATTTTTTGAATTGTATGAAGTTTAAAGAGAAACGTCAAATAACTTTACAGCCGGCCGGTTAAATTATTTTCATTTTAATAAAAATTGATTATCATTTTCAGAAATACACAAGGGAAAAACAACAAGAACAATAACATTGATATTTTCGTGTGACTTAAATTCAGTGTAATATGGTACGGCCACGTAGTAATTTGGGACGTCGTACTCGAAGAGCGAGAGCAGTTGCTTTATTAAGGGGTTCTCAAAGCGATGAGCAGCGTGCGGCTACGAATTCTGCTTTTGCTACTTCTGCTAATCGTCGTCGTGCAGCTATTCGAATGCAACAAAATCCTATTCGCCATGTGGTGCTTGAAAGAGCAGCATTTGCGTATGACTCCAGTATTGATTATGCTTCACATCAACGTGTTTCGATTGGTGGAATGGATATTGTATGCAAGCATTGTAAAGCATTGAAATTCAAATCTGAAACACCAGGAGTATGTTGTGCAAATGGGCAAGTAAAGTCACTTGATTTAATTGGACCGCCAGAACCGTTGCTGTCTTTGATATTGGGAGGCGCACCGAATTCAAGTCATTTCTTGAAGTATATTCAAAAGTATAATTCATGCTTTCAAATGACGTCATTCGGTGCAACGAACATTATTCGAGATAACTTTATGCCAACGTTTAAGGTAATTTTACATGAATTAAAAAATAACGATTTTTTTTGGCAATAACGCAACGTTCGACTTTGATTTCGATGTGCAACAGATTCAAGGCCACTTGGTTCTTTGTTACCCTTCTCTGATCAAAGTTATCAATTCTTGCAATTATACTTTGTGGGTGACGCATCTGCTGAAGCAAATCAACGTTGCAATATTTCATCAGATTTGAAAAGATACATTGTTCAAGACTTGCAAACCATGTTGCACGAGGAAAATGAATTGGTCCGTTTATTTCAAATGGGTCTTGATCGAATGCCGTCTGATAGCTATTCCATTGTCATTTATGCTGATAAAACACCACCAGGTCAGCATATTAGAAGATTCAATGCACCGACAATTGATGAAGTAGCCATTGTAATTGTTGGAGATGAATTTAATTCACGTGATATTGTGTTACATCGACGAAATACGGGGCTTCAGCGAGTTTCTGAAACTCATCGTTGTTACGATGGATTACAGTATCCATTGCTGTTTGCACGTGGTGATGATGGATATCACTTTAACATTAAAATGATCAATACTTCCACCGGTTAATATTTTAAATTTCTATTTTGTTATGGTAATTTTTTAAATAGTTTGGTTTCAATCCATTATTTTAGGAATGGAAACGAATAAAAAGGTCAGCGCAATGAACTATTATTCATACCGGCTCATGATTCGTCAAAATCAAGTCAATCACATTTTTTATTGTCGTCGGCTTTTCCATCAGTATGTGGTTGACATGTATGCCAAAATTGAAACTGAACGGTTGAATTTTATATATCCAATATATATCCATTTGCGTGAATATATCCATTTGCGTGATTCAATCAACAGTGATGGTAATGTTCAAGATCTTGGTAAAATGATCATAATGCCTTCATCGTACACAGGAAGTCCACGTCATATGCACGAGTACGCACAGGATGCAATGACGTATGTGCGTAACTATGGTAGGCCGGATCTATTTATAACGTTTACCAATAGAGCTATATTACAGATAATCTGTTTGCTGGGCAAAATTCAACTGATCGTCATGATATCACGGCACGTGTATTCAAACTAAAACTGAAAGCGCTTATGGATTCCATCATTAAATCAAAGATTTTTGGTGAAGTCAAGTGCTGGATGTATTCTGTTGAGTGGCAGAAGCGTGGTTTGCCACACGCACACATCCTAATTTGGTTGGTTGAAAAAATAATGCCAGAACAAGTGGACGATGTGATTTCTGCTGAGATTCCAGATAGCACTGTTGATGCAGATTTGTATGATGTCGTGCTTACAAATATGATTCATGGCCCATGTGGGGAATTAAATATTCACTCACCTTGCATGATTGATGGCAAATGCAGCAAACGATACCCGAGAACTTTAGTTTCGGATACAGTGACAAGAAATGATGGATATCCATTGTATCGACGCCGTTCGACTGAAGACAATGGCATATCAGTTACGATTAAAGTAAGAAATACTGATGTAGAAGTCGACAATCGTTGGGTTGTTCCATATTCACCATTGCTTTCTAAGACATTTAAGGCACACATTAATGTCGAGTATTGTAATAGCGTGAAATCGATAAAGTACATATGCAAATACGTAAATAAAGGAAGTGATATGGCTGTTTTTGGTGCATCTGATAAAATCTTCAATAAAATCAGTATTAAACATTTTCATTTCAACAAAAATGTGTTTCATTTTTAGTATTGTTTCAATTAGTTTTATTTCAATGCACTACGAAGTGTGCACAGGGTACGCTAGTTTTGTATATAATTTGTTTTTGAAATAATTGAATTAGTGCTTTGTTTTTCTTTATCTTTAAACAACGAAATACTTTAATAAAATAAATTGTTATTTGGATTTAATGAATTAAATAAAACTAATGAATTATTTAATAAAACTGCAGTCAAATATAATGGTGTACTGCCTTTCATTGTGGTCGCACAAGTACAAATGACGCTGAACGTTCTGGACGGCCATTTGAGGTCAATACACCCGAAAATGTCGAAAAAATCCACGATATGATGTTGGCCGATCGAAGAGTAAAAGTGAGTGAGATTGTTGATGCCATAGGCATTTTATACGGCAGTGTGGTTTCGATTTTAAATGATCTGTTGGGTTTAAGGAAGCTGTCTGCAAGATGGGTGCCGCATTTGCTCTCAATTGACCATAAACGTAATCGTGTGGCAACTTCAAAGGATTATTTGAAGTTGTTTAACCGCAATTTTAAGGAGCTTTTTCGGCGTTTTGTAACTGTGGATGAAACATGGATCCATTACAACACTCCGGAGACCAAGCAGCAGTCTGGGTTCCTCCGGGTGAACCGGCTCCGAAGAAGGCCAAAGTAAGTTCGTCGACCAATAAGGTGATACCAACAGTTTTTTGGGCTGCACGCGGGATAATCCACATCGATTATCTTCAAATGGGAAAAACAATAAATGGCGAATATTATGCCAACTTATTGGAGCGATTTAACTAGGATTTAAAAAAGTTATTTTTCTTTTTTAAAAGTTCTTTTTCGTCCAGATAATTCACGGGTGCACACGTGTGTAGTCTCAATGGGAAAATTATATGATTTGGGCTACGAATTGGTACCTCATCCGCCATATTCTCCGGATTTAGCCCCCAGTGACTATTTCCTATTTCCAAACCTAAAGAAATGGCTCTTTGGAAAGAGATTTAGCTCCAACGATAAATTTATTGATCAAACAAATGCCGATTGTATGGACCTCGAAAAATCTTATTTTTTGGAAGGGATACAAAAATTGAAGAAACGTTGGACTAAGTGTATTGAGCTAGAAGAAGATTATGTTAAAAAAAATTTTTTTTTCAAAAAAAAAAGTGTTTCACTTAAAAATTTAAGGACTTTTGATCTGGCCTTAGCAGAAATTGTCGGTTACTTTTTCGTCAACGATATAGTCATTCACAATATCGCTTACTTCATCGTGAATGACACGATTATTCACAGTGTCGCTTACTTCGTTGTCTACGACAAGATCATTCATAATGTCGCTTGTATGAATATGGCTTTGAAGATTTGCTAAGAATGTCCTCAGTATCTAATTCAAGACTTAACATGGTCGTCCACGATTCTTTTATGATGTCTTCAGAACGTGGTCTACTGGGACAATACGGTGTGAAACAAAATAGAAGTAGTAGTATTGTCTTTTTGTACTAGACAGCTTTATATAAACACGAATGTTTATTTTTTCAGAACAGTGAAGTATTTGATTGCCGCAACTTCGCGACAGTACATGTTTTGAAAAAAGCAGATATCTTAACTAGCACTGTGTAATTTTTTAAGTCGTGGAAATATAACCATATACGAACACCACTACGTGATAAAAGACAAAAAAAAAGTCCCATGAATTCCAGTTTTGTTCAAAGTTATGCACTCTTTTTATGGGTCCCCAACGATTTGGGGCCTCGGTGTCATTTTTGCAAAAAAGTGATCATATTGTCAGGCTCATATCTTGCAAATCGTAAGGAATTTCGATTTACTCTCTGAGGGAAAGTTGTAACTCTTGTCATACAGAACAAAAATTGTCAACATATAAAATCAAAAAAAACTACAACTTCAGGGTCAAAATCAAATTTTCGATTTCTTTACCTTTTTTCCGCTGTTCAGGTCCATAGGTAGCAAATCGTTCAAAATTCAAGGAAACAATCACCTACAAAAATGTACCTAAGAACTCAGCAAATAAATTTCTAGAACATATGAACTTCCTAGGAATGAGTCTTAACACCGTTATCTTTCTCTATAACTTTCACCGCTGAGCTCTCGTTGACGTCGCGCTGTGTAATGCCTCGATGTGAACATCGTGTCGCATTTATATTGTGTATTGCTTCCCTTGTTGCGTGTTCTGAGCTTACTGCTTTGGCTGTGCTGATCGGTGAGAAAGCATAGTAAACGGTGTTAAGAATCATTACTAGGAAGTTTTGACTTTGAAGGATTTTGACTTTGAAGATGAAGTTTTTTGATTTTATATGTTGACTAATTTTGTTTGTTATGACAAGAGCTACAACTTTCCCTCAGAGAGTAAATCAAAAGTCCGAACGATTTCCGAGATATGAGCCTGAAAAAATTATCACTTTTTTTGAAAAAATTACACCGAGGCCCCAAATTTTTGGGGGCCCATAAAAACAGTCTATGAATTTGGGCAAGACTGGGAGCCACGGGTCTTTTTTTTTTGTCTTTTATCACGTAGTGGTGTCGGTATATGGTTATATTTATTCGTGTTGAACTGTGTAACCATTCAAGCCGTCTCGTACAGATGTCTAGTAAGTGACATGTCAAAACAAAAAGGATATACATTAGTGTTAGTAATTTTTCAAACTTTTTTTGAATATCACAATATACAAAAATATGAATAACTGCAAAAATATTGCAAATAATATGGCAAAAACCTTCCGCACCAAATTCAATTACTTTTAGTCAAACTTTTTTTTTTGTTTTTATTGTTAAAATTCCAAATTTTTTTTTTTGTTTTAAATCATTCATGTGGCTTTAGTTAAGTTTGGTACGCTGATTACGAATCTGTTGTTCGATGACAATTGATCATTTAGTTTTCAAGATATGGAAATTTTAAAATTGGTTTGAGCAATACATAGTTTAATTTTTTTGTGTTTGTAAAATTTCAAAAAATTAGTTAGTTATGTTTGGTATGCTCATTATGAATCTACAGTTCGATCAATAATTGGTCATTCCGTCTCCGACAGATGGGCTAATGAACAGTTTTACATCTCAAACACTACATTAAAATAGCTACATCTGGAAAACTAAATAACCCTTTATTAAGGGAACAACAGGTTCGTAATCAGCGTGCCAAACCAAATTAAGAACCGCCAATTGACAAATTTAAGACGAAATATTAAATAATTTATTAAATAAATATTAATATATTAAGACGAATAAAAAAATAAACTTTTGCTCAAACCAATTTTAAAATCGACATATCTCGATAACTAATTGAATACTTATAGATCGAACAACAGATTCGTAATAGGTATTAATCTTAACTAAGAACGCCAGAAGAAATATTTAAAAGGTCAAAAATAAAATATTTTATATTTTAAAAATCACAAAAAAATAAAACTCAAAATATCTGGGTTGAGTAAAAGTAACTGCATTTGGTGCAGAAGGATTTTTGGCAATATCAAAAATGTAAAGACACAGTTCTTCCTATTTTCTCATGCCCTACATCATACTCCGAGAGCATTTGCCGCAAAAAAAGTGACTAACTCTAACGTATATACTATACATCTGCACCAGACGGCACTAATACGGCAACCCTACCTAGGAGCTTAAAGCAAAGGTATGTGGCAATGTCTTCCGTGAGTTAGGAGTACGCCAAGAGGACCCTAATTCAAAGATGATCAATTTTTGTTGGCGCAAACGGAATTGAAGATCTGCTGTTGTTTGTTCCTTTGTTTTCTGTCCCGTTTTTGTTTTAAGGAGTTTGCAACAAACAAAACCATATTTGGGTCACAAAAATATGCATTATAACATATTAATCATTGTGCCGCCAACATGTAATATTGAATAGCAAATACAACGTGTTTGGACACAAGTACATATACTATAGTTGCGACAAGCTACAAACCCGGTATGTTTGCATCCAAACAGCAACCAAATACAGATATTTAAGAGTGTACGTTTAAATTACTCTTGATGTTAGTTCATCCATTTGCAACTTGAATTCTGTAGAAACTCTAACTATTCTAAACAATTGCCAGCATATCCATTGAAGGAATAGCTGCTACTCATTCTTAGCGAATTAATCATAGGACTAAGACAGAGTATTTAGGTCCCTCACTGTGCCATGTCGTTGATGATGGTTAACTTTGTACTTTATATTGTATTAAACGCACACAAAAAATTTACATTTTTATCGAAAAACTTTTATATGAAATAATTCGAAAAAATGAATTTTCTTTCACCCTTACATCCATCTTCATTCCCTAGACGCAATGTCTCATTCCCCCATGGAATATGCGTTCATTTTACTCTTCTATTCCATCAGCCATAATCCATTCAAAGGACAACACAAATTTTGTTCGAGCGATTGTTACTTTCAAAGACAAACATTATGAATATTTTGCGTTGTCGTATGGATGGATACTTGTTAGTGTAGATTCCGAGAATCAGTCAAGGAATTTCCCCTTGCCAATATTAACCCACATTGCCAATACACAACCAATCAGATTTTTTTTGTGTTAACCAACCAGCCACCACCAGCTACAACGTCCTGCCGCCTCTCATACCCAGTTTATTATTTTCACAAAAAAAAATTGAAAAACTTTAAACAAAAGCAATAACAATAAGAAAAAACTAAAGTAATTTTTGATAGAGGGATACAGAGATCAATAGAACAGGATGAATGTCGTCATCGTCAATGGCATCGTCCTCCTTATCGACGCTATTGTAATCATTGATTGAATCAATTCATGATGAAATAGGATTGAAAGCAAAAACACAAAAACCATGTCGATAGTTATAGTGATGATATGGCAGATGAAAATGACGAAAATATTGCTACAATGAGGACAATAGTTAAGAAAAAGGGAATGTTCATGCCTTATGGGAAATATAAGTACCCTACATAAAATTCCGGCCGAGTTCAATGTATAAAAGTTTAATATTAATATAAAGGAATTGATATTGGAATTGATATTTGCTAACTATTCAGTGACTCAGTCGGTATTGAGTGGTTAGGGTGTATATGAGAACGTGGGTTCAATCTCTGCTCTGACCATCTTTAGTTTTCATCAGAAATGGTTATCACTCTTAGTGACGTCGACAATATCGAGTAGCGCTAAATTCATTCGGAATCGGTGCACAAGTTGATGTCCTACACTCTTGAAATACTTATTTTGAATCTAAAGGGTTTTTTCAACAGCGACGCTACAAACTTAAATCGATAGGGACAGCAAACGACGCCATATTTTTTCCCGCTCTTTTCACATTTCTCTTCAGTAAGGTTTGCCATTTCATCGTGGAAAGATATACGAGCCAACAACGAGTCGAAATTATTAAAATTTACTATCGAAATTTGGAGTCGGTGGCCTCAACTTTAAGAGCGCTACGTCCAATTTATGGTCTTCAGCGATGATGTTCATTTCTGGCTGAATGGCGTCGTCAATAAGCAAAATATACGTTATTGGTCAGACAGCAATCCACACGTAATCCATGAGTCATCATTGCATTCCGAAAAAAATACGGTTTGGTGCGGTTTATGGGCCGGCGGCGTCATTGGGCCGTACTTCTTCCGTGATGATCAAGACCGGCACATTACTGTGAATGCGAATCGCTACCGTTCAATGGTAACCGAATATTTTTGGCCCCAATTGGATAATATGGACTTGGAGGACATGTGGTTCCAACAGGACGGCGCCACAAGCCACACAGCGAATGCCACAATCAATTTATTGGAAACCAAGTTTGGTGAACGTGTTATCTCACGAAATGGCCCAGTCGATTGGCCGCCTCTTCAAGTCTATGGTCTATGCCAACAAGCCATCGACGATTGATGAACTTCGTACGTATATCGAACGTGAAATTGCGGCAGTATCGGCCGATTTGTGCTTGAAAACCGTCGAAAATTGGGTTCAGCGTCTGGACTTCTGCAAGCGTGCCCGTGGTGGCCATGCAAAAGAAATTGAGTTCCATACATAATGGCATCGAACGTGCTTTCACAGGAATAAAGGATTTCATTAGTATCTAAAACCGGTTTTGTTTTATTCTAAAAAAACTTTTGTAGCGCTCTTATTTAAAAACCCATTAGTTTGTAGTAACCACAAGTTCGGTTGTTGCAATCGAATTACATTTGTCACAAATCATTTAACGTCAGCATATCCAAATTTAGTCGCCACAATTGAACTTCGTTTGAAACAATTTCTTTTCATACAGACTCATTTGCGATAACAGAATTTCCAAATATTAAAGTTGCTTCAAGATACTTTTTCACTACTCTGGGTCTAACAATAGAATCAATTACAGCAGCCGAATTTATGAAAAATTCAATTACAGTGAGCGACTTACTCGTGAATTCTATCACGGCGAACGAATTTTAATTCAGTTGCAAGACCAACCGGAAGTATTCGGTTGCTGCGCCCGAACCACTCCCAATGCGATTGTCACAAGTTAGTTACGTATATTCAATTATTGTGATCTTAAATTTTTAAAATATATTTTGCTAATTATGATCATCATGACGCGTCGTTCCAGCTCCATATTAACCAGAAAATAATTTTTTTTGGAACGAAGTTTGTTATCGCACGTTGCGGGAATTGTAAACAACTTTTTTTAACTACTTTATTACAACCCATTATTATAAACTATATTGGGTGCTTTTGGTTTTGTTTGGTTTGACGGGAAGTTTTCTAGGTGGAGCCTGTTTATTACATATTGTAGTTTTCAACCCAATAAAAAGTACATTTATAAAAGCCAAAGCGCAAGACTGGCAAATCCAAGAATACAACCCCGAGCATGGAATTACATTTGGCACCACATTTACTCTTACACTCTTACTTTTGGTTTGGTTTGTGTCTAGACTAACATATGGGGAGAAATTTGCTGTTTAATGGGAAATTTTCTAGGTAAAGCCTGTTTATTAAATATTTTTGTTTTGAACCGAATAAAAAGTAAATTTAGAAGAGCCAAAGTGAAAGAAGTTTAAAAAATAAAATGTTCTTATATAAGCGCGTTTTCTTTAAAAAAGTAAATTTTCTCAAAAAAAATACCTACTCATATTCTTAAACAGAGTACCTTTTCTTAAAAACAAACCATATCAAGAAGTACCTTTGCTTAAAAAAGTAAATTTTCGTACAAAAAGTACCTTTTCTTAAAGAAAGTATTTTTTTTAAATAAGCACCTTTTCTTAAAAAAGTCCATTATCTTATACAAATTGCCTTTTCTTAAAAAAACTTTTAAACTTTTATTTTATGTAAAAAAAATAAGTTTTCTTGAGATAAGTACATATCTACTCGTAAAATTGTACATGTTCTTGAAAAAGGACCAATTCTAAAAAAATTCCCCTTTTTTAATACCAAATTTTTCTTCAAAAAAAAACCTTCTCTTAAAAAAATAAATTATTTCTTCAAAGCACCTTTCCTTAAATATAAAATAATAAATTTTCTTTTATTTTCTTGCGATAAGTCCCTTTCTGAAAATAAGCAAATTTTTTTAAAAAAATAACCTGTTCCAAAAAAGAGTACCACGTCTTTAAAAAGTACCTGCTCTTAAAAAAAGTACTTCTTTGTAAAAAAAATTCATACTCTTATGGCTTTTTCTTACAAAAAGTACTGCTCCTTAAAAATTGTACATTTTAAAGAAAGGACTTTTCTGGAAAATGTAATACAAAAAACCGAATTTACCGTTTATCATTTTACAAAAGTTTATCATTTTACAAAAGTTTATCATTTTACAAAAAGATCTTTTCTTAAAGATCCACTTAAATTATAGTATTTCTCAACAATCGCCTTAGGCGTGTTGGAACTAACTAGTAAATAATATATAGCGAAAGGAACTTCGTTCCAACCGGGTGTCCCCTGACACCTCATGTAATATTTTTGGGTATTGTTTCGATTGGACGCACCGTTTGCGAGATATAAGCATTTTTTGTTTTGATTTTAGCGATTTTTTGAAAAAAAGTTCTTCCAAACGAATTGGACCACTTTATGAAAACCCCTTTGAAACGCACAAAAATTGGTTATTTTTTCGATTGGATGCTCCGTTTCCGAAATGTAGAAATTTATTCCAATTTTTTCATATTTTCGAAAAAAAATGGGGATGGGTTACCCTGGGACCCCATTACCTATCGTCGTGGGTAACTACCCATTATTTCCCCCATAACCGTGTGGGTAATTGGTAATCGTGATGGGTAATTCCTCATCTTCATTGGTAGCTACCCATTATTTTCGCCATTACCCTGTGGGTAATGGGTAATCGTTATGGGTAATTTCCCATTGTCGTGGGTAGCTACCCATTATTTACCCCATACCCTATGGGTAATGGGTAAACCTTCGCTCACAATCACAATCACAAATCGTCAAAACGAGAGTTTAGGCGACCTGGAAACGCATGCTCCAAAATGGCAATTGGTACTCGACCGGGAAATCTGTGTTGAAAGACACATTACTCCAAAATCACAAGCGAATTGTTCCGTAAAAACACGAGTATTCCGCGTTCTTGAGGAGTATAGTGTTCCATGGCTTGTCAACATATATTCTGTATCTGGTTAATTCACAAATATCGAAACAAAACTTAGAGTTTCCGCAATATAACAAAGTTATAGCATTTTTCGATAGCGTGAGACATTTTGGGTCATGCTGTAGTTCGATACGTAGTATGCATGGATTTTAATTCCAATTGTGAAATGCAACAGGAAATGTAATTACATATATACGTACAATATGTATGTCCATACAATAATACATACGTAGATAAACTTATTCTCTCATCCGACGTTTCATTTCACACTCTTCATCGTAGGTTTGTGGAAATGAGAGCAATTAAATTCAAAATTACCTTACACCAGGTGGAGTTACAAAATTTGTTCACTTAACTTTTTAATGTCGTTTTGGTGTAGAACTGAAAAATTTAAATATATTTTGCATTTTTTTTTGTTGACTTTTATCGTTGGTATACATTTGTATTGTATTTAACACAACTAGTTTGCCTCAAAAACACGAAATTCAGTTGTTGTTCCTTTGTTGATCGCTGTATACTATTGCCACCATCTGGTATTATTGAACCCATATTTTCCACCTTCCAATGTTTACTTTCCATCGTACCTATGACGTTTAATTTATTGAGCTAATAAAAGCTTCTATGGTATGTATTATTCTTTGTATATGTCATACATATGTCAAGGAATCACAACTTTTATGATTATTAAAATCTGCTTCAATATATCTATAAATTTTTTCCAGTTGAAAGGATAGCTATGTATGTATGTGTTTACCAGAATGATATTTTCACAATTGTTCGTTGTATTTATCCATTAATATCTCTATCGTTAATACAATTTTGTTTGACAACAAAAAATGTCAATTCTTTTCGCGAATGGCAACGAAATGGCTTTGAACCAATTTCAACAAAAAAAGGTTAAATAATTAAAATTATGTCATGGCCATATATGCAATCATAGTAAATAAAATTCGTTAAGTTGAATGTTGTACATTAATTTTTGTTTTAAATTGACTGAAAGTGCATTTCAGTTTTCTGTTTGTTACGAGGATGGATCAAAAAGTAAATTTTGAATAAAGTTAGTTGATAAATTACTACTCCTAGAAGCCACCATCATGTAGCATCTACTCCGGCTTTTGACCCGCAAGAGTTGCAACCACGTCCCTGATGCTATACGAGCAAATTATTTGAATTACATTTTTGAATTTACATTTGCTCAGGTAATGCAAATGCAGGTTGTGGATTCAGATGCCAATTCTAATGAAATATGGCAATGCTTTCAATTGTTTTGAATTTGTTTGACTGCTGGCAATTCTGTTTTTAATGTATTTTATATGTAGAGGTTTGTGGTTTAGATGTGGTATTGCCTCGTAGTACTTTCGAAGTCATAAACCTATACTGTATAAAATATTTGAAAACCTAAATTGTCAGATATGAAGGAAATGCTTTGAAAATAAGTAAAATTTTTGGTTAATGTATGAGAAATGCATACCACAAGTTTACAAGTCATGAACATTTTTCTAATTGAAAAATGGTTAGTTTTTGTTGGAAATAATAGACACAATCAATGGCATGGCTAGTTTCGAACTCCGTGACAAGTTCATCATCAGATGCCTAACTACTGTGCCTGAATTGATACCATCGGTTGATCATCAATCGTATACAGTGAAATTCCTCATAACCGGACACTCACCGTCGCTGTGTTTTTGTTCGGTTGGGAGATGTCCGCTTATGGGAGCGAAAAAAAAGATTATATTTAAAATGCATCCAAGTGATCATATTGTAAGTGATTATATTTAAACGTAAAGATATGAAGTGTCTTACATTTAAATTTTTTTTACATTTTATTTTTTAGTTTAAAGTGTTCGTTCTCAAAATGACTCGATTTTTTTGATGTGTTGAAAAGCAACGAAGTCAAATTTGACGAATTCTTTCAACCGAGCAACAAGTTTTAACGCCTCATCGTTCGTTGTTATGGGCTCACTTATATTTTCTTCATAAGGTTCTTCTTCGGAATCACTTATTTCCATAACGTTGCTTTGTTCTCTAAATATAACTTCCATGTTGTTGTCTTCAGTGCAGACATTTTTGTCTAGTTGGAGGAATCTGTCAGACTCATTTGCCAAGCTGAGTTCTTCTGGAATTGAGCATAGATCGCCAGCGGAAAATCATACTCGGGATCAAGATCGAGAAGACTGTTAGGAATTTCCGAAAATCCTGCTTTACGGAAGCAGTTTTGGATTGTTGCTTCTACTTTATTTTAAGCTGCTTTGTTGAAATAAACAGCTTCTAGAACTTTAATTGATTTCCACAGCTGTGTTGCTGAACTTGCAGCTTCAATTTCTCGTACCAGGTGTTTTAAAATAAAGCTTCTATAAATAATTTTAAAATTTTGGATTATTCCTTGGTCCAGTGGTTGGCATACTGCCGTTGTATTTGGTAGCAAAAAGTAATGTTTATATTAGATAATTTTAATTCCCTTAGATGAGATTCTGCGCTGTCCAAAAATAAAAGAATTTTCCAATTCTGGATCCTGATTTTCCTATTGAACTGCTGCAAGCATTCACTCATTACTTCTCGAGTCATCCATGCTTTTTGGTAGTGCCGTGATAGGAACATGTTTGAATACGCTGGGTTACCTATAACGAAAAGCAACTCTTTCTATCCTGCCATGTTTGCACAAACCAAATTTATGAGTCTTTCCTTAGAGAATTTACCGCCAATGCATTTTCGGATTTTAGAGCGAGAGTTCTGTCCGGTGATGCGCGAAAGAAAAGTCCGCTTTCATCTGCGGTGTAAATGTCTTGAGACTTGTATCCGCTCAAAAGAGATGACAGCTGTGCCTTGAACTGCCCGACATCCTCCTGTCTTACATCTGCTGTTTATCCAGAAATGCACTTTAAAGCAACACATTAACAATATCTATTTTTTCTTTAATTGACAGAACGTTTTTTTTTTGGTGCCATATTATTACGAGTTTACAAAATCACAATTCACATGCAACTTATTTGACAAACTAAATGCAACTGCCGGCCGCTTTTTCCCAGCAGACAAAAACCCGAGCCTTAGCGAGTGTTACACTAAATGCTCGCAAACGGGCTCAGAAACGAGTATTTACCGGACCAAAACCGGGGGAGAAATTAAACTCGCCCAAATGTTCGCAAACTGGTTTAAAAACGGGTGCTAAACGGACGAAAAAAGAGAGAGAAACATTGTTGTCGCTGTGTCGTGCGCCAAACAGAGGCACACACGTGCAGGCACACGACACAACAACAAAGTTTTGGCAATTGCATTTTGTTTTATTTTTCGTGTTGTTCTCGCAAAAGATATTGCAAAAGTCTCGCAAACGAATCTCTTGCAAGACATCGTAAACGAAATTTTTACTGCAACAAACTGAGCGACTGATGATTCATTTTCCGATCGTTTTCGGATCTGTTTCCGAGAGTTTTACCCGCAAAAGTTTAGCGTAACTCTCGTATGCGATATCGTATACGAAGTTTTGGTCCGCTGGGCAATATCAACACAAATACGAAAGCATGGTACAAGCTCTAACATAGTAGTAGCAGTAACTATTGTAGGAATTATTGGCAACAACAACAGCCATTTTGTTTCTTATTCCACGCGAGGTTTGTCAAACTCTCTCTCTCTTTGAAATTAAAAATGTTTAAAAACATTGTGTGGAAACTTTTCGATTTCTGTTCGTTTATGAGAGATTTTTTGATCAAAATAGTTGGAAAAATTGTGTCCGCGTCCTGTTATTAGAGCGTCCGGTTATTAGAATGAGATTTGTATAGAAAAAGTAATACAAAAGCTATGCCCATGAAATTGAAGCTGTCTGTTTATAAGAACTGTCCGTAATGAGGAATTTCACTGTATACGTCTAATTATGGTTTATGGGCCGGCGACGTCATTGGGCCGTACTTCTTCCGTGATGATCAAGACCGGCACATTACTGTGAATGCGAATCGCTACCGTTCAACGATGACCGAATAATTTTTGGCCCCAATTGGATAATATGGACTTGGAGCACATGTGGTTCCAACAGGACGGCGCCACAAGCCACACATCGAATGCCACAATCAATTTATTGGAAACCACGTTTGGTGAACGTGTTATCTCACGAAATGGCCCAGTCGATTGACCGCCTCGGTCGTGCGATTTGACGCCGTTTGATTATTTCCTGTGGGGCTACGTCAAGTCTATGGTCTATGCCAACAAGCCAGCGACGATTGATGAACTTCGTACGAATATCGAACTTGAAATTGCTTTATGCTTGAACACCGTCGAAAATTGGGTTCAGCGTCTGGACTTCTGCAAGGGTGCCCGTGGTGGCCATGCAAAAGAAATCGAGTTCCATACATAATGGCATCGAATGTACTTTCACAGGAATAAAGAATTTCATTGGTATCTAAAACCGGTTTTGTTTTATTTAAATAAAGTTTTGTAGCGCTCTTACCCTTATAACTTGAGTTACATGAACTTAGCCGATTCGTGGGAGTTATAACTGGCCACAGCAGTTAGAATGGAAAAAGCTGACACAAATGAATGCAGATCGTGTGAGGACTGCGAACCGATCGAACGCTTTACCAGTAATTTTTCTGTTTTTGAACGATTAAAAGTCTCCGACAACTCTTCGCTGATACAATTCCAAGATTACTAGTTTTTAGGAGCACCGATTAGATAACACCCAGAAATTTTTTGCGAAGACAGAATTTATTTTGAAAAGCATATGTTCATTCGGCCTACGCAGAGCTTACAACAGTGCCTAACTGCCGTCTTTGGTGTATGCCTAGAAAAGAACCACATACGAACATAATTATATAATTAAACATTTCTTTATTTCCTAATAATGAGATTTGTTGAAGTCATTAAAAAGACAAGTAGACCCAAAATGTATGACCCTATTGGAAGATACCACAACTTTTTCAAATGAGTTTTGTGTTGATATTTCCGTAGTAATCAGATAGAGAATACACATAGACAAGCCATGGAATTATATAGTCCTCAAGAAAGCGGAAAGCTCGTGACTATTTTTTTAACGTGTCAGTGGTTTTGGCGCAACTCGCCACTCACATTGAAAAGACTAGAATGAATATCACATGACAGAAGAGCCGCCGTAAGGTTTCGTTGTATTCGTTCCGACGATAATATCACAGCCTTGGCTGTAGATGTCGCTGATTAGCCGACAACGGCGAGAAGACGACGTTCCACGCAATTGGCCATTACACGTTAGTCTCTGCATCGAATTTTGGGGAAAGACTTGACGATGTTTCCTTACATGGTACAAGTCCATCAATCGCATCTAAACCATGGGCACGCTCTCCTGAAGCTCAACAATGAAGTGGATGACTTTCGATCTAACATTATAATGAGCGACGAGGACTATTTTCACCTGAATGGATACTGATAATCCCCGCATAATTTACGAAGAGCCATTACATCCACTCAATGTCTCTGCATAGTGCGCCATTTGTTGATTTACAACACACCCCAGTTGGAAATTTTGTCTTGAAGATATTGTCAGTAGTATTTCCTTAGGGCCGTCGGTGGTGCAATGGTTAGTGTGCGCGGCTCTTGTACATGAGATCCTGGGTTCGAACCCGGCTCTGACCACCTTCAAATTTTCTTTCGGCGGCGGCCACCTCGCATAGTGACGGCTACACTATCGAGTATCTAGCCATGAAAAAGCTTCTCAAATTACCGTTCGGAATCGGTGTAAAACTGTAGGTTCCAATCAATGAGTGAAAACTGGAAAGCGCACAGCTCAGTGATTGTGAGAAGTTCTCCCCAGTCCCTTCATGGGATGTAATGGGACACCATTTTATTTTTTTTTTATTTCCTTAGGACTATGTCAGTAGGTGATGACAATTTATATCTTCTTGACATCTTATTGACATGTCACTAGTTTTGACTTTGGTGACATAAATTGTGAAGGGCTTGACAATCTATGTAAGACCGTCCTATTGATTTGTCAGCACTTTGACCATGGCTCACTCTTATTAAGACCCATGCTGAATGTCGATTGAGGATGTCTTCATCATTTGGCAACTTCGAGTCATGTGTGTGGATTTTAAAATTTTGTAGTTATGAAATATATGCCATACGTTTTCAGAATTTATATCTATATTTATATCATAAATTTGAAATTATGTATGTATGTATTTATGTCTCACATTTTATCTTTCAGATTTTATTTAATATCATGCAACAAAACAGCACACACATGTGTATATACATATAAATTCCAATAAATAGGTACTGAAACACCATATTTAAAGACGTCTTGAGCAACTGACCCACTGATGAATGGTTACTCAAGACGTCTTGTGTACATATCAGAAGGTAATCACCACTGTTGACGAACTGTGGAAAATTCCTGCTGCCTTTTGACCAAATGTAGGAAAATGTCGGGAGGTGTTATGACGAGTGTTGTATGGGAGCGGATAGTAAAGTCAGCAGTGACTCTGACATGTCAGTTCTTTATCATTGATGATGTCTATAAGAAATTTCCATCTGGGACGTTGCAACCACAACAGTCAAAAAAAATGTACAAACTATAAACTACACCCAACTACAGAGTCCGCGTGATTTAATGTGGTTCTCGACGTGAAGTCCTTAACCACAGGTGAGCACCGCCCCACCAAGAACATGTTTGATACGACTGTTAGCGCCGCCCGTGAGATATCCGTGCTACCCCGCATAGAGGGGCAGCCAAGAGATCAGGAATAGGAAGCCTTACACCATTGGTATACACGATTACGTGGGAGAACAAACGCCCCGTATTCGCATATCCGCTAGCGCGACTTCTTTCTACGGTCCTACGACGAAAGACTTCTATTGGAATCTCCCTAGCCTCAGCTGCGATGAATTCACCATACACATCCCAGTTCACATCCCTGGTGCGCCACCGCACGATGTCTAAGCTGCTAACTTCAGTCCGTTCGTAAGTGAAATCAATTACAATGTAATTGTGATCACTTACGGACGGTCTGACCCTCCAACTAAACTGAAACGTACTCACAGCTGCGCTATTCGCAATCGTCACATCTATATCGCTAACTCCTCTACCATTATCAAAAGTGTACTGCTCACTCGGCTCATTCAAGGCATGAAGGCGGCCCGAAACAATCCATTCACTTAGCATCTCTCCCCGGTAATGGTTTTGCGACCCAGTCGAAAATCTGGGTGTTTTGCTAAACCATAGCGGGTTTGATGCGTTAGCTTCTATCCCTAGGACGAGAGGGTTACTACTCGCAAGTAGTAGTACCGTGTCCATATATGCCAAATACGGCTCTAAAGGCTCAGAAAACTTGCAGTAACTGCTACACAAAAATATCCGTCCGAAACCCCCTTCTACACACACGCAAACCCCCAAGTCGGTCCTAGAAACCACGGTACACTCTACGTTACCGTCATACACGACCACCGCGGAGTTAAGTCTCAAATCAGCGAAGACCCGCATACTCGCAGGGAAACCTGTAATGACACCATGGCCACTAGCAGGTTCCTGAATGAGAGCAAAACTACACTGTCGTTCTACCATTACCTCTCCTACCTCGCACATTGCCGACATTGCCCTACCACAATTTATTTGTAGAATTGTGTGTCCCATACTTAATGTCTAGCCCTCGCTCTGGCCAACATAACGCTGTACATGGGACAGTCCTCAGTCATCATACGATGAGCCGAGGGTCTCCCCTGGAAAGCGCAGTTTCTGCAGTGAATTGCGTTACCGCAATCCCTTGCACAGTGACCCTGCCGCACCGAGAACAGGCATTCTCTTTCCATCTGCACTCCCTAACGTAGTGATCAAACGACAAACACCTGAAACAACTTGGCACCGGATCAAACGGTCGTACGCGGAATGAGAACCACTTCACGTAGCAACGACGCGATGCTAGCAAAGGCTCAAGGGCCGAAGCCCGCCCTTCCAACACAACGTTCGTTGTTCCGCTCTTGGAACTATCCCATGGCCGACTAGTGAGCCGGACACCACTCTTGAACTCCTCAAGCGAGATCCTATCCTTGAGGTTTTTCTCGAAAACATCACCCATGAACTCGTCATGAGTGATCTTCGAGTCGACCCCTTGGACAACAACCCGCACAACCGAGCTATCAGGCACCGTAACGGTGAGCCCAGCCTCCTCAAACTTGGTATTCTTGGCAATACCCGCACGCTCCGCTACAGATGGTGTGCGTATTAATACGCCACCACCACGAAGCGCCCTGATCTCATGGACCCGCTCTCTTAAAGTGGGCCCCACCTCACTCACCACCTTGCTGGCCACATCCATGGCAGTTTGGCCCTTACGGCCCCGCACCACCAAGGACCAGGTCTCGACGAGCTTCACAACTGGTGCAGTGACTACCGAACAACCTCCTCCCACAGCTACAGGGGCAGTCGCCACTGGAGCCGGTGCGAGGAACGTTGCCGGCGCGGTAGGAACCGCGGGTCGAACGGCACTCCTACTGCTCTCCCTGGGCTTAGCATCAAGACGGCCCCGAAGGCGCTCGTTTTGAGCTAGCAGACCTACCACGAGTGCCTCGTACTCCGAAGAGTAACCGAGGACACTCGCAACCAACTCCTTACTAACATTGGCCTCCATTAAATCGGAGACCAACCTACGGGTGACCGCCTGTGTCCGCTCTACAGCGGCACCGACGTCACACAGTCCACTGGGACCTACGCGGCTACGGCCACGACCACCATCGCTGCTGGCGGGGGCTGCCGTACCAACAGGTACACTTGGCAGCTGACCCTTCGACACGCCTTTCGGCGTACCAGCAGCACGTAAAACTTCACTAACCTTACTGATAGTACTCCTCATCTCCTGAGCCAAATCCTTGACACCACTGGTGCCAGCAACTAACTTGGCGCTGCTACTACCAGCAGCGCCCCCTTCAGTACCTGCCTGGGCACCACTTGCACCCCTCTTCGGACTGCCTCTAGAAGGCACTCCACCAACTCCTGCACTACTATCAAAGTCGGCGTCAACCGGCTTTGATCAAGCCTTCACTTCTGGCGACCCCAGCAGAACCCGTTTGGGAACCGCTGAGGACGTCGATGACTCTCCGTCAGTCATCGAGCCAGACATAGCAGCAGCGCTGCCGCCACTGCCACTCTGGCCCCGCCGCTTACGGCGCTTAACCATACCCCAAAATCAACAAGTAAGTATAGAAAGAACACTTACCAGATTTTGCCGTTACTTACTAGCAACAAAATGTACTATAAGAAGCACTATAACCACTTGTTTACAAAATTGGCGAACCAAAGTTGTAAACAAGTTACCGTTCTTGCACAACAACAGCGATCACAGCAACGATGCTATGAACAAACTTGTTACCGCACACACACTCACTACTACTGTCTCAAAAAATAACCACTATGGAAAACTACCAAACTGACTATCCGCAAACACGTCTGATCGCAACGAGAGCTCACAAACCAATGACACCCAACTACAATCAGAATTATTCCTAATAACAGTCAGCTTAATTTCCAAGAATTAACTTATGGAGTTAAACGACAATTTGAATTTTGTACAACAGCCAGGCCAAACTCCACGCGATACAACACCAACAGCCAGTCCCATTTGCTAACAAGTTACAATACACATTGCAACTATAACAGCAGCAGATCAAATTTTCTGGGAATTGAACTGTGCATACCAGCAGCCGGGTCAAGTAGCTAATAATTAGGAATAGCCGCCGTCGCCATGTCAGCCGGCCAAGCCGCCGCCGCCCATTTTCCTAGGTCCCTGGGCCGCCACGTAACACTCTACTTTGAACTTTATTTTTTCGAGAATCGTTGAGTTTAAATTGTTGAGTTTGGACTGCAGGAGATGCAGTTCAAAACTTGCTGTCTAACTGCG
The DNA here is from genome assembly GCA_963931995.1 of Phaonia tiefii. Lineage (NCBI taxonomy): Eukaryota > Metazoa > Arthropoda > Insecta > Diptera > Muscidae > Phaonia > Phaonia tiefii. Next base: position 176,422,184 of record OZ008367.1, on the reverse strand, counting down.
TTCACAGCTCGCGAGACAATGGAATTTTTGAAGAATGGCGGTTTGTAGTGGCTGCCTAAGTCGCGAGTCGCGAGTCAGTGTGAACCCGCCACAAACTCTGGAATATACAACGAGAGGTCTGCATCTTATCGCTCGAACCTCTCGCCAGAACGATTGGCGGTAAAAGAGCCCAAATAGTCACCAATAGCGGCGGTGCCCACTTGCATGGAATTATTTTCAAAAAGTAGTGGAAACACATTTAAAGGTCGAAGTAAATATTAAAAAAAAAATAATTCGAAAGAAAATCAATATCTGGTGATTGCTTTTGGGCCATCCGAAATTGTTTAATTTGGTTGTGAATCCATCGTCGGAACAAAATCTGTTAAAACTTGTTGGTGGGAATGCAGCAAATTCTGGAAGAACTCAAACTCAAACTCAAGAGATAAAGTTCGCTATTACAGCAGTAATACAGTGTGACGGCATATGTTCTTCGTGAACCTTTGTGTAAATTATGTATTGTAATATTATTTTATATTTTTATATTCTGTTTAAATAAATAAAGGACATATATATAAGTGTATATGGATATTACTGCACTGCTGATAAAATTCCTGACAAAATGTTTGTGAAAACAACAAACATATCCACAGCACCCTAAGTAAAATAGAGTCATTACTCGAAATTGGCAAATTTACAATGGACGCCGGAAACAGATTTTTTTAATTTAAAACAAAGTATGAATATTTTCAATAACATATATCATAGAGTAATGACATCTAGACTTGCGATTTGTCTCAGCAAATGTACAAAGTTTGGTGTGGTTGCATATGGATGTTGCATGATGGAAAGTATTGCTTTAATAATACGAGTACCAGATAAAGGCAATGGTTCAAACCAATCAACAAGGAAACAACAAATTCCACAACAAGTTTTAATTTGACAGGTTTTCATCAAAAACGACATGAAAAATGTATGCCAATAATTTTTATAATTCCACCTGGTGTAAGTTAATTTACGTCAAATAAATCTGCAGAACCCCAAAGAGTGTGAAATGAAACGTCAGATGAGAACAATAGCAGCTCTAGGTGAAATCACTCTATGATATATATATTCATAGAGGGTTTTTTATTGAAAAGGAAGAAAAAATTACGACCGATTTTTACAGCTGGAAGGAGTGGTTCTTGCTTATTGTTTCTTAAGCAAAAAAAAACAAACATATGAAAATTTTGAGTTATGACTCTTTTGTAGTTTGTACGTTTGCTTTCCATTTTTCAGCAGACTTTTCCGGTGCGTTTACTAACTTTTTTTGTCGAGTGTAAACTCTTATTTATCAAGCCTTTCCCAACTTTAGGTGATGCTTTTTTAGTACAAACAGAAAAATGCTTGATGGCTACACGAAATTTATTTTTTCCCATGTCGCCACAATTTACAAGGTTTTCCCGCTTCCATGGCTGTCAAACACAATGACGCATCATTTTTCGCATGTAATGGATAATCGAGAAACAATAATGCTTAATAGCAAACTTCCTATATCATTTTATCTGCCAAGTCAATACAAAATCATTTATGCCCAACGACTTTGTGACCCACAAATAACACCCAGAACTTTATTCTTAAACGTTTCTATTAAAGACACCTTAACATTAATCTTTAATTTGTATACCACGCCAAAGAACCTTAACCAAATACATACAAATAATTGATTTTACCCCCAATCAGAAAAAAACCCCATTGATTCCAGTCAATACAATAAATCATCCTAAAATATACCGACCCATTAAAGCAGGCAGGCAGGCAGTCGGACAAAGAAAAGGAAAGGCAAAGAAATATCCAAACCAAACTCAAATACTTGAGTCATGACCAAAGGATCCAAATCCGATGGATGGCGGGTGAGAATGTTTTCTGCAAACAACAGCAGAGTGGAGTACAAGGAATCAGTGCTGCCGGGGATGGTAAATATCTAACACAATAACTATCCAGGTCTGGCAATGTATTTCGCGAAGTTCGAAATGTTTTCGTCAGTCAGAGCAACTGCTAAAGTTTAACCTACATGTATATATTTAAAAAAAAAATCTAAAATACTGGATTTAAAATATAGAACTATGCAAAAGAAAATGTTCTAAATATAACAAGTCATAAATGGTTAAAGATACAAATAAAAGAAACAAATTACTTTCCTGGCGAATTATCTAAAAATTTTACTAAATTAAGTATCATATATAGCAAAATCTAATTGTCATGTGGCGAAAGCCCGAAATCAAGGAAAAGGTATTTTCTTTTTTGGATTATTTGCGGAGTTAGGGTCCGAGTTCAGTATTTTCGATTGGGGATAGAGTGTTCAAAACCGAAACCGAAAAACCGGAGAAACCGGTTTTCGTGCATTTAACCTTGTGCCTGTTTTTTAAAAAAAGCGTAATTTTCGAATAAACCGAACACCGGTTATTAGATGCCGGGTTTATACTCAATTTGTGTTAAATGTTTTCACAAACCTTTATCACCGAAACAAAAAACGATATAATTTTCATATATTAATTATTTTTTGAATTAAGTAACAAGTCATGTATTTTGTAATATAATACTAATAAGATTTTAAACAACACGTTTCAACTTCGTAATGACTTCATCATTCGAACAATCATTAATTATTTTAAATTAGTATATCCATTAATTTTTCTAAATACTTTATAAGACTATCATTCATGAAAATCCCAAAATTTCGAAAAAATGGAACATGATTTTCAAATTTAAATAAGTTTAATGTGAATATGAATTGAATTTGTCAATTTTACATTAAACATGCATTGCAAATTGGAACATGATTTACATTTTAATATAAAAATAAAAGGTTATTGTTAAATTTAAATACAGCTGTGAAATTTTGAGATTGAAACACTAATAAATATAAATATAAAAATATATAATTCATTTCAATAAAAACCAATTCAATTCAGTTCAATTAAGAAGATAAAAAGAATTTAACTGATTTAGACTTAATTACATAAGTACTTAATTAGATTGGATTGGCTTGAATTGACTTGGACTAAATTCATGGAATTGACTTAAATTGAATATAATTGTATTGAATTGAATCGATTTGACTTGAATTGAATTAAAATGAATTGAATTGAATTTAATTTAACTGAATTCAATTAAATTGAATTGCATTGAATTGAATTTAATTTAATTGCTTTGAAATTAATTTAACTGAATTGAATTCAATTGAATTTATTTGAATTGAATTGGATTAAATTGAATTGTATTGAATTGTATTGAATTCAATTTAATTGCACTGACTTGAATTGAATTGCATTGAATTGAATTGAATTGAGTTGAATTGAATTGAGTTTAAATGAATTAAATTGAATTGAATTAAAATGAATTAAATTAATATCAATTGAATGTAACTAAATTGATCTGAATTGAATTGAATTTAATTAAATTGTATCGAATTGAATTTTATTGAATTGTATTGAATTGAATTGAATTGCATTAAATTGAATGGAACTGAATTGAATGGCATTAAATTGAATTGAATTGAATCGAATTGGATTGAACTGAATTGAATTGAATTGAATTTAACTGATTTGAATTGAATTGAATTAAATTGAATTTAACTGAATAGATCTGAATTGAAGTGATTTGATTTGAATTGGATTAAATTGAATTGAACTGAATTGGAGTGAATTGTATTGAATTGCATTGAATTTAATTGCATTAAATTGAATTGAATTCAACTGAATTGCATTGAATTGAATTGAATTTAATTGACTTGAATTGAATTTAAGTGACTTGAGTTGAATTGAATTTAATTGAATTGAATGGAATTAAATTGAATTGAATTGAATTTAACTGAATTTAATTGCATTGAATTGAATTTAACCTTTATGTGCTCGGTGCTCTACATTTGTAGTATTTTTGAAGAAAAAGTTGAATAAAAAAAAATTTCCACAACAGCAGGGTCCGAAATTTTCAGTAGCTTCCTAAAAATCAATTCTAAGCAGTTTTGGCCACTAACACGTTAAAAAATAATTTACAGCACCATTCAGACCCTACTTTTCAAAATGACCATCCCCTGCCGGGTAATCTACAAATGTAGACACCATATAAAATGTACCACAATACAAGTTCCTGTAGAACAGATGCGTCTGGTGCTGCTGCAAGTGGTAAGCCAGCTGCAAGTTGATGTAAAGCCCGACGAATCTGATGCCGGAATGATACAGTTTTTGAACAACGTCTTGGTGCGTTGGTTTCAAAAGATAATACATACTACCTGGCTTTCCAATCTGCCTAATCAAGCAATTCAAATGGGTGCTCATAATTTGTTTCATGGCACTGCTGTTGGCCCATCTCGTGCTATTAAAGGGCTCATCGAGTCAACCGTATTTGATTTGATTTTCAACCCATCAATACTCTAACAAGTTCGGATTGATACTAACGTAAAAGCTGAGAAAAGGTTTCAAAAGTGGAATGAATAAATCCGCCGCGCAAAGAACGGCTTTCATTTTTGGCAGGCGTTAATAATTTAAACGATGCAGATTCAGATGTATTGTGAAGTACAGAAGCAGTTTGTTATTACCGTGCAGTAATGCCGAAATCTCGGTTCAACGTTTTGTGGTTCACTCGGTTTGATAGGGAGCGTACTAGAGCTGCTCGACTGGTTAACGATAGGGCTGCTCCAATTTCTTCATAATGGGCTATAATGAACAACAGTCTTCGCCGGTACTATCAACCAGCGGGAGAAATAACAGTAGACGAACAACTATTTACACTTAGCGGATGAACTAGATTTACGCAGAACATCCCATCCAAGCCTGTAAAGTACAACATAAGTTTGGTTCGCATGCGATGCAAAGTCATTCTATCTTTTCTATCCTTACAGGAACCTCAGCTCAAATGCAAGTCGTGGAACCAATGTAGGAGCTAGTGCCGTGACAATTTTTTCACATCTGGGTAGGCATTTGATGCCCAAAAATCTCGATCTTCTTGGTACTGTTTGTCAAAACCGAGCAGAAGAGTCAAAAGTTTTTGGTTTTCTCGAATCAAAGTTTGCTTTGGTCTCCTACGTGCTTAAAAAGGGAAAAGCAGTCGTACTACTTTTCAGTACGCCTTACGCAAATGCTATTGTACCTGAGAAGAAAAACAAGCCACAGTATATCATTGACTACAACGCAACCAAAATAGGTTTGCGCTGGCTTTTTTCAATGTTTTTTAACATGCTATATATTCGGAAAACAACAACCGCATGCACCAAGCAGACAAACGACGAAAGTTCCTGCGAAGCCTAGCAAAACAGCTCTTCATGGCAGCAATTGAATGCACGCTGTTAGTTGTCTATATTGTGAAGTTGGAAAGCATAAAACTACACCCAAGATTTGCAGTTGGTGTAAAACTCCTGCATTTGATACACATGAGACAACATATACCTTGGGTAAATGGTGCAACATGAATGAAATTTAAACATTTTTACTTTAACTTTGTATCTAAAAATCATATATCTATATATATATCAAAATCTTTTAGTACCGTATAGAAGTGGGCGGTGCCACGTCCCCTTTTCAAAATTCTTTCTGACGGAATTTTTATAGACCGATTGTTATGAAAATTTCACAATGTTTTACTGATGACCTGCTGATAGTCCTTGGCTATATGTTCTTGGTTGTGATTGGGTAAAGGGACGTTGCACCACCCATACAACTTGAAATTTAAAATGGCTATATCTCATGAACTATTAGAGATATGAAGATGAGATTTTGTATATACATATGTTCTTGGTACAGAATGAATTACAACCAGGGTGGAAGAGGGCGGTGCCACGACTCCTTTAAATGAAACCGTTATAACAGCCTTTACTATAGACTGAAACATAATGGAATAAAAGATTTTGTTCACCCTTTGGCAGCACAAAAACTTTGAGGGCGAAACGAAGTTTGCCGGTTCCTTCTATTTTCTTAATAAATATGGATTCAAGTATAACACTCTGCGTACCAGTGTTTTTTCATATGTTGACATAGTTTTCCATACAAATACATATCTGCTACAAATGTAGACTTTCGACCTCCAACGTAAGTTTACAATCCCGAGCACATAAAGGTTCATTGAATTGAATCAAATTGAATTGGATTGAACTGAATTGAATTGACTTGAATTGAATTAAATTTAACTGATTTGTATTGAATTGAATAGAATCGAACTGTATTGAATTGTATTGAATTGTATTGAATTGTAGTGAATTGTATTGAATTGTATTGAATTGTATTGAATTGTATTGAATTGAATTGTATTGTATTGAATTGAATTGCATTAAATTAAATTGAACTGAATTGAATTGAATATCATTAAATTGAATTAAATTGAATCGAATTGGATTGAACTGAATTGAATTGACTTGACTTGAATTGAATTGAATTTAACTGATTTGAATTGAATTGAATTAAACTGAATTTAACTGAATAGATCTGAATTGAATTGATTTGATTTGAATTGGATTAAATTGAATTGGATTGAATTGTATTGAATTGCATTGAATTGAATTGCATTAAATGGAATTGAATTAAACTGAACTGATTTGAACTGCATTGAATTGAATTGAATTTAATTGACTTGAATTGAATTTAAGTGATTTGAGTTGAATTGAATTTAATTGAATTGAATGGAATTAAATTGAACTGAATTGAATTTAACTGAATTTAATTGTATTGTATTGAGTTAAGTTGAATTGAATTAAATTGAATTGAATTAAAATTAATTAAATTGAACTGAAATAAATTGAATTGAATTTAACTGAATTGAATTCAATTGAATTGAATTGAATTGCATTGAATTGAATTGAAATGAATTGTATTGTATTGAATTGTACTGAATTGAATTGAATTGCCTTAAATTGAATTGTACTTAATTGAATTGAATAGCATTGAATTGAATTGAATTGCATTAAATTTAATTGAACTGAATTGAATTGCATTGAATTTAATTTAATTGAATTGAATCAAATTGAATTGGATTGAACTGAATTGAATTGACTTGAATTGAATTAAATTTAACTGATTTGTATTGAATTTAATAGAATCGAATTGTATTGAATTGTATTGTATTGAATTGAATTGTACTAAATTGAATTGAACTGAATTGATTTGAATTAAATTGCATTGAACTGAAATGAATTGAATTTAATTGAATTGAATCGAATTGAATTGGATTGAACTGAATGGAATTGACTTGAATTGAATGGAATTTAATTGATGTGAATTGAATTGAATTAAATTAAATTGAATTGAGTTTAACTGAATTGAATTCAATTGAATTAAATTGAATTGAATTGAATTGTATTGAATTGAATTGAAATGCATTGACTTGAATTGAATGGAATTTAATTGATGTGAATTGAATTGAACTTAATTTAATTGAATCGAATTGAATTGAACTGACTTGAATTGAATTTAACTGAATTGTATTGAATTGAATTGAATTAACTGATGTGTTCTTTAACGGAAAATTGTAAAATATTAAGAACTGGCAAATGCTGCTATATTTTCAGAATAATATTGACTCTCTATATTGGCAAACAAAACAAGACAAGCAAATGTTATTTTGTGTTGATTTCGTATTAATTTTTTTACAAAAATGTGTACATATTGTTTTCCATAGGAAACGAACATCGGAAAAATAACCGTAATTAAAACCAAAAATTAACCGGTTTCACAGGTTTTTCCCATTCCGTGAAAAGGATAACCGGATTTCCGAAAGTGATTTTTCGAATAAATTTGTAGTCGAGTATTTGAACACTTTTTTTGAACACTCTAATTGGGAATTTGGTGTCGGAGTTTTACAGATTTTAAGAAAAATGCGCAACCTTAGCTGGCGCTAGGTTGCAGTATTTTACCCGAGAACTACCGTGTCAATAATATATGTATGCTTGTTCGTAGCGTCAGGTGTTCGGTAACCACCGTCGGATGTCTCTATACACCTTTCACAATATCGACAAAACTAACAACACACCAGCTGCTTTAAACTATCGCAGATCATCTTATGATTCGAAATAGGAACTATGTTTTTTTTTAAATTTGGAAATGAATATAGGCCGTAAAGGTAAACCACTTGTGTTACATACTCAAATTTGGCAAAAACTATGCTACTTTGAAGATTTGGTCAGTACCAACTAAGTATGTGTATAATATTTGTACATTTTTGATGGCAATCGTACATCTTCTACCACCCCAACTATGCGTATTAAGAAACTATTAAGGTTTTCATGTTTACAGGACAAGAGCAAAAATGGTTAAAGACATACAAATGTAACCCTAAATACTGAACACTGGACATTTTAGTATGAGATGTAGTTAATGAATAAAGCAAATATTTAAAGAGTGAGTATGTTTGTGGTCATTTCCCAAAGGCAATGTAAATATATTTTTACGCTCCTTAAGTAGACATGGACAATGAGAATAATCCATCTAAAGGCTACAAAAATTAAGTCCTTTATAATGAGCAGAGTTTTGGGGTTAGAAAATGCTGCAAATCTATTATACTTGTCAGGCTCGTTCATCAAATGTTATTAGTCGAAAAATTATTTAACAGGGAGAATAGTTTTGGAAGCTAGTGAAGTACCGAAAAGCAAACCAGTTGATGACCTATCAGTTATCTGACACATTTTTCTGTACAAAAGTTGAAACGACTTATTTTCCCGAGGGTCTAATCAGCGTTATGTTCAGGTTGCGCTTCAAGAAATTTTGACATACACGTTAGGATTTTCAATGTACTAAATTTCGATTTTATTTATTTTGTTTCAATTATAAAGTTTTTTCGCAGTGACGGAGAGCAGTTAGTTTTGGGCAGTTTGTCGCCCTCGTTATTGGCCGATCTTCCATCTTCCTTGAGGGTTAGTTAGGTATGCTCACGCCGTACTTTGTCCCCCTTGGCTCTGTAAATCGAGTTAGAAATTTTGGCGTTGGCGCCAGCGTTATTGAGTGGTCGTTCGACTTTAATGGTCGGAGTTCACGAAACTTGTTCGGAGTTAGAGTAGGAGTTAGAGTCGATTTAACATTACTAAATGTGACTTTCACCCTAGAATATTGACTTTGAAATATTTAGGAATTCAACTATTTATAGTTCCTGCAATTAAAACCCCATGGATACAGAAATCAATTAAGTTAGGTCTATTTTGGGCCATGGATTTTTATTTGATTTCGAGAAGAAAATTATTGAGAAGAAATTTTATTGATTTCGAGAAGAAAATTAAACCGTTGATTTGTGAACAGTTGTACCATGAAACAAAATAAAAACATTTAAATAATTTTGGTTGATATCTGGAGTTATTGTATTCTAGGAAAACACTCCCCTGGTACCCGATCGGTTGCACTGTTTTATTCCGAAGCTCTTCTAGACTTCTTCACAACGTTATTTATTCGATAACCATCATCTTAATATTAAAACCACTGTCCTACATTATTAGTCACGTCGCTTTACGGTCAGTTATTCGATAACCAACGTCCGAAATTTTTAGGAACCAAAAACATTATCTGCAGAAAAGAATGGTTGTATGGTATCATGCGACTCTGTCTGTAAGTTTGTCTCTAACTGTAATTAGGAAATGTATAAGGTATTCCACAATCGGTCCAAGTTCGTTGAAAACAACACAGAAATGGTAGTCGAGTGGACCGACTTAAACAAGCCCTCATCCTAAATCATTCATTGGGCCCAAGTTCCATTAAAAAACGTTTATCTTTGTTTGCGGTTTACCAACATTCAGTTACCCGAATGGGCGTGGCAAATTCGTTCCCATTCAATTTGGGGACATACTTACTTAGTTAAGTGCCTCAAACAACCCAGAGACATCAAGGGTCTTAATAATGAGGATAACATGTTTCTCCAACCGAGTCGATTTTCAGCTTTTATCTTGCAGTTGGTAACACCAAGCTCTCGCAGCCAGCATTCCAACTGGTCTTTTCAGAGAAGTCTTGGTCGTCCTATTTTTCGATGTCCGTCAAATACGTCGTCGAATACCATTCCCTGATTCATTCTAATCCATTCTAGGTGGCATAAAAGCACTATTTTGATATGCACAACTACGTCGATATCGGGATACAGATTATACGGCTCGTTGTTCATCCGTCGTCGATACTCGCAGTTTTCTATTATAGGACGATATATTTTTCCGATCATTTTGCTGCCGAAGACTCCTAGTGATATTTCATTAGCATGCGATATGACCCACTAAGACAGGTTGAATGGGAGTCTGATATAGTTGAACCTTTATCTTTGGAGAGAGGATCTTATCTCTGAAGTGCGTCCTTAGGCCGAAATAACATTTCTGCGTTGGTTTTCCGGGCTAAGGTTCTTGCTTCTATTCACGACAGATCCGAGGTAAATAATTTCCTCCAATACCTCGAAAACAATATAGGGTTCTGTAGTAGAAAACGACGAGTATGAAACGACAGATGAGCTGCAAAATCTTTATCCCGACATAGACGTAATTATGCGTATCAAAACAGCGCGTTTACTCTGACTAGACCATGTCAGTAGAATGGATCAGAAGTTACCACCAGGAAAGGTATTCGAAGACGTACACAAAGGACATTGAAAAATTGGATGTCCAAGACTTCGCTGGAAACACCTTATGGAATATTGCCAGCGGAAGCTAGGTGCTACCAATTGGAGGAGAAAAGCAGAAGATCGAGCCGTAATATTTCCTATAAAATTATTTAAAAAAAACCCAAAATAACTGATACCAGGCGGAGCATCTCTTCTGCAGTTGTCCGGCTCTGATGAGTAGACACATGAAGACTATGAGCCGTCCCTTCCTGCATAACCTCACTGAGATAAACGAGATAGATCTAGGGGATCTAATGAGGTATCTCCGATTAACAGGTTGGATATAGACACAGTACTTTGGACCTTCCGGAGTGATGTGGTATGCAAAACGGTGTCTCAAGACACTAATTGATGCTCAATAGTATCCTTAGCAACCACGAAAACCAAACCAAACAGAAGGATTTCAAATTCCCGGTAAACGGAATATGAATGTTTGATAATTGTGCTGTCCCAAAACATTACATGGTCTACAGTGGCAACATTTTACACATGGTAAAGATGCATGGAGCAAAATCTTTTCAGAAAGGATTTCTAAAATATCTTTAGAAATCGAAACAATTTGTGTGAAAAAAGCTTTGCGCTGTAGCTTATTTTCATAACTAGATTGGCTCCAAATTATCACTTTGTAGTGTTCTGAACTTATCTCGGAATCTAATAACAATATAAAAATCACATGAGGTGTCAGGGGACTCCCGGTGTGATGGAAGTTCCTTCCGCAATATATTATGTACTAGTTAGTTCCAACAAGCCTAAGGCGCTCGTTTGAAAATACGATAATTTAAATAGATCTTTAAAAAAAAAAATACTTTTTGTAATATGATAGAAATTTTTAAAGAAACATTTTTTATTTCTTATACTCACAGAATGTATTTTTTTAAGTATATTTTAGGTCTTTTTTGTAAGAATATGTATTATATTTTCCCGAAAAGGTCCTTTTCTCAAGAGATGTTAGAAAAGGTAAGAAAAGGTAAAATTTTTAAGAAAAAGTACTTCTGTAAGAAAAAGCCATATGATGTATGATGTTTTTTTTACAAAGAAGTACTTTTTTTTAAGAACAGGTACTTTTTAAAGAAGTCGTCCTCTTTTCAGGAAAAGGTTATTTTTTTAAGAAAATTACTTATTTCCAGAAAGGCTACCTATTTCTAGAAAATAAAACTTATTTTTTAATTTTTTAGAAAAGGTACTTTTAGGAAAAGGAATTTTTGTAAGAAAAGGATTTTTTTTAAGAGAAGGTATTTTTTTGAAGAAAATGTTTTTTTTTCTAAAAAATGGGAATCTCTTTTAGAATTGATCCTGTTTTCAAGAATAGGTACATTTTTGGTAGTAGGTGGTTATCTGAAGAAAAGTTATTTTGTTTCACAAAGAAGGTACTCTTTAATGACAATGTAGGTTTGTAAGAAAAGGCAATTTGTTGTAAGAAAATGTACGTTTTAAAAAAAGGTACTTATTTAAAAAAATTATTTTTTTTTAGAAAACGTACTTTTTGTACGAAAATTTACTATTTTTAAGCAAACGTACTTCTTTAAGATAAGGTATTTTTTTTAAGAAAAGATTCTTTGTTTAAGAATATGAATAGGTTTTTTTTTTTGAAAAAATTTACTTTTTTTAATAAATCTTCTTTCACTTTGGCCTTTCTAAACTTATTTTTTATTGTGTTCAAAACTACAATATATACTAAATATTGGTGACAGGCTCCACCTAGAAAACTTTCAATTAAACAAGAAATTTCCCAACATGTGTGAGACATCTAGTTAGTCTAGACACAAATCAAAGCAAAAGTAAACAATATAGTTTCTAATAGGGGGTTGTAATGATAGTGTTAATAGTGTGATTATAGTGTTAAAATAAAAGTTGTTTAAAATTTTTTTATTTAGCTCCCATCCCGCAAGGTGCGATATGGAACTTCGGTCCAACAGCACTAATGAATTTTTGCAGAATATTATTCCAGAAATTTCCCGATCTGTAGTACGTCGAAAATTAGAGCTAACATTGTTAAAAATTGGCACAAAATATGTTTGCGTGCCCAGGGTATATAACTGTGCTCTGACTAGTAACACCAGATGATTAATGTCTTTCGGGTTATACATCTGTTTTACTTTTCCCAAATGTTATTAACACGGAGTCGGAGTCGGGCTTACAAATTGGACTCCAACTCCACCATGTGGTTCCCAGTCCTCCAGCATACACAAAGGTGGACCCAATATGATCAGGAATATTATACTGGCATACTAGAAAGGGATTCCTGGAACTACAAGGGTTCCATATTTAGAGCGGAATGTAAATATATTCATGGATATTTCGTAGCTCAATGATTAGGTAGGTTATAAGATATATTCCAGAGGACTAGAACTGTCTGTTTCTCCAAGACTTACTTCACTGCAGTGTTTATCAGATAGCTATTTTGGCGATTAGGAAAGTGGCCACTGGGCTGAAGTACAACAGTCCGTCGGTGATGGTGGGCTACGCCTTATGTGATAATCAGTCGGCTATCAATTCCCTTGGCAAAGAACCATTCCGGGGAACTGCAAAACCAATTAATGACCTGCTAGAACTGGGGCCTACTTTACTGTATTCACAGGAATTGGAACGCGTTGACATGCGTTCGTAACCATATCGTAAAAGAGCGGTCATACATGAGAGTACAGAAAATGTGGGCGACGGACACAGATTATGTACGCGAGGTAGCAAATCTATCAGACATTGGATAGAAGGAGATGTACATATTAACGTTCTGTCCTGGTAAATGACTTTTACAGGAACTGTAAGTATTAGGAAGAGAAATAACCTACTGTATGACTTTCTGGAATGACCAGTCAGTCCGTATCCCGCAGAAGGATGTTAATACTTTGCTGTTAATTCTTTAGTGACCTGTAAGATTTTTCGCATTTAGGTTTCGATCAGTTTTTGAGCTTCTTGACACATTCTAAATGGTTGTCTGGTGGGATTAGCGTTTAATGCTGCTAACTCGTATCACAACGAGCTTGAAAGTCTTACAGTCTGTCACCCTGACTCGAACGAAAAGCTAAGGGAATGAAAAACAGTCACTCACAATCGACTAAAATTGGCTTTATCTAAGTCGAAATTTTCGTTCGCTTGAGTCTATGGTTGCTCCCAACTGCCAGCACATTGGAAATAGACAAACCAAAATTTGTACTGAAAAGTTTTGAAAAATCTTATGTTTTCATTCCGGACACAAAAGTCGGCCGACTGGTCCGCAGGTCTAAGGTGCCCTTAAGTGACGCACCTTCCAACATTTGCACTGAAAAATTTTATGCTTTCATTCGACTTGAAATGACAAGATTGTGAAACCCAGATCAACTTTCTTTCGTCTAGAATACGAACGAAAGTTTTCGTTCGAGATTGAGAAACAGGATGTTAGTCAGTTATCAATCTACTGCCACCGTCAAATCTACTAAGGCTACGATTCTGATTGCTATGTTTAACACGTTTATCCTGTTTTGGGCCCGAAATCAGCTTATTTTTGAACGACAAATTAAGTAGGATACCCTCTAAGTTGTCCAGAGCCTGGAGAATGTTTTGTGGGACAAAATAATACTCAAGTGGATTTAAAATTATATTTAACCACGTAAGACAAAAATATGCGATGACTAGTAAATATTTATAAAAATTTCAAGAAAATGCGAATTTTATACAATAATGAAAGAATGTATAATTTTTTAGTCACTTGCATCAATCAGTGTGACAGATCGTAGTTACTACAAATATACTTCTCAACACTTGTGTATGATAACCCCACATGTGAAATGATGAACATTGTCAAACATATCTCCAATCTACTCACAGCTCCTGAACGCCATTACAACTTAGTTGTCTAACATAGGAGTGTATTAAACATTATGTTCCACCACCAGGCTTTGTCATTCATATGAAAGCGTTAAGAACTATCACCAGGTCTATGCATATTTTTGCGAACATTGTATTTGGACACTTCCTCCGCCATTAACACTTCTTTCATGTGTCCTAGTTTGTAGTAGTAGTTGCGCTATAAGCATTGCCATCAAAACATAACATAGTCATGTTATCTTCCTTATGCTGCCACCAACGCCACCATTATGGCCATTTTCAATGTGTTTATGCTGGTGTCATTGTCATCGCTTCACATTCCCATACATACACGCCCATACATACGCACATATGTTAACAGTCATTCCTTTGCCATTGTAGTCGCTGTTGCCGTTTCCTTCGTAATACAATGCGGAAAACATTTTCCATGTCAGCAGACTCTACTCTATATATGTACATATGTACGTTTATACGTTTGTTATGAGCTATCTACTTGTCCTGCTTTGCTTCTGCAGTGGAATACTCGCATCATCATACATCTTTGCTGCGATATGCTTGAGTATGTTCTTGTTGCTGTTGTTATTGCCGCTATTGTTGTGTGATTTTGTCATTTTCGCTGTCTGCTCCCCTCCACTTTATCGTTTGTTATTTCTGTCCCATCTCATTCCGCCGTTATGACCGCCAACGTCACCAAGAAATATGCGTATTTTAAGGTGTTACATGACAACCAGTATGTCATGCTGATAATGCTGATGATTTTTATGATGAAATGAAAGTGTCATTGTACGAGGGTAACATGAAAAGTTTACACTAATGAAAACGACAATGAATAGATGGAAATTCCATTAAGTGTAAATTAAAAAATATAACCCCCTATTTCGTATTTAGGGTGCGAGTGCGATATACAAAACTTAATTCCCTTTATATTATATACATGCCGATTTCACCATGCCCAGTTATTCTTCATTTAAAGCTAACGTACTGTTATAGCTGTCAGTTTATACGAAATTTATAATTTTTAACTGTCAGTTAGCTTTAATTTTGTTTGGTGAAATTGGCCGATGAAGAGATTATATCAAACATAAAATACTTACAGTCACAAACGGGAAAAATGTTTTTCACAAATATTCTAAAGTCATGCATATATTTTACGAATTCCATCGCCAACTGTTTGCCAACTAAATCTATCATGGGACCTATCAAACATTTTAAAACAATCTACACGCTGAGAAAAAACGGCCTCTATAACATATTCTCCCCAAACGTATTCTGCAGGAACCATGTATATGCTTGGAACTCACTTCAAACATTTATATGTTTACAATTCCCAAACTCAGGGGTATTTAAATGTAAACATTAGCATGTGTACTGACAAACATGTATGCTTTTACGTGTAAACATATGCGTGCTTCATCTCCAACATCCATATAATTACCTGGAAGCATTCGCGTGTTTTCTCCAAACTTCCATATACTTACGTGGAAATATGTGCGTATTTTTGCCCAAACATAATAATATTTAGAAACGAATTATTCATTCTTTCTTTATTTATTATAATTAATTTTATCAATATATGTATATCCACATTTACTTATATAAATAATTAAACAAACAATTAAAAGGTTTAAAGGATTTTTGCATTTACTTGCAGTGAATGCATTATTTGTTTTGTTTTGAATCTGCTGCTCCATTGTCTCTCCTTTCTTTGTTGTTTCTCACGTTTTTGTCTTCAGAAGGTTTCAACTATGCGTTGGTTACCACTATGCGCTGGTACACGAACAATATACTTATATACAAATCTAGTTCATGCAAGACAAACGTGTATTAATTACTTGTGTTTTTTTAAATATATTTCACAAGTGGTTTTTTCAGTAGAGGCTCGGGCAGAAAAAAAGGGATTCACGTTCTTGTCCTCTCCAGTTTCTTTCCTCAAAATCGTTTCTCACTTTGGTAGCACACATAAATATATAGGAACACATACATAAAAACAACATCACAAACCATTTATTTATTATTTATTGTTTATTCTCCTTTCACTGATCAAGCGCTTATAATATCATCTGCCCGATGAACCATTGACGATTGAATACAGGAAATTAAAACGCATTACATCAGCCAAAGTAAGAAATACTGACTTCATCTGCAATTTGCACGCACATTCAGGAATATTTATGACTCACTAACAGAAATACAGATACACACTAACAAGATATACTCACTCGTTACCCCTCTTTTATTCTCTTTCTCTCGAGAGCGCATAAACAGTGCAACAAACACGGCTGCATTTGTATCACAAACACAGATATATTTGGGTCGCAAACACATATGTTATAACATATTAATCATTGTGTCTCAAACATGTAATATTGAATAGCAAACACAATGCCTTTGGGCACAAGTATATTATATTTGCGACAAGCTCCAAACACATGTTATATTTGCATCCAATCATCAAAAAGCGACAGATTTTTCAGCGTGTACTATAAACATTATTTTAAAATACCTATTAAGCCTCATAGATTTGTGAAAAGAAGAAGAAGTTTATGAAATTTGTTCATAGTATTTATAAAACATTTTCGTATATTTTATAAAACCTCGATTAGCATATTTATAATTTCTGACAAACCGTGTAGCTTTCGCAGAACACCGCACAGTTCGTCATCAAAGATTGTTCAAACAAATCATACTGATATATGCAGCCTTCAAAAAGGCTTCCAAACTCCCTACTCAACACTTTTTGTAGATTAGTTAAGTGTCGCGATGAACGTAAAACACAGGAGTTAGAAACAATTTCCTGGAAGTAAAATGGGTACAACTTCCCCAATCCGTTTAAGCCATACCTCGCAAAGGATCACCGGCTCATATTGTCATGGGTTGATTTTAAGGGATTTCCGACAATCCGCAGTGTAAGTGAATTACATAGCACCCACTTCTACGTTTCAGAGAATCTTCTCCCCCTCGCATCCCAGACATACACGGCTCGAAGGGACGCATACCAGGCTATATAAGGTATTTATCATATAGATATACTGATGAGTCCAAACTAGGTGGTTAACCTGGGTGTGAAGTGCATTCTAAAGAGCTGACCTTGCACAAGGGCTACCATATCATTTTAGAGAATTTTAGGCAAAAGTGATAGTATCCCGAAAAGTTATCCTACCTCTGGGGTGAAAGGTCATCAACCCCTGTGGTCACAACATAAGTACTGAGAGACAAGCTTCTACACAGTGAAAAATCTGACTTTTTTTGTTATTTGGATGTAAATATAACAGGCTTGTAGTAAGTATAGTATACTTGTGTTCAAACACAACCCAGCCTACAATATTTCGAGCCGGCTCCTTTTTGCGAAATTTTCTAGAGTTTAATTAGAGAAAAATGGTCTTTTTCGATACGACACTTAGTCTAAACTTTTAATAGTTTAAAGTTCTATTACACTGTGATAGTCGAAAAAATGACCTTCGATGAATCCTTTTCGAACTATTAGGAGGGAGTCCCCTGAGTGCGAAAGTACATTTGTAAGTGTCAGATTGGCACCAGTTTTTGAGAAATCGGTATATATTGATATAGCTAAATCTGCGCTATTAAAACAAATTTTACCGGCCATAGGGCAATTTTTTTTTGGCCTAAAAGAGCTTTAAAAGCTTATTAAAATAGAAAAAAAATGTCTGCGCTCGGTCCAACTTCTTGAGACCTTACTTTCGCACTCAGGGGACTCCCCCCTAATAGTTCGAAAAGGATTCATCAAAGTTCATTTTTTTTTCGGGTCAAAAACTATCACAGTGTTATCTAATCGATAAAAAGAGTCTATTGCGATGTTATACCTGGTGTTGTTTTTGTTTGTTAAATTTTACAATAAACTTTCTTAGACTTTTATTCTAATTAAATAATCGTTTTCGATACATCAGTTTTAATTTTTTTCTACAGTTTTAGTTCTAATATTTAGTCGAAACGGTTAGTCTATTTCGATGTTATATCTAGTCACTGTTGTTAAAATATACCAAAGTACTTCCAAAATAATAACCTATGTAAATAAATAAATTTACTTTTTAAGTAACGCTAAACAATTAATTTGATTAAATGGTCTAAACATAAATATGTACATAAAACTATTAATAAAATCGTTGCAAGGTACTGCCGAAAATTTTACGTGTTAATTAGATAGCCATTTAGAACTAGAACGGGTTGTATTAGCGGTACACATATGTATGTCATAACAGTAAATAAATATTGCAAATTTTAATTCTGTTGTTACAGGTTGATTCGATAGATAGGTTAAATAGTTTTGAGCTAACATTTCCATTTTTAGTCTTTAGAACATAAAGATGGGTAGTTTTAATAAAATTGAAATGACGGATAAGGTCTCGTGTTTTTATTTTTCGCGGAAAACGTAAGTACAAAGTAGTACTAAGATGTAATTAGAGCAAATAAGGTGTTGTTCAATATCTTGCCAAATTTGCGAGTTTTGTAAATTCATTTTAGAAGTTAAGAAATATATATTTCAAAAACTAGCTAACCCGGTAAACGTTGTTCTGCCCACAGATTATAAGTATATGCACTGTGAACTGTACTATATATTCATTAGTGTTGGGAATCATTCAAGTGAGCGTTCTTTTTAGTTCAGCTCAACAGAATGAACTAGTTCATTCACTTAGTTCACTAGTTCGTTGTATAATTTCAGCTTAACAGTTCATATGTATGAGCTGTGACTAAAGAGCTCATTTCAGTTTTATTCAATCGGAGCGAATACTCTCGAAAATTTCAATTCTAAGCCTTCCAACTGTTGTATCCCACTTTTGCAAGATTCAAATTAACGCTGTTTTTTTTATTCAACATTAAGTTTAAAACGGTAATAATCATTTGTAAGTTAAGCCTTAAATGTTATTGTCATTGTGTGTGCTAAATTTGATTTATCGCAATTGCTCGCCTTAATCATATTCGCTTGTTATACTTCTTCTAAATTAATTACTCGTCGTGCGTAGCCTTTCGAGTAAAACGCCTTTTAATTTCGAAACCAAAATAAAGACGGATAAAAAAAGACACAAACACAATAACAAAACCCAAAACTCATAAAATAATGTTGTACGGTACAGAAAATATACAAATATACTTCTAAACCCTCAGAAAAACATCAATATTTTTTACTTCTGCCAACATTAAAACATTAAAATCAAATGAGAAAACAAAGTTGATTCAAAATTTTTGCTCAGTAAAATTAGTTTTAATATACCATTTCGCGTGACTAGAAATTTTCGTCCTTTAAAATTGTCTGTGTCAAGATCTAATTACGATTATTATAACCCGGTCCGCACTCTATTTCTTCTTTATAATGATCTTTATATTTATCTACCGTTTTTTAAACCATTAGCCAGGGTGAAAAAGTATATTATTTACGAATTTACACATGCTATAGTTGCCAGTTCATATCATTCGAATCGTTAAATCAATGTAACGCTTGTAATGCCGTTAGAATTGAATAAAGTCGTTGCATTTTATTACCTCAATTCTTTTGCCTGCAAGAATCGTTTCTCCGACGATTCTTGAGTTATATATACTGATATATATATGTTTCTGGTTGCTGAGAATTTCTTCTACTGATGATGTCGTATCCAATTATTGCTGCTCCTTATTCCTGTTTTCCTGTTGAGCTGATAGCACAGCGTCTTCTAATTACATTTATTTGGTGTTGTTCCTGGTTTCTTGATAGTTTTCCTGCTTCGTAACTCTGGTGCTTTAATGTATGTTCCTGGTTCCTGGACTGATGATGTCACGTCTTATTATTGCTGTTGCTTATTTCTGTTTCCCGTATTTCTACCGATCCTGTCCCGTTAAATTATTTGCTGTTGTTTATTGATTTCGTTGTTTGCTGGTTTGCTGTATAATGTCAACTCGATATTATGGCGTCTTTTTATTTCGTCTATTTGGTATTGTTCCTGGTTGTATTGGTGTTATTTGTCCCGCTCCGTAACTCTGATGTCTTAACTTATGCTCCTGGTTCCTGATTTCCTGCTGCCTGTCCTAACATTTATTCCTTATTTTATTGGTGTTGCTTCTCCTGCTTTGTAACTCGGGTGTTTAAACTATTATTTATACTGCCAACTCAACATCATATCCCATATGACGTATTTGCTGTTAATCAATGTATCTCGAATGCTGGTTCCTGTTTATTCCCGCTTGTCTTTGTGTTTTTGTTCCTGATTTCGAATTCTTCTCCTTCATCTTATTCCCGGTTCCTGCTTCCCGCTTGTCTTTGTGTTTTTGTTCCTGATTTCGAATTCTTCTCCTTCATCTTATTCCCGGTTCCTGCTTCCTGATTTTGCTGTTTCTTTATTTTAAGTTTTTATTATATTAATTTTGTTTTGTTTTTTATTTCGCTATTCATATGTATGTGCTGTTTCTTGTTTCCTTATTTTAAATTTTTATTATATAAATTTTGTTATTTTTTAAGTTTTTTTTTTTTTTTTTATGCTAAACAACACATTTTTTCCTGCTCAATGTTTAAAATTTTATTTAAATTTTTTATTTTTTTTCTTCTTTGTAATTGTATTTATATATTGTATTTATAAGATATTTTTATTTGTAAATTTTAGTTTAAGCTGAATTTTGAAAAAATTATTCCATCTCCAGCTGGACTTATTTGTAGCGGAGTAAACAAACAAACAAACAAATTCAAACACAAAATTTACAAGCGTAAATATGAAAAGAAGGTAAGAAATAATGTCAATACAAAATATATTTTACGTCGAAGCAACTAGTTATTGTTTAAGATCTTCTGCTGCTAATTATAGAGGCCATTCCGGAGTCGGAGTCAACTTTGAATATTGCAAACGCAATGCTGCCAAATTTTACCAGGACAAACATTTTCTACCGTTAAATGGAGTGATGTGTCCACAAGAGAACGAGAAAGACAAAATTGAATTTGAAGATGAAGATGAAGATACCTTTACTAAGTAATGAAATTCAGCGCCAAGTAGTGAAAAAAGAAATTAGAAAAGGATGCAAATATTAAATTTCATAGTTAAAATTAGTTCTGTAATAATTTAATTGTCCTTCTTCTTTCGCTTTGGAATTTTATTCTTTTGTTCGTTACAATAAATGGTTAAAAACTTATTCGTATTTAATTTTTAATGTATTATTCTTGACTAATTATTCCAGCTTAAGTCTCTTCAGGTTTCCTAAAACTTTTTTGTTTTTTTTTCGATATTTCGATTTCCTTTGGAAATCTTCTTTAGGAAAGTATTTATATTAATTATAACAAACAAACATCAATACAAATTAAAATGAAAATTTTTGACAAATTGTGAAAAGTAATACTATTTATACATATCGCACCCTAACTACAAAAGAGTCATAACTCAAAATTTTCAGATTTTAATTTTTTGCTTGAAAACACTAACCAAGGACCATTTCTATCCGCTGTAAAAATCTGACGTCGTTTACTCTTCCCTTTCGTCAAAAAAGTCCCGTATGAATATGTCTATAATTCAGTATTTTCATACATATTTCTAGTTAACAACATCAGTTTTTTGGCTCTACTGAAAATTTGAAAATTTTGAGTTATGACTCTTTTGAAGATAGGGTGCGATATTACAATACAGTAATGTTTACAGAAAGTAAAAATATTAAATTGAACAAAATTTTAAAATATTTTAAGACATTTGTGTTAATTTATCCAATTATTAACCTATTCGTTTTTATTATTTAAGATTCTATCATTTTTAGTGAAGTTATACGTATCTACTCTCTTATTAAATTCCGAAAATTGATAAAAACTTGCGAAAAAACAAGTTACAAAATTACCTAATAATCACTATAACCAAAAGAAATGGCAAAAACTCTGTTAAAAACCGTCTAATTCGCGAAAATCCGCAAAACCTTGCCAACCCCATTACGATAACGATCTCCAACATTAATTAAAAATTGCCAAAGCTGTAAAGAGTAAGAAAGCTCACAAAATCGCTAACATTCGAAAATTTCAAGAAATTGCAAACTTGATAATAAACTCTAAAATTTCCTAAATTGCTAAAAATAAAACAACGAGACCGCAACAAATTCGCGGCCTTTGTTTTAATTTCCCCTATGATTAACATTTTTATTAAATAAACATCTAGAATTTTGAGCTAAGTTATCTGTGTCTACTTTAAAATTTATTCTTTTTTCAAATGGAACATTATTAATCTGTAACATTTCTAACATATAACTACCTACGATTTTTATAATTCTCTGTGTTTAGAATGGATGTATTCTCGAAATCTGGATAGTGATTGAAATCTCTACAGTGAGTTGATAACGCTGTTTTCTTTGTTGAATTATAATTCCTATATTTTTGATCATGTCTATGTCCCGCTATTCTCGTTTTTAATTAAGTCCCTGTTGTTCCTACATGTACTTTCTCACATTGTTCAATATCATTACCACCACATGGTATTTTATGTACTAAATTTGACATATCTAATTTTTTTAATCTACATATATTTAGTTTTTGTAGAAGTGTGAGAAGCACATATTGAGAATCAGTATACAATCGAAATTTATGCAGCTTTTATACTGGATATCGTGACGAAGGTTTATCGATATCGATTATATTTCGAGTCTAAATTTACATATGTCGATTAAATTTCACGTCTGTAAATCATCTACATTTATAATCTATATCGGCTTGCACAATTTATACGAAATTACTACTTTTTTCGACATGATATAGAACTCGATGTCGATTTAGTATTTAGAACTATCGATGTTGTTTCGATACGATTTCGAGATATTTTGCATACTGGGTATATAACTGCTACTCCGTATTACATATTAGAGACACGATGACTAAAATGATATAATCTTAAATGTCCTCATGACCCGAGTATACCTGTGTTTGGGATACAAATGCAGCTGTGCTTGTTGCACTAGTTATGCTCTCTCGAGCGCAAGAGAATAAAAGAGGTACAAGGAGAGATTGTTGACAGTCAAAGACGTATGTGTGCAACTGTATTTTTGCATTGTTTTTCAGTCGGTGATTCATTAAAATTCCTAAATGCGTGTATAAATTGCAGATGAAGTGAGTATTTATTGCATCTGTTGCATTTTAGTGTCATGCATTTAGTCGTCAATCGACAGAGGATAGCAATTACGCTTGGTTTATTAAGTATGAATGCTGTGGAAAAAATGTATATCACACGGTAAAAATGCTGTAATTTTTTTATAAAAAGCCTGTCAGTTTTTGTGTTTAGTTATGAGTATTACATATTGGAGATACAGTGATTAAAGTGTTATAATATACGTGATTGTGATCCAAATATATCTGTGTTTCTGATACAAATACAGGTGTGTTTGTGGCACTGTTTCCTCTCTCGAGAGCAAGAGAATAAAAGCGGGACCAGGATTATTCACAGTCATACTTGTAAGCGTGTAACTGTACTTTTCTATTATTCTCTCAGTCAGTGATTCATAAATATTCCTGAATGTGCATGTAAATTGCAGATGAAGTGAACGTTTCTTATTTTGGCTGATGAATTAAGTTTAATTTCTTGCATTCTGTTCTCAATGGTTCATCGGATAGAGGCCATGAAATGCGCTTGGTAGAAAATTTTTGTGATCAGTAAAAGGGAATAAATAAGGGTTCGGATGGTTAAATGGTCTGTGATGTTGCTTTGGCTTTCGTATATTGCTTTCGTTGTATGTGTTAATTGATTTTGAGGAAAGAAACTGAAAAGATAACGTGACGAATCCCTTTTTTTTTGTCTGCCCGAGCCTTTATTGCGAAAATCGGAGCGGCGTACCATTAGTGAAATTTAATAAAATAAACACAGGTATTGAAACCGCGCTTAACTTGCACGAAAGAGCTTAGTATACACATAAGTATATTGTTTGTGTACCAACGCATAGTGATAAAGGTAACTTAAAATGTTGTAGCGTTTGGCGAAGTTGAAATATTCGGAAAAGAAAATCGTGCGGCACAAGAAAGATATGATAACCAAAAGAGCAGCAGGTTCTCAGTTCCTGAAACAAACAAATAATGCATTCAATGCAAGTAAGTGTAAAAAGGGACGTTTTAAATCGTTAACTTTTATTTCATTAATTGATGGTAAATATAGATTTGTATTGGTAAAATTATATATAATGAATAATGTATATGTATATATATATATTAACACAAATATCAGTATGCTTGGGAAGAAACACGCGAATGCTTCCACGCAAGTATATGGATGTTTGGGATGAAGCACACATATGTTTCCACGTAAAAGAATACATGCTTGTCAATAACCATTTTAATGTTTCCATTTAAATACACATAAGTTTTGGACTAAATGTTTGCAGTGTGTGCCAAATTTATACATGCTTCCTGCAAAATATGTTTGGCAGAATATGTTCTTATTTCCGATAGTTTTAAATTTTCCGTAGTGAAAAAGTTTCAAGGTCTAATACATATGCTCCAAGTGAAAAATGCTTGGTTTTCGTTGGAATAATAATCGTCTTCAAATTCAAGAACAGCCCACAACTGTCTCGAATCTCTAAATGAGATGGTCAAGTAGTTCCATATCCAATTTATATGGGTGCGGGACCACAGGAACATTTCCCACTCACAGAACTAATTTTACACAACTAAAAACTCACAGAATTTAGTTTCGCCACGGTATTGCAGTTGTCCCAACCGAAGAGAGATTGTTGCGAATGAATTTAGTTGCCACAACTGAGAGTCGATTACAGAACTCCCGAACGCAGTTGTAACAACCTCTAAACTCGATTATGGGCATTTCGGTTATTAGTTTCTGTGGGCGCAGGCAGTCCTACAGCAGATAAGCTGGCGAGATTAGGTACTACCTTATCTGTGCCACTGGATATGGAGCATGTGGGTATGAGCATTTCCACAT
The DNA here is from genome assembly GCA_963931995.1 of Phaonia tiefii. Classification (NCBI taxonomy): domain Eukaryota; kingdom Metazoa; phylum Arthropoda; class Insecta; order Diptera; family Muscidae; genus Phaonia; species Phaonia tiefii. Next base: position 176,396,949 of record OZ008367.1, on the reverse strand, counting down.
GCAAGCGTATGCTTAAACCGGTAGATCTCTGATAACAAAATGACTTGAATTGATAGTAATCTAGACGAGATATATTTATGCTAGTAGCTGTGATCAGTGAATATTGTTTAATACACAGACCTGCATCTATAAGTGTACACGCAACTCATTACTACTGCAGAAGTTATGGAGATGAAGAGGAGGACTAGAGCGTCGTACATCTTATATGCAACTGTAGGTGACAATATCTAGGATCTTACTTCATGTTGGATCCCACACACATTCAAGACGTTACGCTGAATGATCTTAGGCCCTTTTTGGTGAGTGCTAATTGGTTTATCAGAGACTAATGTACGATTATTCTTCAGCCAGAAGAATATCGGTATGAGGTATTATGTGGATTGAACGACACTTAAACAATCCAGGTCAATTTGGGGTGGGATTACAACGGTCCGTGGTATCATAAGGGTCCTCTGTGCACTAAGTGTGTCAACAGAGACAACGGTTCAGCCTTATAAGGCCATAGATAATAAAGCCATATGACCTCACTTCTCATCACATTGGAAAATAAGACCATATGGCATTATTGCCTTAGTCACATGGCCTTATTTCTCATTACACTGGGAAATAATACCATATGGCTTTATTTCTATAAAAAAGACTGCATTACCACCATAGTTGTTTAGCAGCCAAAGCGGAAATAACGCAATACCTGTGTAAAACGCAATCAATTGTTACATATTGCCAAAAGAATGAGTTGTCATTGACAAGTGTTGAAAAGGTATAGCACGTGTGGTGGAATTGTTGCCTTTCTTCAATATACTGAATAATTGTTGTCTTATGAAATGAGAGGGAGAGAGTAGCAAGCCTGGCTACATATCAAGGCAACATTATATGGCATGTATTATATGTTGCGAAGGTGAAAGGCAAACATTCAGAAAAGTTATTAAGAAATTTATAAGCTACGACTTTCTTAAGGACAGCTACCGCAATTTATTTACCGTTAGGCAAGAAGTGTCAAAACATATAAAATATGTCAATTTTTTCATGACGTTTCGTGCAATAATCGATAAACAGGGTACTTTTCCTTAGAAATATATTAGAGGCAATTGTGAAATAGAATAATAGCTACAATATTGTAAACGATTGTTATGAAATATTTCAAGCTGTTTAGGATTTATTGAAGCAAAATCTGAAATAGGGCCCTGACCCATCTCCAAAAGTTTCTTCTGCCCGTAAAAAAAAAATTGCTACGTACAGGGGCAAATCCGAGCGGGGTTTTGTGATACCACGTCCAAGTACTTCCACAATTTTTTGTTTTGGTTGAGGCCCGAAACAAATTCCTTTCATTTGTGTCACAGTGTTATTTATGGAACACGATTTTGTTCATGTGGCTGCAGCGGCTGGCTTGGCAATAGCTCCTCCTGTCAGCACAATTTTCAAAAACTTTTTTATTGACAGTTTCTGGTTCTACCTCACGAATGTCGAGGACGATATTAGCCGTATGGGTACGGTTTAGTGATGCGCAGAATCAAGAAACCGGTGCGAAAGACCTGGTTCTTTACAAGAACCAACAGGATCGCGGCTAACAAGAACCGAATGACGGGTCCAAATGAACCGAAATCGGTTCCTTAAGCTCCGAAAAACGTGTTCAACAGAACCGAAAACGGTTCCAAAAAGACCGAAACCAGACTGTACAGGATCTTAAAAACGGGTTAAAAAGAACCGTAAAACAGTTCCTGAATAAAAGGACTCGTTCCCAAAGGAAACAAAAGAGTTAACCTATAGGTGAGGGTACGAAAATGTGTATTTTTATCAAATTTTATATTCTTATAATTAATCCTCTTTGGGACAGCAATTTGCTAAGAACCGGAACCAGTCCAAATACCTGGTTCTGCTCGGAACCGAAGTCGACAGAATCGGTTAGTAAAATATGCGGAACCGCACATTACTAGTGCGAATCGCTTCTGAATTATTCGCATAGCATAGATCTTTACCGACACCCCACAGCAAAACGTGTAAAGGGGTCAATTAGACATCCCGAGGCGGAAAATAGACATTCGCAAAACGGCTGATAGGACGATTACTGTAGCGCTCGCTGTTGACTGAAATGTCGTTTCCAGCAGCATTTCAGAATAAAAAGGAGCGGGTAAATGATGCCCCGACTTCAAAATCTACACATCGCAGATGTAGGCAACTGACTGGTAGTCAATATTTAATTAATATAGCAGATGAATTAAAAAGGTAAGTGTTTTAGGACCACCCTCTATATATATTGGGGAATGCATTAATAAAAATTTGATATCGCTGAAATTTAGCACTCATGACTGAAACGGTTCCAAAATGTTTTATTTGGCTTTCCATTGCAACCCATGCATGGATTATAGAGGAAACTTTTGCAAGCACGGAGAATATTTTTTTTTTTTGATGTCTAGTACATACATCAATTTAAGAAGATTTTTAAATTTTTCATAGGAATTTTCTAAACCTACCCTCGCACATCGACCATGCGTTATTTTCTATCTAACATGATGTTCATATTCTACGCTAAACGTGCCGGGAAATATTCACACAAAAACTATTAAGAAGACACGATTTGTTCTAAGGAAACAACGTATCCTTCATGTCCAGGAAACATACCCAATTCACGAACCCCCATAATAAGGATTTGGTTTAGATGTTCCTGGTATAATTCCACAACATTTTATGTTCATTTTTCCTACAACAATTTGTTAGAAGTGTGTCATTTGTTAAAGAAGCCAACGTAGGAAGGGTTATTTAATTTGTCTAACAATTTGGGTACGCAGTGACGCCAAAACACTATTAGGCCACTGCAAAATGTATTGCCATATTTTCCAAGAAAATTGAAGGAATGAAAATATCCTTCTTTTGTTATTTCAATATACGAAGTCAAAATTTAAAGCCTTAAAATGTTTGTATTAATATGATTTTTAAGTCTAGAAATTTGCTTCACATATTTACGGTTATGGTTGGGTTATCTAATCCAATAAATTAAAGTGTAGTAAAAAGTACTTGGGTGGTGTTTTGAAATGTTTGAAGTAGGAACAACAAACCTTAAGAAAATTGTATGGGCCCAAGAAAAAAGGATCTTCATGGAGATGAAAGCGATTTGTTGTGACATCTGAAATGGTTGCGATAAAAATGTAAAACGTAATAGTGAAAATTAAATATTACCTGTTGTTTCATAAATTTTGGAAGTAACCAAAAGAACATTTAGCTGGAGTTGTTTATGGATAAGGCCATTAACTTTGTATATTATTAATATAATTTTCTTTATTTATTAGGATAGTAACCGTATTATTTTTCGGAATTTAACTTATTTCTTCCTTCAGTGAAGAGAGTTTGGAGTTTTATTTTTAAAACGTACAATTGTCACAGAATATTGAGCAGCTGCTACTGCGACAGTATACGCTGAAAAATTTGCCATTTTTTGTTGTTTGTGTGGAAATATAAAATGTGTTTGGAGCTTGTCGCAAATATAATACACTTGTGCCCAAATGCATTGTGTTTGCTATTCAATATTACATGTTTGAGACACAATGATTAATATGTTATAACATATGTGTTTGCAACCCAAATATATCTGAGTTTCTGATACAAATACAGCCGTATTTCTTGCACTTCTTGAGAGCAAGAGAATAAAAGAGGGGCATCGAGTGTCATCGAGATATACATCTTGTAAGTGAGTGTATGTATTTTTGCACTATTCTCTCAGTGAGTGATTCATAAATATTCCTGAATGTGCCTGATGTATTGCGCTTTAATTTCATGCAGTCAGTTGTCAATGGTTTATCGGACAGACGATATCAAAAGCGCTTGATCAGTGAAAGAGAATAAACAAACGCTCGGACGGTTAATTGGTTTGTGGTGTTGCTTTGATTTTTGTTTATGTGTGTCGCATATATTTATGTGTGCTACCAAAGTAGTATATGATTTTGAGGAAAGAAACTGGAGAGGGCAACAATGTGAATCTCTTTTCTGCCCGATGTCGGACCATTTGTGAAATATAATAGAAGACACAAGTAATTAAGACACGCTTGTCGTGCTTGAACTATATTTGTATATAAGTATATTGTTCGTGTACCAACGCAGAGTGATAACCAACGCATAGTTGAAACCTTCTGAAGACACAAACATGAGAGACAACAAAGAAAGAAGAAACAACAGAGCAGCAGATTCAAAACAAAACAAATAATGTATTCAATGCAAGTAAATGTAAAACTCACTTAATCTTTTAATTTTTTGTATTAATTATTTATATAAGGAAATGTGGATATATACATATATATTGATAAAATTAAGTATTATAAATAAATAAAGAAAGAATAATTCGTTTCTAAATATTATTATGTTTGGCAGAAAATACGCATATGTTTCCACGCAAGTATATGGCGGTTTGGGAGAAATACGCGTCTAAAAGTCAGTACTATAGTAAAAATTTTCCGCGAAATTTAGCAAAACTTAATACAAGAACAAACAAGAAATGCGTGCGAATTACTGACGAAATATTTCCGCACATGTTCTAGTAATTTGTTGTCATAAACAATCTGCAACAGTTTGTGTTTTCAAGAAACAGTTAACAATCATAGAGAAATATCATACAGAGCTTCCATTATTCTCATCTGACATTTCTTTTCACAGTATTCGTGGTCCAGTGGGTGCGATAGAGAGTTATTTGACTTACCACAAACAGAGAAATTTAAACGTATTTTGGACTTCTTTGTTACATGTTTTTGTTAGTATATAGTTATATGTGGTGTATTTACATAAAAATTGTAAAACACATAACGAAATGCCGCTGCTGATTTATTGTTGGTTTGTTTGAGCCATTGCCTCTATCTGGTATTATTAAAGCAATACTTTCCGCCTGCCATCCACCCATATGCAATACAACAAATGTCATCAATTTACTGAGAGAGTTGCCGTCTCTATACGTAATTACTCTGTGGTAACAACCAATCAAGTTGAATGAAGAAATTATTAATGTTGTCAACTCTCATTAAATATAAAAGACATATATTTCTAGTTAATAGAAACGTCAGAAACACAGACAAATATAGTGGTTTTGCGCAATGGTTTTCATGCAAACGAGGTTAGTACCAGCCTTAAGTTAAACCTACGGACGCGTGTTTCATTCATGCCATAGTGGTGCAGAGATCATCCTCTCTGCAGTTTCCCGGAACGGCTGTTTTCTCTGACACTCGTATGAAATGAATATTGCACTGCTGCGCAATCTCATAACGAGATCTGGGGTAGTCCTGGGCAGATGTTGAGTTCAGGGTTACTGACTCCCGAGAATTGAATACCGCCGAACTGCCCGAGATGTGATTGACCCCAACGATTACTGAACTATTATCACTCAGCCAGCCGGCCACTGCTCTAATAACCAAACAACCCATCTAATAGTACGAGATTCCGTCAGCGGTTTTCAATTCTCTTGCGGTTACTCTATCGTTGGACATAAAACGAACGAATGTTGGACATAAACGATGAAACACAACATTTAAACTTAGTTTGATTTATGATTTGATTCTTGTTGTATATCGCGCATTCTCCCATCCACTCTGTTCTCTATCAAATTCCAACTACCATTTCCGTCGGTGGTGGAATGGTTAGTGTGCGCGGCTCTTGTACATGAGAACGTGGGTTCGATCCCTGCTCGCTTAGTGCTGGCGACACTATCGAGTAATTAGCCATGAAAATGCTTCTCAAAATACCGTTCGGAACCGGTGTCAAACTGTAGGTCCCAATCAGTGAGTGTAAAACTAGAAAGCGCATATCTCACTGATTGTGAGAAGCTCTCCCCAATCCCTTCATGGGATGTTATGGGACACCAATTTTATTTTATTTTTTTATTTCGATCAGCTATGACATGGATAACCCCTGCTGAAACACGCTACAATGATCAGGTAGTCTACGAGAAAGATACAACTCTAGTTCCCTAGAGTAGACCCCATAACCTAACTAGTCATTAATTCTCGACACATCCGTGCAGAAATTCGAATATCCCTCCAGTCCTTGTTCAGGAATCTCGTTTCAGTATGTAAGAGTTGTATTCGGTGCAATAGTCGTTGGCGTTGCAATGGTTAGTGTGTGCGGCTCTTGTACATGAGTACTTGGGTACATTTATTTCGACGAGGCTCACCTCGCTTAGTGACGGCGACACTATCGAGTACCTTTCGGAAACGGTGTAAAAACTGTAGGCGCATATCACTGAATATTAAACTAGACAGCGCATAGCTTACTAGTTGTGAGAAGCTCTCCCCAATCCCTCCATGGGATGTCAGAAAACAATTTATTTATTTTTTAAGTGTTGTACTTCCGATATTGGTTCTACTTGCGAGTAGTCAACAATTGCAGAAATATTAGGAGCACATTCCACCACTGTTCCATGATCAACTCCGACCATGGCCAATTGTGTGAGTTGTCTTAAACTGTTGGCACACATAAAAGCAATCTGTTATTGTCCATTGGCAACGAAAGATGGATTCAACTTATATTTTCACGATTTATGGAAAACCCTATTCTACCCAGAGGGCAGACACAGCATGGATGGTAGAGTTATGGCACGGGATGCAATACCATACCATGGTAGATGTAAAACAGGAAAATGACAGGAGCATCATATAAAATCATACTCTAAGTTGAATTCTCACAGTTTAATAGCTTTTTTGGACCCATTCAATGGACCGGCCAACATGATAACATGCTCCAACTCAACAGTAAAAAAGTAACTTAGTGTCTTATTAAGGATGGACAGATTCATTTTAAACCAATAACATGTATTTTTGAGATAGATTTAATTTTTTTTTTTTGGATTGTAAAGAAGACATGTGCCAATTAAGTGTGGAAAAACATCCATCAAATGGCCTCCACGGCTTTAATGACACGCCATTACTCTTTTCAGGAAATTCTCCATGACCTTTTCACAGAAATGTGGCAGTATCTCACCGATGACGCACTGGATCTCGGATATAAGCTCAGCTACTGTTTCTGGTTTATTCGCATAAACCCGAGATTTCACAAAACCCCAAAGAAAAACATCGCGCGGCGTTAAATCGCATTAAGCCAGTTAATATCAGACTTTCGTGAGATAATTTGTTCTGAAAATTTTTGCTGCAATAAATCGATTGTTTTATGCGTTGTGTGGCAGGTGGCACCGTCTTGCTGAAACCACATGTGGTCCAGATCCATACCGTCCAGTTGAGGTCACAACAACTCCGTTATCATATTCCTGTAACGAATGCCATTCACAGTCACTGCAATTTCGGCCACATCTTCACGAAAATAATGCCCAATCACGCTGAAAAATCATGCGTTTTTTGTTTTTTTGGATGCAAATATAGCATGTGTTTGTAGCTATTCGCAAATATACTATACTTGTGCCCAAACGCATTGTGTTTGCTATTCAATATTACATGTTTGACACATAATGATTAATATGTTATAACATATGTGTTTGCGACCCACATATATCTGCGTTTGTGATACAAATTCAGCCGTGTTTGTTGCAATGTTTATGCTCTCTCGAGAGCAAGACAATAAAAGAGGGGCAACGAGTGTGCATATCTTGTAAGTGTGTATCTGTATTTTTGCATTATTCTCTCAGTAGTGATTCACGAATATTCCTGAATGCGCGTGTAAATTGCAGATGAACTCAGTGTTTCTTAGTTTGGTAGATGTATTCAGTCGTCAATGGTTCATCGAACAGATGATATCAAAAGCGATTGATCAGTGAAAAAAGAATGCACAAACGCTCGGACGGTTAAATGGTTTGTGATGTTGCTTTGGTTTTTGTGTATGTGTTTCTCATATATTCATGTGTGCTACCAAAGTGAGAAACGATTTTGAGGAAACAATCTGGAAATGGCTACAACGTGAATCCCTTTTTCTGCCCGAGTCGTTACAGAAAAAATGGGAATGGCGGACCATTTGCGGCATATAATAAAAACTACACAAGTAATTAATACACGCTTGTCTTGCATGAACTAGATCTGTATATAAGTATATTGTTTCAGAACCAATGCATAGTGTTAACCAGGGCATAGTTGAAACCTTCTGAGAAGAAAATCGTGACAGACAACAAAGAAAGGAGAAGCAAAAGAGCAGCAGATTCTCATTTCATAACAAAAGTAATGCATTCAGCAAGTAAATGCAAAGACGGTCATTTTATATATTTTAATTTTTTGTATTAATTATTCATTTTAATCATAATTAATAAAAACGATTAATACGATAAAACGATTAATAAAAAAGATGGAATTGCGCTTCATGGGAGAATATGACTTTTTTTAATGATTGGCATTGACTTCGAATTGCCGGCGCCTTCCATGGTCTGCTGGTTTGAGCTCCTGAGTACGCTGAATTTTGTGTGCATGAAGGTGGCGGTCTTTTGTCAAAATTCGCTGCGTAGTGCTTCCTGAAATTTTAAGCAGTTGACAATGATGCCGAATTGATGTTTTCGGGTTTTCGGCCACAGCCTCGTTTACAGCAGCAATGTTTCCCAGATACCGACCGGGAGGTTGATGCACTGGAGTTTTACTGTCCACAACCGGCCCAGTTTCTTAAATTTTTTTGACCACTCTTCGAATAGTTGACACATTAGGTGCCCTTTCTCGACTAAAAATTCTTCGAAGTTTCCGAGCGGTCTCAGCATAACTTTCCAAATTTGTATAATAAGTTTTCACAATTACAACGCGTTGTTATTTCGTAAAACGCTTAATTTTTAATAATCGGAATAAACATATGTGAGAGCTGCCATATTTCCGAGTTGCCACTTTCAAACAAAAAAATTACACTAAGTTTAAAAAGTGCAGTCTTAATGGGACACACTTTATGAACATTACCCAGCGGCGGAAGTCATGACCTGGAAGGCCTGAAATCATGACCAAATAGGCCTTCTTTAAAATACGGAAGGCCGTCCCTACGAATTACCTCCTCCTTTATTTTTAACGTTGCGTGAGATTAGGAGGCAAGGCTTGCCTTGTCCATTGCCTAAAGAAGGCCTTAGAAGGCATGCAAAGAGGAAGGGCTTAGAAGGAATGTACTTTAATGTATTTTTGTTACACAAAACTAAGATTAAAATAATTTATTTTATCACAAAATCATTATCCACTTCTACACATTTACTTATAAGTATGTATGTGTCTTAGAAAGATGTACCACGCCCAATCAAATTGAAAATTTTAAAAATACCCTGCAAAATATTAAATAAAAAATATAATTTTAAAATTTGTATGAAATTTTCCAATTAAATTACGGTTAAAAAGAATCGAAACAGAAATTTCTCAAAATTGTAAAAATCTTCTTCTTGGTTATATCTGATGGAAAAATGCTTGCATTCCGCAGGCCTTATTTTAGGAAGGCATAACAAAGAGCCATTCTGCTTGACGTATTTCTTGGAGGCCTTGCGACTTCCGCCGCTGGGTTACATTATATAAGGCCAAATGTGTATGTGTGTTATTCCAGGGGGAACAGAACTTGAGGGAAGAAAGATCTTTATTTGCGCTAAAAATATAAAAAAGGAAATTAAGAGGGCGGATCAATAAGTCCGTTACTTTTTGAATGAAACACAGTTTTTTTTGCACAACAAAAGCATTTGTCAAGATAATCTCCTTTTAGCTCAATACACTTAGTCCAACGTGTCTCCAATTTTTGTATCCCTTCCAAAAAATAGGATTAGGAGGAGGTCCATAAACTAAGCATTTGTGTGACCAATACATTCATCGTTGGAGCTAAATCTCTTTCCACCGAGCCATTTCTTTAGGTTTGGAAATAGGAAATAGTCACTGGGGGCTAAATCCGGCGAATATGGCGGGCGGATGAGGTACCAATTCGTAGCCCAATTCATGAAATTTTGCAATTGAGACTTCACACGTGTGCACCCGTGCATTATCTTGATGAAAAATCACTTTTTCCTCGGTCGTATGGGGCCGTTGTGTTTTAAGTCCCCGTTAAATCGGCCAAATATGTTGGCATAATATTCGAGGTTTATTGCTTTTCTCTTTTAAAGGTATTCGATGTGGATTATTCCGCGTGCACCCCAAAAAAACTGTTGCCATCACCTTATTGGCCGACAAAATTACCTCGGCCGTCTTCGGAACCGGTTCACCCGGATAAACCCATTGTTTAGACTGCTGCTTGGTCTCCGGAGTGTTGTAATGGATCCATGTTTCATCCACAGTTACAAAGCGTTACAAAACAATTCTTTGAAGTTGTCACCCGATTACGTTTATAGTCAATTGAGAGCAAACGCAGCACCCATCTCACATACAGATTTCTTAAACCCAACTGATTATTTAATATCGGAACCACACACCCGCCATATGAAATGCCTATTGCATCAACAATCTCACGCACTTTTACTCTTCGATCGGCCAAAACCATATCGTGGATTTTTTCGACATTTTCGGGTGTATTGACCCCACTTTTTTACCATTGAAATCGATGGTGAAGAGCCCCCATAATGTTTATCAAGATTTTCCATGGTTTGATTGACCGTTTTTTTTCGCAAAAAATACAGTTTTATGAGCACTCGAAATTCACTTTTTTCCATTTGTAAAAAAATTCAATGTTTTGTTGCAAATGTTTTGAACAGTTGTTAAACGTAAACTAAATGACGGAACTTGCTCAAAATTTGACAGTAGTCTATTAACAGGTGGTACTTGATGTGAGCAGTGTTGGATTTCATATAACTACCAGGGAATTTCGAAAAGTCACGAACTTATTGATCCGCCGTCGTATCAAGAAACCCACACACTTATATAGTATCTTATTTTGGAAGTAGCCATCTACAAAACTAAAACACGAATAATGGAATGTTGTAAAATGTATCTCATACTAAGGATTATCACTAGAGCAGCAGTTATCTTTGCGAATCAGCACAGAGCAGTTCAGATTTAATCATTAGAAAGCAATACTCGTGACACCTACTCATTTTTCGTATGGAATCCCAGGCGATTTTCTGCTCTTATTTTTGCTGTGCAAGTCCCTCTGTAGAACAGAACAGTTGCACGCTCGTGCGTATTATAAAGAAATTTAAACTTTATTCGCTTTATTACTTTGACGACAATAATTTATGGCGAAATGATGGCACCACGTATCCTTGTGCGTTCAATTCTTTTACATAACTTCGTTCCTCAGGACAATTTACTCCTTTCGCATTCGTTTGTCTGATGGAGCTTTGCAGTTAATATGGATGGTTATAATTCGTATAATTACATGCACATTTATAATGGCTGTTAAATGGGACACAGAGGGAACAATGCGGCAAAAACACAGATCTACACAACCATTCGTACATATATGGAGATATATATTTTTCAAAAAATAATCGAGCCATTAATCATTTATACGAGATGCTATTAACGAAAGGCAAACAAGCTTAACTATATAATGTGAGGAAAGTGTTGTGAATATCATTCGAGTGTAGCGAAATAAATGTGAAAAATGACATATTGTCAAAATTAGCGTTAATTTAATACTTAAGACTCTCTCGAAGACGAAGAAGAATAACCAGAAACGATGGTGATTGTGATGATGATTATTAATCACTAAAGTTTTTATGCGGAATTTCAACATGAAAAACATGTAAACTCTTTTAAGTTTGTCCTTCGACATTGAATGGATGTGAGGTTTTCATCAGTTTATGTATTGGCTTTAAATTTGTACATGTTGTTTTGCCTTTCAACCGATAATTGATTTAGTTTCGGCCGTTACACTTTGCTACTCTGCAATATCGCACTTCTTCAAGACTCTCCGCTCGCATAATTTTAAAACAACATTTCGTATGAGATTATAGGTCCTTCTGTTCTAAGTACAAACAATATTAGAAATATAAATACTCAATTCTGTAGTAAAATGTTGTGTACACAAATACAGTGGTAATCCCTAAGCGGTTCCTGATAAGCATTTTTACTGCAATCTATATATTCAGTCAACTGGCATTTGCAACCGTTTTATATTCACTTGCTACTTCCGAGCGGAAATCAACAGTCACTTTTTCATTTTCATAGAAATGTTGGTGTATAACTAAACTTCAAGAAGATTCAAGATATTTATATCTAAATGGCGATTTATTCGAGAGTGTTTTATTATGGCCTTAAAATTTGTATCGAGGAATCTCACGACAGTAACAGCGCTATTATGTGCATGAGGTAACAATCAAATTGTAACCACAAAATTGTTACACAGTTGTCACCATTGCTTGTATCTGGTATTCTATCAACACGGTGAAAACGAAAAATTCACCACACAACAAATAATTCACCTCACAATAACAGGTTGTCAAAACCAGAGAAAACAAAACAAAAATGTATGGTCTTCTGCACAAAATGAAAGCGGCAAAAAGGGAAAAGTAAGCATTTACAGGGTCGCCAGTTTTTTTTTAGGCGAAATCCCCGAATTATTATTTTTAATCCCCGAAAATCCCCAAAAAAAAATTTTAATTCCCGGAAAAATCCCCATAGTTTTAAAGGAAGTTCTAGAAAGTTTTAAGTTTTAAAATAAAAATTTATTTAGAAATCAGTTTAACAAAACAAACAAAACGAAAACTTAAATATTGAAAAATATAAATATAATAAATTATTATATCATTATTGAATTACAAATAATATGTTAGTATTATTTTAATAATAATTAGTTATAACAAAAAGATTATGACAAATGAGATCTGGGCATTGGTTAAAAGTCATTACGGCTTAGTATATCAAATACTTCAGTCTCATAATCTTCAGACTCATCTACTTCAGTATTAGTTTTGAAGATAGTTTTAGCATTTCTCGTTATTTCTACTTCACTGCTTCTATGCTTTTCAGCAACGCCAAATATCAAAAATGGTTGTTACTTGTTTTATTGTTGTCATCACGTACAACCTTGCCAGTAAATCATTTTGATATTTTCAGGGACTGACAAGTGCATAGAGTAAATCTTACTAGAAAGAATATTTGATTCATCTGACGTTTCCGTCACACTCTTCGTGATGCGGTCGGTGTGATAGAGAGATGTTAGACGAAAAGTGACATACACCAGGTGGAATTACAATAACTTCTGACTTTAAGTTTTCATGTCGTTTTGGTGAAAAACTGTGAAATTTAAATGTGTTTATTTTTAGTTGTATTTAACACAATAATTTCAACACATAAAACGAAATGCCTTTGTTGTTATTTTGTTCGTTGTTTTGAACCATTGCCTCTATCTGGTATTAGTAAAGCAATTCTTTCAATATCCAACGTAAATATCACACCAGGCCAAATGTCATAAATTTCCAGAGAGAACTGTTAAGTCTACTATAGTTATTAGTCTATGGACAAGTGTATGCATATTTTGCTGACAACATTTAGCAATAACGATTTGCAAGTGTTTACTGGCAACGCAAAACAAACAGTATAGACTTGCAACATTAAATTTCTTATCTTTGTTTTTGCACATACAAAAAACCACATATTTAGCATATTTTGGTTACACCGCTTGCTTATATAGTCGCTTGTTTTGTATGAAGCACTTAGCGAGAAGTTAGCGACGCCAATCATTTTCGCTAACTTTAAACAAAAATTTTTTAGGCATCTTTCTCCGCCTTCAACCCTTTTTCATATTTCTGAATAAAATCACTTATCGCTAAATAGCCATTTTCGTTACAACTTAGCAAGCGATGATCGCTTGCTTGTAATTGATTTAGGTTTTAGGTAGTGCCAGATCAAAATTTCGGACAATGATACAAACGAAGCGCTTTTAATACATCTTAAATTTTCATCCCCAAAAAATCCCCAGATCCTCAGACCAAAAAAACAATCCCCTGTTTTGAAAACAAATCCCCAATTTGGGGATAAATCCCTTAAACTGGCAACACTGAGTACTTATTATATTTATGGATGCTGATGATGATGTGTGGCGAGATCTGAAATAGCTATACGATTTGCCAGGAATCATGAGGATGCATTTGAAAAACATCCTCTTTTTTAAAAAATTATATCTCTATTTATTGAGATATAGATGGTCTTGAGCTTGACTAATAGAATAAAGAAGTATTTATGTTTCATTGAATGAAAATTAATGCTTAGAAAATTTGAGCGCATCGCAGAGGCACAGCTGTAATGCTATATTTCCTTCCTCAAGGAACACCCAGAGATATTAAGCGGAAAGAATACGCGCCCGCGACGAATGGAAAAAGAAAATGATTTTAACACCAACTGTCTACGCCAAAAATTTAACCACCGACTAAAGCTTCTGCGCTGAGTACAAAACGACTTTTTCCCCCCCGTGGTCGGTCCAACTTATTGAGATATAGGCCTTTAAAGCTTGAGTGCATAATCGCTCATACCTCAGGTATTTATAATCCGATCTGGTGGAAATTGGTATCATTCCTAAGGTCTTTCTAAATTCCACAAATCTATACATAAACATATTTATTTTTCTTAACTCTTAAACCCTTAAAAAAATGATTTTGTAACCTCACTTCTCAGATCAAAACTTGTAGGATTTACAAAATATTTTTGTCTCAACATTCTGGCAAACTAAACAGCTGTCACGCGTTGTTTTCTCCTCTTTCGCTGGTAACAGTTTATATAACTTTTGTCACCAAAAAAATGTGTCCGAATACCGATTTGTGACAATTGTCACATTGCTGCCAAATAGTAACCGTGGTGACTAATTGAATTGAATTCAATTCAATTAAATTGATTTGAATTGAATTAAATTAAGTTGAATTGAACTGATGTGATTTAAATTGAACTGAACTGTATTGAATTGAATTGAGTTGAATTGAATCGACTCGAATTGAACTGAATTGACTTGAATTGAATTCAAAAAATTGAATTAATTTGAATTGAATTCAATTGAGTTGAATTGAATTGAATTGAATTAAATTGAATTGAACTGATTTGATTTTAATTGAACTGAACTGTATTGAATTGAGTTGAAATGAATCGAATCGAATTAAATTAAATTGAATTGAGTTGAATTCAATACAATTAAATTGAATTGATCTGAATTCAATTGAATTAAGTTGAATTGAACTGAATAGAATTGAATTGAATTGAATTAAGTTGAATTGAACTGAATCGAATTGAATTGAAATAAGTTGAATTGAATTAAGTTGAATTGAGTTGAATTGAATTGAATTGAACTGGATTGAATTGAATTCAATTCAATTAAATTGAATCGAAGTGATTTGAATTGAATTAAATTAAGATGAATTGAACTGATTTGATTTAAATTGAACTGAACTGTATTGAATTGAATTAAGTTGAATTGAATCGAATTGAACTGAATTGACTTGAATTGAATTCAATAAATGGAATTAATTGGGATGAAAATTTAAGATTGAGTTCAATTGAATTGAATTGAACTGATTTGATTTTAATTGAACTGAACTGTATTGAATTGAATTGAGTTGAAATGAATCGAATCGAATTGAATTGCATTGAATTGAACTAAATTAAATTGAATTGAATTGAATTCAATACAATTAAATTGAATTGTTCTGAATTCAATTGAATGAAGTTGAATTGAACTGAATAGAATTGAATTGAATTGAATTAAGATGAATTGAACTGAATAGAATTGAATTGAAATAAGTTGAATTGAATTAAGTTGAATTGAGTTGAATTGAATTGAATTAAGTTGAATTGAGTTGATTTGAATTGAATTGAACTGGATTGAATTGAATTGAATTCAATTAAATTGAATCGAAGTGATTTGAATTGAATTAAATTAAGATGAATTGAACTGATTTGATTTAAATTGAACTGAACTGTATTGAATTGAATTGAGTTGAATTGAATCGAATTGAACTGAATTGACTTGAATTGAATTCAATAAATTGAATTAATTTGAATTGAATTGAATTGAGTTCAATTGAATTGAACTAAGTTGAATTGAACTGATTTGATTTTAATTGAACTGAACTGTATTGAATTGAATTGAGTTGAAATGAATCGAATCGAATTGAATTGAACTAAATTAAATTGAATTGAATTGAATTCAATACAATTAAATTGAATTGCTCTGAATTCAATTGAATTAAGTTGAATTGAACTGAATAGAATTGAATTGAATTGAATTGAATTAAGTTGAATTGAACTGAATAGAATTGAGTTGAAATAAGTTGAATTGAATTAAGTTGAATTGAGTTGAATTAAATTGAATTGAACTGGATTGAATTGAATTAAATTAAACTGAATTGAATTGAATTCAATTCAATTAAATTAAATCGAAGTGATTTGAATTGAATTAAATTAAGTTGAATTGAACTGATTTGATTTAAATTGAACTGAACTGTATTGAATTGAATAGAGTTGAATTGAATCGAATCGAATTGAACTGAATTGACTTGAATTGAATTCAATAAATTGAATTAATTTGAATTGAATTGAATTGAGTTCAATTGAATTGAACTAAGTTGAATTGAACTGATTTGATTTTAATTGAACTGAACTGTATTGAATTGAATTGAGTTGAAATGAATCGAATCGAATTGAATTGCATTGAATTGAACTAAATTAAATTGAATTGAATTCAATACAATTAAATTGAATTGATCTGAATTCAATTGAACTCAGTTGAATTGAACTGAATAGAATTGAATTGAATTAAGTTGAATTGAACTGAATAGAATTGAATTGAAATAAGATGAATTGAATTAAGTTGAATTGAGTTGAATTGAATTGAATTGAACTGGATTGAATTAAATTAAACTAAATTGAATTGAATTGAATTAAATTGAATTCAATTCAATTAAATTGATTTGAATTGAATTAAATTAAGTTGAGTTGAACTGATGTGATTTAAATTGAACTGAACTGTATTGAATTGAATTGAGTTGAATTGAATTGAACTGAACTGGATTGAATTGAATTAAATTAAATTGAATTGAATTGAAGTGATTTGAATTGAATTAAATTAAGTTGAATTGAACTGATTTGATTTAAATTGAACTGAACTGTATTGAGTTGAATTGAGTTGAATTGAATTGAATTGAACTGAACTGGATTGAATTGAATTAAATTAAATTGAATTGAATTGAATTCAATTCAATTAAATTGAATCGAAGTGATTTGAATTGAATTAAATTAAGTTGAATTGAACTGATTTGATTTAAATTGAACTGAACTGTATTGAATTGAATTGAGTTGAATTGAATCGAATCGAATTGAACTGAATTGACTTGAATTGAATTCAATAAATTGAATTAATTTGAATTGAATTGAATTGAGTTCAATTGAATTGAACTAAGTTGAATTGAACTGATTTGATTTTAATTGAACTGAACTGTATTGAATTGAATTGAGTTGAAATGAATCGAATCGAATTGAATTGCATTGAATTGAACTAAATTAAATTGAATTGAATTAAATTCAATACAATTAAATTGAATTGCTCTGATTTCAATTGAATTAAGTTGAATTGAACTGAATAGAATTGAATTGAATTGAATTAAGTTGAATTGAACTGAATAGAATTGAATTGAAATAAGTTGAATTGAATTAAGTTGAATTGAGTTGAATTGAATTGAATTGAACTGAACTGGATTGAATTGAATTAAATTAAATTGAATTGAATTGAATTGAATTCAACTCAATTAAATTGAATCGAAGTGATTTGAATTGAATTAAATTAAGTTGAATTGAACTGATTTGATTTAAATTGAACTGAACTGTATTGAATTGAATTGAGTTGAATTGAATCGAATCGAATTGAACTGAATTGACTTGAATTGAATTCAATAAATTGAATTAATTTGAATTGAATTGAATTGAGTTCAATTGAATTGAACTAAGTTGAATTGAACTGATTTGATTTTAATTGAACTGAACTGTATTGAATTGAATTGAGTTGAAATGAATCGAATCGAATCGAATTGAATTGCATTGAATTGAACTAAATTAAATTGAATTGAATTGAATTCAATACAATTAAATTGAATTGATCTGAATTCAATTGAATTCAGTTGAATTGAACTGAATAGAATTGAATTGAATTAAGTTGAATTGAACTGAATAGAATTGAATTGAAATAAGATGAATTGAATTAAGTTGAATTGAGTTGAATTGAATTGAATTGAACTGGATTGAATTAAATTAAACTAAATTGAATTGAATTGAATTAAATTGAATTCAATTCAATTAAATTGATTTGAATTGAATTAAATTAAGTTGAATAGAACTGATGTGATTTAAATTGAACTGAACTGTATTGAATTGAATTGAGTTGAATTGAATCGAATCGAATCGAATTGAACTGAATTGACTTGAATTGAATTCAATAAATTGAATTAATTTGAATTGAATTCAATTGAGTTGAATTGAATCTAATTAAGTTAAATTGAACTGATTTGATTTTAATTGAACTGAACTGTATTGAATTGAATTGAGTTGAAATGAGTCGAATCGAATTAAATTGAATTCAATACAATTAAATTGAATTGATCTAAATTCAATTGAATTAAATTGAATTGAACTGAATAGAATTGAATTGAATTGAATTAAGTTGAATTGAACTGAATAGAATTGAATTGAAATAAGTTGAATTGAACTAAGTTGAACTGAGTTGAATTGAATTGAACTGGATTGAATTGAATTAAATTAAATTGAATTGAATTGAATTGAATTGAATTGAATTGAATTGAATTGAATTGAATTGAATAGAATTGAATTGAATTGAATTGAATTGAATTGAATTGAATTGAATTGAATTGAATTGAATTGAATTGAATTGAATTGAATTCAATTCAATTAAATTGAATCGAAGTGATTTGTATTGAATTAAATTAAGTTGAATTGAACTGATTTGATTTAAATTGCACCCAAACAACAACAAAATTCAAAATTTTCAGCGTGTATGAATTCGTCGTAGGTGCAGTGGTAGTGTGCGCAGCTCTTGTGCATGAGGACGTGAGTTCGATGACTACCTTCAATTTCTTACGGCGGCGGTCACCTGGCTTAGTGACGGCGACACTATCGAGTATTTAGCCATGAAAAAGCGTCTCAAAACACCATTCGGCACCGGTGTAAAACTGTAGGTCCCAATCAGTGAGTGTATAACTAGAACGCGCACAGCTCACTGATTGTGAGAAGCTCTCCCTATTCCCTTCATGGGATGTAACGGGAAACCATTTATTTATTTTAGTTTATGAATTTTATCACACCTTAATGGGTGTGTAAATGGTTTTAATAAATAGCGCACATTGTTACGACTTACAATTTAACAGACGTTAGGAAACGGAGGCAGTTTTCACAACATTTTTGATCTTACACGCAATGAAGAAGGGCAAGGTCTTTCTGTCAAGTTGCCTGGTATGAACTATGTACTATTTACAAGAATCCAACTCTAGTATTTGTCGACTACTATGTGAGTACAAGCTGAGTACTGAAAAAGTTGTCAAATTACTAGCACTTCTTTGCAACACAGAGTAATCGTCATTGGTGTTTCAACTAAGTTGAGGGTCTGAACGCAGCGACAATTGGTTTGATATTATTTTATATGTTTACCCCGTGACTCATATGGGCTGAGCTAATTTATTAATATCCATATACAAATAATACATGTACATGTTCCATTACTTCTGCTTGAACCGAATAAACAATTGATTGCTTTAAAATCCTACAGCACAAGGAAAACATTGTTGGGACCTTTTGTTTTTGTTTTTTGGTTTCCGCATCAAAAGGGCTTCATTTGTGAGGCAGCACTTTATTGTATAGTAATCACACAACAATGCAACAACTGTTGAGCCATAAAATCATCATTGTTTGCAACTTGTTATCCTAAATGAGAATGTACAAATATCTAAAAGTACAAATTCACTTTCCCCATTCCCCCCTCCCCCCGCCCACTTCTTTTGGTTTGTGACAGAAGAAATGGAATTCTCATCGATACAGACTCGACTGAAAACAAACAATAGAACAGCAGCGACAAAACTCGTTTTTAATACACTTTTTCCCCCAATAAATGTTTTTGTTTTGTATGGTAGAAAGGGGGTTGCATTAAGATGGCTTTAATTTTTATTAGAACTTTGACCCACCATGAGATACATCAACCTAGTTGCCAATTTGTCTGCTACCAAAATATAGATCTTAAAGACCCCATTTCGTGCAGAGTCGTCACGAATAATTTATATCCAAAGGGAACAAAAAAGTGTGAGTAGAGTTAATATCAGGTCTGGAATTGACTAGCTCTCGAGCGCTCGCGGCTCGGTAGCCTACACACAATGTTGAACATGTGGGTTCGAAACTTTCAACATGTCTAAAAGCTGGCTCGCGAGCCTGGAGGCGAAACCAAAAGATCCAACGCTGTGTTGCGGCTCGGGAACGAGCTTATACGAACTCCGTTCAATATACTTATACTGTGCGACGTCTTTAGAAGGTTGACACATTTTTCTAGTAATCCCTTCAAAGTACTGAGCCTTAATTGTGATTAGCAACCCTTCCCAAAAAGTTCACAGTTTTGACAATCATAACGATAGACACTTTCTCAATGTTTTTAATACTCTTTGTGTGATAGGGTTTAATCAACAAAAAGAAAAATCGAGCAAAAAGCTGAACTGATTGCATTAACTACAGAAATGCTAAAGGGGCGGGAACCATCCTACATATTTATACAAACAGAATTCCGTATTGATAGTGGTCAGAATTTAAAAATAATAAGCATTGTACAACTAGGATCTCCGGACATCCAGTTTTTTGTGGGTGTCACCGAATCCATAACGTTCAGCTAAAAAAAACGTTCCGCAATTTTATTAGGTTAGCTAGATGTGGTTGTCACTATGTACCCTTTTAGGGCGTTTATTCGACAAATCACACTATTATCATGTGATTTCCCGTACATTTTTAGTACCCAAGATCGAGTACATTTACCTCGATAATGTCAATCATTTCAATCACAGAGTTGTATACGCACTTGCAGTATGAGAATGTCTGAACTTGGAACGGAAATGGAAAGGAAACGTACTTCACTGAACATGTACATACATACATGAATGGCAACACATACAAAATGATTGATATGAGAGGTAAAAATCGAGTAAGATCGATTAAAAATGTATGTAAACACCCTTTTGCCATAGAATGATAATCAAGATATTATTGTGATAAAAGAGTGCCTGTAAACGCGCTACTATTCCAATCAGAGCCGTTGTGATATCATTGAACGTCATGTTACGTTCATTTAGCAGGTATTTTATATGTAAATTGTCCTGGTATGTTCACCGTGTGAGTTGTGGAACCACTTATGAACTCGTTGCCAGTCCATTAAAGCACAAAAAGCGAAAAGCGAGTTTGGAGAAGCAAATTTAATTTAATTTAAAATTTTATAAATTTATAACTATAACAATTATTATAGAGGGCGGATCAGTACGACCGTGACTTTTCGAACTTCCCTCGTAGTTATATGAAATACAATACAATACAAATCAAGTACCACCTGTTAGTAGACTACTGTCAAATTTTGAGCAAGTTCAATTTGCTGAGCAAACCTGGAAGAAGAAACGTGAAAATTTTTGACATTCCAATGTCAATATTTTTGTATTGAAAAAAAGAGAGGGTTTTTGAATTATGTGAAAAAAATAAAATAATGGAAAAATGACAATTGCTGCATAGATACACTGAGCAACGTTATTTGGTGCCTCATGAAACGCTTCGGGGCAAACTTACGCTGAGCAAAAATTTTAGGTTTTCTTGTTTGCATGAATACCATTATTATTTTTTGCGAAAAAAAAACCGTCAATCAAACCAAGCAAAAGCTTGATAAATACTATGGGGACTCTGCACCATCGATTTTAATGTTAAAAAAGTAGTTTACTAACTTTCGTTGTGGTCGCACAAGTACAAATGATGCTGAACGTTCTGGACGGTCAACTGAGGTCAATACACCCGAAAATGTCGAAAAAATCCACGATATGGTGTTGGCCTATCGAAGAGTAAAAGTGCGTGAGATTGTTGATGCCATAGACATTTTATACGGCAGTGTGGTTTCGATTTTAAATAATCAGTCGAGTTTAAGGAAGCTGTCTGCACAATGGTTGCCGAGTTTGTTCTAAATTGACCATAAACGTACGGGTGCACACATGTGTAGTCTCAGTGGCAAAATTCCATTAATTGGGCTACGAATTGGTACCTCATCGCCCATATTCTCCGGATTTAGGCCCCATTATTTCCAAACCTAAAGAAATGGTTCGGTGGAAAGAGATTTAGCTCCAACGGTGAAGTTATTGATCCAAATAATGCCTATTTTCTGGACCACGAAAAATCCTACAAAAATACAAAATTGGAGAAACGTTGGACTAACTGTATTGAGCTAGTAGGATATTATGCTTAAAAATAATTTTTTTTTTATAAAAAAAAAAACTGTATTTCATTTAAAAAGTCACGGACTTATTGATCAGTCCTCGTATATGGCACTAAAGATATTTGCCCTCTTGTGAAGTTCATATTTTCCTTTCTAGAGGATGCACGAAAATTTGCGCAAGATTTGAATAATTATACTTTTCTTGATCTATATATATTAAAAAAAGTTGTAAAAAGTGTATGTAACCGATGTTAACCTTAATGCGTTGACGGATTTTCAAATTTGTTTTTTTTTTTTGAAAGGTTGCATCAATGCGGTGGTTCTTTTATATATGCGACATCTGTATCTCTTTTGGGACGTTAGTTATGTGCGTTTGAATGTGCGTACCTGCTTATGTGCGTATACGTGTATACGTATACACAAATGGTGGTGGAATTGCTTCACTACTGTTTGACTAATCCCTGTTTGACTAATATAAAATTGCAACTCTGTAATATGAATTTTTTGAATTGTATGAAGTTTAAAGAGAAACGTCAAATAACTTTACAGCCGGCCGGTTAAATTATTTTCATTTTAATAAAAATTGATTATCATTTTCATAAATACACAAGGGAAAAACAACAAGAACAATAACATTGATATTTTCGTGTGACTTAAATTCAGTGTAATATGGTACGGCCACGTAGTAATTTGGGACGTCGTACTCGAAGAGCGAGAGCAGTTGCTTTATTAAGGGGTTCTCAAAGCGATGAGCAGCGTGCGGCTACGAATTCTGCTTTTGCTACTTCTGCTAATCGTCGTCGTGCAGCTATTCGAATGCAACAAAATCCTATTCGCCATGTGGTGCTTGAAAGAGCAGCATTTGCGTATGACTCCAGTATTGATTATGCTTCACATCAACGTGTTTCGATTGGTGGAATGGATATTGTATGCAAGCATTGTAAAGCATTGAAATTCAAATCTGAAACACCAGGAGTATGTTGTGCAAATGGGCAAGTAAAGTCACTTGATTTAATTGGACCGCCAGAACCGTTGCTGTCTTTGATATTGGGAGGCGCACCGAATTCAAGTCATTTCTTGAAGTATAGTCAAAAGTATAATTCATGCTTTCAAATGACGTCATTCGGTGCAACGAACATTATTCGAGATAACTTTATGCCAACGTTTAAGGTAATTTTACATGAATTAAAAAATAACGATTTTTTTGGTAATAACGCAACGTTCGACTTTGATTTCGACGTTCAACAGATTCAAGGCCACTTGGTTCTTTGTTACCCTTCTCTGATCAAAGTTATCAATTCTTGCAATTATACTTTGTGGGTGACGCATCTGCTGAAGCAAATCAACGTTGCAATATTTCATCAGATTTGAAAAGACACATTGTTCAAGACTTGCAAACCATGTTGCACGAGGAAAATGAATTGGTCCGTTTATTTCAAATGGGTCTTGATCGAATGCCATCTGATAGCTATTCCATTGTCATTTATGCTGATAAAACACCACCAGGTCAGCATATTAGAAGATTCAATGCACCGACAATTGATGAAGTAGCCATTGTAATTGTTGGAGATGAATTTAATTCACGTGATATTGTGTTACATCGACGAAATACGGGGCTTCAGCGAGTTTCTGAAACTCATCGTTGTTACGATGGATTACAGTATCCATTGCTGTTTGCACGTGGTGAAGATGGATATCACTTTAACATTAAAATGATCAATACTTCCACCGGTTAATATTTTAAATTTCTATTTTGTTATGGTAATTTTTTAAATAGTTTGGTTTCAATCCATTATTTTAGGAATGGAAGCGAATAAAAAGGTCAGCGCAATGAACTATTATTCATACCGGCTCATGATTCGTCAAAATCAAGTCAATCACATTTTTTATTGTCGTCGGCTTTTCCATCAGTATGTGGTTGACATGTATGCCAAAATTGAAACTGAACGGTTGAATTTTATATATCCAATATATATCCATTTGCGTGAATATATCCATTTGCGTGATTCACTCACTCATTCACTCATATTCACTCACCTTGCATGATTGATGGCAAATGCAGCAAACGATACCCGAGAACTTTAGTTTCGGATACAGTGACAAGAAATGATGGATATCCATTGTATCGACGCCGTTCGACTGAAGACAATGACAGATCAGTTACGATTAAAGTAAGAAATACTGATGTAGAAGTCGACAATCGTTGGGTTGTTCCATATTCACCATTGCTTTCTAAGACATTTAAGGCACACATTAATGTCGAGTATTGTAATAGCGTGAAACCGATAAAGTACATATGCAAATACGTAAATAAAGGAAGTGATATGGCTGTTTTTGGTGCATCTGATAAAATCTTCAATAAAATCAGTATTAAACATTTTCATTTCAACAAAAATGTGTTTCATTTTTAGTATTGTTTCAATTAGTTTTTTTTCAATGCACTACGAAGTGTGCACAGGGTACGCTAGTTTTGTATATAATTTGTTTTTGAAATAATTGAATTAGTGCTTTGTTTTTCTTTATCTTTAAACAACGAAATACTTTAATAAAATAAATTGTTATTTGGATTTTATGAATTAAATAAAACTAATGAATTATTTAATAAAACTGCAGTCAAATATAATGGTGTACTGACTTTCATTGTGGTCGCACAAGTACAAATGACGCTGAACGTTCTGGACGGCCATTTGAGGTCAATACACCCGAAAATGTCGAAAAAATCCACGATATGATTTTGGCCGATCGAAGAGTAAAAGTGAGTGGGATTGTTGATGCCGTAGGCATTTCATACGGCAGTGTGGTTGCGATTTTAAATGATCAGTTGGGTTTAAGAAAGCTGTCTGTAAGATGGGTCATCATAAACGTAATTGTTTGGAGTTGTTTAACCGCCATTCGAAGGAACTTTTGCGGCGTTTTCTAATTGTGGGTGAAACATGGATCCATTACAACACTCCGGAGACCAAGCAGCAGTCTAAACAAGCGTTGCTCCAGGTGAACCGGCTCCGAAGAAGGTCAAGGTACGTTTGGCGGCCAATAAGGTGATGGTAACAATTTTTTTTGGCATGCACACGGGGGGTAAGCCACACCGGTTACCTTCGAAAGGGAAAAACAATAAACGGCAAATATTATGCCAACATATTGGACATATTTAACGAGGATTTAAAAAAAGATAATGCACGGGTGCACACGTGTGTTGTCTCAGTGGCAAAATTCCATAAATTGGGCTAGGAATATTCTCCGGCTTTAGCCCCCAGTGACTATTTCCAAACCTAAATAAATAACGCGGTGGAACGAGATTTAGCTCCAACAATGGAATTACTGATCAAACAAATGCCAATTTTATGGACATTGAAAAATCCTATTTTTTGGAAGGGATACAAAAATTGAAGAAATGTTGGACTAAGTCTATTGAGCTAAAAGGAGATTATGTTGAAAAATAATTTTTTTTTTCGTTGAAAAAAAAAACTGTGTTCCATTCAAAAAGTCACGGACTTATTGATCCGCCTCGTACGATATCAAAATCAACGAAAAAACACAAATTCCTTTTTATAAAAGTTCGAAGTTGAAAGAATCCGTTTCGAATCCACAAAAATTGATAAAAGTCAATCCGAATTCGAATATGAAACGGATTCGAATATGAAGCCCGTTGCGAGTTCGAGACGATTAGGAAAAAGTTGAAAAAAAGATTCGAGTTTTCAATAGGAATTTCATACTCAAACGGAATCGTTGTGGATCCGCAGCTGATTTTTTTGCAATAAAATGTACAAAAAAGCAAGGATTCTCGAATTGGAGACGGATTCGTATGACGCATTGAGTAACTGTATTATAGAGTGTGGGCCATAAGCCACCATGGGGTTTCAAAATTTAAGAACCTTTTCGTTTTTCTATTTTTTGTTTTTCAGATTATACAAATAAAACCTGGAGAATAAATAATGGAGAATAATACAATTTTATAAATTATTTAAATTTATAAATTTATTTAATTTTAACGTCAGAATTTCGCCCTCTGAAGCAATGAGTCGTTGCTTAGGTCATCGTCACCACCATCGTGGTACCGTAAGAGATTTGCCTCGAACCGGTTGACCACGTTTAATTCCCACTGCGGAAAATATTGAACGTGTAGGTCAAAGTGTTAACGAAACACCAAAAACATCTATCACAAGGCGTTCTGCTCAGCTAGGAATGTCTCGTACCCCACTACTGCGCATTGAATTTTTATCCCCTTATAAGGTGCAAGTGGTGCAAGAATTAAAACTCGCAGAACATCGGCAACGTCTAAATTTTGCAGTTACACTTGGCCAGAAATGAAATCAACTTTATTGAAAACTTGATTATGAGTGATGAAGGTTATTTTCCTTTGAATGGCTTTGTTAATAAGCAGAGCTGTATGTTCTGGGGTTCTGAAAATCCAAGGGCCATTCACCAATGTCAGTTGCACCCCAGTAGGTACACAGTATGGTGTGGCACTGCATTTGAAATTATCATTGGGGTTTACTTCTTCGAAAATGAAGATAGAAGTGCAGTAACCGTAAATGAAGATCAATATCGGTTTATGTCAGAACACATTTTACGTCCTGCTCTCGAAAACAGACATGAGATGTGGTTTCAGCAGGATGGAGCCACTATCCACACTGCCCGAGAAACAATGGCATTTTTAACCATTTTTTTTTTATTTTTATTTTTGTACCCATTTTTTATAGTGCTACTTGGTCTCCGGAGTGTTGTAATGGATCCATGTTTTATCCACAGTTACAAAACGCCGCAAAAACTCCTACGAATTGCGGTTTAACAACTCCAAACAGATTACGTTTGGAGTTTGGAGTACGTTTTGCAGACTGCTTTCGTAAATCCAACTGATCATTTAAAATCAAAACCACACTGCCATCTGAAATTGCTATGGCATCAGCAATCTCACGCACTTTTACTCTTGGATCGGCCAACACCATATCGTGGATTTTTTCTGGTGTATTGACCTCAATTGGCCGTCCAGAACGTTCAGCGTCATTTGTACTTATGCGACCACAACGAAAGTCAGTAAACCTCTTTTTTTACCATTGAAATCGATGGTGCAGATTCCCCTTAGTATTTATCAAGATTTTCCTTGGTTTGATTGACGGTTTTTTTTTTTTGGAAAAAAGAATGCTTAATGAGCACTCGAAATTCAATTTTTCCCATTTTTAAAAAAATGCACGCGGTTGTATGTTTTGAACAGCTGTTTAAACTTGTCTCGAACTCGTTCATTAGTTATCGAACTCGGTCATTTAAGGCGCCCGGACATAGCAATCACGAACATACCCGCCATATCGAACATGTGCATTATGTTCGTGAGGGTGATGTCTGGTCACCCTAAATGAACTACATAGTTCATAAACTACCCAACTCTACAGCTGCTAAACGCAAAGTAAATGACGGAACTTGCTCAAAATTTGGTACTTGATAGTTCGAAAACTCACGGACTTATTGACCCGCCCTCGTAGCTAAAGATCCCATCAGCTGTTTTTCTCTGTCTTACCCTCACCGGCTTAGTTGGATATTTCATGGACTTCACGTGACTATTAGAAGTTGGATATAAATCGAACCGAAATAAAAGATAATGCGCTTGTTGTTGTGTTCGACGCCACCAGCATCAAACACAATTTAGCTTTCGGTGGTATGAATCAAACACTATTTAATTTTAGTTTGCTTTAAGTTACTATCGGTCAGTCTTCCTTCCGTCCACTCTGCTCTCTATAAAATTCCAACTACCATTTCGATCAGTTGGGTGAAGTTGGAGTTGCTATTAGATGTTACACATACGAGTAAAACGAAGAGAAGTCGTATTTTCGTTCGATGCAACTAACATCAATCAAACATAATTTAGCTGTCATTGGTAGCAATGAATCACTTTATAAACTTAATTTGCTTCTAGTCGTTCATTGCCCATTCTCCCATCCACTCTGTTCTCCGTCAAATTTCTACTACCATATCGATCAGCTGTCACATAGATACGTCGTAGTTTGACATACTTTTTTTATTTAAATGTATCTTAACCCACAAAGGTCGATGAAACAATGATTTGGCAACTCTAGTTGTTAAAGCGCTAACAAAAGCAACAGCGGATTATCTCCCAATCAAAAAAGTGGTTCTTGTGCAGTACAACTTGCTGCATATATGTTGATGTTATTGTTGGCGCTGCACATGGCATTAGATAAGATACTTGTGTATTGTGCATTTTATGAGAGTCCTGGCATTCGTGTTCAACGAAATAAACTAATTGCTTTACAATGTTGTTGTTGCACGTAAGCACGTTTGTGCGTTACGTTACGTTATCCACGTCTCGTATTGTTGTAATTTTCGCTACAACAGCGGTTTTGCCGTGAACTGAACTTTTCCCAGTCCCACAATCATAGGAGTACAACAGTATTTGTACAGTACAAAGGAACTGGGGGAAAAGTTTATCTTTTCGCTCTTCCTGGATTTCATTGTAGTTATGGATACGATTCGGTACCACTACTCCCTGTCATAGAAAACTAGCTGACAGTTTAGTGGTCGTCATGTTTTGGTATTATTGTGTCCCGTCTGTGCAGAATACAAGCAAATGGCAGAGCACAATACAATATAATGGCTGGAAGACAAGACAAGGCAAGACATTGTTATCAAGACATTCCTTAATGTTAAATTCAGACATGTCGTATTGAATGGAATTTTTAAATAATCCAAAACAGAGATAAACGAAATGCGAGAATTGTACACGGATATGTTTGTCCATTTGGACGTGCAGACTGAGCGCATTTGGCTTAATTGCAAATACCTTCTTTTGACACAAAACAGGGACAATTAAGGCACGTGTTAACATGTCAGAGCATTAAATTGTACAACGAAAAAAACAACAACATCGAACACCATAAACTAATAAGGATATTTAAGCTGATTTGTAGACAACCACAAAGTAATTTCCATTTGTGCAGTCGTTCGATTTCAATATGACCAGTAACGGAATTTTGTAACTTTTTTGTCAAAATTGTCAAAATTCGAAAATTTTGTGTTGAAATTTTATGAATTTTGAAAACTAAATACCGGTTTTTATCGTTAAAAAGTTAGAGAATTCCGGTGGTGAACTTCATCAGCTATCGTTAAAGGTTTAACCATCATACAACTGATTTTTTAAAAATTCTAAAGGCAATTTTTAGATTTATTTTAATGTTTTCAAAATTCAAAATATGTTTTGTTTTATTAATTTCATGTAATTTTTTTAAATTTCTGTTGATTTTTTTAATTTTTTTTTTTAATTAAGAGTTTTGATTGTATTTTTTGTCTACACGCCGATAAAAATAAAAATTTTCTCAACACACATTCTGCATGAACCATGTATATGTTTCGAACACACTCCAAATATGCATATAGTTCCAAGTCCTGAACTCACTTATATTTAAGTGAAATGACTAGCATGTTTACTTGCAAATATACATAGTTTTACATGAAGCTATATGCGTGTTCCATCCCAACCATCTATATACTTACGTCGAAGTATTCGTGTGTTTCCTCCAAAACGAAAGATTGATGACTGAATGCATGAAACATGAAACGCAACAGATCAGTCAGCATAAGAAACACTCAATTGAAATATTTATGAATTACTGACTGAAAGAATAGTGCAAAAACACAGATATGCTCTTGCGATAACATTAATTTAAGATTAGAACAATTGCGAATTTCGAATACTCCCTCAAAAACTGAAGTTAGTAGCAAAACCTGTTTTGAAATTAAACTATTTTTAACATTTGAAATTATTTTTTCAAATTTCAACTACTTTTGATGCTTCCATTTGTGATCAGCACATCGACAATAATGAACAATTGGAAAAAATAACAGCAAAGTTATGAGCTACGTGATGGTTGCATTTGCGTTTTTGGATCTACGAGGGCGGATCAATAAGTCCGTAACTTTTTGAATGAAAACATAGGTTTTTTGCAAAAAAAAAATATTTTTCAACATAATCTCCTTTTATCTCAATACACATTTTCCAACGTTTCTCCAATTTTGTATTCCCTAATAAAATAGGCATTTGTTTGATCAATAATTTCATCGTTAACGCTAAATCTCTTTCCACCGAGCCATTTCTTTAGGTTTGGAAATAGGAAATAGTCACTGGGGGCTAAATCCGGAGAATATGGTGGATGAGGTACCAATTCGTAGCCCAATTAAACAACTCCAACCAATCCTATGAAGTTGTCACATGATTACATTTATGGTCAATTGAGAGCAAACGCGGCGGCACCCATCTTGCAGACAGCTTTCTTAAACCCAACTGGGGTATTGAGCTCAATTGGCAGTCCAAAACGTTCAGCATAATTTTAACTTCCTCGACCACAACGAAACCACTTTTTTACCATTGAAATCGATGGTGCAGAGTCCCCATAGTATTTATCAAGGTTTTCCTAGGTTTGATTGACGGTTTTTTTTGCAAAAAAAATTATGTTTAATAAGCAGTCGAAATTCATTTTTTTCCATTTTTAAAAAAATATGCGAGGTTTTATATTTTGAACAGCTGTTAAAATCAAAGTAAATTACGGAACTTGCTCAAAATTTGACAGCAGACAGCAAGCAGGTGGTACTTGATGGGAGCAGTGTTGCATTTCATGTAACTACGAGGGAAGTTCGAAAACAGTCATTATGGGTAACTTGTTTTTATTTTGTTCGTCACTGTATAATGCGTTGAAACTGTGCATATGCTTTTATTCATTTTCAAATAATAAAGAAATAAACTCTGAAGATTTATAACAGACATTTCAGATATACATTTTTCAGTGTTAAGTGTTTTGATTGATTTGAAACTCTACGCACAAGACCCGCAGTTGAAAAGCGATTCCCTTGTCGGCAATCAGCATTGGCTTTCGTAAGAATCGGGCGTAGCATAATGCTGACAAATCAATAGGCTGATCTTTCATAGATTTTCGGTCCCTCCATTATTTATGTCACCTAAGTCAAAAATACGGGCATGTGATGTGATATGTCGTAAATATGTACATTGTCATCACCTACTGATATGAGCCTATGCAAGTACTATTCGTTGAAGTACTTCCACTACTTCAAGATGCAATGTCCGACTGGGTTATGAATTCCATTATTTCTTTTTGTAACTTCAATAAACATTTTCAGATTCGTTACTGATTTATGATGAAAGCTAATGGATATTGTTCAATGTTTCCTGTTGGCCATAAATGTTAGTATGTATTGTTCATATTAAATCTGTTTAATAGTTCTATCGATTTTTCATTATAACTTTTCTCTAACCTCAAAGAGCACAAAGAAGGTAACAAATTTTCCACAGTCTATTTATAATTCTCTCAAAAATGTTTTTTCAAAGGACTACAATTTGTGAAAAATTGCAAAGCCACAGCTCTAACCTTTATAGCCCTCATATGCATTCACAAATCAATATTCCTCCTCAATCACTAACAAACAAAAAATCTAATGCTCAATATTTTCCTATGCAATATTTGTGTGTTCGATACCGAATTCCCTTTTTAACTTTTACCCATTTTCGAACGAGAAACAAGCAAGGCTACATGAAAAAAGAAAGCACAACTTTAATATACTGAAAACAACCGCATAAAGTCAATAACTCATTGCTCACCCTCTACATTTACATGATGCAGTCACCATGACGTAGACGACACATACAATCGCAGACGCTTACACAAATGCACATTAATTCTTAACATTCATAAACTGCACATGCACCCACTCTCATTTATAAACTCCACATACACGTTGTGAAACACAAAAAAAACTACAAGTCTTATGAATATAAGATGTGGGAGTGGGAGTATGGGGGATGTCTAAAAGTCACAAATGTAAAAAATTTCTAGTTCTTTATAGACCAGCTTTTTGCCTTTGCTCAGGATATTTATGCTAGAGAAGGCCAGTATGATAAGTCGAGTTATATAAGAGTGCACAACTGAACACGCAGAGAAGATATTCGTTGTCACAACTATATTTACAGCCCAGTGTGCCATATGAATCCGGTACGAATTCGAGACGGATCCGTTTGTTCGGACATTTGGTCCGAAACGTACATGCGATATAGACTCACAACAAATTCAATTTCGTATGTTATTCGGATCCGTCTCGAACTTCATATTCGAATCCGTTTCGGATTCGTTGTTTGAAAATAAAAGAAATTAAAACATTTGACGGATCCGCCAAATCGCAATTTCAATGATTCGTTTTTTTATGTTTTTACGGACACGTAACAAGTTCGAGACGGTTCCGTCAAATCATATTTTCACTGATTCGCTTTTTTATGTTTTAGCCGACTCGCAACGGGTTCGAGATCGATTCGTTAAATCGCAATTACACTGATTCGCTTTTTAATGTTTTTACGGACTCGTAACGGGTTCGAATCGAATTTGAGATATTACGGAATCCTTTTATGATATTACGGAATCCTTATGAGTTCGAAACGAATCCGCAGAGATTCGTTGTCACAACTATATTTACACCCAAGAGCGCCATATGAATCCGGTACGAATTCGAGACGTATCTGTTTGTTCGGACATTTGGTCCGAAACGGACATGCGTTACAGACTCACAACAAATTCGATTTCGTACAAAATTCCTCTCGAAAATGCGAATCGTGTTTTGTACGTTTTGGATCCGTCTCGAACTCGTTACGAACTTCATATTCGAGTCTGTTTAGGATTCGTTTTTTGTAAATAAAATGGATTCGGTACGTATCCGCTTCTTTCAATTTTTGCGGATTCGTTTTGAAATCACATTCCTCTCGAAAACCCGAATGGTTTTTTTTACTGTTTCGGATCCGTCTCGAACTCGCAATAAACATCACATTCGAATCCGTTTCGGGTTGATTTTTTATAATTATAATAGAATCGAAACGGATTCACTTTTATAAATTTTTGCCCATTCGATTTTTCGTATGAAATTCCTCTCCAAAACGCGAATCGTTTGTTTATGTACTTTTTCGGATCCGTCTCGAACTCGTAACGGATTCGATACGTATCCGCTTTTATCAATTTTTGCGTATCCGAAACGGATTCGTTTTGAATTCGTATTCATCTTGAAAACACGAATCGTTTTTTCTACTGTTTCGGATCAGTCTCGAACCCGCAACGAACTTCACATTCGAATCCGTTTCGGCTTGATATTTTTATAAATAAAATGGATTCGAGACGGATTCACTTTTATAAAATTTTTTGCGCATTCGATCGGTGTTGCCATTTGCATTAATAGAGATTTCTGTCTATTTAATTCTATACATTGAACATTTAAGTTTTTAATGTTTTGCACGTCAATCGGTTTGAAATTTAATTTATTTGCTATATTTGATTCTTTTAGAAACACGAGCATGAGCGTAGTGGAAAAACGTATTCGCGACGTCTTCCACTGCTGATAGTGACTGGTCCTTATATTTCCTTTTCCTTTTATGTTTTTCCTGACTCGTAACAGGTTCGAAACGGATTCGCCAAATTTCAATTTCACTGATTCACTATTCTATGTTTTATCGGACTAGTAATGGTTTCGAAATGGATTCGAGAACTGACATTTCGCTTTTTTATGATTTTACGTACTCGTAACGGATTAGATACGGTTTCGCTTCAGTCTTTACGCACATTGGGAGCCAACTAAAATTTGGCGGTATCACATTATTCAGTTGTGACTACCAATACTTGTAATCCGTATCACCAAATGTTGTGCATACCAATTGATTTGTAATTCAGTTTTGGTTGCAAGAACTGAAATATTTAATTGAACCAGAAATAAATGCGTTCTGTCAATCGATGTTGTCATCGATGATCTATCGATGACGTTATTTTGGGCTAAGCAACCACTTTAAAGATAAAGCCCTCTCTCGAGTAACCAAAGTCCAACTATACCAGACTGTCATACAAACTGTCTTGCTTTATTCCTGGGAGAATCCTGGGTCTTATCGCAAGCAGACAAAACATCTGTAGGAGTCTTCGAGAGAATAATACTCCGAAACATGTATGGCCCTATAGTGCACAACGGCGAGTATCAGCTACGCATGAACCATGAGCTGTATCCCGACATTGACATAATTAAGCGGTTGAAAATAACGCGATTGCGCTGGCTAGGCCATGTCAGTAGAATGGATGAAGATGAACTAGCATGAAGGGTTTTCGAAGCCGAACTTGAAGTAAGACGAAATATAGGAACACCAAGACAACGCTGGAGAGATCAGCTTGAAGAATCCCTGCGTACACTTGGTATTGCCACCTGGAGATACAAAGCAAAAGATCGAACTGGTTGGCGAAATATGTTATCTTCGTTTTGTAAGGTCCCTGACCCCCCCCGGGTTGTTCGAGATCGGATAAGTAATTAAGTAAGTCAATCTAGATTTAGTTCTAGCAATCAAATTATCGTGTAGTTATGAATATTGTGTTTGTTTGATCAACGAAAAATTTAAAAACTTTCACTGATTAACCCTTCCCCATTTTCGATGCGGAATATGAAGAAATTAGAAAAAAGCTCTCATTTTTGAGGCTTTCTAACGATTTTCCATAAATTGGAATGGAATCTTTGCTTTTTTCAAAAAATAGACAAAATAAGAAAATCGCCAATATAAAAAAATGTCAATACATCCATTGATTAAAGCTTCCAAACAAAGTTACTGTTGTTGCGATTGGACGGACGCACCGTTTCCGAGTTATACCCATTGTTGTTTTAGCGATTTTCCTATATTGGCGAGTTTTTGAAAAAAAAAATTCTTGCACACGATTTGAACACTTTAAGAAAAATCCTTAGAAAATTTAAAAATTAATTATTTGTACGAAACATATTGGCAGACATATTGGCATAAGGACGTTTCAGCGATTTTTGCTTCGAGAAGTTATAGTTTTAGCGATTTAAAAAAAGTGATGCCGTATTCAAGACATCCATAGGTTAAAGCCACCTATGGGTAAAAAATAGTATTTTCCGTTTGCAAGTTATAGCCACTTTTTATTTTAGGGATTTTCTTATTTTAGCGATTTTTAAAAAAAAATCTTCCATACGAATTGGACTACCATACGAAAAACTCTTAGAAAGGCCCAACAATTCTTTATTATTTCCCGAGATATAGACATGTTTTCTAACTTTTTACATTTGCGATCAAAAATGGGAACGAGTTACCGACGGCGATGGGTAAATGCCGTTTACCCATTTCCCATGTGAAATGGATAATAGTGCACGGTAATTTACCATCTACCCATTATTTTCCCCATGGTGGGTAATGGGTAAAAGTTCATTACTCATTCCCCACGTTGATGTGTTTGGGTTACCCATGGGTTATATTTTAAAAATTCGACAGCGATGGGTAAATGCCGCTTACCCATTACCCATGTGTAATGGATAATCGTGGAAGATAATTTCCAATTGTCGTGGGTAGCTGCTCCTTATTTTCCCCATACCCTGTGGGTAATGAGTAAAACTTCATAACCCATTCCTCACGTTAATGTGTATGGATTACCCATTGATTTTAATTTAAAAATACCGCTTGTATGTATAAGTTAATTTGTGTCATCCACAATAATAGTTCCTCCAGGCAAGTGTCCACAATATGTTGAATGTTTATTAAGGCTTCAGATTCTAGGATTGTATTTAAAAGTCTCCCTCACCTCAATTTATGGAAATACTAGTAAAATAAAAAAATACACCCGATTCAGAAACTAGTATGGTAATATATGCCAACTGGGCATATTCGTCTTGTCGATAACAATAATATATATACATAGACTTTAATGACCTTCTTTTGATTTCGTGTAGAAATATATATGTCAACCGTTGTTTCTAAGCAAAGCATAACACATTCTGGGTCTATACGGCGTAAATTGTGAATATGTATACTTAACATTTTTTTCAGTGCATAATATCTCTACACTTTATAACGCATTTACACCGCCGTTTATCTCGGCCAGGTAATAACCTTAGCAATAACCGTTATAACGTTAACGATAACCTTGTTCTCTAATCTTAGCCGTTTACACCACTCAATTTGATATTAAACTGACATTTCAGGTGGCAACTTCGTGTTTTGACAAACTCCACGCTGAGACAAAATTATCGAAGCCGGCGGCACAACAGAAAAATAAAGTAGGCTGCTATTGGTTTTGCCAGTTTTGTACAAATTTGGGATGATTTTGAAATAACTGAAATTGGATCAGTGAGTCAACTAGGGTCTGTCAACAAAATCGGCCCACACTTTGAAAAAAAGAGTCTATTATATCGGCGGCTTGAACATCACATAATTTTTAGTGGCGGCGACGCGTCGGAAAATATTCGATCAGCTCCTGTCTCAAAGACGATCTAGAATTAGACGACCAGAGGATGTGCACAATTTGGCAACCCTGGTAAGAGAGAACCAAAAAGTGCTAGAAATTTACTCAAAGCCATTTCTCTCACGCGTCATATCTTGATTATTTCTTACTCTTTGCATAGTTTATGTAATATTACTTCAACATGTTTCGAATTTATAAAGTTATATACAATAACACTATCAAAAAGCTGCTTGAGTATTGAAATATTCAATGAAGAGAGTAAGAGAGAGAGAGAGTAGAGAAGTGCTAGGGATTCACTCGTTTTGTTTGGTTGGCATTTGAGTGATGAGAAATTTTGACTGTCTACTTGTACATCGTTTTTGCCTGTCTGTCAAACAGTTGATTTTTTGTGTATGTTTTTATTATGGTTGCATTATTTTAGAAACTAACAGTGTTGCATCAAAAAGTGCACCAGTTTAAAATGAGGTACAGTTCTACAAATTAAATTTGTATGAGTAATCTTGTGGGTTAGCGCGGGTTACTAGAGTTAACCTTCTAAACTAGTTTGGTGTAGATGCCGTATTATTGTTTTTCACAAATTTGTTTCCCACTTTCTGTTTAAAATAATAGATTTTCTGAAAAGTCCTCGTGTATCATTCAAATATAGTTTTGCTTTCACAGCAAAGCCTCTTGTGAAAAATCGAATACATAACTATGTAACAAGTGTGTTTGTGATAGAAACTAAATTATGATTACAGTAACTAATATTTGAACACGAATTCTAATATTGGGTTTTTTATTAGTTGTATCTTCCATATCAGACGAGTGAGGTTTTAGAAATAAACAAATTGGTTAATACAACTTATTTTCTGTAGTAACAAACTTCTATTTAGTAAGACCTATTATGAATTTATCAATAACATCGAAAAATAATTCTGATGTAGGATAATTATGAATTCTAATCAAAACATAAACTTTATCATGGAATTTCCAAGGCCTAAATTGATTTCCAACCAATGTTTTCCATGTGTAAACATTTTCAATTGTAATAAATATGGACTTACCACAACACTTCATAGAAATATTGGGTTCATAGTTGAAACTTACCTGTAAATATAAAGAAAATATATAAGAAATTAATATAAATTGTTATACACAAGATTTTCGTATTTGTTTATATTATTCGATCTATACTATGCCAGTTGGAAATTTCGTCCTTTTGTCTTCCTTAGGACAATGTCAGTAGGCAATGACAAGTTATATAAGACGTCTTCTCGACATGTCTCTAGTTTTACCTTAGGTAACATAAATTGTTAAAGTGCTGACAATCTATGTTCGACTGTCCTACTGATTTGTTAGCACCGTGACATAACTGACTCTAACTAGTCAGAATTCTGAATGTTATTTGTCAACTGTGGGTTATGTCTGTGGATTTTCAAATATTTCAAAAACTTCAAACTGAAAATTATATATTTATGTGTAGTTATGAAATATATGCCATACATTTTTAGAATATATGTTTCAAAATATTTGAAATTTGTTAAAAGAACATGGAAATTTTCAGAGCATTATAATTATGTATGTACGTCTCTCTTCGTAACATCTTACCATTCAGATTTTCAGATTATCGTGCAACATGAGGATACATACTCACACATAGATTCCAATAAATAAGTATATAGTTATAACATGAGTCGAGACACCATACTTAAAGACGTCCGGAGCAACCATAGAGTAAATTTATAGTAGAGCCGCCATTTGTCTCATCTGACGTTTCCTTCCACACTCTTCGTGATGCGGTCGGTGTGATAGAGAGATGTTTGACGAAAAGTGATATACACCAGGTGGAATTACAATAACTTCTTGCTTTAATTTTTCATGCCATTTTGGTGAAAAACTGTGAAATTTAAATGTGTTTTAACCTTTTTTATTGACTGTTATTGTTAGCATACATTGGTGTTGTATTTAACACATTAATTTTAACACACAAAACGAAATGCCGTTGATGTTATTTTGTTCGTTGTTTTGAACCATTGCCTCTATCTGGTATTAGTAAAGCAATTCTTTTCAACATCAAACGTGTACATCACACGAGGACAAATGTCAGAAATTTGGTGAGTGAAAGATTTTCTCTACCCATATTTACTCTATGGGAGCAACTGACCCACTGATGAATGGTTCCTCAAGGACGCCTTGTGTAAATATCATATGGTCATTACCATTGTTAACAAACTGCGGATGATTCCTGCTGACTTTTGGACAAATGTACGAAAACGTCAGGGGGTGTCATGACGTTTTTTGTATGGGAGCGGATCGGAAAGTCAGCACTGACTCTGACATGTAACTTCTTTGTCATTGATGATGTCTATAGGACATTTCTAACTGGGAAGTTATATTTTTCAATAATAAATCATTTCAATTTGTATTAATTCAATTTAATCAATTTTTATTAATGAACTAATTTCAATAGAATAATATTATTCAAGAATTATTGTGAAATTTTGTGTACACATATCCCACGTTTCACACGGTAGATGGGTTCCTGAGAAACCGTGTAAAACGAAAAAAAGGCATCACTGTGCTATTTATATATTTATTTTACTATTTATTGAACTCAAAAGTGGAGCAACATATTAAATAAATCTTAAAAATATCCAATTACTCAAAAGAAACATAAAAACAATTCACTTCACATTGAATACATGTACATTAGGGTGGGTAAAAAACATTGCTGCTGTCACCACCTAAAAATTAAGTTCAGAGTGTTTAAAGGCTGTTGGCAAAATATTGCGATTCTGGGTTCAGCTAATTGTGAGCTATTTTGCTTTAAAAACACCTCTAATTATCAGGTTTTTTGGGTGTAACTTTTAAGACGTTGCAGATATTTGGAAAATTTATTTTGGGAACGTAGACCTTTATGAGTTCTTGCATTGCACATATTGTTTTTATTTTTATTTTTGAAGTTGATTGTGTTGTAGAAGTTTAAATGCAGTTTTTTAGTGGATTTTCGTGGAGTTCTAAGAAAAAATCAAAATAACTCCGTCATTTGTACTCGTATATTAACACTGAAGATGTCATTGTGAAGGTTATAAACTCAGCTTCCTAGCTCGGCATGATTCTTTAGAACATAACGTTAAATTATACAGCTTATTTTTATTTTCGTAGGTAGTATTTCAAAATTTTTCGAAAGTTATCATTTAAAACTACATTGATACAATAAAATCGGAAAAATAAGAGAAATATCACAATAGTTACAAAAAATTTAAAAAAAAAAATTTTATTGAAACATTTAATGCATTCACATTCAATATTAATCTGTTTTATAGACCTGAAAGCTTCAAAGTTGTTTTACAAAAATGCAAATATTACGACCGTTTCTATTCGGATATACATAATTTACATATCATTTCAAAGGTATTAAATAGCGCTATTTACTGCGAGTAAAAATTTGCAACATTTTTTGCGATCAATGTAGTTTTAAATGATAACTTTCGAAAAATTTTTAAATACTACCGACAAAATTAAAAATAAGCTGTGTAATTTAACGTTATGCTCCAAAGAATCATACCGAGCTACGAAGCTGAGTTTATAACCTTCTCAATGACATCTTCAGTACGAGTAAAAATTACGGAGGTATTTTGATTTTTCCTTAGGACTCCACGAAAATCCACTAAAAAACTGCATTTAAACTTCTACAACTCAATCAACTTCAAAAATACAAATAAAAACCATATGTCCAATGCAAGAACTCCTAAAGGTCTACGTTATCCATAATAAATTTTCCTAATATCTGCAACATCTTAAAAGTTACACCCAAAAATCCTGATAATTAGAGGTGTTTCTAAAGCAAAATAGCTAACAATTTGCTAAACCCAGAATCGCAATATTTTGCAAATAGTCATTAAACATTCTGAACTTCATTTTTAGGTGGTGACCTTAAAGTGATTTTTTTTTGTATGGGATTTTACCCACACTAATGTACATAAATCATATGCATGTATTACAAATCTGTTCTGAAAAGGAAAAACGACATATGTGCATTTCCACCTTTTTTAAGTGAGCACTTTTAGGGTGTACTTTCTATGAGAATGTCTGACATTTAATTAGATATGTAAACAATATGTGGTGTATGACTTCCTGATACATAAGTCAAATTCAGCAAAAACTGGATCTGGAGTTAACTGAGACTCCAGTGGTTATCGTAGTGCACTTAGTCAATATTTTCCTAAGTGCACTTAAGATGTTTTTCCTTTTTGCCACAGAAATATATGTGTCTTAAACTTGAAAAATATCTACATATTTCACAGTAATTTACAAAGTACTAATACAAAAAACGTAAAAATCATAATCAGCTAGACTCAAATATTCAGATTGAGTCATTATTTTCAATGTCAGTTGAAACCACAAGTTTAAAAGTCACTTTCATCACTCGATAATACTCTCTCATTACACTCAGTGTCTTTGAAGTAAAATCTGTTATTAGCAATTATGATTTGTTTTTATTAAGATCTTTGAAAGCCTCCACATATTGACTTAAACAATTGTTGGTATTTTGTTGAAATCGGAGAGGTCGTTCAACTTTTGGATCATTTTGTAGAATTATCTTCCTATCTCCAGTCCTTCGCGAACAACTTTCGATGTGAATATAATTGTTTCGTGCTCGTCAACATCACTTCCATCTCCATGCATTCACTGTATGTACCATTTCAATTGATTAATTTTCATTTTATTCGTTGTCCACCATTATTTCAACAATATCCGCCACAGTCAACTGTTGGCAACCTTCTCCGCCCAAAGTATGAGCCAACTCAATTATCTTAGTATAATCATTCTCCACAAGTATTGTAGATTATTCAGCATCAACTACATTAGGCCATGCAGCTTTCCAACACCCATGAAGTGTTGATTTTTTCTATAAACTTAACGCAATCTAACATTGTAAATCTTTTCCAGGCATCAGCAACTGAAAGAGATGTATCAGTTTCTAATTGATCAAGGATATACTACCTAACCGTACGCTTAATGTACTTTACAGTGCCTTAAATGTTTTGTAGAAAAACATTTTCATGTCGTAAGTTTTGAGGGTGACCTAGAGCAGTATCACAGAAAAGGAGAACTTTAAAAGGATGCCCGCTCCGTCCAAATACTTCTTTGCATCTGGTACAAAAGTATTATGAAACCAATCATTAAATAACGTTACGGTTACCAAAACTTTCTGTTTGGCATTCCAATAAAGATGGTCTAAGTGTACTCCTTAACATCAGCGTGGTTTTTTAGCTTTTGTTTACAACCGGTGACTGAATAATACAAGGTGTTTCAAAAGAAGTCACCTGATGTTGTTTGGCTCTCATTTTTTTCCTAAATGAAAAACTTCGATTCTATTTTTTGATTATGTTTATTTGAACCTTTAGAATTTTATTGGTTCAGTTGAGAAGATGATATCGGTTAAATGGGCGCCGTCACAATTGGTCACCATACGGTCTCGTTTTATGGCACTTTTCATCACTTCGACGAGAACTTCGTGCGACAGATTCTCGCACTCGTGTCGAATGTTGACCTTGAAGGCTTCCAGGGTCTCGGGCTTGTTCACGTAACCACGGGACTTCAAAAAACCCCACAAAAAAAGTCTGGAGCGGTTAAATTGGGCGATCTTGCGGGCCAGTGCGAATCGCCAAAACGAGAGATTAGGCGACCCGGGAACGCCACCTTTAGAATATCGGTTGTGGCTCGCGCAGCGTTTGCCGTTGCTCCG
The DNA here is from genome assembly GCA_963931995.1 of Phaonia tiefii. Lineage (NCBI taxonomy): Eukaryota > Metazoa > Arthropoda > Insecta > Diptera > Muscidae > Phaonia > Phaonia tiefii. The sequence continues at coordinate 176,354,667 of OZ008367.1, read as the reverse complement.
TCCTGTTGGAACCACATGTCCTCCAGTCCTAATTCGTCGAATTGCGGCAAAAAAAAGCTCGGTTAACATGGCCCTATAGCGCGCACCGTCCACTGTTGTCGTTCGACCAGGGGCGTTCTCGAAAAAAAATGGCCCGATGACTCGTCCAACGTGAACAGCGAACCATGCAGTCACTTTGAGCGGGTGTAATGGCTCCTCGTGGATTTTTGGCGACAGCCCGACATCCTCGGCAACAGCGGCGATATTCTCGGCAGAACGGGCGCTCCCGGTCCGGCCACTCCTTGCAACGTCTCGTGTGGTCCCATACTCTTCAAGGTTAGTGTCCAAACGGCACAGTGTTTACGCAGTCGGTGTCGGACAGCCGGGAATCGGCGACGGTATTCGCGCTGCGCCAACACCACAGACGAATTCTTACGCAAAAAAATAGACACGATTATTCCGCGTTCTTGGGGAAAGTATCGCTCCATGGATTGTTTACTTATATTCTACATCTGTCTAGTCCACAAATGTCAAAACAGATTTGGCATTGGCGGTCATTTGCAAAAATAAGAGCATCTTCCAATAGGGTGGTCACTTTTGTAACACCCTGTATAATCGCCTGAAGCGTTACTATAAACAACAGAGAATGGTTATTCGATATTTTGCTGATTTATGACCGCTGGCTGTTTTACTGTGCTCTTATTGTACCATCGTTTATAAAATAAATTCTAAAAACATCTAACTACTCTTTCATTTTTACGTACACGCTGAAAAATATCGGGCCCAGGAACATATTGCAGGAAACATGTACATGTTTGCAAGCACTACTTTCATGAATTGAAGATCTGCTGATTCTTTATTGTTTGTCTCGTAATTGTTTTTAGCAGTTTTCAACAAAAAAAGTCACTTTGGGTCTCAAAAACATATATTATAGCCTATTAATCATTGTGCCTCAATCGTGTTATATTGAATACCAAACACAATGTTCTTGTGCACAAGTATAGTATATTAGCGACAAGCTGGAAACACGTTATATTTCCATTCAAACAACAAAAAATACAGATTTTTCTGGGTGTATACGATCCAAAATAGCAATTTTAGTTTTCTACGGTCATTACGTATTGAAGAGCTGATTACGGGAACATCAAAGTTTTCTTTTACTCGATGGTACTTATAGTCCAATAGTGTATCTTGGTAACAAAAAATTTGTTGGTCAATTTGGGGCACAAACGGCAGAAAAATATATTTTCAAAATTTTTATGGTGTATTTTGTTTTTTTTTGCGGCACAATATTGAAATTTTAGTCATGCATACTTCGACTTCCCAATTTTCCAATTAAACTCTCAATCTACTTCATTTCGTATTTTGCAAGAGAATGCTATAAAGTACATGCCGAAAAGTAATGGCCCCACAATATATTGCAGGACACATGAACAAGTGTGTAATCATTGTTTTCATGAATTGAAGATCTGCTGCTATTTTGTGTCTTTGTTATCTGCCTCATTTTTGTTTTCAGCAGTTTTCAACAAAAAACACATTCGGGTCTCAAAAACATAAATTATCTCAAAAGAGACATGTCTGAAACATGTTACATTGAATAGCAAACACAATGTGTTTAAGCACAAGTATAGTATATTTGCGGCAAGCAACAAACACGTTATATTTGCATCCAAACAACAAAAATACAGATTTTTCTGTGCGAATATACAAGAAATATAATTAAAAGCAAATATATCGTGTGCGTAGGATGCAAATATATCGTGTGCGTAGTTTGTCGCAAATATACTATACTTGTGCTCAAACACATTGTGATTGCTATTCAATATAACATGTTTGAGGCACCACGATTAATAGGCTGTAATTTATGTTTTGAAACCCAAATGTGGTTTGTTTTTGAAACGAGGCAGATAACAATGAGACGACAGTATATCCTCAATTCATGAAAACAATGCTTGCAAACAGGTACATATTGCCTGCAATTTGTTACTGGGCCCATTATTTGTCAGCGTGTATTTGATAGTATTTTCATGCAGTATACGAAATGAAGTAGATTGAAAATATAATTGAAAAGTTGGAAGTCAAAGTATGCATGATCAAAATTTCAAAATCTTGCCGCAACAAACACAATACACTATCAATATTTTGAAAATATATTTTTGTTTGTGCTCCTCATGGCACGTTGTTTGAGCCCCATATTGACTCCAACAAGGTTTTCATACAACCCGAGACACCAGGCAATTATGGTGAGAACAATTCAGTGAACAGTTAATTTCGTACTTGGACCGTCAAATTGGCGGCCTAGATCATGTGATGTCACACCCGTATACTTTGTTTGTTTGGACCTATGTAAAGTACAAAGTCTACATGGATATCCCGTCTATCATTGAGGAGTGGGAAATTTACATTTCAAATCGTCATGGTCGAAGGTGTTATCGAAAATTCTACCTCAGAATGGCCGAAGTTTCGGAAAAAGAGATAATCTTTAACAAATAAATGTAGACAAATAAATGCGTATTTATGATAGTAAAGATTATCCGATCAACTCTAGCTGTTTTAGAAAAGTGCCTATAATTGAAGCAACTCCGAAGAATTTCCAGTCGAGAAAGAGCACCGAATGTGTCAACCATTCGAAGAGTGGTCAAAAAATTTGAAGAAACTGGGTCGATTATGGACAGTAAGACTACTGTGCCTCAACGTACTGGCCGGTCTCTTGAAAACATTGCAGCTGTAAACGAGAGTTTCGCCGGAAACCCGAAAAGATCAATTCGGCGTCGTTCTCAACAATTTAAAATTTCACGAAACACGACGCAGCGAATTTTGACAAAAGACCACCACCTTCATGCGTACAAAATTCAGCTTACTCAGGAGCTCAAACCAGCAGACCATGGAAAACGCCGGCAATTCGTTCAATCGGTAATGGAGCAAAGTGAATTCAATGCCAATTATTCCAAAAAAAAAGTCATCTTCTCCGATGAAGCGCATTTCCATCTGAATGGCTTCATGAATACACAAAATTGTCGAAGTTGAGGCTCAGCAAATTGTCATGCACTCCATGAGAAACAAGTGCACCCACAACGAGCAACTTTCTGGTGCGCATTTTGGTCAAGCGGTCGAATTGGGCCTTACTTTTTTGTAGATGAGGCTGAAATTGCAGTGACTGTGAACGGCATTCGGAACATGATAACGGAGTTCTTCTGGCCTCAACTGGACGGCATGGATCTGGACGGCACGTGGTTTCAGCAAAACGGCGCCACGTGTCACACCACGTATGACGCAATCGATTTACTTTAGCAGCAATTTCGTCAACTGGACGGCATGGATCTGGATGACATGTGGTTTCGGCAAGAAGGCAACACCTGCCACAGCGCGCATGAAACAATCGATTTATTGCAGCAACGATTTCCAGATCAAACTATCTCAGAAATTCTGATGTCAACTGGCCACCAAGATCATGCGATTTAACGCCGTGCCATTTCTTTCTTTGGGGTTTTGTGAAATCTTGGGTTTATGCGAATAAACCAGAAACAATTCCTTAGCCCAAATCCGAGATCCAAAGCGTCATCGGTGAGATACAGCAATATCTCTGGGAAAATGTCGTGGAAAGTTTCATGAAAAGAGTAATGGCCTGTCATCACAGCCGTGGGGGCTATTTAAAGGATAATTTATTCCAAACTTGTCTGATTTACAATCAAATAGAAAAATCACAATTACCTCAAAAAATACGTGTTTTTATTTTAAAACGAAAAAGTGCATTCTTACAGAAACGACCTTTAATATACAAACAAAACGAAGCATTTGATGATTTTGAGTAAAGGAGGTTGTTGAAATATTCAAAGTAAAAAAACATAAATTAATCAATTAACCATTAATATTGATTAATCAAAAGAAAGATTAACATATTAATCAGAAATATGATTAATCATAATGTATGATTAATCAATTATTCGGTTAATCCGGTTGTCCATTACTCAGGTTGCCTTGATTAATAAATTAATCGCTACATAAACTTACGTCAACAGATATCTTTTTTAATTTAGGAATTTTCAGTAATTTTATTTTATTGAGGGTGGCAGGAAGTGCAGGGCTTGACCATATATTATTGAACATATATTAATAGTCGTACAATTCCACTTCGACTCCCGCATTTCGTAAAAGTTCGACACTGACACCGAATATTGTGTAATTATCTAGGAAACGGACATCGATTATTTTGCGGCCCGTCGGTGGTGCAATGGTAGTGCGCGCGGCTTTTGTGCATGAGAAAGTGGGTTCGATTCGACGGCCATCGTCCCGCTTGGTGGCGGCGACATTATCGAGTACTTGCCATGAAAAAGCTTCTCAAAATACCGTTCGGAATCGGTGTAAAATTGTAGCTCTCAATCAGTGAGTGTAAAACTAGAACGCACACAGCTCACTGCGTACTGAGAAGCTCCCCCTTAGCCCTCCATGGGATGTTGCGGGAATTCATTTATTTATTTAGTTTAGTCGTACCCCCTGACCCTGGCACCACCCATTTCTCTGGTATGAAATTTAAACTTTTCTTTACATACCACACTCGTATCGACAATGCACGTGTGTTGCAAGTACATAAGTATAAGTATAAAACTCATTCGTATAAGTTATTCTCTGTGATGTAGTATAAAGTGAAACTTTTAGGTTGTTCCCATAAAAGGGAACACAACTGCAATTTCTCACTGTACGAGTATAGACGGTCGTATGTGTAAGTGTGTGCGTGCAATCAAATGCAAAGAGAAAGAAAACAACAAAGCTGGAGAAAAATTATTATACATAACAGCGACATTTATAGTCAACGTGGCATAAAAATCGTTTATCTTTTCATACGTCTGCATATTATATTCACTACCACATACACATGTGGATTCAGGATGTATGTACTCGGTGTAGATTGATATAAGGATGCGTTTATGTGTCTTCTATATAGTACCTAATACGAGTATAAATGGGAAAGGGAGATTTATAGCAAAAGTTATTTCTCTTTTTGGCGACAGTAAAAATCATGCTTCTGAAAGCATAACCATTTCAAATCGGTGTTAAACTGTGGCAGCCACTATAAGGATGTGGTATACGCACAGCTCACAGATTGTGAGGAATATCTCCACGACCATGACTATACTTATATATAGTAAGGGTTGAGAGATAAAGAGGAATTGGCTGGGAAGAGGGCATTTTCGCCGACTCCATCTCCTTATTTTCCATCTGAGCGACAGGCCAGCATAATAATTGATGTTAATTGGCTCAAGTTAGTATTCATTCAGCCATGTATGTACATATGTTTTCGAGAGAAAATTGCTCCGAGAAATACGTTTTAAAACCCGAAAACGACGTAGCTAAGTGAATTAAAACAGAGTTATTGTGTCAGCTAGGTTATATTAGAAAAATGATTTAGAATTAGCTATTGCGAACGGTATTCGAAGACGTCCTCATGCAAAGGATGACCAAGACTTGTAATAAAAAATATCGGAATTAAGTAATCCCTGAAAAGGTTGAAGAATATACTTAATTGAATGGACCAACAATATACTTAATAGCCATTGTCGTGGATACACGCTGCAAATTTTGTCTTTTGTTGCTGTTTGAATGCAAACATAACGTGTTTATAGCTTGACGCAAATATGGTATACTTGTATCCAAACACATTGTGTTTACCATTCAATAATAAATGTTTGGAGCACAATTATTAATAGGTTATAATATATATATTTGTGACCCAAACGTGGGCTTGTTTTTGAAAACTGCTGAAAACACTGCTGCCTGACGCCATAAAGCAACAAAAAGCAGCCGATCTTCAATTCATGAAAGCAGTGCGTGCAAATATGTACATGGTTCCTGCAATATGTTCCTGGGGCCGATACTTTTCAGCGTGTATCTGAGCGAAATAGTTGTTCCCAATTAACAAATCAATCGTGGATATTCAATAATCAAAATGCGAGTTATTGGATTAAGCGTAAAGGTGATTAAACAAAATTTATGATTTACCAATTTCCTGAAAAATCAGGATATCGATGAATAATTTTCATTCACTTAGGAGGGCGCTGTTTCATCCAAAATAAGGCATAAGCAGTGAAATATAATTGGCAATAGATATTTGGGGGCGAGTGCAAAGTTAGTAGTGCACAGGGACACGAAAAGTTCCCGCCAAGGCCGTGGAGCGTGCTGAAGAGATACACGCTGAAAAATAATCGCCCCAGGAACATATTACAGGAAACATGTACATATTTGCAAGCATTGTTTGCATGAATTGAAGATTTGCTACCTTGTTGTCTCTTTGTTATCTGCCTCGTTTTTGTTTTTAGCGGTTTTCAGCAAAATCTCAAAAAAAAATGTAAATTAAAATGTCATCAGGACGCAGAGTAATTAAGAGCTGTGAGTATCTTAAATACCCGAAATTACAAAAAAAGCCGCCACTTAATGCTCCTCGTAAGGAAAAGCGGCTTCAATTCGCAAGAGACTACATGGTATGGGATGTGCAGCCAAGAGGTCACCATGTAAATGACTAGAGAACCGTTGTATTTACGGATGAGAAGAAGTTTAATTTGGATGGGCCTGATGGCTACAACTATTATTTCCATGATCTGCGCAAAGAAAAGCGTTTTTTGAACCGAGTGGGCGGCGTCATGGTGTGGGCTGCTATTATGTACTATGACCCCATCGATCTTGAATTTCAAAGTGCATAAATTACTGGTGCAAGCTATAAAACGTTATTGGAATTGGCTTTTCCGAAGTTCGGTAAACTATCTGGTCCCATATCTTGGATATTGCAACACGATAATGCCCCTATACACAACGCCAGAGTAGTAAAGGAGTTCATTGCAAGCCAAATTGTTAATAATCTTGACTGGCCACCCTATTCGCCAGATCTAAACATTATCGAAAATGTCTGAGGTTGGTTATTTTGAAAGGACTATGAAGGAGGTAGACAATTTGATGACAAGCAGTCACTAATTCAGGCCATTAAGGATGCTTGGAATCACATTTCGTTGGATTCTCTTTATCTCTCAATGAAAACCCGTATATTTGAAGTTATTATTAAACAAAGGGGGTTGTACCCATTACTAGTAGTTCTTAAATCAAGTAAAGTAAAGTAAAAAATCAAGAAAAATAGTTTTTCATTAAAATTTGTTAAAGTGCCTTCATTCATGTGAATCCAAAAATTAATTGCTCACAAAAAGGTCTTTAGTTAAGAACTAGCTTCCATTTCCATTTTAAAATTCTGCAATCGGTTACAAATTGCAAAAGATACAGGCTGCTGAATATGGAATTCTTAGTGATTTTAAATAAGTGAACCGAAGTGTATCAACTGGCCACCAAGATCATGCAATTGAACGCCGTGCGATTTCTTTCTTTGGGGTTTCGTGAAATCTCGGGTTTATGCGAATAAACCGGAAACAACACCTGAGCTCATATCCGAGATGATCCAACGCGTCATCATTAAGATACAGCCACATCTCTGTGAAAAGGTTATGGAAAATTGCATGAAAAGAGCAGTGTACTGTCTTTACAATCCAATAAATATATATAACAACTATATGAAAAAATACGAGTCTTTGTTTTAAAATTAAAAAGTGCATTCTTACTGAGAGACACCCTTATATGCATCTCTATAATGTAATCATTTATAAAATCCACTTATTCACCTCTTTATTAATGAGTTATAACGTCAGTTGCGCTTTTTCACAAAACATCATACATATTTAGTGAGAGGGTAAATCTTCACCTGGTACCTCTAGAGTTGTTGTGTTTGTTTGATCTGTAGCCTATCAATCACGTATCCCCCGGATTTATTTTTCATATTTAGCAAAATAAAAAACAAAAAGACAACTAAATCCTTTACTTTTATGCCGCCAGCCTCCGCCTACACATTTGCCTTGATTTTGCAAAAATTATGAAAAGACCACATGATTTCTTTACTTGTTAAACAATAAAACTCAGCCTGTTGCCATGACAGTTAAAAGTATCAAATGTTTAAATGAATCTAGACGAGAATGATGTGATGAAACAACAGCAACATAATAGGCAACCAAATAAAATATGATCAAAAATCCTTATGATGTGCCGCCATAGAGAAAAAGATACGCACGTGTAGTATGACAAATGTTTACAGAGAATTGTGGCGATGTTTACAACGGCAATCATAGAGATGATGATGTTGACGACAACAACGAAGATGATGACAGGACCTTCACAGAAATATGGTCCTGTTGATAATAACATTATTATTATACACTCATACATACATATATGTACCTACGTTAACTGCCATAAAGCCAAGACAATAATATTTATATTGTCATAATGAAAACAATAAAGAAATCAACAATGCCAGCAAATATCTTCGCCCAGACCCCTATGCATAACGTAGCCATCCATAGCAACAGACCTAAATAGATAAACGTTACAGCAAGCGGTCAAAACAAATAGCCATCAATCAATTTTTGCTCTCTTTATATATTTATTTTGGTATCCATTCACTCACCCATCCATCCATTCAGCCGTTCTGCAAAACTGGTACGCAAACAAAACATTAATAATACAAAGCAGGAAAAATATCTAAAAAGGAAAGGAAAAAAAAAAGACGCTGAGATGTTTACCAAATATCTTCAACGTCCAGAGATATAAAGAGACGTAGGAGCGCGTCGCAATTCATGAAATTCAGAAGAGTGAACAAAATTTGCTTAAACAAATACTTATATTTAGCCGAGGTGTACAAACCGTGGGCCACCACCGCAAATTGGGTTCGTGATGGCAAATTGTTGACAGTGCGCAATCTTTGACGGCTGTGTGTTTGTGGTTTATTTAACTTTACTTTATTTGCTATTTTACAACCTCATGAGGTCACATGTATTACACACAGTAACTAAACAAGTAAATAAATAAATTAAACAACTTCCAACACATTCTTCCAACTGGCCCTATCCTTCGCCTTTTCTTCCCAGTTGGTAACACAAAGAATACGGAGAGATTCTTCGGCCCGGTCTTTCCAGTTTAGTCTTGGTCGTCTTCTTTTCGTGCCTCCATCGGGTACTTCATAGAAAACTTTACGCGGTGGCTCATTCCGATAACATGGCCTAGCCAACACAGTTGGACTAATTTGATTCGCCTACACGCTGAAAAATCTGTAGTTTTTTGGTGTTTGGATATAAAATGCTTGTGCAAAAACGCAATGTGTTCCCTATTCAATATTACATGTTTGACACACAATGATGAATATGTTATAACATACATATATGTTTGTGACCCAAATATATCTGTGTTTGTGATATAAATACAGCCGTGTTTGTTGCACTGTTCATGCTCTCCCGAGAGCAAGAGAATAATAGAGTGTGTACATCTTGTAAGTGTGTATCTCTATTTTTGCATTATTCTCTCAGTGAGTGATTCATAAATATTCCTGAATGTGCGTGCAAATTGCAGATGAAGTCAGTGTTTCTTATTTTGCCTGAGTTATTGCGTTTTAATTTCATGTATTCAGCCGTCAATAGTTCATCGTACACAGGATATCAAAAGCGCTTGATCGGTGAAAAGAGACTAAACAAACACTCGGACGCTTAAATAGTTGGTGATGTTGATTTGGTTTTTGTGTATGAGTTCCCTATATATGAATGTGTGCTACCAAAGTGAGAAACGATTTTGGGAAAAGAAACTGTAAAGTGCAACAACGTGAAGCACTTTGTCTGTCCGAGCCTTTATTGAGAAAATTGGATCGGCGGACCATTTGTGAAATAAGTGTACATAATATAAAAACACAAGTAATTAATATACGCTTGGCTTGCACGAACTTTATTTGTATATAAATATCTTGTTTGTGTACTAAGGCATAGTAATAGCAAACGCATAGCTGAAACCTTCTTAAAACAAAAACTTGAGAGACAACAAACAAAGGATAAGCAAAAGAGCAGCAGATTCGCATTTCATGAAATAAAAACAAATAATGCATCCAATATTAATAAAATTAAAAAAGGCCGTTTTAAATCTATTAATTTTTTTATATATTAATTATTTATGAATGCGGATTTATATTGTTAAAATTAATTATAATAACTAATACAGATGTAATGAAATCGAAGAGTAATTCGTTTCTAAATATAATTATGTCTGGGAGGAAATACGCATATGTTTCCACGTAAGTATATGTAGGTTTGGGGGAAACATGCGAATGCGTCCACGTAAGTATATGGATGTTTGGGATGAAGCACGCATATGTTTACATGTAAAGGCATACATATTTGTCAGTAATCATACTAATGTTTGCATTTAAATACACCTGAGTTTGGGACTTGCAAACATATAAATGTTTGAAGTGTGTTCCTAACATACACATGGTTCCCGAAAAATATGTTTGGGAGAATATGTTACAGAGGCAGTTTTTTTTCAGCCTGTAACTACGTCCACGTCAGAATACAAGATATATAGTACTTGATTCCAACGACGTCGGTACTCGCCGTTTTCTTTAGCAGGATCATATATTTTACGGAGAATTTTCTCTCGAATACAGCCAGGTGTTTCTCCCCTGCTTGCAATATGAGCCAAGTTTCGGAGCCATAGGCCAGGACAGGGAAAATAAGAGTCTGGTATAGCTGGACTTTTGTCTGTTGGATTTGTTTTTAAACTGCTTGCTGAGCCCAAAATACCATCTATTTGCAAGCATAATTCTCCTTTTTTATATCCAGGCTAACGTTGTTGTCATTGTTCACGGTAGAACTGAATTCGTTACAATTTGACATAGGTTGTGGCAACCGCTATTCGGTGGCAGCAACCCAATTTATGTTTGCTACAACTTCTTTTCTAATGATTAGTGCTCTGAGCGTGGATTAATACTTTAACCAGCACTATGTAACTTGGGACGACTCTTTATTTTTTGTTTTGTTTTTATTAATTTATATTTATATGCATTTTTTGCTTACATACGAGGGCGGATCAATAAGTCCGTGACTTTTTGAATGAAACACAGGTTTTTCCAAAAAAAAAATTATTTTTCAACATAATCTCCTTTTAACTCAATGCACTTAGCCCAACGTTTCTCCAATTCTTGTATCCCTTCCAAAAATTAGGATTTTGCGAGGTCCATAAAATAGGCATTTGTTTGATCAATAATTTTGATCGTTGGAGCTAAATCTATTTCCACCGAGCCATTTCTTTAGGTTTGAAAATAGGAAGTAGTCACTGGGGCCAAATCCGGAGAATATGACGGATGAGATACAAATTCGTAGCCCAATTCATGGAATTTTGCCATTGAGACTACACACGTATGCACCTGTGCATTATCTTGATGAAAAATAACTTTCTCTTTGTCATCTGGGGTCCTTTTTTTTAAATCCTCGTTAGATCGGTCCAATAAGTTGGCATAATATTTGCCGTTTATTGCTTTTGCAATTTAATGTAATCGATGTGGATTATCCCGCGAGCGTCCCAAAAAAAAAAGTTGGCATCACCTTATTGGCCGACAAACTTACCTTGACCTTCTTCGGAGCCGGTTAACCCGGAGAAACTCATTGTTTAGACTGCTGCCTGGTCTTCGGAGTGTTGTAATGTATCCATGTTTCATCCACAGTTACAAAACGCCGCAAAAACCCCTTCGAATTGCGGTTAAACAACTCCAAACAATCCTTTGAAGTCGCCACACGATTACGTTTATGGCCGTCCGAACGTTGAGCATCATTTGTACTTGTGTGGCCACAACGAAAGTCAGTAAATCACTTTTTGACCTTTGAAATCGATTGCGCAGAGTTCCCATAGTATATATCAAGCTTTTCCTTGGTTTGATTGACGGTTTCTTTTTCGGAAAAAATAAGGTTTAATGAGCACTCGAAATTCACTATTTTCCATTTTTAAAAAAATGCACTAGGTTGTGTGAACAGCTGTTAAACGCAAAGTAAATGACGGAACTTGGTCACAATTTGACAGTAGTCTATTAATATGTGGTACTTGATGGGAGCAGTGTTGCATTTCATATAACTACGAGGGAAGTTCAAAAACTTACGGACTTATTGATCCGCCCTCGTACTAAAATAAACAAAGGTATAATTAATAATTTTTTAAACTTAAACGTAGTCTCTCATCGAGCTCTCTGTTCATTCATTAATGTTCTTTCCTATTCGTTGAATTCACAATGAAAATCCTACAGCTGAAATTCTAATACAAAGTTGATCTTATAAACCCACAAATCAGGATCCTTTTGAGAAGTTTACTATAAAGTGGATAGACGCAGAACAGATTGATGTGTTCGATGAGATTTGTTCAACTCAATAGCACCGATGGTGTTTTCGGTACAATATGGTTGCCGGGCAGGGCTTACTTTACAACAGAAAACGTAGATCAACAATAAAATAAGAGTCTAGTATGTACGGTAGGGTGGCAATGAAAAATCGACTTCGGATTTTTGCTAAATACCAAGCGGATTCTTTGATCTGAAACTAAGGTGGTGAAAATTTGAGCCCAATCGGATAACTCTAAGCTGGTCCGACTGGTTGTCAAAGTTTTCGGGGTGTAAATTTGAATACACTAGACAATTTAAATTTTTCAGTTGATTTGAATAAAAAGCTGCACATTGATTTAGCTTGACCTGAATATAAAGTGGCAAAACCTTTAGTAAACTTCCACCACTCTAGGTGATCAAACTCTTAACTGAAACTCTTAGACGCTGCTGAAGATGATGCTTCACAAACATCGAAACGATAGTCCAACGAATTTGAGGTCGAATCCCACCTGCCGCATTTACATTTTTTTGACTTACCGGAGAGAAAATGATCTCTTAGCCTACAGAAAATTACTACCATAAAAATATCGAGGATCTAAGACAACTTAATTTTAATAAAAATTTTAAATTTTTATAAAAAATTAAAATTTGGGTTTTTCGGTTTTTTCCAAAAAATTAAAAAAATATTCATCTCGAATACCAAATCGTACTAGCAGAAGTCTATACGCTTACAATAAGGTATTACACGATATAGTCCCTCAAAGGTTGCAGGCTGATACGGTGCGGCGAAGTAGGCCTCTCGAGGAAAATCGCCAAGATTGCCTTATAAGGGTGTCATATCATAAAAACTGCAAGAGATGAGAGAAGTTATGTGCACAAGCCGATTCTATAAAATCGGATATGACAATTGCTTACAATAACCTGTATTAGAAAGCGGGTTCAAACCCAGTTACTAAATCCGGATTTGATTATTGGAACCGATGTTTTATTCCAGTATTTGGAACCGGATTTTTACAAAGCGACCCAAGTTGTAGGAAAAATATAGAAGAATATTAAAGAGGAAAAGATTTTGTCCAAAAATAAAAAAAAAAACTGTAAATGACTGCGCTTAGCGAGGTATTACGTCGGTCATCCGAGTAGGCTCAAATTTTCATCACGTTAGTTTTAGACCGAATGGCTTACGAAATCGCTCGGTATTTGTTAAAATTCAAGAAATATTATTACTCCATACATTTCAGTGCCACCCTAATGTCGTTGCATAAAGCCTTTGCATGAGAAATAACGTCTAGACACATGCCAGAACTTAGCTGTCACAATAGCTTTAGCTGAAAAAAGAAAGTCCCCTTCGAAAAACAATCCTATTTAACGACTCCCCCTTTAGAATGAACAATACGTTACAGCTGTGCTTAAAGCTTAACTTATTAATCGAGAACTTTACTGACAAAATATAACTTTATTGAAAGCACACAAAATTTGAATTGACAGTTTTTGGCCGCAAGTCAACGAAGTTTGAGCACCTCTGGTTGATACTAGTTCATTAATTTCACATCAACGTCCTAGCAGAAATTAAAATGTACGTAATGTTTACCAAAAGAACGCACAAAAACTCAAACAAATTTAGCGGTTATCTTTTTGAAACGTAATACAATTATTAATTCGGAGTTGAATGGACTTTTAGCAAAAAGCCATGAAAATCATACATTTTAAGGCAGCCCCTCGAAGTTGAAATCTAGACATACAAGTGACTTTAATTTAAAGTTAATCACTTTAGATCAAATTCTAAATATGACTTCTAAGGTTAAGTCAACACGGCCAATATTTTACTTAATTGTTAGATACAATTTAAAGCGCGTAGGCTGGCGGTAACATGAAACCAAAAATTGAAAGTTCAGGGTCGGCTGCTATTTACAGATCCCTGTCAATGTGTCAAAACAAACCGGGCACAGACCAATTCATGAGAAAAGGTTTGTCATTAAGATTTCAGAGAAAACAGTGTGGGTTTATCTTCAGGTCATCCTTATATATATTTTTGTAACTAACATTTTATGAATATAAAGAAGAATCAAAATTAAACACTGAATGAAAAGAGCGGGACTTATTGGTAAATATTTTTGCGTGGCCGCAATACAAAATATTGTACACCCGACAATTTGGTTGTTGTTGATACGAAAAAATGCATACAAGATTTCTATGAAAATTTGTTCGTTGCTTTGGTACAATAACTAAGAAAATTGATTAAAATTTAAAAATAGCATAGCGAAAAAACGGCGTTGCATAAAAGAATCGATGTCATTGTGATCCATCCATGTAAAATAATTAATCAGTATTCGAAAAAGGTTAACGATCTCAATACGGATCGATACGGAATATCAAGTCTATTGAATTTGTCATCGCTACATATCAAGTAGAGAAATCCAAGATGCTGCATCTTATTTCTTAACGAAAATATGTTCAAAGTGCTTGAGTCCCAAACTCAAGTGTATTTAAATGCAAACATGAGGATGTTTACTTAGAAATATGTATGCATTTACGTGGAAACATATGCCTGCTTCATCCCAAACATCCATGTACTTACGTGGAAGCATTCTCGTGTTTCCCCCAAGCCTCCATATACTTACATGGAAACATATGCGTATTTTCTCTCAAACATAATAATATTTAGAAACAAATTTTACACTTTCTTTCTTTATTTATTATAATTAGTTTTATCAATATATTTCCACATTTACTTATATAAATAATTAACACAACAAATTAAAAGATTTAAATTATTTTTACATTTACTTACTTATTTGTTTTGTTTTGAATCTGCTGCTCTGTTGTTTTGTCATTTCTTTGTTGTCTCTCACGTCTTTGTCTTCAGAAGGTTTCACCTATCCGCTGGTACACGAACAATATGCTTATATACAAATCTAGTTCATGCAAGGCAAGCGTGTATTTGTTACTTGTGTTTTTTTATTATATTTCAAAAATGGTCCGCCATTCCAATTTTTTAGTAGCGGCTTGGGCAGAAAAAGGTATTCACGTTGTTGCCCTCTCCAGTTTCTTTCCTCAAAATCGTTTTGGTAGCATACATAAATATTGTGAAACATATACACAAAAACCAAAGCAACATCACAAACCATTTAACCGTCCGAACGTTACTTTATTCTTCTTTTGATATCCTCTGCCCGATGAACCATTGACAACTGAATACATGAAACTAAAACGCAATAAATCAGGCAAAATAAGAAACACTTCATCAGCAATTTACACGAACATTCAGGAATATTTATGAATCACTCACTTACAAGATGTACACACTCGATGCCCCTCTTTTATTCTCTTGCTCTCGAGAGCGCATAAGCAGTGCAACAAACACGGCTGGATTTGTATCACAAACACATATATGTTTGGGTCGCAAACTCGTATGTTATAACATATTAATCATTGTGTCTCAAACATGTAGTATTGAATAGCAAACACAATACTTTTGGGCACAAGTATATTATATTTGCGACAAGCTCCATCACATGTTATATTTGTATCCAAACAACAAAAAATTACAGATTTTTACAACTTATACAACCGAGACAATTAAGTTCTGAATAAAATGTGTTCTCTTACAGGCACGAATACGATGAACCCAATGCACTTTTTCCACTAAATCAAGTCGTATGTCATGGATAGCACGTTCTATATTAACTTGTAAAGGGCTGGAAGAGTCTCTGGTATATTGCTAAAGACCAATGACTCCAAATAAACCCCACCAGAAATAGTCGAATAATATTAAATCAAAACTTCTTGGAGTCCATTCAATGTCACAATTTCTTGCAATAATTGAATCTCCAAACTTTTCTCGCAATAATTGGTTTGTTGCACGTGCTGTGTGGCACGTAGCCCTGTCTTGTTGGAACCAGATGTTGTCAAGATCAACTTCTTCCAATTTCGGCCATAAAAAGTTGATTATCATCGATCTATGCCGCTCTGCATTGACAGTAATGGTGTTACCAGCTTCATTTCGAAAGAAGTACGGACAGTTGATTTCACCAGACCAAAAACCACACGAAACTGTCAATTTAGGTGAATGTAATGATTGATCAAAAATAATTTGTGGATTTTCTTCGCACCAGAATCGACAGTTTTGTTTATTCACCGCAAAACCCAGATGAAAGTTAGCCTCATCGTAGAAGATGTTTTCCTTAAAAAATTCGTTATCCTTTCCTAGTTGTTCCAAGACAAAATCAGCAACTTCATTACGTTCACGGTAGTCCAACGGCTTCAGTTCTTGAGTGATAACAATTTGATACAGATGCAAGCCCAAATCCTTTCTCAAAATCCGACACGTTGTGGTTTGAGATCGTCCCAATTGTTGACAATCGATAAATTCCAGTCTTCAGCAACACTTGCCTGAAAGACAGCAATATTTTCATTACTTCGAGCGGTTCTTTGTCTTATGGGCAGCTGAAAACTATGTATTAAATTTACACTCGCAATTTACAACAATTCGACGAACAGCGAGCACATGGTGAAGGATTAATACGACCATAAAATGGAAAAAAAAACACGAAATATTGCAATTAGAGAACGATTATTTTGTTAAAAAAAATTTAATAATTTGTAAACGGTGTTCTGGCTTATATCTCTCCATGATGAAGTTGTAAACATTACTGAATACAATGTAAAAAAATTACAGATCATGACATACTACAAATGGCCGAAACGCCACTTAGAAATCATATCACTCAAATTGGAAAACCCTTTATAAGTTTTGTTAACATCACCTAAGTTTTGTTAGTATAAGATAACCCTTGTCGAAAAATAAATAAATATGAATTTACCCAAGTCACTACTTACTTAGATGACCTCTAACAACCCAGTGGGGTCGAGGGCCTTATAAAATAAGATCAAAATATTTCTTCGACCGACTCGATTAGAACTTTTCCCCTCCAGTAGGTAACACCAAGCTCTCGCTGGAAATATTACACCAGGTCTTGGTCGTCCTATTTGTCCAGGTCCTTCGAGTACTAAGGAATAACTTTCGCACTGGTTCATTCTGCTGGCATGGGCTAGCCAGCGTAAACACGCTATTTTGATACGGACAACTATGTCGACACCGGGACACAGATTATACAGTTTGTGATTTATCTGTCGTCGATACTCAACGTTTTCCATAATAGGACAATATATTTTTCTTAGCACTTTTCTTTTAAAGACTACCAGTGATATTTCATCAGCATGCAATATGACCCAGGAGTCTGTGCCATAAAGTAAAACTGACGAAAAAGACGCTGCACGTATGTCGACGAAACAGTCAGTTACAACGCTTGCGATACAAGAACCTGAGAAGGGATGAAAAACAACTATTTAGGCGACAAAAATGTAGTGGGAGCAGAGAGAGAGTGAAAATACCGAAATGCGTAGGGTGAATAATGAATCACGAAAATTTTTGTAGAGGTAAGAACATCGAATAGTGGCCGTCGGTGGTGCAATGGTTAGTGTGCGCGGCTCTTGTACATGAGATCCTGGGTTCGAACCCGGCTCTGACCACCTTCAAATTTTCTTTCGGCGGCGGTCACCTCGCATAGTGACGGCGACACTATCGAGTATCTAGCCATGAAAACGCTTCTCAAAGTACCGTTCGGAATCGGTGTAAAACTGTAGGTCCCAATCAGTGAGTGAAAACTGGAAAGCGCACAACTCAGTAATTGTGAGAAGTTCTCCCCAGTCCCTTCATGGGATGTAATGGGAAACCATTTATTTTATTTAAGAACATCGAATAACGGACCAAATAATGGGCTGCCCTAGTACAAGACCGAGAATGGAAATCTGGTGACAGATAAGCAGTGGTGACAGATAAGCAGTTTGTGCGTAAAATGTGGAGAGACCACTTTTCAGCACTACTGCACTCAGGTTCTTCCACTGAAGATCAGGAGGTAATGATTGTGGAAAACAATGTAGATTTTAACCCCAACCCCAACCATGGCGAGATTAGAGCGGCAATCTCCCGGTTTAAGAATAATAATGCAGCTGGTTTGTATGCGCTACCCGTTGAGCATTTCAAGCCGGTAGCGATGAACAAAATTAATAGTTTCAACGAACAGGTCCTCCACGCGATTAGACCAAAGCATGAACGTTGATAAAAGTTATAATTTCGAGGTGGTGGACGAATTTATATACCTCGGATCTGCCGTAAACAAAAACAACAACGTCAGCCTTGGGATTAAGCGGAGCATTGTGCTCGCGAATACATGTTATTTAGGGCTAAGCAAGCAATTTAGAGATAAATCCCTTTCTCGAGTAGCAAAATCCATCTATACCAGACTCTCATACAACCTGTCTTGTTTTATGGCGCAGAATCCTGGGTCTTATCTCAAGCAGACGAAACATCTGTAGGAGTCTTCGAGAGGAAAATACTCCTGAAAATTTATGGCCCTATAGTGCACAACAGCGAGTATCGGCGACACTTGAAATATGAGCTGTATGAGCTTTATCCCAACATTGACATAGCTAAGCGGATCAAGAAAATGCGATTGCCCTGGCTAGGCCATGTCAGTAGAATGGATGAAGACGAACCAGCGCGAAGGGTTTTCGAAACCGAACTCGAATGAAAACGAAGAATAGGACATCCAAGTCTCCACTGGAGGGATCAGGTTGATGAATCCCAGCGTACACTTGGTAGTGTCAACTGGGGGGGGAAAGCAGACGACCGATCTGGTGGCCGAAATATGTTATCTTCGCTTTGTAAGGTCACTGACCCACCGGGGTTGACCGAGTAAGTAAGCGAAGGACTGCTAGTCCACAAGCATCGACTTATGTGCGGTATATGATTTGGGGGAATCTACGCCTGATGATTGGAGTCTCGATGAATTATGTCCTGTGTTCAAAAAGTGTGATCCGTGTGCATGTTCCAACTATTGCGGTATCAGTCTTTTATCCATTCCGTATAAGGTCTTGTCGAGCGTATTAAGTGAAAGACTAAAGCCAATTGTTGAAAATCTGATTGGACCTTATCACTGTGCCTTAATACAATCAAGAACTCGACTGACGAAATATTCACGCTACCCCAAATACTGGAAAAGACCTAAGAAAAGCAAATCGATACATACCACCTTTTTATCGATTACAAAGCTGCTTTCGGTAGCCCCATACGGGTAAAATTGGACGCAGCTATGTCTGAACTTGGGATTCCGCTAAAACTGATCCGCCTCTGAAAAATGACGCTGACCAACACCAAATCAGCTGTGAAGGTGGGGAATGACCTCACCGAACCATTCTGTACCAAGCGAGGACAAGACAACATCTTAATGGAGATAATAATGAGAAAAGCCGCAGTAAATTTGAACAAGACCATCAACATGAAAAACCATATATTGTTGGCATATGCTGACGACATAGACATCGTTGGACGAAATTTGCAAGAGGTTACTGCAGTATTTTCAAATATCGAAAAGGAATCAGCGAAGGTGGGTCTTGCTGTTAATGAGGGAATGACAAAATTGATGGTATCAGCGAGTAGACAAACGTCTCCACTTGGTCCGCATTTGAACGTTGACAACCGATTTAATATTGAAGAGGTAGATGAATTTGTCTACCTTGGATTCGTCGTGAACACGCACAACAACGTCAGCCAGGAGATAAGTAGGAGAATTACACTTGCAAATAGATGTTATTTTGGGCTCAGCAAGCAGTTTAGGAACAAAGCCCTCTCTCTGCAGACTAAAAATCCAGCTGTACCAGACTCTCGTTCTACCTGTCGTGACATATGGCTCTGAAACTTGGGTCATATTGCAAGCGGATGAGAGCCACCTGGGAGTATTAGAGAGTAAAATTCTCCGTAAAATATATGGCCCTGTTAGAGAAAACGTACACCATGAAACCGTTGCATGAATATATCGTGGTATAGCTTATTGGAAGCGTATAGACTTCTGCTAGAAGGTATTGGAATCCAAGTTAAATATTTTTTTCATTTAGATACAATTTTTGAAAAAAAAATCCGAAAACCCCAAAATTTACATTTTTGTTAAAAATTGCAAATTTTTTCAAATTAAAAATTAGAACCCTTTCAGTGGTCGGATATTACTCAAACTTTATCCAGTTTATACTTAGGCTAATCTAAATCAATGTGCAAATTTGTTTTCAAATACACCGAGGAGTGAAGATTTTCTAGCGTATACGAATTTTCACCCAAAATGTCAAAATCAGAAAACTTTGACTAAAATGCGGCCCGGCTTTGAGTTGTCCGATTCGGGTCAAATTTTTACCAAGTAAGTTTTACACCATAAGGAACAAGAATCCGCCTGGGGTTTACTAAATTCGAAAACATATTTTCATACATATATTTCATTGCCACCCTATTACATATTCTTGGAAAAAATACCAATTCTAAAAAAAATTTACATTCCTTAAAAAAAAACCTTTTTCTTACAAAAATTCCTTTTTTTAAAAGTACATTTTCTTAAAAATAAAATTGTATATTTTCTTTTCTGTTCTTGAGATAAGTAGTCTTTCTGAAAATAAGTAGACTTTCTTAAAAAAAACCTTTTCATAAAAAAGTACCACTTCTTGAAAAAGTACCTGTTGTTAAAAAAAGGTACTTCTTTGTATAAAAAATGCATACCCTTTTGGCTTTTTCTTGCAGAAAGTACTTTTTAAAAATATTACCTTTTCTTAAAAAAAAACATTAGCTTTTAATAAAAGAAGGACTCCTCTTTAAAATGGGACCTTTCCGGGAAAATATAATACACAAGAACCTAAAAATATACTTTTTTTGTCTTTTAAACAACAACAAAAATCGTTTCTAATGGGGTTCTCGTTTCCGATGGTTCTCTGGAGATGGAAAGAAGTTGTTTGCAAATGTTTTCTGGAGTGTTTTGCTTGTTATATTTTTCGAACACTTGCATAGTGGAAAATTCAGAATTCAGTTGAGTTTTCGCTTGCATTTAGTTTGATGAATTTTTCAAAAGCAGCATTCCAAAAAACCGTTGATTAAGATATGTGGCTAGATCTGAAATAGCTATACGGTTTGCCAGGAATCATGAGGATGCACTCGCAAAACAACTTCTTTTTAAAAAAAAAAAAAACTATATCTCTATTGAGATATAGATGGCCTTGAGCTTGATTGATAAAATAAAAAAGTACATTCTGTAAAACAAACATTTTTCTGAAATAAAGTTTATCATTTTACAAAAAGTATCTTTTCTTAAAGATCCATTTTAATTATCGTAGTTTTCAACGGGCACCTTATACGTGTTGGAACTAACTAGTACATAATATATAGCGAAAGGAACTTCGTTCCAACCGGGTGTCATCTGACACCTCATGTGATTTTTTATTCTAGACTCTTGATTTTATATTGATTCAGGTAGGATTTACAATTTCGTGCAAGAAGATATATAGAAAATTCAAATGACATGTGAACATAGAGTTTGGTTGTGGTAACCGATTTGGGAATAAATTCGTTAGTAGCAAACTAATCGCGAAACATTTCGGTTGATATAATCGAATTAATTGGTACAACCGAATTTATAAAGAACTGCGTTTTCCACAAACACATTTTTCATTAATACGGACATTATAAAGGAGCAAATGGAATCGATATAATGAGAAATTTCCTTGATACGCCGTAAATAATTGGGACCTCGGTTGACTCAACAGAATTAAATAGGAAATGAATGCGCTCCAACCTAATTTTTGTTGTAGCGGTTGAGTTCAGTTGTGGCAACTACAATTCGGTTGTGGTAAAGTCGGCTCGAATGGAGTAACGTCATTTTATTTTCGCCATAAACTCATATCAATTCGATAGTTGGATGCATTTAATACATTTTGTTGTCCACTTAATTTTATTCGAGGATTTTTAGTTTTCCTATGAGCTAACAGATCACGGTTTGCTGCACGTAATGAAAAAGTTAAACAGTCAGGACGGAGATTTGAACTCATATTGGTGGACGATCGCCTCGAACTTTGGGATGCTTCTCATCTGTGCCTGAGCGTTCTAGTCCAGTGGCCATCTTGTGCAATTGTGTCACTAATTGCAGTTTTTGTTTTTCGTTTTCTAATTTTACTCCCAGAGTATTTGTTGCAAAAGCTTTTGTTTCATTGTTTGAACTTCGTATTAGCATAAGTCAATCCGTCTATTTAAGATACAATGTCTTTTAGAATTAGTACGGATTTGAATGTATATTTTGTACAGTTTATTAGCGTTTTCACTTCCAAAACTTCTTATTTAGGTTATTTGATTTTCCAATAGACGAAGAGTTTTTATAATCCAATTTTTAATTTTGCCCTTATTAAGCCATAGCGAAATTCAGATATCTCAAAATCTAAATTTGTTTTCTTTATCACTGGAGCGTGTGGCATATGATTGTTCTTATATTAAATCAGAACAAAAATTTCGGAAAAATCTTCGAATGTTAGGTGTCAATCTAAAATGTTTAAAATATAAAAAAATCCCATTAAGTTCTTTCGCGTTTCACGCGCTTTACTGGCGCTCGTCTTTCTGATTGTGTGTTTGTGTGTGGGACTTTTATTTAAAAGTATTTCAAGGCTAAACTTGTGTTGAAAACATCAACATACATAACAAAAAATCGACTTCTGTTTTTCAGTTAAACAACTTGTTAACAATTTCTCTTAACGGGCATTAAAGTAAAATTTAGGTAACCCGGTTTTTTTCGCACTCAACTTTTCTAAAAAAAAAAAAATACATTTTGCATTTAAATATAAGTTCTTTTGTTCATCGAGTATTCAATAAAATGGTCCTGCTATTGCTGCTGCTGTGGCTATTGCTCTTGCTGCTGCTCTTGCCTCGTTAACTCAGCTCCTTTCGCCGTAATGTCAGAGGAAGATAAGAAGCCAGAAAAGAGCTTTAACAAAAGAAACGAAAAATGTTTTTAAGTGAAATCTACAAAATAATGTTTGTTTTGCATGTTTCGAAGAGGAAAAATACTAAAGCCAAAAGCAACAGCAACAGCATCATCACAAGGATGTGAGCATTTTCGTTTAAAGCCAACAAGAAGACAAAAAGAAATGAAGAAAAAACTAAACTAAACTTTCAACATAAACAAAATGTGGGGGATAAAACAAAAAGCCTGATAGGAAAAATGCTGAAGTGAAAAGAACGGGTGGAATGCTTAACAAAATTCAGTTTCTTTTGTGTTATTCTTAAAGTATCAAAACGAAATAATGTTAAATTCAGGAAGAAGTTCCTTCCTCAAGAAAGGAGAATATTGCACTTTTGTATTATGCTAAGGATCGGTTAAAACTGCAATGGGGTAAGAAATTTCAATCAACATAAATTTCAATTACACAAGCTGACATTGTACGCATGCAATTGTAATTTCTTAACAACCAATTTGCTTCTAAAGGGTTTATCAACAGAGACGCTACAAAAGTAAATCGATAAGGACAGCAAACGACGCCATATTTTTTTTCCCGCTCTTTTGACATTTCTCTTCAGTACGGTTTTCCATGTCATCATGGAAAGATATACGAGCCAACAACGAGTTGAAATTATTAAAATTTACTACCGAAATTTGGAGTCAGTGGCCTCAAATTTAAGAGCGCTACGTTTATAGTCGTCATAATCATTTCTCTCATTTCTGGCTGAATGGCTTCGTCAATAAGCAAAACATGCGTTATTGGTCAGACAGTAATCCCCACGTAATCAATGGGTCATTATTGCATCCCGAAAAAATTACGGTTTGGTGCGGTTTATGGGCCGGCGGCGTCATTGGGCCGTACTTCTTCCGTGATGATCAAGACCGGCACATTACTGTGAATGCGAATCGCTACCGTTCAATGATAACCGAATATTTTTGGCCCCAATTGGATAATATGGACTTGGAGGACATGTGGTTCCAACAGGACGGCGCCACAAGCCACACAGCGAATGCCACAATCAATTTATTGGAAACCAAGTTTGGTGAACGTGTTATCTCACGAAATGGCCCAGTTGATTGGCCGCCTCGGTCGTGTGATTTGACACCGTTAGA
Source organism: Phaonia tiefii (assembly GCA_963931995.1). Classification (NCBI taxonomy): domain Eukaryota; kingdom Metazoa; phylum Arthropoda; class Insecta; order Diptera; family Muscidae; genus Phaonia; species Phaonia tiefii. The sequence goes on along the minus strand of OZ008367.1, from coordinate 176,330,505 downwards.
TTATTTCCTGTGGGGCTACGTCAAGTCTATGGTGTATGCCAACAAGCCAGCGACGATTGATGAAGTTCGTACTAATATCAAACGTGAAATTGCAGCAGTATCGGCCGATTTATGCTTACAAACCGTCGAAAATGGGGTTCAGCGTCTGGACGGCTGCAAGCGTGCCCGTGGTGGCCATGAAAAAGAATCGAGTTCCATACATAATGGCATCGAACGTACTTTCACAGGAATAAAGAATTTCATTGGTATCTAAATCCGGTTTTGTTTTATTTAAAAAAAAACTTTTGTAGCGCTCTTATTGAAAAACCCGTTACATGCAGATCTCTGACTACAGGGTTGAACGGACTTCCCCAATACAGCTCTGTTGAAATATTATGTGCATATTTTGTTAGTTTGTGAAACCTACAACATTGTTTCTTGGGCAGCCCTAACCTATTAAAATTAAAGCAAAAGTTACAAATTTGTGGCAAGAAGGAGTTAAGTCCTGGGTAGTTTAGGTCATTGAAATCTTATACAAATCTACCAGAAAGTCGCCAACCTCACGTGACTGTGTGATAAAACCTTTCAAATTACATTAAAATCGTCATCGCAATTCAAACCTTTTCTTTACAAACATGTTGATATTTATTTTCATTTTCATTTCATCATTTTGCCTTTCTTAAAGTTTATTTCACTTTTCCGGCATTTATATCCCGAACTGATGTTACCAATTTCCCGTACTCGCTTTGATTTTCCTAGCAAACGTAACAACAAAAAATCAACAGTAAAAAAAGACACAAATGACTTCAAAAACTGGCAAATGCATATTTAGCATTTCCATGATGCTGCTGATTTCGTTACCAGCAACACAAAACGAGACAATGCTGACGCTGGTGTTGTCGCACACAGGCTGTGTGACCACCACCACTGACACCATCATCGCTGTTGGCTGTCGTTAAATGCTGCTGTGGCTGGTGACTTCCATGGAAAAGTTTGAATACAAACCAGGATAAAAACAAAGCCAAGAGAAAAATGTGTCATTTGTAGATCCCTTAGGATTTTATGTTATAAATACTCACGAAAATTTTATTTATTTCCACCTGTTCCATAGATAAGCGAAGAAAATCAACAACAGCACCTACAACAAAAAGAACAATGATGACGAAAGCAACACACATATCCGCGCAACACCAATAACATTGGCAATGAACAATGTGAGCCACAGGCATCAGATCACAGTGGGAGGAAATGTGCGAAGGATTCGAAACATTTTCTGAAAGTATTCGAAATTGTGAAAACAATACAATTGTTTTGGGGTACGTACCGCTTAGGATCATTTTATTAAAAATCTTCATTAAAAATGGCGTGACGTAATGCATACCTTTGTGTAAAACCATTGCCGAAATATTATCATAGCCTGGGCTTTTACGAAGAGACAACCGCGATATAATAGATTCAATTTCATTCTGTGATGTGCTGGTAGTTTTAAATATCTTATCTTGTCTAGCTACAGAATCGACTGTAAAACGAATTTGTTAAGTGCCTCAGCTTTTGCCACATCATTCTCTATCACATCCCCGTTCTGATCCTTGATTGTCAGTAGACTTTTATGGTTCCTCCCAAGAGTTTCATTGACAAATGACCAAGTTTTAGAAGGCTGAGTTTTCATGTGCTCCAAATTGTCGACGTAATAGTAATTCATCGATACATCGTTACCTTTTCTAATTATCTTGCTTATTCTTTTCAATTTATCTTCAATTCCAACAATTTTAGACTTCATTTTTCTGAGTCTGAGAAGAATTTTGCAAGATTTCCATTAACCCAGGGAGTTATATCATTTTTAAAAAATTTTGTTTGAACTTTTCTCGGGTTGAATCTCTAACAGCTGTGTCAATAATTGATAATAAATTTTCCGTATCAATTGACGTATCACCAGTTTCACTAGTTCTCATCATTTCCCTTTCTAAAAATTGGACCATATTGTCATAATCACAATACGAACGTACTACATTCGTTTTAAGTTGGTCTTTAACTTCTGCTTCCATTCTACAATAAACAAAATTGTGGTCTGATAAACTATTCTCCACAGAATCAATATACAAAGTATTGTACACATTACTATAGACATGGTCAATTGACGTATTACTTTCCGGCCGCGTTACCAAAGTATGACAGTTATTAAAATCATAGCCAGCAAGTGTTTCCACAAGAGTTTGTGAAGAATTGGAATTTAGTACATCAATATTTGAATAGCCAAAAAACAAACACGGACTTCGACCGTGGGAAGAAATAACATCCTCTATGAATCCCAAAAATTTTAATGTATCGCATTTCTGTGATCTATAAAATGCTACTACTTTGATTCGCTTCCCACTTAGTTTTACACTTTTAAGAGTTAAAATAATTGATTCTACGTAACCTCGGCTCTCGCACTTTTCAATTGTGTAATCTAAATTTTCACGTATACATATATATTGTGATTCCGCCATAGCCATCCTTCCTACAACAATGAATTCCTTTATATCCAGCGATATTATATATTTGCATAAAGTTTTGTTTAAACCATATTTCCTGAATAGTAGTAATATTGGGTAGTTCCGGTAGCATTGTTATTAAAGTTTTAAACTGATTGAATTTTTCTATTGCAGCAATACTTCTGACATATGTATTAAACAATGATCTTTCGATATTAAAACTTTCTGTAAATGATTTGATATCATGAAAGTAGCGATTATTATTTATAAATACTTATAATATAAGTAATATTAACCAATAATTTTATAAACTGGAAATATTGTATAATAACTAAATATCAGAATCTTCATCAGCAGTAGTGTAATTGTGCTATCTAGAACTGTGTGGTTTATGCGTTGCAGCCTCCAGTAGCAATTCATCAACCGCTTCTTCATTCATTATAAATTTCGGCTTAGACAATTCACTTTTCTTTGCATATATCCTCTCGCCAACTGAGTAAATAGCGCGATAGCCAATTGTTTTAAGCGTTTTGGCGTGGTTGAGTAATTTTAATGATTCTCTGCTTAAACAGTCATTTATATATACGGATTTTGTTGCTTCATTATCTTTTAATTTTTTCTTTAGTGACATTAGTTTTCCTTTTGTTTTTTGCGAGCCACATTTTACGACAACTGCTTGTTTATTTACATAACCGTATCTCTTTTTTAAAACGTAAGCATTATCAATAGTAGTAGTTGCTTCTAATTCCACTACAGAATCTTTAGAGAGTTTAATAATCGCATCAACAGCCGACATATTTTCAGCTATCTGCATACCAGTAACCAAACAATCATCTTTAATCATTTAATCGTTGATCATTTAAATATTTTACCGACTCTTTCAAATATTTTATTTCAGTTTTCCTTTTGTACTGCTTGTATTTGTTTCTTGCTCTCAGCCATAGACTTCAAAATGTCATCATATTGTTTTGACATAAAAGTCATTGTTTCTTGGAGCACCGACAGCTGATCTAGTTTTTTTCAACTCTGTCTTAATAAACACTAGTTCACCTTTAATGGTACCACTACTATCCCCATCACACTGATGGCATGAGTATTCATCAGATGGATTCTTAAGCAAGTGTGTGTATTGTCGTTTATCTAACTTTGTACAAAGTACATGGTATTACTTGGTTATTTTTAACACTGCGGCGACTTGAAGCAGGCATCTTTCATACGCTTATTAATCCCTGCCTTTTGTTTTATCACAAACACTCGTTTTATAACCGTATATTATGTTTAATTCGTAATATTCTTCAATTTTATCCAGGATTGGCGGCAGCTCGGAAAATTTGACTTTTATATTTCAGGGTTGCCAACTTATTTATCAAGTCATATAGATGTATGATACAGTGATGTTCTTATCCTATAATTCACTTTTTTTGAATTTACTCTGGTTCTCGAGATAAACCGCTATTTTAAACATGAAGGAGGTTTCACCACACATTTTAGCATAACTCAAGAACAGTTTGTCCGATTTGGTTAAGTAAAAAATTTTAAAAACCGCAGCTAAATTACCTTCAATTTACACCTACAATATTTTTTGATGAAGTCAATAGTTTCGAAAATATTCAGAAACGTTTTGCGAAAAACAAAATTTTCATGCAAAATTAAACATTTTTTGTTGTTTTAAAATTCATAAATAATCAAAAAACTCACAAATGCTATTTTTTAATCTTTAGTTATAAACATATATATGTTACAAATAAAAGCAGCCATATTTCATAAAGTTATTGAGGGAATGTAATTTAACAATAAATTGCATTGCGTTGTCCGAAATTATTTTTATAACTGAAGGAGTGCAACTGATCTGGTGGTTCTGGTGAAACATTCAAGTTATCTGCTCCTTCCGCAGCAACAGTCACTCCATTGTCGCATTCCATCTCATCTGCATATTCACAGCTTTGTTGGAGAAATGTATTTCCTTTTATCGAATTTAGGGCGCTCTTGTTTTACACGTTCAAAATATCTAAGAAGGTGAGTCTTGAAGTTTATTTTTACTTGCAGTTTTTGAAAATATCTTTCGTGTAAACAATTGTATGTGGCGTAAGGCGGCAAATTGTGGATTTTCAAGTGCATAAAAAATGTTTGGGGACAGCAACATTTTTAATTCAAACAAAACACTCAATGCAAGCGCTCATTTTCAATAAAATTTATTCAAAAAACACTTGCCAATTAAATACAATTACAAAAAACGCAGTTTTAACACGAAACAAGACAATTTAACACTATTATTCTTCCAGATCACAAAATAATTTTCTTTCAACAAACAATAAACGAATTACAAATAACAACAGTGTTGTATATAAAAGTCTAGAGCCGCACGAAAAGTGACGACGACGGCTGGTGACTCAGCCGCCACACATATTACCACCCAACGGCGCTGTACAATTCAACTTTCTGTGAAATACTTTATCACAACAGTTTTTCTTTACAAAAATTGTTTATATTAAAGTTTGTTAAGAACATATCATGCGAATTTATATTAATTTTGAAAGATTCACAGCAAAAATTCGATAATGCACTCCAATATTAAACATTTTTAGCGCCGTAGATTTGCGCCTTGCGCCTTGCAAATATGATTAAAATTTAATTGATTCAATTTATTTTTAATTGAATTTTTTGAAAACATTCAATTATATTTTTAATTGAAATTTACAGGTCAATATTTTTTTCGGTGTAATTAACATAGATGTGCGTTTGCTGCAAATAAATTCCTCACACAAAGTTGAGTTGAGTAAAATTTTGTTTGTGAGCAAGGTATTTAACCTGCAGCTTAAGTCTTTTCTTCCCTTGTGCGGCAGGAATATCAGGAAGCAAACGGTTTTCATCACTTTTGGCTTGATTTGCCAAAGACGCAAAAAGAGTAACTTTTTAGCTGCAAAAAGATGGGAAGAATCTGCTTTTCCAGTTTTATTACCGTCATTTTATTTTTGTTGTTGTCAAAGTTTTCTCCATTTGCCCGAAACTGCAAGAGGGTAGAGTGGGTAAAATTCGCAGAATCTGGCTGTGTTGTTTCATCTCTGTCATCGCTAAATGTTGTGTGCGCTTGCATGTTGCCAGAAATTTACATAAATTAATTTGATTTGTGTCTGTCACTTGAGAGTTTTATCACTTTTATTTTGTCGTCGCCGTAGTCGGCGTCGTCCTTTTCATCATTGTCGACATTGTCGTCGTTACCGGTACAACAAAAAGGAGGTTTGCAACGAAAAATCGCTTTTGCATTTTTTACGTTTCTCGTTGTTATAGAAATTATGTTGACATATTGAAGGTGCTAAAGTTATAAAGTTGTATTCTTGCGGGGATTCACGCTTGCCACCTACCTGACGGCACATACACCACCACACAGCTGGAACAATCGTAAAGGAGGGGAAACAACAAAAGGCAAAGCTTTTCTTAAGTAATATAATTTGTTAAAATATTTATGAAAAATGCTCCAAGTTTCACTTCATTTGGTCTTTTTATTTTCGTTTGTGATACTTTCTAAATGTGATTCTTTGTCGTGTTGTACTCTCGTTTCATTTTATTTTATTTTATATTTTTTTTTGATACGAAATGATAAATTTTAACGTAATTTTATGGTATATTTCATGCTTTCATTGTGGGTGAGGGGAAAGAGGGGAGTGTTGCAGATTTAAGAAAATAAGTAAGTCGCAACTTTATTAGAGACGTTTGTTATCCTTGCTACAATGTATTAGGTAGATGCTTCCTTGGAGAAAATCTGAAACGGAAAATACACTTAAATATTCTAACAACGATCATTAAATTTGATTTAATTTTGTTTTGGTGTAATGTTTTATACATACACACATACAATTAGCGGCAATTGTATGTTGTTTATATAATAAGGCGGATGTTCCAACTCAGCCGAAAGGAAATTGGATTTAATGGCAAGATTAAAGGAACACAGTGATCCCACAGTCCAGAAATAACGCTGACGAAGCGCAAAAATAGAAAACGCAGCAGGATATGCAGGGTACAAATAATGACATTGATGAAAGGTATAATTTGAATTTCTCAAGGATTTTTTAAGTAAATTACACTGTGCGACAGCCAAAATCAGCGGCGGTTCTGACTACCGGGAAAAGTTATCTCGGTCGGTGACATAGCGATAAGCCGGGACACGTGTAGTAACCGAGATATATCGATATTTGAAGTTAGCAAGTATCATATAGGGGAATTTGTCAAGTTTGGTGCTCTTTTGTTCAACATAACTCGAGAACGACTAGTCCTATTTTGCCTTTTGTTTCACATAACTCGTAAACGACTAGTCCGATTTTGTTGCAACAAAACTAGAAAAATTAAGAATTACAATTCCTTTAATCTATTGATATACCTCTTTTCTAAATAATCAACAGTTTTGCAGTTATAAATAAATTTATGAAGAAGAAAAAATAATTTTTTGCCCAAAAAATTAAAATTTTTGTATTTTTAAAAATCATGGAAAATCCAAAACGGACAAAAGTTACTGTCTTAATACTTTCACGTAAAGTCACATAATCTGTGAACAAAATGAGACATAGATCATGAAAATCGATGAACGCGTTTCGCATTCATTTGCAATTAAGTGAAGGTAGCTCAGATTTTTGTTTCAATGAATATGAATAATCGGCCGTCGGTGGTGCAATGGCAGTGTGCGCGGCTCTTGTACATGAGAACGTGGGTTCGATCCCTGCTTAGACCACCTTACATTTCTCTCGACGACGGTAACCTCGTTTAGTGATGGCGACACTATCGAGTACCTAGCCATGAAAATGCTTCTCAAAATACCGTTCGGAACCGGTGTAAAACGGTAGGTCCCAATTAGTGAGTACAAAACTAGAAAGCACACATCTCACTGATTGTGAGCAGCTCTCCCCAATCCCATCATGGGATGTTATGGGACACCATTTTTTGTTTTTATGAATAATCGTACTGAATTAATTTAAAAAATCTGATCAAGGATATGATATTCTAGGATATAAATTCTTTGGAAAACACGTTGATGACTTTTTTTATGATTCTCAGAATTAAAAAAAAGTAATAAACAAAAGGTTTTTTCATTTCTAAGATTGCGGTAGCTACTCCGTTCACATTCAATTACAGGGAAACAAGGGAGGTGCACTTTCTGATGTGATAACATCTATAGGCACGGGTAGGGCAATCTATCGAAGTCAACACATGCAAACAACACACAGCGTTAGCATCACATATGTGGTTGTTGTACAACAATAGTCTCTGCGTGAATCTAAGTATGTTGGTATTGATGTAGCGGCAGCGAACAAACATGCAGGTCGTCGTCGCCAAAGAGTATTGAATTGTATAGAGAACCCATGGAACGAATTGTATGACTCAAAAGCACTAGCGACATCTAGCGAATGATTCAAAGCAAATTGCTCTCCTTTTGTCATAACTTGGTTCATCCATAATTTTGATGTGAAATATCTTTTGAAACATTTATGATTTGTGTATTGTTTTATGGAATAACATTATATATTCTATATAGAGAAGAAGTCTCGTTTATGCTCTTTTACTCTGACTCTCTACGTGAGAGCAGAAAGAGTCTGCAATAAGTTCTGTATCCTATTCAATACTTTTTGTTGTTGCTCTGTTTATGACAAAACAAACTCATTTAGTTCAGTGTGCTAAATATAGTTTTATTGATGTGTTAACATGTATAGGCACAGGTAGGCTATAATCTAACAAAGTCAGCACATGCAAACAACACACCGCGTTAGCACACAGCGTTATCTACGTCGAAGCTATGCAGCGTTAGTATTGAAAATAATATGTGATTGTTGTACTACAATAGTGGCTGCCTGAAAATAAGTATGATGGTATTGATGTTGCGGCAGCGAATAGTTGCCTTAAAAGACGAAGTCTTGGTACTCGTAAGCTTACGAACATAATACGATGTATGTACATGTGTCTGTTGCTTTGCATTCTCTTTGTTTTTTGTGGGAATAAAACAAAAAGTAATAAGCAAGATAATAATGACACGTGTGCTTGCAATTGTTTTTAAATAATTTTATGTATTCATATTATTTAAATGAAACGTCAACATATGATTGAACGCTCTTTTTTATTTTCCAATGTAACATTTACTAATGTGTTCATAGAAATCGAACAGGTACCGTGTAACAAAAACGTGGTAACACATCGTCCGTGAGTTCGAACATTCATTGATTTTTTATTGATGTGTGTTTTTCCGTTGGCTACCTGTAACGGATGATTTCTTTACAGAAATTCCGTGCACATTTCCACTATCGACCAGATATTCACATTACGACAAATCCTGGAGAAACAAATCGCCACCAGTTTATATATTATAAGGCTGCCTTCGATAGCCAGATATGGGGAAAATTGTACCAAGCTATGTCGGTGGTGCAATGGGTAGTGTGCGCGCCTCTTGTACTTGAGAGCCTGGGTTTGATCCCTGCTCTGACCACCTTAAAATTTCTTTCGACGGCGGTCACCTTGCATAGTGACGGCGATACTATCGAGTATTTAGCCATGAAAATGCTTCTCAAAAATACCGTTCGGAAGCGGTGAAAAAGTGTAGGTCCCAATCAGTGAGTATAAAACTAGAAAGCGCACAGCTCACTGGTTGTGAGAAGCTCTCCCCGATTCCTTCTAGGGATGTAATGGGAAACCATTTATTTATTATGTCGGAGCTTGGTATTACTGATATGCTGACACGCCATAGTAAAATGAAGCTGAGCGACACGAAATCCTCAGTAAGGAGTGGTAAAGATCTCACCGAACCATTTAGTACGAGGCAAGAGCGACACCCTATCATGCAACCTTTTCAACATGTTAAGTGAGATCATTGTGGGTAAAGCTGCAGTCAACACGGTGCTGATGGTTTAGACATCAGTGGGCGAAATCTTTTGAGAAGTTACTGCAGTATTTTTGAGAATTTATAAGGAATCAGCAAAAGTGGGTTTGGCAGGAAACAAGGACACGCCAAAATTAATTGTTTCGACAGGCAGAACATCTACCCGATTGGATGACAGGGTGAACGTTGATATTCATTATAATTGCGAGGTAGTGGGCATATTTATTTACCTTTGATTTGCTGTGCACACAAGCAATAACATAAGCAAGCACTTCAGAGATAAGACCCTCGCGAGAGAAACAAACATCCAACCATATCAGTCTCCCATACAACCTATGTTGATTTGTGGCGCAGAATCCTGAGTTATGTCGAATGCTAATGAAACATATCTGGAAGTCTTCGAAAGAAATATACACTAAAAATTATATGGTTCACTAATAGAAAGCGGCGAGGATCGACGACGGATGAACCACGAGCTGTATAAGAAATGGACGTAGATATGCGTATCACAACAGCGTGTTTACGCTGGCTAGGCCATGTCAGTATAATGACTCAGAATGAGCCAGTGTCAAAGGTATTCGAAGACGTACTCGAGGGACATCGACAAATGAGACGACCAAGATTCCGCTTGGAAGACCTGGTGGAATATTGCATCCGAGAGTTTGGTGTTACCTACTTGAGGAAAAAAGTTAAAAATTGAACCGGTTGGAAGAACATGGTATCCTCATTTCGCCCCCTCTAGGTTGTTTGCGGCCACCTAAGTATGTAAGTATTTACCGACATAAACTCTTCAGCAAAAGTCATTCTCATCAACGGAATTCCTTTTGTCTATAAATTTTTTCATCACTTTCTTTATTATGACCTAGTAATACGGACGGTGCAACAAATAGGACCAACAAATTTTTTGTTGGTACATTTTTACATGTTAGCTAAATGCCCAAATATGTTCGTTCCATACAAGCAGGTTTAAATTTGACCTTGCTTTTTTTTGAGTTAAGGTATAAACTTGAAATGCACCTAACATTTCCCCCCACATGCGGCCGTTTTTTTACCCGTTGGATCCCATTGAAATTGACATAGAAAATTGTCGTCTAGTATGATATAATTGTAGGTGCCTACAACCTTGGGCCTGTGGTCGTTGAAGGGTTAACGGTCAATTAATTAATTTTATGGGCAATTTTCCACAAAAATATAAAGAGGTTAAAATATATTCGATCTATATCTGTCAGCTCATTATCCCAATTTGTGTTATTCATGACCACTAAGTCGAAAACCCTGAAAAAATATTAGACTAGATTGTTAAAGAATTGGTTTTAGATCTTGTTTGCGGAATCGTGCAACTTTTGAAAAGGGTGCATGTATGAGGTGTTAGGAACCCCTTAAGAAACAGTCTTGTATTCACAAGCTCATGCACAATCGTGCACAAATATAACAATTCCTCAGTGAAATATAAGCAGTTTTTGAATATATTCTTTAAAAACATATTACCTATTAGAAACCACAATACAGCAAAATGCAAAGAAACATTTCTAATATCAAATGTAGCCCATTTACTTTTAAATTCGCATTAATCTTGGGCCGCATATATAAATATGCATTAAGCTCGAATAAATTATTAATAAATTCGGCGAAGAATTCTACGACACAATATTCCAAGAAACGCTTTTTTATTTTTAGATCCTCCAAGTTGTTGCTATATGGATATGTATCACGTCTTTGAAGCCAATTAAATTTATGACAAAATATTGAGTTGAGACCAGTGTGCATGCGACAACTGGCTGCGAAATGACATCAGCAATTTTCAAAAGAGTCAAAATTGTGGTTTTTAAATTGTTTGAAGAACGTTACGATTTGATTTGTCATTAATTTTTATAAACGGTTTTCCAATTTGAGTGATATGATTTCTTAAAATAAAAACACACCAATTGCAAAGAAAATTCAAATATGTTTTATTTAATGTGAAGCACAATACAATATTTCAGATGGCATCCACGTCTTCTTTTGCTGGAACGAATTGGATGAATCCAATTTTCGAGCACTTTTTACACTAAATCAAGTCGTATGTCACGAATAGCACGTTCAATATTGACTTGTAGAGGGCTTGCAGAGAGTGAAGATTATTGCTAACGACCAATGACTTCAAAAACCCCCACAGTCTAGTGGTGCTAAACCACAACTTTTTGAATGCCATCCAATGTCGCAATTTTTTTCTCGCAATAATTCGGTTGTTGCACGTGCTCTGTGGCACGTAGCTCCGTCTTGTAGGAACCAAATGTTGTCAATATCAACTTCTTTCAATTTTGGCCATAAAAAGTTGATTATCATCGATCTATACCACTTTCCATTGAGAGTAAAGCTGTTACCAGCTTCATTTCGAAAGAAGAACGGACCGATGTTTGCACCAGACCAAAAACCACACCAAACTGTCAATTTAGGTAAATATAATGGTTGTTCGACAGTTTTGTTTATTTACCCCACCACGCGGATGAAAGTGATCCCCATCGGAGATGATTTTGCAAAAAAAATTGTTATCGTTTTGAAGTTGTTTCAAGACAAAATCAGCAAATTCATGAAGTTTACGGTAGTAGTCCACTGGCTTCAGTTCTTGACTGATAACAATTTTATACGGATGCAAGCTCAAATCCTTTCACAAAATCCGCCAGATTGTGGTTTGAGACAGTCCCAATTGTTGACAACGTCTTGGAATCGATAAATTGCGGACTACAGCAACACTTGTCTGAACGGCAGGACTATTTTCATTACTTCGAGCGGTTCTTTGTCTTATTGGCATTTGAACATTAGGTAAATGAATGTACGCTCGTAATTTGCAACAATTCGATGAATAGCGGGCACAGGTGGACGAATATTACGATCATGAAATTACAAAAGCGCACGAAAAGTTGCAATTGGAGAAGGATTATTTTGATAAAAAAAAGTTGATGGAAATTGTAAACATTACACAGTGCAACACGAAAAAAAATAACCATATACGGACACCACTACGTGATAAAAGACTAAAAAAAAAAAGACCCGTGTCTCCCAATTTTTCCCAAAGTCATGCACTTTTTTTTTATGGGCCGCCAAGGATTTGGGGCCTCGGTATCATTTTCGTAAAATGTGATCATTTTCTCAGGCTCATATCTTGCAAACCGTTCAGAATTTCGATGTACTCTCTGAGGCAAAGTTGTAGCTCTTGTCATAAAGAACAAAAATTGCGAACATATAAAATCAAAAAATCTTCACCTTATGACAAGAGCTACAACTTTGCCTCAGAGAGTAAATCGAAATTCTGAACGGTTTGCAAGATATGAGCCTGAGAAAATGATCACATTTTACGAAAATGATACCGAGGCCCCAAATCTTTGGCGGCCCATAAAAAAAAAGTGCATGACTTTGGGAAAAATTGGGAGACACGGGTCTTTTTTTTTTTAGTCTTTTATCACGTAGTGGTGTCCGTATATGGTTATTTTGCCATGACTTAAAAAATTACACACAGTGTTACTAAATACAATGAAAAAAAATTACAGATCATGACATACTACAAATGGCTGAAACGTCACTTAGAAATCATATCACTCAAATTGGAAAAACCTTTATTTTATTAGCTGGACCCGGCAAACTTCGTTTTGCCTTCAAAGTTTTTGTAACGCCAAAGAGTGAACAAAATTTTTCAATTTTATTATATTTCAAACTATTATTATGGCTGTTATAACGGTTTCGTTTAAAAGGGGCCTGGCACCGCCCACTTCCACCCTGGATGTAGTTCATACTGTACCAGTAACACATATGTATACCAAATCCCATCTTCATACCTCTGGCAGTTCATGAGATATAGTCATTTTAAATTGCAAGTTGTAAGGGCGGTGCCACGCCCCATTATCCAATCACCACCAAGTATAGCCAAAGACTATCAGCGGGTGATCGGTATCACATTGTAAAATTTCATAAACATAGGTATATTAGAAAAACCGTCACAGCGATTTTTTTAAAAAGGGGGGCGTGTCACCGCCCACTTCCACCCTGGCTTTAATTCGAACTGTACGAACAACATATATACCAAATACCATCTTTAAAGTTTCAAGTTTTATGCCACGCCCACTGATCCCATCCGGCTCATTTTTTGTTGGATCACGAATTTTGCTGCCAAATGCATCCACACAAATTTTCAAGGCGATTGGTGAACCAGTGTTCCAGATATTGATAGGGGGTAAAAATAGGGTCCAATGGGCGGGCCACTCCTACTTGACATATCAAAAATTCAAGTACCCTATTTTCACCACCTCTACATTCTGTGAACATTTCAAAAAGTGCAAACAACAAACACAAACTCATTTTAATAAAGGGATTTCCTTTGTGGTAAACCATTTATATATAGATTTATATTTACAAACATTAACTTCTCAGCAGACGTAATCCGTTGCGAATTCCGAAATAATAGAATAGATTTGCGAAAAATGCAAGGACGAATGAAAGAGTCTAGTTATCTTGTCTTCCTCCAACATTTGCTTCTACTTATCAAAAATTATTTCGTGTGTTCTACCAAGTTGAAGCATAGCCGGACACTAATTGAATCCTGAAGACTGGGGCTGGATATTGATGAATAATAGTTTGGAGCCAATCCAGATTTTACCGCCAACTACTCAAGAGAAAGTGCTGGCTGCAATTTTTTTTAATAGTTAGAAAGGTTGCACGAACAATTGTGGGTGCAGAAAAGTTGGATGGTTTTATGCACCAGTCAAGGTCACTCTTACATTAATCCTAAATTAAATGCAACAGATGACGATTCTTTCGAAACCGGCGAGAACCTAATTGATTTATCTCTCTGCTTACAGCAATCAACACAAATTGAGCCAGAAGAGGATAACGAAGACGGAAAAGAAGAAACGAGTGATCATGTAGAATTTCGTGATAATGAATAATAACATTTTCTCGCTGCTAGAATTCTCATTATATTTTTCAAATATTGTCTCATTTCCTCGATCGAAGTACGAGAATATCGTGGAGTATTCCTAGTCAGGAAACCACGTTAAATAAAAGTGCCGGGTACAAAACCCCAGATGTGGTGCGGAAATGTGTGCATATAAAGGGTTTTTCAACAGAGACGCTACAAAAGTAAATCGATAGGGACAGCAAACGCTCTTTTGATATTTCTCTTCAGTAAGGTTTGCCATTTCATCATGGAAAGATATACGAGCCAATAACGAGTCGAAATTATTAAAATTTACTACCGAAATTTGGAGTCAGTGGCCTCAACTCTAAGAGCGCTACGTCCAATTTATTGTAGTGTGATTCGTATATCGCATATGCTAGAACGTATGTGATACCACTTAACACATATCTACATTCATTCATACACTCTTTGGTTGTTGGCGTGTTCATTTACATTGTCACTATTCATATCGAGGTATAGGTCAGCAAAGTACATTGTACCAGTGAACGAGTAATTCGACTCCTTCTGTCTGACTGATTGAGCATTCACGATATATGAACCGTTTAACCACTAAGGAGAATCAATGAATATGTGTCACCATATAGAAACTAGATAGAACTAATAATGTATTCCAAATAGTATATAAGACCATTGTACGAATTCAGTCAAGTCAGTTTTTTACTACAATGCTCTTTAATTGATGCATTAAATAAACAAACATATCGCTACTCCATAAGCGATTAAAATAGCTTCGCATTTTTATTACATTATGGTCTTCAGCGATGAGGCTCATTTCTGGCTGAATGGCTTCGTCAATAAGCAAAATATGCGTTATTGGTCAGACAGCAATCCACACGTAATCCATGAGTCATCATTGCATCCCGAAAAAATTAGGGCTTTGTGCGGTTTATGGGCCGGTGGCGTCATTGGGCCGTACTTCTTCCGTGATGGTCAAGACCGGCACATTACTGTGAATGCGAATCGCTAACGTTCAATGATAACCGAATATTTTTGGCCCCAATTGTATAATATTGACTTGGAGGACATGTGGCTCCAACAGAACGGCGCCACAAGCCACACAGCGAATGCCATAATCAATTTATTGGAAACCAAGTTTGGTGAACGTGTTATCTCACGAAATGGCCCAGCCGATTGGCCGCCTCGGTCGTGCGATTTGACGCCCCTAGATTATTTCCTGTGGGGCTACGTCAAGTCTATGGTCTATGCCAACAAACCAGCGACGACTGATGAACTTCGTACGAATATCGAACGTGAAATTACAGCAGTATCTGCCGATTTATGCTTGAAAACCGTCGAAAATTGGGTTCAGCGTCTGGACTACTGCAAGTGTGCCCGTGGTGGCCATGCAAAAGAAATCGAGTTCCTTACATAATAGCATCGAATACAGGAATAAAGAATTTCATTGGTATCCAAAACCGGTTTTGTTTTATTTAAAAAAACTTTTGTACGCTGTTATTGAAAAACCCGATACTTGAGAATACGATTTTCCTACGGCCAGAAATCCTGACGACTCGAGAACGATGCTTCGGCTGGGAAAAAGGATTGGTAATTTTTTGTAGAGAATTTCGCAATCTAAAAACCTTCTCCCATTAATTATTCAGAGCTATACAAACACAAACATTTTTAACCTTCGACATCTGATAAAACCCGACGCACAATCGGTATTGATGGGGACTTTTGCCATATCATTTGTAATGACGTATTTAATATCTATACAAAAATACAGGTTAGTCGCAATTGCAATGTATATTTGTCTGGACTATTATCTTGTGATGGAAATATAGAATCAATGAATTAAGGGTACCCTGATGGAAGTTGCTAACTGACAACAAAATGCTTACAATTCCAGATTTTAGTCTTTCAAACCGTTATAGCACAATTTGGAAATGGAATAAAATTTTGTGTAAAATTACAAATGTCACACATTCTAAAAAATCAAGGAAAAAATAAACAAAATATGAAAAATTTCGAATTTCCACTACACTATATCCAATTGAAAGTAAAATACAACGATTGAAATGTGAAAAGGTATTTCGAAATTTACAATTGATTGAAATTGATTGATTTGAATTTAAAACTACAATTGATTGAATTTAAAAATTCTTTTGGAATTTAAAATGCTTCTATCGAAATTCAAAAAATCAACTTTAAAATAGAAATGAATCTACATCACTCCAAATTTCAAGAAATCACAGGAATTGAAATTGTGTTCACGTCAACTAAATTAAAAAATATATTAATTGAAGTAAAAAAGTCATCAATTGAAAATTAAAACCAGGGGGGTTTCAATAAAACAGCTGGTCGAACTCCTAGCTGCAAATTTGATACAGAATACATATTCATGAACATCGGTGGTGCAACGGTTAGTGTGTGCGGCTCTTGTACATGACAACGTGGGTTCAATTCTTGCTCAGACCACTGTACACTTCTTAAGACGACGGTCACCTCCCTTAGTGATGGCAACACTTTCGACTACTTAGCCATTAAAAAAACTTCTCAAACTATCGATCGGAACAGGTGGAAAACTGTAGGTCCCAATCAGTGAGTGTAAAACTAGAAAGAGCCCATCTCAATTATTGTGAGAAGCTCTGCCCAATCCCTTCATGCGATGTTATGAGATATCATTTTGTGGAACGAAATTCCTTATCGCACGTTGCGGGATGGGGGCTAAATGAAAAAAAAATTAAACAACTTCTGCTTTAACACTATTATGCTACATCCCACTATTATCAACTATATTGTTCACTTTTGCTTTGGTTTGTGTCTAGACTAACTAGATGTATCACATATGTTGGGAAAATTCTTGTTTAATGGGAAGTTTTCTAGGTAAAAACTGTAACCAATCTTTAGTATATATTGTAGTTTTGAAGCCAATAAAAAGTAAATTTACAAAAGCCAAAGTGAAAGAAGTTTAAAAAAGAAAATCTTCTTAAATAAGTGCCTTTTCTTAAAAAAATTTAATTTTATAAAAAAATTCAAATGAGTGTTCGCCCGTGAGATGTGTTAACACTTTTTTGTTACACGGTACCTGTTCGATTTCTATGAACACATTAGTAAATGTAACATTGGAAATTAAAAAACAGCGTTCAATCATAGGATGGAGTTACATTTAAATATTAATACTTAAAGTTATTTAAAGACCAGTGCAAGCACATGCGTCATTAATTTCTTGCTTAATACTTTTTGTTTTATTCCCACAAAAAACAAACAGAATGCAAAGCAACAGACACATGTACATACATTAATTGTTACGTTCGTACATACGCTACAGAGTTCACACAATTTTCGATTCTCTTGCTATCTCATTCATATACACGTATAACCACGTCATTATTCTCTTTGCTCTGAGAGTGGTCCGCACCCACACAAGACAACTATTCGCTGCCGCTACATCAGTGTGTGTTTTTTTTCGCAGTTTGTCAATCTGTGTTTCGCAGTCGGACAAATCTGTGTTCTATATAGCGGTGGGTCACCCTTATCATTTAGGGATATGAAAAATAGATGTTGGCCGATTCTAAGACCTCCCCGATATGCACACAAAATTTAACGCTAAACAATCTGTGTGATCGCAGTCGGACAAACTGTGTTTGGATGTATTCACTTTGTGAATTTAGTCCCTACCCGAGCCTATAGATGTTAACACATCAAAAAGTACCTTTTCTTAAAAAAAAAACTTTAAATTAAAGAAGTACCTTTGCTTACAAAGAGTGAATTTTCTTACAAAAAGTACACGCATAGAAAAAACTCGTTCCTCCCAAACGAAATCTCAGATAACTGAAGTTCGTTTGGAGACTGTAGTTGGGAGAAGCGAACTCTGTTAAGCCATACATGTAGTTTCCTTTGGGAGAACTGAAAAATTTTAGCAGCAAACGAGTTATGAAAAACATAAGCTGAAAAAAACGTTCCCTCGGTTACAGCAACCGAGTTGTAGTTGATCCTAATTAAAAAAAAACGTTTGCGAGAACTGGCAAACGTTTGCAGTAAACGAGTTATGAAAAATTAAAGCTGACAAAACGTTTGCGAGAAACGAAAAACGGTTCCACCAACTCTTATTTCGGTTACAGCAACCGCGTTATAATTAATAATTTTATGTATGGCTTCCATAAGCTCTTTTTTGTTTAATTTTCCAACTTTTATGATATTGGTTTTACCCATAAAGTTGGTTTTAAAAAAAGCTGGAATTTTTGTATATTTTTTTACTGTATACCTATACGTCTGTCTGGCTTTGCATTCAAATAACAACTAAAAGCGCAGCAAACTACATCGCTTCAATTGTCTATCTAAGAAATATCGACAAGGTAGAAGCATAAGATTGTGTGATCGCGGTTATGTGTATCCGTGAGTGTGTATGAAAAACGAGTGGATAAGACTGTGTATATAGTCAACAGAATGACAGAAATTTATGTTCTTCGTAATCTGTGCTCTCATTAGAAAAATGGCTAATTTCAGTTATCGCAAACGTTTTTTAAACTTGCGCCAAATGCAATTGTGTACGCTTTTGATGCAAACGAGAACTATTTTTCTTAAAAAACTACCTTTTCTTTAAAGAATATCTGTTTTGAGAAACAAAAGAACTTTTCTTGAGATAAGTACCTACTCTTAAAAGTGTGTCTATTTCTGGAAAAACAACCAATTCTAAAAAAAAATCCCTATTTCTTAAATAAAACCTTTTCTTCACAAAAATAGCTTCTGTTAAAATAAATACCTTATATTACAAAAATTACATTTCTTAAAAGTACCTTTCCTTAAAAATAAAACAATAAATACCTTTTCCTTTCTTGAGAAAAGAAACCTTTCTGCAAATATGTAAATTTTCGTGAAAAATAACTTTTTTTTGAAAATGGTTACCACTAAATACTATACTACAGAAAAATACAACCGTGTGATATATATTAAAAAAAACTCACCTCAAAGCACTGCAACAATGCGAAAATACATGAGGAAAATAAGAACATGGTGGAACAATTCTGTCTGTACTTGTTGTTTGAATTATAGGCCAATCGCACATGCAAATTGCAGAATTGCGTTTGTATATACGATTGATGATCAAGCGATGGTATCAATTCAGGCACAGTAGTTAGGAATCTGATGATGAACTTGTCACGGGGTTCGAAACTAGTCATGCCAATGAGTGTGTGTTGAACTGAATTGCCTATTATTTCCCACAAAAACCAACCATTAGTCAATTAGAAAAATGTTCACGACTTGTAAGCTTGTAGTATGAATTTCTCATACATTAACCAAAAATTACCACTTCTTTAAAAAGTACCTGTTCTTAAAAAAAAAAACTACTTCTTTGTGAAAACAATTCTTCTTTATAAAAACAATTCTTTTTCTTGCAGAAATTACTTCTACTTAAAAATAATATCGTTTCTTAAAAAAAACCTTAGCTTTTAATAAAAAGTACTTCTCTTTACAAAATAACCTTATCGGGATATTCTATAAAAAAAATTTTTTTAAAAAAAAATTAATCATTTTAAAAAAGTATCTTTTTTAAAGTATCTTGAACTAACTAGTGTCCCTCTTGTGATTTTTTATTTATAAGTTGTGCATGATTCCTCTTTGACAAGTCCCCGTCTTAACGTGCTGTGGTTTCCTTTGGGCCCCTTAACTTTATTGCAAATGTATCCAACTCTCTATTTATTAGTGTTCAACCCAATTCCTGTTCTTTCTTTCTTTCGCAGCGCAATCATAATGGGTCAACTGACATCCGACTGTAGTGATAGTCATGCAGTCACCAGCTGGCCCTCTGTTTGGCGTGTCATAAACCCCACTTGACCTACGGCTCCTCTGCGAATGATTGTCAGTAGACCCGAACTCCAAGAGTAGTCAGGAAGAATCACCTTACGGCTATGCATATCGTTATGCATTTGGGTGGGCCGAAAAAACTCTTTTTTTTTAATTCGAAGTTGTAATACCGCGTAAAACTTGTAAATTGTATAGACATAACAAAAGTATAAAAATTCGCTAAATCGGTTAACATCTTTAGGTCCCTAAAGTTTGACAAAATGTGAAAAAAAACCAACCCATAAAAAACATAGTTTTTGACTATAAATTCTTTATATATGCCCACGACTTTTATCCAAACCCGCTTAAATTTTGATTGTTCATTTTTGTCGTCGTCATTAGTTTGCCTGCGAAGTTGCTTCGCGATTGGATCCCGTGAAAAGGGTTAAAACTCAATCCAAAGTTTTTTCGGCATGCATGCATACAGATAGTTGAAGTTAATAAAGGGTTTTCCAGTAGGTGCTTGATAACTTAGAATTTAATTTGTGAACGCACTATTTCACTTATCATCTAACTGCTACTTTCCTTTTTTTTTCAGTAAACTCAAAATTTTCATCATGGTAAAATAGACTTCAAATTATAAGAATGTACTACGAGAAATTCGGAGTCGGTGACCGCAACTTTAAGCGCGTTAACTTCAATTTTCGGTCGTTATTCTCGCCCTAGTAGACAAGCAATAACAAATTTAGTGCAAAAATTTGAGTCTGATGATGCTGCCGTGCCAGTGAGACAACGGGTTCGTCGAAGTGACGAAAATATCGCTGCTGTTCAGGTGTTCATAGCAAACGATCCAAATCAGTCGATTCCGCATCGTTCTCAAGAACTGGGCATCTCCAACGCCACCTTATGGCAAATTTTGCGTAAAGATCTTGGTTTACACACATTATATCAAGCTGACTCAAGAATTGAAGCCGATGAAGCATTTGACGCGACGTACGTTCTCCGATTGGGCTCTGGAGAAGATGCGCCTAGATGATGAAATTCATCGCAAAATCATCTTCTGTGACGAAGCTCATTTATGGCTCAATGGGTGCATCAACAAGCTAAATATGCGGTATTGGTTCGGTGAAAATCCACATGTGCTTCATGAATCACCACTTCATCCACAACAAATACCTGTTTGCATGCCGGCGGCGTCATTGGGCCATATTTTTTCGTCGACAATAACGATCGTCACATTTGTGTGAATGGCGATCGTTATCGCGCCATGATTACCGATTATTTTTGGACCGAATTGGAAAACATGGACTTGGACGGCATGTGGTTTCAACAGGACGGTGCCACAAGCCACACAGCACACGTTACAATCGATTTATTGAAGAGTAAGTTTGGTGAGCCTGATATCTCAAGAAATGGACCAGTCAATTAGTCGCCCCGATCGTGCGATTTAACGCCTCAAGACTTTTTTCTTTGGGGTTACATCAAATCATTGGTCTATGCCGAGAAGCCGACGACGAACTCAGAGCCAACATTCAACGCCGTTACGGTCGAAATATGTGACCGAGTCATCGAAAATTGGGTCCAACAAATCGAACGCTGCCGAAGTCCCGCGGTGGCCATATGAACGAAGTCGAGTTCTAATTATAAATATTTTGATTGTATTTCCAGTCGATCATAAAGATTTGGAAATATCTGAAATGGTTTGCATTATATTTAAAAAAAAAAGTTGTGAAGTATTTATTGGAAAACCCGATATAAAGAATTTAAAAAAAATTATTTTTACGATTATTTTTACGATTTTTGAATTAGATGTTTTCGTAATATAATAGTTATATTTCCCGGTTGCGCAACGGCTTAGAAACTCCCGTGCGCAGAGGTTTGGCAGCAACCCAGACACCGTCACTCGGCTAGCTGAGAGGAACAACTTTGGCGTACTCCTCCGCATTCGTGGGATAACGCCACTTATCTCCTTCCATTGTTTTGGCAGTCTGATTCTGCCAGTTGTGATTGCAGTGCGTTAGTGTTTAGTTCGATGTCACTGTTTTCGTTCTGCTCTGTTTTATCCCACCATAATTCACAGCCAAACAAACTGCATTAGGTGGCCTATACGTTAATACGATGCAACATTAAAGAGTAGTTTACGAACAAATTGCCGCAATAAGATTGCTCAAATTTAAGCACGTATTTCGAATCATGGAATACTTATAACTTTCAGCTAGGCGCTAGATGGAAACATTGCCCTCCAATCTTTGACAGGCATTGGAAATTTGAAATCCGATTTGTGTTATATAAAAGAGGCTACTAAGCAACACGACACGCATATGAAATATTTTATGCCTTTATAGTTTATACAACACTATTCATAATTTCAATTTCGGTCTGTACAAATTGCCTAATTACATCACACATACAATTGGTAAATAAAGTATGTATTTTCATAATTAATGACACCTGCCATGAGCAGAAATAAATTGAATTCAAAACTATATTATTACAATTTACAATGTTTCAAAACAAAATTAAAGGATACAACTACTAGTTGTAATATGCTAAGCGATATTTCGCACATAAATGTTTGTTTACATGTAGAAGAAGCATTCAGTTTGTTTACACACTCGTAGAATAACATCAATACAATCTGTTCATCAAAACAAATAACTATAATGCCACTGTGACGGAGCAGCAATATTTAATTAGTTCATACAAATTCATATCACTCATACGTCACCCATACGTCACACATGTCATACATAGTATCACATTATGTTCAATGTAAACGTATTGCAAACTTTTCCCTTTTTTTCAAGTACAAGTTTAATCAAATAACAAAACAATTTCGGAGGACACACGCGCCGAGGGTAAAGAGAAGGGCATCCCTTAACAATTTGAAAGAAACATATTCAAATTTTATGTAATTCCACATATACATACATACATACAATAAAGTTCAGTATGTACGGTATTGCCGTTTGTCATGAATGTGTCATTTGAACTAAAGGCACGTACGCTGTGAAGGGTTTATTTGGGGATAATGAAGATTTAAGTGTTATTCTCTTTATTTCTTGGAAATAAGTTACAAAATGCTAGTACAAATTTCCTACAAACTTTTCCTTATGACAAGTTCAAGGAATTTGCAACTTTGCTGGAAACTCGTACGCACGCACTTGTAACTATATGGAGTATTTTAAGGGTTTGTTGGCAAAACTAATTCTGTTCTTATGGGTTTAAATTGTTAAATAATACGCACATATTATTTCGTTAGGCTAAACATTTTCTCTATTGACGCAAATGTTAAGGTCGCATTTAGGACGAGTAGTGCTAGATATGGGCGCTCGATATTGATAAATTGCAATTTTATTAGTTGTATTGAAACCCTTTGCGTAATGAATGATTTATTCACTATACGTGTGTTGGAAATACTAATGACCTGAACTTGGCACTGTAGCTTAAAATAGCACTCAAGTTCTAGAAGTTTTCCAGTTTCAGTCCAAAGGGTTGTGAAGCGCTAGAGGTGACGCCTGCTAACTTTAATTTGCCAGAAGTCTTAAGATTGTTTCAACTCATACTGATATACTGAATCGTAGGTGTAACACCAAAGTCAAGTGAATACATTATAAATTTATTTTTATTTAATGTGAATTAAATGTATTTGTGTGACTGAGTAGGCGTTATCGTGTGACCAAAAACCAAAGTTGTATAGAGGCACGAACAATCGTTAACATTAACATCACAGATGTGGTTGGCACAGTTTATTGCATTATAATCCTTATAGCTTACAGACATGGGGGTCGTTGGGCGAACTAAATCTACATTGTATCAATATTAAAGCATGTCAAGAATTATGGAGCGGAAAATGTAATCGACTGCTCCTGGATATCATAGACTTGCCACCTACTAGAATGGCAACAATTAGGTCAGGTAATGTTTGCATTTCAGAATGTTTCGGGATGTTGTTATGATGGGCGTGTAGCTTTCGCATAACAACGACACTGATAGTTAGAAGAATTT
Source organism: Phaonia tiefii (assembly GCA_963931995.1). Lineage (NCBI taxonomy): Eukaryota > Metazoa > Arthropoda > Insecta > Diptera > Muscidae > Phaonia > Phaonia tiefii. The sequence continues at coordinate 176,306,510 of OZ008367.1, read as the reverse complement.
ATGATAGGACAGTTAGAATTACCCAAAAACACTACATAATTAAATCTACATGAAATATCTCCAACAACAAGAAATATCTCCAACATATCTCCAAAATATCTCCAACAACAATGAAATATCTATCAACAACAAGAATGTTTTTCGGCAGACACAGACGGTATGGAGTTATCCTCACATGTACAAGACTCTGACATCAACTCGGCATTATTAAAATTCCGCAATCGAACTCCGCTCCAGCTAGACAAGTAGACATGTGCGTGAAGATAAATTCGAATTTAGCTAGCAAAGACACAAACCACTTTGGTTAGCAGAGCGCTAATGTTACATTAACAGATATCTGTTAAAATACTAGAAAGGGAGGTATATATTGAAATAGACAAGGTTTCTGCCGAATTAAATTAATTAAAAAATATAAATCTGACAAATGGTATAAAAAATATTACGAGCTTTCATCAGTATTGGTGGCACAAATCTTGAACAGTTTACCAGCGAGCATTATATTTTGGTTCAATAAATAAAATTTTAGGAATAACTTTTTTAAAAATTTAGACATAATTTTGAACCCAAATCAAGGATTCTTCGCCAACTAAATAAATCTGTAGCAATAAGTGGGAGCATTTGGGTTATATTCCTCCGAGGTTTCAGAATATAATAATTTTAAGCGTTTTCCTTTAAGTACTTTGCTCTACTTTTGAACACTTCACTGTGTCCAACCCAAAGACTCCTGGCTGACAAGACTTACACCGGATAAAAGCTTCTTGTTAGTGCTTCCCAAATTTACCACCCTTTCATTTCAGAGGAATGTGAGAACAGCGATATTTGGAATTTAGTATTGTCCCATGTCATAACATTTTGACCCACTGTGCCTGAACTAAGAAATCTTCGCGGATCAAACTTATACCTGCTTACAGGCTTTCATTACTACTTTCAAAATTTTCATCCTCATATTTCAAAAGAGCGATATATGGAATTAAGTATTAGCACATGTCTTTACATTTTGACCCAATCGTATACCAGATTAAAGTTCTTCATCAGTACTTTTCAAATTTATCATCGTCATATTTCAGGGGATTTTCAGATCAGCGATATATGGAATTTAGGGTTTTACCATATCTTAACAGTTTTACCCACTGTGGCCAAACTGAGGATTCTTCGCGGACCAAACTTATACCATATTAAAGATAATGTTAAAATATGGTAAAATATTAAATTCCATAAATGGCTGTTCTGAAATTCCTCTCAAATATGCGGACAGTAAATCAGACAGTATTAATGAAGGACTTAAATCTGCTATTCCAAATGTGGGCCAAATGTTAACCCTTGGGCAAATACGTAATTCTATATATCGCTGTTCTGAAATTCCTCTGAAATATGAGGATAGTAAATTTGCAAAGTACTAATGAAGGACTTTAATCTGGTATTCGTTTGGTCCGCGAAGAACCCTTAGTTTAGCCACAGTGGGTCAAAATGTTAAGACATGGGCAAATACTTAATTCCATATATCGCTGTTCTGAAACTCCATTCAAGTATGCGGACAGTAAATTTGAAAAGTGTCGGTGGTGCAATGGTTAGTGTGCGCGGCTCTTGTACATTAGATTCTGGGTTCGAACCCTGCTCTGACCACCTTCAAAAAAATTTCATTCGGCGGCGGTCACCTCGCATACTGACGGCGACACTATCGAGTATATAGCCATGAAAAAACTTCTCAAAATACCGTTCGGAATCGGGTTAAAACTGTAGGTCCCAATCAGTGAAATTCCTCTCAAATATGCGGACAGTAAATTCGAAAAGTACTAATAAAGGACTTTAATCTGGTATAAGTTTGATCCGCGAAGAATTCTTAGTTTGGAAATAGTGGATCAAAATGTTAACATATGGGACAATACTAAATTCCAAATATTGCTGTTCTCAAATTCCTCAGAAATATAAGGGTGGTAAATTTGGAAAGTACTAACAAGGAGCTTTAATGCAGTGTAAGTCTTGTCTGCCAAGATTCCTTAAGTAAAGTCAAGTGCTTAAAGGAAAACGCCTAAAATTATTGCATTCTGAAGTTTGTCTGAAACATAACTCAAAATAGCATGCACCTACTTATTGCTACATATTCATTTAGTTGGGGAAGGATGCTTGATTTGTGCTTAATGTCCTTTCTAAAATTATATACATTGAGCTAAAATAAGCTGTTCAAGATTTGTGCCACTAATACTGCAAGCTCATAATGCATTTTATACGATTTGCCAGTTTTGTATTTTTTTATAAATTTCATTCGCCAAGAACGTTGTTTATTTAAATTTACTTCCCTTTATAGTACTTTAACAGATACCTGTTAACGTAATAACAGAGTTCTGCTAAGCAAAATGGTTTGTGTCTTTGATAGTTAAATTCGAATTTATCTTCACGCACAGCAAATAAACCAAAGGTACTTGAATGGTTTTTTTTATTTGTTTATGCTGCAAATTATAACGACATGTGTGGATGTAAAAACTGTTCATTCTGCTCAATTACTAAATAATAATTCAGAAAGTAAAGGGATGATTTGTCTTTATTCGGCCTTTTAATTTGTAGTTTTTTATTTTAATATTCAAGCTCAAGACCATTCTACATTTCTCCTAACAGAAATATAGTTTTTCGAAAGACGTTTTGCAAAACGAAGTCTCAGAGATCTGCATCAGCAGTTATTTGGAATGGTGCTTTTGAAAATTTCATCAAACTAAATGACCTCCTTAAATTGCTTTCGGTGGCGATTAACTTGCATAGTGACGGCGACACTATCGAGCATATAGCCAATGAAAAAGCTTCTCCAAATACCGTTCGCAACCGGTGTAACATTGTAGATCCCAAACAGTGTGAGTAAAACTAGGAAGCGCACAGATCACTGGTTGTGAGACGCTCTACCCAAATCCTTCATGGGATGTAATGGGAAACCATTTCTTTTATTTAAATTCAAACGAAATCCCCTTTCAATTCTATTAATCAAAAAATAGAATGGTCTTGAACTTGAAAATTATAATAAAAATACCAATAAAAAGGTTGAAAAAATAAAAATTTTCCCTGACGAATGTAGACCACGATAAAATTCCGGGCAGTTGTTATTATCTGTAAGAATTGGGTTGTCTTTTTGGGCAAGAACAAAAAAAATGTGTAATGGAAAGCGATGGTGCTCTGGAGATAGAAATGAGTTTCTCCAAATGTTTTCTTGTGGGTATTGCTTGCCATTTGTTTCGAACACTTGCATGGTGGTGAATTCCCAAGTTTGTTTGCATTTAGTTTGATGAAATTTTCAAAAGCATCATTCCAAGTAACCGCTGTTGAAGATTTGCGGCTAGATCTGAAATAGTTTACGGTTTGCCAGGAATCATGAGACTGCATTTTATAAAATCTCTTTTGAAAACCTATATTTCTATTAGTAGAAATATAGAATGGTCTTGAGATTGAATTTTCAATTAAAAAAGTTTCTTATGAACATTAAAGAAAAGCTCGTTATTTTCCCCACTAAATACTAGAAACATGATCAAAACTGGGTCTAAACTAATTGATAGTAGAACCGTAGAATTTTGCATTGAAGCCAACTGAAATATAAGAATTTCTAATTTCTAGATATTTTAAGGTCAATTCTACAGGTTGAAGATGCCGCCAAATGATTGTATATGTCTCGAAGACGCATGTAGTAAGACTATTCCACAAAAAAAGATCGGCACCATTCAAGACTTTATTGTTTGTTCTTTAGAAAAATTGTGGGTTCCATTGGGTACCCAGTTGGAAAATTTGTCTTTAGAATTTCATTGTCAGTAGAATTTCCTAAGGACAATGTCAGTAGATGATGAGACTTTAAATGCAACGTGTTCGTGATATGTCATTACTTTTGCACTGTCAGCATTATATCATGACTGATTCCTAATAATGTCAATGCTAATAATCGATAGGAGAGATCTTTATCATTTGTCAACGACGAGTCATGCGTATAGAACTTCCAGTTATTCAGAAAACATAGAACTGAAAAATTTATATTTAAATAGAATGTCATACATTTTCAGAATTAATTTCAAAAATATTTGAAAACTTATTACAAGAATATGCAAATTTTCAGGGAATTATATATGTATGTATAGTATTTAGAGGAATTATATACATATAACTATGTATAGGAAATGACGTCGGTAGGGCAATGGTAGGGTGGCCGGTTCTTGGGTTCGATCCCTCCCCAGACCACCCTACATTTCTTTCGATGGCGGTCACCTGACTTAGTGACGGCGGCGACATTTAGATATGAAAAAGTGTATAACTGTAGGTACCAATCAGTGAGTGTAAAAGCCTTCCCCGATCCCTTCATGGGAAACCATTTTTTTTTATAGAAATGATAAAGGCCACCACAGACGAACTGCCCCTCAAATAAGACGGTTGTTATTTATATGTCGGGTCCTGGCAATACTAGTGTTTCCAGATGACAACTGGAACTTCCATAGTTTGAGACTTTTTAGCATAAACATACACAGAGAATTTTCACACACGAGCACTATTTGTTGTATTTACAGTGTGTTGAAAAATGCACCTGTGTCAAAAAATTAAATTAACCAATGAACATTTTCGTGCCATGATTCTTTACGATTTTCGGCGTAGATTATCGAGACAAGACTGCCGCACTCAACTACTTTCGACTTTTGGTGACGAAGCATAATCAAAAACCAGTGTAAATCGCTGGTACCAAAAGAGTTCAGTCTCGAACGCCGTTCGCTCCAGGATGAATTTCGTGCAGGTCGTTCAACTTCGGTTGTTTTGCCAGAAACCATCGATACTGTGCGTGAACTGATAGAGCAAGACCGACAAGTGACATACTGTGAGATTGAGGCTTCCTCCGGCATTAGTATGTCAAGCATCAATAAGATATTGCATGTTCATTTGGCTGTGAAAAAGATTTGTTCTCTTTGGATCCCATATAATTTGACGAATGCTCAAAAAAATGCTCGTTTTGATTTGAGCAAAGTAATGTTGAAAAAACCACGTTAACTCACATGCATCATCGTCACAGATGACGAATCATGGATCTATGCATATGACCTCGAAACAAAACAGCAATCGACCGTATGGGTCTTTCAATACGAGTTAAATCCAACAAAAGTTGTTCGTTGAACTAAAACATCGAAGCAAATGATGGGGTTTTTTTCGGGTTTAACCGGTCATGTGGCCACAGTGCTTCCAGTGGAGCGTAAGAGGGTCAATTCTGAGTGGTATACCACCTTCTGTTTACCTACAGTGTTCGAAGAAACAAGGAAAAACTACAAGAGAAGACGGATCATTTTGCATCAGAACAATGCGAGCCCTCACACATCAGCTGAAACAATGGGCTATTTGAGCACTCAACATATCGAATTGATGTAACATCCGCCGTACAGCCATGCTTTGACACCCAATGACGTCATTTTACTGCGTGATCAACGTTTTCTACCCGTAAATGGTGACTTAAGGATGACTTGTGTACATGTCATACGGTGATCCCCACTATTGACAAACTACGGAAAATTCCTGCTGACTTTTTACCAAATGTATGACAATGCCAGGGGGTGCCATGAAGATTTTTGTATGGGAGGGGATCGGCAAGTCAGTAACATGTCACTTCTCAGTCACTAATGATGTCATTAGGAAATCTCCAGCTGAGTTGAATTACAAATTTTCCATTTAAATAACACCATAGCTGGCCTATTAACCCTATCGCTCATCGCTGGTTAAAAAAAATGTTTTCAGCCGAGTCCGGCATTCCACACGTAATTTGCTTTAATTTTAACATTTTATAATTGGACATAATGTTGATAACACGGAGTTCCGCTCCAGTCAAACTTCCTAAGCTCCGACTGCAAAACTCCAACTACGACTCCATTGGGCTTCGCAATCAACCAACCACCAAGCTCTTGCACTCATGATCTCCGCTACAACTGTACAAGAAAAGTAACACTGTAAGTATAATTTGAAGTTTTGAACTGACACACAAAAACACCGAGACACCCCAACTAATTTTTAGGTCATAAAATCCAGTCGTGTACTCTGTTTTAAAAAGTTACCTCAAAATAACGAGATATTTCGATTTTAAATTTGTAGTAGATTTAAGGTGATTTTTGATTTTATTTAAGGGAAAACCTGCAAAAGTTCTTGTTAAATCAATTTATATATTTTTTTTTTCGACAAAATGTAACCGTTGATATATTAGACATCTATTTGGAAGCAGAATGAGTTTACCTCTTACAATTTGGGGTCATAATAATTATAATAATTTTGGGATTCGGGATGCTACAACATATATATCAAAGTGTTCACTTTGATAGATTAGTCCCTACCCGCCGCTATAGATGTTAACACATCAAAAATATAAGCATTTTATTGATCATTTTGAAAAAATAGAAAAATGAGTGACGAAAAATGCAGATCACATTGCGAAAAATGAAATACGTTTTGTTTTGTGTGTGAAAAATTTACACCGAAAAATCATCGACGACATTTGGTTGAAGATGCCCTCAAAAGCTTACAATCAGTATTTTTCGGTTACCCCCGCTGAAGAAATGCGAAATGTTGATCATGCACCTGGATTTACGTGCATCACATGTTCTAGGGCATTAAACAAATGGTGGAAATTACGGCGATATTCGATGCCATTTGGACTTCCAATGATATGGACCGATCCAGGGGAACAAGATACAGAAAATTGCTACGCGTGCAAGAACGATGTAAATGGTCTCAATCGAAACAGTAAGTCCACTTAGATAGACTATATATGGAATACAAATAAGTTATTCTTATAGAACGATCCGGTTTTATATACAAAGGTGTGCCAAGTATGCACGTACCAGTTCCACACAGTGATGAATTGCCTGACCCAGTACATCCATCGACATACCAATATGATACTGCGTCCTATGAACTACAATCACAAACTTCAGCAACATCATTACATCATGCTGATTCTGATTACCTTCAGCCAGTTATACAATATCCCTCGTTAATTTCACAGGAACATTTAGATAGAATCGTCGAAATCTGAAGCTATCTCCAAATAATGCAATGACTTTGGCTTCGCAATTAAGTAGCGTCAACGTGCTGGCACCAGGTGTAAAAGTTACATCTTACAAATACCGGCAAGAACCATATATGCCTTATTTCATGCTTTCCGAGGACGCAACTTATGCATATTGTCAAGATATTCCCGGTTTAATGAATGAAATGGGAATCTGCAACTATAATCCATCTTTATGGCGTATTTTCATAGACTCTTCAACCAGAAGCATAAAAGTAGTCTTGCTATTTGAAAACAGCAGCGTTAAATCAGTGCCATTGATGTATGCTCTTGGAATGCATGAGTCGTATGATACCATGCAATTAATTCTGTAACGCATCAGTTATGACGAAATTGTAATTTTAAGGTTCTTTCACTATTAGCTGGAATGCAAACTGGCTATACAAAGTACAAGTGTATTTTTTGTAAATGGGACAGCCGTGCAAAATGCAACCAGTACGAAATGCGAGATTGGCCAAAATGCGATTAGCAAGTTGTTGGCGAATTTAATGTAATTCGACCACCATTGATCCCGCTTCAGAAAATAATGCTTCCGGATCTTCATGTCACGCTGGGAGTTGTAAAGAATTTTTTAAAGCGTTTGGTTCGCGTTAAAGGAAATACATTACCATACTTGAAAACAACGCTTTTCCAAAATTATCAATTGAAAAATTAAAAGAGGGTAATTTTATGTAACTAAAAGTGTGTGACTGCAATATATTTTATATCAGTTTTTTTTAACAGGTGTTGTTAACGGTCCAGATATACGGAAACTTTTACGGGATACGAGTTTTTCTGAAATGTTAAATGGAACTGAACTAAACGCATGGAACTCAATTCGATGCGGTAATTGAAAACGTTCTTTGCAAAAATCGCTGACCAGAGTACCGTGATTATATTGACAACATGATGAAGTCTTTCGACAAACTTGGCGTTAATATGTCGTTGAAAATCCACATGTTACATGCAATTTGTCCACAGATACAGACGAAACTGGCGAAAGATTTCATCAAACCATAATGGCATTCGAAGACCGTTTCGCAGGAAAAAGAATAGACTTAATGCTTGCTGATTTCTGCTCGTCGATTGCAAACAAAGAGTAAAAATTGAAAAAATCAAAAGAAATTTATAAAATCATCAAAATAAGAGCAAATATAGTTCCATGTCCGCTTGCAAAATGGACGTCCATTATTTCTAGATATAAATTTTGACAAATAAATAATAAACTAATTGATTTTAAACAAGTGTTTAAAGTTTTTTCATTCAAATAAAATCAAAAATCTCCTAAAATCTACTACAAATTCACAATCGAAATATCTCGTGATTTCGAGCTAACTTTTCAAAACGGGATACACCACTGGATTCTACGATCCAAAATTAGGTTGACGTGTCGGCTTACAAGTGAATTACACTAGTACAATTTTTGGACATTTTTCGTTAAATCCCCCAAGCTCTTGCACTCAGGGTCTCTACATGCTAGTAGGGGTATGGTTAGGGGCCTTGTGGAGAAACTTCAAAATTCATAAGTAGCGAAATGATTGAGTAACTAAATGAAGTAGCAGCAGAATAAAAAAAATCACATGAGGTATCAGTGGACACCCGGTCGGAATGAAGTTCCTTTCGCTATATATTATGTACTCGTTAGTAGTACGTAGTTTTTTTAAAAATTTCAATTTGTTGTAAGAAAATATACTTTTTTAAAAAAAGGTACTTTTTAAAAAAAACTTTTCATTAAGCAAAGTTACTTTTTGTATGAAAATTAACTTTTTTGAAGCAAAGGTACTTCTTTAAGATAATGTATTTTTTTTTAAGAAGGTGAACTTTGTTTAAGAATATGAATAGGTTTTTTTTTTGATAAAATTTACTTTTTGTAATTTTTTCCTACTTAAAAGGTACGTTTTCTTTTTGACTATGGTAAAGATTCAAGTGTGTCGCCAAGTTTACTTTTGATAGCCTGCAATATTTAGACAGAGAGGATACAAGGAAGGCTTTTCCATCTATTGAAATCCGCGCAATGTTCCGCAACAAGCTCTTCGCATGGTGAAAGGTAAAGGTGGGTATTGTTCATTTTGAAGTAAAACAATTGATTATTTGTTTTTAATTAGTTTTAGTTTGGAATTGAAGTTGACGCAGATGGACTCGAGACTAAAAAAACAAGGTGGGTGCAAGTCAGCAGTTATAATTGATTACATTTCAAGACCATCATACTCGGAAGAAGACTTATACGTTCGGCAAAAATTTAATTGAGGCGCACCCACTCGCTTTATATTAAATTCTATTGTGCACTGAAGCCGAAGAACCACTTCCTTTTTCATTATGTTACGGTAATAAGAAAATCTGGAGCCAATGCGGTTTGAAGCAAAGCATTAGCATTACATCAGTGCACAGTGAAAGAAGAAACAAATGAAATTAAAAAATTTTCGGGAAATTTTTCACTTTTGCGGCTACATAAACGCTACTTAAGCGCTACCTAAACGGTGTTAAGAATCATTCCTAGGAAGTTCATATGTTCTTGTAGTTGTTTACAGAGATCTTAGGAACATTTTAGTAGTTGATTGTTTCCTTGAATTTTGAACGGTTTGCTACCTATGGACCTGAACATGAGAAAAAAGCTACAAAAAAATGTTGACTTGAAGATGAAGTAGTTTTGGTTGTATAAGTTCACAATTTTTGTTCTTTATGACAAGAGTTACAACTTTCCCTCAGAGAGTAAATCAAAATTCCGAACGGTTTGCAACAAGATATAAGTCTGACAAAATGGTCACTTTTTTGCAAAAATGACACCATGGCCCCCATATCTTTGGGGGCCCATAAAAAAAGTGCATAACTTTGGGAAAACCTGGGAGACACGGATATTTTTTTTTTTGTCTTTTATCACGTAGTGGTGTGCGTATATAGCTACATTTTCATGACTTACAAAATTACACGCAGTGAAAGAAAACACAAATGAAATTAAAAAATTTTCGGGAAATTTTTCACTTTTGCTGCTACCTAAACGCTACCTAAGTGCTACTTAAACGGTGTTAAGAATTATTCCTAGGAAGTTCATATATTCTAGAAAGTTGTTTACTGAGATCTTATGTACATTTTTGTTGTTCATCGTATCCTTGAATTTTGAACGGTTTGCTACCAATGGACCTGAACAGGGGGAAAAAGGTAAAAAAAATCGAATTTTTTGCGATTTTGACCTTGAAGATGAAGTTTTTCTGATTTTATATTTTCACAATTTTTGTTCTTTATGACAAGAAGTAATCAAGTAAATCAAAATTCCTAACGGTTTGCAAGATATGAGGCTGACAACATTATTACTTTTTTGCAAAAATTACACCGAGGCCGCAAATGTTTGGGGGCCCATCAAAAATGTACATGACTTTGAGCAAAACTGGGAGACACGGGTCTTTTTTGTTTTGGTCTTTTATCTGTGTAATAAAAATGAAGTTGAAACTTTTATTTGATTTATTTGATCTTACAAAAGAACACTACCTATATCTGTAAGATAAATCAAAAATATTGTAGCAGCCTAAAAAAATATACAATCTTGCTATGAACTTATTTAAAAAGGAACCAAATTCAAAAGATATTATTATTTGTCTTCTAATATACGTCGCAGTGCATTTAAATCATATAAACTAAAATTGTTTTTGTATCAAAATAGCATTGCTTGCATTTTATGTCAGCCGATTCTTATAAAACAATTTTGTCCCATTTCCAATCCTATGAAGTTGGATTTTTAATTGACAGTCTGGATATACAATTGTTTTCACATTTTAGTACTTCACCCCTATTTATATCTAAATATATATATCTATCTTTAAAAATAAATAAATGGTTTCCCATTACATCCCATGAAGGGACAGGGGAGAACTTCTCACAATCACTGAGCTGTGTGCTTTCCAGTTTTCACCCACTGACTGGGACCTACAGCTTTACACCGATTCCGAACATTATTTTGAGAAGCTTTTTCAATGCTATATACTCGATAGTGTCGCCGTCACTATGCGAGGTGACCGCCGCCGAAAGAAATTTTTTAAGCTGGTCAGAGCAGGGTTCGAAACCAGAATCTCATGTACAAGAGCCGCGCACACTAACCATTGCACCACCGACGGCCACATATATATATCTTTATATATATATCTTTAGTTATTGTAAAAGTTTCTGAAAATGTAGTAAATAAATTGCCAGTGAAATAGGTCTGATTTGCTTGCAAATAAATATTGCTCTAAAAAATACAACCATGTAGCCTTAATACAGTGATTAACTCAGACATACTTTCTCAAAAATCGGAATAAATGCTTGCATCAATTCAAAATTATATTAACCTGGTATCAATAGGGTGCATTTTAAATTTCATAACCCTTCAATATTAACTCAAAACTGGATAACCTTCATTTGAAATTGTATCATTCTTAATTTAATATTGTTTCAATTTTAATTCTAAAATAAAAATTAAAATTTCAATAACTTTTCCACGCGACGACAATATTGTTCTATAAGAATTCAATATTAATTCAATGTCGAAAAATATTATTTCTATATTGTTTCCATATTAAAATTATCAAAAACTAGCTGGACCCGGCAAACTTCGTTTTACCTTCAAAGTTTTTCTAATGCCAAAGGGTGAGCAAACTTATTTTGTTCCATTATGTTTCCAGTAAATGAATAGATCTGCTGGGTTTCCCACGTGGGATAATGCCAAGTTTAATTGACAATGGGCAAATAAACGTGTAGTTGACTGGAATGTTATGAAGAAGAATGTAAAATAACTATTTGTTTAGATGTCAATCGTGTGCTGATTTGTTGGAGAACCTTCTCATTATACTATAATAGCTGTACCCGCTGCGCTTCGCTACCCCGGAATTGCAATTTCATTGAAACACAATTTTGCTACTTTTTTCTAGTTATTCAAGTTCACTAGGATATAAAGGGTTTTTCAACAGAGACGCTACAAAATAAATCGGTAGGGACATCAAACGACGCCATATTTGTTCCCGCTCTTTTGACATTTCTCTTCAGTAAGGTTTGCCATTTCATCATGGAAAGATATACGAGCCAACAACGAGTCGAAATTATTAAAATTTACTACCGAAATTTGGAAATTTGGAGTCCTACCAGATCAACAACTGAGTGTCTAGTGGAAAAATTAGAATCCACAGGCACAGTACAAAATGTTCCCGTGCCAGTGAGACAAAGAAGTGCCCGTAGTGTCGAGAATATTGCTGCCGCTGAGGCTTCAGTTCAAGAAAGCCCAAATGTGTCTTTCACACGTCGTTCCCAAGCGTTGGGCATCTCTGTGACGTAGTTGTGGCGAATTTTGCGAAAAGATCTTGGCCTACATCCTTACAAGACCAAATTGACGCAAGAACTGAAGCCGCTTGACCACCATAAGCGTCGTATGTTCGTGAATTGGGCTGAGCAACAACTTGAAAATGATTCGGATTTTCATCGAAAAATCATCTTCAGCGACGAGGCTCATTTCTGGCTGAATGGCTTCGTCAATAAGCGAAATATGCGTTATTGGTCAGACAGCAATCCACACGTAATCCATGAGTCATCATTGCATCCCGAAAAAATTACGGTTTGGTGCGGTTTATGGGCCGGCACATTACTGTGAATGCGAATCGCTACCGTTCAATGATAACCGAATATCGAGTTCCATACATAATGGCATCGAACGTACTTTCACAGGAATAAAGAATTTCATTGGTATCTATACCCGGTTTTGTTTTATTTTGTAGCGCTCTTATTGAAAAACCCGTTACAATATTTGAAGTTTTGCCATCTGGTGCAAATATATATATGTCAAATTTAAGCTACAGACTTAAAGCGACTGCCCTTGCGCTTTATTAATGGGCATCGCAATTGGCAACCGAATCGGAAACTGTAACCCTTTGAAATCGATGGGCATGTCTGTAGGTATCATGAGAATGCGTGGAATCAGGGCATGAGTTCCTTTATAGTTTCAAGTGATTATAGTAGCCTCTATTAGATTATTCTGCTTTTTTTTACAAAATGCATTATTGAGATAAAGACATTTAGGATGCTTTCGAAACTGACCACAATGATATTCATATTCATTCGTACCTGTGGTCACCTTATTAGCTTCATAGTCTGAATCTTTTTAAAAGAAGTATTTTCATTGGTTTTGCCAAAAAGTAATTTACATCATATCAGTGGTATGTATATGTACCGAACCTCACATTCCTACATTGTATCGAACAATTGCCCGTACACCAGGCACTTGAGAACGTATTTCATTGCATTTCAAAAGAAATGTGGCCGATTTGATTCAAATATTTTCTTCAGCTAGAAGCATTGAACTTTAAAAAAATATTTAAAACGAATCGGCCATATATTTTTTGAGGTACAATGAAATATTCTCTCAAGTGCCTGGTGTACGGACAATAGTTTGATACAATGTAGGAATGTGAGGTTCGGTACATATACATACCGCCTACTTCCACCTTGGCTGTAATTCATATTGTATCAACAACGTCTATATAAAATTTAATATTCAGACCTCGGATAGTTCATGAGATATTGTCATTTTAAATTTCAAATTGTATGGGCGGTGCCACGCCCCTTTATCCAATCACTACCAATTATAGCCAGGGACTATCAGCAAGTCTTCAGTACCATATTGTGGAATTTTCGTAATAATGGTTATATTAGAAGAGCCGACAAAGCGATTTTTTTAAAAGGGGTGGCACCGCCCACTTCAACCCTGGCTGTAATTCGAACTGTACGAACAACTTATACACCAAATATCGTATTCATACCTCTGAGATACATGAGATACAGCCGTACAAAGTTCCAAGATGTATGCCACGCCCACTAATGCGGCGATCGCACCCATTTTTTGTTGGACCACGAATTTTGCTGCCAAATGTTACTTACTTACTTATCCGGTCTCGGACAACCCCGGGGGGTCAGGGACCTTACAAAACGAAGATAACATATTTCGCCAACCAGTTCGATCTTTTGCTTTATCTCTCCAGTTGGCAATACCAAGTGTACGCAGGGATTCGTCAACCTGATCCCTCCAGCGGAGTCTTGGTCTTCCTATTTTTCGTCTTCCTTCGAGTTCGGTTTCGAAAAGCCTTCGCGCTGGTTCATCTTCATCCATTCTACTGACATGGCCTAGCCAGCGCAATCGCGTTATCTTGATCCGCTTAACTATGTCAATGTCGGGATAAAGCTCATACAGCTCATGCCAAATGTATCTACACAAATTTTCAAGACTATTGCAGTCCTCCAGGTATTGCGTTTTTAAAAATAGGGTCCAATGTATCATAAATATCAACAATTTTCAAAATTGCAAGATCGGGCCAACCTTTTTCGAGTGGATATGGTACTAAAAAATAAAAATCTACAAACAAACACAAACTAATTTTTATATAAATGTTGTGATTTGTATTGGAGGTACCAGGCCCCTTTGAGTCATTCCATGCCAAACGGTACGATTTTGGGAAAAAATTTAACGCAATGATTCCGATTTTTATGCAAATTGACATATTTCCTCCTCTACATGTTAAATTGCATCCCATATGAGAAAAAAAATATAATTTTTTTCAAAAGTTATGACCAATTTAACTTTGGTGAAATGGGTGATTTTTTAAAGAGGTGTGCTCATTCAGTAGCATGTAACTTCGGAAATACTTGACAGAGTTTACTGTGCCATACCTAGTTTTAAAGGTAATTTTAATTGTTTCTAAAATATTAAAATGGTATGGTATAATCCCATAATATTTTCTTAAGGTTTTTATCATTTTAATACTTTTATTTCGATTTTAGAGATGATTACATCTTTATTTTTTTTTTGAAATTTCAGAGTTGTGTTCTTAGGATGTCTTTTTTGTCGACTGTGTGACTTTTGAAGTGGTGCGTTCTATTTTTTTACGAATTTCTTCCAAAACATCTTTTTTACCGTCTTAGTACAGTACTGCTCAGAAGATGATATTGTCTGAACTTTAATTTTTTTATCGGGTTGTGGAATGAATGAGTTCCAGAAATTGGTTTCGCTTTGTCAAAGCGCTCCTTAAGGTTTTTCGCCCTATCTTCATATTGATCGTTATTAAATAACTCTGTATGAACATTCTTCACGTTTTTATTCACCCAATCATAAAATTTGACAGCACTATTAATGGGATTTATGAGGCTGGACAAGCTTGCACGTGCTGCTAGTCTTTTGACTGTTCCTCCCAGACCATCGCAGGGCCCTTTGCCATGAGACGTCGCAAAAAAATGCCATTCCGGTGGAATTCCAAAATCATATATGTGGAACGTCAGATTTAAAAAGTTTTTCTTGTTTTTGTATTGTGCGCTTGCACCATCAGAAAAGTAAAAAATTTTGCTTACTGGTCCTAATGTTTTCTTCAAAAATCTTACAAGCCCCTCCTGGAACACATGAACGGCTATTGTATCATGATTCAGACATTGGGATATAGCAACGTAATTACAACAAACCTCTCGATCGTCTTCTTTATAACATATTGCGAATGGATGGATTGTAACCTGGTCATTATTCCAGTGGGCGCCCTGAATTGAGTCCTGAATCACAAAGGCATAATTTTCTGAAAAGTCACATACAACGATACATTCTCCATGCTGCAAATTTGACTTTTTTTCATTTAAAAATGTACTCTGCTGTTTTGCTACATAAGAATGTGTCAACAAGCGACGCAGTTTTTCCGATAGCTTTTCAATGAATTCATCATCAGTAGACTGAAAGGTTTCGAGGGAACTTCTATCGACTGTCACCCACTGTTTGTAAGAAATAGTGTCCACCATATGGTTGTCAAAAACATCCTTTAGTTGCTCTGCAAGAAATTCACTTCCAGGACACGTATCACATTTTAGATAGTAGCAATTAGTTGTTGGAGGATTGCAAATTATGCTAGATAGACAATCTTTATAACTAGTAATACGTAATGTATCTCTGGTGAGCCTCGCCAGTCCTGCACCATCAATCATAAGTTTGACGTTTTCATGTATACAACATACACAAATAGAATGGGTACCACTTGCCCCGGCTAGTACACAATACTTAGGTCTTAACTCGGCAAATTTTGAAAACTGCACTTTTGCCTCAGGATGTCTTTCTTTAAAAAGGGTATGTGCTTCCTTTAAATTACATAGCACTAATCTCTTCTGGATCTTTTTCTTTGTATTTCCTATTTTTATTGATAGACAATCCTTTATTCCAGGCATTGTTCGGCTTATATCAGGGGATTCATAAAAATCTAAAACTTTTTTTTTATCTTCATCACTGATTGTTCTTCCTGGGCGTGGATTTTCGTTGGCAATTTTTTTCGCGACCGAAATCATGTGTCTCGATGCTCCAATAAAAGTATCTTCAATCTGACTAAAACTCCAGTCTGAGACAAGGGTTAATATTTTAATTTTAATTTGCCTTTCTGTTGCACTTGCAAAACTTTCTTTAAGTTTTTCTAATATTAAAGAAATTTCTGTTTCATTCTCAGGAACATCTTCCCTGTCTTGATTTGAATTTTGAAACACGCGTTCGTTTATTAAATTTACAATTTTTTTGTTTTTTAATAGCGTTATATTTTTTCGGCTCAAGTTTTCTTTTGTTTATAGGAGATTCGTTATAAGAACGCAATGACTCATTAAACTTCGCGAATTTGGCACTTTCTACGGAATAATCGCTGTCAATAGACATATTGTCATTTATGTCCACATCAGTATCACTTTCTACGCCGGTTTCACTCAGTTTACTTAATTTAATACGGCAATTCCCACAAATTCTAACCTTGCCATTCAAAGATTCAAGTTTTAATTTTCGATTACGTTCAACAACACTTGAACTTATCCATCGCAATGTTTTCGTATTATTTTTCTTATAGCATTTTGATTGAAAAGGGTTGCAACAAACATCAAACCGAGGAGGCATTTTGAATTTTAAAAACTTATTTTATTATATATTTGCTGTGAGCTTCAACGAAATCTGGGAGACAATATAAACGCGAATGACTTCCACAATTAACCTAATGTCGTCCGGTTACAGCAATGACAGAAAATCAAAGTATACATTTCATATATGATTAGAAAAAATGTTGACATCAATTTTACTGTCTTATACTAGTTGTTAGTTTCTATTTAGCAGTGTTTGATAAAGTGACAGTTGTCGTTTCCATTTAATGAAATTGTTCGCAAATTACTGTAAAACAGTAATTGCTTTTGTTGTTCTTATTGTTGTATTGAGGCCAAATAAAAATATTATCATTCTGTTAACTATTATAAGTAAACTTACAGAATTTTTTGACGTAGAATACGTCTTACCTTACGGTATGAGGAGTCATGTCAGGTTTTTATTGTTGTAATCGTTATTTCATTGAATTTGAGGAAACGGCTAGATGAATGTTTTTAAAATTTTTTTTGTAGGTAAATGAAGATGTTATCTTTCGTTTGATATACATTTCATATTGGTTGATATATTTCTAGTATTTTAATTTCTCAAATAAAAATTGTTTAAACACATACACTCAAACATATGTGTGGTGTTTGGTTGAGTGTTTTTGGTTGCTCAACATTGCTTAGGAACATGTATCTAGTAAAAAGTGAAACGAACAGCAAGCTAATGTTGCTTGGCAACATGTATCTAGTAAAAAGTGAAACAAACAGTAAGCTAACGTAATAAAGCTTTTTTGCGAAAGCTTCAATAAAGCTGTTGTAACATTAATTTTGAATTGTAAAGCGTAAAGCTTTCACACAACGCTCGAATGCTAATGCGAAGACTCGATAAGGTAAACCTTTTTTAATACTAGGGCGGCCCTCTCAACATTCGCAGAACTTATTTCAATAAAAATATTAATTAAAATACATAAATTAAATTAAGTTTAAAAAAATTGAACATAATATTTTTTTTTTAAACGGACTTGAATCAAATGCCGTTGGTAGATATAAAAATTACAGCAGACAGTTGTCCGAGGCCTTCGGCCACGGACTGTCCCTGCAGGCTGTGTCAGAGACACGGCCATTAAGTTTAACGTAGAATACGCCATCCGATAAGACAGAAAACATATATAACAATAAATGATAAATAATATAAGCAAATGAATTTATTGTTATATATGTTTCCTGTCTTATCGGATGGCGTATTCTACGTTAAACTTAATGGCCGTGTCTCTGACACAGCCTGCAGGGACAGTCTGTGGCCGAAGGCCTCGGACAACTGTCTGCTGTAATTTTTTTTGCTTGTGAAAAAGATGTTTTGGAAAAAATTCGTAAAAAAAATAGAACGCATTAGTTCACCACTTCAAAACTCACACAGTCGCTAAAAAAGACATCTAAGAACAAGACTATGAAAATTCAAAAAAAAAGATGTAATCATCTTTAAAATCCAAATAAAAGTATTAAAAAGATAAAACCTTAAGAAAATATTATGGAATTATACCATACCATACATACATGCTACTGAATGAACACTCCTCTTTGAAAAAATCGCGATTTCACCAAAGTTAAATTGGTCATAAAATTTGAAAAAAAATTTTTTTTTTCTTGAAACACGTATAAAATATTTTTAACAGAAGAATGCATATGCAAACTGGCGAAGCAATCCAAGCTAGTGATGTAAAAAAATTCGTACCATTTGGCATGGTATGACTCCTTTGTCTAATTAAATGTTTTTGTCTTTGCAAACCATCACCTACAAATTTCGAATTGAATAAAAAAATCAGCCAAATCGCTTCAGCCGTTCGTTCCCACGTGATACTATTACACGCATGGTTCGTTTCATTTTTATATATGGAGAAGATAGAGGAAGAATATAAACTAGAGCAACTTTAAATTAATATTATTCCATATTGAAAAAAAAAAAATTCAACATTACTATTTTTTTCTTATTGAAACAATATGGATTTTATTGATTTTAAGTTGTTTTTCTCTGGGTGTAATGATTGTAAATTCAATTTACACAAATCTTGTGCTCGCTTACTGTCAAATTGAATAAAACTCAAATTTGGTGCGTGACACATTACTTACAAGTAATGCTCGCATGGACATGTTTGTCGATTCCAAATTGTCTAATATTGGACTCATACTTCGCTTTTCTCAATCATCCTTCACGTATCATTATTGATTTGGTTTTGGGCATTTTTTCGTAAATTTTCTATTGGACCCTTCTTAAGCCTTGGAGATAAAGGCTAAGTACGTTTGGGCAAATTGTTGGGAGAGGGAAATACAAGTGTATCAATCCTTGATTTCACCAATCTAGTAGACACGATGGGAGCGCTAGGAGCTGATTTCATAATAAAATGCAACGTGTTTTTTTTTGCTGCATGAGAACTACCGATATCGATAACTATGGTTACACAGCTGAGAATGTTAAACTATGTTGACATTTCTGTTCAGTAAGGTTTTGCTAATCTTCATGTGTCGTTTATCGCTGCAACAACGCTTCCAAATTGTGATTTACGTTAAAAAAAATAAATCTGTTCGCGAAGTTCGTTGACCATTTTTATCAAAGAATTGTGTTTAGTGGTGAAGCTTATTTCTGGTTAAGTAGCTACGTCAATAAGCAAAATAACCGTATATGGAACGGAGACTATCCTCAAGCCGTTAACGAATCAACATTACATTTACTAAAATTGACTGTTTGATGCGGTTTACACGCTGGAGGTTGTAACGACGGGTTTTCCCTTTGAAACTGGGGAATACTCAGTGGTCGCCAGGGGTTCGTTACATACCATTTGTTTTTGAGAGAAAGAGTAGAACGCTAGCAATGTTCTGTATATATTAATATTCAATGATCAGAATAATATTCCACTAAATTGTACAGGCGTTGAGTGCTGTGACAGAAGCGCGTCATCGATGCTTCGTTGCAGTTGTCGAGGTCGATGGTTCGCGGCCGATGTCGGTACTTCTTCTCAAGTGCCCCTTAGATGGCAAGGCTTTAGAGATCGTTATGGAAAATTGTTTACGCTTAAGTTTGGCAAACAGGTATGGAGCCTCCGTCTATACTACGGCAGGAAACCTGTGGTTGAAAGCGGGGACAACTGTAGGGACCAAGGTGAAGACCCCACAGGGAGGGAATCTCTGACTTGGATCAGAGAGGAGGGTGTGCACCGTGGTGGAGCCCTCATAGGCAGGGAATATCTGACTTGCACCAGGGAACAAACACAATACGGGATCATGTGGGTAACAAATTGAAGACCCAACAGGCAGGAAATCTCTGGCTTGCACCAGCGGAACACAGGACAACACGTGAACAGGCGGGCACCAACTTCAAGACCCCACAGGCAGGGTATCTTTAGCTTGGACCAACGAGAGGACGATTAGATAGGGATTATCTACGCTTTGTACGAGGGTGTCTAATACACTACTACATCTATATATGTTGGCTCTCCCACGTCTGCAGACCGAAACGTCTGGAGTACTCAAGTCAAGCGAGCAACATATGTATATATTTCCTGATCCATCAATATAACATTTTCTAATATTTCAATATTACAATACATTTCGACACGTCCAGCGACTGTTCGAGGATTATAACAAATAAATAAAGTACAGAAATAGGCATAATACCAGCCGATTTTAACATTTCAATAAATTTGTTATCCATTTACTACAAAAAGGTCTCCAGTATAAAGTTGATCCACCTTTTATACACTCCGCGCTGGTAGTTATTGTTGGTTATCACAGCTGAGATTCTCAGGTTTACTATCAGCTGATGGTCAGCTGTCAACAAATTCGTGTGGTGACTATTGCCCAACAGATGGCATTGGTGCACTAATGTTGCGGTTAAATTCAACAGATGGAGCGCTTATTTTGGTCACGTGATGACGAATGTAAAAAAAAATAAATAAATGGTTTCCCATTACATCCCATGAAGGGACTGGGGAGAACTTCTCACAATCACTGAGCTGTGCGCTTTCCAGTTTTCACTCACTGATTGGGACCTACGGTTTCACACCGATTCCGAACGGTAATTTGAGAAGCTTTTTCGTGGCTTGATACTCGATAGTGTCGCCGTCACTATGCGAGGTGAATTGCGAGCACTATTGAGCCATACTGACTGAATTGTTGTTTCCAAAAATTAATCAGCTAAACATCAACGACATTTGGTTCCAACAAGACGGCTGCGCGCTGGACAATCGATTTATTGCAAAATCAATTTAGTAACAACTTAATTTCCAGAAGTGGTCTTGGTCACTAGCCCCCTCGTTTCTACGATTTAACGTGTCTTGATTACTATCAATGGGGCTATGTTAATACATTGGTTTATGCCGCCAAACCAGCAACTCTTGAAGCATTGGAAGCGAATATTCAAGCCACCATTGACGCCATTCGTCCACATTTATTGGAAAAAGTATTCAAAAATTGGACTGATCGAATGGATCCTGTAACTCGTAGCAGCGGCGGACATATGGCGGAAACCATATTTAAAAAATAAATGTTATGAAATTATGTACCAGATTATAATATATTATGATTTTAAGTTGTCATACAGTTAAAAAAAACACCCTATATAAAAAATAAAAAATTTTATGGGTACCATCTTAAGGATGAAAAATAGTGTTCAGGTAAGGAGTGGAGATAGAAGATAGATATGTTCGGAAAGTACGTCACGGGGGGGGGGGTTAATTGGGTTGGTTTCGGGGGGAAGTTGTGGAGCTTTTTTCAACCCTAACCTTTACCCCAATGAGGTGTCATTTGCAACCACTCCAACTCTCCCATTTACTGCCCTGGGCACTTTATTCAAACCTCACAAACCTAGGGACTCTGGAGTAACCAAATGGTGTTCTAAGGATCTTCGTAGAACACTATCCCAATCGTATTTCTTCCAGAAACCAGTTTTCGAATAACCGACTGAGATGAAACCCGGTTTACCTGGTATTTTTAGAAATAAACAAAAACACTCAGCCTTATTACGAATGTCATTGTCGTATTTCGACAAAGACAGTTTTGTAAAAGATAAAAGATGGCACGCCAACTTTGTCTTTAATCTGGCACAAAACTATCGTAGTCGAAATACGAGAACGACATTCGTAATAGGGCTGACTATAAAAAACGATTACCTATTAACCAACTCGAAATCACACCAGCTGCTTATAGACTTTTGCCAACAATACTTTCATCAGGAAATATCCATCTGTGTAGTACGTTAGCATAATCCAATGTTTCTGATTTTTCTTGTGGGATGATTTCCCAAATTCTAATAAATGAGAATCGTATTAAGAACTTTAACCAATCACTCTTTAAATCTTATTACTATTAAAAAAAAAGGCTGTGATCAAGAAGCCGTTATTATTTTGAATGTTTTATGGTCTATCGATATGAATAATCGATATTTAAAATTTGCAAAAACAAAGACACATTTTATCTCATTGAACTAATTACCCAGATATCCTTTTATTTATTTTTAAAAAATTTAATAAACTGTATCGAAAAGGGTAGTTATTTGTTTTAAATGTGCAACACTAATTCACAGTGAAATTTAAAAAAAACAATTTGTAAATAACGAGCGGCTGTCTGGTGCAGATTTTGGTCAGGCTGGGAGATAAGACCTTACTTTTTTTAAGATGAGACCGAAATTGCAGGGACTCTGAACGGCATTCGTTCCATGAACATGATAACGGAGTTTATGTGTACTCAATTGGACGGCATGTGGTTTCAGCGAGATGGCGCCACCTGCAACACTGCGCATGAAACTATCGATTTATTGCAGCAAGTATTTCCAGATCAAATTATCTCAAGAAATTCTGATGTCAACTGACCACCAAGATCATGCGATTTAACGCCGTACGATTTACTTCTTTGGGGTTTTGTGAAATTTCGAGTTTTTGCGAATAAACCAGAAACATTTTCTGAGCTCAAATCTGAGATCCAACGCGTCATCGGTGAGATACAGCTGCATCTCTGTGAAAAAAGTCTTGGAAAAGTTTATGAAAAGAGTAATGGCCTGTCAGCGGAGCTGTGAGGAGCCATTTGATGGATATTTTATTCCATACTTAATCGGAACATGTCTTGTATACAATCCAATAAACTATCTCGAAAAATACGTGATTTTATTCTAAAATGAAAAAGTGCATTGTTATTGAGAAACCCATTATTTATTATTGTTGATCTTGTTTCTACATCACTAACACTGTGAGAATGTATAAACCAGGGTTGTCAGTCAGTTATCTGTACGCTACTAAAGGAACCTTCACTAAACCTTAAAGGTTTCATTAACTGAGGAATGTTTTAGAGCAAATTAACTTTTTTATGAATAAAGCCCCTTCTTAAGTGCTTGCGGAAACGGAAAATTTTGTTACAGAGACTTGCCACATATCTCTGATTTTTACCTTGGAAATATTTCTTTAATAATTCATCTTTGCACCCCCATTTATTTTTAACGCATGGGGTGGTATTACTTTTGTCTACTAAAGTTACCGAAATGTCAAAATTCCGCTCCCAAATAATTATCAAACAATTGTTTTCGTACGAAATAAGTTTAGCGTAACAACCCTGTACATGATTATGCCTACGAAATTTTCGCAAAGAACTGAGTACCAAGCAAATGAAAAGCAAGTGAAATTTTCCGTTCATGGAATTTTCGTTATATTTTATACGTCTTATGGCAACGAAAATTTCATAACAACTGAATACCGGGTTTAAGGCCGTAAAATTGTATGTACGAAATCGACACCAATAATTTCACCTGTGACTGTAAACATTTGTCGGGTCTATATAATCATAGGGTGCTGATGTCATTGAAAAGATGAGCTGACAATGTAAAGGGGTTTTCAATAAGAGCGCTACAAAAGTTTTTTTAAATAAAACAGAACCGGTTTTAGATACCAATGAAATTCTTTATTCCTGTGAAAGGACGTTCGATGCCTTTATGTATGGAACTCGATTTCTTTTGCTTGGCCACCACGGGCACGCTTGCAGAAGTCCAGACGCTGAACCCAATTTTCGACGGTTTTCAAGCATAAATCGGCCGATACTGCTGCAATTTTACGTTCGATATTCGTACGAAGTTCATCAATCGTCGCTGGCTTGTTGGCATAGACCATAGACTTGACGTAGCCCCACAGGAAATAATCTAACGTCGTTAAATCGCACGACCGAGGCGGCCAATCGACTGGGCCATTTCGTGAGATAACACGTTCACCAAACTTGGTTTCTAATAAATTGATTGTGGCACTCGCTGTTTGGCTTGTGGCGCCGTCGTGTTGGAACCACATGTCCTCCAAGTCCATATTATCCAATTGGGGCCAAAAATATTCGGTTATCATTGAACGGTAGCGATTCGCATTCACAGTAATGTGCGGGTCTTGATCATCACGGAAGAAGTACGGCCCAATGACGCCGCCAGCCCATAAACCGCACCAAACCGATTTTTTTTCGGGATGCAATGATGACTCATGGATTACGTGTGGATTGCTGTCTGACCAATAACGCATATTATGCTTATTGACGAAGCCATTCAGCCAGAAAGTTCTTGCGTCAATTTGATCTTGTAAGGATGTAGGCCAAGATATTTTCGCAAAATTCGCCACAACGACGTCACAGAGATGCCCAACGCTTGAGAACGACGTGTGAGAGACACATTTGGGCTTTCTTGAACTGAAGCCTCAGCGGCAGCAATATTCTCGACACTACGGGCACTTCTTTGTCTCACTGGCACGGGAACATTTTGTACTGTGCCTGTGGATTAAAATTTTTCCACTAGACGCTCAAGTGTTGATCTGGTAGGACGATTATGACGACCATAAATTGGACGTAGCGCTCTTAAAGTTGAGGCCACTGACTCCAAATTTCGGTAGTAAATTTTAATAATTTCGACTCATTGTTGGCTCGTATATCTTTCCATGATGAAATGGCAAACCTTACTGAAGAGAAATGTCAAAAGAGCGGGAAAAAGTATGGCGTCATTTGCTGTTCCTATCGATTTACTTTTGTAGCGTCTCTGTTGAAAACCCCGTTTAGATATGGTTGATGTGAATGTTGGGAAAGTTTCACAGAAATTGGGCTTGAAAATAGAAGTAAATCCTCGTCAATATTAAATGTATCAAAAATTTGATTTCTCTTTTTTGGTACAAATGTGTCCCAAAAAAATCAAAAAAAGTTTTAAAATAAGGGACTCATATTTGAAACGGGAATTCCCGGAAAACCGGAAAATTGTATTATTTTTTCCGCTTTCCAGGGAAAAGAAAAACTTTGCTTTCCCTAGTTACAAGACTTATTTGGCACCTAATAACTTCTTCTTGTTCCCGCTCATCAAAGATAAACTGCGTGGACAACGATTTTCGTCTGCAGAAGAAACCGTTGTAACATTCAAAAATCCCCGGTTTTGAGGTGTCTCAAGCGGAATGGAACAAGCGCTATGACAAATGTTTCAAACACTTGCAAAAGTCTACAGATTATAACGGAGAATATTTTGAGGGCAACAAAGCCATGTTCAATGTCTGATTACAGTTTTTTTTTTGTATTCTTTGGCTCTCGAAACACTGAAAGAAACGCTGTCGATTTATAATTGCATATCATATCATATCATTTATAATTGCGTTGTTGTGAAGGAAATAATGCAAACTATCATTATCGTCATTATATCGATGGCGTTGCGTAAAAAGGGCCAATCTGCTGTTTCCAATTGTCTCTAAGATTTTCATAGCAAACAAATGATGGCTATAAAAAGTTATGGTTGGGCTCTTCGAGCAATATAATTGTCTACCTATTCCGTTGCAGATGGACCCAAGCAGTTTCGTCCTTTTGACATGTCGTGACATTGTAAACAAAACCAGACTGACTCCCGTAAAAAATGCAGATTGGTCCTTTTTATGCAACACCATCGATATAAACAATTCCGTGCTCTGTTTAAAGTGTGAAAGAAAATGTGGTCCCTTGTCTTCTTATCATTATGGGACGATGCAAATCCCAACCATTTGTTGAATAATAATGCGGTTTCCGCCAAAATAAAATCCTGTAACAACACTCTTTTATCTGTGATTGTGATTTCAAATATGGAACAGGTTATTTGATGTAAAAGGAGGAGAATGTCAATATTTTGCAGGATCTTTGAAGAACACTGTCAGCAGGTCCACCTGCTTCGGTGGAGTAGTTAAGTTGTTTAAATTGTCTGTGATATTTGCAAAAATACCAAAAAGAACCGACCGACCCTATAATAAACATGTTCAATATTGCCACAAGTAAATAGGCAAACATCTCCCCACAATCCTTACCATATGTTTCCAATTTAACACGTCATCGGAAACACATATCTTTAGAAAGGTTTCACTCAAGATTCTTGGCTTTTTGTCATTCATAAATTAAATGCAGGAAACGTCTCTTGCAATTTCCAGGTACAACATCTATTTTGCATCCTTGAAAATATATATCCTTAATTGCTTTTTCTCTTAAACATTATAAATCTTTGCGACAACTTCACAACTCCTTCGTGAGTGAGTATTTATAATTAAGTTTTATAATTTCACTTTGTGCAGTTCGTCATTTCTCTGAAAACTGTCGTTATGTCATTGTGTCATGCTTATGCTAGCAACGAATTTCTATTCAGTACCCAATGACGTCCCTGCCGTCCCATTGCAGTCCTTGTTTTAAATTACATTTTGAGTTTCTGCACTTTAGTTGGAAATGAACAGTTTATTTTTCTTGCTGCTTAACATTGGCGTAGATACAAAACTGGGTTAGTTATACTTTTGTAGTGGCTGGGGAAATGTTCATTTGCAAAACTTTCCAAAATTTCAAGTTTTCATCAAGAAAATCATTCCTGTTGTTTCCTTGCCAGGGGTCTTGCAAAACTTTTACAGAGAAATTAGGATAATGCAATTTGTGGAAATTGTTTTAAATTGTGCAAATGGAAAACTGAGAAGGAAAGATTTTAAAGCAAAACATACCGTAGAAAGACTTGAAGATATTGCTAGACAAATCCTGCCAAGGATATTCTTAGGAAATTTCTTTTCACACTTATATTAACACTTGTATTAATATATTCCATCTTGTAATTTCACATTTTTATTTATTTTATTACATTCGATTTTTGAAATTTTTATCATGACTTTCAAAAATTTGGAATTTTTTTTTTTTTGTTTAAAAACTTTTTAAATTACGCTATTTTTTCGAACATTTTCTTATCGCTTATTTTGCATACTTTTTTTAACGAGATTTCGATTAAATGTGGTTTTTCCTTTCCTTTTCTCGGACCGTTTTTACCGACCAACAAAACGCATCTACTAAATGTCAGTAGAATGACTGTGTTGTTTACGAATTGCACCTTCGCAGAAAAAAAATCTGTCAATAACAAAGTACAGCAAAATAAAGGACGACGGCATCAGACATTCCTAGAGTAAGAAATTCGAACATAGAACTTCGTTTTGCACGGCAGAAATATAAAATGGAATTTTATGGTTCGCTGGATAGAGAGATGCGAAATTTTGTGGAATGTAACTTAAATTCAGAGGTACGAGAGTAACCGGCGACATCGCCGTCGAGTGCCTGAGAGTCAAAGTAAGAGAGCGAGAAGGAGAAAGAGAGTATGTGGCCTTCTCACAGGAAGCAGTAGTAATTTCGAAATTAGCATCCAGTGTTGCCACTAGGTAACGGGGAATCACAAATTAAGAAAAGGGCAACCGCATATGTTGTCAAGGGTGTTGTAGGTTGAGTAGCAATAATGCTATAATCTGAGTTTCATATAGCAGCATAACCTACAGTACATAACCTACAGTACAATGCCAAAATTCAATTTGAAATATAGTGATAAAATGGTTTCCATGAAGGAGTTGCGGGTAGAGCTTCTCACAACCATGGAGCTTTGCACTTTCTAGTTTTTCACCTACCTTCAAGTTAACACCGGTTCCGACCAGTATATTTAGAAGTTTTATTTTTATGGCTAAGTACTCGATAGGGTTGCGCTCGCTAACAGAAGTGACCATAGTCGAAAGATCGGTAAGGTGGTAAGAGCAGGGATCAAACCCACAAAAGTCGCCCACTCTAACCATTGCACCACCGATGGCCATTGCATAATCGATGTCCATTTCCTACATAACAAACAATAAAAATGGTTTCCCGCTACATCCCATGAAGGGATTAGGGAGAGCTTCTCACAAACCAGTGAGCTGTGCGCATTCCATTTTTACACTCACTGATTGGGATCTAAAGTTTTACACCGGTTCAGAACGGAATTTTGAGAAGCTTTTTTCATGGCTAAATACTCGATAGTGCCGCCGTCTCCAAGCGAGATGATAACCGTCGAAAGAAATTTAAGGTGGTCAGAACAGCGATCGAACCCACGTTCTTATGCACGAGAGCCGCGCAAACTACCATTACACCACCGACGGCCACCCGTTACCTAAATAATTACACAATATTCGATGTCAGAGTCGAGCTCTTACGAAATGCGGGAGTCGAAGTGGAATTGTAACTTTCAAAGTGCTGGAGTAGACGTTGGAATGGAGGCTTCATTTTCAACACACAGGAGATATTCAATTTTGGTCAAACCTCAGAACGCTGCTGACGATGTCAGATTTTAGAATTTAACTCGTGCTTTAGAAATGGGTCCAAAACTTTAAAAGCGTAAAATTAAATGAGTTGAGTTCATGCACGCTGAGAAATAATGGCCCCAGCAACATATGGCCGGAAACTTGTACATGTTTGCAAGCATTGTTTTCATGAATTGAAGATCTGCTGTCTGGTTGCCTCGTTTTTGTTTTTAGCGGTTTTAAAAAAAAAAAAACACATTTGGGTCTCAAAACATAAATTATAACCTATCAATCGTTGTGCCTCAAACATGTTATATTGAATAGCAAACACAATGTGTTTGAGCAGAAGTATAGTATATTTGCGACAAGCTACAAACACGCTACGTTTGCATCCAAACCACAAAATAAGACAGATTTTTCAACGTGTACTAAATGTTGAGCCTGCAATGTTTCGAAAAGCGACATCTAAAGACTTTTTAGATATGGGCTTAAATATGAAACAGAATCACTACACAGTAATAATTATGTGTAAAACATCTTGCTATATTTAATTCTACAAATTCCTAACAAAATGTTATAAACACGGCTACGCTTTTCCACCGAAACATATTATGCGGCGAATTACCATACATTCTCTCCCTCTATGTTATCGTACGCAAAAACTTCATCATATGACAGATACCACACGGTTGGCAATAACGTTGAAAGTCGTTATTATGCGGCGAATTCATTCGCAATACGAAAAATACTCGTAACTCTCATTCGAATATCTGTATAACAGTTTCAACTGAGTAAATTCTACATTTAGGGTTCTCTCGATTACTCTCTATTATGTAGTCAGTTCCTTCTTCTCTGTATGTTGTATGTGTAATTTTAATTTCATATGTATGTTATTTTTTTCATTTCATTTTATTCGGTTCGCAGTTTCTGTTGTTTTTGTTTTGCAAATCTTAAAACTATGTCAATTTGTAGATAACGCTTTTCATGAGCATACGATGTAGTCCATGCAAACGTGTATACGTACATGCATATGTATGCATATGTGTGAATATTTTTGTGTTTAGTTTAGTTTTATTGCCGTTTTCCTCGTGCGTTTTTGTTTTCCCTTTTTTGTTTGCTACATGACTCCCTGAGCATCACTTTATTGTGCTGTTAAAATTTCCTTAGTACACCCTCATCCTACAGAGTACCTAAAAACAAAATCCAGTTCCTACAAGAAATGGGTTAATGCTGCCATGGGGTTACAAGAAACACTTGAAGGCAAAAAAGAAATTTTGTGGTTCTATATGCATTTAACCGTCTACAAATTTAAAACTAAATTGACTAAAGGATATCTTCTATTCGAAAATATTAGATCCTGAAAAAGTTCAGCCAAAATAACACAATAGGGAGGACCATTTTTTTACAGGCTGCATATATTGGTGGTCCCACAATTAGAAACGCCACTTTAGAATTTGTATTGTATAACAGAATTACTTTCATAAAACGAAAATTAAAAAAGCAAATATCCAGTATTGTAAGACTAACTATTCCTGAAAAGTGGCAACTACATTTTCAAATAGATCTCTAAAAGTCGATGGTCGTACAATTCGAAGCGACTGCAGAAGCAATATTTAATTAACAATTTTACCGAAAAATTTAATAAAATACTACAAGACAAGCTTAATACTTTGTAGGGTAGCCCCTATATATTATATAACATCGGTCAATCTCTGTGGCAAACTTTTTACCAAAGTCCAGCATCGCGAGGATGGTATCGATTCCCCAAACTGCCTTAAAATTTCGAAAATGCTCGTCACATTTTCTTGCGGTGTTTGTTTTTAAATGTCGCTCGACATCTTGACATTAGTATTCAATTGAATTTAAATCGAAACTTTCTGGAGACCAGATGAAAATATTGGTATGAGTATCCATAAGCCATTACTTCACAACTTGGGAAGTATATTTAGAATCGTTGTCCTTCCGGAAAATATATGTTACTGACATAGTTTCCAACGCAAATGGTTCTGTAACATTTTCCAAAATATTATTAAGCGGCGGATCAATAACTACGTGACTTTTTGAATGAAACACAATTTTTTTTGAAAAAAAAAAATATTTTTCAATATAATCTCCTTTAAGCTTAGTCCAAAGTTTCTCCAATTTTTGTATCTCTTCCAAAAAATAAGATTTTTCGAGGTCCATAAAATAGGCATTTGTTTGATCAATAATTTCATCGTTGGAGCTAAATCTCTTTCCACCGAGCCATTTCTTTAGGTTTGGAAATAGGAAATAGTCACTGGGGGCTAAATCCGGAGAATATTGTGGATGAGGTACCAATTCGAAGCCCAATTCATGGAATTTTGGCATTGAGACTACACACGTGTGCACCCGTGCAGTTTCTTGATGAAAAATACTTTTTTTCTTGGCCATATGGGGTCGTTATTTTTCAAATCCTCGGCAAATCGGTCCAATAAGTTGGCATAATATTCGCGGTTTATTGTTTTTCCCTTTTGAATGTAATCGATGTGGATTATCCCGCGTATATCCCAAAAAAATTTTGTCATCACCTTATAGGCCGACAAACTTACCTTGGCCTTCTTCGGAGCCGGTTCACCCGGAGAAACCCATTGTTTAGACAGCTGCTTGATCTCCTGAGTGTTGCAATGGACCCATGTTTCATCCACAGTTACAAAACGCCTCAAAAACTCCTTCGAATTGCGGTTAAACAATTCCAAACAATCCTTCGAAGTTGTCACACAAATACGTTTATGGTCAATTGAGAGCAAACGCGGCACCCATCTTGCAGACAGCTTTCTTAAACCCAACTGATCATTTGAAATCGAGACCACACTGCCGTATGAAATGCATATGGCGTTTCACAATTTCACGACTTTTACTCGTCTATCGGCCAACACCATATCATGGATGTTTTCCGACATTTTCGGGTGTATTGACCTCAATTGGCCGTCCAGTACGTTCAGCGTCATTTGTACTTGTGCGACCACAACGAAAGTCAGCAAACCACGTTTTTACCATTGAAATCGATGGTTTGAATGACGGTTTTTTGTCGCAAAAAATAATGTTTAATGAGCACTCGAAATTTACATTTTTCCATTTCTAAAAAAATGCACGAGGTTGTGTGTTTTGACCAGCTGTTAAACGCAAAGTAAATGAAGGAACTTGCTTAAAATTTGACAGTAGTCTATTAACACGTGGTACTTGATGTGAGTAGTGTTGTATTTCATATAACTACGAGAAAAGTTAGAACAGTCACGGACTTATTGATCCGCCCTCGTATATTGGTGTTAATCTATTCGAACGCCAAACCAACTAAATTCACCCCATACTATAAACATTTAATGGTCATTATGGTGTATCTAGATTCCAACGATTTGATTAGTGGCCGTCTAATGTAAGCGTTTTCATCCGAACCAAACAAATTAAACTTTGATTCCTCGATATCACTGTGTGTAATTTTTTAAGTCATGGCAAAATAACCATATACGGACACCACTACGTGATAAAAGACTAAAAAAAAAGACCAGTGTTTCCCAATTTTTCCCAAAGTTATGCACTTTTTTTTTATGGGCCGCCAAAGATTTGGGGCCTCGGTATCATTTTCGTAAAAATATCTTGCAAACCGTTCAGAATTTCGATTTACTCTCTGAGGCAAAGTTGTAGCTCTTGTCATAAAGAACAAAAATTGCGAACATATAAAATCAAAAAAACTTCACCTTCCAGATCAAAATCGCAAAAAACTTAAAAAAAATTCGATTTTTTTTACCTTTTTTCCCGTGTTCAGGTCCATAGGTAGCAAACCGTTCAAAATTCAAGGAAACAATCAACTACAAAAATTTGCCTAAGATCTCAATAAACAAATTTCTAGAACATATAAACTTCCTGGGAATTATTCTTAACACCGTTTTTTAATTTCATTTGTTTTTTATTTACTTCAACATTGAGATACTATGCTATCTATTACAAAAATATTAAAAAAAAGTATTCGTATTATATTTATAATGTTGATGGTCCTGGACTTGCAAATCGCGCTCTCTTAAGTTGTGGATCCAAATCGTTTATTTTTTTATTTTTTATTTTATATTTTGCAGGTGCTCCTTTGTAAATTTCAAATGGTTTGCAATATTTTTGCTTAGGACGTGAGTCGTTTTTTGTGCAATGCATCCTTGCGGACCACCTTCTTGTAATCTACGTTTAATGGTTTTAGATAAAATGGTTCTCGATATTCTGCGAGATTTGGAGCGTTGCTATAGCATTAATTTCGGTTCAAGTCAAAAATTAGTTATCTCTACTGACTCCACAAATAACTCTATCGTCATATGGAGTGGGGCTTCTTGGCAATGGCCACATATTTGTACGGAATTGAATTGTTAATTAGTAAAATCTTGGGTGAAAAATAAAAATAAATAACTTATTTTAAAAATAAATCAAATTTCCACTGTTTACGAATGCGATTCTAATTACACTGTGGAACCCCAAAAAATATACAAGGTTCTAACAACGGATGCGGATGCGTGTCATAGTTTTAAGATGGTCTATGCAGTCGCCGGGCTTAAATCCTATTCAGAATTTGTGGCGGGACATTAAAGTGTCTATTAAAGAAATAAACCAATTTAATAAAGATGGGCTTAGGGCACTGGTACAATCGGCGTGGAAAACATGACTTGTGGAGACTTGATGATTCAATGTCAAGGCGTTGCTTAGCTGTGATAAAAAATAATAGTTATTTCATAAAGTACTGAGGTAATATAAAGGGTTAATGAAACATATATTTTATTTGACATAGCTATTTATTCTAGTTCAGATGATATATTTATTACAGCTGCCATGAGCGAAAGCACGAATTCGGGTGCGGATTTATAAATAGTTGCAAGAGACTGCAACACCTGGTTCAAGGTTCAACCCAGTAACTGAACGCATAGCCATAATTCGCATTAAAGCGAAATACAGGGGATGATGAGGCCAAAAAATCATTATATGAGCCTCTAGAGGAAGTATACAAACGCTGCCCTGACCACGACATTAAGATTATTCTAGGCGATTTTAATGCCAAATTAGGAAAGGAAAGTGTCTTTCGACCAACCATCGGTAATCACAGTCTACATGATAACACCTCCGATAATGGAATAAGACTGATAGATTTCGCCGCTGCAAAGAACATAGTAGTTAGTAGTACACGATTCCATCATAAGGACATTCATAAGTCGACCTGGATATCTCCTGATCAGAGAACGAAGAACCAGATTGATACTTGGTAACAGATGGCAGGCACTTTTCTGATGTAATGGATGTACGTGTGATTCGAGGTGCCAATATCGACTAGGATTATTACATGGTGGTTGCGAAAGTTCGCACAAGACTGAGCACGGCGAAAATCGTACGAAGCAGAATGCGGGAAAAGCTAGATATTGACAAGCTGAATATACCGGAGATATCAAAGTCCTATCAACAAAAGCTCTATCTCTAGCTAGAGCAGAATATTCCCCCTCCCGAGGACCCAGAAGCGCAGTGGAAGCACATTCTTTGGAATCCGCTGCAAGGACTGCACTTGGCTATCGACAACCGCAGAAGTATAAGCCATGGTACGGCGAAGAAAGTCCGCAAACGCAGCGGATGAAAAAGACGCTGCACTTATGGCAACGAAACGCGTGCTGCGAATGAGCGGTACAAGAAGGGAAGAAACCCAAATACTTAGGTCGAAAAAATTACCGCGCGAGCAGAGAGAGAGAGAGTGAAAAGACCGAAATGTGCAGGATGAACAATGAATCCCGAAAAATTTTCCAGAGGCTAAGAAGGTCAAATAACGGGCCCTATAATGGGTTGCCCTCCTGCAAGGACGAGAATCGGAATCTGATGAGTGATATGCAGTATGTGCATACCTCTCTTCAGCACTACTCCACTCAGATTCTTCCACTGAAGATCAGGAGGTAATGACTGTGGAAGACAGGGTAGATTCTACACCTCCCCCCCCCCCCACAAATTCAAACGGCAGTCTCCAGGTTTAAGAGTGGGCTAGCCGCTGAACTTTTTAAGGCCGGTGGCGTAGGACTGCTGGCCCACATGCATCAAT
Organism: Phaonia tiefii; assembly: GCA_963931995.1. Taxonomy (NCBI): domain Eukaryota; kingdom Metazoa; phylum Arthropoda; class Insecta; order Diptera; family Muscidae; genus Phaonia; species Phaonia tiefii. Next base: position 176,271,964 of record OZ008367.1, on the reverse strand, counting down.
TTATATGCGGTATATGGTTGGGGGAATCTATGTCTGACGATTGGAGTTTAAGGGTATTATGTCCTGTATACCAAAGGATGATCCGTGTGTCTATTGCAACTATTGCGGTATCAGTCTTTTATCCATTGCATATATAGTATGTGAAAGACTAAAGCCGATTGTTAAAAATCTGTTTGGACCTCATCATTGTGGATTTAGACCAGACAAGTCCACGACTGACCAAATATTCACGCTACGCCAAATCCTGGTAAAGACCTGCGATAAGCAAATCCATACACGCTGAAAAATAACGGCCTCTCTAAAATATTCTCCCAAACATACTCTGCAGGTATTGTGTATATGTTTGGATCACACTTCAAACATCCATATGTTTGTAAGTCCCAAACTCACTTGTATTTACATGTAAACAGGATCATGTTTCCAGGAAAATATAATTCTGACCTAAACGCCTGCACAACAGCCTTCCCGGAGAAGTTGGCCCAAATACTTGCCAACTTTCGGTAAGAATTCTGACCGTATTCGGCATCAGACCCAGAAACTTTTGCCGACTTTCTGTCAGAATTCGAAAGAACTTGTTCGCTGGTAATGTACAAAAACAAAATACGTATGTATGCGGTGGCACCTAAAATATAAAATTGCATGACAAAAATGAAATCAAATGTTCAAGCTACTTCACTTTATTAATCGTACCTCTATGGCAATTCCACCATCGCCATTTGCCACTTTTCAGCTCATTTTTGTTATAAACGACAGAACCAAAAGCACTAAAAATGGGTTGTGGTAAATTACTCTAGTCCTCTCCAAAATATCACACAATTTTTGATGTGTTAACATCAATAGGCGCGGGTGGGGACTAAATTCACAAAGTGAATACATCCAAACACATTTTGTCTGACTGCGATCACACAGATTGTCAGACGGCGATCACACAGATTGTCCGACTGCGATCACAGATTGTTTGGTGTTAAACTCCTTCGAAACGGCTGCACCGATTTGTGTGAAATTTTGTGTGCATATCGGGTAGGTCTCAGAATCGGCCAACATCTATTTTTCATACCCGTAGATGATAAGGATAACCCACCCCTATATAGAGCACAGATTTGTCCGACTGCGAAACACTGATTGTCAAACTGCGATAAAAAACACACTCATGTAGCGGCAGCGAATAGTTGTCTTGTGCGGGTGCGGAGCACTTTCAGAGCAAAGAGAATAATGACGCGGTTATACGTATATAAAAATGAGATAGCAAGAGAGCAACGAAAATTGTGTGAACTTGTCTAGCGTATGTACGAATATAACAATGTATGTATGTTCATGTGTCTGTTGCTTTGCACTCGCTGTTTTTTTGTGGGAATATAACAAAAAGTATTAAGAAAGAAAATGATGACACATGTGCTTGCACTGGTCTTTGAATAATTGTAAGTATTAATATTATTTAAATGTAACGTCATCATATGATTTTCCAATGTAACATTTACTAATGTGTTCATAGAAATCGAACAGGTACCGTGTAAGAAAAAGGTGTTAACACATCGCCCGTGAGTTCGAGCACTTATTGGATTTTTTTCTCCAGTTTGCACCTTCTACGATTTCCATCTCTTCATTAAACTGAGTTTTAATTCTCTCCATCAGTCTAATCAGAATTTTGGTTCTAAGTGCGCGGAGAGCTTTAAACAATCAGTGAGCTGTGTTCATTCTGGTTGTACACTCACTGACTAGTATCTACAGTTTTGTCTACATAGTGTTTCTGAGGACTTTATTCGGATTGGAAAACAATTCATTGAGAGCACGAAAAACACTTTTCTATTTTCGCTAAATTCAAACTCAAAATGTGACAGATATCTGTAAACGAGATCAGTGTGTTAAATTTGAAGTGTTAAATTTTAACGGCCTTATTCATAAAACTTACGAGAGGTTTGAGACACGATTTGTCATACAAAAAAATCCAATGAGTGTTCTTTTATTTTATTCCCACAAAAAACAAAGAGAATGCAAAGCTACAGACGCATGTATATACATACATACATTAGGCATGTTTTGGTTACACCGCTTGCTTAGATTATCACTTATTATGTATGGACAGCTAAGCGATATTAAGCGGCACTTGAAGTTACCTCTTCCATTTCAGGTCTAAGAGGGCGCAAAATTCTGAAAAACTGTGTTGAATATCGTTATCATTAAACGGAAGAATATAAACATTTGCAAGAATAACTACAAACCATGCGTTAGAGCAAGACGATTATATGTATTTCCGGTTGACAAAGGCAGAAAGTTGTCAGTATGAAAAACTCAGAAAAACAGTGTTGGATATCGTCATTGTGAGCCAAAGGCAAGGAGAAGAATATACATATATTAAAGAGTAACTACAAACTACTTAGATTATCACTTATTATGTATGGACAGCTAAGCGATATTAAGCGGCACTTGAAGTTACCTCTTCCATTTCAGGTCTAAGAGGGCACAAAATTCTGAAAAACTGTGTTGAATATCGTTATCATTAAACGGAAGAATATAAACATTTGCAAGAATAACTACAAACCATGCGTTAGAGCAAGACAATTATATATATTATAATAAATTATTGCTAGTTTGACGGTTTGGTTACTAGAAAGCTAGCGATAATCGCTAGCTTGTAATGAAAACATACCTATTGTTATGTTCGTAGATACGCTACACAAGTTCACACAATTTTCGTTGCTCTCTTGCTATCTTATTTTTATATACGTATAACCACGTCATTATTCTCTTTGCTCTGGGAGTGCTCCGCACTCACACAAGACAACTATTCGCTGCCGCTACATCAGTGAGTGTTTTTTTTTCGCAGTTTGCCAATCTGTGTTTCGCAGTCGGACAAATCTGTGTTCTAAAATAGATGTTGGCCGATTCTAAGACCTCCCCGATATGCACACAAAATTTCATACAAATCGGTGTAGTCGTTTCGGAGGAGTTTAACACCAAACAATCTGTGATCGCAGTCGGACAAGCTATTCACTTTGTGAGTTAAGTCCCTACCCGCGCCTATAGGTGTTAACACATCAAAATCGTCCCTAAAATCTCTCACAACTTTTTATGAATAAGGCGGTAAGATTTTAAACCCTTGATATTTGATCTTCCCTCGTATAACCCATGTCGATATAGAGAAATTATATTTCACCACTTCTGTTTCTAGTATATAAGAGCCCGCAAGGGGTAAATACCGACCGGTGTAAGGTACGTTTTCCATACGAATATTGTTTACCTCAAAATGGAACACTCCACGAATATGTCTGCGATAAGAAAAATAAGAAAATTGGCATTTGCGTTTTTGCTCTTCCACTATTTGCTAACACTCTATTTGCTTCATTTGCGTTTTGTGTTTTTCCTTAATTTTTGTCGCCAGCTGGAAATAACTACAATTATGAATCGAGTTCATAATTATGAATAGGGGACTTAAGTCGTTGGTTTTATTTAATTTCTCGCTTTTGTCTTTTACACTAGATCCTTCAGCCACAGTACACTCACGGTTCACCTCAGGCAGACGACAGCACCACAAATTAAACTTTTTGTGATTGCGTTTAGAATGTGGTGGCATATCTGTACACTCATAAACAGTACTAGTACACACTGAAAAAAAAACGTGCCCAGCAAGATACTGAAGGAACCATGAACATTAGACTGACTCACAAAAAAAGTTAACTTTGTTTACACCTCAAAATATAGTACTTTGGTTTGTCTTATGATGATATTGGACTTTCGACAATGTGTACGGGAATTAGAGGACGACAAAGACATATGTAGAGCGAAGGTTGCGCATAGAATTACCAAATACAAGGGACACATTCGGAATACACCGAGGGGGCAATTCATTTTGGCCATATTTGAACGAATGGGGACATTTCTCGAATATAATTGGCATATGATTATGGCATAAACGGACAGGGGAAATTTAACAGTAGCGTTATACGAATAAGCACTTTAGAGATAAAAGCCTCTGTCGAGTAACAAAAGTCCAATTATACCAGACTCTCATACAACCTGTCTTGCTTTATGGCGCAGAATCTTGGGTCCTATCGCAAGCAGACGAAACATCTGTAGGAGTCTTCGAGAGAAAAATACTCCGACAAATTTATGGCCCTATAGTGCACAACGGCGAGTATCGGCGACGCATGAATCATGAGCTGTATGAGCTTTATCCTGACATTGATATAGTTAGGCGGATCAAAAAAACACGACTGAGCTGGCTAGGCCATGTCAGTAGAACGGAAGAGGAACCAGCACAAAGGGTTTTCGAAACCGAACTCGAAGGAAGACGAAAAATAGGAAGACCAAGACTCCGCTGAAAGGATCCGGTTGATGAATCCCTGCGTACACTTGGTATTGCCAACTGGAGAGATAAGGCAAAAGATAGAACTGGTTGGCGAAATATGTTACCTTCGTTTTGTAAGGTCCCTGACTCCTCGGGGTTGTTCGTGACCGGATAAGTAAGTAAGTTATACGAACAGGACTATCATTCGGGAGGACTATTAGACGACAGGAACACGTATGAGACCTATAGAGTAAATGAAACGATGATACTACGGGAATTGAAACGATGATACTACGGGAATTGAAGATTACATGGGAATGGTCACATTGACCCTTGGTAGAAGGGGGACTTTATTGTTCCCGTATTTTGTGTACGGTAAGACGATATTTGACCAGATCTTTGGCATGCCTATGGGTAACACCCGCTCACCTGCCATAGCGGATATCGTACTAGAGTACCTTCTTGACGACGTATTGGGACAACTTGGGGGAAAGGGCGTACACGTCGGGTATATTGGGGAATATGTAGATGATATCCTGGCAATTATGGAAAAGGACGATGCGGAAATTATCTTGACAACCCTTAACGGACAACAGATGAAATTTGCGATTGAAGAGGAGATGAGTGGCGAAGTAAACTATCTATGCGCAAAATTACTGCGAATGGGAAATACAATTAATTTCGACTGGTGCACCAAAGCAATATTATCGGGCCGAATTCTGAACTTCGACTCAATACGATCGAACACAGTCGCAGATTATGAACGCTGCGAAGTGTTTGATGCAAAGAGTAGTGACAATAAGTGACGAACAATTTCATAACGATAACATGAGGAGAATGACTAACATTCTACAATAAAATTGATTTCCAAAATAAACTAATACACCAATTGATTGAGGCTGTGGAGATTAAAATTGAACGCGACGGGAACATGCAAATGGGGCAGAACGGAAGATTAGATGACGCCCCCAGGGACGGATATTTTACAAGAGTAGCATATATCCCTGGATTGGTTGACAACGAAAACTTCAAGACAGTCATCACAATGGAGAACATATATTTTGCCTACAGGGCCAATAGGATGCTAAATGAAGTATTCACTAATACGAGGACGCCAGTTGATAAAGAACGACAACACAATGTCGTACATAGAATACCTTGCAAAGAGACAGGAGAGGATGAATACAGTCTCATCCACATGGGAACGGCTAAGAGGACATTACAAGCGAGAATGGGGGAACACGAAAATAACATGGGTGAAGATGGACGATCAACTGCACTTTCACAACATATCACAGAGACTGGACACTGAGTTGATTTTGAGAATGCCAGGATATTTGGCAAAGAGTGCATGGGGAAAAGGAGACTCACACTGGTAAGCTTCGAGATACGACAACAAATGGACGAAACGATGGACCATGGAGAGGACACTGATCACTTGAGCGTTAGTTATGCTGTGGCGATAATTTAGAATCTTCCTGTGATATTAATTTTATGTTGATGTCTGTTGTTTTGCATGTTTTAATTTTTAATCAATGTAACCTGTTTAGATTAATATTGTGAGTCCATTTGAGGACAAGTGTCCTTAGGTAGATGACAGATGATAATTGTGATTTATTTATTAGACGAAGTCCCCTGAAGAAGTCTAGAAATATAGACGAAACGTTAGGAAAATGAAATGAAAATTAATTTTTATTTTGGAACATTATAGGCTTAATTAGCTAAAGTAAGTAATCGAAAAGATTCCAAAAATGTTTCGTATTTAGCATGAAAACTCCGTGAGCTTAAACATTTTTAAAGGGTTTTTTTTTGTTTTACAAAGAATTTAGTATTATAATACATATCAGTATCATATGAAAGGGTTATTTACGACGTACCTCTTTTCTAGGGAAGTTTTGAAGTTTTTAGTATGGAAATATGTTTGATTTAAATGTCAGATTGAAATACAGCGTGGCTGATGAATATTGCTACATTAAGAAACTCAAATAACTCTTTTTTTCAGTGTATGGAATTAATTTTTCTTTCATTTATGTTAAAGCTCATTCAATTTTAGTAAATATACTTAGCTTAATTAGTTTTAAAAATAATGGAATTTAAATGCCCCCTGCTCGTTGATGCATGTGCGGCATCTTACCAAAAACTTGATCATTACTGCTTGGATAGTTGAGACAGGTATAGCCGCATTTGTTTCTCGAATGGAATGCTTTAATTCATTCACATTTGTTGGTTTTGCTTTGTAGACTTCCCGTTTATTCCCGGGATTATCCACAAGAAAAAGTCAGGTGCAGTAAGGTCAGACGACCTGGGGGGCCAACGGAATGTGGAGTTTATGGATATCAGCTCTTGGGCCAGCAAGAGAAAATGGTGAGGGTGAGTGGTGGGCCACGAACTGATCTTAAATCAGTTCCTTTGCAATAACCGAAAGTGGTAGACATATTTCTCCGCCAGAATAATTTAAATAAATATGTTTAATAAACGTTTATTGTGAAAAATAAATTGTGTGAATTTATGTGTTTGCTGTGATCGTTATTTATAAATCAAATAGATAACTAAACAGACTGAAAGGAGCAACACAACTAGAAAAAACGAGACGCATCGATAGGAGAAAAGCTTCCTTCCCCGTAATATGTTACTGAACATTTGTGTAGGGGTGTATGTGACGGTACACATCGCAACAAAATGTTCGTGTTTTTTGTGTTTTAACCATAACCCGGTAGCTCCTGTTTCGTTGTATTGCTATTTGAATTCAGAAAAAATGAAAAGTCATACATACATTTAGCGGATAGTCGGAGTCAATGAAAACGAAGAAGTCAAAGAAAAAAAGAGTTTCAGGTAAGACGAACATAAAAAATAAAAATTTAACGACCAAGCAATTGAATCCAATCGAAATTTTAAGAAGTTTGGTTAAAATAATAAAAGAGCAGTTGAAGAAAATCCTTACAGAGCGATCACTGGCTCAATGATGGAGAGATTTGGCGCTACTATTGAATGAGAGAACCCTAAAAACAACAATAATTACATGATTTAAGAAAATAATGATGCCGTTCCATTTTAAAGGAGTACAACATAAGGGAGTAGAGCTTATGTTCATGGTAAGTACAGATATAGACATGTACATATTTTAATAAGAAATTCCTCATATTTCTTTTTAATTGCAGGACCTGAATTCGACGGCCACAACAACACTCAACCTATCGACTACCACAATATTTTCCAGACGAGTGTTTCAACGAGGAATGGATTTAATATATTAATATAATTGGAACCATTTTCGACAAAAAAATATTCAAAAAATTATTATCAAAATAACTGCAGTGTAATACTAACAGTGTGTTTATGTACAATTGTCAATAAATAATTTCAAACACACTTCATTGCAGCAATGAAACAAAATGATTGTAGTAATGAAACAAATTCGTTGCAACAATGACTCCAATTTGTTGCAGCAATGAAATAAAATCATTGCAGCAATGAAATAAATTGAATTCAAATAAATTCGCGAATGATCACATGCCATGGACGATGCCTCAAGAAGTCAACAACTCAACGAATGAAAAATGATAATTTTTTTTGCCGAACAGCGATTATCGATTACCCAGATGGCTACAATTACTATTTTCATTACATCAGGCAGAAGGAACAATTTCTAAGTCGCCATAAAAGCAGAGAGGAAGGACTAATGACCTGGGGTACCATGTTCACAATGGTTTTTGTGACTGAGCGAATAACTGGAAGCAGTTACAAGAAGTTTTTTGTAAATTGTTTTCTAGTGTGTTTTGCTTGCGACACTTTCTGAACCCCTGTATAGTGGAAAATTCTCAATTGAGTTGAGTTGATGAAGATCTGTGGCTACACGCTGAAAAATCTGTCTATTTTGGATGCAAATATAAAGTGTGTTTGGAGCTTGTCGCAAATATAATAAACTTGTGTTTGCTATTCTATATTACATGTTTGAGACACAATGATTAATATCTTAGTACATGTGCTTGCGACCCACATATATGTATGTTTGTGATACAAATGCAGCTGTGTTTGAGGCACTGTCTATGCTCTCTCGTATGTTTGTGATACAAATGCAGCTGTATTTGTGGCACTGTCTATGCTTTCTCGAGAGCAAGAGAATAAAAGAGGGACAATGAGAGAGTCTATCTTGTAAGTGTGTATCTGTATTTTTGCATTATTCTCTCAGTCAGTGAGTCATAAATATTCCTTAATGTACGTGCAAATTGCAGATGAAGTCAGTGTTTCTTATTTTGGCTGATGTATTGTGTTTCAGTTTCATGTATTCATTCATCATTCATTATATTCATGTATGTTCTACCAAAGTGTGGAACGATTTTGTGGAAAGAAACTGGAAAGGGCAACAACGTGAAGTCCTTTGTCTATCCGAGCCTATACGGAGAAAATCGGAACGGCGGACCATTTGTGAAATAATCGCTTGACTTGCATGACCTACATTTATATATCGACACGTTCCCGGCAGAATGTATTTAGCGACATATTTGGCGACAATGACTTTTTTCCATATTCTCAAAATTTATGTCAAGCTCCACATTTCGATATACAGAGAATGTCCCTTGCATAACCACGCCATGAGTTATTAAGCAAATGAAATGGTAATAACCGAAAAAATAATACAAATCAGCTACTTGACAGAAAGTTTTTTTCGTTTCCTGAACCATTTCCATTTTGTCGCTTACGTGTCGCTTACGTGGCGGGAACGTGTCGATATATAAATACATTCTTTATGTACCAACGCATAGTGATAACCATCGCATAGCTGAAACCTTCCGAAAACAAAAACATGAGAGACAACAAAGAAAGGAGAAGCAAAAGACCAACAGATTCTCATTTAATGACAAAAAAAAAACAAATAACGGATTCAATGCACCTAAATGTAAAAAAGGTCGTTTTAAATGTTTTAATTTTTTGTATTAATTATTTATAAATTTGGATTCATGTTAATAAAATTAATTATAATAAAGAATACTGATATCAACGAATAATTCGTTTTTAAATATTATTATGTTTGGGGGAATCATACATGTTTGCCAGTAAACATGATGCTATTTACATTTAAACACAAGTGAGTTTGGGACTTGCAAACATATTAGTGTTTGAGTGTTTTTTAAACATATACGTGGCTCCTGCAGAATATGTTTGGGAGAATGTGTTAGAGAGGCCGTCATTTTTCAGCGTGTAGGTTTGAAATAGCTTTAAGGTTTGCCAGGAATCATGAGGATGAATTTTGCAAAATCTCTTTATTAAAAAACTATATCTCTATTAATAGAGACATAGAATGGTCTTGAGCTTGAATAATAAAATAAAAAAAAAGATGTAATAAAATAAAAAAAAATTTAAAATGAAACAAATTTAATTTTTGCAATTTGATTTCATGATTAAATTGCTAAGCTGAACATTTTATGAAACTGCATTCTGAAAAATAACGGCCCCAGCAACATGTTGCAGCAAACATGTATATGTTTGCAAGCACTGTTTTAATGAATTGAAGATCTGCTGCTTTATTGTTTCATTGTTGTCTGTCTCATATTTGTTTTTAGCGGGCTTCAACAAAAAACGCCACATTTGTGTGTCAAAAACAAATATATTATAGCCTAGCCCTGGTGCTTGAAAACACATGACTTTATATAAAGGTTCCACTTCGCTGTCTTCCACTTTTCCCTCAACGTTCAATTCGTCTTGTACCTGCACCTATTGCCCCGTGTTTTATGTGTGTGTTACCTACATTCATGCATGTTATAGTCCTTAATTTTTTATAGTTTTGTTATGCATTTAGAGTTAACGATGCTATTTTATGTGATTTTACTTAAGGTTCTTAAATGTTTGTCTCAACAAATGTAGTAATTAAATGACATTAAACTAATGTCACAAATGTCACAAGTCTTTGGGTTATCTTTTGCATTTGTATTATTAAAGACCATTTAAGAAAATCCCAAATCATTTTAAAGCTGGCTGATTTACTTTCACTTATTAATACAAATAGGTAAGGACATTTTGTCCGTATGTCATAGAGCAGACAGATGGATTGATAAATAAAATAGGGTTGACCCTTGACATTTAATTTTATCTGTTATCTTTGAGTTTATTAGATACAGTAAACAGAAATTGGTTTAGGTTTTATGAAATGTCAGACGAAGTTAAACTGAGACCATATTTATTTGCGAAAAGGTTTAAGTTTTTAGGAGACGTTTTAGTGACAGTTTATGATGACATGAATTAGGGCAGTTAAGTGCAGAATCCTTTAAGATTGAAATGATGCTATACCTTGGCAACATGAGCGTGTCATAATGATAAAATTGTATTAGTATGTAAAAGTAGGAAATGACGGTCTTTTCCTTCACTAAGCTCGAATGTAAGCGAAATTATGTTCCAAAACTGGTCGAACATACCAACAATTTTATAGCCTCTGGTTTTGATAAAATTTCAGGTATTTATTATCGTAGCCGGGTTCAGTTAGCTTAAAAATATTACTTTTGCTCAAAAATATTACGAAACTTGGTCTCACGATTGACTGCAAAAGTTTATGCATTCCCTACATGCTGAAAAATCAGTCTTTTTTTGATGATGATGATGCAAATATAAGTGGTTGTAGCTTGTGGCAAATATAACTGGTCCGCCAAATAACTTTTTTTTTTTGAAAATGCTATAAAACAAAAACTACTGAATATTTTCTCAAATTTCTTTTTTTATTTGCAAGCACAATCCTTCCGATTAATAATGGAAAATAATTTCCTTCAAATGGCTGTCTCGGCTGGCCATGCAGTAGCTTCGCTAAGTGGGCCTGCGATCGACTTACAGAAGATCCCGATTTTGCCAAAAAAAAACATCTTTTCAGATGAAGCTCATTTTGTTCTTGGCGGGTATGTAAACAAGCAAACACATTGAAAAGCCGATGCACCCAAAACGAGTCACTGTTTGGTGCGGATTTTGGTGCAGAGGCAAAATTGGGTGATTTTTCTTAGAAAATGAGCAAGGAGTAGCCGTTACAGTCAATGGCGATCGTTATCGGGCCATGTTGAACGAATTTTTGTTCACAAAAATTGAAGAGGAGGATATTGGCAACATTTGGTTTCAACAGGACGGCGCTACGTGCCACACAGCCGAAGCTATACTCGATGTTTTGCGCCCAGTTTTTGAAGATCGCATTATCAGCCGCAGAGCTGATGTCGTTTGGCCACATCGAAGCTGCGATTTGACACCGTTGGACTATTATTTGTGGGGTGCCCTCAAAGATAAGTGTTACGCCGACAAGCCAGAGACAATTGACGCTTTAAAAGACAATATTCGTGAAGCCATTGGTGAAATACAGCTGCACACAATCGATAATGTGCCGATCGTGTAGGCTACTGTATGGCCAGCCGAGGCAGCCATTTGAATGAAATTATTTCCCATTATTAACCGGAAGGATTGTACTTGCAAATAAAAAAAGAAATTTGAGAAAATATTCAGTAGTTTTTTTTTTATAGCATTTTCAAAAAAAAAGTTATTTGGCGGACTCTTTACTATACTTGTGCCCAAACACATTGTGTTTGCTACTCAATATAACGTGTTTGAGACATAATGATTAATAGGTTATAATATATGTTTTTGAGACCCAAATGTGGCCTATTTGTTGAAAACCTATAAAAACAAAATATGAGAGAGACAACAAAGAAACAAAAAAGCAGTCAATCTACAATTCATGAAAACAGTGCTTGCAAACATGTACATGTTTCCTGCAATATGTTGCTGGGGCCGTTACTTTTCAGCGTGTACAAAAACAGGGCATTATTTAAAGTCAGAGCATTCTAAAATGACACATGACTGGTGAGAAACTACACGAAAAGCAAAAAAAAGCCTACGGCTCGTGAGGCGCAAAAATATTAATTTTACCCCAAAACTATTTCGTCTGCCGCTTAGCCCCATGTTTGGCCGCAATAATTGGCACTTCGAAAGTGAGACAGGAGTTCTAAGAAAGTACATGAATACGAGTATTACAAAAAATACATTCACGGCTCGATTGAATCAATAATATTGCGTTAGCCCCAAACAGACGTTAGACGTTAGACGTTAATCTGCTAACTAATTTAATGGTTGACAGCAAAAGTTGATCATTTCCCCACCAATAAAGCATGTTTTTAAATGTACAAAATTTTAAAGTGAAATAACATACAAACGAATTGCATTACTGCAATGAAATTGGCTCTATTTGAAAGATAATATTTTTGTTAATTTTTATTTCAATACGATTTCTGTCATATGGTCACCGCGTCGTGCCTGGCTGGGCTGTTTTCCAATCGGAAGGTCCAATTTTCGATCACTTGTTGAAGCATTTGGTGCCGTATATCAGTAATAACGCGGCGAATGTCTTTAATCGTCTCTGGTATACCGCCGAAGACTACGAATTTGACTTAAAAAAATAAATAAATAGTTTCCCATTACATCCCATAAAGGGACTGGGGAGAACTTCTCACAATCACTGAGCTGTGCGCTTTCCAGTTTTCACTCACTGATTGGGACCTACAGTTTTACACCGATTCCGAACGGTATTTTGAGAAGCTTTTTCATGGCTAGATACTCGATAGTGTCGCCGTCACTATGCGAGGTGACCGCCGCCGAAAGAAAATTTGAAGGTGGTCAGAGCCGGGTTCGAACCCAGGATCTCATGTACAAGAGCCGCGCACACTAACCATTGCACCACCGACGCCCACACGAATTTGACTTACCGCCAGAGAAATTAATCGCGCGGTGTTAAATCGCACCTTCTTGCACGCTGAAAAATCTGTATTTTTGTTGTTGTTTGTATAAAGTGTTTGTAGCGTGTCACAAATATACTATAGTTGTGCCCAAACACATTGTGTTTGCTATTCAATATAAAATCTTTGAGACACAATGATTAATAGGTTATAATATATGTTTTTGAGACCCAAATGTGTTTTTTTTTATTGAAACCCGCTAAAAACTAACACGAGACAGACAACAAAGAAACAAAAAAGCAGCAGATCTTCAATTCATGAAAACAGTGCTTGCAAACATGTACATGTTTTCTGCAATATGTTGCTGGGGTCGATATTTTTCAGCGTGTGGAGGTTAATTCACAGGTCCAAAGTGGGGAATTATAACGGATGCTTCTTAAGCAGCATGGGAACTTAAAATGATAGTATAAGATAAAAATGTTGTTGGACTGACATCGTTTTTATTATAAATCTGGTAGATAATTTCATGACGTTTATTGTTTAAATCTGATTTCCGGCATATGTCCGCCGCGGCTACAAGTTACATGGTCCATTCTATCAGTCCACTTTTTGACTACCTTTTCGAATAAATCTGGCCGTATGGCATCAATGGTGGCTTGAATATTGGCTTCCAATGCTTCAAGAGTTGCTGGTTTGTCGGCATAAATCAATGCCTTAATATACCCCCATTGATGGTAATCCAGAGGCGTTAAATCGCACGAACGAGCAGGCCAGTGAAAAGGACCACTTCTGGAAATAAAGTTCTCACCAAATTGATTTTGCAATAATTCGATTGTGAAGTTGCGCCGTCTTGTTGGTACCAAATGTCGTTGATGTTTAGCTGATGAGTTTTTGAAAGCAAAAATTCAGCCAACATGGCACTATAGCACGCGCCAGTTACCGTAACGGCAGTTCCTTGCTCATTTCGAAAGAAATAGGGACCGGTGACACCGCCAGCGTGTAAACCGCACCAGTTAGTTTTAATGAATGAAATGGTGTTCCGTGAACGATTCTTTAAAATGCTGCAGTAACCTTTCGCAAATTTCGCCTAATGATGCCTATAACGTCAGCATACGCCAGCAACATATGGCTTTCTTGTTGATTGTCTTGTTCATAGTTACTCCAGCTTTTCCCATTATTTTCTCCATTTAGATGTTGAAGACATTGCAGGAAAATGTGTCGCCCTGTCTCAGTCCTCGCTTAGCACAGAATGGTTCGGTGGGGTATTTCCCCACCTTCCCTGGTGATTTGGTGTTGGTTAGCGTCATTCTACAGTGGCGGATCAGTTTTGCCGGAATCCCAAGTCGACAAAAAGATGGTATATATCGATTTGCATTTCGTGGGTCTTTTCCAGGATTTGGCGTAGCGTGAATATTCGGTTAGTAGTGGACTTGCCTGGTCTAAAACCACACTGATAAGGTCCAATCAGGTTTTCAAAAATTGGCTTTAATCTTGCACATAATACGCTCGACAACGCGATAGTTGGAACAGGCACACGGATCACCCTTCTCGAATACAGGACATAATACACTGAGACTCCAATCGTCAGGCATAGATTACCCCAAAAATATAGCGCATATAAGTTGCAGTACTTCGCCACCTGCCTTAAAAGCTTTATTATTCTTAAGCCAGAAGATAGCCGTTCTAATCTCGCCTTGGTTTTGGGGGTACAATCTACACTATCCTCCACTATCATTACCTCCTGATCTTCAGTGAAAGAATCTGAGTGGACTAGTGCTTAAAAATGATACACACTGCACACACCGCTTATCAGTCACCATATTCCCGTTCTCGTCCTAACAGGAGGGCAGCCCATAATACGGCCCGTTATTCGATCTTGTTACCCTCTGGAAAAATTTTGGAGGTTCATTCACTCTCTTCTTCTCACTCTCCCTCTGCTCCCACAGCGATTTTCCGCCTAAATAGTTGGGTTTCCAAGGGACATGGGACTGTCCGTGGAGGTGGAAAGTTTCTGATTGCCATTCACTTGGGAGTGGCCAGAAATGATTCCTTCATTGGGCAGTCCAAGCAGCTCACTACTTCCACGCAGTATGTCCTGGGCAATGGCTTTTCGGAAACCTCCGTTAGCTAGCTAGAGTGAGAAGGCGAAACAAATGAGCATCAAATCAGGTTTAGTAGGTGACTGATGTCACTGAAGCTCATCAAATAATCGGGCATATTCTTTTGTCCTTAGAAGGCGGATGAGCAAAACATATGGGCCAACGGCGGATAGAAACTAAAAGAAGAAAATCCAGGTTCAACATTTCGCATCCTGGTCAGCGTCTGATCCATAATGGGCGGCTACAATCAATTATCCTGGCAGTAGGTAAAATGCAAAAACCCGGTGGACTGGGTTTGCCTCCCGCCACCGTTCATAATGGCAGTGAAAATACAAAAACGAAACAGAAAACATAAACAACCCCTATTTGTTGACGACCCCCGCAAACGTTATAAGGACCACGATTTACGGATATGCACTTGGAATGTAAGAACCCTATATAGATCCGGTGCAAGTATCCAACTGGCAGATGTCCTCGAAAGTTATAAGGCTGACATTACCGCTATCCAGGAAATGCGATGGACAGAACATGGCTGCACAAGAAAAAGAAACTGCGATATATACTACAGTTGCCATGAAGAAAAACATGAATTTGGTTGCGGATTTGTAGTTGGCAAAAGACTGCGACATCTAGTCTCTAGGTTCAATCCTGTGAGTGAACGAATAGCCACAATCCGCATAATAGCGAAATATTTTTATATTTCCCTAATTTGTGTGCATGCCCCGACAGAGGAGAAAGATGATGATGCCAAAGACATATTCTATGCGCTCCTAGAGAAAACGTATGACCGCTGCCCTGGCCATGACATTAAGATTGTACTAGGAGATTTTAATGCCAAAGTAGGAAGGGAGAATGTGTTTAATCCAACTATTGGCAATTTCAGTCTACATGCTGACAGTTCCGACAACGGTATGAGACTGATTGACTTTGCCGCGGCAAAAAACATGGTCAGTAGTGGTACAAGATTCCAGCATAAAGACATCCACAAGGCTACTTGGGTATCCCCTGATCAAAGAACTAAGAACCAAACTGATCACGTGGTAATTGATGGAAGGCACTCATCCAGTGTAATGGACGTACGAGTGATCAGAGGAGCTAACATCGATTCTGATCACTACCTGGTAGCAGCAAAGGTTTGCACAAGATTAAGTACACCGAAAATCGTACGAAACCAGACGCAGGGGAAGCTGGACATTGGAAAGCTACAATTACCAGAGGTAGCCACAGTCTACTCAAGGAAGCTCTCGCAACGTTTGGCACAGAACCCACCCCCTCCCAATGACGATCCTGATACGCAGTGGAAACCCATTTCCGACTCTATAAAAACTGCCGCAACAACCGTACTTGGTTTCGAAAAACCGCTTCGCAATAAACCGTGGTACGATGAAGAGTGTCGCATTGCAAATGACGAAAAGATCGCTGCACGTATGGTAATGCTTCAGTCAATTGCAACGCGAGCTGCAACTGAGCTGTATAGGGAAAAGAGAAAGGAGGTAAACCCTCTCTTTAGGTGTAAGAAACGGCAGTGGAGAAAGGCGAGAGTGAGAAAATTGAGACATACAGAATGAAGAACGAAGCCCGAAAATTCTACCAAAAAGTTAAAAACGGAACTAATGGACATGGTTCAAGGCCCCCCCTCTGTAAAGACAAGGACGGAAATCTCGTCGCAGATGTGCAGAGCATGTTGGGAATATGGAGAGAGCATTTCTCCCCGCTACTAGTACCTGAGATATCCAATGACGATGGGACAATCAATCACAAATTGGACGACGACGTCGATTGCCCGCCTCCTAACCAAGACGAGGTCAGAACAGCTATTGCCCGGCTTAAGAACGACAAAGCCGCAGGAGCCGATGGATTATCGGCGGAGCTGTTTAAGGCTGGCGGCGATGAGCTGATAATGTGCATGCATCAGCTCAATAGCAAAATTTGGTTAGATGAATGCATGCCCGGCGATTGGAGTCTCAGTGTACTATGCCCCATATTTAAAAAAGGTGACCAGAGTATCTGTGCCAACTACCGTGGAATAAGCCTTTTATCCATAGCATATAAGGATCTATCAAGTATAATGTGCGAAAGACTAAAACCAATTATCGCTGACCTGATTGGACCATACCAGTGTGGCTTTAGGCCTGGAAAATTGACAACTGACCAGATTTTCACGCTACGCGAAATCCTGGAGAAGACACACGAAAAACAAATCGACACCTATCATCTATTTATCGATTATAAAGCGGTCTTCGATAGTCCGATACGGGAGAAATTCTATGAAGCAATGTCTGAGCTTGGTATTCCTGCAAAACTCATACGCATTTGCAGGATGACCTTGACGAACACCAAATCCGCAGTGAAAGTTGGTAAGGATCTTACCGAACCTTTCGAAACTAAGCGAGGCCTCAGGCAAGGCAACACCCTATCATGCGATCTCTTTAACATCTCAATGGAGATCATTATGAGAAAAGCTGCAGTCAACATGAATAAAACCATCAGCAGCAAAAGTCACATGCTGCTCTCGTATGCTGATGATATAGATATCATTGGGCGCACAGTTAGAGAAGTTACTGCGGTTTTTTTGGAGAATTGGAAAGGAGTCAGCAAAAGTGGGTCTGACGGTAAATGAGGACAAGACAAAATTAATGGTTTCAACGAACAGGGCCTCCACGCGATTAGACCAAAGCGTGAACGTTGATAACCGTTATAACTTCGAGGTAGTGGACGAATTTATATACCTCGGATCTGCCGTGAACAAAAAGAACAACGTCAGCCTTGAGATCAAGCGGAGAATTGTGCTTGCGAATAGATGTTATTTTGGGGTAAGCAAGCACTTTAGAGATAAAGCCCTCTCTCGAGTAACAAAAGTCCAGCTGTAGCAGACTCTCATTCAACCTGTCTTGCTTTATGGCGCAGAATCCTGGGTCCTATCGCAAGCAGACGAAACATCTGTAGGAGTCTTCGAGAGAAAAATACTCCGAAAAATTTATGGCCCTATAGTGCACAACGGCGAGTATCGGCGACGCATGAATCATGAGCTGTATGAGCTTTACCCTGACATTGACATAGTTAAGCGGATCAAGATAACGCGATTGCGCTGGCTAGGCCATGTCAGTAGAATGGATGAAGATGAACCAGCCGAAAAATAGGAAGACCAAGACTCCGCTGGAGGGATCAGGTTGACGAATCCCTGCGTACACTTGGCATTGTCAACTGGAGAGATAAAGCAAAAGATCGAACTGGTTGGCGAAATATGTTATCTTCGTTTTGTAGGGTCCCTGACCCCCCGGGGTTGTCCGAGACCGGATAAGTAAGTAAGTAAGTTGGTTTTCCTCCCTTCTCAGCCTCTTGTACCGCTCACTCGTAGCACGCGTTGTAACTGATTGTTTCGTTGCCATACGTGCAGCGTCTTTTTCATTAGTTGTAATGCTACATTCTTCGTCGTACCATGGCTTTTCCTTCTGCGCTTTTTGATAGTCAAGTTCAGTCCTTGCAGCGGTTTCCAAAGAATGGGAAATGTGCTTCCACTGCGCATCTGGGTCTTCGGGAGGGGGTATTCTGCCCTAGCAGGAGAGAGAGCTTCTGTTAATATGACTTTGATATCTCCGGTATTTGTAGGTTGTCCATATGTAGCGTCTTCCTGTGTTCGGCTGCATACGTTTTTCGCCCTGCTCAGTCTTGTGCGAACTTACGAAGCCACCAGGTAATGATCCGAGTCGATATTGGCACCTCGAACCACACGTACATCCATTACACTAGCAGACTGACTGCCATCTATTACCAAGTGATCAATCTGGTTCTTAGTCCTCTGACCAGGAGATATCCAGATCGCCGTATGTATGTATTTATGCTGGAATGGTGTGATACTAACTACCATGTTCTTTGCAGCGGCGAAGTCGATCCGTCCGAATAATATTAATGTCGTGGTCAGGGCAGCGTTCATATAGTTACTTCCTCCAGACGCTCATAAAATGATTCTTTGACCTCATCATTTTTATCCTCTGTCGGCGCGTAAACATAAATTAACGAGATGTTGAAATATTTCGCTTTGATGCGAATTGTGGCTATGCGTTCAGTCACTGGCTTGAAACTAGGTGTGGCGGTCTCTTGCCAACTATAAATCCGTATCCGAATTCGTGCTTTCACTCATGGCAGTTGTATTAAATATCGCAGGTCGCCCTTCTGGTGCAACCATATCCTGTCCATCGCATTTCCATGATCACTATAATGTCAGCTCTATAACTTCCGAGGATATCCGCCAGTTGGAAAGTTGCACCCGTGTTGGTCCTTATGACGTGGTCCTTGTGACGTTTGCGAGGGTCGTCAACAGTTAGGGGTTCTCCCCGTCCATTATACTCTCCGCGTATCCTCATTGCTTATATAACAGTGGCGGGAGGCAAACCCAGCCCGCCGTGGTTTGCATTTTACCTACTGCCATGATGGTCATGTTTCAGCCGCCCACTATGGATCAGACACTGACCAGAATGCAGTGTGTCGAAACTGGATTTTGGTTTCCTCAATTTTGATCCTATCTAACCGAGGTTCCCGATAAAGCCATTGCTCAGGCCATACTGCGTGGAAGCGGTGAGCTGCTTGGACTGCTCAAAGGAGGAATCATTGGCTATCAGATACTTTCCACCCCCAAGGACAGTCCATGTCCCGGACTGAGCAAGCACTGCAGTGAAAAGATCCGAAAAACAAAGATCCAACTTTATCAGACTGACCCACATCATGTCTGACTTTGTTGCCCAGAATCTTGGATCATATCTCATGATGAAGAAATGTCACTAAGCGACGTATTAACCACCAGGTGTGTAAATTGCATCCAGATATCGATGTATTTAGTGTAAACAAAATATTGCGTTAATGCTGTATAGGTCATGTCAGTAGTACAGTGCAAACGGTAAACGAAGGCATACAAGGTGGGGTAAAAGTAATCGGCCAGTGTTCTTTTGCTGTAATTCTTTATTTTTAATTAAAAAAACTTTGGTTCTAATTCTGAAATTTGTTTATTTAATCCATTAGAATTTATTCCATCAAGTTGAGAAAATGATATCGGCCAAGTGACCTCCGCCAGAGTTGATGACATTTTGCATCACTCTTGCCAGAACTTGGGGCGACAGGCTTGTTGACGTTAACTCGTGACTTCAAAAACCCCACAACAACTTACATCGTGTGATCTGGCCGGCCAGTGCAAATCACCAAAACGAGAGATTCAGCGACCCAGAAATGCTTCCGTCAGAATATCGGTTGTAGCTCGAGCAGTGTGTGCCGTTGCACCGTCCTGTTGGAACCACATGTTCTCCAGTCCCAATTCACCCAATTGAGTAAATAAAAATGCGGTAGTCATGGCTCTGTAACGTGCGCCGTCCACGGTCGGAGTTTGGCCAACGGCGTTCTCAAGGAAAAAATGGCTCGATGACTCCTCGAGCATGAACAGCATACCACGTAGTCACTTGGAGCGGGTGTAATGATTCTTCGTGGGTGATACATGAATTTTCGGTGCCCCAGAAACGATTAGTTTGTTTATTCACGTAACCGCTAAGGTGGAAATGAGCCTCATCGCTCAGGATAATTTTCGATGAAAACTCGTTCACCTCTTCGTTGAGATTCAGGATGGCTAGAGCGTACACGCTAAGAAAAAACTCGTCCCTCCCAAACGAAATCACAGATAACTGAAGTTCGTTTGGAGACTGTAGTTGGGAGAAACGAACTTCTGCTAAGCCATACATGTCATTTCGTTTGGGAGAACCGAAAAATGTTTGCAGCACACAACTTATGAAAAATATAAGCTGAAAAAGAAGTTAGCGAGAAACGAAAAACGGTTCCGCCAACTGTTGTTTGGGTTACAGCAACCGAGTTGTAGTTGCTTCCAACTAAAAAATTTCTTTTTTGTTTAAATTTCCATCTTTTACAAGTTTGTTTTAAAAAAAGTTGGAATTTTTGTCTATTTTGTTCACTGTCTATTTAAATGTCTGTCTCGCCTTGCATTCAAATTACAACTAAAAGCGAAGCAAACTACAACGCGTCAATTGTCAACTCAAGATATATTGACAAGGTAGAATCATTGGATTGTGGGATCACTTTCATGTGTATGCGTGATTGTGTATGCCAAACGAGTGCATAAGACTGTGTATACAGACGACAGAATGAGAGAAATTTACGTTCTTCGTAATCTGTGCTCTCATTAGAAAAAAGGCTAATTTCAGTTATGGCAAACGTTTTTTCAATTTGCGGCAAATGTAATTTTGTACGCGTTTAATGCAAACGAGAACTCGTTTGCCTGGCAGCTTTGGGAAGAACCCGTGTTGTCGTAGTCTCTTCAGAGCAAGTGGTGAAACGCCACAGTATTTGTCCAGTTGTTGTCGGACGGCCAGGAAATCTGCGACGAAATTCACACTGCTCCAACACAACCGTTGAATTGTTGCTCCAAAAACTGTAAACAATTATCCCGCGTTCTTGCGGAGTAAACCGATTCATGACTCGACGATGTGTATTCTGCGTTTGTTTACTTCACAAATGTCACACCCTAATTGGCATTTCGCGCCATTTGCAAATGTTATAGGGTTTTCCAATAGGGTAATTGCATTTGCCCTTGACGATATATGCGATGGACGTCGAATAATAGGACGCCCAAGACTTCGTTGGAGAGACCAGGTGAAAGAATGACTATGAGAGAATAGGGTTACCAACTGGAATAAAAAGGCTAAGGATTGAGCTGGTTGTATACAAATTGTATCTTCCATGTGTAAGGCTCCTCATCCCTCGGGGATGTTTGAAGCACGAATGTAAGTAAGATAAGGCCATATTCAGGTTGAAGGGTAATCCAAAAAATTTACAGAGCTGCCATTACATCTAGACAAAACAATGGTTTGGTGGAAACATCCATTCATTTGTTTTGAAAATTGCTAACGACCGGATAGTATCTGTGGGTGGTGTCCATTATCGCACAATGGTAATGGACTAGTTGCTGCCGCCAGCGAACTCGACGATCGTTTTTTTCTAACTTGATGGCTCTAGCAGTCACACCGCCCATGAAACCATGATGTAAACTGTTTATATCACTCTGTGGTCCTGTGCATTGGTTGTCAAGCTGAAGTGGTATTACATCTCTAGGCCGTTTCCTTTTTTTGCAACGTAAGCCCGCTATGAGTAAGGAATTGGAAGCCAATATTACTGGCGTCATTCGCCAAATACCACCAGAAATTATCGATTGCCTAATCAAACTGAACTGTTATAATCAACCTGAAAACTCGTTAAAAAAATCTTTAAGGAAGTGTTTATAAAATTTGTCTTTATTCATGAATATCCTGAATCACGTACCATGTTTAATTATCCTGCAGTATGTGAGTCGTACAATCTTCTTCATATATGAATTTAGGTAACACCATTCTCAAAAACCAAATTAACTTCTTTATACAAAACAATATACTCCTCTTATATATAACTCAGATATGCGTCAGGTCTCAATTTCGTTCTAATAATTACGTTATTGTCGTAAATATTGTTGATATGAATATGAGACCTTGTAAACATAATGAGGTGTTAATTTATAAAATCACCAAGTTACGTATCGCCCTAGCTAACATATAAAAATTAAGAAAAAGCAGACAAAAAATATGTAAAGGTCTTGTTCAATTAGTCTGACGAATTATGACATCATTAATAATAAATTGGACATCAATTAACCTTGAATCTGTGCGAAGGCGAATAATAAAGGACACTTGATTTTGTTTTTAGCAAATTTGTACATTTAATGCTTCCTATGATGGATCACTAATGTAGTATTATTATTGCCGCTTACATGTTGGAGGTTGAAATTAAATGAAGCAGCAATTACGTATATTAAGAAGATTTAATTGTACGGAAATGTAATGTATTATTTGAACCATATGACATGTCAAAGGCTTTCAACATCCCAGAGAAAAATATAAGTTGAGTGAACAATCTTACACCTTGAAATTGAATGCTTACCTAATTTTTCCAAATGTCATTGTAATCTGAAAAGAACAAAGATATTTATTAATATACCAATTTGTATGTGCTGCACATATAATTCGTATGAGATAATCAAATGACTTATTTAAAAAATATTGAGATTTTAGTTTTATTAAATCTAAAATATCTTACTCTTGTCATATATAAAATCTCCTTCATCACTTACTTACTTTTATTGACTATATTACAAACTCACGAGCTCAGACGTCTTACACATATTAATTAAACAAACAAATTAAACAAATTTCAACATATTCTTCCAACTGGCTCTATCCTTCGCCTTTTCTCGCCAGTTGGTAACACCAAGGATACGGAGGCATTCTTCTGCCTGGTATTTCCAGCGGAGTCTTGGTCGTCCTCTTTTCCTGCTTCCATCGGGTACGTTATCAAAAATCTTTCGCGCTGGCTCACCTTCATCCATTCTGATAACATGGCCTAGCCAACGCAATTGACACACTTTGATTCGTCTAGCTATGTCCACGTCAGAATAGAGATTATATAGCTCTGCGTTCCAGCGACGTCGGTACTCGCCGTTTTCCCTAACAGGACCATATATTTTACGGAGAATTTTTCTCTCGAAAACTCACAGGTGTTTTTCATCCGCTTGCGATATGACCCAAGTTTCGGAGCCATATGTCAAGACAGGTAAAATGAGAGTCTGATATAGCTGGACTTTTGTCCGTCGAGAGAGGGCTTTGTTCCTAAACTGCTTGCCGAGCCCAAAATAACATCTATTTGCAAGCACAATTCTCCTATCTATCTTCAGGCTGACGTTGTTGTCCTTGTTCACGGCGGATCCAAGGTAGACAAATTCATCTACCACTTCAAAATTAAATCGGTTGTCAACGTTCACGTGCGGACCAAGTCGAGAGGTTTCTCTATTTTTCTCATCAATTTTGTCTTGCCCTCATTAACAGCAAGACCCACCTTCGCTGATTCCTTTTCGATTCTTGAAAATACTGCAGTAACCTCTCGCAAATTTCTCCTTCATAACAGTACGCAACATTTTTGAAGTCATCAAGTGCAAACTCCTTTTCGTGTGAAATCTCTCGAAGTACTTATTGAAACCAAGAAAACTCTATCTGAGTTAGTATGAGAAATTCATACCACAAGCTTACAAGGTCAGGAACAGTATTCTAATTGAAAAATGGTTGGGTTTTGTTGCAATAATAGTCAATTTAGTTAAGGCTTGACTAGTTTCGAACTCCGTGACAAGTTCATCATCAGATGGCTAACTACTGTGCCTGAATTGATACCATCGGTTGATCATCAATCGTATGTATACAAATAGAATTCTGCAATTTACATGTGCGACTTAAGGTACGGTCAGATTGGGCAAATATTTGACGAGAAACGTCAAATATTTCTTGGCTCCAGCCTGACCACAAAATATGTTTGTGTGGCAAACAACAAAACAGCTGATTTTGGTCAAACAACATTATTTGCCATCAAATAGAAATGTGATCCATGTGACCACAGTCTGACCACTAACGAGCAAATAGTTTTCTCTTTTTTGAGCAAATATTTATTTGATTTTACAAAAGAATTATAAGATCAAACAAAGATCAAACAATGGTAAATAGCAGGTGGTACAAGCAGTGTTGTCAGCTTTTACGACTCAAATTATGTAAAAGAAAAAAATCACCAACATTAAACTAAAAAGAAGAAATGGTAAATATTATAAACATTTTTAAAAATATTCTGGTAATTTGGTTCAACAGCTATAAAACTGTGTACGTAGTTTTAGCTTTGTTAATCTGTACTAACTTTTCAAATCGGATCTAAACTGCGACTAATTAGGATAATTTGGTCATATTTAGAATTTTGAAGCTACTGAAAATGTTGAAAATGGTGTTCCAATCTCCTCCGTCAGACTTTACAATTATGCTAGGTGATTTTAAAGCAAGCTTGTCAAACTCGCAAAAAAGAATTTAAAAAAATCTTCGACAATATTTCAAAATTTCAACATAGGATATCTCAATAACTAAGCGAGTTATTAAAAAATTTCATTTAATTTTTTTTTGTTTATTTTAACTTCGTTATAGAGGCCACATAAATCGCTAAAGGTGGGTTATTCAGCATAATATCTTCCCGTATATCCGAACTTTGGAGGCCCATAACTCCGGAAATAGGGGCCGGCTCCAAAATTGGCATTTACAATTCTTTGCTTAAAAAAATGAGTTCTACCTCAAACCAGTGAGCTCTTTTGGCTATGTCAGTGGGAGCTAAACTAGCCCAAAATTTGCTTTTAAGATTTCTCCTCTTCCACAACTAACTCCGTCGCTTCTCCACAGCATAAAACAAGAAACATTCATCCACCTGCATCATACTTATTTAAAATATTTTTTGCAGTTTGTTTAAAACTTTTGGAAAAAGAAAATCGTATTTACTGGTAATTTTTTTTATAAGTTTTCATAAAAAAATTGACACCGTCGCTGCTCCAAGGCATGAAACACGAAAACATTCATCCTCCTGTATCATATTTATTTAAAATATTTTCTTGCAGTTTGTTTAAAACTTTTGAAAAAACAAAATTGTATTTACTGTCAAGAATTCACGAGAATTTCTATAAAACTTTTCAGAAAACAAATTTGCGTTTTCTGACAGCTTGCTTAAAATTCTTGAGAAAACAAATTTGTATTTTCTGGCAGGTTGATCAAACAATTATTTGTTGCAAATATTTGTTCAAGTGTGACCACAGGGCAAATGTAGTTGCCCTACTGTTTATTTGTTGCTATTTGATACCTGTTTGATCAAACAAAGAGGCAAATAAATGTGCATAGTGTGAACACAAAATCAACCCTGTATTGATTTGACAACATTTTGAGAAAATATGATGTAACATATTTTGATCAAATATTTGCCCAAGCTGACCGTACCTTTAGTATCGATCGAAGGTCCATAATTCCAACAACAAGAACAGACAGCTTTTTACCACCATGTTCGTCTTTTCCTCATGCGTTCTCGCCTTGTTGCAGTGTTTTGAGGTGAGTTTTAATCTATATCACAGAGTGGTATTTTTCCGTGGTTGTATTTTTCCGGGCTAGAGTCAGTTACGTTTATTTGAATTTGAATTTTTATGACCGATTTTGTTTTTGGTTTTTGCTATTTAGCTGCTGTTCTTATTTATGGCCTCATGCATATATTTTTCCGAATTTCATGCAATTTTTCTGACGGATATATATGGGAAACCAATCGAATTTTTGTTTTCCAGTGTTGGCACAATTGTTACTATAGACTAGGAGTAAAAAGCCTTTTTCCACCATGTTCGTCTTTTCCTCATGCGTTCTCGCCTTGTTGCAGTGATTTGAGGTGAGTTTTAATCTATATCACAGAGTTGTATTTTTCCTTGATTGTATTTTTCCGGGCTAGAGTCATTTTTATGACCGAGTTTGTTTTTGCTATTTAGTTGCTGTTCGGAGTTATGGCCTCATGTATATATTTTTCCGAATTTCATGCAATTTTTCTGACGGCTATATATCGAAAACCAATCGAATTTTTGTTTTCCAGTGTTGGCACAATTTTAACTATAGACTAGGAGTAAAAAGTGTAAAACAAACTAACCAGAAAAAAACAGCCTCAGAGTTGAAAAATATTTCAAAAAATTCAATTTTTTCTATCCCTTTCAACCATTTTCGGTCCATAGCTCCCAAACTGTGGGCTTACTTTAGTTTTTCTAACGAAATCTAAAATTTTTAACTCATATCTCGTAAACCATCCACAAAGATCTTTTTTTTTTAACTTTGTTTTTATTTTTCCAGATATATTTTACATCGAAAATACGAGATATGTAGAAAAGTAGGGAATGCAAATTGCCGGACTTTTTCATTTCCCGGGAAAGAGGAAAAATAAATAAACTTCCCGGGATCCCAGAAATTCCAGGTTGAAATGTGAATCCTTTATTTTTTGTATTTTTTATGTCCATTTTGTACCACAAAAGAGAAAAAATAGTACAGACATCTTAAATGAAACAATACGGCGGATTTTTTTATTCCATTAAGATAACGCCACTTACGATTTTACAAATAAAACGATCCACTCTCAATACTACCAAATGTGGCAATATTGGCTGTAATGGATGGAAAAAAAAGTTCGATACGGCAACACGGTTGTAGCCTGTCCCAAAAACATACATGGTAGGAGAAGATGTTGCTGTAGTTGTAAGCAGCAAAAACAGACATTTTATTTTCGTTCATTCGTATCAGTTGTCAAACTCTATACAAATACAAGGTTTTTCAATAAGAGCGCTACAAAAGTTTTTTTAAATAAAACAAACCCGGTTTTAGATGCCAATGACATTCTTTAATCCTGTGACAGTACGTTCGATGCCATTATGTATGGAACTCGATTTCTTTTGCATGGCCACCACGGGCACGCTTGCAGAAGTCCAGACGCTGAACCGAATTTTCGACAGTTTTCAAGCATGAATCGGCCGATACTGCTGCAATTTCACGTTCGATATTCGTACCAAGTTCATCAATCGTCGCTGGCTTGTTGGCATAGACCATAGACTTGACGTAGTCCCACAGGAAATAATCTAACGGCGTCAAATCGCACGACCGAGGCGGCCAATCGACAGGGCCATTTCGTGAGATAACACGTTCACCAAACTTGGTTTCCAATAAAGTGATTGTGGCATTCGCTGTGTGGCTTGTGGCGCCGTCCTGTTGGAACCACATGACCTCCAAGTCCATATTATCCAATTGGTACCAAAAATGTTCGGTTATCATTGAACTTTAGCGATTCGCATTCACAGTAATGTGTCGGTCTTGATCATCACGGAAGAAGTACGGCCCAATGACGCCGCCGGCCCATAAACCGCACCAAACCGTAATTTTTTCGGGATGCAATTATGACTCATGGATTACGTGTGGATTGCTGTCTGACCAATAACGCATATTTTGCTTATTGACGAACCCATTAAGCCAGAAATGAGCCTCATCGCTAAAGATGATTTTCCGATGAATTCCGCTCTTAAAGTTGAGGCCGCTGACTCCAAATTTCGGTAGTAAATTTTAATAATTTCGACTCGTTGTTGGCTCGTATATCTTTCCATGATGAAATGGCAAACCTTACTGAATAGAAATGTCAAAAGAGCGGGAAAAAATATGGCGTCGTTTGCTGTCCCTATCGATTTACTTTTGTAGCGTCTCTGTTGAAAAACCCTTTTATATACCAACAATACAAGAGTACAAAAAAGTATCATTATAATGTGACGTTATTGGTTTCGTTTTCATACATAAAGTTGAATTATAAAAAGCTTGAATGTATAATCGTGTGTCGTTTGGTATCCTATCGAAAGTATGTAAGTATATAATTGAAAACTTTAAAATATCTAATTTAAAATCTAAAATTTCTTGTTAAAAAATACGATGTGTTCGTATGTATTTGCAAATATCAAATAAGAAATAAGTTATCTGTCAAGATATAAAATGATTTATTGACCCTTCAACGACAGGGGACATTAAAGTTTTAAAGTAAAATATATTTCATAGAATATTAAAAAAATTAATAATACTGACAAAAGTAACTAAAGAGTAAACTTTTGTAAAAATTTTACAGTTTTACATGAGTTGAAAGATGTTGGAAAAGAGTTAGAAACTGTTTTTGTTTTATACAGGGTGATTCTGGATGTTCCGGACAAATGTCTCCAGCGTATTCCTGGGCTCATTTCATGAAGAAAAGTCCACTTGGACCTTGTCCGAAAATGCAAGGCTGCGAAATGGCAGCGGGTTCAAAATTTTCGGATTGGCGGTCGGAGTGTAGTAGGGTAAAGTTGCTAACTTCTGAGCTAGTGGTCGGATTTTTTTGTTTTTGGGCTTGTTCGAAAGATCTTTAAGAGGCCTTTCAGAGTCAATAAAAAAAGTATTTGTTTTTGTTTTTGGAAGCGAAATAACAGCACACATTTATTTGTTTTTGTAAATAAACACGTTTAAGATTTTATTTTATTGAAATTTTTGGCTGCAGAATCAAACACATAAGGAAAAAAAACATTTGATGTTAAAGGAAGTTTTCAATGTGGTTCCCATTTTCTACTAAACACAATTGCAGCCGTTTGCGAACCACATCCGCCACGTTTAGTTCACTCATCTTTTCACGAACTTTCACCGCAGCTTCCTCAATGCGTGCAAGAAAAAAACATTTTTGCATTTCAGTAAAATGGTCATAACTTTGTAACGGTAAGACCTCTGGGCTTCGTTTAGGTCATTTTGGAGACGTATGGCTATACTTCAACAGAAAAAAACAGAAGTTACGTGCCATCTGGCTGAGCAAATTGAGGTTATGTGAAGAACTTTTTCCAAAAGCTCTGTATCTCGGCGATTTGATTATTGACTATATTATTGATCATTGATTCTGAAAGGCCTCTTAAAGACCTTTCCAACAAGCCCAAAATCCGACCACTGGCTCAGAAGTTAACAGCTGTACCCTACTACCCTCCGACCCCCAATCCGAAAATTTTGAACCCGCTGCCACTTCGCACCCTTGCATTTTCGGACATGGTCCTAGTGAACTTTTCTTTATGAAATGAGCCTAGGAATACGCTGGAGAAATTTGTCAGGAACTTCCTGAATCATCCTGTATATGATTTGATCTGAAATTATTTCTTAAATGAATTCTTAAATGAGGTTTTCTGCAATTAGAAAAAATGTAAATAGGCGGAACCAGGATTTGAACTCTTGTTGGCGGACGATCAATACGAAGTTTGTGACTCTTGTCATCAGCGCCTTAGCGTGCTACACCAGATTTGAAATTTGTTTTAAACTATTTCCGAGTTTGGCATAAAACAACTTTATATTTTTTGTAAAATATGGACATAAATCCAAAAGTATTGCTTATATACATACGAAGATACATCGTCGCAACGAAAATGATTTCATTAACCTGAAAACTTTCGTCACTGCTACGAATATGTTTTATTCTATGACGAACATATTTCATTGTTGCGATTAATATTTTTTATTGATCTAAGAAGCTGTGAATGGGAATTCAATCATACGTATGTGAATGATGTACAAATATAATGATCATATACCCGTTTTTGTTTATATTATATTATTTCCCACTTCGAAATTACGTGGATAAATAAAATGTATTATTTCTAGTAGTTTCAGGCAATTTGTCGGTTATGTGTTTGAGCATTGTTGCTAAAAAGGTAGTAAAAATTGGTGTAAAAAGAGTTTCCCTTACTTGAAACAAATCAGTATCGTGGCTTTAGTGACTGATACTTTGCAGTAATACACTAATTTTGTTATGTTTCAAATGTTTGACTAAATACAGTAATAAACAAATATAATTTTGAAAAAATCGGAAGATGGCCAAATCCCAAAACCTTAACCACAAACGTAACAATTTCAGTATTAAACTTTTTTTCTCTAAAATGCACAATTGATGTATTCGTTGCTGGAGCAGCGCAGCGATCAACAGTAAAAAAATCTTCTAGAACATACCATCGTGAGGAGTATGAAACTTTTCATTCTAGCAATGTAAAACATCTAACGAAAATATAGCATCCCTACGAATATTCGCTTTTATTCCAGTGAACTGATACTAATACTTTACGTACATATAAAAATGTAAAACATAGAATACCCAAGTACAAGAAGAGCTTGCTGGATTTAACATTTTTGTTAAAATATTCCATAACATTGTTGTGGAAATTTTGCGGGATTCCCGGACAAAATTCCCGGGAAACCGGGAACCGAAACTTAACAAAATTCCCGCGCATTCTCTAAGTAAAAGGCAATAACACATAAACTAATCAATATCCATTGAAGTTGATGCTCTCGGTGAAGCCTGAGAAGTTGGTTTTTTCAATGGTGGTTCAGGTCCCTGATCTGAATCATCATCATCATCTGAGCTTGATAGCACATTCAATGGCATGTCTCTTTCGCTGTGTCCTTCAAATCTAACGACCTCCCCGATTTCGGTGCCAGCATCTTCATCATCATATTGCGATACCTTATGACTCCACCTACAAACTGCTGCAAACAATGCATCTAGCTTTTTTCCTTTGTATCGTTTTTCTATTGGTATGGTGGCATGATGGAATTGCTTTCCTTGTTCGTCCGATTCGGTGGGCAATTGGTGTAAAAACTGAACTCATCAAAGTGGTGATGCAGAAAATGTAATTCCAATGTCATTGATGCATTGATGTTATGAAAGTAATTGAGCATTGTTTTCACCAATGCATCGTACACGATGCGTTCCTAAAACGCCCTGGATTCAGCACGTTTGTCAATTTTTCACTTTACATTAACTTTTTATACCCGGCCCATTGAGAACACCTGTTGAAAGTAAGTATCTACCTGCTTCAGTTTCCCGGTATAATAGGATAATTTGGTTTGCACCGTTTGTGTGTGGTTTTTATGAGAATTAAATCTTAAATACTCTACTGTTTATAACTTAATTTTTCCCCATCTAAGAATCAATACACAAGATTCATAAATTACAAACATTTTCCAGAACAATTGGAACAGTATTGTATGTTTCGTTTGCATCCATTGTTCGTAAATTTCACGAGAATCTAATCATATAAATAGCCTACTGTTTATTAAAAAATATTCCTCAGTATCATATGATTTTTCCGACGAATAAGGTTATTATTGTGAAGAGGGTTTTGCTAAATCCGTGTCATAAAATGCACGTGCGTTACTATGGACTTCATTATCAGTCTGATATTTGGTACATAACATGGGGGCAAATTTATTGAATTCAAATAAAAACATTAATCAATCATTATTATGCAACCCAAACAAATATCACAATTCTTGTCGAAAATATGGGCCGAAAATTGTGAAAAAGCTAGAACAAATTTAAACTTTTCGACATATTTGCAATTTTGAGGCAATACATGCAGTTTTTGGGGTTAGTTTATTTCACGTTTCCTAGTCTATAGGTACCATTGTGCCGAAGATAGGAAAACAAAACTCCTATTGGTTTCTGAGATATAGACATGAGAAA
Source organism: Phaonia tiefii (assembly GCA_963931995.1). Taxonomy (NCBI): domain Eukaryota; kingdom Metazoa; phylum Arthropoda; class Insecta; order Diptera; family Muscidae; genus Phaonia; species Phaonia tiefii. The sequence continues at coordinate 176,239,934 of OZ008367.1, read as the reverse complement.
AATTGCATGATCATCGGAAAAATTATGCTTTAGCCAAAATATACACACGCTAAAAAATTTATCTTTTTTTGTTGTTTCGATCCAAATATAACGTGTTTGTAGCATGTTGTAAATATAGTATACTTCTGTCCAAACACCTTGTGTTTGCAATGAAATATACCATGTTTGGGACACAATGATAAGTAGGTTGTAATATGTATACGAGTATGTATTTGTGAGCCAAATGTGGCTTTGCTTGTTGAAAACTGCTGAAATCAAACAAGTGCCAGACAATAAAGAAACAAAAAGCAGATCTTCTATTCACGAAGACAATGCTTGCAAACATATAGATGTTTCCTGCAATATGTTGCTGGGACCGTTAGTTTTCAGCATGCATGAGGCCATAAAACAGCAGGCAAAACCCAAATAGAGTTTTGTTGGTTTCAATAAGTACTTGAGAAATTTCACACGAGACGGAGTTTGCATTTTATGTGTTGCACGGTGTTATTTTATCCTTTGTTGTTTGCCGTTTATTTTATCAGTTTTTGGTTGTCTTTTAATTTTGTTTTACAATTAGTTTGGAATTTAATTTCGATTTTAAATAAATAATTAAACAAAAAACGTATTATACATATCGTCACCTAAAATGCAAAAAGACGTAACAACATTTCCATCACTTTACAGGAGAAGCAAAAAATAGTTAGATATAGAATCGGAATTTTGTGAATAAAATTACCATTTTGGGCGGTAGATGTCTAAAAGTTTGTGGGAATATGTAGTGTAGTCAATTGTAAGTATAGGGGCATCGAAATTTTATATAAAATTACAATTCAAAGAAAAAACGTGGATTTATCAAAAACTTCCTCTATTTTATCTTTTTAATAAAATCGTCGATTTTGAACTTAGGTGTTTACAACTTTGTCAAATCGTGTATTTTAGTCAAACACATCGTAATCAATCAGAAAGAAAATTTTGCAATTTTGTTATTACGTCATTTTGCATTTTAGGTGACGATATATATTATTTGAAACGCTTAAAAATAACAGCCGCAGAAACATATTGCAGGAGACATGTACATGTTTGCGAGCATTGTTTTCGTGAATTGAAGATCAGCTACTTTTTGTTTCTTTATTGTGACAGACACCAGTGCATTCTGCAGTTTTCAACAACCAAATCCACGTTTGGGTCACAAGTACATATATTATAACCTATTAATCATTGTGTCCCAAACATGTTATATTGAATAGCAAACACAATGTGTTTGGACACAAGTATACTATATTTGCGGCAAGCTCCAAATACGTTATATTTGCATCCAAATAATAAAAAACGGCAAATTTTTCAGCGTGTATAAATGTTCTTAAACGACGTTAGATATCGATGGATTTCCTAAATGAAATAAATGCGGCATATCGCTTAAATTTCTTACCACAGAATCATCTTATTTCGACTCCATATCGCTTTGCAGAATTTATACGAAAACACTACACTTTGCGGAAAATCGATATCAAAATAATTTTTAACACTATCGAACCACTTTCGAAAGGACGTTGACTCATCTTGCCTACTGGGACGAAATCGAAATACAAAATCCACCAATTACTATTGCACTTGATCCAATTATTTATGTGCTTAAAATCAGTATTCAAAATGCTTTCTACCAAATAGCCACAGCAGACAAAAATACTAAAATTAAAAGAAACAGCATACTCACAAAATTGTGTTTCCTGCTACAATGATGATTCCAGCAAACACTCAAATCGTAGCTAACTGCCACAGTCATACGGATGAAAGTGGCTAATGACTGCGGTAGTCAAAGCACTCGTGTCGACACGATAGCAAAAGCAAATGCATTATTCGTTTGCATATGCTGTTTCATGTATTTTAATAATGGCCCAAACTATTTGTTTGAGAATTGGAAGAAAATTTACATCAAAAAAATATTTGTTTATACTTTTTACCACATTACGGGTGCAATTCTTTCAAGACACAAATTGGAAACCAAATCAAAATACGTTAATGGAAAAATGTGTTCGGTGTGATATAAATATATGTACAAAAGTCATCGCACTGACTGTTGCTTTAGGTATGAAAAAAAATTGTTTCGGCTATCGCAGTCAGGAGTCCAGAGTTGGAGTTAAAGCTAAACTTAATGAGTCGGAGATCAGGAAATTTACCGGGAGTCGGAGTAGGAGTTGGAGTCGATATATTTTCAGCCCGACCAATATAGCGTTGGTGAGTGACGTACGACAAAGTTATTCGTAAACTAACTGCATCATTATTTTATCATATTTATCATTATTAAGTATATTTAACATGACCAATCATCCCGCTTTTGGGTGAGATTTTCCCACATTTTGAGGGGCTGTTCCGCATTTCGGTTTCTCATCTCGACTTGAATTTTAAATATCAACGTAAAAAGATTTAGTCTAATTTTATCTAAATACGAGTATTTGTATTCATTATTTTTTATTTAAAACAAAGAACTTCCGATTCTTTACCCATTGTATCCCGGTTTTTGGGCACAAAGAGTTGGTCAGATTACGTATACTGTACTATTAAATGTAAATCGCTGTATTCAGTTTTAATGGAATTTTCGTTCCCTTAAGAAGTATTTACATGTATAAAAAATAGCGAAAATTTCCTGATCCGAAAATTTCGTACACTTTTCATTTGCTTGGTACTCAGTTCTCTGCGAAAATTTCGCATGCAAAATCAATTACAGGGTTGTTATGCTAAAGTTATTTCGTACGAAAAAAATTGTTTATGACCGAAATTTTGACATTTTGATTATTTTAACAATAAAAGATCACATTAGGTGTCAGGGACACCTGGTGGGAATGAAGTTCCTTTCGCTATATATTATGTCGTAGTTAGTTCCAACACGTCTAAGGCTTCCGTTGAAAAATACGATAATTTGAATGAATCTTTAAGAAAATATTCTTTTTGTAAAATGATAAACTTTTATTAAGAAAAATGTTTTTTGGTCCTTTTTGTAAGAATATGTATTAGATTTTTCCGAAAAGCCCCTTATTTAAAAATAGGTATTTCTTTTATTACAAGCTAATGTTTTTTTAAGAAAAGGTATTACTTTTAAGAAGAAGTACTTTCTGTAAGAAGAAGCCATAAGAGTATGCATTTTTTTTACAACGAAGTACTTCTTTTAAGAACAAGTACTTTTTAAACACGTAGTAATATTTTTAGGAAAAGGTTATTTTTTTAGAAAATTTACTTATTTTCAGAACGATACTTATCGCAAGAAAAGAAAACAAAAGGAATTATTTTATTTTTAAGAAAAGAAAAGGAATTTTTGAAAAAAAATTTATATTTTTAATAGAAGGTATTTTTGGGAGAAAAGGTTTTTTTTAAGAAATGGTAATTCTTCAAGAATAGGTAACTTTTTAAGAGTACACTGAAAGAAAAACGCGTCGTCGCATGGATGAAACATTTTCGTTAATGTTTATACGTTGTTATAGTGAAAAGTGTCTATATCCAACAATTTGGTGGTCGCTGCAACGAAAAATTTCATACCTGACTTCTTTGACAAGTTTTCATGTCGTTCCTGCAACTATTTTATTTAATTTGAATGGTTGAAAATTAAAAAAAAAATAGGCATGAGTTTTAAACTACTGATATTTGGTTTATCTCTTACTTTTTATAGTTTATATTTATTATTTATTTATTTTGGAGGTTTGGCAACAATTTTAGTGGACGAAACAATTTCGTTATTGTAATGAAACTAATTTTTATGATGGTATAGAGAGAGAAGCTGTCGAGAAAATGATCGAGCGTAAAAAAGAGGCCAGCAAGAGAAATGGTGAGCGCGAGTGGTGGGTCACGTACACTTTTTAAATCAGTTCCATTGCAACAACCGAAAGTGGTAGACATATTTCTCCGCCGGAATAATTTAAATAAATTTGTTAAAACAGACTAATTAGTTATAGTACTTAGTAATAATCTCTTATTGTGAAAACTAAACTGTGTGAATTTATGTGTTTGCTGTAATCGTTTGTGTAAATTGCGAATCTATAAATCAAATAGATAAATAAACAGAATGCAAGGAATAACACGACAGCAAAGAAAGTGACGCATCGATAGCAGAAAAACTACTCCGAAATATGTAACTGAACATTTGTGTGTGAGTGTGTATGCGCGTGAAGATACAAATCGCAACAATTCGGGTCTAATTGGCCAATAGCAACTGAACGAATTGATAACGAAACTTCGTTAAGTTAATATTTGTATCGGCTAAGCTCATTGGTTAATCAACAAGTTGCCACCTGGGATAATATAATATGTTTCAATATTTATAAGTTTACAAAAATAGCTGTTAAAATTGACCGGTAAGTGCTAGGCACTTAATTTTTTTTGTTTCAAACTTAACAAAATTATCTACAACACAGAACATTGATGATTAATATAAACAGGTGTTAAAATGTGGAAAAAAATAGTTAAACTTGAAAAATTTTTAAAAATTGGTCAATTTATTTTTATTTATCGACATTAAAACATAAAACTCATTTTTTTTGGTCGAAACCCCCCATTTTTTTGTTTACCATTTGGGCATACCAAAAAAACCCTAAAAAAATTGTTGCAGGAAAAGTTTTTTTAACGGCAACAATTTACAGAAAATTTATCAAAAGTATGTATAATTTTTGGAAATTTCAAATTGGCTCAAATTGTAAGTTTATGGCTTGAGCTCTCCGAGTTTTTCACTTTTTTATGAAATTTTTAAACAGTTATTATTTTTTTTGCCGAAACTTTCATTTTTTGTTAGGGGAGCGAGAATCTGGGATACTTTTGCAAATCGCATACCTGTATGAACCCGTCTAATAGATATGTACGTCTTTTAATAAGAAATCTTAATAATAAATTCCTCATATTTGTTTTTCATTGCAGGACCTGAATACGAAGGCCACAATAACACTCAACCCCTTGACTACCACAATCTTCTCCCGACGACTGTTTCAACATGGAATGAATATAATCTATTTAGCAAATTGGGACCATTTTCGAAACAAAAATTCAAAAAATTGTTATCGAAACAGCTGCAATGTAATACTAACTGTGTATTTAAGTACAATTGTCAATAAATAATTTCAAACACACTTCAAAACATTCATTGCAGCAATGAAACAATATCACTATAGTAATGAAACAAATTCATTGCAACAATGACGCGAATACGTTGCACCAATGAAACAAATTCATAGCAGCAATGAAGCAAATTCCTTGCAAGACCGAAACTTACTCATTGCAACAATGATACAAAGTCATTGAAGCAACGAAGCAAATTCGTTGCAATAAAGAAGAAAATTCATTGCAACAACAACCATACTTTCACCACAATAACGAACAATTTGAAGTTGATGAACACATTTTCATAGCGGGAATGATACGTTACGTTAGCTCACTTTCGATGACAAAAGTTGTTGGGGTGATGAACATTTTCATCCGTGCGACGATGCTTTTCCGTTCAGTGTAGGTACTTATCTTGTTTCACAAAAAATATACTCCTTAAAGAAAATGTAGTTTTTTAAGAATATGCAATTTGTTGTAAGGAAATGTACTGTTTGAAGAATAGGTACTTATTTTAAAAAAATTACATTGTTTTGAATTTGAATTTTTATGACCAATTTTTGTTAGTTTTTGGTTACTGTATGAGAAATTCATACTAGTGATGTGATATTATAGTGATGTTGATACTTAGGGTTCTTCGATCGATACTAATTCGCACATGTAAATTGCAGAATTGAGTTTGTATATATACGATTGATGATCACCCGATTCAGGCACAGTAGTTAGGCATCTGATGATGAACTTGTCACGGAGTTCGAAACTAGGCATGACAGTCAGTGTGCTTAACTAAATTGTCTATTATTTCCAACAAAACTCAATCGTTTTTCAATTAGAAAAATGTTCATGACTTGTACGCTCGTAGTATGAATTTATCATACATTAACCAAAAACTAAAATTATTTTTTAAAAAAAAGGTACTTTTTGTAACAAAATGTACGTTTTTAAAGCAAAGGTAGTTCTTTAAGATAAGATTATTTTTTTAAAATAAAGGTACTTCGTTTAAGAATATGAATAGGTATTTTTGAGAAAATTTACTTCTTTTACGAAAAGGCACTTATTTAAGAAAATATTCTTTTTTTTTAAAGTTCTTTCACTTGGCTTTTCTAAATTTACTTTTTATAGGGTTCAAAACTACAATATATACTAAATATTGGTTACAGGCTCCACCTACGAAACTTAACACGAAACAAGAAATTTTCCAACATATCAGAGACATCTAGTTAGTCTAGACACAAACCAAAGCGAAAGTAAACAATATAGTTGATAATAGTGGGATGAAGCCTAATAGTGTCGAAACAAAAGTTGTTAAATTTGTGTTCATGTAGCCCCCATCCCGCAACGTGCGATAAGGAACTTCATTCCAAAAGTATGACCACGTGCGTTAAAAAGAAAATGGACTTCAAGAGGAATTATTCAGCAAATACTTCCAAGGTAAATCAGAGATAGGTGGTAACTCTCTGCAAGGAAAATTGCATACTCTCTAAAAGAAATATGGTAATAAATGACAAAAAATTTCTTACAAAAATTTTGCAAAAATTGAATACAGGCATTAAGGGCGAAAAGTGCCGTCACATTACAGGTTACAGCGTCAAACATGCTTTTGCATGAAATTCAGAATCTTACCTAGCACATAACAATTTGTGATTTAATAAAAAAGATTTGGAATTAAAAGCTTTTATTCTCGCTTAGGCAAAATTTAAGACTAAGGGCGAGTTTCACACTCGTCATTTAAAAGCTCAATTTAAAGGCCCACAGACATTTTTCATATTAAATGACATTTAAATGACAAGTGTCGGGCATTTAAACTACATTTAAATGGAGAATTTTCAACTATACTGTAAAACGAAAATAGTCAAATTGAAGTTAACGGAAACAGTGTTGCAATTTGGGTTACAACTTGTGAATATTAATAAGTCACAGCCTTGTTTATCAGCCGTCCAAACAGCAATACATATCCATCCATTCAACTTTTAAGTATTTTTAAAAGAATTTTGTAAAAACTGTGTAGAATTCTTTAAGCTTTACTTAATTTTACATTTAGAAATTCCAGGAAAACGAGCTGATGATGATTTTTAAGAATTTTGAACGAAAAACATTTGTGTTAGTCATTAACACGTCTTTGCTATTTACGAATGTTTTTCAATTAGATCCTTCTGACAATTGAGCTTTCGTGAAGCGAAGGGGTGACTAAAAACATCATCAACACCAGAGCACTAAAGACGAAAAACTATTGTCCACACACGTGTTGGAAGGATATGGCGTTTCAAAAAGCGAAATGTTTCTCGACGTTTGATATCACGTAGCCTTAATTAAAGTAGGTGAATTTTTGCAACTATATCCTTGTTAAAGTTTGACGATAGTAAAAGGGGGCAGGCGCGGTTAGCGATTGTAATGCGACAAGTTAAGACGAAACATTAAACGCCAACTCGCCCAGATAACGGATGTGAATTAAAAGCATTGTTCGTCATCTACTCCCGGCAGACAGGGTATAGAGTTTCTTTACTTCTATCACGTTCAAATATTTTCATATTGCCTTATACTCGTACATATACCTAGAATTTTCTTTTGTTTTCACAGTTCTACCATTTGTGAGTTAATATTGGTGTTGGCGTTTATGTTTGTGTTAGTATAGCGTGCTGTTGCTTAATTCGCTTCCGGTGCAATTTATGTCAGACATCTTTTAATTCACGTTTTTATATTTTGAGTTTGTATTCCTTTATTCGTTGCGACTCATATCGTACATAATTTGTTGTAAGTTCTAACAAGTACGTTTAATAAGTAAAGAAAGAAAGAAAGAGCAACAAACTTGCAACAGGAGTTGGGTAGCTGTTACAGTAGAAGTTGTGATACATTACTAGCAAAATAACAACGAAAAGAGACAATAAATTAGTTGAATTGGCAAATGAAAGGATACCACTTTATGCACCCTACATATAAGTTGCTTATGAACTTTATACATTTGTGGTTTTCCACAGCATAGAGAAATATCCTAAATCGAATTTGTCCAATGACTCCTACCCTTGCGTTACACTTCTTCCGGTATCGAATAAAATATTCTCCCATACCTATGATTGAAGGTACTAACACGATCACATTTGGTCAACAAAGTGCTGATTAATCAACCATACGACCAGCGTTCAATGAGTCCCACAAACTCTCGACTCAACGCTTTTCCTACGCCGATCAAGTGTCGTGGAGGAATTCAAAACACAAGAGCATGCCAATATTCACCATGACCATGAGAGTAACTAATCGGGGTGGATACTTGAATCGGGCCTCTGATTGTCCTATGCTAACTGTGGATTTCAAAATGGGTTCGGAGATAATAATACTGAACAGATGGGAAGCCCTCCTTACTTTGCCCCCCCCCCCCCCAAAGTACATCCTTCCTTATGGCTCCAAAATGTATATTATTACAGGAACGCGATGTTAACCCATTTTGAGCCGCGCTACAAAACGGTTTGAATTTTTTTTATTCAAAATTACTTTTCTATGGTAACACTAGGTCACAAATAACAAAATTTTCTCTGTTATTTGTTTCTAGCATACTTTTTCTCATTGATTTTGACCTACTAAACACGAAAATGAGTTTTAAAAATTTTTCTGTTGATTGGTTTTCGAGATACAAATTTTTGAGCTTTTTTTTTAAATTTTTGGAGGTACACTTACAATTTTGAGCATATCTTTCGTCTTCTTTGACGTATTTGATCCTACTACCACTCAAATTAAAGCAAATTGAGCCGTCTACAACTCATTCTCAGAAAAAATCGGGTGAGTAGTTTTGATGTTGGCGGCTTAAAAAGGTTAAAAAACTGAGTTTTTTTACTAAATATGTGGCAGAAAAATTCATATAAAAATTCATATAAAATATAAAACGCGATGCTAACAGCGATTTTGGTTTTTTTACGTATAGCTGGCATTTTTCCAAAGAAAATAAGCACTTACTTAACAAAATCTGACAACAAATGGCGGACTTATAATTTTTTTGGTAAAACACCGAAATTCCGCTATTTCACGATATTTTGATTTTCATTATTTGCACAGCTTAGCTACCCAACGCAAACGAATAAATACATTTGAACTTAATTTAAAATAAACAAATTAGTCTTAGTATATTATTTTTTAATTTATTTAGAGCACTACATACTCAATGTATGGCACAATTAGAAATGGATGTGCCAGGTTAGCTAAACTAACGAAATTAACCAAATCAACGCCCATAAAAAATGAGTAGAAACAAAGATATAACTGTACATTTTATGCCATGTGGAAAAACAGCTGACTTCTTCTTTGTTTTTTGTATTTGCTGCAATTGGTCTCACGTATTAGGGTCCAAATGTCCAAAATGTCCAAAAAATCACATATAGTTTCACCGATATCGACATCGAACTCCGGTATCGGACTCATTTGAACGACCCCAATTTTTATCAGCCGAAAGCATCTGGTGCTTCAACAAAAACTTATGTGTAGGTTTTTCTTGCAAAGGTATGTATTTTTGAAAATACAATTCTCTAAGGGCGAGTTTCACACTCGTCATTTAAAAGCTCAACGAAAATGTTCATTACGGTGTCCCTACAAATTTTTCTTTTTCGATTTTGAAGGCAGCTCAAGCTTGATTGGAAGGCTTATAGGGTAAAGTATTTTTGAGATTTTTTTTAAATTTTTCGGAAGAGGTTTAGAGGTCGCACAAGTCGAATTTCCGCTAAAACTCGGGTATTCCGGACGTTTTTTGAATTTTACTTAAAACTCGGTCAATAACCACGATTATCTTAGTTTGTAAGTCAAAATTGTTAAAGCAAAACGTTCAAACTTTTATTGTATATGCATAAACCACCAGTTTTGGCAATGATTTTGCTCAACAAGTTGTACCATTTTTTACTAAATTTTGTTAGTAACTCGTTAAAACTTTTAAAATTTCTATGCAAATTTAAAAAACTAATGATGAATTCTGAAAGACGAGTAAATGCCAAGCAATTTTGTAGAAAAAAATTTTTAATTTGCTGTTACTGTTCCAGAGTTATACCATTTTAAAGCCTTTTACCCATTGTATGAACCTACAAATATTAGAAAGTGTTTGCCATTTTTACATCGGATTTACTTTAAATTTCTATGAAAATTGAAAACACTATTGATGCACTTTCTACGCCGGATAAATACCAAGCAATTTTGTAGAAAAAATTTTGAATTAGCAGTTACTGTTCCAGAGTTATGCCATTTTAAAACTCTTTACCCTTTGTATGTAACTAATAATACTATAAACTCTTTGCCAATTTATCATCGGATTTGCTTTAAACACTGTATTCATGAAAAAATCTACATGCGCTAAGTAACAACAAAGAGTTACACGCAGAAAAAAAAACGGCACCAGCAACATATTGCAGGAAACATATATATGTTTGCATATATGGTTCCTGCAATATGTTGCCGGGGCAATTTTTTGCTACGTGCAATTCTTTGTCGTTAATTCGCGCATGTAGATTTTTTCAATACTACAATGTTTAAAGCAAATCCAATGAAAAAAGGCAAACAGTTTATAATACAAACAGGTTCATACAATGGGTAAGGAGTTTTAAAGTGGCATAACTCTGACACAGTAAATGCAAATTCAAAATTTTTTCTACAAAATTTCTTGGCATTTACCCATCTTTTTAAGTGAATCATTAGCATTTTCAATTTTCATAGACACTTAAAGCAAATCCGATGCAAAAATAGCAAACAGATTACAATATTATTAGTTTCATAAAATGGGTAAAAGGCTTTAAAATGGTATAACTCTGGCACAGTAACAGGAAATAAAAAAACTTTTTCTACAAAATTGCTTGGAATTTATACGACTTTTAAAGTGCATCATTAGTTTTTTAAATTTTCATAGGAATTTTAAAAGATATAAAACGCTATTTACAAAATGTACCCAAAATTTACGAAAAAATTTAATACGTGGTACCTTATTGAGGAAATTCATTGCCAAAACTGATGGTTTGTGCATATACAATAAAAGTTTGGATGTCTAGCTTCAAAAATGTTGACTTACAAACTAAGAAAATCGTGGTTATTGACCGAGTTTTAAGAGAGAGCTTGGTGTTACCAACTGAAGGAGAAAAGCTGCAGATCGAGACGGTTGAATAAACGTGTTATCTTCATTTTCCAATGCCCTTGACCCCCAGTGGTTGTTTGAGACCCATTAAGTAAGAGAGTACATTAATTGGCAACCATGTCCTATTATTTTTTTTTTTTGATGTGTTAATATCTATAGGCGCGGGTACTTCCTAAATTCACAAAGTGAATACATCCAAACACAATTTGTCCGACTGGGATTACACGGATTGTCCGACTGCGATAACACCTTGTTTGCCGTTAAACTCCTCCGAAACAGCTGGACCGATTTGTATGAAATTTTGTGTGCATATCGGGTAGGTCTCAGAATCGGCCAACATCTATTTTTCATACCCCTAAATGATAAGGGTGACCCACCCCTATGTAGAACACAGATTTGTCCGACTGCGAAACACAGATAGTCAGACTGCGAAAAAACACACACTGATGTAGTGGCAGCGAATAGTTGTATTAGTGGGTGCGGAGCACTCTCTGAGCAAAGAGAATAATGACGTGGTTATACGTACATACAAATGAGATATTAAGAGAGCAACGAAAATTGTGTGAACTTGTGTAACGTATGTACGAACATAACAATGTATGTATGTTCTTGTGTCTGTTGCTTTGCATTCTCTTTGTTTTTTTGTGGAATAAAACAAGAAGTATTAAGCAAGAAAATAATAAGCGTGTTTTGGTTACACGGCTTGTTTATATAATCGCTTGTTTTGTATGAAGCACTTAGCGAAAACTTAGCGACGCAAATCATTTTCGCTAAGTTTAAGAACAATTATTTTTGACATCTTTTACCGTCATGTTTGCGTATAAAATCACTTATCGCTAAATAACCGTCATCACATGATTGAACGCTGTTTTTTATTTTCCAATGTAACATTTACTAATGTGTTCATAGAAATCGAACAGGTACCGTGTAACAAAAAGGTGTTAACACATCGCCCGTGAGTTCGAATACTCATTGGATTTTTTTTTGCTGAAATTTGATGAGACAATTCTTCAACCATGGATTGACATTGAAGTTAAATTTCTTTCTCAATACATTGGTATAAGTATAATATTTTAAATTTTAATTAAACTCACTAGTATAAATTTTTTTAAGAACAAAATAGAAAAGTAAGGTATGAATTCTTAAGAAGAAGACTTAGGACTCTCTTCGTCGAAGATTCTGACTTCGTCGATACCTACTAGCACTTCCTCTAAGTGAAGTTTTCATGGGAATCTTTTAGAGAAGTACTGCTTTTCAACTTATTCAGGCTTAACTTTTTAACACCCGTCGTGTGCTTTGATAGCACGACAAACAACACTAGTAAGCAAATATACAGACATTCGAAGGGGCATCGACCAAGTAATTTCAGGCTGGCCGCTCTTTTTTTTGCACAGGTAAAGTTTATTCATTTTCTAGCACCTTCACTGGCATAAAATCCGTTTATTCCTGCACTCGTAAACCAACAGTTGGTATAGCAATTTTTGCCTGTCATAATTTATCTTTATAGGAGGTTTGCATTGCTGTTGTTTTCATCCGTGTTGCCATAGTTTGGGTGAGCTTTCATTTTGTGTGACCTATAACCTTTTGTATAATATCAACCACTGGCCGCCCATCTCTCAGAGAATCACTCATTTGTGTCTGTGCGAGTGTGTCTCCAAATCTGGAGTAAGTTATGTCCTTTGTCCTCTTATTACATGTTTCGCTGTTGTTTGTGGTTGTCATGAGTTGTTTTTTCATTATGTCCCCTATTTGGACTATATAGTGTTTTTTTACAACTTATTTTTATGATTTTAGTTGATGCTGCTGCTGCTGCCGCTGCCGCTGCTATTTTTGAGGGGTTTGTACTTTTTGTTCATGGTAATTACAAAAACGTCAGGTTGTTTATTTGTTGTTTTTAGCTGACAACGGTCCGAACACCGGTCTAAATTAGTTGGGACTGCTTAAGGCTGTTGTTTTAATTCGTCGTACATATTGTAGATTCTTTGTTTTTTTTATGCAAAAATATCCTTTGTTGCGCTTTTCATGTCGCCTTTCATTGTATAAAATATCCCTGCACTGGGTGTGAGACTTAATGGTTTCTTCTTTTGTTTTATCAACTAGGAAATGTACAAAGTTTTTGACCTCACACCAAACAGGTTGTTGGGTTCTTTAAACTTTTGCTGAATTTAACATTATATTTTCAACATACAACTTGCTATCATAGGCGGGAGCCGTTTATTAGATGAATGGCAAGTGAAATTTTATATATATTACTTGAATAGAAAATCGAAATTGAATATTCAGCCTTACAACTTCCTATCAGACTTTCAAAATTGATGTCCTTCGATTTCAAATAAACAAGCCGTGTAACCAAAACACGCTTATTATTTTCTTGCTTAATACTTTTTGTTATATTCCCACAAAAAACAAAGAGAATGCAAAGCATCAGACACATGTACATACTTACATTATTATGTTCGTACATACGCTACACAAGTTCACACAATTTTCGTTGCTCTCTTGCTATCTCATTTTTATATACGCATAACCACGTCATTATTCTCTTTGCTCTGAGATTGCTTCGCACCCACACAAGTCAACTATTCGCTGCCGCTACATCAGTGTGTGTTTTCTTTTCGCAGTTTGCCAATCTGTGTTTCGCAGTCGGACAAATCTGTGTTCTATATAGGGCTGGGTCACTCTTATCATTTAGGGGTATGAAAAGAAGATGTTGGCCGATTCTGAGACTTACCCGATATGCACACAAAATTTAATACAAATCGGTCTAGCCGTTTCGGAGGAGTTTAACGCCAAACAATCTGTGATCGCAGTCGGAAAAACTGTGTTTGGATGTGTTCACTTTGTGAGTTTAGTCCTACCCCCACCTATAGATGTTAACACCTCAACAAAGGTGTAGTACCCACGAAGTGTAAAGCCTTCGTAATAACCAGGATGAAGTAACCACGAAGAGTAAAGCTATGGTAACAATATAGTTGCAGTACACACAAGGGGTAAAGCCGTGATAATAACAAAAGGTCTTCGTAATAACAAAGATACAGGGCCCACGAGGATCAACGTCATCGTAATAACAAAGGTGTAGTACCCACGAATAGTAAATCTATCGAAATAACCAAAGTGTAGTACCCACGAAAGGTAAAGCTGTTATAACAAGCAAGGTCCAGCAACCACTAGGAGTAAAGCCTTCGTAACAACCACGGTGAAGTACCAACGAGGGCTAAAGCTGTGGTAACAACCAACGTGAAGTACCTATGAGGGGTAATACCAGGGTAATAACAAAGGTGCAGCGCCACGAAGAGCACCGTCTTTGTATAGTTCTGAAAAGAATTATTAGGATCGGGTATGTTGTTTTCAACTTGGCAATGAACTTCGTCTTGGACTGTTAACCGACGGTTACCACAACCGACTGTTTATACAACAACCCCTATAACCTCAACGAGAATTTTAAAGGTCGCGTAAAAAAGTGATCCACTTCGGAACCCGGCAAACCGGTATGACATCGTCTTTCATTCAATAGACATGACAAATGTCGCACGGGTGTACAATTTGTAGACAGTATTGATAAATATTCGTATAAATGCACTATTTGGGAGTTTTCGTGTACTATATTATCGCATTCGCCGTTATCAATTATATTCAAGGTATGGACGAAAAGTCTTCGTCATGTTACAATCGGCTAGAGTAAGTACGTATTTAATATGCTGAAAGAAGAATTCAAATGTTTCGGCTTTTTAAAGCTGTTGATCAGATTCTTTACTTCATTAGAATCTTATACAACAAATACATTAGATAGAAGATGACATAAAAAAACCTTCCTCGAGAATTGGATTCTATCTGGGAGAAGGTCATGGGCTTTGGGATATTTATTCATGGCTAAATACTCGCTAGTGTTGCTGTCAATAAGCGAAGTGACCGCTGTCAAACCCACGTTCACCACCGACCCACGTTCTCATGTGAAATAGCCGCGCACACTACCATTACACCTCCAATGGTCACATGAACCAGGAAACGAAACAACAATTACTAATAAAAAAATTACATGAGGGGTCAGGGGACACCCGGTTGGAACGAAGTTACTTTCGCTATATATTATGTACTAGTTAGTTCCAACACGACTAAGGCGCCCGTTGAAAAATACTATAACTTAAATGGATCTTTAAAAAAGATAGAAGGAGAATATCGATGGCTTAATATAAAAAGGGCCTAACTCGATTTTTTGTTACTTGACAGGTGAAGGAAAACACTTAATAAAATCCATAAAATTTTAGATACAACAAAAAGTTTTAATGCAATTTCCAAAAATGTGTTGCCTCTTTTTATTAAAAATTGCATTAAAACTTTTTTGTATCAAAAATTTTTTAGATTTTATTAAGTTTTTTCCTTCTCCTGTCAAGTAACAAAAAATCGAGTTAGGCCCTTTTTATATTAAGCCATCGATATGTATTATATTTCACCGAAAGGTCCTTTCTTTGATGAGAGGTACTTCTTTTATTAAAAGCTATTGTTCTTATGTAAGAAATAGCCTAAGAGTTTGAATTTTTTTACAAAGAAATACTTTTTTTAAGAACAGGTACTTTTTGGGGAAGTGGTACTCTTTAGGACAAGGTTATTTTTTTAAGAAAATTTACTTATTTTCAGGAAGCCCACTTATCTCAAGAAAAGAAAAGTTATTATTTTATTTTTAAGAAATGGTACTTTTAAGAAAAGTATTTTTTGTAAGAGAATGTATTTTTTTGAAGAAGAAAAGCTTTTTTTTACGAAAGAACAGGTACAACTTTAAGGGTAAGTACTTATCTCAAGAAAAGTTATTTTTTTTACAAAAGAAGCCCTCGTTAAAGAAAATGTATTTTTTTTAGAAAATGCAATTTGTTGTAATTTTGTTTTCAACATAGACGCTACAAAAGTAAATCGATAGGGGCAGCCCACTACGCCATATTTTTTCCCGCTCTTTTGACATTTCTATTCAGTAAGGTTTGCCATTTCATCATGGAAAGATATACGAGCCAACAACGAGTCGAAATTATTAAAATTTACTACCGAAATTTGGAGTCAGTGGCCTCAAATTTAAGAGCGCTACGTCCAATTTATGAATTCTGAATTTAATTTCTGGCTGAATGGCTTCGTCAATAAGCAAAATATGCGTTATTGGTAATCCACACACGTAATCCATGAGTCATCATTGCATCCCGAAAAAATTACGGTTTGGTGCGGTTTATGGGCCGGCGGCGTCATTGGGCCGTACTTCTTCCGTGATGATCAAGACCGGCACATTACTGTGAATGCGAATCGCTACCGTTCAATGATAACCGAATATTTTTGGCCCCAATTTGATAATACGGACTTGGAGGACATGTGGTTCCAACAGGACGGCGCCACAAGCCACACAGCGAATGCCACAATCAATTTATTGGAAACCAAGTTTGGTGAACGTGTTATCTCACGAAATGGGCCAGTCGATTGGCCGCCTCGGTCGTGCGATTTGACGCCGTTAGATTATTTCCTGTGGGACTACGTCAAGTCTATGGTCTATGCCAACAAGCCAGCGACGATTGATGAACTTCGTACGAATATCGAACGTGAAATTGCAGCAGTATCGGCCGATTTATGCATGAACACCGTCGAAAATTGGGTTCAGCGTCTGGACTTCTGCAAGCGTGCCTGTGGTGGCCATGCAAAAGAAATCGAGTTCTATACATAATGGCATCGAACGTACTTTCACAGGAATAAATAATTTCATTGGTATCTAAAACCGGTTTTGTTTTAGTTAAAAAAACTTTTGTAGCGCTCTTATTGAATAGCCCGATACTTATTTAAAAAATTACTTTTTTTTAAGAAAAGGTACTTTTTGTAAGAAAATTTACTTTATTAAGCAAATGTACTTCTTTGAGATAAGGTATGGTGTTAAGGTATGTATGACCGTCGGTGGTGCAATGGGTAGTGTGCGCGCCTCTTGTACAGGAGATCCTGGGTTCGATCCCTGCTCCAACCACCTTAAAATTTCTTTCGACGACGGTCACCTCGCTTAGTGACGGCGACACTATCGAGCATATAGCCATGAAAAAGCTTCTCAAAATACCGTTCGGAATCGGTGTAAATCTGTAGGTCCCAATCAGTGAGTGAAAACTGGAAAGCGCACAGCTCAGTGATTGTGAGAAGTTCTCCCCGGTCCCTTCATGGGATGTAATGGGAAACCATTTATTTTTATTTTATGTTGTTAAGTAAAGGTATTCTGTTTAAGAATATGAATAGGTGTTTTTTTGAGAAAATTTACTTTTTTTAAGAAAACGCACTTATTTAAGAAAATTTTATTTTTTTTAACTTCTTTCACTTTGGCTTTTCTAAATTTACTTTTTATTCGGTTCAAACTACAATATGTAATAAACAGGCTCCACCTAGAAAATTTCCCATTAAACGAGAAATATCCGCCCATATGTTAGTCTAGACACAAACCAAACCAAAAGTACGACTGTAAGAGTAAGTGTGCTGCCAAATGTAATTCCATGCTCAGGGTTGTACTTAATGGATTTGCCTATCTTGCACTTTGGCTTTTCAAAATTTACTTGTCATTGGGTTCAAAACTACAATATGTAATAAACAGGCTCCACCTAGAAAACTTCCCTTTAAACCAAACCAAAAGTACCAAATATAGTTGATAATAACGGGTTGTAATAAAGAGTTAATAAAAGTTGTTTAAAATTTTTTCACTTAGCCCACAACCCGCAACGTGCGATAAGGAACTTTGCTACAAAAATATTTCGTACGTGATTGACCTAAGTTTATTGAATATGATTCGAATTCGATACCAATCTAAAATATGTTAATAACAAGTTATTCATTTACATAACAAGATAAATTAAAAATTAAATGCATAACGAGTCAGTTGGTGATTAGCCAATCTCGTGTTTGGCATACCCTGGCAAGGTATTTCAAAAAATCGTTAATATAATTTGTTCTTGCAAATTTACTACAATTCCAGGTAAATTGCTAATGTAATCGGATCCAGTTCACGTTTTCTATATTAATGGAAACCAGTCAAACGTATGTGATGAGGAACACGGAAAGTAAAAATCAAATGAAGTTGCAAATAACACAAATGATGATGATTCTTCCAAAGAAAATCATCTGACAACTTACAAAATGAACTGTGCAAACCAATTACGAAAAAAAATACCAAATGCCATAGTTCGTTTTCCAAATACAAAGCCAAAACCATCAGACTTCAGTATCAAAAGTTTTTAAAACAGTTTATTTTTTTTTTTTGTAACAATAGATCATCAACATTTGATATGTTAACTTGTGATTTCCAGCTGAATCGTCATTGCAGTTGCAGCAGAATTTTAAAACTTCACACTGTAAACATTTCAGCTGTTGTGAGGAAAAGTTTTGCGAATTTCATTCATTCGTTCACATCTTAAATTAGCTTTAAAAAGAAAACGCATCGTCAGCACAATTGCAAATAGTAACGGAAAACTCCCGACAACGTATGGCAAGTGAAGTATATATTTTTATCTAGATTTTTGTTCAACTCTGTATTTGCCATTGAAAGGTTCGCTTAAAATTGAGTGAGAGCAAAATTGTTTGCAATTTAATACCAATTATTTCAACTATTGAGGAAGTGTTAGAATAAGGGGGAATCTAAAGTATCAGCACGTTGAAACCAATTTAAATTGAAAACGTTTTAGATTTACCTTCCACTTCAACAACGAATTGTTTTCTCACACTAAAGGGAAACGCCTGGACGATGTTAAATCTTCACCATTTTGATGTGACATAAATTTTTAATAAAATATTTTGATCAGGAAATAAAAATTATCCCTTGAGTTTTATAATGTTGTGAATTTAAAACACTCAGTTAAACATTTCTATGCAGTTTATAAAACCCGAAACCTAATCATTATATTCTTAGAAACAAATAAAAATCAAGAAATTAATCTTTATCGTCTGAGGAATACATAAATTTCGAATGATAATCATTATGTTTGGAGTAAATAGTCCTGTTTTGGTTATACGTAAGCGGTTATCGCCTGCTAAGATGCAAAGAAAATGGGTATTTGGAGATAAGGCACAATATTTAAAACTAAAGAAGAAAAATATTTGAAAAGATGTAAATTATAAACTTAGCGAAAATGATTCGTGTCGCTAAGTCTTCGCTAAGTGCTTCATACAAAACGAGCGATTATATACATATGCAAGCGGTGTAACCAAAACACGCTTAATGTTACAAATATGTATATTTGCGCTTTTAATAAAAATGACGGAACAAAAAATATTGCGGTTTCGAATGATTCCTCGACAGAGAATGATTTGTGAATGATTCTGAGAAAATCGACGGCGGCGGCTCTTCCAAATTATTAGGAAATTGACCCGGCTGCTGCTGTGCAGAGTTCAATTCTTAGGAAATTTGATCTTCTGTTAATAATACAGGAAATTTTTTTTCTAAAAAAATTAACAACGCGCCATTTATTCAACATAGAATTTTTCAAAATTTGCATGTAGTGTTTATTTCAAAAAAGTATAACTTTTTTCTTATATTAGTTTTTATTTTGTTTCTTTCAGATATACTTTGGTAAAGTATCTAAGTTTTTAAAATAAATAAAAATAAAAAAAAAATTTTAAAATTATGTTTTTAAAAAAAATAGAACTATTATTTTTTTTATATTTTTTCTGGAGATTAAACGCAATGTTCTTTACATATGTTCCAAATTTCAAGATGGCGTCTTTTTTTCGTTCTCGAGATATAATTAAAACTGTGCTTCAAGTCCGCTTCAATAACACACTCATAGATGTATGAATCTATACGCCATTATCAAAATAGGTATAATATGTATGTACTTACATCTTTCTATGTAGAGGTTTTAGAAAATTTTAAATTACAATAAAAACTACTTAGATACGGAGAATCAAAGAGAAAGTTTAAAAAGCCTAAAAAGTGAAAAAATTTTAAATATATAACGGGTGTTTCAACAGAGACGCTACAAAAGTAAATCGATAGGGACAGCAACCGACGCCATATTTTTTCCCGCTTTTTGACATTTTTCTTCAGTAGGGTTTGCCATTTCATCATGGAAAGATATACGAGCCAACAACGAGTAGAAATTATTAAAATTTACTACCGAAATTTGGAGTCAGTGGCCTCAACTTTAAGAGGCCTCAACAATCAGCGATGAGGCTCATTTCTGGCTGAATGGCTTCGTCAATAAGCAAAATATGCGTTATTGTTCAGACAGAAATCCACACGTAATCCATGAGTCATCATTGCATCCCGAAAAAATTACGGTTTGGTGCGGTTTATGGGCCGGCGGCGTCATTGGGCCGTACTGCTTCCATGTTGATCAAGACCGGCACATTACTGTGAATGCGAATCGCTACCGTTCAATGATAACCGAATATTTTTGGCCCCAATTGGATAATATGGACTTGGAGGACATTTGGTTCCAATAGGACAGCGAAACAAGCCACACAGCGAATGCCACAATCAATTTATTGGAAACCAAGTTTGGTGAAAGTGTTATCTCACGAAATGGCCCAGTCGATTGACCGCCTCGGTCGTGCGATTTGACGCCGTTAGATTATTTCCTGTGGGGCTACGTCAAGTCTATGGTCTATGCCAACAATCCAGCGACGATTGATGAACTTTGTACGAATATCGAACGTGAAATTGCAGCAGTATCGGCCGATTTATGCTTAAAAACTGTCGAAAATTGGGTTCAGCGTCTGGACTTCTGCAAGCGTGCCCGTGGTGGCCATGCAAAAGAAATCGAGTTCCATGCATAATGGCATCGAACGTACTTTCACAGGAATAAAGAATTTCATTGGTATCTAAAACCGGTTTTGTTTTATTTAAAAAAACTTTTGAAGCGCTCTTATTGAAAACCCCGTTACATATCGATGGCTTAATATAAAAAGGGCCTAACTCGATTTGTTGTTACTTGACAAGAGAAGGAAAAAACTTAATAAAATCCGTAAAATTTTAGTTAAAAAAAAAAAAACTTTAATGCAATTTTTAATAAAAAAAGGCAACACATTTTTGGAAATTGCATTAAAACTTTTTGTTGTATCTGAAATTTTACAGATTTTATTAAGTTTTTTCCTTCTCCTGTCAAGTAAAAAAAATCGAGTTAGGCCCTTTTTATATTAAGCCATCGATGTATAAGTATGTGTCATATTATTCTATGCACACTGTATGGTTTGGAATGCAATAATTTTCGAAGAACAACAACAACAATTCAACTGCTGGAACCGCTTGCTTAACAACAATAAACATATTGTAAATCGTACCACTTGCACGTTGTCGAATGCCTACCACACATCATCTTTACATAGAATATTTCTCGCTGTGAGAGAACTAAATAGTAATAATATAAGCTTTTCATAATAATCAAATAAAAATTTCCCGGCTTAGGAACAACAAATCCGCTGGTATATGATAGACCACAGGCTGAGATGTTAAAGGCTGGCAGCTATAAGTTGCGCCTTGCATCAGCTCATCCGCAAAATCTGGCTAGACGAATGCATGGCCGACGATTAGAAACTTGGCACACTGTGTCATGTTTTCAAAGGGTCGCCACCCTACTTTATGTACCGAACTATCGTGGAATAAGATTTTACCCATCGCATGCATGGTCCTCTCGAGCGTAATGTGCGAAAGACTAAAGCCGTTTGTTGCAAACCTGATAGGACGTTCTCAGTGTGGCGTTAGGCCTAAAAGTCAACAAACGACCGGATGTTCACATTACAATGAACCCTGGAGAAAATCCATGACAGTCAAATCGACACCTACCACATCTTTGTAGATTATAAGGCTGCCTTCGATAGCCCGGCAGCCTTATAATCTCGAAAAGCAATCTCGGTGCTTGGTATCCCTGCTAAGCTGACACGCCTTTGTAGAATGACACTGGCCGACAGGAAACCCTCAGTAAATATTGGTAAATATCTCACAGAACCTTAGTATGAGGCGAGGCTCTAGGCAGGCTGACACCCTGTCATGCGATCTCTTCGATATATAAATTAAGATTGTCGTGAGACAAGCTGCAGTCAACACGAATAAAACCCTCAGCAGCAAAAGTCACATGTTGCTCGCGTATGCTGATGAGTTAGACATCATTGGGCGAAATCTGCGAGTAGTAGACAAGCAATAACAAGTTTAGTGCAAAAATTTGAGTCTACATATTCATTGTGTGATGCTGCTGTGCCAGTAAGACAACGGGTTGGTCGAAGTGACGAAAATATCGCTGCCGTTCAGGCGTCAGTAGCAAAAGATCCAAATCAGTCGATTCCGCGGCGTTCTCAAGAACTGGTCATCGCCAAGACCACTTTATGGCGAATTTTGCGTAAAGATCTTGGTTTACACCCATACAAAATCAAGCTGACTTAAGAATTGAAGCCGATGGACCATTTGACGCGACGTACGATCTCCGATTGGACTCTGGAGAAGATGCGCCAAGATGATGAATTTCATCGCAAAAGCAAAATATGCGTTATTGGTTTGGTGAAAATCCACATGTTCTTCATGAATCACCACTTCATCCACAAAAAATAACTGTTTGGTGCGGATTGCAAGCCGGCGGAGTCATTGGGACATATATTTTCGTCGACAATAACGATCGTCACGTTACTGTGAAAGGCGATCGCTATCGCGCCATGATTACCGATTATTTTTGGCCCGAATTGAAAAACATGGACTTGGACGGCATGTGGTTTCAACAGGATGGTGCCACAACTGCACAGCACACGTTACAATCGATTGTTTGAAGAGTAAGTTTGGCGAGCGTGTTATCTCAAGAAATGGGCCAGTCAATTGGCCGTCTCGTTCGTGCGATTTAACGCCTCTAGACTTTTTTTCTTTGGGGCTACGTCAAATCATTGGTCTATGCCAACAACGATGGAAGAACTCAGAGCTTACATTGAACGCGAAATAGCGGCCGTTACGGCCGAAATGTGTACACGGTCAAAAAAAAATGATTCCAACGTATCGATCGCTGCTGACGTGCTCGCGGTGGCCATATGAACGAAGTCGAGTTCCCTTCATAAATGTTTTGATTGTATTTCAAGTCGATCATAAAGTTTTGGAAATATCTCAAATGGTTTGTTTGCGTTTTATTGAAAAAAAGTTGTAAAGGCCTTATTGGAAAACCCTTTAGACAGGGTGCAGCGCGGTAATTTGCTTATTTGGGAATGAAAAAATATGAACCATAGAAAAATTTATTTTATATTTTAATTATATTGAACAGTGAGGGAAGTTTTAAATTACATGGTTTTAAATAGTGTATCTGGCAAATGTCGACCTTCCGTATCCCCACACTGCTGCATACGTTTTCTGAAGTTTTGTATGAACTTTGACAAGCATGTCGACTGGTATTCTGCCAATTTCAGCCTCAATATTGTTAATTAGGTCATCCAAGGTGTTAGGACGGTTTATATACACCTTCGACTTCAGGTAACCCAAAGGAAAAAATCGCATGGGTCTAAGTCTGGTGAGCGTGCCGACCAGTTCACATCACCCCTCAAAGAGATAAGCCGTCCAGGAAACATTTGCCTCAAACAATTCATGGTAACCCTCGTTGTGTGTGCAGTGGCACCATCCTGTTGGAACCATGGATCATCTAATTGAATTGCCTCAAGAGCCGGCTGAAAAAATCCTGTATCATAGTCAAGTACCGTTCGGAGTTCACAGTTACGGCAAGACGGTTATCCTGGAAAAAAGTAAGGGCCAATGATGCCAGCTCGTGATATGGCGCACCACACAGTCTCGCGGTCCGAATGCAGAGGTCTCTGGTGAAGTTCTCTGGAGTTTTTTTCACTCCAGTACCGCATATTTTGTTTGTTTACAGTTCGCAAAACGAAAAGCACGCAACACTGCAATGATCCATTTTGCATTTGAAAAATACGCTTCAACACAAACTGACCTCTCCTCACGTGTCAAATGCATGATGGAAACTGAAAGGCAGACGAATACAAATCTCCCGTCAGCCACTATAAGCCACACACACTCTCCACTCTCTTCGACCAACAGTGCCGCCTCAGCCTGCAGTGCAAAAAAGCAAATTACCGCGCTTCACCCTGTATAATCTGATACCTTCATCGGCGTAGTTATGCGTATCAAAATAGCGCGTTTATGCTAGCTGGACCATATCAGTAGAATAGATCAGAGTGAACCAATGCGAAAGGTATTCGACAACGTTCTCAAAGAAACAAGTCTTCGCTGGAAAGAAAAGCTGGAATGATGCCTGCGGCAGTTAGGTGTTACCAATTGAAGGAGAGAGGCTAAAAATCCAGTCGGTAGAAGAACATGTTAGCCTCATTTTGTAAAGCCCTTTACCCCTCAAGGTTGTTTGGAGATCCCTAAGTAAAACTTATGCATATAAGAATTTGAACAAGGTTTCAATAGTATACACCTAATAGCAATCTTGTCCACCTTGCCTAACAAGGGAATATCGGTGAAGATACTATTCATGACTCGGGAACTGTACAAGGGTTCTACATATAAAGTTCATAGGAAAGCCAACCTTTCACCACATATGAGTATAAAAGATGTAGAGAAGAATCTGTTTTCTATCCTAAGTTATTTCTGCTACTTTTGGACGAGATAGTGGGAGGAATCAATACTATGCGACATTCAGTGGGATACGTCCGAACACCGCCGGGCGCCTAGCGGTAGATGTTCACGTTTGTAGTAAAAATGTTAGATATGTAGAAATATAAATCCAAAAACAATTTGAAGATGATCGGATATTTATAAACCATCATTAATATTATTCTTTTCGGAACCTTATGTTTGGCTAATACAAATGTACATTTCTTTTTAAAGACTTCACTGTACTTATACTTGTTTTTTGTTTTGTGTGATTTGGCCACCAAAACTTGGAGCGCTAAATCTGTCACATTATTTTAATCCCCTCCGCTTCAACAATTTACGAAAATTATACTTTCGCTTAAAACACTTAACACAAATAAGTGTTAAGTATTTTCAACAATTTTCCGCAACGGTGACTCCTGGCAACGTGCATTCCCATAAACACACATGCATTCATACTCGTACATACATCCATATATCCATCGTGCAACGCTATTACAATGCATGCATGAGGGCTGACAAAAAGCGTTGGATTATTTCTAAACCCTGCGCATTTCAAATCACCACTACTGCATGCCACACGATGCATTCCGTGGTAAAATACGTACAGCAAATATTCACCTGGCAAACAAACATAACCCCCACATGAAGCAGCCAAAAATAACTACGCAAAGACACTTCAACATAGTAGAGTATGAATTAATATCATCCAGCCACCATACCTTAAATTGCCATATAAATAAAGGGTTTTACAAAAGGCTTTTACCTAAATTATTACCTGTTAAAAACATGGTCATGTATACCGCAATACAGCTTTTACAATCGACTTGGAAGTCTAAAGTGTTCAGGTATAAATAAACGCTGAAAATCTGTCTTTTTTCGTTGTCTGTATGCAAATATAACGTGTGTTTTTGGAGATTGTCGCAAATATAATACTCTTGTGTAGAAACACATTGTGTTTGCTATTCAATATTACATCCTTGAGACACAATGATTAATATCTAATCTAAGCGTTTAAGACCCTAATATATCTGTGTTTGTGATACAAATACAGTCGTGTTTGTTGCACTGTTTATGCTCATGAGAGCGCAAGAGAATAAAATAATATTAATACTTAAAATTATTTAAAGACCAGTGCAAGCACATTTGCTATTATTTTTTTGCTTAATACTTTTTGTTTTATTCCCACAAAAAACAAAGAGAATGCAAAGCAACAGACACATGTACATACTTACATTGTACATACGCTACACAAGTTCACACAATTTTCGTTGCTCTCTTGCTATCTCATTTTTATATACGTATAACCACGTCATTATTCTCTTTCCTCTGACAGTGCTCGGCATCCACAGAAGACAACTATTCACTGCCGCTTTCATCAGTGTGTGTTTTTTTTCGCTGTTTGACCATCTGTGTTTCGCAGTCGGACAAATCTGTGTTCTATATAGATGTGGGCCACCCTTATCAGTTAGGGGTATGAAACTAGATGTTGGCCGATTGTACCTGGATTTTTATATTATCCTTTCAGGCGGTAATTCATAAATATTCGTGAGTGTGTGTGTGAATTGAAGAAAAAGTGAGTTTTTCCAATTTTGCCTGGTGTATTGGGTTTTAGTTTCATACACGCTAAAAAATCTGTAGTTTTTTGTTGTTTCAATGAAAATATAACGTGTGTGTTGAGCCTGTCGCAAGTGCAATATACTTGGGTCCAAACACAGTGGGTTTAAGACAAACTGACTAATATATTATAATGTATGTGTTTGGTACCCAAATATATCAGTGTTTGTGATACAAATACAGCAGTGCTTGATGCACTCTTTATGCTCTCGAGAGTGCAAGAGAATAAAAGAGCACAAAGATATATTTTTCGCAGTCTATCTGTCAGTATACCTTGTGAATGTGCGTGTGATAGGAGCGTTTCTTACTTCGTCTGTTGCCTTATGAAAAAGTGTTATATTAGTAACAAATATTTGTGATCATAAAAGACATTCGTAGTAGTAGTAGTACATTTCAACCCCTTAAACCCCTGTTTTGGGGGTGTTTTTTTTTACCATTTTCTACAAAAACGACAAAATAGACCCATATATTGAGGCTGTAGAGGATTAAAGTATTCCACAGAAATATTACTCGTTAATTTTAACAGAAAATTGTTGAACATATCCTTTACCTAAAATGTAAGGATAACATGGTTTCTATGCCGGTTAATAAGAAGAATGTTCAAAAGGGGGAAATTTCCCCACCCATCCCATTAAAAAAAAAATCGTACGTAAACTTTCAAAACGCCGATACACGTATATATGATTACCCCCTCTACCAGAATCCGTTGCCAAAACATTGATATTTTCGAAAAAGCTAAATTTTGTTCCACAGTGTTGTTAACGTTTTAAACGGAACAAATTTGTCATTGACTAAATTGAATTATACATCAATTCACTGAAAAACTGACGGTGCAGCTTTCGAAATAATGACTTTGGTGTCCGTTCGTGTCGCCGTCAGTCGTGCAATGGTGATTGTGCGTGCGTTTTGTTCATGAGATCTTGGGATCGATTCCTTCTCTGACCACCTTAAATTTCTTTAGGCGGCGGTCCCTTCGCATAGTGGCGTCGATGTGCGTGAAGATAAATTCGAATTTAACTAGCAAAGACACAAACCACTTTCGTTAGCAGAGCGCTGTTATTACGTTAACAGATGTCTGTTAATGTACTAGAAAGGGAAGTATATTGAAATAAGAAGGGTTTTTGGAGAATTAAATTAATAAAAAAATATGAAACTGACTAATCGTATAAAAAACATTACGAGCTTTCAGTATTAGTGGCACAAATCTTGAACAGCTTACCAGCGAGCATTATATTTTAGTTCAATTTATATAATTTTAGAAAGGACATTGAGCCCAAATCAAGGATTCTTCCCTAACTAAATGAATATTTAGCAATAGGTAGGAGTATGTTCTTTTGGGTTATATTACTCCGAGGTTTCAGACGAATTTGAGAATACAATAATTTTGGGCGTTTTCTTTTAATCACTTTACACTACTTTTGAACATTTCACTGTGTCCAAACCAAGGACTCTTGGCGGACAAGGCTACCACCAGATTAAAGCCCCTCGCTAGTGCTTTCACAATTTACCTCCCTTATATTTCAGAGGAATTTCAGAACAGCGATGTATGGAATTTAGTATTGTCCCATGTGTTAACAATTTCGCCCACTGTGTCCAAATTAAGAAAACCTCGCGATTTAAATTTATGCCAGGCGTTAGCACATCACTAGTGCTTTCCAAAATGATATTAACTATGATTGTAGCGAACTCGAGAACAAACTTATTTGAAATTTTATATTGGACCATGCATTAACATTTTCGCCCACTGTGTCCAAATTAAGAAAACCTCGCGATTTAAATTTATGCCAGGCGTTAGCACATCACTAGTGCTTTCCAAAATGATATTAACTATGATTGTAGCGAACTCGAGAACAAACTTATTTGAAGTTTTATAGTGGACCATGCATTAACATTTTCGCCCACTGTGTCCAAATTAAGAAAACCTCGCGATTTAAATTTATGCCAGGCGTTAGCACATCACTAGTGCTTTCCAAAATGATATTAACTATGATTGTAACGAACTCGAGAACAAACTTATTTGAAATTTTATATTGGACCATGCATTAACATTTTCGCCCACTGTGTCCAAATGTTAATGCATGGTCCAATATAAAATTTCAAATAAGTTTGTTCTCGAGTTCGCTACAATCATAGTTAATATCATTTTGGAAAGCACTAGTGATGTGCTAACGCCTGGCATAAATTTAAATCGCGAGGTTTTCTTAATTTGGACACAGTGGGCGAAAATGTTAATGCATGGTCCACTATAAAACTTCAAATAAGTTTGTTCTCGAGTTCGGTACAATCATAGTTAATATCATTTTGGAAAGCACTAGTGATGTGCTAACGCCTGGCATAAATTTAAATCGCGAGGTTTTCTTAATTTGGACACAGTGGGCGAAAATGTTAATGCATGGTCCAATATAAAATTTCAAATAAGTTTGTTCTCGAGTTCGCTACAATCATAGTTAATATCATTTTGGAAAGCACTAGTGATGTGCTAACGCCTAGCATAAATTTAAATCGCGAGGTTTTCTTAATTTGGACACAGTGGTCGAAAATGTTAATGCATGGTCCAATATAAAATTTCAAATAAGTTTGTTCACGAGTTCGCTACAATCATAGTTAATATCATTTTGGAAAGCACTAGTGATGTGCTAACGCCTGGCATAAATTTAAATCGCGAGGTTTTCTTAATTTGGACACAGTGGGCGAAAATGTTAATGCATGGTCCAATATAAAATTTCAAATAAGTTTGTTCTCGAGTTCGCTACAATCATAGTTAATATCATTTTGGAAAGCACTAGTGATGTGCTAACGCCTAGCATAAATTTAAATCGCGAGATTTTCTTAATTTGGACACAGTGGGCGAAAATGTTAATGCATGGTCCAATATAAAATTTCAAATAAGTTTGTTCTCGAGTTCGCTACAATCATAGTTAATATCATTTTGGAAAGCACTAGTGATGTGCTAACGCCTGGCATAAATTTAAATCGCGAGGTTTTCTTAATTTGGACACAGTGGGCGAAAATGTTAATGCATGGTCCAATATAAAATTTCAAATAAGTTTGTTCTCGAGTTCGCTACAATCATAGTTAATATCATTTTGGAAAGCACTAGTGATGTGCTAACGCCTGGCATAAATTTAAATCGCGAGGTTTTCTTAATTTGGACACAGTGGGCGAAAATGTTAATGCATGGTCCAATATAAAATTTCAAATAAGTTTGTTCTCGAGTTCGCTACAATCATAGTTAATATCATTTTGGAAAGCACTAGTGATGTGCTAACGCCTAGCATAAATTTAAATCGCGAGGTTTTCTTAATTTGGACACAGTGGTCGAAAATGTTAATGCATGGTCCAATATAAAATTTCAAATAAGTTTGTTCACGAGTTCGCTACAATCATAGTTAATATCATTTTGGAAAGCACTAGTGATGTGCTAACGCCTGGCATAAATTTAAATCGCGAGGTTTTCTTAATGTGGACACAGTGGGCGAAAATGTTAATGCATGGTCCACTATAAAACTTCAAATAAGTTTGTTCTCGAGTTCGCTACAATCATAGTTAATATCATTTTGGAAAGCACTAGTGATGTGTTAACGCCTGGCATAAATTTAAATCGCGAGGTTTTCTTAATTTGGACACAGTGGGCGAAAATGTTAATGCATGGTCCAATATAAAATTTCAAATAAGTTTGTTCTCGAGTTCGCTACAATCATAGTTAATATCATTTTGGAAAGCACTAGTGATGTGCTAACGCCTAGCATAAATTTAAATCGCGAGATTTTCTTAATTTGGACACAGTGGGCGAAAATGTTAATGCATGGTCCAATATAAAATTTCAAATAAGTTTGTTCTCGAGTTCGCTACAATCATAGTTAATATCATTTTGGAAAGCACTAGTGATGTGCTAACGCCTGGCATAAATTTAAATCGCGAGGTTTTCTTAATTTGGACACAGTGGGCGAAAATGTTAATGCATGGTCCAATATAAAATTTCAAATAAGTTTGTTCTCGAGTTCGCTACAATCATAGTTAATATCATTTTGGAAAGCACTAGTGATGTGCTAACGCCTGGCATAAATTTAAATCGCGAGGTTTTCTTAATTTGGACACAGTGGGCGAAAATGTTAATGCATGGTCCACTATAAAACTTCAAATAAGTTTGTTCTCGAGTTCGCTACAATCATAGTTAATATCATTTTGGAAAGCACTAGTGATGTGCTAACGCCTGGCATAAATTTAAATCGCGAGGTTTTCTTAATTTGGACACAGTGGGCGAAAATGTTAATGCATGGCCCAATATAAAATTTCAAATAAGTTTGTTCTCGAGTTCGCTACAATCATAGTTAATATCATTTTGGAAAGCACTAGTGATGTGCTAACGCCTGGCATAAATTTAAATCGCGATGTTTTCTTAATTTGGACACAGTGGGCGAAAATGTTAATGCATGGTCCAATATAAAATTTCAAATAAGTTTGTTCTCGAGTTCGCTACAATCATAGTTAATATCATTTTGGAAAGCACTAGTGATGTGCTAACGCCTGGCATAAATTTAAATCGCGAGGTTTTCTTAATTTGGACACAGTGGGCGAAATTGTTAACACATGGGACAATACTAATTTCCATACATCGCTGTTCTGAAATTCCTCTGAAATATAAGGGAGGTAAATTGTGAAAGCACTAGCGAGGGGCTTTAATCTGGTGGTAGCCTTGTCCGCCAAGAGTCCTTGGTTTGGACACAGTGAAATGTTCAAAAGTAGTGTAAAGTGATTAAAAGAAAACGCCCAAAATTATTGTATTCTCAAATTCGTCTGAAACCTCGGAGTAATATAACCCAAAAGAACATACTCCTACCTATTGCTAAATATTCATTTAGTTAGGGAAGAATCCTTGATTTGGGCTCAATGTCCTTTCTAAAATTATATACATTGAACTAAAATATAATGCTCGCTGGTAAGCTGTTCAAGATTTGTGCCACTAATACTGAAAGCTCGTAATGTTTTTTATACGATTAGTCAGTTTCATATTTTTTTATTAATTTAATTCTCCAAAAACCCTTCTTATTTCAATATACTTCCCTTTCTAGTACATTAACAGATATCTGTTAACGTAATAACAGCGCTCTGCTAACGAAAGTGGTTTGTGTCTTTGCTAGTTAAATTCGAATTTATCTTCACGCACATGTGGCGTCGACACTATTGCGTATTTAGCCATGACAAAGCTTCTCAAGATATTATTCAAAAGCGGTGTATCATTGAATCCATGGGTTCCAATCAGTGAGTATAAAACTTGAAAGCGCACATCTCGCTGGTTGTGTGAAGCTCTCCCCAATTCCTTCATGGTACGTAATGGGAAACATTTAATTTTTTATTATCCGTTTGTGTCTGGGACACGTACCTATGTACCTTTCTACATGGAATCTCAAACCCAGAATACAATCCATCGGGCAGCAAAACAGCAGATGGCCTGGAGGCCCAAAATGCAGGATCATCAGTAGAGTTTAGTCAAAATGTAACCTTTATCTTTCGAAAAGTTTCATATCCACTCCTAGAGGGAATATACCAATGTTAGTAAATGGGACTACTTGGTGCATTACTACTGCCGGATTTGTGGTATTATCTGATTGAGAGAGCATTCGCAGGGCACTACGTTAAAAGGAAAACTGTCCTCAAAAGTGATCTAACGTGCAGATAATAAAACGAAAACTGCGGATGTACGAAACTTTTGTGCGGGGCAGTGTAAACACAATATGTTTCATCCTGTGACGACACGTTTTGCTGTCAGAGTAATTTTTTTGAATCAACAGATAATTGTACCTTACAGATATTCAGTGATCAGAGCACAGATCACTTATTCTTCTACTCTTTTTAGAGATATCCTGGTACACCAATAAGGGGAACATCTAACTTAGGCGGCTCTTAACCATATCACGTCAATTTCCAGATTCAACAATGTGGAAGGTGCCTGAAGTCCCTTGCTGGCTTAGTTCTGTTTCGAGTAAAATTCTGTAAATTCGTGGGATAAAGACAAATCCTAAATCACATGGACCTTAAAGACAACCCCTTTTCTCACAGTAGTTAAACTTGTAATTTCATCTAGAAATTTTTGGCAACAATATTAACGAACTCGAACGTCTTTCTTCTGTTTGCACTCGCTACTGCAGTTCCCAGTAGTTAGTTACTTTTCACGCTGTGGGTTTTCCGTTGAAGACATCCTGCATAAGACACTCGAGCGACATTTATTTATTGTGTGGATTTGTAAATGTGTGATGTGTGTGTGACAAACCAATAGGAACATCAACTGCACACAAACACACACACATACCTGCAAACAAACTCATATAAATGACAGCCTGAAGTGACATTTGGCTGTGAAATTGTGGTTATGTGTATGAGAGTGAAAATGGAAGCGAACACATTTACGCGCGATACATGTACAATCAGAGAATGAAAGTAACTAACACAAATAAACATACATGTGTAAAATATTTAATATGATATCGAGGTTTATCCACTGTTCATGCAATATTCTTCCTAGAATACACCTCCTTTATAAATTTCTGCGAATTTCCAATATATTCTACGTGCAACCGACTTTAGCACCTACATTTTCGAAATGTGGTGGAAAACTTAAAAAATTAATTTAACACGAAAACGTGAGGAATTTAAAAGTTGAACATCCTCGTAGATTGGGTAAGAT
Source organism: Phaonia tiefii (assembly GCA_963931995.1). NCBI lineage: Eukaryota > Metazoa > Arthropoda > Insecta > Diptera > Muscidae > Phaonia > Phaonia tiefii. The sequence continues at coordinate 176,206,910 of OZ008367.1, read as the reverse complement.
GGTGACCGTAGTCGACAAGCGACTAACTTAGACTTTATAGTCCTTGGGGATCCCACTGGATAACGAAATCTATAGCTAGCAGCACCGGAAAACTAATTATATATCTTTGAAAAGCTCAGAATCCGACGGACGCCTAAATGAGTTAACTGTTGTAGGTCAACTAAGGTAATAGGATTGCATTATAAAGTATCCTACTTGTTAGTGTTGAGAACATGGAGAAAAGATGTTCAGTAGATTCTTCCTCATCATTTCAGTTTCTGCAAATGCTTCCTGTCAGGACTTTTAGCATCTCTGAATACCAACCAATCAGAGAGTCTCCGATCAGAACTGACACAAGCAGTAAGAACTTGGACCCAGAATTAGACAAAAGATGCCAATGTCGGACAGCTTTGCATTAAACCACCTTCCTTGCATTACAACTATGACTAGATCGTCCGAAAAATGCCCTCAAGTCGCTAGGGGAAGGCAAACAACTGGCAGTTCCGGTGTAACCTATAAGGAAATCACTATTTATTATTACCATATAAGGTGAATATCGTCATGTTAGGTTAAGCAGCAGTGGTTGTCAATATCCAACAGGTAGTCCACCGCGGACGATTGTGATATCAACGTATACCATTTTCTGTCCCCTTCATTGAACCTGTAAATTTCGATGATTTTGATAAGGGGTGTTCAAGCCGTGAGATATCCTATCCTGCTATACTCGTATGTTCCATATCCAGTGGAACGAGAAAGCTAGACCCTAATATCGTCAGCACGTTTGGCCCCCCTGGCGATGATGACTAACCGCAACCGCCAGAGTGCAACTCAACCGATTGCCATAACATCTGCATTAAAAATAGTGGTAGCCTAAGTCTGGTAGCCTTCGTCAAAGGCCTAGATCCACCTTGATCTGCAGAACCTACATTAAAATCGTGTTTAGGTTCATCAGCGTAGAAGCAGAATTCTAGTGGCTGGCATACGTTCCTTCCAGTCCTGTCTGAACACCCAGAGAACTAATTGTCTGAAGATCGGTTGTACCAAACGTAAATTCGGCTGTTGCCACCGAATTTCCGTTGCTACAACCGAATTGAGGTTGTCACGATCGAATTTACCCCACAAAACCGAATTGAGGTTGAAGCAACGCACTTAATCCGTCCTCCATATGAAAAAGTTATATTCGTCAAAGAATATGATATTCCGAAACTTTTTTGGGAAATATGGGTCTGAAATTGTTAAACTAGACACCAATAGCTATTATTTGATACTAGTCCCATTGACCCAACCTTCCCCGTTTGGCCACCATAGACGCACTTAATCCGTCCTCCATATGAAAAAGTTATATTCGTCGAAGAATATGATATTCCGAAAGTTTTTTGGGAAACCTGGGTCTGAAATTATTAAACTAGACACCAATACCTATTATTTGATACTAGTCCCATTGACGCAACCTTCCCCGTTTGGCCACCATGGACGCACTTAATCCGTCATCCATTTGAAAAAGTTTTATTCGTCGAAGAATATAATATTCCGAAAGTTTTTTGGGAAATCTGGGACTGAAATTATTAAACTAGACACCAATACCTATTATTTGATACTAGTCCCATTGACGCAACCTTCCCCGTTTGGCCACCATGGACGCACTTAATCCGTCCTCCATATGAAAAAGTTATATTCGTCGAAGAATATGATATTCCGAAAGTTTTTTGGGAAATCTGGGTCTGAAATTATTAAACTAGACACCAATACCTATTATTTGATACAAGTCCCATTGACGCAAGCTTCCTCGTTTGGCCACCATGGACGCACTAAATCCGTCCTCCATATGAAAAAGTTATATTCGTCGAAGAATATGATATTCCGAAAGTTTTTTGGGAAATCTGGGTCTGAAATTATTAAACTAGACACCAATACCTATTATTTGATACTAGTCCCATTGACGCAACCTTCCCCGTTTGGCCTCCATGGACGCACTTAATCCGTCCTCCATATGAAAGTTATATTCGTCGAAGAATATGATATTCCGAAAGTTTTTTGGGAAATCTGGGTCTGAAGTTATTAAACTAGACACCAATACCTATTATTTGATACTAGTCCCATTGACGCAACCTTCTCCGTTTGGCCACCATGGACGGCATTAAAATTCCTTTTACATTTGTAAAACTTAGTGATTTTATATATAATCAATATATAAGAACTGTTTAACATAGGTCTGTTAACTAATTAACATACCGCTGCCAATTCCTCTGCCGGCAGAGGTCTGGAAGTTATATTCGAATTTATCTTCACATACATCAACCGAAATAGTTACTAAATTCGGTTGGAGTAACCGAATGTGGTATCAATTCAGTTGCAACAACCGAATTTGTCACCAATTCGGGTGGAACTATCGAATTTGGTATCAATTCGATCGCAATAACCGAATTTAGCCTTACGTGAATTGCAGTGATCGAATGTGGCGTCAATTCCGTTGCTGTAACCGACTTTCGAATGAAGTCTGTAGGTACAACCGAATTCATTTTCAATTCGGTTACCACAACATAATTCTATGTGTGTCAAACCTGACGGTTAAAATTTTAAATAGAAATATATAATTGTTGCTGTCGCGGCAATATCAAGTTTTTATGTAGGTATTAACAAAGGTAAGTGAAAATATTGTAATTATGGTTTATGTCTTATAACGTCTTTTTTTGCAGTAAACGTCCAATCTAATATCAACGGTTTTGAAGTTTTTCAAGGTCGGTGATTTGAGAAGTGCTGCAATCGTCTGTATATAAAACGGTTTAGGTGAATTAGCAGACAATTGGTGCGATGGCTCATGATGTCCGGGACATCAAAAAAGGTCGAATAATGAATTAACGTACACATTACTCTATATAAATCACTTTTTTTTCTCGTATTGTAATTTTTTTTAGAAGAATTCCGAAAAATAAATCATTTGTTAATAATTAATAAAAAAACCAAAATTCTTTTGTGACACTATCCAAATTCTGTTGGAACAATCTCTAATTCTGTTGTATCAACCTCTAATTCGGCTACGACAACCTCTAATAAGGTTGCGACAACCTCCAATGAGGTTGTGTCAACCAATAGTGAGGTTCTGACAACCTGTAATGAGGTTCTGACAACCACTAATGAGGTTGTGTCAAGCTCGGACAAGGTTCTGACAACCTATAATTCCTGTTGCGGCTAATTCGATTGTCTCAACCGAATTTTTCTGTGAATGTATGGGATATGAATGGAGATTTTGTTTTCAAGTAATCCGCTTCCAACGTAGGTTGTCCAGATCGTTCAAAAACTTACTGTGATCATAAGCACCATCGATCCATAGTGAAGAAACATTACCGTTGTTGACGTTGCCACCCTAATCCTTCTACCTCCAGTAAAATACGATTCTGTGGTAAATTAAAGAGAAGTGGAGGGAAAACTTGAAATTGTGCAGAGGAACTGTTCTCGTTAGGTTGGTGTTGCACAATGACGAAGTTATGCGGCCACTCGAAAGTATGTCATGTTTTAAATTAATGATCTCCCGGTCAGCAAACAATGTCCTTATGGCAGATTTTATACAAGGTGGCGCGAAATTTATCACCCTATCGAAAGGTATTATAATTTTTGGAAATGGCGTCGTACATCAATCATAATTGCTAGACAGTTTCAGTATACAAACAAATAGCCAATGGAGTGCCATACTCCGCAAGAGCGTGGAATAATTGTGTCGATTTTTTTGACTAATAATCGGTCGGCGGTGTTAGTTCAGCGTGACTTTCGAAGTCGATTACCTAGAATATCGCAGCTGTGGCAATTGATGTCGCTGAGGACGATACAACAACAACCAGACAACGGGCCACGAAAATGGGCATCACCAGACGGATGTTAGTGAAAGACTTACACAATGTTCTCGTACAAAGTGCAGAGAGTGCATCAGTCAATGGCTGTTGACCGTTAGTTGCGAGTGAATTACTGTCAAACCAACCTTAATCTCAAAAACGAAGAGGACGACTTTGCGTCGAAAATCATCATGAGCGATAAGGCGCATATCCACATAAGCGGTTACATCAAAAGCAAAATCTTCGCTTCTAGGGCACCAACAATCCGCGTGTGATGCACGAAGAGTCATTATATCCATTCACGCCGGCGGACTGATAGGGCGGTATTTTTTTGAGGACGCCATCGGCAATACTGTTCATGGTGAACTCTACAGGGCCATGAGAAACGACTTCTTACGATTATATCTATTATTAATTTGAAGATATCGCCGTCTCCTCGACGAAGTCTCCTGGAACAAGTAAAGCAGAGAAGTGATCTCTCTATATTCCCAACCTACTCTGCACATCTGTGACAATATTCCCGTCTTACAAATGGGGGGTCCGTATCTATTTCCGTTTATTTGGCTTTGTACTTTTGGGTAGAATTTACGGTCCGCATTCTTCCTTCAATGGGATTCAATTTTCACACTGCCACGCTTTCACCACCACCGTTTTTTACTTCCTAAGAAAAACAGGTTTCCTGTATCCTCTTATCCTCATACAGATCTGTCGCAACTCGCGTTGCAACTGACTGAAGCATTGCCATACGCGCAGCGTTCTTTTCATATCTTGCAATGCGGCACTCTGCATCGTACCATGTAGTTTGCCTTTAAGCGGTTTTCCATAGCAAAGAATGGTCTCTGCAGCATTTTTCAAAGGGTGGGATATGTGCTTCCACTGCACTTCAGAATCATGAGTTTGGGGGTGCATTCCGCGCCAGTATCTGAGTGAACTTCTCTGCACAGGCCGTGGCTATCACTAATAATTGCAATTCTCCTATATCTAGCTTTCCATATGGCTAATTTCGTATTACTTTCGCTCTGCTTACTCTTAAGGGAATTTTTGATGCAACCAGGAAGTGATCCGAATCGATATTATCTCCCCAATTCACACGTACGTCCATTACACTAGTACTTATACTTATCAATCTGGTTCTTCGACTGTTGATCAGGGTATATCCAAGTAGCCTCATGTATGTATTTAAGTTCGAATCTGGTACGAATCTGACACCGATGTTTGTCGCCGAAGCAAAATCTAACCGTTTCATACTTTAAACTTTAATTCAAACTTTAATGTATAAAAGCTCATTCCGTGATAGGAAGTAACGTGTAGACTGAATTTACCGATGGTTGGTTCAAAGACATTTTCTCTGCCGACTTTAGCATTAAAATCACCTAGAACAAGCTTAATGCCGTTAATGTCTAGGCACTAACAGAACATGTCCTTCGTGTCATTGTCGGGGAAAGATCAATTTACAGTTTTTTGTGATTGAGTATTTCGTTTTAATGCGGATGGTGGCCATACTTTAGCTCATGGAGTTGAACCTTGAGACCAGATGTCGCAGTATTTTTCCACCTACAAATCTGCAACCAAATTCATGATTTTTCTCATGGCAGCTGTAGTATATATCACAGCTCTTCTTCCTTGTACAGTCATGTCCTGTCCATCGTACACTCACAGAAAAAATCGGTTGAGACAGTCGAATTAGCCGTAACTGAATTTAGAGTTTGTCAAAACTTCATTAGAGGTTGACACAACCTCATTAGAGGTTGACATAACCTCATTAGATGTTGACACAACCTCATTAGAGGTTATCACAACCTAATTAGAGGTTAGCACAACCTCATTAGAGGTTGACACAACCTCATTAGAGGTTGACACAACCTGATTAGAGGTTGACACAACCTCATTAGAGGTTGACACAACCTCATTTGGTTTTGTCGCAACCTCATTAGGGGTTATCGCAACATCATTAGAGGTTGACACAACCTTATTAGAGGTTGTCGCAACCTCATTAGACGTTGTCACAACCGAATTTGGATAGTGTCAGAAATGAATTTTGGATTTTTTTTTTATTATTAACTAATTATTTATTATCCAGTATTCTTATGAACAACATTAGAGAGCGAGAAAATAAAGCTATTTACACAGGATAATCTTTAGAATAACACATTTATTTTACATGTCACTACCGACCTTTTTTGAAGTCCCGGCCATCATGGGTCACCGCTTCAGTTGTAGCGTGTTGTATCTATTGATCTAGGTCCTAAACCGTTTCCTACACAGATTTTTGCATCATTATTGCAGACCGAACTTGGAAAGCTTCAAAACTCTTGATATCGGCTAGGACATTCTCTAAAAAATAAGACGATTTAACACAAAACCCACAATTGCAATATTTTTACTCACCTTACCGCCAACAACACCGTGAGGAGAACAGTTATTCACTTTTTAACTTCTTTTAATATAATATTTGTTTTCATAATTTTAAACGTCAAATTTTAAATACATAGAATTATGTGTTGGTAACCGAATTGAAAATTAAATTCGGTTGTACCTACAGAATTCATGAGAAATTCAGTTACAGCAACCGAATTGACGCCGAATTCGGTTCTTGCAACCGACTTAAGGATTAATTCGGTTATTGCGACCGAATTGATACCAAATTCGGTAGTTACAACCGAATTCATACCAAATTCGGTAGCTACCAGCGAATTGATACCAAATTCGGTAGTTACAACCGAATTCATACCAAATTCGGTAGCTGCAACCGAATTGATACCAAATTCGGTGGTGACAACCGATTTGATACCAAATTTGGTAGTTACAACTGAATTGATACCAAATTCGGTAGTTACAAGCGAATTGATACCGAATTCGGTTATTGCAAACGTATTGATGCCAAATTCGGTTATTCCAACCGAATTTGGTAGAAATTTCGGTTTTTGCATCCAAATTAATTTCAAATTCGCTTGTTCCAACCGAAATTTTAGAAAATGTAGTTGCCTGAACGAATATTATTGAAGATTCAGTTGTCACAACCGAATCAATTATGAAACGAGGTTGCTTCAACAGAATTTCGGTTGTGGGGACTAAATTCGGTCGTAACAACCTCAATTCGGTGTTAACTGCCGAATTTACGGTTGCTACAACCTCTTTTCAAACAATTAGTTCTCTAAGTGTATGTTCTGGATAGTGTTATAAAATATCCGTATTGCATATCCGTAATTCGCAATTCGTAATAATTCAAAAAATGGGGGTTTTCTGTTTAGGTTTCCCATTCTCGCTTCGTATTTTCATTGCCAATAGAACGGCAGCGGAAGGTAAACCCAGTCCACCGTGTTTTGTATTCTACCTTTTGCCAGGATGATTATGTTTCAGCAACCAATTATAGATAGGACGCTTACCCGAATGTGATGTATCGAATCTGGACTTTTGTTTCTTTACTTTTGATTCGCCGTTTGTTAGTAGTGGTGGCTCAATCGCCTTCAAAGGACAAAATAATATATCCGCTAGTTCGGAGAGCTTCAGTGACAGGGTGACCTATTTATCTCGAGACGCATTTGTGTGGTCTTCAAGTTAAGGTAGGGTACTGATAAAGCCATTGCGCGGAGCATACTTGTGGGAAGTAGTGATCTGCTGGGACTGCCTTATGAAGGAATCACTTCTAGCCACTCACAAATGAGTGCCGCTGAGAAACTTTCCACCTCAACGGTCAGCCTAATGTCGCATGACAAAGCACTATTAAAACGTAAAGTTGGGGAATCCAACAGTGATGTATAACTTTGCAGTCAATCTGGATTTTCGTTTCTATACTTTTGATTCGGCGTTTGCCAGTAGTGTTGGTTCAATCGCCTTCAAAGAACAAAATAACATATCCGCTAGTTCGGAGAGCTTCAGCGACAGGGTCACCTATTTAACCTGAGACGCATCAGTGGTCGCATAACCAATCAGGCTTCTAATTTGCTTTGCCTTCAACTTAAGGGAGGGTTCCGATAAAGTCATTGCCCGGAGCATACTTTTGGGAAGTAGTGAGCTGGTGGGACTGCCTTATCACGGAATCGGTTCTGGCCCCTCCCAAATGAGTGCCGGTGAGAAACTTTCCACCTCAACGGTCAGCCGCATGTCGCATGACAAAGGACCATTAAAATGTAAAGTTGGGGAATTCAACATTGATGTATAACTTTGCAATCACTGTCACCAATCTAAATAGTATCCATCAAAAATCATAAATGAATTCGTATATACATAATATATATATTGAGTGTACACACTGAAAAATACCCGCCCCAGCAATATATTGCAGGAAACATGTGCATGTTTGCAATCACTGTTTTCATGAATTGAAGATCTGCTGCCAGTTTGATTCTTTGCTGTCTATCTCGTTTAAGTTTTTTGCGGTTTTCAACAAACAAAGCTGCATTTGGGTTCTAAAAACATATATTATAGCCCATTAAACGTGTTATATTTAATAGCAAACTCAGTGTGTTTGTGCACAAGTATACTATATTTGCGACAAACTACAAACAAGCTATATCTTGTCCGCCTAGTTCCTGAAAGTATGACAATAAAAACCTGTAAGCCCTTTTCGTAAAGCTGTCTCATAGACAGCAAATTTAAAATGCTTTCCAAATGTAGAATTTATAAATTTAAATCTCCAGAACCTTAACAGCAAAATTTGCTGATTCAAGGAAATTCATTAATGGATTTAGAGGTGGCATAAAAGAGATATCGACCAAGGATATCACCAATGAGAAGACTAAGTTTAAGTATCCCTCAAGATCCTTTGCCTGTTTAGGTATCCCTGAAAATCCTTTGTCCGTTTGATATAGTGGGAAACTTCAAATTGAGCTACTCTAACGACATAAAATACTCTAACGAAATTCATGCCATTTAACTAACCACACCGCAGTGAAACCAAATCTGCTGCGAAAGTATCTTTCGGCTCGCAGAAAGATGGTTGATCTTCCAGGAACCCCAAAATATATTTTGCACTTCTGTTACGGCAAAATTCAGGTGTAAACAATGAGAAATAGTGCGCAAAACTTTTCACCGCCATATGGTGGTGAACTCAGCTCAAAAACTTTAACAAAAATTTATGCTCCCATACACATGTCGTTTATGCACTTGTGCATATGTGTGTATGTGCATTCATTTGAAGAATGTGCGGCACTAGATGTCGTTCCTTTTGCGCTATGACTCTGATGGCGTCCTCTGTTTGCCGCTGGTAATGTTTTTGCGAGAAATATAATGATTCCGTTAAGGGGAAATACGTTTTACGCGGAAACTGCATTGACAGTCACAAAATTTCCGGTGATCCCGTATGATTTAAAATGCGGTAAACTAAATTGTATACCATTCAGTGAGCTACCAAGGATAGACAAACGCATAAACTCATAAGACAGCTAAAGTGAATTCCCAATGCAGTGCAGTAATGGTTGAAATTTGTTTAGGGTGATAGAAACTACGGTGGAAATAGCTGTGTAATTATCAGCCTCAATTCGTTTCCTCGAATTCGTGTCTTTAGTTTGATAAGGACATCCATTTCACATGTATATTAAGGTACTTTTAGTCGTGTGTAGTGAACAGAAAATCAGGTTTACATGAGAAAGAAAGAATTAGAGGAGAAACAAAAACATTAGTCAGAGGAGACCCTCTTTGTTTTCAGCCATGCTACAAATTGAAAATTGGAAAATTAAATTGGCGTTACAACGTGACGTTTAGAGTCGCGACTCGCAGCGCGCACTTCCCGCACAAGTGAATTTGCACATCGCCTCAATGAATAGTTTTATTGTAGACAAACGAACGCACAGATTCATCACCGCAGCGAAAATAGTTGCATAAAGTAAAACAATTCGTCACCGTGACGCATGTGTTTTTTTGCCGCGAAAGATACAAGATTGTACTTATACAAAGAAATATCAAGATCAAATTTGGTTTCACTGGTAGAGAATAACCTGAGCAAAACGCAGGTAATTTCCTCCCACAACTCGCCACCTCATCCGCACTTCGATTCTCTGGAATGTTCCTCCTTTGCCATCTCATGGAGAGATGTCGGCAAATATGGGCAGTTCTTGAAGTCAGAATTATGAACTGCAGAGGTTTTATAGCAGCCTTACGGCCAGAGTAGATGTTAATATCGAGTCGGTGATGACGTTTCGTACCAGCCAAGTGACAACTTCTCAAATTTCAACGACTTCAGCCCGAAAGACACTACATTTGTCGCGGGGCCTTTGTTCACGTCCCACCTGTTTAGAACAGACCTTACTTTGTAATCCCGTTTGGAGCCATAAGTGTAGAAGAGTAAGTATCTTCTGTAATCTGGTATGCATCCCGTTGAATCTTGCCTGTCCGGGATATGAGTGGAGATGTTGCTCTCAAAGGTTGAAGTGGGTGTCATATGGGCGACTTTTACTGTGGATTGTCGCACAGCCCTTAAAACCATCTTATGGCCATGCGGGATATTAAGTCATCGCGAGGACTGTCTTCGACGGATTACCGACGTTGCAGGCATTTTGGTAACAGGTGAAGGATAACTCCCAAGCCTACGGTAGGAGTTGTGGAATGTGCACCCTTTTACAGACTCAGATAAGTTGATTTTTCCAGTTGTTCCTTGCGAACAACAGTTGTATATACCCAGTATACGGTTTTCGGAGATATGCCGCGTCCTCCTCCGATAGCCCTGGCCCGAATATAGGTATATTACGGTTCTACTGATCTTATCCGTACACGCTGAAAAATACCGACCTCTCTAACATATTCTTCCAAACATTTTCTGCAGGAACCATGTATAGGTTTGGAACACACTATAAACATTCATATATTATCGACAAAGTGGTGATGTTTTGCAAGAGTGAAAACTCTATACAGTGGTGGTAGGAAATGGAATCCTCACTCGGCACCTTCCGTCCTTTGATCAACTCAAAGAAGTTCTGCGATACAGCGGTGATATCTATGAGCTGTTGTCTATTTTTATAACTTAAGGAGGGAGATTCCACCTGGTAAAACATATAATTTATTGGACAAAGTAGTCTCCTCCCTTGTAATTTATGATGGTACTTCCTCAAATTGTGTGGTGTGCATTAACGTCCACTCAAAGTAGGAGACGCCTTTTAGTCTTCTGCGCTTAATCAATTAGTTGCCTCTGCTGGCGTGGATAAAGTATCTTCATAGGACATATAGGCTGATGCTATCCAACTGTGACCATTGACTATTTCCAGACTGTAGCGTTAACGTCTCGGGGTGCCCATGGCTTAGAAAACGAGAAGCTTGTAATGAGGCATCTTCAGTCCATAAATCCGGCAGTGCTTTGTGCCGGGGTCTGTGATGAAGACGACATGACTATAGTTTACATTTCTGAAGTCTAAAAATTTTATTGTTCACCAGGTTTTCTTTTTCCATAAAGTCTAATAAATTTATTTGTTGCAGCAATGAATTTGCTTTGTCAGAAAAATCTTGTATAACATGCTTTGCTACACTGAATTAAAATCTTTACATCAAATCGATGACAACTGTTCTTCAATAGTTCTTCATTGAATTGATGCCAAATTTCATCAATTCAATGAAAAGGTTCTTCACTTTGAAAATAGTGCGTTTCTTCAGCCTGTTCAGCGTCATTGAATTGGTTATCGTTTTTGCATCAATCTTCATCATTTGAATTTGGAATTAATTAGAAGAGTGATGTAAAAAATATCATGAATTCAACAGTAGTAGAAAATTGAAAATAAATACACAATAGAAAATAGTGCAAGAACAACATAAAAACATTATTGTGGATTTTTTAGGATGACAAATAGTCAAAAGAGTTTGGCTCATAGACTAATACTTATAGTAGACCTAATAGCTTTCTCACCAAATTAATGATATTTGGCCTGGTGTGATATCTACGTTCGACGTTGAAAAGAATTACTTTACTAATACCAGATAGAGGCAATGGTTCAAAACAACGAACAAAGTAACAACAATGGCATATCGTTTTGTGTGTTAAAGTTATTGTGTTAAATACAACACAAATAAAAATGATGACCAAATAAAACCAAATTGATGACTAACTTACATCAAATTGATGACAAGCTTACATATAATTGATGAAAACTGTACAGCAAATTGGTAAACATTTCGTATCAAATTGATCAAAAATTTACTTCAACTTGATGACAAACGTACATCATCAACCAGATGACCAATTTACATCAATTTGATGTAGCATTATCGTTGAATCAACGAACACTATTAACGAACTGTTCTTCATCAATTCGATGAAATGTGCTGTAGGTTGGAAAATGGGGAATAGTTTCATCAAATTGAGGATGGAATTCATAAATTTGGTGAAGCTTTTTCTTTCAGTATACAGAAAGGACAAAATCGTCGCGTGCACGATTCCTTTCAGTGCATTAATCTAAACCCACTAACGTTCATGTTTCGAAGAGCTTTATGTTCAGTGCAGAAAGCATTAGGGCTCAAGTTTATATTAGTAGGATTAAGGCTTGACATACCAACCAACACCTAAAATTCGAAAGCACGGGGTCATATGATACAAGTTTCCTTTCGACGATATATGAAAAAAAGTGCTGATATTATGTTCCATACACTCTTGATGCTATTACCTCAATTAAAGTTGAATATAGTTGTATTGTTGTATACAATTCGGGTCGAAACCCCCGTTAGTCAGAATATTGTAGATTAATTTAAATCGAACTCAATACAAATTTGTCACCGAAGTAAAATAAACACTACCCAAGGCGCCAATTGACAACGAGGAGTATATTCCATCCTAATGTAGCCGCTAAAATAAATCACAAGATTTTTCGACCTTAAAAAAAATTTGAGTTTTTTCCAAAAACTTAAACATGTTAGCTGAAATTACCGTGTGATCATTCTTACTGGAAAAAATAAAATGTTCTGTCACTTTAACAGACAACACCCCTTCGATGTGAAAGTACCTATATAACTGTGCCGTGGTGCAACTATTCTTCATATTTAGGAAGTTTTCGTTGCAACACCAACAACAGCAATGACACTAACAACAACCAGGAATGCACAGCGTGAAAACTTTTCTTCTTTATTTCCACAGAGAAAGTCTCAATGTTTAAGGCATTTCAACCAAAACAATCAACACTACTGTCACTTTACGGTCTGTTATATTTTATTTCAGCCTTCGTTTCGGTTATTCCCCCTACATACTTTACTAAGGTGTTCATTTCAAGGATTGCGTGGAATTTTGGAATGGGTTTGTGGTTTATTTTTCTTGATTTGTTTGATAAGCAAAACTTTGAGATTTATTTATTTTCCTTGGCTTGGCGGTTTGGTAGCGATGATTTATTTAAAAGAAATCAAAATTTCTGTTTTTTAAATATTAAGGGTATCCAATTAATCAAACTTTTAGATTATTCGATTAATCGTTAACCGAAAAATCAATGGTAACAATTAATTGCAAAATCCGGCACAAACTACACGATTAATCGGCTACAATTTCTTACTTGAGACAGAAACACTGAATTAGTAAAAACATATTTGGTGGAATTTAATTTATAAAAGGGTCCTTCCGAATTTACCTTTCACTATAAAAAGTCTGTCTTCTTTAGTTTTTATGAAATTTAAAAATAAAAACGTTCAAAAGTGTAATGTTATCATAGGGCAAAAGGTGGGGGGATATATAGCGCACTGAATTGTTAGCATATGAACAACTTTAGCGATCGCATGAACTGCGGTTGTTACCCAATGTCAACAGCACAATCAGAAAACAAACCTTCCACAGAACCCTCACCAAAGCAGTTCCTGCTACTTTGCTACAGAGTCAGCCATTAGCGGAAAAGGTGTTCGAAGGTAGCAGTTTCAAAATACGGCAAAAAAAATCAATCTCTCATTACCTCATTTAATGAGGTACAGTGACTCCCAGATTACAGTGACTTGTGATGTCCCCAATCAAAAGACGCACATCAACTTCTCCCAATCGTAGTAACGATTCAGCACCATTCGAATTTAGTATCTTGGAGCCTGTCGCAACTATAATATACTTCTGTCAAAACATATTGTGTTTGCTATTCAATATTACATGTTTGAGACATAATGCTTAATATGTTATAACATATGTGTTTGCGACCCAAATATATACGTGTTTGTGATACAAATACACCCGTGTTTGCTGCACTGGCTATGCTCTGTCGAGAGCAAGAGAGAGTCTATCTTCTAAGTGCGAATCTCTATTTTTGCATTATTCTCTCACTCACTGAGTCATAAGTAATCGTGAATGTGCGTGCAAATTTCAGACGACGCCAGTGTTTCTTATTTTGGCTGGTGTATTGCGTTCTAGTTTCATGAATTCATTTGTCAATGCCTCATCGGACAGAGGATATCCAAAGCGCTTGATCAGTGAAAAATAATAAACGAAGGCTCGGACGCTTAATTGGTTGGTGATGTTACTTTGGTGTGTGTTTCGTATATATGTATGTGTGGCACCAAAGTGAGAAACGACTTTGAGGATAGAACCTGGAAAGGGCAATAATGTGAAGCCCTTTTTCTGTCCGAGCCTTTACTGAGCAAATCGAAAAGGCGGAACATTTGTGAAATAAACTCTTGGCTTGCATGAACTAGATTTATATATAAATACATTCTTTGTGTACCAACGCATAGTGATAACCAACGCATAGCTGAAACCTTCCGAAAACGTGAGAGACAACAAAGAAAGGAGAAGCAAAAGCGCACAGTGTCTCATTTCATAAAAAAAAAACAAATACATAATGTATTTAATGCACCTAAATGTAAAACAGGCTGTTTTAATTCTTTTAATTTTTTGTATTAATTACACTGTGCGACACCAAAAAAATTATGGGGTTCTGGCAACGGATTCTGGTAGAAAGGTCTAAAAAGAAATATACGTGTATCGACGTTTTGCCAGATCTGGTCAGAATTTTTTTCAGGGCGAGTCAAAGTTTCCGCCCTCGGAAAATTCCTGCAACATATCGGCATGCAAAATTGTGTGTTCCTTACTTCTGACGTACAAAATATGTTCCGAAATTTTATAGAAAAGATTCAGATATACATTTTTGTGGAACAAATTAACCCTCTAACTGTCACGTATGACCATAATTTTTACTTTTTTTTGAAAGCTCACAAAAATTATCGCAATCAAATTTCACTATATGTTTCTGATAATAAGCAAAAACTAACTCCCTTCTAAGGATTAATAATGAATTTTGTCATTTTGCTGTAACCATTAAAAATAGTTATTATTAAAAATTATTTTTTAATATAATGAATTTTGTCATATTTCATCTTTTAACAGTATTTTATTTAAATATGTTGAAGGAGTGTTTTTTACCCCTACCTGAGCCGAAAACGTATACTTTTTAACAGCATTTGGTTCCAGCCAGTTGGAGCAACCGCACACATAGCCAGACCCGTTATGGCGGACCTCCAACAAAAATTCACAAACAAAATAATATCCAGAAAATTCAGTATTCGCTGGCCGCCCAAGGACACCGGATAAGTCTGCACCAGACTTTTTTTATGGGGTCATGTCAAGCAGGAAGTGTTCAAAATGAAACCAAGGAATTTGGCTGAATTGAAGCAGTCCATTAAAACTATAATTGAGGCAATGCCAATGAACAATTTTCTGATCAGGTGTCGCATATGCGTGGATGAGCATGGAGGCCATTTACGGTCTATCATTTTCAAAACCAAGTAGTTATATTACATAAAATATCATTTTCTATAAAATACAATAAAAATAAATAGAATAAAACAAAAGTTATTTGTATTTCGTATTGGAGCACAATTGTTGCCCTATCGTATGTATTGTACAATTATGTCCCAAAAAACAGTTTCGCCACCCTTTACGCAATTTTTGTAATTCTGTTGGCCATACTGAAGACTATGATATACATCAAATTTTTTTTCCAACAAAGGCTCATCGCGATTCTTGTTCTATGGGTCATTTGAAGAAAGTCTGCCGAAGAAATCATAGTTCTAAAATGAATTTCGAGCCCCGGATTTTTCGAAATAAGTTTTTTTTTAAATCTTTCTGAAAGAGTTACGCTCATCGCTGATTCACTGACTCTGTCACACTTTTTTGTCACACTTTTTGAACTCTTATATATGTATATACACACAAAAAAAGGGAAAAACAGAAAAAACGAAAAAAAGAAAAAAGGAAAAAAACTAAAAAAAAAACGAAAAAAACATGTTTTGACGGGCGCCATAGGCGCATTCCAATCCACTAGTATTCAATAATCGAGTTAGAGATTGGACTAAAAAGGCAAAAGAAAATTTTATTTCCTCTAGTTAAATGTGTATTTGGGAGTTTTTTGGGTGGACGAATCCATTTTTGACGATTATTTTTATTTTTGAATACCGGCAGTGGGCGCTTTCGTCCATTTTTTGGGGAAAATTTACAAAATTGTTGTGAAACTTGACGAATATTTGAGTTTCTAATAATGCAGTCCCAAATTGTAAATAGCCCGTAATTTTCAGCGCTATAATTAAGGGGAGGGGGTACTTATTCACGACCTATATCGATTTCATTAAATTTAAGACAAAGAATGAAAAAAACATATTTTTCCTTATTTTACGTTATTTTTTCAGAAATGCATTCATAGAACTGCAAAACCCACCCCGATTAAGCAAGACACGCAACCCTTTTCGTTTTCATACACACATATTGTTATTGTTTTTTCTGTTGAATTCGGGGAATGCGAATTTTTTAAATGTCATTACCACCCTGTTTTGGCAAAATGTATTAATTGGCTCTTTATTACTTCGGAATATCCCAAATGATATTTTTTGGTTTGTGTGTTGTTCAGGCAACCTTTTTCGTTTTCTTACACACATGTTGTTATACCTACAACCTATACACCCTGTTTCGAATCAGCCTCGTGCGCATTGCAAAGACGACACTGAAAGGGATCGTGCTTACATCACGAAACTTACATCAGCGAATTAACATTCAAAAAAACACTGTAAAAACCTACAAAGCGAGCCTCCAACAAACATTTTTTTTAAACTAAAGAAACCAAAAATATTTTGAAAGGTTCCCAAAACAATTTCAGTTCAACCATGGATCCAGTGACGTCAACAACGCAAGCCGCGTCAACATCAACAAGTACCGAAAGTGAAAGTAGGTTGAAGCATATGCCTTCTCACAATGATGTTGATTTTGGTAGGTCTTCTGATTTGAGGGGTCTTAACCTGCCAACTAAAGAGGATATTTTAAGATGTTATTTTTTCTTGGCCGAACGTGCTAAAATGGAAAGTAAAATGTTTTCATATAAAATATTTTTTACTTCCCACGTGACAGACAAATTGATTGAAATTTAGAGCAAACTTAATATTGAAATAACATGCAAACGAAATGTTGTTGGAGAATTGAATACTTTGCTTGACAAATACTACGTTGAAGGTAAATGCAGACCAAAAGGATCCACTCTCACAGCGTTCCTGCAATCCATAAAAGAACTACATTATATTGGAAAATGCAAATGTGACTTGAACGCAGCTCTATTCTCATGTGGATTGATTCCAGAACAGTTGAAAGAGTTCATGAGGGATCAACATAATGACAGAAGATCTACGATACCGGAATACGAGACAGAAATTGAAGAGCAAGTACCTACGTCTACAATAATAGAAACATTTGAAGACAACCGGAGTCAAACATACGTACCAGAAGAAGATAAGGATATTGATTATGAGAATGGTTCACATTTATTAATTCCACAAGATGCATCTCAAACGAGACGAGGACCATGTACTTCCAGATACGATGCTTTGAACTTTACTATGAGGTGTGACAGATTTGGTGTATATGATAGAGTAGCATCAGCATTGGCAACATCTCTTATGGAAGACATTGGTGTTAAAGATAGTCCTGGCAATCTTGTCATTATGGATAAGATTAAAGTTCGTAGAGAAAAAGCTAAATGTAGACAAAAAGTGCTTCTTAATCGATATGATGCTTCCAATTTAAGTGCATTTTCATTCGATGGCAGAAAAAATGATTCTTTAACGATGGAAAAAATCAATAACAAATTTCATTCAAGGATGGTGAAAGAACCTCATCTAGTTGTTTTAAAGGAACCACCACCAATGGCGGTGACATTTGAAAGCCGTGAAAAATTTCCTGGAATTGAAAGGAAGAAAGACTTACAAAAATAACTCCGTCTCCATTATTTTCTAAAAGTCGTGTTTCTGTTCCTTTTATTACTGAATTCAATTGAATTTTTGATGTGTAAACAGCTACAGGCGCGGAAAGGGACTATACTCACAATGCGAACACATCCAAACACAGTTTGTCCGACTGCGATCACACAGATTGTTTGTCGTTAAACTCCTCCGAAACGGCTGGACCGATTTGAATGCAATTTTGCGTGCAAATCGGGTAGGTCTCAGAATCGGCCAACATCTATTTTTCAGTATTGACGTTGAGCCACCCCTATATAGAACACAGATTTGTCCGACTGCGAAACACAGATTGTCAGACTGCGACAAAAAAAAAAAACACACACTGATGTAGCGGCAGCGAATAGTTGTCCTGTGTGGATACGGACCACTCTCAGAGCAAAGGTATATATAAATGAGACAGCAAGAGAGCAACGAAAATTGTGTGAACTTGTGTAGCGTATGTACGAACATAACAATGTATGTATGTACATGTGTCTGTTGCTTTGCATTCTCTTTGTTTTTTGTGGGAATAAAATAAAAAGTATTAAGCAAGAAAATAATGACAGACGTGCTTGCACTGGTCTTTAAATAATTTTAAGTATTAATATTATTTAAATGTAACGTCATCATACGATTGAACGCTGCTTTTTATTTCCCAATGTAATATTTACTAATGTGTTCAGAGAAATCGAACAGGTACCGTGTAGCAA
This sequence comes from Phaonia tiefii, assembly GCA_963931995.1. Taxonomy (NCBI): domain Eukaryota; kingdom Metazoa; phylum Arthropoda; class Insecta; order Diptera; family Muscidae; genus Phaonia; species Phaonia tiefii. The sequence goes on along the minus strand of OZ008367.1, from coordinate 176,188,258 downwards.
AAAGGTGTTAACACATCGCCCGCGAGTTCGAACACTCATTGGTTTTTTTTTATTTACATTTTATATGCTTTTATCCCTTAAGTTGAATTTTTAAAGAAAAACAATAAGCAAAATAAAAAATGTGTTTTTTCACTCTATTAGTAGTCCAATATCTAGCTCGTTTATTGAATATTTAAAAAAAAACCTATTTCGAAAAATCCTGGGGCTCGAAATTAAATTTAGAACTATGGTTTCTTCGGCAAACTTTCTTTAAATAACCCATAGAACAAGAATCGCGAAGAGCCTTTTTAAAATTGTATCCAATAAATATTTACAAGAAATTTTTTAAAGGGCCAGACTTCTTGATCATTTTTGGGCATGTTAGTTATAAGAAGTCAATAAATTTAGTTGTGAAGTATTTTCCCAATTTTTGTGAAAAGTTCTGAAATATTAATCTGCCCTCTATACACCAAAATTAAATAATTTCTGTCCTGAAATAAACATAATTTTAGAAAATATATCTCCTCGCAACAAATTTCTAGTACATTCTTAAACTACCCAACCATCCGATTTTTTTGTTTGCAATAGGCCCCACAGTGCATTGGTTGCTTCCTACTAAGCACCTATCTTAATTTATCCCTGTCAAATTGCTTGCAAGCACTAATATAAGAAAAATTAAGTGATCTGCATGTGACTCTTCTTCAAGTATATTACTGCCCGCAAACAGCTCTAAGCCTTTTATATGAACTCTACTCTACAATTCTTTTACACGTGTATCGAAAATGAATGAGATTTTTTACCCTGCTATTAAAAAATAAAAACAGTATTGAAAATTTAAATTACGACTATCAGTTTTAAATATCTAAAACATTGACTTCGAATTTTGCTCCCAAAAGAAGCATCGGAATAACATCGTGTTGTACATAAAATTCCAATACATACAATGCTATGCCGCAAAACAAAAACCAACAGCAGTTTTGTGGAAAATTTACATAATTAAAATACAAGCAGGAAATTAAATTTGAATAGAAAACAGTTATTAATATTAATTGATTTACAGCGACGCTCTCTACATTGTTTAAATATAAATTTGAACATTTGTTTATGGGGGTAGCAACTTTCTTGTATACCCTCGCCTTAAAAACACCAAGAACACTTATAAGCTTGAGACGAATCAGTCTTTACATTTATTTGTTAAACACAATTACTTTCAAATATTGGTTATAACCGCGGTGAAAATGTTCCATTTTTCGATGACGTTCGAGCATTTCGAGTAGCGTTTGCCGAAAAACGAGAGTAAAGTTGCCTTCCAATTATTCAAACCTAACCAGCTTAGCCATGTAGAATTTATACTAAAGGAAAAGTCTATATGCAAGGAAAACAACAGAATTGGTAAAATCAAATAATTACAATTCTATGCATAAAATTTCGGGAGTTCAAATATTCATTTCTTTAAATTGAAGAAAAAATTCTTGAAATCAAAATAGTTTTTTTTCCTAGATTTTCAAAATCAAATTATTTGATTTTACAAGAAAATATTTTTGGTTTGTTTGTTTATTTGTTTGTTTATTTATTTACTCCGCTACAGATAAGTCCAGCTGGAGATGGAATAATTTTTTTCAAAATTCATCTTAAACTAAAATTTACAAATAAAAATATCTTATAAATACAATATATAAATACAATAAATATCTTATAAATACAATCAAATACAAAGAAGAAAAAAAAATAAAAAATTTAAATAAAATTTTAAACATTGAGCAGGAAAAAGAAATCAGGAACAAAAACACAAAGACAAGCGGGAAGAAAACAGGAAACAGCATTCGAGATACATTGATTAATAGCAAATACGTCATATGGGATATGATGTTGAGTTGGCAGTATAAATAATAGTTAAAACACCCGAGTTACAATGCAGGAAAAGCAACACCAATAAAATCAGGAATAAATGTGAAGACAGGCAGCAGGAAATCAGGAACCAGGAGCATAAGTTAAGACATCAGAGTTACGGAGCAGGACCAATAACACCAATACAACCAGGAACAATACCATTATACAGGAAACCAGCAAACAACGAAATCAATAAACAACAGCAAATAATTTAACGGGACAGGATCGGTAGAAATACGGGAAACAGGAATAAGCAACAGCAATAATTAGACGCGACATCATCATTCCAGGAACCAGGAACATACATTAAAACACCAGAGTTACGAAGCAGGAAAAATATCAAGAAACCAGGAACAACACCAAATAAATGTAATTAGAAGACGCTGTGCTATCAACTCAACAGGGAAACAGGAATAAGGAGCAGCAATAATTGGGCACGACATCATCAGTAGAAGAAATTCTCAGCAACCAAGAACATATATATATCAGCATATATAACTCAAGAATCGTCGGAGAAATGATTCTTGCAGGCAAAGGAATTGAGGTAATAAAATGCAACGACTTTATTCAATCCTAACGGCATTACAAACGTTACATTGATTTAACGATTCGAATGATATGAAATGGCAAACATAGCATGTGTAAATTCGTAAATAATATACTTTTTCACCCTGGCTAATGGTTCAAAAAACGGTAGATAAATATAAAGATCATTATAAAGAAGAAATAGAGTGCGGACCGGGTTATAATAATCGTAATTAGATCTTGAGACAGACAATTTTAAAGTACGAAAATTTCTAGTAACGCGAGATGGTATATTAAAACGAATTTTACTGATCAACAATTTTGAATCAACTTGACCGTTTATCAATTTTATAATAAACATAGATCTTAACATATATCTCCTTCGTTCAAGTGTAGGAAGGTCAATAAGTTTTAAACGGTTTTCATAAGGTAGTAAATTTTCCGATTGATTCCAACCTAAACCACGCAAAGCAAATAAGAGAAATTTTTTCTGGATTGACTCAATTCTATCTATCTACACGTTATAGTATGGGCTCCAAACTACGCATGAATACTCAAGGGAGAGCCTAACTAGACCAACAAAAAGACTTTTCGTTATATATGGATCAGCAAACTCCTTAGACCACCTTTTGATGAATCCCAAAATAGATAAGGCTTTACTAATAATACTATCAATGTGGAGATGAAATCGAAGTCTCTGATCTAATACTACACCCAAGTCCATGAAAGAGTTTACTCCTTCCAAAATGTAAGATCCAACAGTATACTCACAAGGCATTATAGATGTTCGAGAGAAAGACAGTTTTTTACATTTTTTCAAGTTCAAGGACATACCATTAATAGTACACCATTTGACCAAGCTAGAAAGGTCAGACTGTAATCGATTGGTGTCATTCAAGTTTTTAAATGACTAGAACAGTTTAACGTCATCAGCGTACATTAAAATCTTCGAGAACGAAATAGCTGAAGGTAAATCATTTAAATACAAAACAAACAGAAGGGGTCCTAAATGACTTCCTGGGGAAGGCCAGATGTAACAAATATGTTTTTAGACAAACAACCTCTAAACATAACTCGCTGTGTACGATCTGTAAGATACGAAGATATCCACTTCAATAGACCTGGAGGAAATCCTAACTTATCTAATTTAAATAAGAGGAGATCATGAACAACCGTGTCAAACGCTTTACTAAAGTCAGTATAAATGACATCAGTCTGACAACGATTGGAAAAGGCCTTAAAAACATGGGACGTTAATTCCAATAAATTTGTACTAGTCGACCTATTCTTAATAAAACCATGTTGGTAGGGTGAAATGACAGCGCAAACCGATCGAATAATCTTCTGAGTTACTAAATATTCAAACAACTTTGGAATAACACTTAATTTAGCAATTCCCCTGTAATTATCAACACATCGTCTATTACCGTTCTTATATAACGGAATGATATAGCTTCTCTTCCATAAAGATGGGAAATAACCTAAGGGACTTATTAAAAATATTCATGAGAGGAATACATAATTCATCAGCACATACTATTAGCACCGACGCAGGGACGCCATCGTCTCCAGGCGAATTAGAATACTTCAATATTCTGAGACCATTTAATACATCATCTTCACTAACAGTTAAATTATGATTAGTGAATGCCTCATACATTGGGATAATCGGTATTAAATGAAGTAGACAAATATGTTCGTTGAAAAAATTCAGAAAATAAATTAGATATTTCGGAATCATCCGAAGACTCAATGTCCCCATATTTCATCGATGTTGGAAATCCACGAACCTTTCTCTTGGAGTTTACAAATTGGAAAAAACATTTAGGGTTTGTCCTAATATTAGACGTCATCCTTGTAATATAATTCGTATAGCACCTCTGATTCGATAAATTATATTTACTCCGGGCTACTGTGTAGTTGACATAATTTACCACAGAACCATTCTAACCAGCTAAATGTTTCACAGCTAGTTCAAATAAAACACTTCATTAATGAATTAGTAAAATCAATTCAAACTTTCGAATTTTTAGCCACATCATATTTGTTGAAATTGTATCTGGAAATATATGATTTTTCAAAGCATTCTGATGTGTTCTTTATGATGTCACAGCCTACGAGAGAATTTTGTTTTTGATGATACTTAGGGATCTTCGATCAATACTAATTCGCATATGTAAATTGCATAATTCAATTTGTATATACAGGGTGATTCAGGAAGTTCCGGACAAATTTCTCCAGCGTATTCCTTGCCTCATTTCATGAAGGAAAGTCGACTAGGACCATGTCCGAAAATGCAAGGGTGCAAAATCGCAGCGGGTTCAAAATTTTCGGATTGGCGGTAGGAGGGTAAAGTAGCTAACTTCTGAGCCAGTGGTCCGAGTTTTTTGTTTTTGGGCTTGTTGGAAAGGTCTTTAAGAGGAGAGAGAATCAATAAAAAAAAGTAGAAAACATTCAAATCGCCGAGATACAGAGCAAAATGGAAAAGAAAAATTCACATAACCTCAATTTGCTCAGCCAGGTAGCAGGTAACTTAAGAGTTTCCACTACTCTCTTCGATGCCTCTTCATGACGACGAGGTAGTAGGCCAATTCATAGAGTTTTATTTGCTGCTGTATTTTCCCAATTTTACACTTTCGTTGGACATAAAACAGACAGAAATCAAAGGGAATGCGTATTTTCGTTCAATGCAAACAATATAAAACATAATTTAGCTGTATTTAAAATTAGTTCCTGTCTTCTTTTCTTTCTCATTCTCCATCATCGGCCTAGTACCTTTTCGATCAGCTGTGTCATAGAATCCCCCTGACTGACACGATGCGAAACTGTCGCCAAGAAACCCTCAAACTTAGTTCTTCATTGGCTTGATCTTCGCTCAACCGACGACCGTTCTTGTGCGCTCGCTCGGCTCATGTGTTCACTCGAGACACCTTGCGTCGTAAAAACTTCGCAAACGGTCTTCTGAGCGTTGATGTGTGCGGCACCACTGGCTATTACTGCATACGCATATACACCCAAATGAGCGCCCTATCCTCCTCTCCCTTCCTCTTTAATGCTTTTCCAGTGACCATAGTAAAATTATCTATCGGGTACACGCGTCAGCCCAGCTGATTTGTGATTTTTTCATCTTTTCCGTGTGTAAGCTGTCAAATTCGATTTTGTTTCTTTTTGTTTGTTAATAAAATTCAAAGAATTTCAATCAAAATGCAATTTAATAGATAGACTTTGTATCAAGTAAGACAAGCTTATAAAATTTTTCACATTTTGTGTTCATAGTGTTTTTCATTATTCAGCTAATTTTGACATCTTAACCACGGAATTGCTAATGCGATTACCTAATAGATAATTCTACCATGCCTGTGACGAACTATCTACGCCAACAACATAAGGCAAATGCAACAATAAAAATAAAGACCTTTTTGCGGACCTTTTGTTGGTTTTGCTCACTTACTGACTCTCAGTAGCTGAGCGATGAACGGTTCTGTTCATATCGAGCGGTCAGTAAGAGACCGATTCGTGTGTTGCGTTCAACCTCGAGAGCGAGAACACGAACGAAACGAAAGAGAAGGTTTCTGTTCAGACACTGAGCTATTCCGTCTCATTGTTTCGGTCTTTTGAGTGACCAGACCGCGCAAATAAATTTGGTTGAGCATATTTTGCGAGCTCTGATATATGCGATTGATGATCAACCGATGGTATCAATTAGGGCACAGTTGTTAGACGTCTGACGATGATGAACTTGCAATATAGTCATTAGGGGGGATTGAAAAAAACAAATTTTTGATGCTTTTGGGGTAGAGCGGAAAAGTTGCCTCTGTAAATAAGTGACTTCTGTTCAAAATATCACCGCCTGTAGTAAAATCGGGAATTTTTTTTATAAATTTTTTTATTTTCAAATGTCGCAGTACTTTACGGTAGTATGCACAAGTTGCACTTATATATGGTTAATTACTGTGCAATATTTGACGCCACACGGATAGGATAACATGTTTTGTTCTGGCAATGAGCCTGAAATTACTCCAAAATCGAAAATACACAGATTTTTCAATATACTTTTAGATATAAAAATGATTTATTAATAAATGTTTTAGCTGCAGATTTTTCAGATTATCATTATTATTAACAACTACTTATTTACCACTAACTAATGATTATTAATTATTAATCTATTTTTTTTTTGTTACAGGTCATAAACTGAAGTGAGTTAGCAGTGAGCAGTAAAACATGGCAAATTCTTCAATGTTTTCAAAACGAGGAGGATTAGACTGCCCAATTTTCGGATCACCGACAGATTTTGCTAGGATGCTTCCAACAAAAGGGGATGTTATTAAGTGTTGCATTTACGATAGGTAGCGTCTTGGATCTGTAACAACTGGTAACAAGGAACCCGCAGTTTCTACCATCGCAGAGCAAGTTTGTGTAAAACTGCAAATGCTGTATTCTGATGCTTCTATTCTGACAGTTTCAAAGAAACGTGTCCTGGATATGATTCATGCATATGGGCCCTCATCAACATCGACATCAACGTTCTTAGAAGACGATGAGGCAATATATGAGGAACCTGAACCTGATGACACGACTACAATCCCGGGCCGTCGAATTCATCCTCTTCGCAAATGCGAAGGAAACTTACAAATACCGCCTTAATAAACCAAAGGTTTGGGGTATCGCTTCAAGCCACGGCTGCCATAGCTTCTAGCGTTCTGCACGACGTAGGCCTAGTCTCTGAATCGAATACATCTTTAGTGACTGATAAGAACCAAATTGATAGAGAACGCTGTCGAATCATACAAGAACTTAAAAGTGAGAGTTCGGAGGTTAACAATGATCATTTAATAGGTCTTTACTTCGACGTCCCACGTGACAATACATTGTCAACAGAAAATGAGGATGATAAATAGTACCAAAGAACAATTGTAGAGGAACACTATTCCTTGGTGAAACAACCAGGATCTAGCTACGTTGGACATGTTACACCATCTTCTGGTTCAAGTCTGGCCATAGCTGAAGGTATTCACCACTTATATCCGAACAGAAGTGCCCGGAGGTTTAAACCATATTCTTGTTCTAGGGTGTGATGGAACAGTCGTAAATACTGGAGTTCACAATGGGGTACTGCGTCGTCTTGAGCTGAAGACCGGGAGAGTTGTGCAATGGGCTGTTTGTCAACTACATTTAAACGACTTGCCTCTCTGCCACTTGTTCGATTCCCTCGATGGTCACACCATCGGACCCACTTCCACAGGGGTTGCATTGGAAAATCATTGAAGGCGTGTGAGCTGCTTCCAGTGGTAACATTTGAGCCAGTTATCTGTACCTTGCCATCAGATGATATATCCATTTTGAGTACGGACCAGAAGTATCTGAGGGATATTTCTCTCGCCGTTAGCTCGGATATATGTCCTCCAAGTCTTGCTAAGCGCGATCCAGGTCCCCTAAACATGTCCCGCTGGTTGACAACAGCCAACAGGATATTCAGACTGTATGATACCACAACGGAACCATCAGACAATTTACGTACCATAGTAGAGTTCGTTATCAGGGTGTATGTGCCATCTTGGTTCAGCATATAAATCCACCATTCAATTAAGGACGGAGATCGGCATCTTTACCATTTCATTCAGTCATCCAGGTACTTGAATGCAGTTAACCGCAACGTCATCGACTCAGTGATTTCTCGGAATGCTTACTTCGCATCTCCAGAAAACATTCTGCTCGCGATGCTGACTGATAAGAGAACACATATCAGAGCCCTTGGCATGCGAAGAGTCATAAAAGCACTAGAATTAGGTGAGACGGTTAGACACGTTGGGATTAGAAAGTTCGATATTCCAAAAATAAACTTCGAAGCAAACGACTACATCGAAATAATTGACTGTTCGTCGTGACAAGTAACTCCACCACCGCTATTGAATGATGTGACTAAAGAAGATTTGAAAAGTATGGTGGAAGAACCATTACCAATGAACTGGACTTTTACAAAATTCCCTTGCCACACTCATGCTTTTGAAAAAAGAGTATAATTATTTGAATTTGAAATTTCACGTCCCTTGCCACAACAGAAGACATTATCCTAGGGTGGTAAAAAATTAACTTTTGTTTTAACCGGTGAAACCGGATAACAGGTTTGTTTGTTATTAACCGTGTGCCGGTTTTTTAAAACCGTAATTTTCGAACAAACCGGAAACCGGTAATTTGTCGTCGGTTAACCGGATTTTTCTCAATATGTGTTAATATCCGTAAATAAAATTAAAAATAATTGGTAGATTTTCGAGTTTTAATGAAATTTTGGAATTATGAAACATGATTTCTATTTTCAAATATGATTTTATGCTTCAATAAGTTGTAAATGATATTTGCACACATTTTTTTATTAAAATTTCAAAATGGTTTTATGACGAATAGGAATTAATTAAAAATTAATTAAGAGTTAATTAAGCCTTTCAAACTTTTTTTCCAAAATTCAAAAATAAAATAAAATAAACATGAAAATCTGTTTAAAATGTTAATATGATATTCGACTTGAAAAAAATGTTATTTAAAAAAATTTTATATAAAATTAAAACGTAATTGTCATACTTATATTAATAGAGTTGTGGAATTTTGAGTTTTAAATACCAATAAGTATGTGAAATGGTCGCTAAACAAATGTATAGCACTTACATGTGTAATTTAATTTAAAGGAAAAAACCCGGTTCCACCTGTTTTTGGCAAATTGAAAATACGAAAACCGGTTTCTTGAAAAATTCATTTTTCGAACAAACCGAGAACCGGTTTCCTGAAAAATTGATTTTACGAACAAACCGAAAACCAGTTTTTATGTTGGAAAATTTCTTGTTTAATGGGAAGTTTTCCGGGTGGAGCCAATAAAAACTAAATTTAGAAAAGCCAAAGTGAAAGAAGTTTAAAAAAACAAAATTTTCTTAAAAAAGTGTCTTTTCTTAAAATAAGTAAATTTTCTCCAAAAAAATACATATTCATATTCTTAAAAAAAGTAATTTTTTCATTAAAAACAAATTCGTACCTTAAAGAATTACCTGTGTTTAAAAAAGTAAATTTTCTTACAAAAACCACATTTTCTTAAAAAAAAAGTAATTTTTTAAAATAAGTACCTATTCTTAAAAAAGTTAATTTTCTTACACAAAATATACTTTTATTAAAAAATTAAATTTTCTTTAAAGACTACCTCTTTTGTGTAACAAAATAACTTTTCTTGAAATAACAAGCCACTCTTAAAAATTTATCTTTTCTTGAAAAAAGGACCAATTATAAAAAAATCCATTTCTTAAAAAACCTTTTCTTCAAATAGATACCTTCCGCTAATAAAAATACAAAAAATCTTATTTTAAAAGTATGTACCTTTTCTTAAAAATAAAATAACACCTTTTATTTTCTTGACGTAAGTAGTCTTTCTGAAAATACGTAAATTTTCTTAAAGAAATAAACTTAACTAAAAAGAGTACTTCTTTAAAAAGTACCTCTTTGTAAAAAAAAAATGCATAGATACTCTTATGGATTTTGCTTACAGAAAGTAGTTCTTCTTAAAAAATTTTCCTTTTCTTAACAAAAAATATTAGCTGTTAATAAAAGAAGTACCTCTCTTTAAAAGAGGGCCTTTTCGAAAAAATATAATACATAAAAGAACCTTAAAAATATACTTTTTTTTGATTAATGCAATAAAAAAAATTTTTAAAAATATTTATCATATTACAAAAAGTATCTTTCCTTACAGATCCATTTAAATTATCGTATTTTTCAACTGGCGCCTTAGGCGTTTTGGTACTAACTAGTACATAAATTTATAGCGAAAGGAACTTCGTTCAAACCGGGTGTCCCTTGACACCTCATGTGATTTTTCTTTCAATAATGCTATGGTTTCACAGGTTGTGTGGAAAGTAGAGCCGTCTTTTTGGAATCTAATGTCGTCGAGATTACGAACTACAATTTCAGGCAGCAAATTGCCCATTATAATGACATGATATTGGGGGTCATTCTCGGTTACGTTCAGGCCGGTCTCATTTTAGAAGAAATATTGGCCGATGATTCCACCAACTTATAAACCATTCCAAACTGCTGTTTTGTCTGGATGTAGTGGCTGCTCTTGAACCTCTATGGGTTGCTCTTCAGATCAAATATGGCAATGTTACTTTTTGACGAAGCGATTAAGACAGAAATTGACCACTTCGCTGAAAAATTTTTTGGCCGAAAACTGTGGACCTTAAAGCTGAATAACTTAGAGATATTGTGCTTGGATAAGGTTTTTCATGACGAAATGACAAATAATAGTGAATAATAATAGCATGACTATATGACAGAGTTAGATAATTGAAGATACAGTCACTCCAAAAAATTTGTGCTCACCCCATATTTGAAAATTAAACCAACTATTATAGCTTATATGTACCATAATCATTAAAAAAAAGTATTATAACAGTTTTAATTTGTTATGGCATGAACTTTCATTTCATTCCTTAAAAAAAAACTAACTTAAAATATTTTTGGAATTTTTACATCAACAAAGAAAACGAAATAAGGGGCAATTTTTGGCTTCAAATAGTTATCACTCGCTTATCTTTTTTTACAAACAACTTTAAAGTAATTAGGTGGTTGAATCATCTATTCCATTTTGACCAGTACTAAACTTGAGGCAAAATTCACAAACCGACAAATTTATTTTTGTTTTTTTGAGTCATGTTATCTGTACATCAAAATTAATGAAATTAATAAGAAGTCTGGATCAATATACTTTTGCAGTAACGGATTTTTTAAATGCCAAGTAACGTACATATTTAAAAAGACCCGTTATAATTCCATATATGTTACAATTCCTGGTTGAGAATATGCATTATTTCAGCGCTGAGTTGAGAAAAACAGATCTATATTATAAAAAAATGCAATTTATCGACAAAAAATGCTAAAATTGGAGCCAAAAAAGTCAAAAGTTTCCCTAATTTACCCAAAACAGTGCTAAAAAGCATTTAGCATGTTTGTCAAAAAAAAAAGTGCAGAAGTCAACAAAAACAGAGCTAGAATTGCACTTAAAGTGTCAAACTGGCAACACTGCTTCTGCGGGTGCGGAGCACTCTCAGAGCAAAGAGAATAATGAAGTGGTTATACGTACAGTGTTACCATGTTAGCATAATTTGTGCCGTTTTGGCATAATTTTTTTGGTTTTGGCACTTGTTTTTTGAAAAATTATGCCAAGTGCCGTTTAGCACAATTCTCTCAACATTTTTCCAATTGTTTTAATTTTAGTGCAATTTTTTTGCATTATTTGCAAATTATCTCCGGTTAATTTATCTGAAAATATTACGTCATATCGGTATATTAGGTACAATATCACATTTCTAGGTTATTGCCTAACAAATTAACTCAACTAAAAAGCAAAAAGTAATTCATGAAAATCAGAAATAGGTTGACCATTTAAAAAATTGAGTATAGAGACAAATTACAAAATTCATTAAAAAATCATTATTGGGGATGCCAAAATGCTCTCCTCAACTCAGGAGTGGAAAAACTATTGTAAAACGTACTTTTTTACCTGGAATAAAAATATGGACGATTATTAACAAACTTAAAATTAGTCAATTGGGCTGTACAGTGCCTTCAATATCAATGACTTTTGAAATATAGTTTAAATTCGTTGGAAATTCTGCTCGAAGCTCCACACAAAAACTGCAGGGAAAATCTCCGGGTTCTTTATGAGAGAAATATCCGACAAAGAAAATTTCGAAGTAGAGAAGATTTGGCCACTTTTCGCAAGGATAAGTGGAACGGATTCCATAGGAAATTATCCAAAACTTGGGAAATTATATTCTAAGATGATTGAAGGAAATTTTTAAAAACATCGGACCTCAAACAAAATAATAAAGTATGTTTTTTGAGTATTAATTAAATGTTGATATTCGACCTTTATGATTAGCTCGAGGTCTTCATTACTTAAACCCTGGGGGGATTTTTTTTAAATGTAATACTTATTGGAGCTGAATCATGGCTTTTGTTGTTGTTGTAGAAATTCTTAAAATATTTTGAGTTAGTGTTTTGTACGAAATTACGATACTGGCTATAACTATAATTAAAACCAAAATAATAATACTTATTTTAAGTTAAACGGTAAACGTTTAACAGATGTTTAAAAGCCAGATGAGCACCTATTTCTCGGAGGCACTGTACGTGTTGTGGACTCAGAATTAGAAAAAGTACTAAAAACAATTTAAGCATAATGATTTTGCAAACGGCACAATTTTTGAGGACTTTTGGCATAATTTTTTAGTCGGTCTGTGGCAACACTGTATTCGTATATGGTAGAGTTGGTACGAACATAACAATGTATGTATGTACCTGTGTGTGTTGCTCTGCATTCTCTTTGTTTTTTAAATAAGGGTAGAGAAAATCTTTCACTCACCAAATTTCTGACATTTGTCCTCGTGTGATGTATACGTTTGATGTTGAAAAGAATTGCTTTACTAATACCAGATAGAGGCAATGGTTCAAAACAACGAACAAAATAACAACAACGGCATTTCGTTTTGTGTGTTAAAATTAATGTGTTACATACAACACAAATGTATGCTAACAATAACAGTCAATCAAAAAGTTTAAAACACATTTAAATTTCCCAGTTTTTCACCAAAATAGCATGAAAAAATAAAGCAAGAAGTTATTGTAATTCTACCTGATGTACTTTTTTCTTTCGTCAAACACCTCTCTATCACACCGACCGCATCACGAAGAGTGTGAAAGGAAACGTCAGATGAGCCAAATATTCTCTCTAGTCTGAGATTACTCTATGGTTTTTTGTGGGAATAAAACAAAGAGTATTAAGCAAGAAAATACTGACACATGTATTCAAATATATTTAACAGCCTGTTTATCCATCTCGAGCGAAAGTTTTCGTTTGTGTTCTATACGAAAGAAAGTTGGTTTGGGTTTCACAATCTTGTCGTTTGAAGTCGAATGAAAACATAAAATTTTTCGGTACAAATTTTGGTTATTTCGAATGTGCTGTCACTTAGGAACTTAGACTTAAGAGCCGTGGCCACACATCAAACCATAGAGTAATCTCAGACTAGAGAGAATATTTGGCTCATCTGACTCTTCGTGATGCGGTCGGTGTGATAGAGAGATGTTTGACGAAAAGTGATATACACCAGGTGGAATTACAATAACTTCTTGCTTTAATTTTTCATGCCATTTTGGTGAAAAACTGTGAAATTTAAATGTGTTTTAAACTTTTTTATTGACTGTTATTGTTAGCATACATTTGTGTTGTATTTAACACAATAATTTTAACACACAAAACGAAATGCCGTTGTTGTTATTTTGTTCGTTGTTTTGAACCATTGCCTCTATCTGGTATTAGTAGAGCAATTCTTTTCAACATCAAACGTAAATATCACACCAGGCCAAATGTCATAAATTTGGTGGGAGAAGTAGTAGATCCATATAAGTATTAATCTATGGTTCGAACACTCATTGATTTTTTTTTAATAAAACTATTTTTGCCTCTTCTAGGAAAGAAAATTGAAGAAATCTCGGAATATTCAAAGAAGAGTTCCTCATGCATACAAATTCTTATAAAGTTGTCCCAATATGCAAGAACATCTCTAGTCGACTTAAGCGAAAGTACATTTGTTTTTTGTTTTATTTTGTCATAGTCCTCATTGAACTATGCTATCATTTGAATGTTAGGTTGTAATTTAGGATGTGTTGCCACAGATGAATTTTGTAGTTGCTCCAACGAAAGATATACATAAATACAAAATTCCGACCCCATAAATCTAGAATTTGACCGAAATTGTCACCATTCCTCAGGTATGGAATTAAATTTGAGAATGCATTTTTTTCATCTGAGGAATCAGTCGTTGTTATCATACTTTTTTGTCAACGCTTAAACTTCTAGCCTCGCAGCCTTTAACTAATTATGTAGGTATACATACGTAAATGCGATCAGAAATTTATTTTAGTATAGGCAAATACTTACCCATTAACACTGAAACTGCAATTAAATTGCAATTGGTCAATCGTAGTAATACCAAGGTTTTTTGCAGTTGGTTTTTTTCCATTCTCATTCATATTCTCTTTTAACATTGCACAATGCACATTATCAAACCTTTTGTTTACACAAAATCTTATTTTTACACTTGCATCACATATACATACATACTGGTAAATACAAGAATTAACACTACACGAGGTAAAGGTCGAAACCGAAAACAAATTGCAATTCCCTTCATAAACATCAATATCAATAATGTTGAGATTTCATCTTGATTAATTTCTGCAACATTTTCTTCTTCAATGTTTCCGGCTCTCGGACTTTGCTTTGCATTAAACTACGAATAGGCTTTTTTAACCGACAAAATTACATGATCTTACGCACATTTTATTAAATTTAAGACTTTAAACGGAAACAAATATTAATTTTAAGAAAAATTTCCAAATTGCGCGCACTTTGCCCCACAAATCTGATTAGACTGAAGCAGAAAACGGAAACACCGTTTTTAGGTAGGTGATGAAAACAGAAACAACGAACAATAGTTGGATATTTGAGAGAGGACAAGAGTAATAGATCATAGTGCAATGTAGACTTGTGTCGAACTCGTTCATTTAAGGTGCCCAGACATAACTATCACGAACATACTTGCCATTTCGAACATGTGCATTATGTTCGAAAGGGTGCTGTCTGGTCACCCTAAATGAACTATATCGTTCATGAACGACACAACTCTAGTGCAATGGTCAAGTGTCTCTCTCCCTCTCTCGGCGTTATCGGGAAACGACGAGAATGTACGGCATTTCATCGAGTGCAAGCATAGAGAGTCGCTATGCCTCTCTTCGGGCTCTGGCATTAGTTTCAAGCTGTAATTTTTTTTATTGTTTTCGGGTTTGTCGTTTATAACAAAAATGAGACGAAACGTGGTAAAATGCAATGCACAGTGGGGGATTTATGAACTAAATGGAAATAATACAGCCGTTTCTAAACAGCCGTTTCTGAACCGCTCAAAACGAAATTTCACATGGGCATAGCTGAAGTCTTATGCTACAGAAACTGATATATTGGACCATCATTGACCTTGCTGGAGCCGCACATTGGGAGTGGAAAGTTTTTTACCTCGGTCATCAAACAAATCTGAACCTTTTTATTGAAAATATTTGTTTTTTTTTAAAATCATTTCTATTGTTTGTAGCGCTGAAAATATACAAAAAATATGTTGACAGACTAAGATTTGATTTGGTTCGCGAGATATGTATTTGGCAAAACATGTTTTTATTTTGAAAATTACCTTATCCTGTTATTTTCAGTTATTTCATAATATATTGGCTATTAATTTTGGCTATATTAATTTTGGAAAAACTATTACATTAACAACAGCATTCGTTGTAAAATATGGTACAAGCGGTTTCAATCCATTGATTTTTTTAGGAAACGAAACCCATTTAAAGTCAAAACAGTAAACAAACACACGAATATTTGTACGCACAAGAGGTGTTACAATATTTTTGCCAATACGCGTAACTTGTTTTCAAACATTATTTGAAACAAACTCAGATAAATGCAAATTAAGTTTAGGGATACCAGAGTTTCTTATGTTTCACACAGCTTCCTCCAGAGCTGCCTAAATTAAACTAACTAACTAAATCGAACGACCTAACTAAAACTACATAACTAAATCAAACAAACTAACTAAATCACACAAACATTTTTGGCGAAAAATATGTCGGCATGCAAGCCTTCCCCTCGATTTTTTAAACCAATTTCCGATATCTGCATGTGTTCCAACAAAGCACGATGAAAAACTCAACTACCTAGAAACAAATGTGGAAACTTCCTAACATTTTCTGAAAAATCCCATTTTTGGGTGTTTCTTTTTTGCCACAACTTCACTGGTTGCATTCATTTACATTTATTCAATGGCCTTTAAAAGTGTTTGATTGATACTAATGACAGCTAAATTCTGTTTTATGTTGTTTGCATCGAACGAAAATACGCATTCCCTTTTATTTCTAGTCCTACTACGCCTACTACCTCGTCGCCATCAAGAGAACATTAAGAGAGGCATAGCGTCTCTTTTCTATTTCTCTAAGCTCACACACGAAGCTTGTTTCGGCACCCACGTTTACGCGCGCTCACGTGAGCACAATTTGGTCTTACTCATATTCCCACGACAATCACGTAAAAATTACTCACATAAACAACAACGAGTCGAAATTATTAAAATTTACTACCGAAATTTGGAGTCAGGCCTCAACTTTAAGCGCGCTACGTCCAATTTATGGTCTTCAGCGATGAGGCTCATTTCTGGCTGAATGGCTTCGTCAATAAGCAAAATATGCGTTATTGGTCGGACAGAAATCCACACGTAATCCATGAGTCATCATTGCATTACGAACAAATTACGGTTTGGTGCGGTGTCGTGGCCGGCGGCGTCATTGGGCCGTACTTCTTCCGTGATGATCAAGACCGGATAATAGAAAATTTTTGGCCCTAATTGGATAATATGGACTTGGAGGACATGTGGTTCCAACAGGACGGCGCCACAATCCACACAGCGAATGTCACAATCAATTTATTGGAAACCAAGTTTGGTGAACGTGTTATCTCACGAAATGGCCCAGTCGATTGGCCGCCTCGGTCGTGCGATTTGACGCCGTTAGATTATTTCTTGTGAGGCTACGTCAAGTCTATGGTCTATGCCAACAAGCCAGCGACGATTGATGAACTTCGTACGAATATCGAACGTGAAACTGCAGCAGTATCGGCCGATTTATGCTTGAAAACCGTCGAAAATTGGTTTCAGCGTCTGGACTTCTGCAAGAGTGCCCGTGGTGTGGTGGTCATGCAAAAGAAATCGAGTTCCATACATAATGGCATCGAACGTACTTTCACAGGAATAAAGAATTTCATTGGTATCTAAAACCGGTTTTGTTTTATTTAAAATACTTTTGTAGCGCTCTTATTGAAAAACCCGTTACATCAATTGCTGTAATACCTTTGATAAATCTGAAAAAATTTTATACATTTCATATATTTTAAATGTAAATTTTTGTAAGCATTTTTTTCTCCTTCTTTATTGCAATCTATCAGATATTTTACAATAGGCAACTTGTATAAACTATTCAAACAAATTTAAAATTCATCTCAGTCTTAGCCTGAAGAGAAAGAACCACTGCTGGTCCTCATTGTGCGTAGTGTACATTTCACGGAGTGCTTACTAGGTGCGTAAGTTTGAATCTTCTTAACCTTCTGTCATAGTCTGTTAATAGTCGGAAGTCTCTGTGTAGGGTTTCGTTTCTTACGTAGTTGGGTTGGGTGCATCTGCGATAAGAGTAGGCATTTGTATTGGAACCTCTGTATGAGTTGCATGTTTGTTTTTGCTGCTGAACCCCAGAGTTCTGCTCCGTATGCCCAGATTGGTTTGATGATTGCTGTGAACAGCAGTAACTTGTTCTCTAGCAATAACTTAGAGTTTCGGCCCATAAGCCAGTACATAGGTGTTAGTTTAAGACCAAGTTGTTTCCTTTTCGTTATAATATGTTTCTGCCAAGTTAGACGTCTGCCTGTCCAGGTGTATGCCAAGATATTTTGCATTGCCGGCTTGTGGTATTTCTGCGTTGTTGATTTTTACACTTGAACATGTTTCTGCTCTCAACGTAAAAGTTACAAGCGCTGACTTATTGGCATTGACTTTGAGTCTCCATGACTAGCGCCAATCCTGGTTTTTGTGTATGTGACTTTGCAGATTTACCGATGCTATTATTGGGTCCTGGTGTGATGATAACAGTGCTGTGTCGTGTGCGAATGTAGCTGTTACAGTATTTTCGCATGTTGGTATGTCTGAAGTAAACAGAGTGTACAGCAATGGGCCGAGAACACTACTCTGTGGTATGCCAGATTTAATTTCATGTAGGTCCGTTTGGGTTCCGTTAACTTTCACAAAGAATTATCTGCATTCTAAGTAAGACTTAATTATTTCGAAGAACGGATATGGAAGGTTCTTTTTAATCTTGTATAGTAAGCCAGTGTGCCATACTTTGTCGAAAGCTAGGCTAATATGCAAGAATACCGCTGAGCAATATTTTTTTCTTCGAAGGCAGTTCTAATTGTCTTGACAGTCCTGCTCACCTGTTCTATCGTTGCATGACTGTCTCCGAAGCCAAATTGATGGTCTGGAATAAGATGTTTTGAATGCAGTATTGGTTTTAGCCGAAGAAGTAAAATTTTTTCAATTAGTTTGCCCATAACTGGTAGCAGACTTTTTGGTCTGTACGAGTGCACGTCTTCTAGCGGTTTTCCTATCTTCGGAATCATTATTACTTCAGCCACTTTAAGCTGCACCGGAAAGTATCCAACTCTGAATAAAGCATTTACAATATTTCTGAAGTGTGTAATGGCTATAGTTGGGAGTTCCTTGAGGGGTTTCGACGTGATCAGATCAAAGCCTGGTGCCTTTTTCCAATTCGGTTGATTTTTTATCAACATTTTTATTTCCTTGCAGATTGTTGTCCTGATTGGCAGGTGAATTTGGGCTGGTGACGACAGAAAATCATGTAATTTTGTAGGATTACTATTTGACGGGATAGGTTGAAACACATTTGATAAGTGCTCGCCAAAGATGTCACATTTTTCTTAATTCGTTCTAGACCAAGTGCCGTTGGGTGATCTGATGGGCGGTATTCTCTCAGTAGATGTATTACATTTTTTAGTGGCTTTCCATAAGTTATAGGCTGAATTTTCCGTTGGGGAAAGGTTGGAAACAAAAAAGTCAAATTCTAAATCTTTTTCCTCCGCCAAAGCTTTTTGCAATTCTCTTCTAGCTCTATTAAGGCGGGTTTTGTCTTCTCCGAACCTTGATGTCTGCCAAGTTTGTTTCGAGTGTTGTTTCAAGTTGTATATTTCGGCTGGAGCATTCAGCGTTGGGTTGTCGCCTTCTCTCAGGTGTTGATTCCCAATCTGCTTGTTGTATATGTGAAATGAACAAATGTATTGCCTCTTCTATTTCGTGTTTATTTTTTAGAGAAGGTTTTAGATTAATAAATCCGCTTTATGTTTCCCTAAAGTAAGCCCAACCAGTCCTATCAGTGTGCAGTTTAAGCGGTACTTCGACTTGTTTCACTGAAGATTTCAAAACGGCTATTATTGGAGAGTGGTCAGAAGATAACTCAAGACATGGGTATATTTTGCGTTTATTTCTGTTAATATTTTTCAAAATAAAGAAGTCGATAATGTCCGGGGTTTTTGCGAGATCAGAAAGCCAATATGTTGGCTCTCCAGTCGACAAATGAAGAAGACGTTCAAATTTCAAGGTTTTTTGTAAGTTCCTACCTCTTGTATTATTTAATCGGGAGCCCCAGACCTGGTGCTTTGCATTGTAGTCACCACCCACCAAATATGTTAAACCCAGTGTTTGGAAATATGAGACGAACTGTTCTTTGGTTGTAGTGCACGAGGGCGGGCAATAAATAGATGCTATAATGATTGGCCTATTATTTACTTCCAATTGTATGGCAGTGGACTGTATGTTTTTCCTTCCTAAATTCCTAAAATTGAATTGAATTGAATTGTATTGAATTGAATCCTTTGGCAATCATATAGCTCAACAGATGTTAAAGAGGTCGAACAATAGATTTTTGGCTTACTGTAAGCTCACCTAATTTTGAATGGAAAGGAAGAACGATTTAAAACTTATAAATTAACTTTTCTAAACAACTCACTCTCTCTCACCCAAACTCTGTAACTACGATGTATTATACACATTATAATTATGATATTTTCTTAGATAACCATATGTGTATGTTGGGGTTTGCCTATTTTCTCATCTTTTAGCGAATTATTCTATTAAATATATCGGAGCATCTGTTGCTTATAAACGCCGTTACTCTTCAGTAATTCTTCACTTTGTATCTTTATTTCTCTTCACTTCTGGCAGTGTACATTCAGTTTTTTAAACAATCTATTTAAAACAGGAGTAACGGATGAAAATTAAAATCCATTACAGAATATATTCATATATTCAATAAACTTCAGAAATTTCTACACTTACTTTTCACTGCTTAATAGTTCCAAGTTCAAACATGTTTTCGAAATTTCATGATTCTAGATACAAGTTTTTGGCTATGCGTGATCTAGTGCCTAAATGCGGTTTTGGAAGCCACCTCAGCGATATTATATTATACAGGGTGGGCCAAATAAGACCTATCAATGTTAACCCCGAATAACTTTTTTGTTTTCTAATATAATTGAGGGGGTTAGAAGCAAAGGGATGCAAGTGACTTTTGAAAACATTTGGGTGAAAAAAGTTTAAAGTTAAATTGCAACATAAATATCCCATCTGTATTATTACTTCTTTAATTTGAGAAATTTTGAGATATATTTTTATCTAACAAGCTAAAAAAATAACTTCAACTACACACACAAATACACAAGAAAATCCTTTAAAGTTGTTAACTCTATTTGAGTAAAAAATGCAATTGCATCCCTTTGCTTCTGACCCCTTCAATTGTGTTTTTTCCTTTGCAGGTTATAAGTGAGTTTTTGGAAATTTATAATTGGATAGATACAGTACACAACAACGTGTTAAAATTATCGATTTGTTTATTCTTGTCGAAGATCAATAGTTATGACGCAGCGAAAGTATCGTCAACATTTGAATTCAAGATTAGCTCCCATACCCTTCATTTGATCAGCCGTTTTAAGGAACGGGGTTCAATGGCCGACTGTCCTGGAAGAGGTCGCCATCGATACATCCATACAGATGCACTGTTTGGTGTGGTTTTATGGCCGATAAAGTTATCGGTCCATATTTTTTTGGAGAATGAGGATGGAACACCAGAAACGATTTCCGGGGGTAACTATGGATTTGTTGCGAGAAATTTTTGGCGAACGTTTGATTTCAACAAATTCTGATTTCCCTTGGCCATCTCGTTCGCCAGATTTAACTATACTCCGTTTTAAAAAGTTAGCTCAAAATAACGAGATATTTCGATTTTAAATTTGTAGTAGATTTAAGGTGATTTTTGATTTTATTCGAGGGCAAACCTGCGAAAGCTCTTGTTAAATGAATTTATATATTTTTTTTCGACAAAATGTAACCGTTGCAATAATAGACATCTATTTGGAAGCAGATTAGTTTACCTCTTACAATTTGCGGCCCTATTACATCCCTATTACAAACAGATGCTACAACATATACTATATCAAAGTGTTCACTATGATAGATTAGTCCCTACCCGCCACTATAGATGTTAACACATCACAAATATAAGCATTTTATTGACTATTTTGAAAAAATAGAAAAATGAGTGATGAAAAATGCAGATCACATTGCCAAAAATTAAATATGTTTTGTTTTTTTTTGTTGAAAGTTTACACCGAAAAATCATCGACGACATTTGGTTGAAGATGCCCTCAAAGCTTACAATCAGTATTTTTTGGTTACCACCGCTGAAGAAATGCGAAATGTTGATACCATTAATTTAATTTGGGAACGCATCATTTATGACGAACACAACTGGCGCGTAAATTGTGATTTTAAGGTTCTTTCACTATTAGCTAGAATGCAAACTGGCTATACAATGTACATGTATATTTTTTGTAAAATGCAACCAGTACGAGCAAACTGCAACCAGTACGAAAAGCGAGATTGGCCAAAACGCGATTCGCAAGATGCTGGCGAATTTAATGTAATTCGTCCACCATTGATCCCCCTTCAGAAAATAATGTTTCCGGATCTTCAGATCAAGCTGGGAGTTGTAAAGAATTTTTTAAAGCGTTTGGTTCGCGTTAACGAAAATGTATTACCATACTTGAAAAACAACGCTTTTCCAAAATTATCAATTGAAAAATTAGAAGAGGGTAATTTTGTGTACCTAAAAGTGTGTGACTGCAATATATTCCATATCAATATTTTTAACAGGTGTTGTTAACGGTCCAGATATACGGAAACTTTTAAGGGATACGAGTTTTTCTGAAATGTTAGATGAAACTGAACTAAATGCATGGAACTCAATTCGTGCGGTAACTGAAAACGTTCTTTGCAAAAATCGCTCACCAGAGTACAGTGATTACAGTGACAACATCTTGAAGTCTTTCGACAAGCTTGGGGTTAATATGTCGTTGAAAATCCACATACTACATGCACATTTCGATTTTTACGAACGGCAACTGTCCACAGAAACAGACGAAACTGGCGAAAGATTTCATCAAACCAAAATGGCATTCGAAGACCGTTTCGCTGAAAAAAGAATAGACTCAATGCTTGCTGATTTCTGCTGGTCGATTGCAAACAAAAAGTAAAAATTTAATAAATCCAAAAAAATTTAAAAACTCATCAAATAAGAGCACATATAGTTCCATGTCCGCTTGAAAACGTACGTCCATTATTTCTAGATATAAATTTTGACAAATAAATAATAAACAAATTGATTTTAAACAAGTTTTTTAAGTTTTTTCATTCAAATAAAATCAAAAATCTCCTTAAATCTACTACAAATTTAAAATCGAAATATCTCCTGATTTCGACCTAACTTTTCAAAACGGGGTACACCACTGGATTCTACGATCCAAAACTAGGTTGACGTGTCTCGGCGTTTTGGTGTGTCGTTTTCACCTACTTGCACTGTAATGTATGTATGACGTTTAGTAGTAAAAAACATAGAGAAAATTACAATAGAGAAGATTATTCTCTCAATAATTTTCTTAGGTTTGTTTGTATGTAAACGTTGGATGGTTTCAATAATGCCAGATATAGGCATTAGAACAAAATATCCAGAAAGACAATACCGACGGCAGTTCGTGTTTGTTGGGTAAAATATTTGTATTAAATAGAACACAAATGTATACCAACGATAAAAGTTGAAAATACACTTACATTTCACAGTCTGTACCAGAACGACATGAAAAAGTTAAGTCAACAGTTCTTGTAACTCAACCTGGTTTAAGTTAATTTTCATCGAATAACTCTTATTTACACAAACCTACGACGAAGAGTGTGAAATGAAATGTCCGTTGAGGGAAATTGTTTCTCTCTTCTAATTTGTTCTATGGTAAAAAGTCGTAAAAGAGACCGCCATAGATTTCTGTTTGATTTGAAGGATTATATGCGAATGAGAAACCTACTCTTTTTTCATAAAATAATTTGGAATAAAACACCTTTATACATACCTGTACGAGAAGCTAATTTTTGGACAGTCCTCGCGAAATATGACTCTAATAATACAGAAGTACAAGTTATTGAACACGGGAAGATTGTTTTTCGTAAACGCTATTAAGCTTTGGAATTCTTTAACAATTGAAATAAAATGTATAACTAGATAAAACAGTTTTAAAAATGCTATCTTTGATTTACCCAAATCAAGCCACAAACTTTATCCTCTCTCTTCGTTTTAATTATTACTTTCATCAGCTTTCACTAATATCTTGACTCATTTTATTTCCTATATGTTTATTATTAATTTTGATGTGTTAACATCTATAGCGGCGTATAGGGACTAAATCTATCAAAGTCAAAATCTGCTAAAACCAGATTTTATGCTGCTGCTAAAACCAGATTTTCTGCGACTGCGAAAGGGAATAATGACGTGTTATACAAAAATGAGCGAGCAAGAGAGCAATGAAAGAGTGGTGTGGCAGGAGTGAAGCAAACGAAATTGTGTCTATAGCGTATGTATTAACATACTAATGTATGTATGTACATGTGTCTGTTGCTGTTGTTGAACGGAGATATAAAGCATAGCCACGCAAAATTTCATTTGCAAGCCCATGGACTTGCGCAGTCGACGTTATGGTGACATACTAATACGTCAGCTACTTCGTTCAAAGTATGTGTGATGTTGTGTGTTTGGCTGTTTCGTTGCTGTTGATATGGCAAACATGTGGTTATGTGGCACACGTATACGTCAGCTACTTCGGACAAAGTATGTGGGATGTTGTGTGTTTGGTTGTTTTGTTGTTGTTGCTATGGCCAAACAAAGCGAGTCATGTGATGTTCAGCATTGCCCGGTGTATACAAAAAACAGGTAGAAACGGTGTTAAGTTCGGCCGGGCCGAAGCTTATATACCCTTCACCATTACAATTTACACTCACACACTCCACTCTTTCATTCCCTTAACAGTTTGTTTTTAGATACCACCCCCCCCCCCCCCCTCTACCACAACCCACACCATCACTCCAAGACACAGCAAGCACAAATAAATCACCAACATATCAGTAGTAGTAGTAATAGTAGTTGTTGTTGGTGTTGTTGTTTTTTTATTATAGTGAAAGGTAAGTCCAATAAAATGTGTTGCGGAGCACTCTCAGAGCAAAGAGAGTAATGACGTATTATACGTATATAAAAATGAGATAGCAAGAGAGCAACGACAATTTTGTGAACTTGTGTAGCGTATGTACGAATATAACAATGTATGTACATATGTATGTATATACAAGTGTCTGTTGCTTGGCATTCTTTGACTTTTGTGGGAATAAAACAAAAAGTATTGAGCAAGAAAATAATGACACATGTGCTTGCACTGGGTCTTTAAATAATTTTAAGTATTAATATTATTTAACTGTAACGTCATCATATGATTGAACGCTGTTTTTTATTTTCCAATGTAACATTTACGAATGTGTTCATAGAAATCGAACAGGTACCGTGTAGCAAAAAGGTGTTATAACACATCGCCCGTGAGTTCGAACACTCATTGGATTTTTTTTTTAAATGTATCTACAAAATATTTATTGGAAATCAAAAGAGAAGAATAATTATTGTATGTTTCGATTTTAAACTATTGCTACTATTTTATTTATATTAATTATGAATTGAACTATAAAAGAATTGTACTCTTAATGTTCTGCCAACCAAATAAATAAACACACTCCGGTTCACTTATTTAACGGCACTAAAAATTCCATATTCAGCAGCCTGTATCTTTTGCAATTTGTAACCGATTGCAGAATTTTAAAATCGAAATGGAAGGTATTCATCTTGAGATATAGAAAAAATCATGACAATAGTGGTTCTTAACTGAAGATATTTTTTTGAGAAATTTATAAAAAAAAGTCCAACAATTTACTATTTTTTTGGTTCACTTGAATAAAGGCACTTTAACTAATTTTAATGAAAAACAGTTTTTCTTGGTTTTGAATTAATTTTACTTTATTTAAGAACTATTACTAATGGGTACAACTCCCTTCGTTTTTAATAACTTCAAATATACGGGTTTTCATTGAGAGATAAAGATAATTTATGTAATCCAACGAAATTTTTTTTCCCAGCAACCTTAATGACCTGAATTAGTGACTGCTTGTCATCAAATTGTCTACCTCTTTCATAGACCTTACGAGATATCCAACCCCAGACATTTTCGATCATGTTTAGATCTGGCGAATAGGGTGGCCAGTTAAGAATATTAACATTTTGGCTTGCAATGAACTGCTTTACTACTCTGGCGTGGTGTATAGGGGATTATTATCCTGTTGCAATATCCAAGTTCTGGGACCAAATAGTTCACTGAACTTCGAAAAAGCCGATTCCAATAACGTTTTTTAGCCTGCACCAGTCATTTTTGCACTTTGAAATTCAAGATCGATGGTGCCATAGTAAGTAATAGCACCCCACACCATAACGTCGGCTATGATGTCGGTTCAAAAAACGCTTTTATTTGCGCTGAGCATGGAAAGAATAGTTGTAGCCATCAGCTCTATTCAAATAAAACTTCTTCTCATCCGTAAATACTACGGTTCTCCAGTCATTTACCTGACCTCTTGGCTGCACATCCAGTACTATGTAGTCTCTTGCGAATTGAAGCCACTTTTCCTTACGAGAAACATTTAGCATTTGTATCAGGTATTTAAGATACTCACAGCTCTTAATTACTCTGATACTGATGACATGCTCGCTTCCACTCCAGCTTGAGCTCTTATTTTTGACAAGGATAAGGCAGAATTAAAAGCAATGCTGATGATTTTTCTTTTCTCATACGTAGATAAAGACAATGAAACCCTTCCTTTAAAATTATTTCCATTCCCCATGGGGTCCTTAATGTAATTGTCGACAACTGTTGGACCCCGTCCAGTTTAGCTATTGCGCGGTTAGAATATCCTTCAGAACGGTAAACATCGATTTTAGTTTTATCCGATAGATTTAAAATGTTTTGTTTTGCCATTTTAACTCGTAAAATGATTAAGATGTAATAAACAAACGCTCCCTACAAAAAATCATCGCTTACTTTAAAAATAATAAAAAAATAATAAAGTGCCTTTATTCAAGTCAACCAAATTTATTTCAATGACTTTAAAGTGGAACAAACATTAATTTTATGAAAAATTTGCAAATTATGCGCGCTTTGCCCCAAAATTCTGATTAGACTGCAACAGAAAACGAAAACTCCGTATTAGGTAGGAGATGAGCGCAAGAGCAACAACCAATAGTATGATATTTGAGATAGGGCCAGAGTCATAGAGCCAGTGATGCCAACTTAGTTCTTTTGGGGCTAGATTTAGCACTTTTCGACCTTGCAAAACGCGAAAAAAAGTTCATTGACGCTTTTTTGGAAAAAACGCGTAATGTGCAAGCGTTTTGAGTTTTTATTTAGCCCGTTTTCTATACAACACCAATTTGCTAAAGAATGTTAAATTTGTTGCTTCCACCGTTTAACACCGTTGACTGTTTGCTTCTATTATTGTATTGGTTATAACGCTTAATACTTATAAATTTTTAGGTGGAGAGAGAACCAAATATATCGGAAGGTATGGAGCCTTTCTACGGAATTCGGTTAGTACAACCAGAGACAATAGAAACAGAAAACAAAAATGTCAGGCAAAGCTGGCACTCGTCAAATCTGCACTACAAACATCGTTTTCTGCTGGTGCACATCTGAAAGGATATTCCAACAGAGGATGTTAAAATTTAATCAAACAAGTTGCGTGTGAGATATCTCCGAATTCTTTGTTTAATTTGAGAGGCCTATCAAAAACATTATGTGGGGAATATTCCGTGATTCAAACGGCCGCCGCGGCTTCGGTGTATATCAGGCAGCGTTATTATATTAACAGATTTATCTGTTTTTCACAGATTTTTTAGGTGTTAAACAGATTTCCGGTTTTTTTCTGGTAAAAACAGATTTTGTAAAATGTTATCGCAATGCGGATTTTGATAATTTGTGTAGAAAACAATCAAAAAAAAGACGTGAAAGAGAAAAGTTTGAGTGAAACGAATCGTATCAATACAATGGTTACTGTCTTTCGGAACCAAGTATGCATTGCCAAAAATGATTCCCTTTATTCAAATGCATCGCCGAAGGGGAAGAGTACATACAGACAATATGTAACAAAGAGCAGGAGATTTCAAGAACGAAGTTCCTTGGTTTGATCGATGACCACCTCTACAAACCAAAATTGAAATATTTTAGGCACAATGGAATTCTCATCACGATCGCTGTCAAAGGGGTAAAGACAGTTGCGATATCAAAGGACGAATATAAGATGAAGATGGGAAATATTCTGGGCAAGTATACAGGAGAAAAATAACAAACAGATGGATAAGTTATTCAGCGAAAAGTTAATTGACGCGCCCACGTGGAAGATATTAAGTATGACAACATCTACTACCCCCAGAATCTATGGTTTGCCGAAAATTCATAACCTATTTGCTCATCCATAAATGCTCCTGGTTATGGACTTTGCAATACTTATAGTTGAAATACTCAAAAATGTGACGAGAACCTCTGAATATAATGTTAAGGACCCAATTGATTTTATATCCAGGATAAAAAAAAAACTTTAAAATAGACCAAGACGAAATATTAGTATCGTTTGATGTGGTCAATCTTTTTCCAAGTATACCCATAATATTTGCAATAAGGGCCAAAGAGGTAAAATGGAGTAAAATTGCGGATTACACGACTAGACACAAGGTATTTTTAGGGAATTACTGTCGTTTTGTATCAAGGATACACGTTATTTTAAATATGAGGACAGATTTTGTGAATAAAGAAAGGGCATGTCTATGGGTTCTCAAGCGTCACCGATAATGGCGGACATTATAATTGAAGGAATGCTTGACACGACGCTCCATACATTAACGAGGAGACTGAAAATTATAACTAAACATTTGGACGATATATTTGTAACCATTGGGAAATCTGAGGTGCAGGACACGATATAGGCGCTCAAATCTTTCAATCGACAACTACAATTTTCAGTTGAAGAGGAAAGGGGCCAAAAATTACCATACCTTGATTGTATAGTTATACTCGTAAGACAAGATGGAAATTTCAAAAGCCTACAGCGTGAGGACGACTGATACGGCCAAGAATTTCGTTAACAGAGTGGTGAAAATAAGCGACGTGGAATTTCATGTGGAAAATAAGGAGAAGGTACGAAAGATTTTACAAATGAATAGTTTTCCCTTCACTATGTTGTCTGAGTGCACTGGTATTTGTGGTATATTGGCATGGATCTGCGACTTAAGGAAACTCCAGAAGAAAATGTATAAGTGGGTCAAATCGCGCGGTGTCTGCTGCCAGTTCACGTGACCTCTGCGTGAGATAATTCTTAAATCGGTCGTGCAGAATGCCCGTTGTGGCAACGGCTGCGTAGCACGTAGCGACGCACAGTGGTTTCCCTTATATGAACAAGCGGTCATAAATCTATATCTCCAAAACTAAATAAGCTAGGGTATTCAAAATGTGTCAGCTCATAGCATGCCCAAAGAACTTAAAGTTTGCAAATTTTTAGGAAAAAATATTAACAACTGTAGCCATTTGATCTTTGCAGGGTTAATTGGCTTATTGATTTGTTTCAAGAATTTTTGAAATACAGTATTTCAATATGAAAATTCGTTTGTGTTAAACAATTTTTGCAAATTTTTATTCATTTTAATTCATTCGGAATATACACTGAAAAAAAAATGCAATATGAGGTATTATTAAGTAGTATACGGTAATAAGATTAAATAAGATATTAATATACATATATCAAATATTAAGCAAATTTAAAACTTCTTGACATAAACTACTCGTTTTCTTTGTTGGTAAGTTTCGGGCTCCAGAAATAAATGGATCTGAACTTAAAAAGAGCCTATTTAAGAGATGTACATGATGTAGCAATGCGCGACATTTTTCGTGTATATTGCAATCTAAACTGTTTTATGTCCTTATTTTTCGCTTCAGCTGCTTCCTCCGATAATTCACCTATTGACACTAATGCATGCTTGATCACCTCAGTACCATGGATCAGAATTCCAAATTAAAGTTTTGTTTTCCGTGACAAGCTGAAGCGGAACATAGGATGTCACAAAGAGGGAACTGTCATCCATTAGACTATTCGACGATTTTTGCTTGAATTGGCTATGACCAGAACTGCCATCGAATCCCCATTTTCCAATCAGTGTTAAATGTTTTTCTCCTGGGCCTAATGCTTCATCAAGAACTTGATCTTGCAGTAGCACAATTCGATTAGCCGTATGATAAAGGAGAGCTTGTAGATCGACCTCTGCACTCGACTCTGTAACTGTAATGTTTTCTGTGCTTGGATAAAAGGTTTTCTTAGCAGCCAAGATTGTTTTATAGGTGGGAAAAAAAATTGTCGATATTTTTTTATTCACAAAATCTTTTATAGTTAAGTACTGTCGCTTAGTAAGTTTTGCTTCAACGAAAAGAGCCAAAACCTCGTAATCTTCCACATTGTATGTCTTGGGAAAGTTGCGTTTATGTAAGACTTCGGTTAAGGAATTATCACCTTGCGTTATTTTAGATATTTTACGCCTCTTTGTTCTTTCTGAAGACTTTAAAAATTCCTTAGCAGGACGACCACGCTTTTTACTAGGTACAGGTAGTTCTTTTTCAAGTGATTTTGCTTCTAGCTGAAAAATTTCAAGACTTTCAAACCATTCTTTATGCTACTTCAAAATAATGAATTTGCTTCGATGATTTTTCGTCCAAAGCTTAGAAATCCGCTTACAAAGGCTTCCTAAAACGTTTGTTATATTGCTCAGGTCGAATTTTATTTTTTCAGCCTTCAATTTTTCCTCCATAATTTCAAATATTTTTCTTTCTTTCGACTTGTAATTACCAGCTGTGGAACTCCAAATATCAAGCACATACATTCTTTTAAATTGGCACTGACAGAATAATCCTTCTATTTTAATTTCCATATTGATATTTTCAAAACTTTTAACACTACCGCGAAAACAATTAATTTGTAGTAGCCAAAATAAAACACTTATTGTTGTTTAAAACACGTGTTGTTCGTTTTATTATTTATCACACTATGACGCCGGTTTTCCGTTTTTTAATCCACTGAATCTTTTAGCCACAAAGTTAGCATCAGTTCGGAGGATTTTACAGAGTTGTTCCAGAAACTTAAATGTGTAGAATGTGATCATTCAATAGAGGGCGTTGTCGGTTCACCTATTCGTTATACAATTCAAATATTCAAAAGTACATTGTGAGTTTATATATTATTAACAATAAAAATGATAATCACAATAATGAACAATAAATTAGAGAGAACAACCAAGTGCAACACAATTCACTACAAATTATAAGAATTAAAATTTGACAGATGACGTCTATTTTACAAGTAAACTTTGTTTTTTTTGTTTTTGAAGAGGAGTTGGAAATGATAAAGTAATTTTACTCTAACATTGACATTTGTTTTAACACTTTTCAAATGCAGTGAGTAAGCTACACTTAAACCAAAAGTGAAATACCATAAAATTGATATATAAAGTTTAAAATAACAACAATTTAAAAAATATATGTATATGTCTTTACTCATATTCTTAAAAAGCAATAGTACAAAAAAAAATTCGATTTTTCATTATTTTTCGTCGGATGACTATGTAAATCACATCCATATGCAAAAACCCGCAGTCAGAATAACTTTTCATTTAAAGAGGGGTAAAAAATCTAGAAATTTATGTATAAGAAGTTGTGGGCAGATACGGGCCAAGTTTTTCAAAAACGTGTGTTTTGAAAAGGCCAAAAATGTATTCTTCAGGGATTTTTAATGGGCTTATATTTTTGCAGCTTTTATTATCTCATTTGGTAGAAAATAAATTAAAATTTAATGTTTGTAGAGTTAATCGCGAAAAATTTTTTAAATAAACTTAAGTTTTCTTTTATGACCATTCAACCACAATATATGAAATATAAACGTACATACCTCCACTTTCAACGCACACAATCATTAAATCTCGCAAAAAAAAACACAAAATTTGTTAGATTCATAAAATTTAGAGTTTTATCAATAAATTTGGTGCAAAAAGGTTAGAAAAAAAAAACATTAATTTTTTTGATTTTTGGGGGAAACCACTGTGCGACGTCCTGATTGAACCACAGATCGGTAACGCTCTCCGTTGACGGACCACAATCAAGACCAAACAATGGCATTCTCTACAAGCATTGCCACTTAATATTGATTAGCATCATCCTAAAACCGACAATGCTTGTTGTTGTACACATTTATTCAAAAATTGGTGTCGTCGCGCGCAGCGTTGCCAGAAGAGAACACCCATTTTGGTAATAAAGTCGTATTTTTCGCACGTGTTGCTCGACACCGAAACTTGCCATAGTGATTGTCTATAAATAATAGAAAAGTTAACAGAAGATAAAACAACATAAGCGACGTGAACTGTTAAAATCTGCCTGTAATTTTTGGGAATCATCTTATTTATTAAGCGCGATTCAGCACTTCTGGGATTATTCTGTCCGTTTCCGTTATTAGGCCCGTTTTAGCACTTTTTACGTACTTCGACGGCGGGTTTCGTTCCTGCATAATTGGCATCACTACATAGAGCAATAGACAACACTCTATATCCCTCTCTTTACTAGTTCACGATACCGACGAGGTAATAGGTAATTTCATCGAGTTCGAGTTGCTGTAGAATTTTACTCTTTGGTTGGACATAAAAAGGGCATAAATAAAAGGGAATGCGTATTTTTGTTCGATGCTACAAACATAAGACATAATTTAGCTTCTATAAATCGATGTTTTGTAGGAAAATGTCGAAATCGACTCTCCTGTTGTACAAAAGTCGACTTTTGCTTTCGACTTTTTTCGATTTGTTGTTGCCAGATCTACATATGTACTGTGGATTTCCGTTGAAAAATCTAAGTGTTGTAAAAGCCGCAATTTGTACTACTCCTCAATACTAGACAAAATGTATCCAAAAATTTACAGTTTCAATTCAACGCCAGTTAAATAAATTTAATGTCTTTTTCTGCAGTATAAAAATTGTATGTGATTTGAAATGCAGTTAATAAAAACATTAGCACAAAGAATATTGTTCAAAGTTCGAATAAAATCGATACCGAGACAAACTGTTTTGTAAAGATCGAACGTTCAGTTTGTGATTTCTTCACATAAAGGTTAATATACTTGTACCAGTTGTTGGTCATAAAATATACAATCTCATGTGATTCACTCAAATTTTATATAAAATGGTTTCCCATTACATCCCATACAGGGACAGGAGAGAGCTTCTCACAATCACTGAGCTGTGCGTGTTCCAGTTTTCACTCACTGATTGGGACCAACAGTTTTACACCGATTCCGAACGGTATTTTGATAAGCTTTTTCATGGCTAAATACTCGATAGTGTCGCCATCACTATGCGAGGTGACCGCCGCCGAAAGAAATTTAAAGGTGGTCTGAGCAGGGATCGAACCCAGGATCTCATGTAGAAGAGGCGCTCACACTACCATTGCACCAGCGACGGCCGAAAAATAGTATAGGTGGTTACAAAGGACTAAACGTCGTAAATTAGTGTCCGTAGATAAAAATACGGAAAATTACAGAACTTCAAATGACATGAAAATTAGTTTGGAATGATTCAAAATGTAGCATAAATGGTTCCAAATTATTCGGAATATTTTTTCTCTCATTTTGAATTTTTACCTCTATCTACCCCTTTTTTTTTAGAGACATGCACTATTTTTAACACATTCCCAATGATACTCGATTTTTAACACATCCTTACCATTCCAGACGATTTTTCTCGTTATTTGAAAATTCGTCGTTTTTGTCCCTTTTCCAACATTTCAAATTTTTAAGACATTCCGACTCATTCCAATCGATTTCCCTTGCGTTTTGAAGTTTTACCTTTTTAACCATTTTGTTACCCTTTTATCCATACACTTTTTTTAACTCATTCCCTAGAGATTTTGGAGCAAATTTACTTTAGTCAAATATCGCCTATTTTTTTGCTAATGAAGAATAAAAAAAACTACGCAAGTTACAATTTTCCGAAATATATAATTTTCCGATATATTGCATGTATAATCGCGCATAACTCGGTTTTTTATTAACCGATCCTATTGGAATAGGCATCAGTATAAATATCCTTTTAAAATCTGTAAGTGTGTATATAAAACTATTTTATTTATTAGTAAAAAAAATTATATAACTGAACCAGTTATCGAAAAAATTTATTTAATTTATCACATAGGATTTTTGTGTTATAAAGCTTTCGACGTGACCGGCCTTCGACAAGGCTTAGGGATTTTCTCCTCTGGGGTGGGTCCAACACCGTCTTCGGCATAGTATTTTTGTGTTATTAATCTGTAGGGCTGGAAACACTACAGGTAAAAAATTATATCAACAAAATCGCCCGAATCGAATATATGTATATGTTTTACCCTTTCGGCCCCCTTCGTACCATTTTTTTACCAATTTCCACAATTTTTTTTCACATTCCTAATCATTCTTAACGATATTTCTCGCACTTTGAAAACTTGACCTTTATCCCCCGCTTTCTACCTACATTCACAATTTTGCCACATTACCGTCATTCCAAACTAATTTTCCTCTTATTTGTAGTTTTACCCTTTCTTGCCCACATACACTACTTTTATCGTATTCATAATCATTCAATACGAGTTTTATCTCATTTTAAAGTTTTACAACTTTTGTGCCCTTTTTACCACCATTGTCAATTTCTAAAACATTCCCACTATTTCAAACAATTTCCCCGTACCATCAAATTTTACAATTTTTGTCCCTTTTCTCCCAAACATTTAATAATTAAATATTTTAAAATCTTTGAAAATTTAAATTCGGCTCCCGAGTTAAAAATAAAAGGTTTAAAATCTTCAAAGTATTAAAAATTAAACACGAATCGCGAATCGAATACGAATTGAAAAATCAACTTTTCATACACTTCCTTTAAATAATCGAAAACTATAGTTGAAAACTCGATTTTTCTTATACATACTTGAAATAGTCGACTTTTCATACCCATATTGAAAATAATCATATTTTTGAAATAATCGAAAAAACGACTTTTTGTATCGACTATAGAACCCTGTTCCAGCCTCGTAGCCATTAACTAATTATACATCCGTAAATACGGACAGGAGTCTAATTTAGTATCGGAAAATACTTACCCATTTACACTGAATCTGCACTTTAATTCCAGTTGGTACCTATACTGCGCCAATCGTGTTAATTCATGTATACGAGTACATATAAAGTAATACCATAACACCAAGGTTGTTCGCAGTGGACAGTCCATTCACTCATTCCTGTTTTACATTCAAGAGAGGCATAGCGGCTCTTTTATATTTCTGCATGACATCTTCAAACCTTTTGTTTGCTCACAAACTTATTTTTATACTTTCATACACAAACACTTGCATACTTGTAAATACAAGAATTGACACTCCACGAAGGAAAGAACGAACCATACGCGACAACAAATTGCAATTCCCTTCATACACAACATCACTACTAAACATATTGACACTTCATCTTGATTAATTTCTCAAATATTTTCTTCATCAGTGTTTCTCGCTCTCGGACGTTGTTTTGCATTAAAATACGAATCGACTTTTTTAACCGGCAATGAATCTAAATTATTTTTTAACAAATTATATGATCTTATGCACATTTTATTAACTTTAAATGACTCTAAACGGAAACAAAAATTAATTTTAAGAAAAATTTGCAAATTACGCGCACTTTGCCCCAATATTCTGGTTAGACTGAAGCAGAAAATGGAAACACCGTTTTAGGTAGGAGATGAAAACAAGAACAACAAACAATAGTTGAATATTTGAGAGAGGATAAGATCATAAGGTAATAGGCAAGTGTCTACCTCTCTCAGTCAACACGTTATCGGGAAACGACGAGGAAGTAGGTTACTTCATCGAGTGAAAGCATAGAGAGTCGCTATACCTCTCTTCGTGCTCTGTTATTAGTTTCAAGCTGTTTGTTTTTGGATTAGTCGTTTATAACAGAAATGAGATGAAAAGTGGTAAAATTCAATGCACAGTGCGGTATTTCTGAAAGAAATGGAAATAATACAGCCGTTTCTAAACGGCCGAAGCGATAAAAATGAAATTTCACATGGGCATAGCTGAATTCGTATGCTCCAGAAACCTATATATTGGAGCATCAGTGATCATGTTGGAGCCGCACAGTGGGAGTGGAAAGTATACTACCTCGGTCATCAAACAAATCTGAACCCTTTCAAATCTTTACAGTTTGTTTTTATTGAAAATATTTTTCTGTAATTTATTGCGCTGAAAACCCACAAAAAATATGCTGCACTATAAGATTTGATTTGGTTCGCGTGATATTTGGCAACACATGTTTTTATTTTGAAAAGTACCTTTCCTTGTTTCTTTTCAGTTATTTCAAAATATATTGGCTAACGGTAAAGGCATATTAATTTTGGAAAAAGTATTACTTTACATTAACAACAGCATTTGTTGTAAAATATGATACAAGCGGTTAAAATCCATTGATTAAAAAAAAAACGGCGTGCATTTAAAGTTAAAAAAAGTAAACACACCAACATATTTAGGTTTTTTGGAAAAGATGTGTCACAACATTTTTGCCAATACATATTGGAAGAACTGGTTTTCATACACACAAAGTTTTTATAATTACTTGAAACGTACCTAGATAAATACAAATGGAAGTTTATGGATACCAGAGTTTTTTACAATTCACACAGCTTTCTCCTGAGCCGTCTAAATTCGGTGGGCTAACCAAAAACAAAAATTGTTGCCGAAAAATATCGGGACGTGCAAAGCTGCCTCTCGATTTCGTAAACCAATTTCTGATGTCTGCAAGTGTTCTACCAAAGCGCGATTATAAACTAAACAACCTACACGCAAAGAAAAAAAAAGTTTATTGCTCAGTTACCGCAACAATACTTTGATTGATTTGTATTAATTTATTAATCGCAACCGTTTATGTAGTTCTCCCAATTAAACTCATATATCGCAAATGTGTATCATGTTGTTGCAAACGAGATCTCGTTTGCATTAAACGCGTACAAAATTACATTTGTCGCAAGTTAAAAACCGTTTGCGATAATTGAAATTAGCCATTTTTCTAATGAGAGCACAGATTTCGAAGAACGTAAATTTCTCTCATTCTGTCGACTGTATACACAGTCCACTCGTTTGACATGCACACTCACGCATACACATAAAAGGCTTTTGCCTTGTCAATATATCTTGGATGGACAACTGACGCGTTGTAGTTTGCTGCGCTTTTAATTCTTATTTGAATGCAAGGCGAGACAGACGAGTTAGTAGACACTGAAAAGATAGACAAAAAATCTAACTTTTTTTTAAACAATCTTTATCGGTAAAACCAAAATCATAAAAGTAGGAAAGTTACACAAAAAAGAGCTTATAAATTTTAATGTACAAGTAATGTTGTACTTAGTAGAGTAACTACAACTACAACTCGGTTGCTGTAACTACAACTCGGTTGCTGTAACCGAAAGAACAGTTGGTGGAACCGTTTTTCGTGTATCACAAACGTTTTTTCAGATTTAGTTATTCATAACTCGTTTACTGCAAACGTTTTACAGTTCTTGCAAACGTTTTTTAGTTAGGATCAACTACAACTCGGTTGCTGTAACCGAGGGAACAGTTGGCGGAACCGTTTTTCGTTTCTCGCAAACGTTTTTTTTCAGCTTATGTTTTTCATAACTCGTTTGCTGCAAACATTTTTCGGTTCTCCGAAACGAAATGACATGTATGGCTTAACAGAAGTTCGTTTCTCCGAACTACAGTCCCCAAACGAACTTCAGTTATCTGAGATTTCGTTTGGGAGGAACGAGTTTTTTGGCGTGTAGAAACAAATGTGGAAACTTTCTAATATTTTCTGAAAAATTCCATTTTTGGGTGGTTTTTTATTGTGATTCTGGTATTGTGTTAGGACGGATTTTTTGCCACAACTTCACTGGCTGCATTAATTTACATTTATTCTATGGCCTGAGGACCGAAAAACATGCATTCATTGTACGAATGAATTCATGCACATGTTTAGCTCGAACCTTGATTCGGTAGGAAAGATAATGTTTTTGTATTTAAATTTGATTTAATGTTTAAATTGTTTTAATTTTATTTTTAGTATTTAACTAACATATTAATGTTTTGAATCTTTATTTGGTTTTATGGTGCGTGCTTTTTTTGTTTCATAATAATGAAGTATAAAAAAGTAATACTTATAGTTTTCGTTCATACATTTTTGTCCAATAACTCGGATAACTTGAATTACTAGAAAAATATTGTGTGATTCGAATGCGTCCTCAACACTCGTTATATATAACGAACGAAACAAAACTGTGGATAAGATTTTCTCACGCTCTCGAAAGGAAGACGGTCACTCACGCACGAATATTTTTACGGTGCCTACATTCACGCACACTCACGTGAGCACAATTTGATCCCACTCACATTCACGCATGTATCTTACTTATACTTACTTATCCGGTCTCAGACAACCCCGGAGGGTCAGGGACCTTACAAAACGAAGATAACATATTTCGCCAACCAGTTCGATCTTTTGCTTTATCTCTCTAGTTGGCAATACCAAGTGTACGCAGGGATTCGTCAACCTGATCCCTCCAGCGGAGTCTTGGTCTTCCTATTTTTCGTCTTCCTTCGAGTTCGGTTTCGAAAACCCTTCGCGCTGGTTCATCTTCATCCATTCTACTGACGTGGCCTAGCCAGCGCAATCGCTGTCAGGATAAAGCTCATACAGCTCATGATTCATGCGTCGCCGATACTCGCCGTTGTGCACTATAGGGCCATAAATTTTTCGGAGTATTTTTCTCTCGAAGACTCCTACAGATGTTTCGTCTGCTTGCGATAGGACCCAGGATTCTGCGCCATAAAGCAAGACAGGTTGAATGAGAGTCTGGTACAGCTGGACTTTTGTTACTCGAGAGAGGGCTTTATCTCTAAAGTGCTTGCTTAGCCCAAAATAACATCTATTCGCAAGCACAATTCTCCGCTTGATCTCAAGGCTTACGTTGTTGTTTTTGTTCACGGCAGATCCGAGGTATATAAATTCGTCCACTACCTCGAAGTTATAACGGTTATTAACGTTCACGCTTTGGTCTAATCGCGTGGAGGCCCTGTTCGTTGAAACCATTAATTTTGTCTTGTCCTCATTCACCGTCAGACCCACTTTTGCTGACTCCTTCTCAATTCTCGAAAAAACCGCAGTAACTTCTCTAATTGTGCGCCCAATGATATCTATATCATCAGCATACGCGAGCAGCATGTGACTTTTGCTACTGATGGTTTTATTCATATTGACTGCAGCTTTTCTCATAATGATCTCCATTAAGATGTTAAAGAGATCGCACGATAGGCTGTCGCCTTGCCTGAGGCCTCGCTTAGTTTCGAAAGG
The DNA here is from genome assembly GCA_963931995.1 of Phaonia tiefii. Classification (NCBI taxonomy): domain Eukaryota; kingdom Metazoa; phylum Arthropoda; class Insecta; order Diptera; family Muscidae; genus Phaonia; species Phaonia tiefii. The sequence continues at coordinate 176,149,214 of OZ008367.1, read as the reverse complement.
TTCGGTAAGATCCTTACCAACTTTCACTGCGGATTTGGTGTTCGTCAAGGTCATCCTGCAAAGGCGTATGAGTTTTGCAGGAATACCAAGCTCAGACATTGCTTCATAGAGTTTCTCCCGTATCGGACTATCGAAGGCTGCTTTATAATCGATAAATAGATGATAGGTGTCGATTTGTTTTTCGTGTGTCTTCTCCAGGATTTGGCGTAGCGTGAAAATCTGGTCAGTTGTCGATTTTCCAGGCCTAAAGCCACACTGGTATGGTCCAATCAGGTCAGCGATAATTGGTTTTAGTCTTTCGCACATTATACTTGATAGAACCTTATATGCTATGGATAAAAGGCTTATTTCACGGTAGTTGGCACAAATACTCGGGTCACCTTTTTTAAATATGAGACATAGTACACTGTACTAAACAAATTTTGCTAATGAGCTGATGCATGCACCTTATCAGCTCATCGCCGCCAGCCTTAAACAGCTCCGCCGGTAACCCATCGTCTCCTGCGGCTTTGTTGTTCTTAAGCCGGGCAATAGCTGTTCTGACCTCGTCTTGGTTAGGAGGGGGGCAATCAACGTCGTCGTCCATATTGTGATCGATTGTCCCATCGTCATCGGATATTAGTAGCGCGGAGAAATGCTCTCTCCATATAACCAACATGCTCTGCATTAAAATCTCCAAGTACAATCTTAATGTCATGGCCAGGGCAGCGGTCATACGTTTCCTCTAGGAGCTCATAGAATATGTCTTTGGCATCATCATCTTTCTCTTCTGTCGTGGCATGCACACAAATTAGGGAAATATAAAAATATTTCGCTTTTATGCGGATTGTGGCTATTCGTTCACTCACAGGATTTGACCTAGAGACTAGATGTCGCAGTCGTTTGCCAACTACAAATCCGCAAACCAAATTCATGTTTTTTTTCATGGCAACTGTAGTATATATCGCAGTTTCTTTTTCTTGTGCAGCCATGTCCTGTCCATCGCATTTCCTGGATAGCGGTAATGTCAGCCTTATAACTTTCGAGGACATCTGCCAGTTGGATACTTGCACCCGATCTATATAGAGTTCTTACATTCCAAGTGCAGATCCGTAAATCGTGGTCCTTATAACGTTTGCGGGGGTCGTCAACAAATAGGGGTTGTTTATGTTTTCTGTTTCGTTTTTGTATTTTCACTGCCATTATGAACGGTGGCGGTAGGCAAACCCAGCCCACCGGGTTTTTGCATTTTACCTACTGCCAGGATATTTGATTGCAGCCGCCCATTATGGATCAGACGCTGACCAGGATGCGATATGTTGCACCTGGATTTTCTTCTTTTAGTTTCTATCCGCCGTTGCCCCGTATGTTTGGCTCATCCGCCTTCTAAATACAAAAGAATATGCCCGATTGTTTGATGAGCTTCAGTGACATCAGTCACCTACTATACCTGATTTGATGCTCATTTGTTTCGCCTTCTCACTCTAGCTAGCTAACGGAGGTTTCCGAAAAGCCATTGCCCAGGACATACTGCATGGAAGTAGTGAGCTGCTTGGACTGCCCAATGAAGGAATCATTTCTGGCCACTCCCAAGTGAATGGCAATCAGAAACTTTCCACCTCAACGGACAGTCCCATGTCACGCATGTATCACTCACACAAATAAAACGGGGTTTTCTACTTCAACCATTTGCTTTAGTTTCAATTTCAATTCAGGTATTAGGCACTACTACACTTCAGTGCACATCCATCCCTAAGTTAAATTTAATTTAGTTTTTGATAAATTTATCAAATAAACTAAACCCTTTTATTTAGGAACAATATTTTATCTCCTAATATCAAAGAAGTTTGCATCCTTTGCCCACTAATATTCTTCCAGACGTAGATGAAGATGGTTAGCGAAGCTTTATAAGAGGGAACTGGAATTAGAAGTCTTCCAAAAATACCTTAATAAGAAAGACGAAATTAAATGAAATCAAACATTCTTAAATATGTATGTGTGATCCGCGCGAAAATAGCGCTCACGCAAAGAGTGGTCTCACGCCCGAGAATTTTTTGGCACGCACGCTCAGGTGAGCAAAATTTGGTCCTACTCACATTTTCGCGTGATTCACTCCATTCACCTGACTCGCGGTCATCTCTACTTTGATTCCGTACTTATATAATTTTTTTCAATGTTATTACTCAGAGAACAATTCTTTCCGACGCATCCGACGTCTGTAACATCTCTGAAATTTTATCAGATAATTAACGACAAAACGTCTAAAATGACTTCCGATATTTATCCAATTATTTCTGCACGTTAACTGATTTATCTTCAGCCGAATTTTGCACAATCACTTAATTTTGACCCCCACAAGGAAATTTTGCAACCGAGATTTGACCGAAAATATCTGCACAGAATTTGCAAATATTATTTAAAATTAATGTTTGTTTACCGTTTCAAATAATTTAATATTTATAACGCGTGCATTATTGGATCAGATAATTTGTCAGTAAATAATAGGGAATCATGAAATAATTGTCGGTTAAATACATTAACAGCCAAAGTCACGATCTCGAAGAAAACCTAAGCGAACGAAAGCCAGTCACTCACTTTCGTTCTTATCCCAGGCTGTAAATGTTATTGTGCGATTGTGTGTTTGCAAAATCGGAAGCCACTAACTATTTTCGCTGTCATCTATGCGAACGAAAATGTCAAAACCAGTCACTTGTCTTTTGGTTGTCGCATAGCTGGAAATCAAATAAAAGCTTGAAAGAAAAACAATTTATATCGAATTCAATGGAAGAAACACAATGGACAGAAAATAATGTCATTATAATAAATTTGTTATTAAAATATATTTCCATTTCAGCACAAAAACACCAATTTTGCGGCACTTGCAGATACTTGTTCTTCGTACTCTTCGCTCTCGCTCCGAAATTAAATGGCGATCGTCAAGTTTATGTTCTTGAAACAGACAACACCAACTCCACGAAATTGTTAACTACCTCGGTGATCGTAAGAGGACACTAGAGCAGAATGGAAACCCTTATCCATTACTCTATGAGTGTACTATGGAATTGACTAAATGACAATAAATCATAGAGCAGTAGATAAGGGTCTCCATCCCTGTCTTAGCGTTGTATTACGGTCGACGATCTAGTTACCAATAATATCGGGTTTGAGATGCTGTTGCACATTACTCAAAAGGTGTGTGCCCTTTAAAGGTAGTACATGCGTTCTATCAACTAAATGTTGCATTCTGGTTGCTTATCGCTCTCTCGCCTATCTACTCTACTTATACTTTCTATCAATTTCCTACTTCATAGTCGATCAGTTGCGTTATGGATAGATATCACCGACCAAATTCGGCATTAATTCGGTAGATGGATTTCGAGGAATTAATGACGCTTAAAATTCTATAGACAAAGACTATAATTAAAGGGTGTTTTTTTAGCTGCATGAAAACTATCGATAACTATGTTTTCACAGCTGAGAATGATAAACTGTGTTGACATTTCTGTTCAGTAAGGTTTGACAAGTCATCATGTATCGTTTAACACTGCAATTATGCTTCCAAATTGAAGAAATTTACTTTGAAAATATATCTGTTCTCAAAGTTCATTGAGCAGTTCCTCCATTTTACGGGAAAAGAATTGTGTTTGGTGATGAAGCTCATTTCTGGTTAAGTGCCTACGTCAATAAGCTAAATTTACGTATTTGGAGCCTAAGGCAACCATCAAGCAGTTAACGAATCACCATTACATCGAATAAAATTGACTGTTGGGTGCAGGTTTAATGCGGGTGGCATCATCGGTCCTAATTTCTTTCGAAATGAACAAAGAACTGTCGTTACGGTGAATACCGAGCGCTATCGAGCCTTGCTGTCTGAATTTTTGTTTCAAAAAATTATACAGCTTGCTTAAAACTCGTTTTATTGCAAAATCAATTTGGTGAAAACTTTATTTCCAGAAGTGGTCCTGTTCACTGTTTGTAAAATCTGTATTTTTGTTGTTGTTTGGATGCAAATATAAAGTGAGTTCGGAGCTTGTTACAAATATAATATACTTGTGTCCAAACACATTGTGTGCGCTATTCAATATAACATGTTTGAAACTCAATGATTAATATGTTATAAAATATGTGTTTGCGACTCAAATATGTCTGTGTTTGTGATACAAATACAGCTGTGTTTGTAGTGCGAAGGCGCAGCAACGTGAAGCCCTTTGTCTGTTCGAGTCTTTACTGTGAAAATCGGAACGACGGACTATTTGTGAAATATAATAAAAAAAAATACAAATAATTAATCCACGCTTGGTTTGCATGAACTAGATTTGTATATTCTTTGTGTACCAACGAATACTGATAACCAACGCATAACTGAAACCTTCAGAAACAATATTCAAATAAAAATAACAAAGAAATGAAAAGCAAAAGAACAGCAGAATCGCATTTCATGAAAAAAAAAACAAATAATGCATTCAATGCAAGTTAACGTAAAAAGTTGCGTTGTAAATATTTTAATTTTTTGTATTAATTATTTATAAATGAGGATTTATATTGATAAAATTAATTACAATAAATATGTTGCCACGTAAAAGCATATATATTTGTCAGTAAACATGATACTGTTTACAGTTAAATACAAGTGATTTTGGGACTTACGAAAATATGAATGTTTGAAGTGTGTTCCAAACATATACAGTAGTGTGTCCCTTATTTTTGGACGCATTTTTGCGCATACCCGCTAAAAAGTTTCGAAATAATCTAAGAAGCCACCAGAAAAAATTTTACTTCGATATAAGACTGGTAACCCGTGGCACTTGCGATTTAGTTCAGTGTTATAAGTATGTGCAATTTTTAGTCGATATGGGTATAAGTTTCATATCATGATTATGTCATATATACTCATATCATTGATTGTTACCAGAGCTTTGATTATTATATCATGACGCTGATTTAATAATAATGAATTTAGTCTCCAACTGATGATATGAATTTGACACTCATCATGATATAAACTCATCAAGTGGTACTCTTTGTAACTTTACAGAAGATAGCGCTCTTATGGCTTTCGTTTACATTCCTTTCACAAAAATGAGCTTTCCTATATCTATCTAAAGGTCATATATACATATATCTATCTAAAGTCTCTCTAAAAAGGTGATTCCCCTTTCTGCTCAACTGCCAAATTAATGTCTTGTTTTCTATGGTAATTTTCCATTTCAGTAGTGTGTTTCATAAAGTGCGGTGCCTTAATTAAAAAAAATGTCCGTCGAAATACAAAGTGTAAAACAAAAAATTTTTCTCGTCGGATTGCCTTGCCAACAAATTAAAGGTGCTAAACTAGCATCTTATAGACAAGTTCTCGCTGTGCTTTTTTACAATAAGCGTGTTTTGGTTACACAGCTTGCTTATATATTCGCTTGTTTTGTATGAAGCACTTAGCGAAGACTTAGCGACAACTTAGCGACGAGAGTTGTTTTCTTTGCAACTTAGCAAGCGATAATCGCTTGCTTGTAACCAAAACACGACTAATATTCGCGAAGTCAAGCTCGATGTTAGACAAAGTGCAAATCTAGTAATTAGACAATGTGTAATTTTTTGAGAGAAATCAAGAATTACTACGAAGGCAATTCCGAACTGTGTCAAGATGCTTTTAGATAAATATACACTTTGGAAAAAGTTGCAAAAAAATTGTAATAAAAGTCTCGATATTTATAGGACCCGTGAAAATGATTTTGAAAGTGATATTGATAACTTATTTGATATTGCTCATATTGATGCCCTTGAAATTATAAAAATAGAAGAGGATAAAGCATTTTTGAAGCTACAGAGAGAGAGCCGGGTAGACCAGGTTGCTTTGATGGCATAGACAAAAAGTTGGCAGACAAAGAAGAAAGATCCAGAAAAAGATTATTACACGAAGAACAAGAAAATTAAGGCAACAAGAATTTACTGCAGTTGCATCGACTTCTCCATCAAATGTTGAATACAGACAAGTTTCAGACGAAGACGAAATAATTAATTCTGATACCGAAGATCCACAATATTCCCACGACGACGAAATCCTGCCAGAGACAAGCGCAAGTTTGCAGAGTGACAGTTCAACAAGAGGAAGAAAAAATCTGAATATACCCAAAGTAGTGGCAGTTTTAGATAGGTGCCAGCTAAATATAAGAGATTCCGTGTATATCATTCAGGCTATTGTAGAGGCACTGGATCTGAGATGCGATGAATTTTCAATAAATAAATCTTCAATTCAACGAATTCGTACACAAATGAGAAAATTCCGGGCAGAAACTATAAAAAGTGAATTTAAGAAGAACGTACCGGATGATGGCAAAATTTTACCCGGCTTAGATGTAAGAAGCTCAAAAGAGGAGCGGCTGCCAATTACAATTTCTTACAGCGACAAGGAACAACTTCTTGCAGTACCAAAATTGGAGAGGTCATGTGGTAAACACCAAGAAAAAGCTATTAGAATAGCCCTATATGACTGGAACCTCATTGACAAGGTGTAAATAATGTGTTGTGATACAACATCAACGAACACTGGCCGTTTTAATGGTGCTTGTGCTCTTTTGGAGCAAAGTTTAGGCAGAGACCTAGCGCTTTTCGCTTGTCGTCATCATATTTATGAGGTAATGCTTAAAAATTTATTTGAAGCCAAGATTAAGCAAAATGTTCGATCTCCAGAAATACCAATTTCTAAAACAATTAGAGACAATTGGAAAAATATCGATTCAAATAAGATTGAACCATGCATCGATATTGTTAGAAAGCACATTCCTGATGAACAAATTTTATCCATCTTAGGGAAGATTATCGTGAATTAATCGAACTATGCGTTGTGTTTTTGAATGGCGATCCAGAAAAGAAAATAAGAAGCAAGCCCCCTGGAGACTTACACCAAGCACGATGGATGGCCAGGGCGATTTTTTCATTAAAAAATATGTTTGCTCCAGTCCTCGGTCAACATAGATTTTCTTGCGATAATTTACGTAAAGCCATGGCTCGAGTGTACAGAAGCTGTAAAAGCACCTAATCAGGATTTGTGTTTTTTAAAAGCAGTCAAAGGCTATAATGAAATATACGAAATAATTTCGAATGCTGTTGTAAGTAAGTTTTGTAAGCATTTATGGTATTTAAGTGAAGAGGCAGTCATTTTATCACTTTGATGATAAAACAAAAACAAATATGCTTGTTAACTTCAACAGGGGGAAAATATCGGATTTTAACAAACGATATATTCCAAGGACCGATGAAATGTCAGAATCGATGTTTGGTGAGTCACATTTATTTTTTTAAAATTTAAATTATATTTTTTTGAAAAATTACCACTGGATGTTTATATAACAACCATGTCTTTATTTCAGCTAAAACTCTGGATAGTTTTGTATCAAATAAGAGCAAAGTATTTCTTGCTAGTTTACAGATCGATGATAGTTTTCTTCGCACAAATGTGGCGGTGTCTTGGATAAATAACGTTGCATTTCTAGAAGCCAAAACAAAAGTAAGTCTGTTACGAGTGGTAAATGATGCTGCTGAAAGAGCAGTCAAATTAGTGGAAGATTTTCACGGACTTATTTATTACTGCAGCTGAAGAGCAAAAACAGTTTTTGTTGCGCTGTGTTGAGGAACACAGAAACTTGTTTCCAGACTGCAGAAAAAATACTTTAAAAAGAAGTTATCCCATATAATTTGGAAAATTAAAATATTCTTAATGTATCTTTTCATTGTTTCATTTACTGTATTATGCAAAACTTCTTGCCTTAGTCACCACGGGTTGCAATCATGATAGAACAGTAAAATTTCATATTTAGATATAATTTTCTATATATAAAAAAATTAAAGGGTATGCGAAACAGAATTTTTTTTGCCTTATAAGGAACACCCTAATATACATGCGTTATTTTTCAGCGTGCAGCAACTCTTGAAGCATTGGAAGCCAATACGAGTATTTAGTGGAAAAAGTTGTCAACATTTGGACTGATCGAATGGACCATGTAACTCGTAGCCGCGACGGACATATGCCGTAAATCATATTTAAAAAATAACTGTCATGCAATTATATACCAGATTATAATAAAGACAATTCCATTCCAACAATATTTCTGTCATGTATTATCATTTTGAATGCAGCAAAAAAAGAACCCTTTTTATGAAAAAGGTTAATGACCGTGCAATTGGTGCTGTCGCGGTGATATCAAGTTTTGTTTCCGGTTATTATTAAAGGTTTGTAAAAATATTGCAATTGTGGGTCTTGGGTCTTGGTCTTATTTTTGCAGAAAATCCATCAGCACGCAGTTCAAGAACAGTTCTTGAGTTTTTTCAACAGTGGTGGTTTGAGATTTGCTGTCAACGTCTTATTGGCCGGAACTTCAAAAAGGTTGGAAGCTGCATGTAAAATTGATGTTTGCCCTTAAGATTATGCAACATAATGTGCATTATTTATTCGTGTTGTGATTATTTAGAAATGAGTTTTTAATGAATTCAAAAAAAAATTCAAAATTCAATTATTGTGACCTCTAAATCGGCTATGTCAACCTCTAATTCGGCTGTGACAGCCTCGAATTTTGTTGTGAGGACAAGTAACTCGGATGTGACAACCTGTAACTTGGTTGCAACAACCTCAAGTTCGGCTATGAATACCTCTAGTTCGGATGCGACAACCTCTAATTCTGTCGAGTCAACCTCTGAATCAACTGTGATGGCTTCTACTGGCCTCTAAAATTTTCAAGGATTAAACTTAAGCATTCGATCGGTTGTCGCAAAGGTATTAGAATTTCCGCCCCGGCCAATCATTCCCACATCGTGTCAACCCTACCATATAATTTGCTGAGAAAAATCGATTCCGGATTCTGGGGGGTTTCCGAAAGATGTAGCAAATTCTTTATGATTTCGTGGCATTTGGTTATTTTTTGATAAATGGCCTACATAGGGCGAGGTTATGTGTAAATCATTTCACGCGACTGATACTCATACACTGTTTTGTATGCAAGAAATCAAATGTACTCGTGTAAATAATTTATAATAGCATCAATTCATTTCCGTTTAATAATGAATTTTCTAAGGACATTAAAATTTTTGTGTGGCATGTTCAATTTCAGGCTTTCTCTTTCGTTAACAATTGTTAGTATATACTTCAACATTACCTTAAATACATATTTATTTGTAGAAGTTTAAATGTATTTCTAAATAAACACAAAATTCCCCGTTTATTCCGCTCAGTTATCATGACTTTGTGTGTTTCATCATCATCAGTTACAATGTCGGCGCCTCTTTGCAATATTTCTAGGATCAATATTCTCTAGGATTTTGCTCGTACATCGTTGCAAACAAATCATAATTATGTCAATTAATGCCAGAAATTTATAGCAAAATAATTAATAATAATAAAAATGAGAGAAGAAAAAACCAACACATGAACAAAACACTTACCGCCTTGTTGAGAGCATTTAACAATGTGTGTCACAAGTGTCAGGATATTTAGGTTGCGTTGACATTATGGTCTCATAAATCAATAATGTTTAAAGGACTAGTTATGAAGGACTTTAATTTGAAGAGGAAAATAAGATATTATGTGTTTACAAGAGAATAGGACAAGTGTTTTCATGTTGAATTTCGGTTCAAATTTCGTAATTGATCTTTCCTCAAAAGATTAGTTAAATTTGCCCGAACTCGTTCCTTCAAATGGACATTCATATATGTACCTACATATGTTGAAATTATGTCGGCCATAACCATAGAGTAATGACATATAGAGCTGCCATTGTTCTGATGTAGCATTTCCTTTCACTCTACTCGTGGTGCGGTCGGTGCGTTAGAAAGTTATTTGACGTAAACTGACTTACACTACACACTGGTCCAAAATTAAGTTTATTTTGGCATAAATTTGAATAATTTACATAGAGACTTGTACTTTTGCACGTTTGTAGGGCATGCTGAAAATATGAAATTCAAAAATCTTTGGGATGATCGAGCCACGCCCACACTCACGTCCACAGGAGTTAGAAGTCACAGTATGTATAACTTACAACTATTTTTATGACCTTTATTGAATCAATAATCATTTGTAAAACTTCAAAAGTTATTGATATGTGTGTTCAATTTAATATGGGGAAGGATCATGTCATAGTATAGATTTATTTTTTTGCACTAGATGGCGTTATTTAAGATTGAAGTGCATGAACTTTGAAATATTTGTTACGTAATCATACTTTAACGGCCAATTTTGTTTTAATGGCGATTTCCCACACAAACAGATGAACATATAGAACGAATTTGGGGCTAATTGGATTTGTAGCTTCAAGCTTTCGAATTTAGGGGAATGATTTTTTTCCATACAAAATAAAGAAAATTTTTTTGGTTTATTTAAAGCTTTTATTAAACACTGTTTTACTGAAGGACATTTTTAAGCAGTCTTCTTCTAGTTCCAATTCAATAGAGTACGTGTATGAATTTTATACTTTGTCAGAATCAGAAGCACTATCCTCGTCATCTAAATATAATCCAATATATGATGGGCATGGTTCTAATAGGATGGCTGATGGTTTTAAAAGATTTATTATGTCTGGTGGAAATGAATTTTGTTTGTTCTGATATTTTCTTTTATAGATATATAAATTAGACAAAAGTGGACCCGATGTATCCATATCTCTATTAAAGGCATGAGTTGCCTAGCTTGAAACTACATTTTTTGGGAAAATGCACAATAATTACCATAAAGATAACACTGTGTGTAATTTTTTAAGTCTTGGAAATATAACCATATTCGGACACCACTACGCGATAAGAGACCAAAAAAAAAAGACCCGTATCTCCCAGTTTTTCCCAAAGTCATGGTCTTTTTGTAACCCTTAGGTCATAACCCTTCTCTTTAAAATAGCCCAGTTGGAAATTTCCTATAGACATCATCAGTAACAAAGACGTGGCATGGCAAAGTCACTGCTGACTTTCCGATCCGCTCCCATACAAAAAACGTCATAACACCGCCTGACATTCCCATACATTTGGTCAAAGGTCAACAGAAATCATCCGCAGTTTGTCAACAGTGGTAACCTTATGACATTTAAACAAGACGTCCTTGAGGAACCATTCATAAGTTGCTCACGAAATCTTTAAATACGGTGTCTCTAGTCATTTTATATGTACATACTTATTTATTTGAATTTTTGTGTGTGTTTGTGTCTGATATGTTGCACGACAATCTGAAAGATAACATGACACCAGGTGAGACGAACATATTTACATAATGATAATGCTCTGAAAATTTGATATGTTCTTTTAAGAAATTTCAAATATTTTGAAATACATTCTAAAAATGTATGGCCTATATTTCATACCTACAAATAAATATAAAATTTTCAGGTTGAAGTTTTTGGAAAATTTTAAAATCCACATACATACATACATGACCCGCAGTTGGCAAATTATGAAGACTTCCTCTATCGATATGCAGCATTTCAAATATTTGTTACTTATTTGGGACTAGGTAAGATCAGCCATGACGTAGTGTTGACAAATCAGTGGACGGTCTTGCATAGATTGTCAGCCCATTCACAATTTATGCCACCTAAGTCAACACAAGTGACATTTCATGAAGATGTCTAATATAAATTGCCATTGCCTACTGACATTGTCCTAAGGAAATATTTGAATTATTGAATTTTAGCATTAGCGAGTTTTTTAAAAAGTGTAATGCCACAAAAAACATTTATTCTATTTTCGATTCGACGTACCGTTTCAGAGTTATATCCACTTTTTTATTTTAGCGATTCTCTTATTTTGGCGATTTTTTTAAAAAAAAATTTTCCATACTAATTGGAGCACTTTATGAAAATCCTTTAGAAACGCGAAAAATTTTTTTATTTTTTTGATTGGACGTTCCTTTTTGGAGATATACAATTTTTTTCATAATTTCGATCGAAAATGGGGATGGGTTACCGTAGGTAACCCAGTATTCATCGCCGTGGGCAACTACCCATTATTCCTACCCATTAATCTCCATTGCCGTGGGTAGCTACCCATTATTTTCCCCATACCATGTGGGTAATGGTTAAACGGTCACTACCCATTCCCCACGGGATTAATAATAACCCATTACCTACGAAATACGAACCCTGGGTATGTGTGACACGTATTCCAAGCAGTTTGGAAAATTCTCTAAATAAAGTCGACTGAAATTGACGTCCTCGATCAGTTACCGCCTGAGCTGGATTCAGAAATCTAGATATCCAACCATTAGGAAAAGCCCTTGACACAGATTCACCTGCAATATCATACAACGGTATTGCATCAGGCCAACGAAAACCTGCCCATACAGGTAAAACATTACATGTATCCGTCTTAAATATCTCAACGGGAACAGGAAATACTGCGAGTGGGCTTTTGACATACCGTCTAACTTTGGACTATTGACATTTAATGCAACCTTTCGACCAACTTAATATATACATCCACATACCTAACCCGGTCAGCTATCAACACGCTGAAAAAAATTGTCGTTTTTTGTTGTTTGGATGCAAATACTGGTATAACATATATTTGGAGCTTCTCGCAAATATTTATAACATACATGTGCCCAAACGCATTGTGTTTGCTATTCAATATTACATGTTTGAGACACAATAATAAATATGTTATAACATATGTGTTTGCGACCCAAATATATCTGAGTTTGTGATACCAATCCAGCCGTGTTTGTTGTATTGTTTATGCTCTCTCGAGCGCAAGATAATAAAAGAGGGGCAACGAGTGTGTATCTAACTATTGTAAGTGTTTATCTGTATTTTTGCATAAATCTCTCAGTCATAAATATTCCTGAATGTCAGTGTTTCTTATTTTAGCTGATGTATTGCGTTTTAATTTTATGTATTCAGTCGTCAATGGTTCATCGGACAAAGGACATCAAAAGCGCTTGATCAGTGAAAAAAGAAAAAAAACAAACGGTTGGTGATGTTGCTTTGGTTTTTGTGTATGTGTTTCGCATACAGTTATGTATGCTACCAAAGTGAGAAACAATTTTGAGCAAAGAAACTGGAGAGGGCAACGACGTGAATCCCTTTTCCTGCCCGAGCCTCTACTGAAAAAATTGGAATTGCGAACCATTTGTGAAATATAATAAAAAACACAAGTAATTAATACACGCTTGTCTTGCACGAACTGGATCTGTATATAAGTATATTGTTTGTGTACCAACCATTTGTGAAATATAATAAAAAACACAAGTAATTAATACACGCTTGTCTTGCACGAACTGGATCTGTATATAAGTATATTGTTTGTGTACCAACGCTTAGTGATAACCAACGCATAGTTGAAACCTTCTGAAGACAAAAACGTGAGAGACAACAAAGAAAGTAGAAAAAAAGAGCAGCAGATTTAAAACAAAACAAATAATGCATTCAATGCAAGAAAATGTAAAAATCATTTAAATCTTTTAATTTTTTGTATTTATTATTTTTATAAGTAAATGTGGATATATATTGATAAAATTAATTATAATAAATAAAGATAGAAAGAATAATTCGTTTCTAGATATTATTATGTTTTGGGAGAAAATACGCATATGTTTCCACGTAAGTATATGGAGGTTTGGGGGAAAAACGCATATGTCTCCACGTAAAAGTATACATATTTGTCAATAGGCATGGTAATGATTGCATTTAAATGCACCTGAGTTTGGGACTTGGAAGCATATAAATGTTTGAAGTGTGTTCCAAACATATACATGGTTCTTGCAGAATATGTTTAGGAGAATCTGTTACAGAGCCCGTTTTTTTCAGCGTGAAGTTAACTGTTGTTTTCGATCCAGGGATATCGATGTTATGAATCATTTCAAATACCATTCTTCGAAATCGTGGTGTTAAATATGGCCTTGCTTTCGTAGTTGAGGTGGCACATACGATTATCTTGCTCACGTTCGGCATTTCTGGAAATCTATGCTATAGATCTCTTGTCGGGAATTCTTCTTTCTGAATTAACGTCCTTCAGGGAAGTATTGAAAATACAAAACACAGAAATTAGGCTGCTCAGATTTTTCATTTTGCGTAGCAGGAAATACCGAAATGTTCGCATCGGTGTCAATAAGAAACCTGAACTTCGAATCGGGTTCAGAAACGTACATGCGACTTATATATCGCCAAACTCTCATCCGTCACCTGAAATGATGCGGACTGAACATTTTCAAGTCTTCGTCTGGCATTGTGACAATCGGTAAACGAAAATTTGTTGTCGTATGTCACCAATGTGGAGAGTGAGAACGAAGTGTTCCGTTCGACTATTAAAGGTTGGTTGGATCGCGTTGGATCATCAATTAGAGTCTTTGGACACCGTTTTACATACCACATCACTCCGGACTGTTTAATGTACAGTATCTATATACAACCTGTTAATCGGGGATACCTCATTAGATCCCCAAGATTTATCTCGTGTATCTCAGTGAGGTTGTATAGGAAGGGACGACCTATAGTCTTTATGCGTCTATTCATTAGAGCCGGACAACTACAGAGGAGATGTTCCGTCATCTCCTCCTCTTCTGCGTCTTCGCAGGCACGGCAGTGGTCATTATATTGAAGCTGCAGCCGTCTTGCGTGATTACCGATTGGCCAGTGCCCGGTCAGCACGGCAATTAGCCTTGATATGTTCCCCCGATTTTGGTTAATCAGGGAGTTAGTGCGGTGAATGTTATATTCTGGCCATGAGTTTCTGGATATGCGGAACGTTTAAGTTCTATCGTATCTGGCCTTTGCTCGTTCAAGGTACATCAGGAAAATACCTCTTTTGATCTACGCTGACTAGTTCGTCTGCCCTTTCATTCCCAAGGAGACCCTAGTGGCCTGGTATCCAAATAAGAACCACATTGGCCAGTCGTCCTAGCTCGACAAGTTTTTCCTACATTCACTAACGAGTTCAGATGCAGTGTTGTAAGATTTCAGTGATAGGAGAGCCGCTTGGCTATCTACAAATATTACAATGCGCTCTGTTCTCCGTTGTGGTATATGTTTGACGCAGGCTTCGTTGATGGCCAATACCTCCGCTTGGAAAACGTTGCACTTGTCTGGGAGTTTGAATGATAAATTAAAGCTAGCCTCTTCGGAGAAGATACCCAAGCCGGTTTCACATTCCATTTTGGATAAGTCCGTAAATACTTTGGTGTCAAGCTTGTCAGAGGTTCCCCTTTATCCCTTTCTATTCTTCTGGAAACTTGACATCGAATAGGTTATCGAACGTCAATGAGAGGGTGTATATATTGAGGTATATTGAGTTCTCTCGGTATTGTGTGTGGTATTATCGCATTTCCATATGCGTTTCTCTTCCAGACTCCAAGAGCATTTTGTCGGTGGCGCTCCAGCCCACACTAGCTGTTATTTGAAGGTCAATTGGTATAATTATACATTAAAATATAAAGCATTGCATTAAGGGCTTCTGCTGGATACGTCCTCATTGCCCCTGTTATGCTGATGCAAGCTGATCTCTGCACTATATACAACAGTTTTATAGTGGTCTTCTTCCCCTCAACAGGCCACCATAAAATTGGTCCGTTGGAGAGTATAGGTCTGATTATACTAGTATACATCCATAGCACGATTTTGGCTTGTAGACCGTATTGGCTTCCGAACATTTTCCGACAAGCGTAGTACGCAACCCTTGCTTTCAGTGATTGCTTTCTCTGTTACGCTTCCAGGATAGTTTAGGGTCTAGAATCAAGCCCAAGTACTTGGCGTGGGTTGATAGTGGAATCTCTACACTACTTAACCGATGAGTATTAAACTTTGGTATCTTGGTCTTCGTGGTAAAAAGCATGATCTCAGTTTTCCCTGGGTTCACTCTAAGACCAATCTCATTAGCACAGTCGTTAAGTAATTTCAAGGTCCCATTCATGATTTCGCTCAACAGGGATGGGAATACCCCAGATACCATTATTGCAACGTCATCGGCATACGCCACGGTTTTGATCCTCATATTGTCCAGTTTTAGTAGTTTTTTGTTGATCTCTAGTAACCACAGTAGGGGAGAGATGACTCAACCCTGAGGAGTTCTCCTACTCACTCGCTTTGATGACTCGCTGTTGCCCTTAGAGGCATTGATAATTCTGCTCTGTAGCATTGTCACTATCTAACACTTGACGAATATTTCCACTCCTAGATCTTCAAGTGACTCTTCTATAATCGCTAGCTCACATTACACTGTAAGTAAAAATTGAAGTTTTAAAATGGCACACAAAAACACCGAGACACCCCAACTAATTTTTGGGTGAAAGAATCCAGTGGTATACTCCGTTTTAAAAAGTTAGCTCAAAATAACGAGATATTTCGATTTTAAATTTGTAGTAGATTTAAGGTGATGTTTGATTTTATTTCAGGGAAAAACCTGCAAAAGCTCTTGTTAAATCAATTTTTATATTTTTTTTTCGACAAAATATAACCGTTGAAATAATAGACATCTATTTGGAAGCAGAATTAGTTTATCTCTTACAATTTGGGGCCATAATAATTATAATAATTTTAGGATTAGGGATTTTGGGATTAAAAAATCCCAATTTTTTCTTTGCAAAAATCGCTCACCAGAGTACCGTGATTATATTGACAACATGATGGATCTTTCGACAAACTTGGCGTTAATATGTCGTTGTTAAACATGTTACATGCACATTCCGATTTTTACGAACGGCAACTGTCCACAGAAACAGACGAAACTGTCGAAAGAGTTCATCAAACTATAATGGCATTCGAAGACAGTTTCGCTGGAAAAAGACTTGACTCAATGCTTGCTGATTTCTGCTGGTCGATTGCAAACAAAGAGTAAAAATTTAAGAAATCCAAAAAAAATTTATAAAATCATCAAAATAAGGGCAAATATAGTTCCATGTCCACTTGAAAATGGACGTCCATTATTTCTAGATATAAATTTTGACAAATAAATAATAAACAAATTGATTTTAAACACGTTTTTAAAGTTTTTTCATTCAAATAAAATCAAAAATTGCCTTAAATCTACTACAAATTTAAAATTGAAATATCTCGTGATTTCGAGCTAGCTTTTCAAAACGGGGTACACCACTGGATTCTACGATCCAAAATTAGGTTGAAGTGTCTCGGCGTTTTGGAGTGTAATTTTCACCTACTTACAGTGTTATTGAAGGGGCTGCCTATATTCAAGAAGGCTGCGACGGTATATTGTTTGTGTTCGAAGGACCTTTTAATAGTACTGACAACTTTATGGAGGGCTGTATCGGTTGAGCGGCCTTTTAGATATGCATGTTGGCTGAATGATTTTTTGGGCGATCTATCCATTTTCGTGCGCATGTATGCGTCAATTAGCCTTCCAAGAGTTTTCAGAAGAAACGATGAGAGGTTGATCGGTCTGAAATCCTTTGCGCTTTAAAATTCCACCAACTTTTATTTCATAAAATTTCTATTTAAAAACTTAAAATAATATGATGACTTGATTAATTTAAAATTACATTCGCAAAGTACAAATAAAGGCGGCATGAAATATCGCCCAAAAGAAAAATGACCCAATAATTTTATGAAAAATCGCCCAATTTTTAAAATTGGGTCAAAATATGAAAAATTGCCCAAAATTACATATGAAATTTAGCCCAAAAATATATGCAAAATGACCCAAAAGAAAAATGAAAAATCGCCCAAAAATATTGGGCAATTTTTCTTAAAAAAAATGCCCAAATTATTTGGGCAAATTTTCATATGAAAAATAGCCCAAATAATTTGGGCCATTTTTTATTGAAAAATTGGTCATCTAATACCATTTTGTGCAAAATGTTCATATGAAAAATAGCCCAAAATCATAGTGAGAATGAAATAAGAAATACATGTAGGAGTACAAAAGTTTAATATTTGAAAAAGATTAAATCTCAGCCATTTATAGCCATTTTGTATTGTGTATAAATAAGCGCTGTAGTCGAAAAATCGCGTGATTTTTGAGAAATAATTGCTTCATAATGTATTGGTGCAAGCGCCGTAGGCGAAAAATTATTTCTCCAAAATCGCTCGATTTTTTCGAAATAATTTTTCATGTTTTGTCTTAGCGAGCGCCGCTACAGTGAAGTCTCTTTTAAGAAATCATGCTATTCTTTTTGAATAGAATTTTATTTTGTGTTTAAGTAAGCGGTGCGGTCCGAAAATAGTGCAATTTTGGAGAAATAATTGCTTCATAATGTATTGGTGCAAGCGCCGCAGGCGAAAAATTATTTCTCCAAAATCGCGCGATTTTTCCGAAATAATTTTTCATGTTTTGTTTTAGCGAGCGCCGCTACAGTGAAGTCTCTTTTAAGAAATCATGCTATTCTTTTTGAAAAGAATTTTGTATTGTGTTTAAGCAAGCGCTGCAGTCAAAAAATCAAGCAATTTTGGAGAAATAATTGCTTCAGAATGTATTGGTGCAAGCGCCGCAGGCGAAAAATTATTTCTCCAAAATCGCGCGATTTTTCCGAAATAATTTTTCTGTTTTGTTTTAGCGAGCGCCGCTACAGTGAAGTCTCTTTTAAGAAATCATGCTATTCTTTTTGAAAAGAATTTTGTATTGTGTTTAAGTAAGCGCTGCAGTCAAAAAATCAAGCAATTTTGGAGAAATAATTGCTTCATAATTTATTGGTGCAAGCGCCGCAGGCGAAAAATTATTTCTCCAAAATCGCGCGATTTTTTCGAAATAATTTTTCATGTTTTGTCTTAACGAGCGCCGCTACAGTGAAGTCACTTTTAAGAAATCATGCAATTCTTTTTGAAAAGAATTTTATTTTGTGTTTAAGTAAGCGCTGCAGTCAAAAAATCGAGCAATTTTGAAGAAATAATTGGTTCATAATGTATTGATGCAAGCGCCGCAGGCGAAAAATTATTTCTCCAAAATCGCGCGATTTTTTCGAAATAATTTTTCATGTTTTGTTTTAGGGAGTGCCGCTATAGTAAAGTCACTTTTAAGAAATCATGCTATTCTTTTCGAAAAGAATTTTATTTTGTGTTTAAGTAAGCGGTGCTGTCAAAAAATAGGGCAATTTTGGAGAAATAATTGCTTCATAATGTATTGGTGCATGCGCCGCAGGCGAAAAATTATTTCTCCAAATTCGCGCGATTTTTCCGAAATAATTTTTCATGTTTTGTTTTAGCGAGCGCCGCTACAGTGAAGTCTCTTTTAAGAAATCATGCTATTATTTTTGAAAAGAATTTTGTATTGTGTTTATGTAAGCGCTGCAGTCAAAAAATCAAGCAATTTTGGAGAAATAATTGCTTCATAATTTATTGGTGCAAGCGCCGCAGGCGAAAAATTATTTCTCCAAAATCGCGCGATTTTTTCGAAATAATTTTTCATGTTTTGTTTTAGCGAGCGCCGCTACAGTGAAGTCTCTTTTAAGAAATCATGCTATTCTATTCGAAAAGAATTTTATTTTGTGTTTAAGTAAGCGGTGCGGTCCGCTTACTTTTGTGTGGCAAAAAATTCATATTCCATATTTTCCATTGTAAATACTACGTGCACTTAATATGATGCTTTCAGTGTCGTCTTACTGTACAGAATGATCTTGCTTTGTAATGAAATGATCACAGTAACAGAATCAGCTAAACGTAAACAACACAAACTGTAGGTGGTTGCTAAGAGCGTTTAGGTAAGTAACGTTTTCGAGTTGTCTCGCTTCAATAGCAATATCAGTTTTACATAAAATAAGAAAACGAAAAATCGCCCACAAATTTCGGAATTGTGCCGGATTATTTTTGGGCCATTTTTCGTATTTATAATTATGAAATATGGGCCACAATGGGTCTTTTTTCATATTTAATTTTATGAAAAAACATCCAAATGGGCAATTTTTCACAAACGTATTTTGGGCGATTTTTCGTACGACAAATCGCCCAAAGGATGAAAATGAAATATTGCCCACAATTTATGAAATAAGACCCACTCTTTCTGGGCGATATTTCATATGAAATTTCGCCCACTTTTGTATGGGATTTTTTTGGGCAATTTTTCATAAATTTTTTTGGGCGATTTTTCTTTGGGCGATTTTTCGTTGCCCCACAAATAAATACTTATAAAGTCCATAAAGTGTATGAAGTACCGCCACAGCACTATAAAAATATCACCGGCGAAAGAATACAATTATTAAAATGGGCAACGTTATTTAAATCTTGAATCACTACAATACTCAAAATCGATAGCAACTCCGGGAATCTGCGAAATAAAATCTCTTCTCGCCATCAAATCCACTTTCTCTGGAAAGAAAAACTTAAAGACAAAACTACTAAAGCCAGAGGTGTTGGCTAAAATATTCTCCAATTTTTTAAAAAACTGTCATTACCCATACAGTTTGTGCCCTTTCTACATCAACACTGCAGAATTGCGTAGGAAATTGCCAAAGTGTCGAGAAGGTCACATAGGAGTCTTGCCAATCGAAATGGGTCACTCCACAAATATTCAATATTCAATTTATCATCTCAAATCTAAAACAAAAATATTGATATTTTTTTTCCGCAACAATTTGCATTTGTCTAACTGAGCATTATGTGTATTGGTGTTTTGCAAACGCGACAAGAAAAACATTGCGAGCTAATCTGTGATTTATATTTATGCTGTCAGACAACAATTTATCACTGGAAAACATTTAAGCTGCAATCAATCACGTCTACTACGAAAATGTACAAAACCAATAAATACAATTCCCATACACTCTCACAGCCGCTCTTACATCGGAGAGAGAGATAAAAAAAAACACCAAAATAAGTTATATTCCATGGTATTCCACAATTCCGGTATACCAAGTAAAAGCTACGGATATGTAGTAGGTACATTAGTCTGGGTCGCCAAAAAAAGGTACACTAATTCTAAGGGTTGGTTTGAAACAATTTCAATGCCAAGAAGAGTCTTTTTTGGAGTCGCACGTTTAGATCAACATAATGCACACAAAACATATTCCAGTCACGCGGGAAAAATTGTTTGAATGTCCCAAGTTATAGTACCAAATCTTCAATAGTAGGCTGCAAATGCCTCAGCTTTTTTTTGTATTGCGACCGAGTCATTCTAATGCACATACATCAACAGCGAACTGGGGAATTGTACGAAATGGCAGCCACCACTACTGATATGGGAAGGATGTCAGTAACGCCATAAAAGAAATCTGTCCTATATTTTTTGTGTACATTGTATTTTGTATCTTGCAGTCCTATGCAATTTTTCAAAGATCAAAAATGAACATTTATATGTAATTCTTTATTTCTGTTTTTTTTTTTGTACCGGAAATAAGGAATATTTCAATGTCATCATGGGATTATGATTGTAGGATAAGAAACCGTTTGGCTGACAACAAAAAAAACTACACATTTGAGCAACATAAATAGCCAAAGAGGACACAGAAAATGGGTGCTGAAAAGCACCAGAGGGAATGAAAGTTTTCTTAAATTCTAGTATTTTTTAGGGCATATAAATCTACAGAATTTTTACCATAAAATTCAACACTGCTCCCTTTAATTAGGGCGGGATCAAAAATGAACATTTATATGTAATTCTTTATTTCTGTTTTTTTTTTGTACCGGAAATAAGGAATATTTCAATGTCATCATGGGATTATGATTGTAGGATAAGAAACCGTTTGGCTGACAACAAAAAAAACTACACATTTGAGCAACATAAATTGCCAAAGAGGACACAGAAAATGGGTGCTGAAAAGTGCCCGAGGGAATGAAAGTTTCCTTAAATTGTAGTATATTTTAGGGCATATAAATCTACTGAATTTTTACCATAAAATTTAACACTGCTACGCTCAACTACAATCTGTAAATAGCTGCGTCATTAACAGACACTGAAAGCCGACTTATTCGGGATAATTCCGACGAAAATCGTATTAGAAAAAGTAAATTTTCGGGATCACCGAAACCTAGGCAAGGCTTGATAAATACTACGGGGACTTCACCATCAATTTCAATGGTTAAAAATTGGTTTACTAGATTCCGTTGTTACCATAACGGCACATGTGACGTCGAATGTTCAGGTCAACTAAAAAAGAATCTCAGAAAATAGAAAAAGTGCATTTTCGGGATCACCGAAACCTAAGCAAGGCCTGATAAATACTACGTGGATCCTTCACCATCAATTTCAATGGTTAACAATTGGTTTACTAGATCCCGTTGTAATCGTAATAACACATCTGATGGCGCACGTTCAGCTCAACCAAAATATAATCTCAGAAATCGTTGGTAGAATCCATGGAATGATATTGGTCGATCAGAAAATTAAAAGGCGTGAGGTGACTGAGGCTATACACGCTGAAAATTTTGTCGTTTTTTATTGTTTGGATGCAAATATAATGTGTGTTTGGAGCTTGTCGCAAATATAATACACTTGTGTGCAACCATATTATATTTACTATTCAATATTACATGTTTGAGACACAATGATTAATAGGTTATAATATATATATTTGAGACCCAAATATATATGTGTTTGTGATACAAATACAGTTGTGTTTGTTGCACTGTTTATACTCCCTCGCGAGCAAGAGAATGAACAATGGACAACCAGAGAGCCTATCTAGTAAGTTTGTATCTATTTTTTACATAATTCTCTCAATCTATGATTCATAAATATTCCTGAATGTGCGTGAAAATTGCAGATGAAGTCAGAGTTTCTTATTTTGCCTGATGTATTGCGTTTTAGTTTCATGTATGCAGTCGTCAATGGTTCATCGGGCAGAGGCTATCAAAAGCGCTTGATCAGTGAAAAAAGAATAAACGAGGGCTCGGACGCTTAAATGGTTTGTGATGTTGCTTAGGTTTTTGTATATGTGTTAAGTATATATGTATGCATGTGTGCTACCAGAGTGAGAAACGATTTTGAGGAAAGAAAGTGGAAAGGGTCCTTTCTCTGCCCGAGCTTTTACTGCGAAAATCGGAATGGCGGACCATTTGTGAGATATAATAGAAAAAACACATGCAATTAATACAAGTTTGGCTTGCGCGAAATGGATTTGTACATAACTATATTGTTTGTGTACAAACACCTAGTCATATCCAACGCATAGTTGAAACCTTCCGAAAACAAAGAAAGGAGAAGTAAAAGAGCAGCAGAATCTCATTTCGTTAATAATAATGCGTCAAATTCTAGTAAATGTAAAAATTACCGTTTTAAATCTTTTAATTTTTTGTATTAATTATATATAAATGTGGTTTTATATTAAAAAAAAATAATTATAAAAAATATCAGGAACATACATATATATAATTCAAAGAATACTTCGTTTCTAAATATTATTATGTTTGGGATTAAATACGCATATGTTGCCACGTCAAATAATATATGCTTGCCAATAAACATGCTACTGTTTCCGTTCAAATACAAGTGCATTCTGGGACTTGCAAACATGAATGTTTGAAGTGTGTTCCAAACATGTACATGGTTCCTGCAGAATATGTTTGGGAAAATATGTTACAGAAGTCGTTTCTTCAGCATTTCAATATTGTTAATTATAGCAGAACTTCTAAACTATTGGTCTGATTATTTTAGAATCTACATGGTACTTGTAGATGTGGAGTTAGTGTTGGAACACAATCGGAGCGATAACGAGGCATTGAAAATTTGTACATGTATTCTTATGGAAGAAGAACCAGAACTGGCGTTTGACGTCCATTCTGGCGTAGACGACAAAAATTAGAATTCTTTTTATTCCCTTGGCGTCAAGAAGGCAGATTGTTGTCAGCTTAATTCAAAAACTATTATGTGTTGAAAAACGTTTTTCTATTCTTCTGACAATTAAATTTAAAATATATTGATATTTTCTAAAAAAATATGAACGGAAGTGGTATATTTTGTATTCTATAGGGTATACAAATTACAGTCGATGTGAGTTTTTCCCTTCCGGCCTGTAAAAAATATTAATTTAAGAACAATTGCTGAGATGTCTTTGTATGAGTAAGTGACCAGACATGAGAAGGTAAACAAGGGTCACAAATTTGGACGCGCCAAGTGTGACGCCAAATATATCGAGTTCGAGTTGCTTTTGTAATTTACTCTTTAGTTGGACATAATACTAAGTTTCAATAGTGTCTGATTGATACTAAAAATAGCTAAATTATGTTTTGTGTTGCTTGTACCCAGTGAAAATATGCATTCCATTTTATTTTTGTACGTTTCATGTTCAACCAAAGAGTAAAATACAAGAGGAACTCGATCTAGATGAAATGGCCTACTACCTCGTCGTCATCGAGAGGACGTTAATTGGAGGTATAGATACTCTTGTATATTGCTTTATGATTTACTTAAATTATGTAAAGGCGAATTATGATGTCACGCTACAAGTTTGATTAAGTTATAGAGAAATAGACAAGCGCCGCTATCCCTCTTTTCACGGTCTCTTGATTGCGATGAGGTAGTAGGCCATTTCATTGAGTTCGAGTTGCTTTTGTTATTTGCTCTTTGGTTGGACATAATACGGACAGAAATAAAAGGGAATGCACATTTTCGTTCGATGCAAACAACATAAAACATAATTTAGCTGTCATTAGCATCAATCAAATACTTTTAAACTTACTTTGCTGCATGGTTTCTAATCTCTATGTGTACTACCTCGTCGTCATCAAGAGAACATATAGAGAGGCATACCGGCTCTTTTATATTTCTCTATGGTAGAATGAACGAATGAATTAAGTTTAATCCAGGCTACTTTCGGATCAGAATTGTCACATATCATGAGTTTCAGAATGCTATATAGTGACGGGTTTATACATATGGTTAAGAACGTAGACAGCAAATGTCATGGAATTAGTAATTACTACTAACAAGTTGAGAGATCACAGGACAGAATGATGACAGTCAGTCAAGTTTCAAAATATTCGAACTGTCTAAACGAAAGTATTTTCGGGGATAATATTCAGCGAAAATGATAACAATGGAGACAATTATGAAATATTAATAGATAGGAGTCATATCTGAAAGAATGTAATTCAGGGGGCTTCGATGCCGCAGCTCACCGACTATGAAGTTGAAAAATCGTGCAACAGAAAGTGGATGAAGGAATAAGCGATTGGCAATCCAAGTTTAAATTATATTTGATTGATACTAATGTCTTTTAAATTATGTTTGATTGACACTAATGGCTTTTAAATTATGTTTGATTGATGATTATGACTCTTAAATTATGTGTAACGCTAGTTTTTTTGGGATATGGGACTGTCCTTGGAGGTGGAGAGTTTCTGATAGCCATTCACTTGGGAGTGGCCGGAAATGATTCCTTCATTGGGCAGTCCAAGCAGCTCACTACTTCCACGCAGTATGTCCTGGGCAATGGCTTATCGGAAATCTCCGTTAGCTAGCTAAAGTGAGAAGGCGAAACGAATGAGCAACCTGAGTGGTAATGCGATCACTGATATTAGGTGACCCTGTCACTGAAGCTCTTCGAAGTAGTGGACATATTCTTCTGTTCTTTGAAGGCGGATGAGCCAAAATCCCTGAAGAAACCAAAATCCAGTTTCGACACACTGCATTCTGGTCAGCGTCTGGCAGTCTTCTAGTGTAATGGATGATTTGAGGTGCCAATATCGACTCGGATCATTACCTGGTGGCTGCGAAAGTTCGCACGAGATTGAGCAGGGCGAAAAACGTACGAAGCCGACACAGGAAAAGCTGGATATTGACAAGCTACAAATACCGGAGATATCAATGTCCTATCGACAGAAACTCTCTCTCCTGCTAGAGCAGAATACCCCCCCACCCGAAGACCCAGATGTGCAGTGGAAGCACGTCTCCCATTCTTTGACAATCGCTGCAAGGACTGAACTTGGCTATCAAAAACCGCAGAAGGATAAGCCATTGTACGATGAAGAATGTCGCATTGCAACTGATGAAAAGGACGCTGCACGTATGGCAACGAAACAGTCAGTTACAACGCGTGCTGCGAAGGAGTGATACAAGAAGCTGAGAAGGGAGGAAAACCAACTATTTAGGCAAAAAAATGGCAGTGGTAGCAGAGAGAGAGAGAGAGTGAAAGACAAGAGTAAAGAAAGAAAAAAAAAGACATTTTGAATGATGAATCCCGAAAGTTTTTCTAGAGGGTAAGGAGATTGAGTAACGGGCCTCATAATGGGTTGCCCTCCCGCAACGACGAGAATGGGAATCTTGTGACTGAGAAGCAGTGTGTGCCCAAAATGTGGAGTGCCCACTTTTCAGCACTACTCCACTCGGATTC
Organism: Phaonia tiefii; assembly: GCA_963931995.1. Classification (NCBI taxonomy): domain Eukaryota; kingdom Metazoa; phylum Arthropoda; class Insecta; order Diptera; family Muscidae; genus Phaonia; species Phaonia tiefii. The sequence goes on along the minus strand of OZ008367.1, from coordinate 176,123,065 downwards.
TTCCACTGAAGATCAGGAGGTAATGATAGTGGAAGATAGTGTAGATGCTTCTTGAAGTGGTAGATGAATTTGTCTACCTTGGATCTGCCGTAAACAAGCCCAACAACGTCAGCCTGGAGATAGATAGAAGAATTGTGCTTGCAAATGGATGTTATTTTGGGCTCAACAAGCAGGTTAGGAACAAAGCCCTCTCTCGACGGACAAAAGTCCAGCTATATCAGAGTCTCATTTTACCTGTCTTGACATATGGCTCCGAAACTTGGGTCATATCGCTAGCGGATGCAAAACACCTGCGAGTATTCTAGAGAAAAATTCTCCGTAAAATATATGGTCCTGGTAGGGAAAACGGCGAGTACCGACGTCGCTGGAACGCAGAGCTATATAATCTCTATTCTGACGTGGACATAGCCAGACGAATCAAAGTGGGCCAATTGTGTTGGCTAGGCCATGTTATCTAAATGGATGAAGAAGAGCCAGCGCGAAAGATTTTTGATAACGTACCCCATGGAAGCAGGAAAAGACGACGACCAAGACTCCGCTGGAAAGACCAAGCAGAAGAATCCCTCGGTATCCTTGGTGTTACCAACTGGCGAGAAAAGACGAAGGATAGAGCCAGTGGGAAGAATAAGTTGAAATTTGTTTAAATTGTTTGTTTAATTAATATGTGTGAGACGTCTGACCTCAAGAGGTTGTAATATATTCAATAAAAGTAAGCTAGTTTTGTCATCTACAACTCCAACTCGATGAAAATCCAACATGCGACGTGACAGCCGGCCAAAGCTTTAACAGCTGTTGCACACTCTGGTTATATTACTCTATGGTGTAATTATTAAGAGTTTATGCGTATATTGTCGGCTTGGAATATCATTTAGAGTTGCGGAAAAAACAAGAGAACACGTAGGCGGTTATTTGAGCCGATAGTGTATAGTCATAGACAAATAGAAAAGAGCCGCTATGCCTCTCTTTGTGTTCTCTTGATGACGATGAGGCAGAAGGCCATTTCATCGAGTTCGAGATGATTCACTCTTTGGTTAGCATAATACGGACGATGCAAACAACATATAACATAGTTTAGCTCTCATTAGTATCAATCAAAGACTTTAAAACTTAGTTTACTGCATGGTCTATAAGCTGTATGGTTTCTTTGGTCTCTCATTTTACATCATTTCCCTAGTACCTTTTCGATCCATAGAAACCCCCTGGTGTAGTACGGATACGTACAGTGATGCAAACGCGACTGATGATACCCGTGTGTCTTTTATTGTACTTTAGCTCCTAGAAAATATTTACAGTACTTGAAGCAGCACAATTAAAACAAAATTATAGCACATTGGGAAATGAATTAAAGTTGTGCAGTTAGAATATAAATAGAATGTGCAGTGTCCCCGTGCTAAATGAGTCATCGTAATGCATATTAACAAGTGTTGACCCATTTTGTGCAGCTTATTGTCTTACTACACATGAGACCTAAAACTATCTTTCCCCAGATACATATGTGTTTAGCCGCCAGTTATCTATGTATAACAAATTAAATTTCGCGAAGCAACTGCTTCTAGTCTGTTGTTAGCTAAGATACTTGTAATTGTTGTTGTGTAGCGATGTCATTTAGGTTTTCATAATTACAAATTGGAGATAATTAGTAAAATAATTTGCAACTGACGTTTAGTACAAAACAACTTAAACAATACAAAACTTTTAAAAGCTTTTTTGAATTGAAGCCAAAAAATCAACCCAGAAACTACTGGACATCATATCAAACTGTAAAATAACAAACCCAACAGTGGCAACAATGACAGTCCTACAAACTAAAAAGGACATGCAACACTTATGAGACTAATTACAAAACACCACTGTCGCTGGCCGATTGGTGAAGTGGACGGAGAGACATGGGAGGATACCGAAATATAACAAAAAAAAACTTATGACAGCTGAATTATGAAAGTCATTTTGAAAATAACATCATACTTGGACGTACTGCTTGCCGGCCACAGCCAAAGGACTAAACCGAATTAGAACTAATTTGGCTAATTTGTTAAGGGAAAACCAAAAATTTATGATCAACATAACTTTTGATGAGCATTCGTGTTAAGGGGGCGTGTTAGTGTGTCGGTGAGTGTATGTGCATGTGATTCGGAGCAGATGACTCACGTCCATAAACAAAATAGTTATCTCAAATTGCAAATATTATTTAAAGTGAGATTCTTTTGGAACAAATTAGGTGGCAATTTGAATACGGGCTATATTTAAGTTGGTGTTAATATTCGTGTAATTGAAAAATATTTGTTTATATGGTAGGTGAGACATGCAATCGAATCGTGATAAGTTCATCCACCCACTCCATGAGTAGAAGGATGAGGAATAAACCATATAGAGAGAAAGTGCATCGTAAAAAGTGCAAATAATTAATTTTTGCTCCCAACTTATTTAGATGGCCTGCTTCAATCCTTACTAGTGTAGTGTATTAGTGTAACTCTGGCGGGTTAACCGAATGTCGGTTTTTAAAACTTACTATTTTCCTATTTCGTGGCCGTCGTTGGTGCAATGGGTAGTGTGCGCGCCTCTTGTACGTGAGATCGTGAGTTCGATCCCTGGTCTGACCACCTTTAAAAATTTCTTTCGGCGGCAGTCACCTCGCATAGTGTCGGCGACTCTATCGAGTATTTATTTTGAATATAATATTTAATATTTTATTTCCTAATAGTACCAAAGCAGTCAAAGCAATACGTTCCTACTAAATTAGATTTAATGTAACTTGAATCTATAATTTTGTAATTTCAAGTACACTAATATGGTTTTTGGCAATAAATTTTTCAGATAAGTTGTTTTGCCCTGATTCGGATACGAGGAATCGAACTGCATCATTAGTTTTTTGAGTTATAATTGCGATTTCATACAACATTTTTTATTGTGACTACCAGAGTGTATTTTTTTCCTGTTTTTGACTCATGTTTTGACAGCCACTAACTTATATTTCGTTGGTTGTACCGCTAAACTTTCTTCAACAAAGTTGTTCCAAACGTTTTGGACTCCAACTCTAGGGAACAAAGCTTACCTCTATAACCAGGTTTTGGGCCTCTTTGATACAGAACATCGGCGTGCATTAAATTTTCCGACTTGCTTTAAGATTTCCGTTCACAAATTAAATAAGAGAAAACCTTTCAGTATATAATTATACTTATTTACTCATCACCATTTACAATTATCAAATTCTACTTAATAATAAATATCAGCGTTCGGACGAAACACAAAATCTTGCACAAGAAGTATGAAAAACACTGTTGTGTGAAGTGTTTATGCTTTCTTGCCACACTAAAACACGTGAAAGAGTCGTGCACGATTGAAAATGCTAGCTGGGTGTCATGGATGTCGAAACACTGCACCGAACAGTGTTGTTCATACTTGTGTGCACGATTAGTTGTTATGTCCGAAAAGTCGATCGAACACAACCGACTGTGTTTGTCACAAACTTGAGCACGGTTTGGTGTTAGAAATTAGTGTTACACGCTGATGAGAGTTCTATTGTGTGTGCTGCACTGATATGTGTACATACAATATTACTATATTTTGTATGAAACCGTAATTGTAACTCAAAAAACTAATGATCGAACTGCAGATTCCTTCTACCCGAATTAGGGTAAAACCATCCTATCCTGTGTTATTTTTCGACATCCGCAGTATAATTGGTTGAAGTGAATCAAATGAAGTAGCTCCAAAACATGCTTTGAAAATATCAACCGCCTCTTCAGGCGTCGAAAATCATTGACCACGGATGACCCATAAAAGCAATGTTTTTGCTGGTGAAATACACGTTTGTTTGATCCGATGTGTGAGACCTAGCATTGTTGTGATGGAGAACAATTCTTCTTTGGGTGTAGAATTGGGTAGTTCATGAACTATAGAGTTCATTTAGGGTGACCAGACATAACTCCCACGAACATAATACACATTTTCGATTCTGCGAGTATGTTCGTGATTGTTATGTCCGGTCACCTTAAATGAACGAATTCGAGAACTAGTGAACGAGTTCGACACAAGTCTATTTGGGTTTGCGTTTCCTTCGTTCACCAAAATCATCTGGCAAACAACTAGTTGCGTACCATTTAAAATTTACCATTCTACTGTGTTCTAACGGAGCTGTTGTCACATCACCAGCTATGACGAAGAAGCAGGTCACCATTTGGTTTGAAGTGATTCGTGAGCGAACAACTTTTCTTGGATCTGGCCATAGATAAATAGACAAGAGCGGCTATACCCCTCTTCACGTTCCGTTGATGACGACGAGGTAGTAGGCCATTTCATCGAGTTCGAGTTGCTATGGTAATTTACTCTTTGGTTGGAGCAATACGGACAGAAATAAAAGGGAATGCGTATTTTCATTCGATGCAAACCACATAAACATAATTTAGCTGCCATTAGTATCAATAAAACAAATATTTAAACTTAGTTTGATGCATGGTCTATAATATCTATGTCTTCTTTTGTATCTTATTCCACATCATTTCCCTAGTACTTTTTCGATCAGTTGTTCCATAGAAACCCCCTGATCTTTCTCGTCTTGGAAGACCCATACAGTTGACTGCTGTTTAGTCTCACATTAATATGCAAAGATCAGTCACCAACCGGAGGAAGTCGCCAGACCTTCCACAAATAAGGCATGCGGAATGGTTCTTATGTAATGCCTTCCTAAAATAAGGCCTGCAGAATGCATGCATTTTTTTTATCAGATATAACGAAGAAGAAGATTTGTACAATTTTGACAAATTTCTTTTCTGATTCTTTTTAACGATAATTTAAATGGAAAATTTCATACAAATTTTAAAATTATATTGTTTATTTAATATTTTTCATGGTATTTCAATTTGAGGTTGGGCGTGGTACAATTTTTCTACGATAAATACATACATTCTTATAAATAAATTTGTAGAAGTGGATAATGATTTTGTGATAAAATAAATTATTTGATTTTTCGTTTTGTTTAACAAAAATAAATTAAAGTAAATTCCTTCTAAGGCCATCCTCTTTGCATGCCTTCATTAGGCAGTGGACAAGGAAGGCCTTGCCTCCCAATCTTACGCGAAGTTAAAAAGAAAGGAGGGGGTAATGTGTTGGGAAGCCCTTCCGTATTTTAAAGAAGGCCTGTTTGGTCATGATTTCAGGCCTTCCAGGTCATGACTTCCGCCGCTGGGGATGCCCACACACATTTTATAACACATTGCGTTTGTGTGTGAAGAAGAAGAAACCGAAGTTCAATTTGATGCATTTTAAACAATTACACAGCGAAACCTTACCCTGACAAATGCTGGACAACAACTGAGTTGATTTTCGTTGAAAACATGTAAGAAAAGCAAGACCCGAATGCCAGTACCAAAGTACCAAAGCAGTCAAAGCAATACGTTCCTACTAAATTAGAATTAATGTCCCTTGAATCTATAATTTTGTAATTTCAAGTACACTAATATGGTTTTTGGCAATACATTTTTCAGCTAAGTTGTTTTGCCCTGATTCGGATACGAGGAATCGAACTGCATCATTAGTTTTTTGAGTTATAATTGCGATTTCATACAACATTTTTTATTGTGACTACCAGAGTGTATTTTTTTTCCTGTTTTTGACTCATGTTTTAACAGCCACTAACTTATATTTCGTTGGTTGTACCGCTAAACTTTCTTCAACAAAGTTGTTCCAAACGTTTTGGACTCCAACTCTAGGGAACAAAGCTTACCTCTATAACCAGGTTTTGGGCCTCTTTGATACAGAACATCGGCGTGCATTAAATTTTCCGACTTGCTTTAAGATTTCCGTTCACAAATTGCCAGTTATCAGATTCTTTCGCTAAATAAGAGAAAACCTTATGCTTATTTACTCATCACCATTTACAATTATCAAATTCTACTTAATAATAAATATCAGCGTTCGCACGAAACACAAAATCTTGCACAAAAAGTATGAAAAACACTGTTGTGTGAAATGTTTATGCTTTCTTGCTACACTAAAACACTCTGCGATGGTGCGTGTCTACATGCTAACACTCTCCGTTGGGTGTATCTAAGCCGTGTCGCACCGTTGTCTTGCTCTCTCAGTGTTGAGCTGACACCAAAAGAAACACCTAATTGTGCGAAACATATGTGCAAACATACAGTTTTATGATCAGCTGGTGTGTTGTGTGGATACCGTATGATCGTGTGTGATCATGGGTGTCGTTAAATCGGATGGTTCTGTACAAAACTCTCAGTCTCATATTTTGGATTGTTTTTGACGTAGAATACGTCTTACCTTACGGTATGAGGAGTCATGTCAGGTTTTTATTGTTGTAATCTTTATTTCATTGAATTTGAGGACACGGCTAGATGAATTTTTTAAAATTTTTTTTGTAGGTTAATGAAGATGTTATCTTTCGTTTGATATACATTTCATATTGGTTGATATATTTCTAGTATTTTAATTTCTCAAATGAAAATTGTTTAAACACATACACTCAAACATATGTGTGGTGTTTGGTTGAGTGTTTTTGGTTGCTCAACATTGCTTAGGAACATGTATCTAGTAAAAAGTGAAACGAACAGCAAGCTAATGTTGCTTGGCAACATGTATCTAGTAAAAAGTGAAAGTGTGTGTGAAGAAGAAGAAACCGAAGTTCAATTTGATGCATTTTAAACAATTACACAGCGAAACCTTACCCTGACAAATGCTGGACAACAACTGAGTTGATTTTCGTTGAAAAGATGTAAAAAAAGCAAGACCCGAATGCACACGATCGAAACCACACGAAGAAGTTTATATTATAAGTGTGGAGACAGCGTACGAACAGCATTTTGCTGTCCATCACGCGTGTTATGGAAATTCAAAATTTGGCATCACTGGCATAGATACATGTTTCGCCGCCTGTCGCGATTTTATAGACGTCTTTTGAAGCACCTCCATTACATTTTCCAACATTTCCTTGGACCAATCGACTCGAACCTTTCTTGGGCGATTGATAGATTATTACTGCCAAATGGTCATGCAGTGTTGCATGTCTTTGAGTGAAAATAATGCCCAAGGAGGCCTCTAGCTCACGGTATGCCACATGTCGATCTTGCTTTACACACATTGATGTACACACACCCGATACGCCCTGAAACGACCGTCGGCACCAATTACATTTATTATATCAGTTTTTCACAGTACTGTAGGATGGTGTATCATCATCAAGGTTTAACTTCATCAACGATAATGTTCACAAGTTATATGCATTTCAAAAACCAGAAATAATGCTAACAGGTCAATACTTTCTGAGTACCGTTAATCTAAAAATGGTAACACTTTTCAATGGTTTGGCCAGATTGTACCTGAGAACACTACAAATTGCTAGGCGAGAAATGTAAATAACCTTGCTGAAATTGGTGCCATCTGATTTTATTTATATCCGGATTTTTCCATAAATTTCTTCACTCAAGTACTTGAGTAATTGATTCAGCTAAAAATTCATTGTTTCGTATTTTTGTGCTCAAACAAGGTCATAACTGATATTGTTTGCAACAATGTTAGCTTGTATGTTAGCAGAAATTCATAAAACAATAATCAGTATTCACAATCCAAAAATAAATACAATCGTTCAAAGGAAAATGATTTGACATATGTATATAAACATACATGACATATCTCAACACTGATTTGACATATCTTGATAGGTTGAATAAACTATATAAGGCTCGAAGGCATTCCATATCTGTGAAAATATATTTTGCTTGCGATATTTTTTGAACACACTTGCTTAATTGGAAACTCTCACCTGAAATGAGTCTTCATTTGAAATTAGTGTGATGAATTTTTCAATAGCATCATTTCGAACAACCGCTGATGAAAATCTGTAGCTAGATCTGAAATAGCTCTACGGTTTGCCAGGAATCACAGGATTACATTTGCAAAACTCATCTCTATTAACGGGTCCGCCAAATAACTTTTTTGTTTTTTGGAAAATGCTATAAAAAAAAACTACTGAATATTTTCTCAAATTTCTTTTTTTATTTGAAAGTACAATCCTTCCGGTTAATAATGGAAAATAATTTCATTCAAATGACTGCCTCGGCTGGCCATGCAGTAGCCTACACGATCGGTCCAATTTGTAAGCACATTATCGATTGTGTGCAGCTGTATTTCACCAATGGCTTCACGAATATTGTCCTTTAAAGCGTCAATTATGTCTGGCTTGTCGGCGTAACACTTATCTTTGAGGGCACCCCACAATTAATAGTCCAACGGTGTCAAATCACAGCTCCGAGGTGGCCAAACGACAACAGCTCTGCGGCTCAGCTCGTACGGAGCTGACGGTGCTTCTCTTCTTCCAAAATCCGTACGCAATTTTCGCACACATTCTGCAACATTACCAGGATTTTCAAAGTAATGTCCCAGAGTTGTTCAAGCGTACACACAACCATATTCGTTCAGCGGAAGGATAAAACTAATTGTCTGTCAAATCAGACATGAGCTAAGTGTTACCATTCACGAAATAAGCACTAGTTGAAAAAAAACGTTAGATGGCGGACCCTTTAGTAGAGATATAGTGTGACCTCGAGCTAGAATAATAAAATGAAAAAGTACTAAAAAAAATGGCCGAATAAATAAAAATCGTCCCAGATGAATTTAAACTATATAAATCAGTACAATTAGCGCTAAATCTACTCTCAGCGAAGGGCTAAATTCAATTTCAAGCTACTTGAAAAATACACAAAGAAATCGTATAAAAGCAACGGACCTCAACTGTAATTTAAGCTTGAAATATGACTTTAAAAGAGAACAACTTCAGTATCAACTTCAACAATGAAATAATATACATTTAGTTTTGGAGCATTCCACGGTCACGTACAGACAAATTCAACTATTTGTAGTGTGTCTACGATATTGTACTTAGGACTTAACTGCTTCAACGGATATATAATTTCTTTTCTATTATTTAACAGATTACATCCTAGATTTTAATCCTACATATAAACTTTTAAGATTATTCTTGAACTACGGAAGAACAAATGTAAACAAATCCCGACACGTAACGGACAGGTCCCGTCAACCAACATTCGAAATTGATAGAGTTGAATACAAATTTCAGCGAAATTATTAGACATGGAGAAAAAGTGTGTTACAAATAAGAATCAAGCTTTCTGCTGAGAAAAAAGTATTTTCATTAAAATACATGTTTTTTTTTTTACTTGTTTATTTATTAATTAGTTCTTATAATTCTAAATTACAATAAACAATAGTTATTATGCATATGAGTGTATACAATGTCCCGAATTCGAGAGCAAAATAATTGGTATTATAATTTTTAGAATGTTAGGATGCAAGAATCATAAAAGTTTCCATGAATCGTACATACACTCCGTTTCATTTATTTAAAGACACTAAAAATTCCATATTCAGCTTCCTGTATCTTTTGCAATTTGTAACCGATTGCAGAATTTTAAAATCTAAATGGAAGGTAGACATCATGAGATATAAAAAAAATCATTACAATAGTGGTTTCTTAACTAAATTTATAAAAGAAGTCCAAAATGTGCTATTTTTTTTTGGTTCACTTGAATAAAGGCACTTTATTATTTTTAAAGTAAGCGATGATTTTTTGTAGGCAGCGTTTGTTTATTACATCTTAATCATTTTACGAGTTAAAATGGCAAAACAAAAAATTTTAAATATATCGGATAAAACTAAAATCGATGTTTACCGTTCTGAAGGGTATTCTAATCGCGCAATAGCTAAACAAATTGGACAGGGTCCAACAGTTGTCGACAATTACATTAAGGACCCCAAGGGGAATGGAAATAATTTTAAGGGAAGGGTTTCATTGTCTTTATCTATGTATGAGAAAAGAAAAATCATCAGAATTTCTTCTAATTCTGCCTTATCCTTGTCAAAAATAAGAGCTCAAGCTGGAGTGGAAGCGAGCATGTCATCAGTATCAGAGTAATTAAGAGCTGTGAGTATCTTAAATACCTGATAAAAAATGCTAAATGTTTCTCGTAAGGAAAAGTGGCTTCAATTCGCAAGAGACTACATAGTACTGGATGTGCAGCCAAGAATTTATTTCAATTCGCCGTTTATGTTTTAACTTTACCACATAGCAGCGCTTGCGCTGAGCGCGTTTTCCCAAAATTGAATTTAATGAAAAACAAATTAACCAACAGGTTAAAAGTTCAAACATGTCATTCAATGCTTGCAGCTCTTAATTTGTTAGACGTAGATTTAGAAAACTGGAAGCCAAATACAGATCTCATTAAAAAGTATATTAAAGAATTTAGACTATAGTAATATTCAAATAATACATGTGATGTATGTACAATTATATTATATAAATTATACTTGTATAATTAAACATACAATGTACCTTATGAATTTTTTTGTTAAGTTTGAACCAATTTTTTTTTGTTTTCTTGAAATAAAAATATGATACTTTTTTGCCACTTTTTCGCAAAATTTTTAAAAATTGTTGCCTCTTTTTATTTTAAAATCCCCTTTTTGTGATACTTTTTGAAAATTCCTGACGGTCACCCTGTATAGACGCTCAAACGGTTGGACAAACATGGTGATTGTATTAGTGAGAGTTATACGTCGGTGTGGTTTATATCACTTTTATTTCTCCAATATTTCGATCAACTTCGTTGATCATTTTCAAGGATTTGAGATAACAATAGTACTTATGCTGTACCGACACGTGCTGTAAGACTTTGTCCACTGTCTTTTTATTTATGACCTCAAAGCCGAAAAATATTTAAACCAATAAAATTACAAAGGTCAACTATACATACAACCAAAATAAATTAATTTAAAATCTTGTTTTTTGTCCTAAAAAAAGTTATGAAATAAGAATTAAATTTCAATGTTTTTTAAAATATCGCCAAATAAGTCTTATTTATAAGAAAATTTATTGAAAAGAAACTTAAAATCAATTTTTATTTTAAATTTTTTTAATAATTTTTAATTTTTTAATAAATTTTTTTAATAATTGTTGTAAATTTTTATTGTAAAAATTCATTTCATATTCACAATCATCTACAATTATTTTTCGCTTTGATTTGTTCTATCTCATTACTCTTATTTGCGATCCCTAGTTTTAAATCATTCCAAAATTGGTTATGCTATATGCATGTAGTATGTTTATTTACGAAAAATTCCAAGTTTTTGTTGTTTATGTGAAGTATTTTTGTTTAAGTTTTAGTTTGTTTTATGTTTTAGCTAAAATTATTTATGTTTACAAAACATATGTGTCCAAATAAATAAATTGAATTTTAAAATACGTATGCATGTATGTGCCTTTTTTTAATTTTCTCATATTCTGTGTAGTTAATACTAATTTTTGCCGTTTTTACACTTTTTCGTAATGTTTTTTAATATCCGTCAGTACAGATTTGTGGTGATTTTTAGCAACTTGTCTGTAGCGATTTTTGTCTCGGAAGAGTTGGCATCCCTGGTTAAGGGAATGAAAGAGTGGAGACTGTGAGTGTAAATTGTCATGGTGAAGGGTATATAAGCTTCGGCCCGGCCGAACTTAACACCGTTTCTACTTGTTTTTGTATACACCGGGCAATGCTGAACATCAAATGACTCGCTTTGTTTGGCCATAGCAACAACAACGAAACAGCCAAACACACAACACCACACATACTTTGTACGAAGTAGCTGACGTATTAGTATTTCTTTATTTACTCCGCTACAAATAAGTCCAGCTGGAGATGGAATAATTTTTTCAAAATTCATCTTAAACTAAAATTTACAAATAAAAATATCTTATAAATACAATATATAAATACAATTACAAAGAAGAAGAAAAATAAAAAACATTGAGCAGGAAAAAAATGTATTGTTTAGCATAAAATAATCATGTAGGCACTTTATAAAAATTGCTGCAAAAAATTTTAGTAATCAGTAAAAATTTACTAGTTAAAGAATTATTTTTACTGAAATTTTAGTAGAACTGCAAAGTGCCCATCTATGGTAAATGCCTTAAGTACAAATAGTTAATATTGGCTTATGGTAACTAAAATAAGATACATATATAAATTTTTGACTCGATTGTATTTAAAAATCTATGGAAAACTGCATCTATAGTAGTGGAATTGTTAGTTGTGGGGGTTTGTGGAGAATTGCTCATATGCAAGTGGAAAACGTCAAATAAAAATTTTTATAAAGCTTGCGACTGTGGGTTTGCACAATTTGTATTAAAATCTCCACCCATAATAATTGGCATGAGATGGAGATTGTTACCCAATTGTCGTGCACCAGCTTCAGTGTAAGGCAACAGTACGTAATGAAGATATGTTACAATCTTAATTTATATTGGAATCTAATAGAAATTTTATTAGAATTAACATTACCTCCATTCAGCTTTGATACACTTTGTGTTGTTTTTTGTTCTTAGTTATAATTTTTTTGGTGTTTTGTAAAATATTTTATTATTTTGTATTTGTTGCGGTTGACAAGTTATTAATCAGCTGTTTACTGAAATGTAATGCATGTATTTATTTTACAGCAATGGTTTTCGAAAATTAGTAGCTACTATTGCACACTAGATGGCGCTTATATGCAGCTGTTAAGTATGAATGACAATCTCAAAGACGAAGAAGACTTTTTGTTTTTAATTTTCCTTATATTTGACAAGTTTAGTTTTTAGTTTTCCTTATTTTGCTTAGTTTTAGTAAATTTTTTATTAAAAGTGCAAAAAATCTTTTTAAAAGTTATTAAAATTAAATGTTTTTGTATTCATTTTATTTATTTGTTTTCATTTGTCTACGATAACATAATGTACGACAATTAGTGAAAATTAGTAGCTACTATTGCACACTAGATGGTGTTGAGTATATTGTATGCAGCGTATGATTACACTAATACACTCATACATAGCTCATACCGATTTGATGACGCTTTACGATTGGTTAACGATTACATCGCACATCTTACTCTAAATTTGTGATTGTATTGTGAAAAAGATTTTTACCCCCAGCGTATAGATGTTTGCACATCAAAAAAAAAATTTAAAAATAACAAATTTTATATAATAAAAATTTAAAATAAGGAAACAAGAAACAGCAAATACATATGAATAGCGAAATTAAAAACAAAACAAAATTAATATAATAAAAACTTAAAATAAGGAAACAGCAAAATCAGGAAGCAGGAACCGGTAACAAGATGAAGGAGAAGAATTCGAAATCAGGAATAAAAACACAAAGACAAGCGGGAAAAAACAGGAACCAGCATTCGAGATACATTGATTAACAGCATACGTCATATGGGATATGATCGTGAGTTGGCAGTATAAATAATAGTTAAAACACCCGAGTTACAAAGCAGGAAAAGCAACACCAATAAAATCAGGAATAAATGTGAAGACAGGCAGCAGGAAATCAGGAACCAGGAGCATAAGTTAAGACATCAGAGTTACGGAGCAGGACAAATAACACCAATACAACCAGGAACAATACCAAATAGACGAAATAAAAAGACGCCATGATATCGAGTTGACATTATACAGGAAACCAGCAAACAACGAAATCAATAAACAACAGCAAATAATTTAACGGGACAGGATCGGTAGAAATACGGGAAACAGGAATAAGCAACAGTATGTCACCATAACGTCGACTGCGCAAGTCCATGGGCTTGCAAATGAAATTTTGCGTGGCTATGCTTTATATCTCCGTTCAGCAACAGACACATGTACATACATACATTATTATGTTAATACATACGCTATAGACACAATTTCGTTTGCTTCACCCCTGGCACACCACTCTTTCATTGCTCTCTTGCTCGCTCATTTTTGTATAACACGTCATTATTCTCTTTCGCAGTCGCAGAAAATCTGGTGTTAGCAGCAGCATAAAATCTGGTTTTAGCGGGTTTTGACTTTGATAGATTTAGTCCCTATACGTCAAAACAAAAATTAACACATCAATATTAAAAATAAACATATAGGAAATAAAATGAGTCAAGATATTAGTGAAAGCTGATGAAAGTAATAATTAAAACGAAGAGAGAGGATAAAGTTTGTGGCTTGATTTGAGTAAATCAAAGATAGAATTTTTAAAACTGTTTTTTCTAGTTATACATTTTATTTCAATTGTTAAAGAATTCCAAAGCTTAATAGCGTTTACGAAAAACAATCTTCCCGTGTTCAATAACTTGTACTTCTGTATTATTAGACTCATATTTCGCGAGGACTGTCCAAAAATTAGCTTCTCGTACAGGTATGTATAAAGGTGTTTTATTCCAAATTATTTTATGAAAAAAGAGTAGGTTTCTCATTCGCATATAATCCTTCAGATCAAACAGAAAACTATGGCGGTCTCTTTTACAACTTTTTACCATAGAACAAATTAGAAGAGAGAAACAATTTCCCTCAACGGACATTTCATTTCACACTCTTCGTCGTAGGTTTGTGTAAATAAGAGTTATTCGACGAAAATTAACTTAAACCAGGTTGAGTTACAAGAACTGTTGACTTAACTTTTTCATGTCGTTTTGGTACAGACTGTGAAATGTACGTGTATTTTCAACTTTTATCGTTGGTATACATTTGTGTTGTATTTAATACAAATATTTTACCCAACAAACACGAAATGCCGTCTGTATTGTGTTGCTGGATGTTTTGTACTAATGCCTATATCTGGCCCTATTCAAACCATCCAACGTTTATTGAGAGAATAATCTTCTCTATTCTACTTTGCTCTATGTTTTTTACTACTAAACGTCATTCATTACAGTGCAAGTAGGTGAAAACGACGCACCAAAACACCGAGACACGACAACCTGGTTTGAAAAGTTAGCTCGAAATCACGAGATATTTCCATTTTAAATTTGTAGTAGATTTAAGGAAATTTTTGATTTTATTTGAATGAAAAAACTTAAAAAACTTGTTTAAAATCAATTTGTTTATTATTTATTTGTCAAAATTTATATCTAGAAATAATGGACGTCCGTTTTCAAGCGGACATGGAACTATATTTGCTCTTATTTGACGATTTTTTAAATTTCTTTGGATTTATTCAATTTTTACTTTTTGTTTGCAATCGACCACCAGAATTCAGCAAGCATTGAGTCTATTCTTTTTCCAGCGAAACGGTCTTCGAATGCCATTTTGGTTTTTTATGAAATCTTTCGCCAGTTTCGTCTGTTTCTGTGGACAATTGTCGTTCGTAAAAATCGAAATGTGCATGTAACATGTGGATTTTCAACGACTTATTAACCCCAAGTTTGTCGAAAGACTTCATCATGTTGTGAATATAATCACTGTACTCTGGTGAGCGATTTTTGCAAAGAACGCTTTCAATTACCGCACGAATTGAGTTCCATGCGTTTAGTTCAGTTTCATCTAACATTTCAGAAAAACTCGTCTCCCTTAAAAGTTTCCCCTATATCTGGACCATTAACAACACCTGTTAAAAATATTGATATGGAATATGTTGCAGTCACACACTTTTAGCTACACAAAATTACCCTCTTTTAATTTTTCAATTGAAAATTTTGGAAACGCGTTTTTTTTTTCAAGTATGGTAATGCATTATCGTTATCGCGAACCAAACGCTTTAAAAATTTCTTTACAACTCCCAGCTTGATATTAAGATCCGGAAGCATTATTTTCTGAAGGGGAATCAATGGTGAACGAATTACATTAAATTCGCCAACAACTTCCGAATCGCGTTTTGGCCAATGCCGCCCTTCGTACTGGTTGGATTTTGCATGGCTGTCCCATTTACAAAAAATACACATGTACTTTGTATAGCCAGTTTGCATTCTAGCTAATAGTGAAAGAACCTTAAAATCACAATTTACGCGCCAATTGTGTTCGTCATAACTGATGCGTTCCCGAATTAATTTCATGGTATCAACATTTCGCATTTCTTGAGCGGGGGTAACCAAAAAATACTGATTGTAAGCTTGGAGGGCATCTTCATCCAAATGTCGTCGATGATTTTTCGGTGGAAAATTTCAACAAAAACAAACAAAACATATTTAATTTTTCTATTTTTTCAAAATGGTCAATAAACTGCTTATATTTTTGATTGTTAACATCTACAGCGGCGGGTAGGTACTAATCTATCAAAGTGAACACTTCGATATATATGCTGTAGCATCTGTTTGTAATAGGGATGTCAATCCCAAACTCCCGAATCCCAAAATTATTATAATTATTATGGCCCCAAATTGTAAGAGGTAAACTAATCTGCTTCGAAATAGATGTCTGTTATTTCAACGGTTACATATTGTCGAAAAAAAATATATAAATTGATTTAACAAGAGCTTTCGCAGGTTTTCCCTCAAATAAAATCAAAAATCACCTTAAATCTACTACAAATTTAAAATCGAAATATCTCGTTATTTTGAGCTAACTTTTTAAAACGGAGTATAGTTAAATCTGGCGAACGAGATGGCCAAGGGAAATCAGCATTTTTTGAAATCAAAAGTTCGCCAAAAATTTCTCGCAACAACTCCATAGTTACCCCCGGAAATCGTTTCTGGTGCTCCATCATCATTCTCCAAAAAAATATGGACCGATAACTTTATCGGCCATAAAACCACACCAAGTAGTGCATCTGTATGGATGTATCGATGGCGACCTCTTCCAGGACAGTCGGCAATTGAACCCCGTTCCTCAAAACGGCTGATCAACTTCATTACCATGAAGGGTGTGGGAGCTAATCTTGAATTCAAATGTTGACGATACTTTCGCTGCGTCAGAACTATTGATCTTCGACAAGAATAAACAAATCGATAATTTTAACACGTTGTTGTGTACTGTATCTATCCAATTATAACTTTCCAAAAACTCACTTGCAACCTGCAAAGAAAAACACACAATTATATTAGAAAACAAAAAAGTTATTCGGGGTTAACATTGATAGGTCTTATTTGGCCCACCCTGTATAATATAATATCGCTGAGGTGGCTTCCACATTGAACGATTCGGACGACTACCATGCAGACACATTACTGGCTTAAGCTTTACCACAGTCACTATCTCCGTGTTCCCGTACTTTTTTAAAACTTGGTCTGTCAGAGCGAATTTTTTGTCATTTTTGATTAAACTCTCTTTACCTAGTTTTACTATTAAAAAAGTACGGGAACAAACCGATATCGAACATAGGGGTTTCTGCATTTAGGCACTAGATCAATCATAGCCAAAAACTTGTATCTAGAATCATGAAATTTCGAAAACATGTTTGAACTTTTAAGCAGTGAAAAAAAAGTAAGTGTAGTCCTAAGTCTGGGTAATCAATATTCGAACAAAATCCGTGAAATTTCATGAAATTTCTGAAGTTTATTCAATATTTGAATATTGCCAACATCTTGTAATATTTCTGTAATGGATTTTAATTTTCGTCCGTTACTCCTGTTTTAAATAGATTGTTTAAAAAACTGAATGTACACTGCCAGAAGTGAACAGAAATAAAGACACAAAGTGAAAAATGACTGAAGAGTAACGGCGTTTATAAGCAACAGATGCACCGATATAGAGCAAAGAGCAAATCGGCAAACCCCAACATACACACATGGTTATCTAAGAAAATATCATAATTATAATGTTTATAATACATCGTAGTTACAGAGTTTGGATAGTTAGTTGTTTAGAAAAGTTAATTTAAAATTTTTAAATCCTTCTTCCTTTCCATTCAAAATTGGGTGAGCTTACAGTAAGCCAAAAATCTATTGTTCGACCTCTTGAACATCTGTTGAGCTATATGATTGCCAAAGGATTCAATTCAATACAATTCAATTCAATTCAATTTTAGGAATTTAGGAAGGAAAAACATACAATTGGAAGTAAATAATAGTCCAATCATTATAGCATCTATTTATTGCCCGCCCTCGTGCACTACGACCAAAGACCAGTTCGCTTCATATTCCCAAACACTGGGTTTAACATATTTGGTGGGTGGTGACTACAATGCAAAGCACCAGGTCTGGGGCTCCCGATTAAATAATACAAGAGGTAGGAACTTACAAAAAACCATGAAACCTGAACGTATTCTTCATTTGTCGACTGGAGAGCCAACATATTGGCTTTCTGATCTCGCAAAAACCCCGGACGTGGTCGACTTCTTTATTTTGAAAAATATTAACAGAAATAAATGCAAAATATACCCATGTCTTGAGTTATCTTCTGACCACTCTCCAATAATAGCCGTTTTGAAATCTTCAGTCAAACAAGTCGAAGTACCGCTTAAACTGCACACTGATAGGACTGATTGGGCTTACTTTAGGGAAACCTGCAGCGGATTTATTAATCTAAAACCTTCTCTAAAAAATAAACACGAAATAGAAGAGGCAATACATTTGTTCATTTCACATATAGAACAAGTAGATTGGCAATCAATCAATCAAAATCAGAAGGCGACAATCCAACACTGAATGCTCCAGCCGAAATATACAACTTCTCCTCCACCGAAAGCGACACTTGAAACAAACTTGGCAAACAACAAGGTTTCGAGAAGACAAAACCCGCCTTAATAGAGCTAGAAAAAAATTGCTTTGGCGGAGGAAAAACATTTAGAATTTGACTTTTTTGTTTCCCACCTTTCTCCAACGGAAAGTTCAGCCTATAACTTATGGAAAGCCACTAAAAACTGTAATACATCTACTGAGAGAATACCGCCCATCAGATCATCCAACGGATAAAAAAAAATGTGACATCTTTGGCGAGCACTTATCAAAATAGTAATCCTACAAAATTACATGATTTTCTGTCGTCACCAGCCCAAATGGACCAGCCAATCAGGAAAACAACCTGCAAGGAAATAAAAATGTTGATAACAAAGCAACCAAATAGGAAAAAGGCACCAGGCTTTGATCTGATCACGTCGATACCCCTCACGGAACTCCCAACTATAGCCATTACACACTTCAGAAATATTGTAAATGCTATATTCAGAGTTGGATACTTTCCGGTGCAGCTTAAAGTGGCTGAAGTAATAATGATTCCGAAGATAGGAAAACCGCTAGAAGACGTGCAATCGTACAGATCAATAAGTCTACTACGAGTGATGGGCAAACTAATTGAAAATATTTTACTTTTTCGGCTAAAACCATTACTACATTCAAAACATCTTATTCCAGACCATCAATTTGGCTTCGGAGACAGTCATGCAACGATAGAACAGGTGAGCAGGACTGTCAAGACAATTAGAACTGCCTTCGAAGAAAAAAATATTGCTCAGCGGTATTCTTGGATATTACCAAGCTTTCGACAAAGTATGGCACACTGGCTTACTATACAAGATTAAAAGAACCTTCCATATCCGTTCTTCGAAATAATTAAATCTTACTTAGAATGCAGATAATTCTTTGTGAAAGTTAACGGAACCCAAACGGACCTACATGAAATTAAATCTGGCATACCACAGGGTAGTGTTCTCGGCCCATTGCTGTACACTCTGTTTACTGCAGACATACCAACATGCGAAAATACTGTAACAGCTACATTCGCAGACGACACAGCACTGTTATCATCACACCAGGACCCAATAATAGCATCGGTAAATCTGCAAAGTCACATACACAAAAACCAGGATTGGCGCTAGTCATGGAGACTCAAAGTCAATGCCAATAAGTCAGCGCTTGTAACTTTTACGTTGAGAGCAGAAACATGTTCAAGTGTAAAAATCAACAACGCAGAAATACCACAAGCCGGCAATGCAAAATATCTTGGCATACACCTGGACAGGCAGACGTCTAACTTGGCAGAAACATATTATAACGAAAAGGAAACAACTTGGTCTTAAACTAACACCTATGTACTGGCTTATGGGCCGAAACTCTAAGTTATTGCTAGAGAACAAGTTACTGCTGTTCACAGCAATCATCAAACCAATCTGGGCATACGGAGCAGAACTCTGGGGTTCAGCAGCAAAAACAAACATGCAACTCATACAGAGGTTCCAATACAAATGCCTACTCTTATCGCAGATGCACCCAACCCAACTACGTAAGAAACGAAACCCTACACAGAGACTTCCGACTATTAACAGACTATGACAGAAGGTTAAGAAGATTCAAACTTACGCACCTAGTAAGCACTCCGTGAAATGTACACTACGCACAATGAGGACCAGCAGTGGTTGTTTCTCTTCAGGCTAAGACTGAGATGAATTTTAAATTTGTTTGAATAGTTTATACAAGTTGCCTATTGTAAAATATCTGATAGATTGCAATAAAGAAGGAGAAAAAAATGCTTACAAAAATTTACATTTAAAACATATGAAATGTATAAAATTTTTTGAGATTTATTAAAAGTATTACAGCAATTGATGTAACGGGTTTTTCAATAAGAGCGCTACAAAAGTTTTTTTAAATAAAACAAAACCGGTTTTAGATACCAATGAAATTCTTTATTCCTGTGAAAGTACGTTCGATGCCATTATGTATGGAACTCGATTTCTTTTGCATGGCACCGCGGGCACTCTCGCAGAAGTCCAGACGCTGAACACAATTTTCGACGGGTTTCAAGCATAAATCGGCCGATACTGCTGCAATTTCACGTTCGATATTCGTACGAAGTTCATCAATCGTCGCTGGCTTGTTGGCATAGACCATAGACTTGACGTAGCCCCACAGGAAATAATCTAACGGCGTCAAATCGCACGACCGAGGCGGACAATCGACTGGGCCATTTCGTGAGATAACACGTTCACCAAACTTGGTTTCCTATAAATTGATTGTGGCATTCGCTGTGTGGCTTGTGGCGCCGTCCTGATGGAACCACATGTCCTCCAAGTCCATATTATCCAATTGGGGCCAAAAATATTCGGTTATCATTGAACGGTAGCGATTCGCATTCACAGTAATGTGCCGGTCTTGATCATCACGGAAGAAGTACGGCCCAATGACGCCGCCGGCCCCTACACCGCACCAAACCGTAATTTGTTCGGGATGCAATGATGACTTATGGATTACGTGTGGATTGCTGTCTGACCAATAACGCATATTTTGCTCATTGACGAAGCCATTCAGCCAGAAATGAGCCTCATCGCTGAAGACCATAAATTGGACGTAGTGCGCTTAAAGTTGAGGCCTGACTCCAAATTTCGGTAGTAAATTTTAATAATTTCGACTCGTTGTTGTTTATGTGAGTAATTTTTACGTAATTGTCGTGTGAATATGAGTAGGACCAAATTGTACTCACGTGAGCGCGCGTAAACGTGGGTGACGAAACAAGCTTCGTGTGGGAGCTTAGAGAAATAGACAAGAGCCGCTATGCCTCTCTTAATGTTCTCTTGATGGCGACGAGGTAGTAGGCGTAGTAGGACTAGAAATAAAAGGGAATGCGTATTTTCGTTCGATGCAAACAACATAAAGCATAATTTAGCTGTCATTAGTATCAATCAAACACTTTTAAAGGCCATTGAATAAATGTAAATGAATGCAACCAGTGAAGTTGTGGCAAAAAAGAAACACCAAAAAATGGGATTTTTCAGAAAATGTTAGAAAGTTTCCACATTTGTTTCTAGGTAGTTGAGTTTTTCATCGTGCTTTGTTGGAACACATGCAGATATCGGAAATTGGTTTAAAAAATCGAGGGGAAGACTTGCATGCCGACATATTTTTCGCCAAAAATGTTTGTTTTGATTTAGTTAGTTTTAGTTAGTTTGTTTGATTTAGTTAGTTAGTTTAATTTAGGCAGCTCTGGGGGAAGCTGTGTGAAACATAAGAAACTCTGGTATCCATAAACTTAAGTTGCATTTATCTGAGTTTGTTTTAAATAATGTTTGAAAACAAGTTATACTAATATGTCTTGGCAAAAATATTGTAACACCTCTTGTGCGTACAAATATTCGTGTGTTTGTTTACTGTTTGGACTTTAAATGCGTTTCGTTTCCTAAAAAAATCAATGGATTGTAACCGCTTGTACCATATTTTACAACGAATGCTGTTGTTAATGTAATAGTTTTTCCAAAATTAATATAGCCTAAATTAATAGCCAATATATTTTGAAATAACTGAAAAAAACAGGTTAAGGTAATTTTCAAAATAAAAACATGTTTTGCCAAATACGTATCTCGCGAACCAAATCAAATCTTAGTCTGTCAACATATTTTTTGTATATTTTCAGAGCTACAAACAATAGAAATGATTAAAAAAAAACAAATATTTTCAATAAAAAGGTTCAGATTTGTTTGATGACCGAGGTAAAAAACTTTCCACTCCCAATGTGCGGCTCCAGCAAGGTCAATGATGGTCCAATATATCAGTTTCTGTAGCATAAGACTTCAGCTATGCCCATGTGAAATTTCGTTTTGAGCGGTTCAGCCGTTTAGAAATGGCAGTATTATTTCAATTTAGTTCATAAATCCCCCACTGTGCATTGCATTTTACCACGTTTCGTCTCATTTTTGTTATAAACGACAAACCCAAAAACAATAAAAAAAATTACAACTTGAAACTAATGACAGAGCACGAAGAGAGGCATAGCGACTCTCTATGCTTGCACTCGATGAAATGCCGTAGTTTCTCGTCGTTTCCCAATAACGCCGATAGAGGGAGAGAGACACTTGTTCATTTAGGGTGACCAGACAGCACCCTTACGAACATAATGCACATATTCGAAATGGCAAGTATGTTCGTGATTGTTATGTCTGGGCACCTTAAATGAACAAGTTCGTGAACTAGTGAACGAGTTCGACACAAGTCTACATTGCACTATGATCTATTACTCTTGTCCTCTCTCAAATATCCAACTATTGTTCGTTGTTTCTGTTTTCATCACCTACCTAAAACGGTGTTTCCGTTTTCTGCTTCAGTCTAATCAGATTTGTGGGGCAAAGTGCGCGCAATTTGGAAATTTTTCTTAAAATTAATATTTGTTTCCGTTTAAAGTCTTAAATTTAATAAAATGTGCGTAAGATCATGTAATTTTGTCGGTTAAAAAAGTCTATTCGTAGTTTAATGCAAAGCAATGTCGGACATCCAGAAACATTGAAGAAGAAATTAGTGGAGAAATTAATCAAGATTAAGTCTCAATATTTTTGGGAGTAATGTTTACGAAGAGAATTGCAATTTGTTTTCGGTTTATGGTTCGTTCGTGCATTTACAAATATGTGTGTGGGTGTGTAATTGGCAAGAGTAAAAATAAGTTTTTGAATAAATAAGTTTTTGAATGAGAGTGAATGGAGGGTCCACTGCAAAAAACCTATTATGTAATTACTAAATGAATTAAGCCGCATTCACAATGCAAGCGACAATTTCGTTTCTCATGCCTACTCGTTCTCACACACAGAATTCCACATACTGCCTTTTCGTTTTTTTTTTTTACAAAAAATTTAACTCAAATTTGTCGCTGAAGTTGGTCTATTTCGACTCCAGCAACATATTTGTTCGAAAAACTGCAATTTCATTGTTATTGGGTAAGTATTTTCCAATACTAAATTAGATTCCTGTTCGTATTTACACATAATTAGTTAAAGGTTGCGAGGCTGGAATAGTGTTGTGATACAAAAAGTCGACTTTTCGCTTCTTTCAAAAATATGAAAAGTCGTCATTTCGATTATTTCATATGTATGAAATGTCGAGTTTTCGATTCTTACAAATACATTTAGGTCGACTTTTGGATTAATTAAAAAATATGGAAAAAGTATGATTATGACTATTTAAAATATAAGAAAAGTTGAGTTTTTAATTATAGTTTTCGATTATTTAAAGTATGTGCATGAAAAGTTCATTTTTCAATTCGTTTTCGATTCGCTCGAAAAATGCAAATCGGTGTGTTTAATTTTTAAAACGTTGAAGATTTTAAAACTTATATTTTTAACTCGGGAGCCGAATTAAAATTTTTAAAGATTTTAAAATATTTAATTATTAAATGTTTGGTAGAAAGGGGGCAACACATTGTAAAATTTGATGGTACTGGAAAATTGTTTGAAATACTGGGAAGGTGTTAGAAAATGTCAGTGGCTGTAGAAAGGGGGCAAAAGTTGTAAAATTTTAAAATGAGATAAAAATCGAGTTGATTGATTATGAATGATTATGAATAACAAGAAAATTAGTTGGGAATATTGGGAATGTGGTAAAAATTGTGAGTGTATGTATGTATGTAGGTAAAAAGCGGGGCAGAAAAGGTAAGTTTTCAAAGTGAGAGAAATATCGTTTCAAATGTTTAGGAATTTGAAAAAAATTGTTAATATGGGTAATAAAATGGTAGAAAGCGGGCGAAAAGGATAAACCACCGAGTAATACTTTAAGAGTGTGCACTAGTTGATTTTTGTACTAACGAGCTCCGAGACCTACGAGGAAAACATATAGAGAATGAGAGCAATCTTTAATTTTAAAAATGTTTAAAAATGTGTTAATTGGGATCTACACAAATATCTTTACTCTAACACTTCATTACATTTTGATTTTTTTCACTGAATATCCCTTTTTTTAATCGATTTGACACTCGGCGGCAGAAGTTTGAAAATCACACCCCGCAACCCAGTCACATTCTCTATTTGTTCTCCAAGTACTAACTGGATCAGCTGTCTCATCGGTACCCCTTGGGATAAACATAAAAATTCGAAATAAACTTTTAAGGATGATGAGGAATCAGTTATAAGTGGTGAATGTCGGTAAAAACAAGGGTAAAACGAGACAACAATGTGCAAAATTTCAAAACGCTTGAAAAACTCGACATAAATTTACTTTTGTCAATAATCTCTGACCTACACCAAAATTTCACCACCGAAAAAGTTTGCTGCGCTGAGTTGAGAAAGTAATTTTTATATACCCCGCTCGGCCCAAATTCTTGAGATATTTATCATTCGATCTCGTTCAAATGGGTATCACTTGAAAGGTTTTTTTAAACTCTATAAATCCGTGTAAAAACACTTTAACAAAAATTGTTAACCTCACTTTTTTTGTTCAGATGTATAATAACATAAACGATACGTGCAAATATAAGCGATCCATTATTGCCTTTGTGATTTGGTTCAATACAAAAAAGGGGGAGAGTACGGTTTCCGAGACCCCTCGATCCGACAATGTTTTTCATTAGTCGACCCAAAATAAAACGGAAAAATTTAATAAAATTTTTCGATAACTCCCTTAGTTATCGAGATATCGAGTGTTACAATTTTAATAAATCGACAAGTTTTTTGGCTGAAGTTCAGGAGCATGCAAAAAAAAAAATTTAAAAAAAACCAAAATTAAAGAAATATTAAAGAATGTGAGAAAATTGAAAACTAGCCGTCGCACGGACCTATGGAGCCCACAGGGTCCAAAAAACCGTCACACCCAGGGACATTTGGCTATGGATTAGTGTGGGTACTTCAACGAAAGGTATTTGTGTCACTTCTTTTTCTCGTCGGATGTCTGTAAGTCCAAATAAGTCCACTTTTGTGCGAACAGTAACCATGAGATTGGTTATGGTAACCATCCAGAAAAATAATTTCTTTTAAAAAGTACCGAGTGATTTTTCCGATTTTGCCACACATCGAATTAAGGTACAGAGGGAATTTTAACCCCCCGGCCGGAAAAGTTCTACCACACGGTACGAGCAACATAGGTCCCTGCGATGGCTACTTTTCCATGGTATCACATTCTTTACCTTTTCTTTAATTTTGGTTTATTTCCCTAAGCATTACAAACTTATATTCTCAATATTTAAAGTTTTCCTATTTTTGCCTTTGTTTACCCACATACACTATCACTTCCAATCATTCCAAACTAATTTGTTTATTATTTTAAGTTTTACCCTCTCGAGCACTTTTAGTCCTCTTATTTTTAATATATTCCCAGTGATGTATATTTTTTGAATTTTCAAGTTTTAAGACTTTTTTTTAACTTTTTATACCTTGTTGCGTTTTTTGTTTTAGCCACATGCACTTTTTTTAACACATTCCAAACGAATTTTCTCGCATTTCGAAGATTTACTCTATTTGACCGTATTTGCAACTATGTAATTGTTTTAGTCTTTATTCGAATTTTTACCCTTTTTGCTCCTTATTAAGTTCGCCCTTTTTAACCACAGCTACTACATTGCAATAATTCGTATATGTAATACATACCCAATCATCGTCCAAACGAAATTTTGGTCTGCCTTTAGTCGACCTTATTTATGTTATGTATTAGACGAACTGTAAACCAAATCATTCCAAACTAATGGTCTCATGCGAGTTTTATACTGAGAAGGAGCTTAGTTTTTGGCCCAGGAGAGGAATTTTTATCTACCCTGTTAGAAATGTATTATAAATAGATGCCATTGTATTAGTAAAAATTACCGAAATGTCAAAATTTCGGTTACAGACAATTATCAGAACATAGTTTTCGGAAAAAATAATTTAGGCATAACAAATTACTAATTCATTTTGCTCACGAAACTTTCGCAAAGAGCTGAGCTTGTGTCGAACTCGTTCACTAGGTCTCGAACTCGTTCATTTAAACTGCCCGGACATGACAATCACGGACATACTCGCCATATCGAACATGTCCATTGTGTGAACTACCCAACTCTACAGATTACAGACCATGCAGCAAACTAAGTTTAAAAGTGTTTGATTGCTACTAATGACATCTAAATTACCTACTACCTTGTCGTCATGAAGATGCATCGAAGAGAGTAATGGAGGCTCTTTAGTATTGCTCTGTGATATAAATGGCAAAATTTCTTACGGAAATTTCGCAAGAACTGAATACGGGACTTTACGAAGCCCTTTTTTTAACGAAATTTCACATTACATAGATCTGGCAACAAAAAATCGAAAAAAGTCGAAAGTTTTCGACGTTTGCACAACCGAAGAGTCGATATATAGATCCCTATGCTAAACTATGTTTTTATGTTGATAGCATCGAAACAAAATACGCATTCTCTTTTAATTCTGGCCGTTTTATGTCCAACCAAAGAGTAAAATTCAACAGCAACTTGATCCATAGAATAATACTTAAGAGTTTCCATTACTCTATTCGATGCCTCTTCATGACTATGCTTGTCCAAATATTAAAGTTCAAATATTCAAATCTTCCAAATATTAAAGTTCACTTTTTTATACTTCTAACCCACGTACTCTGTCACGATGATAGTTCTACGGACGTTTTGGTAAAATTATATTTTTATTGGATCGGATTTTTGTATTTATGTATATCTTCCGTTGGAAAAAACTCAAAATTCATCTGTGGCAACACATCCTACAATCTATCATTCAAATGAATGCACAGTTGAATGAGGACTATGATAACAACAAAAGTCTTACTTCCGTTTAAGTCGACTACAGATATTTGTATGACTATTACCGACACCGAAAACCTGGTTTACCGGGATTTTATTCATAACTGTGTGCCGGTTTTTTAAAAAACGTAATTTTCGAAGAAACCGGAAATCGGTTATTTGACGTCGGTGTTAGTTAATTTGTGTTCATATCCTTAAACAAATTAATAATAACATATATCATTTTCGAATTTTAATGAAATTTTGGAATTAAGAAACATGATTTCTATTCTGAAATATGATTTCATGTTCCAAAAACTTCTAAATGATATTTCCAAACAATTTTTTTAATCAAATTTGAAATGATTTTATGTCTTGAATAAGAAATAACTACAAATTACTTAACAATAAATTGAACTTTCCAAATATTTTTTTTATAAATTTTAAAATTAAAATTATTTTATAAATTTTCCAATTTGGAATATGACATAACTGTTTTATTTAAAATTAAAACGAAATTGCCATATTTAAATAGAGTTGTGAAACGAGTTCTCGTTTGCATCAAACGCGTCCAAAATTACATTTGCCGCACATTGAAAAAACGTTTGCGATAACTGAAATGAGACATTTTTCTAATGAGAGCACAGATTACGAAGAACGTAAATTTCTCTCATTCTGTCGACTGTATACACAGGGTCGCCAGTTTTTTTTAGGCGAAATCCCCGAATTTTTATTTTTAATCCCCGAAAATCGCCAAAAAAAATGTTAAATCCCCGGAAAAATCCCCATAGTTTTAAAGGAAGTTCTAGAAAGTTTTAAGTTTTAAAATAAAATTTTATTTAGAATTCAGTTTAACAAAGCAAACAAAACGAAATCTTAAATATTGAAAAATATAAACAAAATAAATTACTATATTATTATTGAATTATAAGTAAAAAAAAAACAAAAAATTTATGACGAATGAGATCTGGAGTTTGATCTGGGCATTGGTTAAAATTCATTAAGGCTTAGTATATCAAATGCTTCAGTCTCATAATCTTCAGATTCATCTACTTCATTATTAGTTTTGTAGATAGTTTTAGCATTTCTCGTTATCTCTTCTTCACGCTTCTATTCTTTTCAGCAACGCCAAATATCAAAAATGTTTGTTACTCGTTTTATTGTTGTCATTGTTGTGATTCAGGGACTGACAAGTGCATAGAGTAAATCTTACTAGAGAGAATATTTTATTCATCTGACGTTTCCTTTCACACTCTTCGTGATGCGGTCGGTATGATAGAGAGATGTTTGAC
The DNA here is from genome assembly GCA_963931995.1 of Phaonia tiefii. Classification (NCBI taxonomy): domain Eukaryota; kingdom Metazoa; phylum Arthropoda; class Insecta; order Diptera; family Muscidae; genus Phaonia; species Phaonia tiefii. Next base: position 176,094,634 of record OZ008367.1, on the reverse strand, counting down.
GAAAAGTGACATGAACCAGCTGGAATTACAATAACTTCTAATACTTTAAGTTTTCATGTCGTTTTGGTGAAAAACTGTGGAATTTAAATGTGTTTTACACTTTTTTATTGACTGTTATTTTTAGTTATATTTAACACAATAATTTTAACACATAAAACGAAATGCCGTTGTTGTTATTAGTAACGCAATTCTTTTCAACATCTAACGTAAATATCACACCAGGCCAAATGTCATAAATTTCCAGAGAGAACTGTTAAGTCTAGTATAGTAATTTGTCTATGGAGAAGTGTATGCATATTTTGCTGACAACATTTAGCAATAACGGTTTGCAAGTGTTTACTGGCAGCGCAAAAAAACAGTATAAACTTGCAACATTAAATTTCTTCTCTTTGTTTTTGAAATCACACATACGCAAAACCAAATATTATTTGTGTTTTACATTTAGGTAGTGCCCGATCAAAACTTTCAAACAATGATACAAAGAAGCGCTTTTACTACATCTTAAATTTTCATCCCCAAAGAATCCCCAGCTCCCCGACCAAAAAAACAATCCCCTGTTCAAAAAAAAATCCCCAATTATGGGATAAATCCCCTAAACTGGCAACACTGTGTATACACAGTCTTTTCCACTCGTTTGGCATACACACTCACGCATACACATAAAAGTGATCACACACTCTGAGAGTCCAAACAGAACCAGACACGCTTCAGACGACGACGCAAAATACATCAAGCTTCTAAACGAAATGGGAGAGAGAAATGGGCGACCTCGGTTGATTTTTTCTCTCTGCGTCGTAAATTTTTGCGGCTCTTTTCTGGAATTTTTTGAAAATAATATTATAGTTGTATAGGAATAAAATTGTTTGTACTGTTTTTAAAAATGTATTCACTTTTATTGTATTGTGTTTAACAATAAATTATTTTTAACCCTTTCTTTAATTTTCTTTTACATTCCCATGTACGTACCATGGAGTAAATTTATAGTAGAGCCCAGGGATGAAAAATGAAACTTCTTCAATTGTACCATCAAGCTTCCAAAACTGTACTTTTTTAATACCAATTATACCAAATTTAAAAAATAACAAGCTGTAAGTTTGTTATAAACAGTTTTTTCAAACAAATATCGGAAAATTAAGAAATAATAATTCAATCTTATACATTTCTTTTTATAATAACGTAGGTTCTTTTAAGAATAAACAAAACATGAGGCACGCGTTCTTAAATAGGTGAGATCAATGAAAAATATGTAATAATTTTATTGTCACAAATCACTACCTATTTTAAACTTATACCAGCAAGAATTATATGTTTTTAAAAGATCTTTTGTTTCAAGCTTGACACAGTTGTCACATTGAGCCTTTTTCTTTGTGCTCTGGCGTCTTCGGACTGCATTTCTAAATTAACATTATTAATTATTTTAAGTACGTATTGTAAATATAAAATTAATAGTTTATAAAGAGAGTTTTTGAATACAGAATAACTGAAATTAAGTTTTTCATGCTTGAAATATTCCCCAAAATCGACTAAATAAAAATTATCCTAAATTAAAAAAGCGACTCCCACTTTTCATGTATTGTTCATTCTTAAATCGATTTCGATTGATTTTCCTAATTCAAATCAGGATAAAGTTTTCTTCATCATGTAACTACGCGATGTAAAAATCGATGTTAACTGAAAATAAAATACATAAAGGAGTAAATGTTAAATTGTACCAATTATGGCATTGATGTACCATCGTACTTTTATGGACTCAATTGTACCAAAAATGGTACAATTGTACCAACATTATCTTCCCTGGTAGAGCCGCCATTTGTCTCATCTGACGTTTCCTTTCACACTCTTCGTGATGCGGTCGGTGTGATAGAGAGATGTTTGACGAAAAGTGATATACACCAGCTGGAATTACAATAACTTCTTGCTTTAATTTTTCATTCCATTTTGGTGAAAAACTGTGAAATTTAAATGTGTTTTAAACTTTTTTATTGACTGTTATTGTTAGCATACATTTGTGTTGTATTTAACACATTAATTTTAACACACAAAACGAAATGCCGTTGTTGTTATTTTGTTCGTTGTTTTGAACCATTGCCTCTATCTGGTATTAGTAAAGCAATTCTTTTCAACATCAAACGTATACATCACACGAGGACAAATGTCAGAAATTTGGTGAGTGAAAGATTTTCCCTACCCATATTTACTCTATGGTACGTACCATCGTATATATGTGTTGGTTTCTCTTATGATTTTCTTGAACATGTGGCAACTTCATTCTCTCAATTGAGAGATTTCGTGAGAGCGCCGCCAAGAAATTAGAAAAGATTCTATTCTAGCGGCGAGTCGTCAGCCGCAGCGGATTGCCGTCACGTTTTTTCCCTGCCATAAGAAACCTATGTAGAAAAAACGTCGTCGTCTGTAGCGTGTTTGATTATGTTTAGACTCTAATGCTTCTACCTTGTCACTATATCTTGGATGGGCAATTGACGCGTTGTCGTTTGATGCGCTTTTAGCTGTTATTTGAATAAAAGGCGAGACACACGTTTTTTAAAACGCAAAACCAAAATCATAAAATTTGGAAATTTAAACAAAAAGAGCTTATGGAAGCCATAAATTAAAGTTGAAATTACAACTCGGTTGCTGTAACCGAAATAACAGTTGGTGGAACCATTTTTCGTTTCTCGCAAACGTTTTTTCAGCTCTAATTTTTCATAACTGGTTTACTGCAAACGTTTTTCAGTTCTCGCAAACGTTTTTTTAGATTGGAGCAACTACAACTCGGTTGCTATAACCGAAACAATAGTTGGCGAAACAGTTTTTCGTAAAGGGAGGTTTCAACTTATATTTTTCATAACTCGTTTGCAGCAAACATTTTTTTATTTCTTGCAAACGAAATAACATGTATGGATTAACAGAAGTTCGTTTCTTCCAACTACAGTCCCCAAACGAACAGTTATTTAAGAACGAGATTTTTCTTTGCGTGTTGTGTCCATATGCTTCGCATAGTGTTTCACCAGGATTTGGCGTAATTTGAATATGTAGATTGTTGTGGGCTTTCCATGTATATCACCATGTGGGTTTGAGAGGACTTTGTGTTCAATTAATAAAACTGGCGTTTAAGGAGTGTCTCAAACTATCGCGTACAGCTGAGTAAAACAAACAAAAACTCTAAATCGGCTTAGTCGACGCATACCCCCATGAACTGTGCAACTCGAACGTACAACATTCAATGGTAGACTTGGAACCAAAACACAACACGAGTAATGCGTAGAAATAATAATACATATAACTAAAGCGTGTATTTTTATTCAATTAAGCTAATAAGAAACAGAAGGCGAAAAACTACAATTAGAATAGTGCGTTCTATAAATATAACTTCCAAAACTTCGGCATCAGTGCGTGTAAGTCGGAAAGCCACGATAAAAAACTTCGGTTAGGGACAAGGGTAAATACACATCGCAGTGGCTTAACGGGCTAGACGCTGCTGAAGATGATGCTTCACAAACACCAGCGAATGTTAGTTCGAATCCCACCCGCGTCATTTACATTTTTGATGTGTTAACATCTATACGCGCGTCTCTAGGGCAGTAAACTATAAATTTAATACATACGCAAGTGTTAGGTTTGTAAGAGTAAATCATCGTTTGTTTGTTCCTAGCTTGGCAGTCGGTATTGAAAGTGATTATTGGGCGATATTCATATAATTTTCCCACGCGATTTTCTCCGGAAATTCATAGCCGATTTTATTAATTTTTGGATTAAAAAGCTAGTGGGGGTTTCGACGAAGAGTTTAGGCCAAAAATTAAGGCGATCCGATATCGGCGAGCCGAGATTGAAGTGTTTTAATTTGGAGTATTAATTTGGAGTAATATTAAAAAAGTATTTTATGTTGATCTTCGGTTATATCGTACGAATATAACAATGTATGTATGTATGTACAAGTGTTTGTTGCTTTGCATTCTTTGACTTTTGTGGGAATAAAACAAAAAGTATTGAGCAAGAAAATAATGCCACATGTGCTTGCACTGGGTCTTTAAATAATTTTAAGTATTAATATTATTTAACTGTAACGTCATCATATGATTGAACGCTGTTTTTTATTTTCCAATGTAACATTTACGAATGTGTTCATAGAAATCGAACAGGTACCGTGTAGCAAAAAGGTGTTAACACATCGCCCGTGAGTTCGAACACTCATTGGATTTTTTTTCACTAACATGATCTCTTTGCCTTAAAGGAAATTTTAACCTTATACCTTAAAAATAGATCTAAGACAGCTAAACTTGAAGACAAGTTAAATGTAATCAGCTCTCTCTAGTTTTACACTCACTGCTTGGGGACTGGTGTTGTACCTCGTTTCTGAACGAGTCATTGAGAAGCGTTTTCAATGATAATTAATTTATAGTGCTGCCATCACTTGGCGAGATAGCCGTTGTCGAAAGAATTTTTAGATAGTCAGAGCATTGATCGAACCGAAGTTCTAGTGTACAAGTGTCACACTATTGCAACACCGAAGGCTACTGAAATTACACAAAAAAATGCAGTAAGTTGAATTATGATTCGCATGATTTAGACAGGATTATATGAACATTTTTTCTCATAGCTGCATAAAATAAATTAAGATCGTGTTAAGAGTACACCGGAGTGAGAGTTGGACACCGGAGCATTATCGCTCTCGTACACTCGGTACAACGATTTTACAAGCTAACACACTCCATCGCATAGAGTGAGTGCAGCATTTGCTTCTGGAACAATCCGAGGGACAGCGTCTGTTATACGTTTTGCGCATTTTGCTCTTTCGTTCGAGTCTTGAATAATAGTCTTATACTCAGGTCAGTTGTTTCTAAATGTAGAGCATAGTACTGGGAGGCTCCAATATCTCGCATGCATTCGTCTAACCAAAATTACCTATAGTAACCTGAGGTATGCACCTTGCCATCTCATCGCAGCCATCCCTAGGCAGCAGGGAAATTCCTATTCTGACCACTCCCTGGTTATAGTGCTACAATCGGGTTTTTCGTTTTCTATTTGCTCTACTCTCATCTGCATTTGATTTTTCTGGATCGAGTAATGCAGAGATATGGTCTCGCCATATGCCCAGTATAATCCGAACATCTAGATTCCTGTGCGTATGTTTACAGAGGGGGACATTGAGCCATGACCGTGAGTTCGACTTTTTGACTTTATGTAGATTTCAGGGGTTCGTTCTTCTTTCGGTTATTTCAAATTCTTCACTTAGAAAAATCTGTATTTTTGTTGTTGTTTGGATGCAAATGTAACGTGTTTATTGCTTGTCACAAATATAGTAGACTTGTGGCCAAACACATTGTGTTTGCTATTCAATATTACATGTTTGAAACACAATAACTAATATGTTCTATTATTTGTATTGTGACCCAAATGTGGTTTTGTTTGATGAAAACTACTAAAAACAAAAACGTGACTGACAACAAAGATACAAAAAAGCAGCAGATCTTCAATTCCTGAAAACAATGCTTGCAAGCATATACGTGGTTCCTGAAATATATTGCTGGGCGGTGTTTTTTCAACGTGTCCCACTTATACGATTTCTCTCCAATTCTCATAATTCTTGTCTGTTGCAAGTCGCTTTGCGACTGACTGAAGCATTACGATGTGTGCAGAGTTCTTTTCATAAGTTGCTATGCGACACTCTTCAATGTCTTTATCGGGGTTTCAAAACCAATCAATAAGCATTTCTAGCATTGTTTGTAGAGTCAGGAGTGCTTTTCCATTGTGCCCTAAATTCATGGGAAATGTGTGCGTTCAGCCCTAGTAAATGACCGAGTTCATTTGAGTGACCGATGGGTAGCTCTGGTAATTGCAGCTTTCCATTGTCTAGCTTTCTGTGTGTATGCTTTGAACGATTTCCGAATTGCTTATTCCAATACGAACCTTTGCTGCCACCTGGTAATTATCCGAATCGGTATTATTACCTCGATGCACACGTTCGTCTATTACCGTAGAAGAGTGCCATCCACCAATTACCAAGTGATAAGTTTGTGTCGTTGTTTTCTCATCGCAGCCATCCCTAGGCAATTAATCTTGCGCCCGTTTCTATATTGCAATGTGGTGCTACCGTCAACCATGTTTTTTTTTTTACAGTAGAAGCTCCTTATTCGCGCTTCCTTCATTCGCGATTTTACTATTCGCGGATTAAAAAAATGCGACCCAATTCCTATATTCGGGGCTAAATATTTCTTTATTCGCGGATCTTACGGGGTTTTTTACAACTATGCCTAAGAAAAAACATTTGGAACGCAGATGTATGTTGCTAAATGAAATCGCCGCTGTATTAATTCTGCCTTTATACAAGCCGGCTTCGCGTTTTTGAGAATGTAAACAAACAGAATTAAATCAACCTGCTGTCTTTCTAATATATAATGTCGACTAAAAACAATGAAAAACGAGTTTCGAAGCGAGAAAAATCTTTGTTACCGCTTAAAGTGAAAATAGAAATGCTTGATCGTTTACGCATTGGGGTGTCGATTGCATCCATATCACGTTCATTCAATGTCAACGAACCAACTGTACGATCAATAAAAAAATCCCAAGATAAAATAAGGTCGTCTGTAGATCCAACTTCACTATCAGCGAAAATTGTTTGTGATTCAGCAATAGAAAAAATGGAAGTGGCGTTGTCATTATGGATTGAAGACCGCAACCAAAAAAGGGTACCCTGAGTGGTGCAATGGTCCGGGAGAAGGCAAAGCGTCTTTACGCACATTTTAAAGAACCTGGTGGTAGTTGTGGTGGTAAATGTACAGATGGAGGATTTCAAGCATCGGAAGGTTGGTTCAGTACATTTAAGGTGAGACAATCATTGCATAGCATTAAAATCGTTGGAGAAGCTGCATCTGCAGACACTGCTGCAGCAGAACGATATCCAGAAGAATTTGCAAACCTAGTAGCTGATGGAGGATACAAACCTGAGCAAGTATTTAATGCAGACGAAACTGCACAGTTTTGGAAGAGAATGCTAAACAAAACATTTATTTCTAAAAGCGAAAAGTCTGCCCCTGGGTTTAATAGCGTAGACAGACGACAGCGTTAATTTGCATTAGCAGACTTAATTCAAATTAACTTGTGAATTATCCCCGTCCCAATGTGTATTAGCTTTGGCGTAAATGCATGAAATCAGAGTGCATTTATACTGCATTTAGGTATTTCAATATGGCAACACCGTCGACAATCAATCAGCTCAAGATGTATCTATACAAAGAGGTGATACCCGGAACACAGTGGAAGTGGAACTTTCTTGTGTTTGTTGTTTGCTTTGTTGATTTTATGTACTGATGCCTGACACCGCTGAAGTCGATGTTATTGCAACAACACCACCTGCTATCACCATATATTTGATACATCTTGAATCAGCTGTTGTCAAATTGTTTGCTATCGTCAATTGAAAATGGATTCAAAGTCAGCAAAGGTGAGCTATTTTAATTGTTTTTCGAAAATCGAAACGCATTTTTTCCATTTTAAGATTTTCAAGGGAAAGAAGAATAGCACCAACAGAATAGCTGCTAATCGTATTTTCCGCCTTCTATCCATTTGATTTCGATGTAAAAGTCCAAAAAATTACTTGACAAACAAACAGTTGTTTACAAACAAACAGCTGTTTACTAACTGCAAAAACTGTCGTCTGTCAGGCCAAACTGTTAATTCATATTAGTGAGCTTTTAATGCAAATTAACGCTGTCGTCTGTCTACGCTATAAGGCAGCAAAGGATAGAGTTACACTGGTGCTATGTTCTAATGCATCTGATGATGCTTTACAGATCGTTAAATCCTCGTGCTTTAAAAAATCAAAACAAGGACGACCTGCAGTGCTTTGGCGTGCTAATAACAAAGCGTGGGTTACAAGCGCTGTTTTTTGTGACTGGTTCCGGAATTGTTTTGTTTCTGAAGTTGAAACTTATTTAAAAACAAATAATTTAGACTTTAAAGCACTTCTAGTTTTGGACAATACATCAGGTCATCCTCGCAAACTTGAAACTATGCATCCAAATATAAAAATAGGCATTTTGACCTCCCTACACGACGGCTTTGCTTCAACCTGTGGACCAAGGAATAATCCAGGCTTTTAAGCTCTATTACATTAGACGAACCTTCAAAATCATATTGGATAATATGGAATGTGATCCTGATATGAATGTTATGGAATGCTGGAAGAAATTTGACATAGCAAACTGCATCGTAAACATAAAAGAATCATTGGAAGAACTGAAGCCATACACATTGAAATCATGCTGGAAATAACTGTGGCCTGATGTGACTGCGGAAAATGACGAAGAATCTGTGCAAATTCAAACTTTGACTGCAAACATAGCCGAATTTGCGAATGGAATAGGACGAGATGGGTTTGAACAAATAGAATCAAGTGACATTCAGAAGTTGCTTGAATCACAAGATGAAGATTTGACTGAAACCGACTTGGAGGAAATAGTCGGTTGAAGAAGAGGATTCAACAAGCACGGGAAACGTGACATTTAATTTGAAAAATCTTAGTGAATGTTTAAGAATGGCAAATGAGCTTTGTGATTTCTTTATGAACATTGATTCGTCTATGGAACGAAGTCTTATTTTTAAGAGGCAAATTCCTAATGCCACTGCTAAATATCAGTCTAAATTGAAGGAGCTTTTAAAAACTGCCAAGCAAGAAAAAATTACAAAATTCTTTAAACTATTGGCCTAAGCCTGGAGATAACAATTAATCAATATGGTCAAAAACATCAATTCAATTCATTTTTTATATATGTACTTGTTTCATATTTTGTCACCTAGGAACGTATCTCCTATAATCCCATATTAACGGAACGTATACTCCGCGAACAAAGAGCTTTTACTGTATACCAGTCCCATTCCGTTGGTGGAAGTGCTAGCATAAAAATCGAATTTCCCAACGGTTGGTTAAAAGAAATATTATTTTTCTATTTTTAACAATTTTATGGTCAAGGCCAGCCCAGCGGCCATAGGTTTGTCCTAGCCACTCCGCGAGTTTTTCCTTGGTCTCATAGTCCTTGAATTGTAACTAATGCCAGGATCTATATTGCAACCACCAACTATTGATCAGGGTACAAATCTTCATGAGTCGGGCATGCATTTGATTTTTCTTTGGTGTATCTATCCGCCGTTGACCAGTGATGTAGATTCAACCGACTTTTCGGGATAAAGGAGATGCCGTAACAATTTGATGGGCTTCAGATAAAGTTGACCCTTGATATCTTTGGAAGTCCTAGATTAACATGACGCTCAGGTTCCTTATACACATTTAACAAAAGCATAATTTTTGGTTCACACCGCATAATTTATCTCTGCGGTAGCCAACATTTATAGAAGGCGCCCCCAATGAATCTCGCGAGGAATAGCTCACTAAGAGAAATAGCAAAAACTCCTTTGGGATTTTATTAAAATACGTGAGGAAGTATTTGCAAACAATTCCTGAATTTCTTTCTCCTGTTGTTGCCCAAAGTTTTGCCTTGTGATAGCGTATCTTTAGCTGATAAAGTAAATGCCTTGGCAATGTAAGACTGTTGATTTTTTTTTTGTTTAGCTTATTTTCGAATTTAAGGTGATTTCTATGTTTCTAATGAAACGTTATATTACAAAGACTTTTTGTTGTTAACAAATTTATCATTTGTTTTTTTGTCGTGTCCTTTTTTGTCGCCTCCTTAAGCGCCTTTGTATGAGCGTAAACTTTAGTTGAAACTTTTTGTGTTCTATTATTGTTGTTGTGTGTTTCTCTTCCGCTTGCAGCAACAAACGCTCCACACAAAAAGACAGTCAGACCGACCGACTGCTTGTTTCCGGCTGTAAAGCACCCGCAATTTCCTGTTGTTCTTCTAACGAAATTCAGTTCTTCTTCTCAATTTGAAAAGTTTTCGAAATAAGCGAAAAAATATAATAAACTTGGATGTGTTTCCACATACAAACAAATTCTGTTTATATAATTCTATATCTTAAAAACAGTTTAAAAAAGTTTTTGCGCGGAAAGCACCAATCTATGTACAATGATACTGCAACAAAAAAAATGTTTCAAGTTTGATATGCATTTTTAAGTTTGTTTCATTTGCGAGCAACTATTTCAGTCAGAGAAACGTTACCAATTTCACAAAATTATAATAAGTAAAATTTTTGCATCAAGTTAAAATAGGAAAGTTTTGAAAGGCTTATCTTAATCAACACTCAATAGGTTCATAAACTTAGCATATCCTTTAAGGATTTTCTTTCGGGAATGTTCAAATATGTTTGCGTTAATTTTAATATAAATTGGCAGGCATTCCTCAAGAGTTGTTTAACAATATGTTGGCATTTACCTTCTAAAAATATCGCAATTCTTCAAAAAAGCCAGACTTGTACGTCAGACTTATAGGTTCCTAACCCTCCATCACAACAGCGATACAAATCTTGTAAAACTAACTGCTAACATAATGGCTTAACTTGAGTACACACCTTAAATAGGTACACACACCCGAAGTGTTTGACTTTCTCGTGACATGGTGAAATGACCTATTCCTTAATTAACTGACTTCACGCAACGCACACAACTCAGGAGGGGTTAAATGAATAGAGTGAAGCCTGCGTCGTTCTCCGGTCCATTAAATCCAGAGGCTTCTGCAAACAGTGGTCGGATATTTGTTCAGCATCTACGCTAAATGTCAGACAGGGCTGGTTATCGCCGTAGTGGTTCCAAGCCATACTGACTCCTCCAATTCGGGGGTAGCGGGCATATCTCGGTTAGGAAAAGTTGAGCGGTGCCTATCTCTAACCTGGGGGCTAATTACGTAACAAGCGATATCAAATTCATTATCGTTTTTTTTACCAAATCAACACTCAGGGGATGCCCCCTATAAATACAGTGCATTGTGTTGGCGAAGGGAAATTGAGGTAGTGGAGGGTGGAAAGAGGGACCAGTCCCAATTGGTGGGAAATACCCTAGCCGGAAGTTTATGCCACATACGGACTTTACGGCTGAAGAATGAATTGTCTCAAGTATAAATGATGCTGAACGTTCTGGACGGCCAATTACCCGAAAATGTCGAAAAAATCCACGATATGGTGTTGGCCGATCGAAGAGTAAAAGTGCGTGAGATTGTTGATGCCATAGGCATTTCATATGACAGTGTGGTTTCGAGTTTAAATGCTCAGTTGGGTTTAAGAAAGCTCTCAGCAAGATGGGTGCCAAGTTTGCTCTCAATTGACCATAAACGCATGTGACCATAAACGCACGTGTGTAGTCTCAGTGGCAAAATTCCATGAATTGGGCAACGAATTGGTATTCTCTATATTCTCCAAATTTAGCCCCCAGTGACTAATTCCTATTTCCAAACCTTAAGAAATGGGTCGGCGGAAAGAGATTTAGCTTCAATGATGAAATTATTGATCAAACAAATGCCTATTTTATGGATCTCGAAAAATTCTATTTTTTGGAAGGGATACAAAATTGTAGAAACGTTGGACTAAGTGTATTGAGGTAAAAGACGATTATGTTGAAACATATTTTTTTTTGCCAAAAAAAACTGTGTTTCATTCAAAAAGTCACGGACTTGTTGATCCGCCCTCGTATCCTCACGTCTGGCATAAGTTAACGGATGACCGAGGAACAGATACCGTGGAAGTATCGATAGAACAGCGACACGCAACCCACATTTCGACAATGCGCAAGGGAGGCAATAGAGTTGGAAACCTTACTGTCCCCTATCAACACCGTCTCTCTCCTCTGGACACGGTCAACAAGCTCAAAAGTTGTCCTAGGATCACCTGCCCATATATGGGAGTAATATTCCTTCTTTGGGCTGCTACAGATTGTGTAGATATTGTGAATATCAGATGGAGTGAAGTATTTTTTGCACTGCTTTAAAACGCCTAGACACTCGGAGGCATCTTTTGATACTTCAAATACATGTTTTTTCCAACGGACATCACCTTGTATTTTCATACCCAAAACATCAAGATCGTCTGATTCATCAATACCCACACCGTCCATAGACAATGACTACTCACCTTGGTCAGCAATCCGCTTATGCGACAACAAACAACACTGGGTCTTACACGCATTAAAATATACGCTATTCATTCGACCCCATTCAACAATAGACACCAGATCCCGGCCGAGTGTTACATTCATCGTCCGGCTTTTGACTCCAATCTCTTAAAGACTTGGCTTACAGTCGAATGAATAAGAATGACAGAGATTACTGTCATCCGCAAGAGACTAGATTGTATTCACAGTCTGACCCCAGAGATCGTCAATGAAAATAAGAAAAAGAGAAGGAGAAACAACAGAGTCCTGTGGTACAATTGCAGTCAATTTATACTCGTCGGATGAAACCCCATCTACAGCAACTCGTATAGTGTGATCTCTGAAAACACTCGATATAAATCGAGTGAAGTTATCACCGACACAAATATAAGCGAGCTTTGACCAGAGTGTATCGTGCCATACTCTGTCAAAAGCCTTGAAAATATCAATAGCTACTACTTTACTCTCACCAAGCCGGTGGATGTATCGACTCTACTGTTCCGAAAGGAACGCCATCAGGTGTCCAGTAGATCTCATTCTACAGAAGCCATACTACCGACCATTAAGAAGATCATTAGACTCAAGATATTAACTTTGTTCTCCATAACCTTCGAGAGCGCAGAGTAAATTGCAATTGAGTGGTAATTTGCAGGGTTACCTGCATTGCCCTATTTAGGGATTGGCTGGACATTAGCAACCTTCCAATGCGCCGGGAAGACTCCCGCACAGTATACAAGGTTGAAAAGGTTGCGCAGTGGACGTACCGGCATCGAAGAGCACCTACTCAAGACCAGCACAGATTTGCCATCCGGGTTAGTTTGTTTGCTAGTTCGTTGGGAAATTCAGGAGGCATGTCCGCGCCGAATGTATTGACTACCGCAGGCAATCCCGCTTTATAATTTTATTCGCAGGTGTAACGGCACATCTACGACCATCCAAAAAGAAAATTTTGGGTCATCGTCAAACTCTAGAGATTTTCAAAATAAATGGTTTTTCGTTACTCCTCTTGGGAGCATTTGGCTTCCACAAAGCATTTCCATCTTACACGGTTCACCGCTGTTATTTATGATTCTACCACGTTAGGTTGTTTTGTCTTAGTTCTTGGATTATTATGCATCTCCACGTGTTTCTTGGTCGACTACGATTTCTGGAGACTTGAGAGTTCCACTCCAACGCCATCCTAGTGATACTGTCGGAATTTCTTCAGATGGTGTGTCCGATCCACCTCCATTTCCTATTCTTCATCTGCTTCAGTATTGGTTCCTCATTGGTCATGTTCCAGAGTTCTGTGTTATTTATTATGTTAGGACAGGACATTTTTCATATGATTCTGAGACACTTGTTGATGAATTCCTGAAGTTTTTGCCTGATGTTATTCGATGCAAACCAGGTTTCACTACCGTACAACAGAGGTGATTTATTACATGAGTTGAGTATTCTGAGCTTAGTTCGTCTGGATATGTGGCCGCTTCTCCATACTGGCTGCAGTCTCCCTAATGTCGCTCTCGCCTTATTGAGCCTGTTGATTGCGTCTGTATCTGCTCCACCGTTTGCAGACATTGTAGAAGCTATCCACATACTCGACTGGTTGACCTCGTGGCATGATATTTTCTGTGCTAGAATTGTTGATTCTCATGGCTTTTATTTTCTTGATATTTATTTCAAATCCAATATTCGAGCCAATCTTTGTAGGTCTTCCAGTTTTAAATGTAAATTGGAGATCTTACGCGATATTAGACAAATGTTATCCGCATAATCCAGATCTTCGAGTTGGCGTGAGAGACTCCATTTTATTCCTCTTCTCTTTGAAGAGACTTCGCTCATTATGTCATCCATTATGACGGTGAATAGCTGAGGCGGCATACTTGTTTTACTCCAGAATTGGTGTGGAGTGGTTGAGTAGTGTTCCCGTTGTGAAGAATTATTCGAATTATTTTCTGGGGTACTCATTTTCTTCTCAATGCCTTCCACATGGAAGTCCGTCTGATGGTATCAAACGCTTTCTTGAAGTCGTCGAACAGTAGATTCAGAGCAGTACGCCATTCTAGAGATTGTTCAGTAATGATGCGAAGAGTGTTGACCTGATATACGCAGCTTTCTATCTGGCCGGAAGCCTGCTTGTTCTTAATATGTGCTCTATATTGCTGTGAACTGAGAGTATCTTCTATATGGTGTTAAGCAGAGTAATTCCTCTTCAGTAGTTTCAATCTTTCAAGCCGCTACTTTTTGGTAGCTTTACAATGATACCTTCCTTCCAAGTTGGAGGCAGTCTTTCGAGGGTTGCACGATATTCTTTCTGCGGGGCTGCTGTGATCTATTTGGCTGTCCTCAGTAGCGTCTATGATGTTGCTAATTTCATTGAAATGTTCTCTCCATCCCGGGTACCATTACTGCAACTGCTTGGTTCCTATTACACTTTCGATTTGTGAGACAATCGATCGTCTGTTGTAGAATTCTCATATACTTCTGAGCAGCTGCTTCATCTGCTATTGTTGCTAGCCATTCCATTAACTTCTTTTGTCTCTTATTGTAGCTTTCTTTACTTGCTTCGCCAGCTGTTGGTACTGCTATCTCGTAGTATTGTTGTTGTTTAGCTGCAGTTTCATTCATTGAGAAATTAGGTTCCAAGTGTCATCTGATATCCTAGAAACGTTAATGTCAAGTTAATGTAGTGGTCACAGTCAAGAAGGCCCTTAACAACTCACTGGACATTTCTTGTTTAAGAACGAAGCCCTTTTTGAATCAAATATGTAGATGCAGACATAATGAAATTTAATAGATCCAGCTCTTCATGGGTCAAGCAGCGTTGGGATAGGTGCGTACGGTAGCTTAGGCGGTATAAGAATTCGAAAAGAAAGTGGTGGTTGGTCTCCTGTAGATCAATTGAAAATAAATTCGATGCCTCAATAATAAGGCAATTACTGACGTCAGGATGGGATAACTGAGGGCCTATTTTCTGTACAGGAATACCTGTAGTGGGGATTCAATCAATCTATTTCCCTGGCAACTAACTGAACGGAGAGATCGCAGTAGGTGAGCATAATCGTCTTGGATTACAAGTTCATATAGCAGTCGGCAGCTTTAAATTTATAACTTTCTCTGGTCTGATACGATATCGCCAGCGGAACTTAAAGATGTGACCGATCTGTAGATCCGCAGGCTAATAAATGTATACATCGTGTGCATATACTTTGAATGCATACCCAAAAGAAGGAAGAAAGAATACAAGCGTGGTGTTTATTCTCAAAGCAGAAAAATCCTCAATCATACAGTTCCGGATGAAGACTATGGAACGAGCGAAAGATGGGTATCTCTGGCGAATATTGATGAAGAACTACTATCTAGTGTGTAGTCCGGCATACAATTTTGGGGGTCTTAGATAATTTACTAGCTATATTACTACACTAAAGGCATGTTCAATAATGACACGTCCAGTGTGATAGAATTGGTCATATAGCCCTTTGAGACGGATGCAGATATTATTGAGCTAGTATCTAAAATGCACACCAGGATATGAGTTACGACAGAATTGATCACCTGTGCCTCTACCAGTTATGTTAATAGAGGCACACGCCAACGAGGAGTATTGTCTCGATTTATACTGAACTTTGCGCGACATGAGACACTGGCCACTCCCGAAAATGCAGGTGAATAAGCTATATGGGGACAACGTGTCAATAGCAGTAAGAGACAATTATCCCAATACCCCTAGAGATATAGTTTAGGTTGACTTACTTATGTTGGGTAGCAGGGCTGGCGAAAATGGTCTGGATGTAGACTCGGTCTTGGTCAGATGTTCACTAGACATCTGCACAAGACTTCTTGAATGGTCATTCAGGCCATTTGTTTTTTTTTTCAAGCCATGCACTGTATTGAAGTTGCGGCAACCAAATACTTCAGTGTTCTGAAAGAAAACATGTGTGTGAAGCTTTAGAGCACAAAAAGAGCATATCGTATTGTTCTTTTGTGTACACACACATACACATATTCACCGTCGCCTGTGGACAGTTTCCGAAGTACTCGGTTGTCGCAACTTCTCTGCAGTACATGTCTTGAATGACCATTTAAAAAGTCTTGTGCAGATGTCTATTGTACACCTGACCAAGATCTAGTTGATCCTTTTAACCGAGCCATGGAACCTATGTAAAAGACGATGATAGCCAACGACACCTGGTAGAGGGCAATGGAAGGTGTTCACGCCCCGATTATCTGCGCACCACTTACACTGACGCGTTGTTGACGCGACAGTTGCACTCGGTGAACATTATTTAAGACAGTTTATGTCTACGTCTGCCATCAGGGGCATAATTGGAGTCGATTATGGAATAGTTTTGTATTATGTTTCGAACATTCCTTAATATGTCAACTACACGAAAGAGGAACCAATATTCGTTGGAAAATATCAGACTGCCATACTGTAAATGCATTCCTGGGAGAATGGAGTTCCTGAGTTTGAAGTAACGGGTTTTTCAATAAGAGCGCTACAAAAGTTTTTTTTAAATAAAACAAAACATTTTTTAGATACCAATGAAATTGTTTATTCCTGTGAAAGTACGTTCGATGCCATTTTGTATGGAACTCGATTTATTTTGCATGGCCACCACGGGCACGCTTGCAGAAGTCTAGACGCTGAACCCAATTTCGACGATTTTCAAGCATAAATCGGCTGATACTGCTGCAATTTCACGTTCGATATTCGTACGAAGTTCATCAATCGTCGCTGGCTTGTTGGTATAGACCATAGACTTGACGTAGCCCCACAGGAAATAATCTAACGGCGTCAAATCGCACGACCGAGGAGGCCAATCGACTGGGCCATTTCGTGAGATAATACGTTCACCAAACTTGGTTTCCAATAAATTGATTGTGGAACTTGCTGTGTGGCTTGTGGCGCCGGCCTGTTGGAACCACATGTCCTCCTAGTCCATGTTGTCCGATTGGGGCCAAAAATATTCGGTTATCATTGAACGGTAGCGATTTGCATTCACAGTAATGTGCCGGTCTTTATCATCACGGAAGAAGTACGGCCCAATGACGCCGCCGGCCCATAAACCGCACTAAACCGTAATTTTTTCGGGATGCAATGATGACTCATGGATTACGTGTGGATTGCTGTCTGACCAATAACGCATATTTTGCTTATTGACGAAGCCATTCAGCCAGAAATGAGCCTCATCGCTGAATATGATTTTCCGATGAAAATCCGAATCATTTTCAAGTTGTTGCTCAGCCCAATTCACGAACATACGACGCTTATGGTGGTCAAGCGGCTTCAGTTCTTGCGTCAATTTGATCTTGTAAGGATGTAGGCCCAGATCTTTTCGCAAAATTCGCCACAACGACGTCACAGAGATGCCCAACGCTTGAGAACGACGTGTGAGAGACACATTTGGACACTACGGGCACTTCTTTGTCTCACTGGCACGGGAATATTTTGTATTGTGCCTGTGGATTTCAATTTTTTCACTAGATGCTCAATTGTTGATCTGGTAGGACGATTATGACGACCATAAATTGGACGTAGCGCTCTTAAAGTTGAGGCCACTGACTCCAAATTTCGGTAGTAAATTTTAATAATTTCGACTCGTTGTTGGCTCGTATATCTTTCCATGATGAAATGGCAAACCTTACTGAAGAGAAATGTCAAAAGAGCGGGGAAAAATATGGCGTCGTTTGCTGTCCCTATCGATTTACTTTTGTAGAGTCTTTGTTGAAAACCCCTTTGTATATGAATTTCTGCTTAGATGTTTCGAACTGAATGATCAAGTAGAATTTATATACATATATGTGTATTCTAGTGAACTATGGTTGTCCTCTTTCTAGAAGACTATATGATGAGTGTAGGGTCAAAACGAGCTACTTTATAGAGCGCAACGAAATAACACTAATGGGTAAACGAATAAATGAATATCTTGCTGCAGTTCGTTAATATGTAAGCCTTGTTTGGATGTAAGTCTTTCCATGGGTAAATGGCAGTGCTAACCGAGCATGGTTGACTTTGATCCATATCAGGCATCACAAGAGAACCATCAAAGATTCACACTCAAAAGCCAAGACAGCTATACAATTATGCGTTACGAATATATGAACGAACTTCTCGTTAAGCTGAATCTGAAGCTATTCTCGTACATTCAATCAGAACAAACCATATGACCATTGATGTTGCGCAATCCCCACTCGCTCTTACACGCTGAAAAGTAACGGCCTCTCTATCATATTCTCCCAAACATATTCTGCAGGAGCCATGTATACGTTTGTAATGCACTTCAAACATTCTTATGTTTGCAAGTCCCAAACTCACATGTATGTAAATGCAAACAGTAGCATGTTTACTGGCAAACATGTATACTTTTACGTGGCCACAAATGCGTTCTTCACCCGAAACATCCATATACTTACGTGGTAGCATTCGCGTGTCCCCGAAACCTCCACATACTTACGTAGAAACATATGCGTATTTCCTCCCAAACATTATAATATTTAGAAACGAATTATTCTTTGAGTTCAATATATATGTATCAATTATTATTATTAATATTACCAATATAAATCCGCATTTATAAATAATTAATACAAACAATTAAAAGATTTAAAACCGCCCTTCTTACATTTACTTGCATTGAATGCATTATTTGTTTTTTTTTCATGAAATGAGAATCTGCTGCTCTTTAGCTTATCCATTCTCAGTTCTTTTTCACGTTTTTGTTTTCGGAAGTTTTCAACTATGCGTTGGTTATCACTATGCGATGGTACACAATCAATATACTTATATACAAATGCAGTTCACGCAAACCAAGCGTGTATTAATTACTTGTATATTTTATATATTTCACAAATGGTCCGCTGTTCCAATTTTCTCAGTAATGGCTCGGCCTGACAAAGCGCTTCACGTTGCTGCCCTTTCCAGTTTCTTTCCTCAAAATCGTTTCTCACTTAGGTAGCACACATACATATATACGAAACACATACACAAACCCTCCCAGTTTTGGTTTATTATTTTTTCACTGATCAAGTGCTCTTGATATCCCCTGTCCGATGAACCATTGACGACTGAATACATGAAATTAAAACGCAATACATAAGCCAAAATAGGAAAGACTGACTACATCTATAATTTACAACCACATTCAGGAATATTTTTGAATCACTAACTGAGAGAATAGTGCAATAATACCGATACATACTTACAAGATGGACTCTCTCGTTGTCCTTCTTTTACTCTCTTCCTCTCGATAGAGCATAGACAGTACCACAAACACATTTGAATTTGTATCACAAACATAGATATATGTAGGTCGCAGCCACATATATTATAAGATATTAGTCATTGTGTCTCAAATATGTAATATTGAATAGCAAACATAATGTGTTTGGACACAAGTATATTATATTTGCGACAAGCTTCAAACACACTGGTTATTTGGTAACAAAAAGACAGTTTTTGCAGCGTGTAGGGACGGCGACATTATCGACTATTTGGTCATAATAAAGCCGCTCGAAACAATCAGTAGCAAAGTGTAGTTTGCAATCCGTGAACGTGACAGCAAAACAAAATGTCTAAGGGTTTTAAACCACATGAATTAGGCTGTCCACCGAATTGTTCTCGCAATAATGCCATGGTTTCACAGACCATTTCGATAATACTGCGTCCTGTTGGAACCAAATATCGTCGAGCTCAGGAGCTTCAGTTTCAGGCAACAGATGGTTCATTATGATTGCGCGATAACGGGCGCCAATTACAATTATGTTCCGGCCGACCTAACTTTCGAAGCAATATGGCTCGGTAGTATCACCAGCCCATACACCGCACCAAACCTTTGTTGTGTCCGCATATAAAGGCACCTTTTGAACCTCTTTAGGGTCCTCTTCATCCAAAATATGATAATATTGTTTATTGGCATAGCCATTAAGCCTCATAGCTAAACAAAATGTTGGTCGAAAGCTGCGGATCTCCTGTTTTGTTGAATTTACAAAATAGAAACTGGAACAACTTTTAAAAAATCTTAAAGCTATCGAAATTAGCTGCATCATTTTGCTTTTGCTTAAATATAATGTGATCGGACATAAGGATTTTATCCTAAGCAGCTGAATGTGGAGAAATAATACGCTCTCTCAGGAAATTTAATTGTTTTTGATTTTTTATACACTTGTTAATATTTTTCCAATGGCCGTTCATCGTTCACAGCATGATGTATGTTTTTATGAGAGGATTATCCTTGCTCTGTTTCACAAGGACATCAATTGAGCAGCAATACTGAGACCTCCTGTAACATTATTACAGATAAACGAACACATTTCATCGTGTTGCTTTCACAGTCAGTTGTCTGTATCCTCATATTTATCGTTACAAAAACTATTTAATTGTACATAAACAGAATCCTTACAAATCCCATATCGTATCGTTTTTAAGCACCCAATTATTTTGTGGAATATCACAGCATTTCAAAAAATTTCTATAAATAATAAGCCTCATCAATCCTTTTGCAATGCCAGTGGCGGCCAGCCCCATTAGGGGAAACATATAATCGAAAAATCAAGACAAAAATAATAAATCATAAAATGTTCCATCCATAAATTGTGCATTTAATATTATCCTTGGATAGCTATTATTTACTATCACCCTAGATAGTAGTAATACATATTGGAGCTATCAAAATGTTTGAAGACTAAAAAAAATCTAAACGAGTTTGATATTTTTCGGTTTGAATAAGTTTGTCACCGACTGAAACCATAATATTTTGCTTTACTTGACGGGTTTTTCCCCTGTCTTTCTAAATGTATTGAACTGACATCCTTGCTAGTGGTTAGATGTAGTAGGAGAAATAAGAAAAAACATTGGAATAACGACATAAATTTTTGTAAATTCTAGTAAAATCTACATATAAAATACTTGACTAAACAAACATTCCATTGGTTGTAAAAACAAAAATATCTCAAATGCATAAAACAGGCAAGGGATGTGACTATTAGACAGTGGAACAAAATACTGTCTAAGTAAAATGTAGTTGCTACATTGGAATACAGTTGTTTTTAAAGGACTCGTGAATATAATGGTATCAAATAATTATGCTTTGTAATAAACCAAAATCTACACATTAAATCCCATGTCGATAAAACGTAACAGCTCGTGATTCAATTTCTAGGTGTTGCCACATTTGAATAAATTATCTAGTTCCTTACAGAAGAAACTATAAATTTTGTGAAAACTTGCTAAATTGAAATTACTGTATTACCCGCAAAGACAATTTTCGTTACTCCCAAACGAAATCCCAGCCAGACGAACTTCGCTTGAGGTATGTAATTGCGGCAAAGAGCAAAACGTTGAATCGAGCATATCATTGTATTTGTGATAAATTCGTTACGAGAACCGAAAATCGTTTACGACAAACGATGTATGGTAACTGCAAAGTCAAAACAAAAATCGTTGACAGTAGTCCTGCATCTGATGATGAACTTGTGGCGGAGTTCGCAGTTAATCGTGCCCGTGAGTATGAATTCCTATAACAAAACCAATCATTTTTCACATCGATTTTTTTTTTGTATAGGGGTTTCCGACAGGGATGGGTAGTTGCTGAAATTGAATAAAACAAGTAGCGTCTAGGATATAGGGATACCAAACCAGAAATCCCGAATCCCGGGATTTTTCGGGAATAATGAAACGCGAATTTTTAAAAATTTAAAAAAAATTTCATTTAAAAAAAGCATTAAATTTTCTAAATGTCAACATCCGATAACTCGAAAACTAAGCGACTTATCGAAAAGTGCTACATTATTTTATGAGTTTGTCTTGACTTGCTTTATACAAAAATCTGATATCAATGGCTTTACACGGTACGTTAACGCCATAACCCTGTCACATATCCGAAATTTCGGGGCCCATAACTCCGAAACTATGCATTTGCCCCGATTTTGTTATTTTACTTTTTTTGGTTAAAATAACGTATTCTACTCCCTTCAAAAAATGTTGATTTTGGAGTGTAAGCCGTAAAATAGACCTGTTCCTAAAAAAATCCCGAAATCACGGAAAATCCCGGGGTCCCGAAAAATCCCGGGATTTCGGGATCGGGATAGCGAAAATCCCGAATGCTGGGATTTTTAAAATCAATCACGGTTAGCATCCCTGCTAGGATATCTTTGAATTTATTTAAAAATTATATTACGTGTGGAATATATCATACAAAAAGCCGGCGCGTCTTCATTCGGTGGCTCGCAGTCCAGATGTCCATTTCTCCATGACTCTGACGCATAGATCAGGGTAAATTTGAACGATGGCACAGCTTATATTGTATTAAGGACTTAACGAAACTCTACAAGGAAAAGTTTATCGGGGTGAAACCATACTATAGAGGTTGCCTCTGCGTGAGATACTGCCGTCAAACCGTTCGTCCAAACTGCCAATCGTGGAACCACTTGTTGCGTTCACATCCACACATTCTAATTTTTACCAAAATAAATAGGTTATATTCGATCAGTAGCGTTCTCCGTTGAGGGTGATAACAATGTTATCATTATTTCTGAAGAAGTGAGGATTAATGATGCCGCTGGCTCACAATTTATACCAAGCAATCACTTTCTGTGAATGCATTATCACTTGGTGGACCTCGTGTGGATCGACAACGTCCTACATCACGCGATTTTTCGTGTTTGCGTACCCGTTCATCTAAAAATGGGCCGCGTCGTACAATGTGGGCAAAAGCTAAAAAAGTTATAACATTACATAAAAAAGTTTTGGAACGAAGATCCTTATCGCACATTGCGGGATGGGGGCTTAATAAAAAAATTAAACAAAATTTTTTAACACTATTATGCTACTGCCCAGAATTATCAACTATATTGGGTACTTTTGCTTTGGTTTGTGTCTAGACTAACATATGTGGGGAAATTTCTTGTTTATTGGGAAGTTTTCTGGAGCCTGTACCAATATTTAGTATATATTGTAGTTTTGAATCCAATAAAAAGTAAATTTAGAAAAGCCAAAGTGAAAGAATTTTAAAAAAAGTAAAATCTCTTAAGCGCCTTTTCTTAAAAAAGGAAATTTTCTCAAAACAAAATTCCTAGCCATATTCTTAAACAATGTACCTTTTCTTAAAATAAAACAACCTTATCTTAAAGAAGTGCCTTTGCTTAAAAAAGTAAAGTACATTTTTTTAAAATAAGTAACTTTTCTTAAAAAAGTACATTTTCGTACAACAAATTGCCTTTTATTCAAAGCTAAATTTTTTGTGAAACAAAAAAACTACAAACTCTTAAAAATTTACCTATTCTTTCTCGAAAAAAGGACCAATTCCAAAAAAATTCCAATTTCTTAAGAAAAAAAGATTTTTTTCAAAAAATACCTTCAGCTGAAAAATACAGTTTCTTACAAAAATTCCGTTTCTTAAAAGTACGTTTTTTTAAAAATAAAAAAATAGTAACTTTCCTTTTCTTAAGATAAGTAGTCTTTCTGAAAATAAGTAAATTTTCTTAAAACAATAACCGTTTACTAAAACGAGTACCACTTCTTTAAAAAGTACCTGTTCTTCAAAAAAGTACTTTGTAAAAAAAATTTCATAAGGTGTCAGGGGACACCCGATTGGAACAAAGTTCCTTTCGCTATATATTATGTACTAGTTAGTTCTAAAACGCCTAAGGCGCCCGTTGAAAAATACGATAATTTAAATGGATCTTTAAGAAAAGATACTTTTTGTAAAATGATAAACTTTGTTTAAGAAATTTTGTATTTATTGAATGTATTTTAAAAAAAAAAAGTACCGTGAAAGCTCTCTTCGCGGACAGCTCTTATAGCCGGACAGCTCTCTTAAGCGGACAAATTCCTTGGTCCCAAACTGTTCGCCTTGTTTCAGGAAGAAATCATGCTCCCTTAAGCGGACGCTCCCTTGGACGGACGCGGGCGGACACTTTCCTGGTATCAAATATCTCCCATGAGCGGACAACAAAATTGTGATAACATGATTTCTAACAATTTTTGTTGTCGAAATAAAAGAAAGTATGAACGGAAAACAACTAACAACGCGTTCATGCATCAGACAAGTACGTAACTATCTGCGTTGAGCCTTTTTTGCTCATAGACAAAAAAAAATGCGCAGCTACTGTGATTAACCTCTACCTTTAGAAGTGTGTTTTTTTGCTGTTATATTTCGATAAGCATAAGTTGAAAAGGATCCCTTGAAACGTGTGAATGTTGCATCATCCGTCAATTTTTTCAGCAACAAAAATAATTTTTAAGTTTTTTTTTCAGTATGTTTGATTTTAGTTTATGACTTACGAATCTGCATTTTTTCTAAGTGAATATTTTACTTGAATGTTAAGGGCTTGACAATGCCATGTATTGAAATGATATTTATAGAACGTGTACATTAGCACGCATTTAAATAATAAAAATTTATAACAAATTGGTTTGTAATGTATTAACATATTTATTTCCTTAGTGGAGGAAGTGTTCTCTTTAATTTTATTTAATTTCCTTAAAACGCTCTATTGGGCGGACATCTCCCTTAGGCGGACAAAATTGGTGCGACCGTCAGTGTCCGCTTAAGAGAGCTTTTACTGTATATCCTTAGGTCCGTTTTGTAAGAATATGTATTATATTTCCCGATAAGGTCCTTTCTTTGATGAGAGGTACTTCTTTTATTAAAAGCTAATGTTTTTATGTAAGAAAAGCCTACGAGTATGAAGTTTGTTTTTACAAAGAAATACTTTTTTTAAGAACAGGTACCTTTTAAGGTAGTGGTACTCCTGTTAGGATAAGGTTATTGTTTTAAGAAAATTTACTTATTTTCAAGAAGGCTACTTATCTCAAGAAAATAAAAGAAAAGGTATTATTTTATTTTTAAGAAAGGGTACTTTTAAAACAGGAATTTTTGTAAGAAAAGGTAAGAAAAGCTCTTTTTTTAAGAAAGGTCAATTGGTTGTAAGATAATATACATTTTTAA
Organism: Phaonia tiefii; assembly: GCA_963931995.1. Taxonomy (NCBI): domain Eukaryota; kingdom Metazoa; phylum Arthropoda; class Insecta; order Diptera; family Muscidae; genus Phaonia; species Phaonia tiefii. The sequence continues at coordinate 176,069,668 of OZ008367.1, read as the reverse complement.
GAAAAGGTACCTTGTGTAAGAAAATTTACTTTTTTAATCAAAGGTACTTCTTTAAGATAAGGTAGTTTGTTAAGAAAAGGTACTCTGTTTAAGAATAGGAATAGGAATTTTTTTTGAGAAAATTTACTTCTTTTTAAGAAAACGCACTTATTTAAGCCAATGTTATTTTTTTAACTTCTTTGACTTTGGCTTTTCTAAATTTACTTTTTATTGGGTTCAAAACTACAACATGCAATAAAGAGGCTCCACCTAGAGAATTTAACATGAAACAAGAAATATGTTAGTCTAGACACAAACCAAGCCAAAAATTCGAGTGTAAGAGTAAGTGTTCTGCCAAATGTAATTCAATGCTCAGGGTTGTACTTCATGGATTTGCCAGTCTTGTACTTTGGCTTTTCTAAATTTACTTTTTATTGGGTTCAAAACTACAATATGTAATAAAGAGGCTCCACCTAGAAAACTTCCCTTTAAACCAAACCAAACTAAAAGTACCCAATAGGGTACTTAGTACTTCTTCTTAAAAATAGCAAATTTTTTTAAAAAAACATTAGCTTTTAATAAAAGATGTACCTCTCTTTAAAAAATTAGCTTTTCGGGAAACTATCATACATATTCTTAAAAAAAGGACCTTAAAATAAACTTTAAAAAAAATACATTCCTTGACAACTTTTTTTTTAAATAAAACGCAAACCATTTGAGATATTTCCAAAACTTAGTGATCGACTTGAAAAACAATCAAAACATTTATGAATGGAACTCGACTTCGTTCATATGGCCACGTCGGCAGCGGTCGATTAGTTGGACCCAATTTTCGATAACTCGGTCACACATTTCGTGTTCAATGTTGGCTCTGAGTTCTTCCAATTCATAGTAACGTGACGATCGTTATTGCCGATTAAAAAATATGACCCAATGACGCCGTCGGTATGCAAACCGCACCAAACAGTTTTTTTTTTGTGGATGAAGTGGCGATTCATGAAGCGTTTTGTATTTTCACCAAAGAAGTAACGCATATTTTGCTTATTGATGAACCCTTTAAGCTTCGTCACTGAAGATGATTTTGCGATGAAATTCATCATCTTGGCGCATCTTCTCCAGAGCCCAATCGGAGAACGTACGTCGCGTCAAATGGTCATCGGCTTCAATTCTTGAGGCAGCTTGATCTTGTATAGGTGTTAACCAAGATCTTTACGCAAAATTCGCCATAAAGTGGTTTGGCGATGCCCAGTTCTTGAGAACACCGCGGAATCGACTGATTTGGACCGTTTGCTACGGACGCCCTAACGGCAGCGATATTTTAGTCACTTCGGCCAACCTGTTGTCTCACTGGCACGGCAGCATAACACAGTGAAAATGTAAACTCAAATGTTTGCACTGAACTTGTTATGGCTTGTCTACTAGTGCGACAATAACGACCGAAAATTGGAGTTAACGCTCTTAAAGTTGCGGTCACCGACTCCGAATTTCGGTAGTACATTTTTGTAATTTGCAAACGTTGTTCGTTCGTGTACTTTACCATGATAAAAATGTTGAGTTTACTCAAAAAAAGGAAAGTAACAGTTAGGTGGTCAGTGAATTAGTACGTTCACAAATTAAATTCAAAGTTGTCAAGTACCTATTGGAAAACCCATTATAAAAAAAAAATATACATTCTAAAATAAAAAAATTGCTCTTTTGCAGGTGTCCTAGAAGACTTTCTTTTGAAGTCCTCTTAGAAAGCCTTCCGGTAGCAGGCTTATCAGAAGACGTGAAAGGGAAGGCCTTCTGCGAGGCCTTGGTTTTGCAGACTAGGGAGCAGGCTAGTCAAGAGTGTGGAAATGGCAAGGCCTCCCTTTCCCAGGGCGCCCTATTTTAATTTATAATGACGATTGCATTTGTAGGGTGAGGCTTCTGACTGTCATAATAGGCCTGCTAGGGGGCATGCAATTCACCACTTTTCGCTGCTGGGATGTAAACTAACAAAATCGGTCATAACAATTGTTTCCATCAACCGTTTTTTGGTTTACGTTAGTTACGATTAGTTTTGGTAACACTAAATATTTGTGGTGAACAAAAACTGTTACGCCAAACTAATAATTCGTTTAAGGCAAACGACTCTTATTTCACAGAAGCGAATTTGTTAACAGAAGAATATTTTTTTATATTTTAAGCGCAAATTTTTTCTAATCCTATGCTTTTCCTGATTTGAAGCAGCAGCATCAGTGTAAGACCGTGAGGCTATCCACCGCTCCATAATATACGTTGCGTGAAGTCAAACAAACCCCTAACAGTACAATTTCCTTGATTTCAATATACAGTGCAGTGTGTGTGTTACTTTCCATAGAAGAGAGATGCAAGTACCCAGAGTGCCACAACAATCCGTTACCGATTCAAGACGTACCCGTTTCTTCGGACATTTTGCCCGAAACGGTCATCCGCTACGGACTCATAAAGAATTCGTTTTAGATATTTTAGTGATACGCTTTTCTATATTTTTGCGAACTCGTAACAGGCTTAAAACGGATCCGCCATGTCGCAATTTCACTGGTTCGCTTTTTATGCTTTTACTGACTTGTAACGGGTTTGAGACGGATCCGGGAAATCGCAATTTGATTGATTCACTTTTCGATGTTTTTATAGGCTCGTAACGAGTTTGAAACGGATCCGCCAAATATCATTTCACTGATTCACTTTTCTACGCTTTTACGGACTCGAACGTGTTCGAGATGGATTCGCCAAATAGTAATTTCACTGATTCTCTTTAATTCTTTACTCGTAATGTGTTCGAAACGGACTCGCCACATCGCAATTTCACCGTTTCGATTTTTATGCTTTTACGGACTCTTAGCAAAATCGAAACAGGTTCGAGAACTCACATTTCGATTTTGTGTGATTTTAAGGACCCGTAACGGGTTCCAAATGGATCCGCATCCTTTTCTGTGCACATTTGGTAATGAGAGCCATTTCCTTAGAGTACATGCGTGTGTGCATACAGTTTTTCATTTAGAATAACTTGCTTTCCTTATTTGTCGTTCGTTAAAGTAGTACCGACAATTGCGGGACAACTGAAAATTCTTTTACAACAAATGAAACAACTTTTACGATAAAATATATTTAGGTATCGCGGGATTATTAAAAGATTATTTTTGTACAACCATTATTCAGTAAAATCTACACTAACGAATAAAAAAAAATTACGAGAAAAGTATAATTACGGTAAACCTTGAGACTGAGTAGCAAACGAACTGTTTTTGGAGCAAAGAAATATTTTTCTACCAAACGATCTCCAAACGGGGGTTTCTTTGGGTGAAAGAAAACACCCTACACACACTTTAATCTTTTTAAATATATTACTAATTGCAGTGTTTGTTTATCAACATTTGCCTTAAAGCAACAACTTCTTACATAGTTCCGGAAACAATTTTGTTCGAAATATTAATATTGATAAAATCAGTTTTATTTTTAATCAACTACAACCCTATCTATTCCCATTTAATCGAATCCCTTCACACTGTGTGTGAGGATAGATAGGAGACCAAGGGAGACTGAAAATCGTAGTTTATAATGTTATGACCTTAAAGTCAAACATATCAACAGCAGCAGTCATAGCACAGCCACAGTCACACCAACAACCACTGCCATACCACAACTTCAAACGAGAGGGACACCCACAATGAAACTAACCAACACAATCAAATGGGGTATCTTATTTTTCCCCTCCACAACTCTTTACAGAAATTTCAACACAACATTAAACCTTTTTTCACGTTCCCTATTCTCACCCATATACACCATTTCAAAAAAAAAACGTTGTAAAAGCTGTAAATTTTACTTTCTCGTTTCCTTTAAAAGAAGATTTTATGGGTTTTTCTATGGGAGCAAATACAAGACTTAACTCAAACCTATACCATGTATAAAAAGTATGAAGAATGTATGTATTGGTATGTGTTATGGTTCAGAATACCCTTTAACTGCAGGAGTCGCTCTAATCTATCTTCCTTAATTTTGGGTACATTTTTTAAGCCGGAAATCACTTTAATTAAGCAAAATGTAGCCTGTACGAAGACCAACAGTTGATCGAAAAATCTCAGCACATTTAAGAAAAAATCACATGAGGAGTCAGGGGACACCCGGCTGGAACGAAGTTCCTTTCGCTATATATTATTATGCACTAGTTAGTTCCAACACGCCAAAGGCGCGAGTTGAAAAATACGATAATTTAAATGGATCTTTAAGAAAAGATATTTTTTGTAAAATGATAAACTTTTTTAAAGAAATTTTTTTTATAGAATGTATTTTTTTTAACAAAAAAGTATATTTTTAGGGTGTTTTTGTAAGAAGATCTAGTATATTTTCCCGAAAAGGTCCTTTTTAAAGAGAGCTACTTCTTTTGTTTAAGAAAAGGTACCATTTTTAAGAAGAAGTACTTTCTGTAAGAAAAAGCCATGAAAGTATGATTTTTTTTACAAAGAGTACTTTTTTTAAGAACAGATACTTTTGAAAAAAGTGGTAATCTTTTTAGGAAAAGGTTATTTTTTTACGAAAATATACTTATTTTCAGAAAGACTACTTATCTCAAGAAAGGAAAAGAAAATGTATTATTTTATTTTTAAGAAAATTTACTTTTAAGAAAAAGTAATTTTTGTAATTGTGCAGAATTCCTTCTCATATTGTGCAGAATTGTATTACTCTTTACAGGAACAGTTCGATTTCGTGGTTCCATGCGGTATTAAAGATCGTAAGCCAAGTGTAAGCAATATTCCATAAATCGTATTCTTGAATGAAGCGGTGATATTGCAAATTGAAGATCATCTTCATTACTTGCGGTGTCACTAGAGGCGTTTTCAAATTCCAAATTTTTTCTTCACATATATTACATCTCAAGTACGACCTTACGTCAGTTATAGCATTGGCTACCTTTCCATCGATCCTAGTCAAATGTAAATGAAAAGACAACTTAATTATTCTTCCGCATATTTCTACATGAATGGGAGTCAGAGCTGCGATTTTCTCATTGATATCATCCACCAGTCATTGGGTTGTATTGCGAACTTCCTTTACTTATTCAAAACGGATTGGAATGCTAAAAAACTTGCATCCAGGTGTTGAATTAATCAATATATCTCGAAACGAAGATTCAGTTGAAGATGCTGATGAGTCCTTATATAAGAGCATTCTTAATGGTACAAGTGACGCTAGAAAATTGTTCAGAAATCTCCGTCAGATTCACTTTTGAAACGAAGTTCCTTATCGCACGATCCGGGATGGGGGCTAAATGAAAAAAATTTAACAACTTTTTTTAACACTATTATGCTACAACCCAGTATTGTCAACTATATTGAACACTATAGCTTTGGATTGTGTCTAGACTAATATATGGTGGGAAATTTCTTGTTAAATGGGAAGTTTCTATGTGGAGCCTCTAACCCAATAAAATGTAAATTTAGAAAAGAAGTTTAAAAAAGAACATTTTCTTAAATTAGTGCCCTTTCTTAAACCTAATCATATTCTCAAACAAAGTACCTCTTCTCAAAAAAATGTCTCATCTTACAGAAGTACCTTTTCTTAAAAAAAGTAAATTTTCTTACAAAAAGTACATTTTCCTCAAAAAGTAAATTTTCTTACAACAAATTACCTATTCTTAAAAAACTAATTTTTCTTTCAAAAGTACTGTTTTTGTTAAACAAAATAACTTTTCTTGAGATAAGTACCTGCCCGTAAAAACGTACCTATTGTTGAAAAAAGGACCAATTCTATAAAAAATTCCCATTTCTTAAAAATAAACTTTTCTTCAAAAAGTACTTTCTCTTAAAAAAATAAATTTTCTTACAAAAGTTCCTTTTCTTAAAAGTAATTTTTCTTAAAAATTAAATAATACCTTTTCTTTTCTTGGGATAAGAGATAAGTAGTAAGAAAATAATTAAATTTTCTTTAAAAAAAAAATCTTTTTCCTAAAAAGAGTACCACTTCTTTAAAAAATACCTGTTCTTAAAAAAGTACTTCTTTGTAAAAAAAATCATACTCTTATGGCTTTTTCTTCCAGAAAGTACTTCTTCTTAAACATAGTACCTTTTCTTAACAAAACATTAACTTTTAATAAAAGAACTACCTCTGTTTAAAAAAGGACCTTTCCGGGGAAATATAAAACATATTTTTACAAAAAGGTTTTTTAAGTAATGGGTTTTTTTAGAGACAGGGGAGAGCTTCTCACAATCGCTGAGCTGTGCGCTTTCCAGTTTGCACTCACTGATTGGGACCTACAGTTTTACACCGATTCCGAACGGTATTTTGAGAAGCCTTTTCATGGCTAAATACTCGATAGTGTCGCCGTCACTATGCGAGGTGACCGCCGCCGAAAGAAATTTTAAGGTGGTCTGAGCGGGAATTGAACCCAGGATCTCATGTACAAGAGGCGCGCACACTACCATTGCACCACCGACGGCCACGGGTTTTTTTAGAATTGGTCGGTTTTTCAAGAATAGGTACATTTTTAAGAGTAGGTACTTATTTCAAGAAAAGTTATTTTGTTGCACAAAAAGTACTTTTTAAAGAAAACTTAGTTTTTTAAGGAAAGGACATTGTTTGCACGAACATCTAATGAGGAAAAGAAGAACATGGTGGAAAAATTCTGTCTGTTCTTGTTGTTGGAATTATATGCCTTTCAGTGATGTTGATACTTAAGGATCCTCGATCGATACTAATTCTCACATATGAATTGCAGAATTGAGTTTGTATATATACGATGGATGATCAACCGATGGTATCAATTCAGGCACAGTAGTTAGGCATCTGATGATGAACTTGTCACGGAGTTCGAAACTAGTTATGCCAGTGAGTGTGTGTTGAACTGAATAGTCTCCCAGCGGCGGAAGTCATGACCTTGAAGGCCTGAAATCATGACCGAGCAGGCCTTCTTTAAAATACGACAGGCCTTCCCTACACCTTACCTCCTCCTTTCTTTTTAACATTGCGTGAGATTGGGAGGCAAGGCCTTCCATCCCTCTCTACTAGAAGGCTTATGAAGGCCTGCAAAAAGAGTAGTTTTAGATTGACTTACGTAAAAATAAAAAAATATATATGGAAAATAGTTTCATATTTCAGATTTATACTTTAACCAATTGTAATTCTTATAAATGATTTTTTTAAATTCTGCAGCTACAGGAATCGAAGACACGACCTAAGAACTTACAATCGGATGCTGTATCTACTGGGCTATCGGATGTTATGATTTTGTAACGACGAATTGCGAACATGTGGAAAGACCCCTGTCTTCATGAACAACAGCGTCTTTCGGCATTCTTTTAACAGGCCTGTGGAAGCCTTATAAAATCATGCATTTCGCAAGCATTATTAAAGTAGGCATTCTGCATGCCTTATTCGTGGAAGGCCTTGCAAATTCCGCCGCTGGGCTATTACTTTCAACAAAAACCCACCATTTTTCAATTATAAAAATGTTCATGAGTTGTAAGTTTGTAGTATAAATTTCTCATACATTAATCAAAAACTAACAAACATCGGTCATAAAAATTCAAATTCAAATAACAATTAAATTTTTTAAGAAAAGGTACTTATTTAAAAAAATTACTTTTTTTTTGAGAAAAAGTACTTTTTGTAAAAAAATTTTCTTTTTTTAAGAAAACGTACTTCTTTAAGTTAAGGTATTTATTTTTAGGAAAAGGTGCTTTGTTTAAGAATATGAACAGGTATTTTTTTTTTTGAGAAAATTTACTTTTTTTAAGAAACGACACTTATTTTAGAAAATTTTCTTTTTTAAACTTCTTTCACTTTGGCTTTTCTAAATTTACCTTTTATTAGGTTCAAAACTACAATATGTACTAAATATTGGTTACAGGCTCCACCTAGAAAACTTCCCATTAAGAAATTTCCCAACATATGTGAAACATCTAGTTAATTTCTTTCTTTATGATCCAAGCCGATATTCTAGACACAAACCAAAGCAAAAGTAAACAATATAGTCGATTTTATTGGGTTGTAGCATAATAGTGTTAAAACAAAAGTGGATTAATTTTTTTTCATTTAGCTCCCATCTCGCATGGTGCGATAAGGAACTTCCTACCCAAGAAATTTAACAACATTTTTCAATCACAAATAAAATGCAACCAACTTTTGTAGTGGTAAAGAAATGTTTAAATTTAAATATCCAGTAGTAATGGAAGATCTAATATTGTAATGAACAGCAAATCTATAGATTTACTCGAGAATTACTGACCTTAGATTTTTTTAAATATAGTAAATTTGATAAATTTTGTTATAAGGAATGTTTGTCGAAATATCTTTTATCAAAGGGATGTTGGATTAAACAGACTTCATATTCGAATCCGTTTCGAATTCGTTTTTTGTAAATAAAACGGATTCGAGGCGGATCCGCTTTTATCAAAAACGCGAATCGTTTTTCTACTTTTTCGGATCCGTCTCGAAATTGCAACGGACTACATATTCGAAACAAAATGGAGTCGAGACGGAACTGTCCGCCAAATCTCATTTTCACTGATTTAATTTTGTATCTTTTATACACTCGTAACGGGTTGGATACGGATCTGCAAAATCACAATTTCACTAATTCGCTTTTTTATGTTTCTATGGACTCGTAGCGGATTCGAGACGGATCCGCCAAATTGCATTTACACTGATTCGCTTTTTTATGTTTCTACGCTAATTCGCAATTTCACTGATTCCCTTTTTTAAGTTTTTATGAAAAATTAAAGTCAGAAGTTATTCCAATTCCACCTGATGTATATCACGTATCATCAAACATCTCTCTATAACAACGACCGCACCACGAAGAGTGTGAAAGGGAACGACAGATGAGTCAAATCATAGAGAAATACTTAAGAGTTTCCATTACTCTCTTCGCTGCCTCTTCATGACGACGAGGTAGTAGGCCATTTCATAGAGTTTTATTTGCTGCTGTATTTTACCAATTTTACACTTTCGTTGGACAGAAATCGAAGGGAATTCATATTTTCGTTCAATACAAACAATATAAATATAATTTAGCTGTCATTAGCATCAATAAACACTATTTAAAATTACTTCCTGTCTTCTTTGCTCTCTCATTCTCTATCATCGGCCTAGTACCTTTTCGAGTAGCTGTGTCATAGAATCCCCCTGGTCAAATATTCTCTCTTGTTATTATAATTACTCTATAGATTTTACGGATTCGTAACAGGTTCGAAACGGATCGGTATCCGTTTTTGTCCACATTGGGTTAAGACTTTCTTAGCTGCCGTTTTCTAATACTCCTTTGTACGATACGAACCTGTTTCAAATTCGAGACGAACTCTAGTCTTCGCACATTTTAGCCGAAACGAAAATTAGTTACGATCGCGCATTGAATCCGTTTTGCTTTTAAAATTTCCCTCAAAAACGCAAATCGTTTGTTCTATCCGATATATTTTCAATCCAACTCGAAACGGATTCAACTATGAAGCCCGTTACGAGTTGGGGAGTTTTTTTTTTATTAAAACGGATTCGTGATTCGCTTCTTTCAGTTTTCGCGGATTAAAATCGCGACTCCGAATATCGATTTCTGATATCTATGCGTACGAATTTAACGTTGTAGAATTTATTATACTTTTAAGTTTGGAATGTTAATATGACATAGCTTCAGTGCTCTGGAAATTAACATACGTGTAGTTCTGTAAGATTTAGAGCAATATTTAAAACACAATACCACACTTCTACTTCGCATCGTATTATGCTTTTGTGTACACACATATACATGAATGCTTTGTCGATAGTACCTCGAAGTACTTGGTTGACCCACCTTCGCTACAGTACAAGTTTTGAAAAAAAAATCAAATGTTTTGAATGACCATTCAAGTTGTCCTGTGCATATGTCTACTGTCCACATGCCAGCTCGCTTACAGCACGAGCAAATCTACGGATTCCGCTCTACACAAGAGAAATACTTTTATCTAAAGTAATATTCCCTTTATTGCATTTGCCTTTATAGAGGGTGCCTTTAAGCACGTCTTACAGAGATTGCTAAAATCTGATCTATAGATACTATGTTTTGACCAGGGGTCAACAATTGGATCTATTGATTGTATTCGCTAGGGCGCATAATCTCGCCTCTGGGCTACGCGTCTTTATCTCCAAATATGAATAGAGGAATACACCAAGGGTATGAAATTTTGCTTGTACTGGAAATGTCGGTTGAAACATATGCTGACGGCTTGATATGTGCGGAACTGGGATCTACCCGTCCACATGCAGAAATGTGCTTTAGTAGATTCTCTAAGTGGGCTTCGGAAAATGAGCTGGGTGTAAATTCGGGAAAATCCGTGATAGCACCTGTTACATATTCCATTGCCTCTATGTGGTAGAGAAATTTACCTAAAGGATTATTGACTCAAATCTGCGGACAACCGTAGCCACTTTCCAGCTGTCCACACGTCAGTACTATTCTCGGAGTTTGCTCTGCATGGTGTTGCGAGCTTCAGAGATACATATATTGATCAAAAGGTATACTTTTTGTCGGATTTCGACATCATGGGAAGCTTGACAACATCCTACTGGAATAGATAGAATCGTCCGTATTCCGACTTTGTGTGAATCAGCGGATCATTATTTTTTGACCTACAGAGTACCTGCGTGAACGCGCATAACCTCTACCCGGAAATTGCAGTACAGCAAAAATACCGTTTCATATGCATGAATGTGATCCAGGGTTTAATCAGGAGTAGGCAACAGTGATTTGGGGGAAAACTGAACTCGTACTCTTTAGTAAGAACATAATATTCATTATATTCAGCCATTGTCTGCAGGTTTACATATATGTTCCTAGAAAAATTTGCATGATATCTAGTAGCGATTTTGCGACTAAAAGCTGTGCAGTAGGCCAATCATTCACTCACCTGAATGCAAACGGATTAACGAAACAAATCGAAAGAGAATCCAATTAACCCCCAAAAATATGATAAAAGCATTAGCCACACGGATAATAGGAATAGGAATAGGATAATGAAATGTGAAAATAGTCTGCCGACTGGTCCACAGGTCTAAGGTGCCCTATACCCGAATTGGGGGCACAGATATCAATGTTTAAGGTATCATTTCTTGGAACAAGCGCAATGACATGGTGTTGATATGGGGAGAAGATATCGGCAAATGGAAATGTTGTCTGTCATAGGGGGAAAGTGGAAAATGTTGTGGGCTTACTATGGGTGACGAGATATGGAAATGTATTCACTCGTGGAACCCAGTATCTGATCGACTTATAGCTGCCAGGTTTTACAGCTAAGCTGGACGTTTCGTCACAATCGTACAGTTAGTATTAGGTACGCCCCAACCGCAGAGTCCGGCGACAACAACACGGTTGAATTTTGTAATCAGCATTCTGCTACAGCCCATAAAATACCAGGTAGGAATAAACTTGTTGTGACAGGGGACTTTAATGCTAAAGCTACCAGCGATTAATCGGTTCTAACTCAAATAATGGGCAAAGAAGTATTAGGAATCAAAGAGAACAACGGGGAAAGCTTTATCGAATTTTGCTAAACTTCTCAATCTTTCCGCACGAGAATATCCACAAGTACACGTTGATACCACCAAATGGGGCAACTCGGAATCGAGTGGATCCTACCTACATGCGTCGGAAATGGAGGGAGGATCATTAATTGACGTTCGTGCTAAAGGAGATATGGAAGTATAGGGAATGAGACGACGAGCTAGTGAAAGCACATGTGGGCATCAAGTTGGTGGAGATGCGTGTACGGAATGGTCAGGCCACTATTTACAATTGAAGCCCCTGGTGGAAGAAGGTGTTACCTCACTTTTTTTCAAAATAAAAATTTTCCTTCTTTCAACGTTTCTATGGTAATTTAATTTTATTAATTTTTTTTTATTATTTATTTTGCTATCGTTACAACAGTTTTATAAAATAGAATATATAATGATATTTACATGGTTTGAGTTATTACTAGATAGTATTGCAGCAAGTGAGAGTAGGTTTTTTTTTTAAATGACTTACACTATAATTTAATTTTAAGGACATTCAAGGTAAAAAAGATAGTAAAAAACCTAATGAAATTTACAGAAATTTATTTATAATTGCTTCCAGCAATTTCGGCGAAAAATTCGTTGAAGATGATTATAATTCTAAATTTCTTATTAATTCGTAATTTGAAGATCTATTGCGGTCTTCAAAGCTTGTCGTCAATCTCCGGACCACAGAGTTGAACATATCGTGGTTAAAATGTTTATGCAGGTAATATGTGGAGTAACGTCTGGGTAAATTGTAAATAATTTTCAGGTTTTTATTCTGTATTATTTGCAGCTTTTTCAAATGGGTTTTTCATCTGTAGTACCAGGCCTAGCATCCATATGTCAAAATCGGTCGTATACATGTCCTCTTCCACAGCGAATGGCTTTGTCACAAGTTTGAGCAATATGGCTTTTAAATGTAAGCTTTTTATCAAGAGTTATTCCTAAATATTTTATGCTTGGTGTTCTTTTGGACGACTTGTTATAGGGGAAAATTATAGCTTGTGTTTTGCACTCGTTTATTTTTATTTTCCACTTCACAAAATATTTTTCAGCATAATGGATACCTTGCCTGAGATTATTATGGCGGTATCATCTGCATACAACGCCGTGGACACGGTTTTTAACAATTTGAAATTAGATGTATAAATATTATATAATACAGGCTAGAGTACTGAACCCTATGGAACACCTGCTGGAATACTTCTTTGTGTTGATGATGCATTTTCCAGGCTCACAATAAATTATCTTTCTGACAGGAAACTTTGTGCAATTTTTTGAATGTGCAATGGGAAATTAAAGAGTTTCAGTTTAAACAACAAACCATCGTGCCAGATAGTGTCGAAGGCCTTTTCAATGTCCGGGAATAGTGAGCCACTGCTTCTTCTTTCAATTTTATTTTTCGAAATAATATTTACTATTCTTAGTACCTGATGCGTTGTTGAGTGTTCTTTTCTAAACCCAAACTGCTCCTTTTTTAGAACGTTGTTATTTTCTAAAAAATCATTTATTCGTCGTAGAATAACTTTCCAATGTTTTAGCCATAGCATACTAATTGGCCTGTAGTTATTAGGTGACGATGCGTCTTTGCCAGGTTTTAGTATTGGGATCACTTTTGTCTTTTTGAAGCAATTTGGAAAATAACCATTTAGTAAGCACCAGTTAAAAATTGTAGTGAGAATATTGAAAAAATTTTCTGGCATATTTTTAAGCATTACGGCCCTAATGCCATCTATGCCGGGTGATTTTGTATTACGAAGCCCATTGACATAAAATAATATCTCTTCTTTAGATGTAAGTTCTGCATTTTCAAGAGGTTGGATAACTTTAGAGTTTAGCCATCGGGAATGTTTCTTCACGGTACTATCTGCTGTGGAGTTAAGGTTGGAAGTTGTTTTGTGGTGACTTTCAAAAACATCTGCAATAATATTTGCCTTCTTTTGATCATTATATACCAAAGCACTATCTACCGACAATTTTTCGACAAATTTTTGCCTTCCTTTTATGGCTCTTGTCAGTTTTTAACACTTTTTACCTCCAGGTGGCAACCCTCGTATAAATCTATACCAGCTGTTGTTCCGATCTTTAAACATATGATTGTTTATCAATATTGTCAGCTGTTTTAAAACACATGTGATTATTTTTTGTCTCTCACAATAATTTGTAGATCTTTGACGTCTTCGTTGGTATCTATTTCTTTGGCCTATTAAAAATTTACTAAATTGGGAGATTATTGGTTGCCAGTCTTCTCTCTTAGCATGTGGAATTTGTTTTGAAGCTTCCTGCACAATATAAGTGAGTTTCAACAATATATTTTCAATATTTAATTCTGTTATAATTGCAGAATGTAAGCTTGCTCGATGAATTTCGGCGTTAATCCAACTCTGGATTGTCCTCCAGTTTGCTTTGTTGTACAGCGGGAAAGTGAATGTTCCAGTTGTGGTTGAACCAGTAATCTGAGTTTTTTCTTATCTAAAACAAAATTAAAGTTAGTTAGCACCTTGTTCCACCATGCGCTTCAATTGTTTTCATGTGGGCGGATTACGCGACAACACAACAAGGGGAATCTCGAAGAAATGTTAGGAAATTGTAGACCATCCGGGAATACGATATGGGAGGGAGCCTGTGACCAAGTTGGAACTATCGTTGGGAAGAATATATAATCGCCGAATAGATGGGAAAGTGTTAATATTCGACAGTACATGGACACTTATAGGGGATGGGGATGAGCTCGAACAACGGGAAATTGAAAATTCTTAATGCCAATGGCAAATGTTAGCAGACGGCTAAATCCATCAAAAAGGCTGCCCGAGAGGATTTTGGGGAATTGGCGACAGAAGCCGGGCACTCAGCGGGTGCCAGCCTTATGCTACAACTCCAATGAATTATTGATCAACTAGCAGGACAGACCACTCATCGAGACCAAGCAGTTAAGTATTCCAATGGACACCTTTTGGCAAACGTTATGGCAGAAACTAGACTCAAAAAATAAAGTCTGCTATTAATAGCAAACTATGTATGCCACTTATCAGTAGGCAATTTGTTTGTTATTACAGCAAATATACTGAAATAACAACAATCTTTTTGCAGGGTTGATAAAATACGCGACATACTGTTTGCTGGAACAACAAACCTATGTTTGCTGAAATAGCAAGTATGTTTGCTTTCCCCTTTTCAGCAGACTTTTCTGCTGTGTTTACTAACATATTTTTTTGAGTGTAGACAGTGGAATGATCGTTTCTGGGAAATGGCCAATGTGTGCAATGAGATGCATGAACGAATTCGGATATACATACATATATGCTAGGGATTTGATAACGACCAATGTACCATCGGACAATCCAAATGTGCGGGAACGCAGTGTAGTCCCAGGTGAGAATGGAATACTTCCAGAGTTACTCCAAATAGACCCACAAAATTCAGCGAAATCCTCCACCCTTATACATGTGAAGTAGAGGTTTACGCGATTATTTCGGCGGTGGCGGCTTGGTCGGTTAACCCGGTGGCGGCTAACGGCGTTGGCTGCTATTTCAATCTGTTTTGATTAAATACAGAATGGTATAGAGTCGCCAGAATTACTCTATCTAATTCTATTTCATGTCTCTCCAAGAAGTCTTAGATATGTTGATATTGTTAATGATCCACAGTATCGGAATAATTTTGGACTTAATAGTCGTTTAAACCGCCATCGGGGGTGCAATGGCTAGTGTGTGCGGGTCTTGTACATGAGAACGTCGGTTTGATCCCTCTTCAGATCACCGTACATTTCCTTCGACAACGGTCACATTGCTTAGTGATGGTGACACTATCGAGTACAAAAAATTGAAAATACCGTTCGGAACCGGTGTAAATCGGAAGTGAACAATTAGAAAGCGCACAGCTCATTGGTTGTAAGAAGCTCTCCCCTATCCCTTCATGGGATGTAATGGGAAACGGGTGTTTTAAGTCCTGTAATCCGCACTTTTTTTTTATCTAAACCCTATTAACGTAGATTTACAAAAAGAGCTAAATCTTAAAATTTAATTTTGCTCATCAAAAGGAAGCTTTAAAATATTTCTGATTATAGTTTACAAATAATTTATAATTAATTAATACCCATATTTTGTGATTTTACTACGACACGCAAAGCAAAAACTCGTTCTTCCCAAACGAAATCTCAGATAACTGAAGTTCGTTTGGGGACTGTAGTTGGGAGAAACGAACTTCTCTTAACTCATATACATGTTATTTCGTTTGGAAGAACCGACAAATGTTTCCAGCAAACGAGTTATGAAAAATATAAACTGAAAAAAATAAAAACGAAAAACGGTTCTGTCAACTGATGTTTTGGTTACAGCAACCGAGTTGTAGTTACAGCAACCAAGTTGTAGTTACTCTACTCAGTAAAACATTACTTGTACATTAAAACTTTTATTTTATTTATTCCAAATGCTCTGTTTTGTGTAAATTTCCAACTTTTATGATTTTGTTTTTACCCATAAAGTTTGTTTTAAAAAAAGTTGGAATGTTTGTCTGTTTTTTCACTGTCTACTTACACGTCTGTCTCGCCTTGCATTCAAATAACAACTAAAAGCGCAGCAAACTACAACGCGTCAATTGTCCATCTAAGGTATATTGACAAGGTAAGTGATTAGAGTGTGTGATCAATTTTATGTGTATGCCTGAGTGTGTATGCCAAACGAGTGGATAAGACTGTGTATACAGTCGACAGAATGAGAGAAATTTACGTTCTTCGTAATCTGTGCTCTCATTAGAAAAATGGCTAATTTCAGTTATCGCAAACGTTTTTTTTAAATTTGCGGCAAATGTAATTTTGTACGCGTTTAATGCAAACGAGAATCCGTTTGCTACAACATGATACACATTTGCGATATACGAGTTTGTTTGGGAGAACTACGTGAACGGTTGCGATTAATAAATTAATACAAATCAATCAAAGTATTGTTGCGGCATCCGAGCAATAAACGTTTTTTTCCTTTGCGTGTAATCATACTTCGTGGGGTATTGTATTCCCATTAACTGAAATAAATTAAATAAATATACGCCGCCGCCGAGCACTGAAATATTACTTGAACGACACCTTCTTTAAAACACTTATGGTTCATGGTGGCATTCAAGGCATTTACTGCCCGCCCGTTCTTAATCCTATTACACGTTTCTTCTCCTTTAGTTTTAACATCTCATATCTAAACAATTTGCCCCAACTGTTAAAGTGAATGAAATTGTGTTTGTATTAGTTTCAGTCATAGAAAGCAAACGACACTCGTATATCGTTTACCTTTTGCCTAAACAAAAAGGAAACTTTTGGTAAAATAAATATTTTCTCCTGTGCAACCACTCTCTTTATAGAGGTGTAATGTTTTTAAATACCTTCATTTTATATTGCCCTCATGTAGAACACACCTATACATATGAACATCGTGCACTACTCACACATCCTAGTCGGTAGTTAAAAGGATATTTGATAAGTTTTTAAAGTAATGACTTTTCAGTTAAACTGTTGTTACCCTCTTCTGGTGAGCTAATCTATGTCTGCGTGTGTGTGTGTGGTCTCGCATGTAGCAGGATGAATGTGTGTGCATTATTATTGTTTACTTTTGTATATTATTTCACACTTTGCGTCCTGTGAATGAGAAAGGATATGAAACCAATTGTTATGTGAGCGAGTGAAAGTGTTCCACTGCTAAATTAGCGGCGGAAATCATGAGCTGGCGGGCCTTTTTTTCAGGCTTGCTGTGGGATCTGGTGGACCTTTATACTCCTTTCCATTTACCCTTGCATCAGATTGGGATGCACGGCATTCGATCGTGGTTTCTTGAAGGAAGGGCTTGCTAATGAAACACTACAGAAGGTCTTGCTTAGCCATGCCATGTCAAATGCCTTCGCAGAAAAAGCAGGCCACTTGTTCAGAACTTAGCAATTTTACCCTAGTACCCTCCGACCACCAATCCGAAAATTTTCAAACCGCTGCCATTTCGTCCCCTTGCAGTTTCGGGGATGGTCGTAGACGGACAAACGAGCCAAGGAATACGCTGGTGAAATTTGCCCGGTCGTGACTGAAACACACTGTATTCATTTTTCCTAAACATTTAATAATTGAAAAATATATTTTGAAATTTCGACTCGCGAATCATTCATTTTGAATTAAATCGGGAGCGAACTATATTTTAAAATATTTGAAAATTAAAATTTGGATCCGAGCTAAAAATAAAATTCGGAAGTTTAAAAGATTTAAACGTGTCTTCCCATATAATGACTTCCGCAGGCGTGATATGAGGAAGGCCTTCCAAATTCCGCCCCTGGGAAGTGTCTTACTAGAATATAGCATGTATATACCACCATACCTGTAGCCGTTCCAACGGGTTCAATGTTTAGATTAACCCATATGCAGGGAATTAATTTATTGGGAGGTCTTAGTTTATATAATTTAGAGGGCCATTAATTTACACGCTTAAATTTTTAATTATATTTACAAGCAGCACTTTAAGCGACCATACAATACATTTACCTGCTATTTTTATACGATTTTGGTTGGTTCGGCGGGCAACCCGGACAGTTTAAATACAGGTAAGATTATGCTGGATATGTTAAAAATTAATTTGAGCGAAATGTGTTCTTTAGTGCAGCTAGTAAACTAAGCCACGGGGTATGTTGCGTGCGGTTTTCAAATTGTATATCCGTTAATTATGTTAGATCAAAATGGAAAATATGGGGAAGAAATCAAATCAGTATGTTTTAAGTGTTTAGATTATGAGTGAGATACATATAGAAGACACCGAATATAATATTTGTCAAATTAGGTCTTGCTAAGATGACTCGTCACAATGTGGAAAGTCCTACTGATGGTTTGACAAGTTCGTAAAATTGTTAACTTCAACCGTAGTCAATTAAAAATCAACAATACTAGTGCCATGTTACCATCAGTTTGTAGACTACTGTTCAATTTTAAGCAAGCTGCATCACTTAGTTTGTGGTTGACATACATTGAAAGCAGACAATCTCGTGTATTTCGAAGAAAATGCATTTTCAATTTCAATGGCTAAAAAGTGGTTTATTGAATTCCGTGGTGGTCGTGGCAGGACAAGTGACGCCGAATATTCATGTCGCCCTAAAGAGGTCGTTCAAATCCACGAAATGACATTGGACGATTGGAAAAAGAAAATGCGTGAGGTGACTGATACTGCAGGCATCTCAACTAGGGATATCGTTCGCAGAACGATCACAGGTAACCCTGACTTTTCGAGTATTAAGTAATTTTAGTGTTTCGGAAACGTGCAGATTGAAAATGAATGTAAACAACGAGAACGTGGTGACTGCCATTCATCAATAAATCAATATATTCACATCTGCCGCTCGAGTAGGTAGTAATATCCCTACGGGAAATGAAACTGGTATAGAACCAGTCGCGTGATAGTGACCGGTCCCTGTATCGTCCCTTTTGTATGAAAGGAACCGGCAACTTTAGCATGGCTTTGTCATTCGAGGTGGCAATTGACACTCTTCAGACACACTGGGATATACCAACATACTGATCTTTATTCAAGTGAACCAAAAAATCAAAATTCTTTGATGTAAATAAGTTAACTAAATTCGGGTTAAATGTGATCTTTGAACCACTGTGCAGTGCCGCAAAAATTAGGAACTGTCTCGCTACTTTACCGTATACTGACGTCAACATTTTCTGCTGGTTTATTGGTGGTTAGATTTATTGCAGCTACTTTTAGTCGTATCGCGTCTGCTGCTAAGGGGTGATCAAAGCCGATGTCCACACTTATCGTCGTGCGAGCGGTAATCAAGGTTTTTCGCCACTTCCTGCTTATTACATATGTGGTTGATTTGAACCTCAGTTCTGCTGTTCTATGAAATGCAAATCGATTTATGACATTTCTTATGTATGAAGAGTGTGCATCCAATTCTTAAATCATATCAGCTGTATAGTTCTCTTAACATTATGCCGCTGGAGTTGACCATACTGAGTCCTTGCTTGCCCATAATATGTTCGAAGTTGGTGTTGTGACAACCCATTTGTGCACTGAAATCTCCCATACATATGACGATGCAGACTTTGGGGATTTTCGAGAGAGTGGTTGACAGCTTCAAGATCAGCTCTTCTAATTCCAATAAAAAGCCCCGTGATCTGTAGCTCATAAGAAAAAGAAAAATATTCTTCTAAGAAATAACTTCAGATCGAATCATATACAATAAAAATCAGCTGATTCGTTTGGGTTAACTTCAGATCGAATCATATACAATAAAAATCAGCTGATTCGGTTGGCGATGGATGATTGACGTATTTCTCGCTTTGGAGTAGAATCTCGCATGTAGTATGCGTTCGTTTATTGGCTCCAAGGTGATAAGGGAGTTGCTAGGTTTTTTGCATCATTATGGGTATCGCTGGCTTCTCTACAGGAATATAAGACTGTTTAACCCGTTGTGAGTTGGTGTGCTCCAAATTCATTCCATACGCACTCAATTTCGATGTGGAGTCGCTTAATTTCCGCAGCGGCTTGGTGTATTCTATCGCATAGAACGTCCTTCCAATCCATGTGGCTATCTTTACATTCCATCTGGTTATCGTGGTATGCGTCTTAAAGCTGAATGCATCGTGTTTATTTCCATGCTTATTATGATGAGTTATTGTGGTTTCTACTATAGTTGAACTTGTGTTAACTTGACATGAATTTTGTACCTACAAATCCAATGTGCAGGGGGATGGCTCGATGTGCGATTACTCCCTAGAGGCTTTCTGTTATTGTTGTTTTGATCCATGTTTAAATTAACTCTAATTCGATCTGGTAGATTTCCCGCGATAGTTATAGCCATATAGCTGGAGCTTAGTAGGAACTACCATCCTCTAATGACTAAGCACATAACGCGGTTTTCAATAAGAGAGCTACAAAAGTTTTTTTTAAAATAAAACAAAACCGGTTTCTAACCAATAAAATTCTTTATTCATGTGAAAGTACGGTCGATGCCATTATGTATGGAACTAGATTTCTTTTGCATGGCCACCACGGTCACGCTTGCAGAAGTCCAGACGTTGAACCCACTTTTCGACGGTTTTCAAACATAAATCGGCCAATACTGCTGCAATTTCACGTTCGATATTCGTACGAAATTCATCAACCTTGTTGGCATAGACCATATACTTGACGTAGCCCCTCAGGAAATAATCTAACGGCGTCAAATCGCACGACCGAGGCGGCCAATCGACTGGACCATTTCGTGAGATAACACGTTCACCAAACTTGGTTTCCAATAAATTGATTGTGGCATTCGCTGTGTGGCTTGTGGCGTCGTCCTGTTGGAACCACATGTCCTCCAAGTCCATATTATCCAATTGGGGCCAAAAATATTCGGTTATCATTGAACGGTAGCGATTCGCATTCACAGTAATGTGCCGGTCTTGATCATCACGGAAGAAGTACGGCCCAATGACGCCGCCGGCCCATTAGACCGCGCCAAACCGTAATTTTTTCGGGATGCAATGATGACTCATGGATTACGTGTGGATTGCTGTCTGAACAATAACGCATATTTTGCTTATTGACGAAGCCATTCAGCCAGAAATGAGCCTCATCGCTGAAGACCATAAATTGGACGTAGCGCACTTAGAGTTGAGGCCACTGACTCCAAATTTCGGTAGTAAATTTTAATAATTTCGACTCGTTGGTGGCTCGTATATCTTTCCAAGATGAAATGCCAAACCTTACTGAAGAGAAATGTCAAAAGAGCGGAAAAAAATATGGCGTCGTTTGTTGTCCCTATCGATTTACGTTTGTAGCGTCTCTGTTGAGAAACCCTTTAGTACTAGCAAATATCCTGGAAGTCTGTGGACTCCACAGTTGGCTCTTTGGGAGATCCACCCCTACCGTACCTTTGACTACTGATGCTTTAGTTGCAAGCAATGCAATTGTTTTGGATTTGCTTCATACAAAGTAAGTCCCAACACAGATATATATAAATAGAAATTACCATATATTCCACCACATCGTGATACCCCAGCAGAAATATAAAAACGGCTCTATCTCCTCAGCGGTGTATCTAATCGCAAAAAGACGATAATTTGTGATCACCTCTATAAAAATATAAAAATGGCTATATCCTGAAAACAGTGCTCCTAATCTCAAAACGTGCGAAATATCGCGATCCCCCAGCAGAAATATAAAAATTGCTATTTCTTCTAAATCTTGCTCCTAATCGTAAAAATTGTGATTATTCGGGATCACCTCTATAAATGCATAAAGATGGTCATATTTCCTAAACGGTGATTCTAACCGCAAATAAGATGAAAAATCGTGATCCCCTTACACACGCTGAAAATTCTGTCGTTTTTTGTTGTTTGGATGCAAATATAACATGTGTTTGGAGCTTGTAACAAATATAACATGTGTTTGGAGCTTGTAACAAATATAATATACTTGTGCCCAAACGCATTGTGTTTGCTATTCCATATTACATGTTTGAGACACAATGATTAATATGTTATAACATATGTGGTTGCGACCCAAATATATCTGTGTTTGTGATACAAATACAGCCCTGTTTGTTGCTCTGTTTATGCTCTCTCGAGAGCAAGAGAATCAAAGAGGGGCAACGTGAAGTATTGCGTTTTAATTTCATCTACTCAGTCGTCAATATCAAAAGCGCTTGATCAACGAAAGGAGAATAAACAAACACTCGGACGTTTAACTGGTTTGTGATGCTGCTTTGGGTTTTGTGTATGTGGTTCGCATAAATGTATTTCTGTGTGCTACCAAAGTGAGAAACGATTTTGAGGAAAGAAACTGGAAAGGTCAACAACGGAATGGCGGACCATTTGAGAAATATAATAAAAAAACACAAGTAAAAACATAAGTAATACACGCTTGTCTTGAACGGACTAGATTTGCATATAAGTTTATTGTTCGTGTACCAACGCATAGTGATAACCAACACATAGTTGAAACCTTCTGAGGACGAAAACGCGAGAGACAACAAAGAAAGGCGAAACAACAGAGCAGCAGGTTCAAAGCAAAACAACTATAAATGCATTATAAACAATTGTAAAACTCATTTAAATCTTTTAATTGTTTGTATTAATTATTTAGTATGTATATAAGTAAATGTGGATATATGTTGATAAAATTAATTATAATAAATAAAGAAAGAAAGAATAATTCGTTTTTAAATTTTCCACGTAAAGTACGTAAGTATATGGAGGTTTGGGGGAAACACGCGAATGCTTCCACGTAAGTATATGGATGTTTGGGATGAAGCACGCATATGATTCCACTTAAAAGGATATATATTTGACAGTTAAAAAAAAAAAATAAATGGTTTCCCATTACATCCCCTGAAGGGACTGGGGAGAACTTCTCACAATCACTGAGCTGTGCGCTTTCCAGTTTTCACTCACTGATTGGGACCTACAGTTTTACACCGATTCCGAACGGTAATTTGAGAAGCTTTTTCATGGCTAGATACTCGATAGTGTCGCCGTCACTATGCGAGTTTCCAGTTTCAATTCTCAAAAAGAGCGAAACTTCGTCATCACCTCTGTAAGAAAGGCCAATAGCTTTGGAACGGTGTCGGAGCACCTCTATTAATACATCAAAATGATAATATCATCTCACAGTGCAGTGCGTTCAATCGCAAAACGGGAAAAAAATTTGGGGTCATCCTACGGAAATATAATAATTGCTATATCTCCTAAACAGTGCATCTAACCGCAAAGAGGCAAAAATTATTGGTAACCATTCTAAAAACATAAAAAAGCCACATCATCTAAACAGTGTGTGTAATCGCAAGAGGAAGAAAATTCGTGACCACCTCACAGAAATGTAAAAATGGGTATATCTCCCAAACATTGCGTCTAATCACAAAAAGGATGAAAATTCCTTATCGTCCTGTAGAAGTTTAAAAATAGCTGTATCTCATAAACGGTGCGTCTAAGCGCAAATAGAACTAAAGTTCTTGATCACTTTACAGAATAATCAAAATTTGTATACATCAGGGTACCTTACCTCATATATCTCTAGTATTTTAGTAAATCATTTTTCACAAAACAGTGCTTTAATTTTTTCCAAAGAAACAATGAATAAAAGCTCGTCTATTTACCCTCAAAAAATCCATGCTCAAAAATGGGTCAAATCTACGCACCGAAATCTACGGCACCTCTACGGCACCTCTTGCATTTGGGCTCATGTAGTCGATCCCTCATAAAGTATTTATTTCGACGACTGTCACTTCGCGAACTTCTCTTAAAAACTAAACCAATCAGTGAGTATTAAATTACGAATTGCACTGCTCATTAACTGTAAGAAGCTCTCCACCGTGCCTTCATGGGATGTAGTGGGAAAATATTTATTTATTTTATTTAATTCGACTCTAAAAAGTTGGAACCATGGGATATTTTAAATTAAATATGTTTTTTAATAGGAATTTCGGTCAAAGTTTCCAAGATATCTCTGAAACAAGAACAACATGGTGGAAACTTAAATTCAAGGTTAGATTGACCGAAAATAAATGTTTCCAAACTTAATTTGATTGCCCTTATAATACCACTTTACCAGTGATAATTAGATTAATCGTTAACTAAAGTCAACATAGAAAAACAGTTTCCAGTTTAACGAACACTACAACTGTTTTATTAACCCTATCACACACTGCTGGCAAAAACAGGCATTCCAAGAGCAACGACAGTACTGTCACTTATAATGCTAAACAATTGATATCTTCTATTTAGTGCTTCTACTTTGTTATTTCTCAAATTCTCCAACTCGGGTCAAATTTCCTTAACTTACTTACTGAGGAGGTCACAAACAACCCAGGGTTGACCTTACAAACTAAGGATATCATGTTCCTCCAGTCGGTACGATCTTCAGCCTTTCTCCTCCAGTTGATAACACCAAGCTCTCGCAGACAATATTACACCTGGTCTTTCTAGCGAAGTCTTGGTCGTCGTATTGTTCTATGTCCTTCGACTACGTCTTCGAATACCTTTCGCACTTGTTCATTCTGATCCAATTTACTAATATAGACTATTCCGCGTAAACGCGCAACTTTCAATGTCGGGATATAAATAAAAGTGTTCGTGGATCATCCGCCGTCTTTACTCGCCGTTGTCTATTATAGGATATTGTATTTTTCGTAGCATTTTTCTCTCGAAAATTCCCAGTGATGTTTCATCAGCATGCAATATGACCCATGATTCTGCGCCTTAAAGCAAGACGGATTGTATGTGAGTCTGATATTGTTGGATTTGCATTTCCCGAGAGAGGATCATATCTCTGAAGTGCTTACTTAGCCCTAAATAACACCTGTCTGGAAGCACAATTCTCCGTTTGATTTCCAGACTGACGCTATTGCTTCTGTTCACTGCAGATCGAGGTAAATCTATTCGTGCAATACCTTGAAAATATCAAGGTTATAAACACTCACCCTTTCTTCCAATTGGGTGGATGTTCTGTTTGACGAAAGCATTAATTGTGCCTTGTCCTCGTTTACTGCCAAAACCATTTTTGATTATTCCTACTCAATTATCTAAAATACTGCAGTAACTTCTCCAAGATTTCGCCCAATGATATCTAAATCAACACTATACGCGAACAGCATGATTTTTTAATGTTGACTGTAGCTTTTCTCACGATGATTTCAATGTATATGTTGAAGGGATCGCATGTTAGGATGTCACCCTGCCGGTGGCCACGCCTCATACTAAATGGATCGGTGAAATCCTTATTAATCTTTGCTGAGGATTGCGTGTCGGTCAGTGTCATTCTACAAAGGTGTATCAGCTTAGTAGGAATACCAAGTTCGGACATAGCTTGGTACAGTTTTCCCCGTATCGGTATATTAAAGGCAGCCTTATAATCTACAAAGAGGTGGTAGGTGTCGATGTGTTTTCGTGGGGTTTGTCTAGGATATGTCGTAATGTGAATATCTGGTCGATAGTTGACTTACCAGACCTAAGCCCGCACTGATACGGTTCGATCGGGTCTGCAACAAACGACTTTAGTCTTTCGCACATTAAGCTCAAGAGTACCTTGTATGTGATGGATAAAAGGCTTATTCCACGAAAGTTCGTACATATACTCGGGGAGCCTTTTTGAAATAGGACCCAGTCTGCTAAGACTCTATTCGTGGGGCATGCACTCGTCTAGCCAGACTGAATATGAGCTGATGCGTGTACCTATCAAACTCATAGCCTTAAACAACTCAGCCGGTAGTCCATCAGCACCAACGGCTTTGTTGAGCTTAAGCCGGGAAATTGCTTTTCGAACTTCACTTTGGTTAGGAGGGGCAGTCGAAGCCATCGTCCCTCTATGTGCTCAACACTCTTATCTCTATTGAATTCTCCTGGGAAAGGTAAAGCAGAGAAGTGATCTCTCCATATTGCCGACATACCCTGCACATCTGCGACAAAATTCGCTTCCTTAGTTCTACAAAATGGTCCATTTTCGTTGGTTTGGCTTTGTACTTTTCGATAGAAATTGCGGGGCTCATTCTTCCTTCTGTAAGATTCAATTATCTCAATCTCGAGCTTTCTACACAACGGTAGTTTCTTCTTAAACAAAAGGGCTTTCCTCTGTTCTCTTCTCTTTATACCGCTTAGTCTCGGCTCGGGTATACCTGATTGAAGCGTTGCCATACGTGCAGCTTTCTTTTCATCACCTGTCATGCGACACTCTTCATCGTGGCATGGTATGTCTTTAAACGGCCTCTGCAGCAATTTTCATAGAGTGGGAAATGTGCTTCCAGTGGGCTTCAGGATTATGAGGCAGGGGTACGTTCTGTGCCAGTATCTGAGTGACCTTCTCTGCATTGGCCGTGACTGTCTCTGGTAATTGCATGTTTCCGGTGTCCAGCTTTCTGTATGTGTGGTTTCGTACGACTTTCGCTCTGTTTATTCTTGCGCCCATCTTTTCAGCTACCAGGTAGTGATCCGAATCGATATGTGCTCCTCGAATCACACGTATGTCACGTACGTCCATTATACTAGTAGAGTGCCTTCCATTAAATACCTGGTTATCAGTGTGGTTCTTCATCAGTTGATCAGGGGAGAGCCTTATTAATGTCTTTATGTTGGAATCTCGTTACAACTAACAACCACGAATTTCGCTTGAACCTCGATCTCGAAACTCCAACTCCGACTTCACACCCTGGTTGATCCATCGAGAAGTATGTTCTATGCGGGTTCCAAATGTCACCGCGATTTGTCTACCCTGCAAATTTAGTCATTAAATGAGGAGCATAACCGCCAAACGCCATGTAGGTGTTGTGCAAAGTAGATTTTTCCAACACCGGTGTTAATCACGTTAATCAATTTCGGTAGGACAACATCTGTATATGCATATCCAATACCTACGACTTTAGGCGACATATCGCTCCCAGCAATTGGAATTGTTACGTTTTTATTTAAAACCTCAAGCTACATTGACTTTAGTAGTTAAGCACATGGTTAAACCACCACCGGCTAGGCCAACGTGCGCAGCATTGTGCCAGAAAGGTAGATTGACATTCGTGATTTACAGATACTTCCGTGTATCCTTCCAAACTTTATCTTCGCAACTGTGTCCGTATCTCCGTGTGTTAGTTTCCCACACCAATAACCACAATCGTATAGTGCCTCGCAGTATAAAGCAAACATTATTTGCTATTCCTCGAGGTTAATATTTATTGAATATGTTTGGCACAACGCACTTTCAGCCAGCACAAAATTCAATTTACAAATAAAAATCACCTGACTTGGCTAATCGTATGGAAGTTTATTATGCCATAACACCTGCTACATATGAATGAATGAGTGTTGGTAAGCAGCAGCAAATAGATATGATTCATATGTGTGTCATTGTGTGGGTGTGGATTCTCACTCACACACTCTAACACACTTAGGTACACTAACTGCAAACATATATATATTCATTCACACATAGTTTATGTATGTATGTTATTACCCTAGAGACTGTCGAACTTTTTGCACGCTTGTGAAACTTCCGTTTCCTCGATTGCTACTTGATGTCTCTGCTCCTGAATATTATGACAAAATAACACATTATAGACACGTCTTGCATGTCGGTAATTAATTTTCCTCATACAGGGGCCTTCTCTTTTTTTCTATATTACCTAACACATTTTCCTACAAGAAGGAACTACTGTCAGTAGTAGTAAGTCCCTATGTAGCTATGGTACGTACGGTTTCATGGAGGAGGAGGAGGAGAATGCCTGACATTCATAAGCAATAGCTGGAAGTACGTGCTTACCTTTAAGAAACAACGTCAAAGACACACAACTCGTCTCCTTGGCAAGAATGGATACATGCGTGGAAATAAATACGGTGGCAGAGCTTTATGAATAGAGGTGAATGAAGTCTCTTATGGAAAGGATGGAAATGGATGAAAACAACTCTTAAAAACAATCAAGAGTCAAACACAGTTTCATTGCGTTGCGTTGTGTTGCTTTGGGTTTCTTTACTTGTATCTAACGTGAAGACGCAGATCTGTTGCTTTTTATTGTTGCCTGGTTTTTTTATTATAATTTTTTGATTGTTGTTTATTGTTACTGTTGTTGTTCTTGTTGTTGTTGTCAACGTCTTGCATAGAAAGCAGACATTTTTATAAGCTGTCAATTTGTTGTCACACTAATACAATGACACACAAACTTGTGTTGTACTTATCTAGATATCTGTCTCTTTGGTTCAGTGTGCCTGTGCCAATGTTTATACAGGTGTGGGCATATTAGTAGCAACATAAACATGTATTACGCCGATGTCTCTGGGCTTAGTTTGTATATATGTAAATCTTTTCTGGGGTTGCCTCCCGCCACCATTATATAGGCAATGAAAATACGCAAAAATTACATTAAACGGCCCCCTAATTTTTGACGACCCTCACAAACGTTATAAGGACCACGATTTAAGGATATGTACCTGGAACTTCAGAACACTATACAGGACGGGTGCCACTTTCCAACTAACGGATGTCCTCGAAAAATATAAAGCTGACATCACAGCTATTCCGGAATTGCGATGGTCAGAATATGGTTGAACCAGATAGAAAATTTGCGATATTTACTACAGCTCCCATGAGCGAAAGCACGAATTCGGGTGCGGATATCTAGTTGGCAAGAGACTGCGACACCCAATTTCAAGGTTCAACCCAGTGAGTGAACGCATAGCCACAATTCGCATCAAAGCGAAATATGTCACCGAAAGAGGCTAAATGCGATGAAGTTAACCAATCATTTTATAAGCGTATGGAGAAAGTATGCGATCGCTGCCCTGACTGTGATACTAAGATTACTCTAAGCGATTTTAATATAAAATTGGGAAGGAAAGTGTTTTTCGACCAGCCATCGCTCATCAATGTCTACATGATACCACTTCCCATAATGAAATAAGACTGATAGACTTCGCCGCTGCAATTAACATGGTAGTGAGTAGCACACGTTTCCAATAAAAGGATATACATAAGAGGACTTGGTATCTGCTGATCAGAGAACGATGAACCAGATTGATCACTTGGTAATAGATGGCAGGCACTCTTCTAGTGTAACGTGTGAAGGCGGAAGGCGTTGCCACCAAACTTATACATTCACCATCTGTTCACCAAATAAGCGCTTCATCTGTTGAATCCAACCGCAAAGTTAGTCCAAGAGCGCCATCTGGAGGGCAGTAGACACCACACTAAGTTGTTGACACCTGACCGTAGGCGTATAAAAGGCGGATCAACTGAGTACTCAAGTCGATTCGGTTTGCAGACGTTGAAGAGCCAACATAGCTGTAGTAGTGTATCAGGCACCCTAGTTCAAACGTAGGTAATGTCGTAATCCCTAGCTAGTCGTCGTCTCGCTGGTTCAAGCCAAAGATTCCCTGCCTGTGGGGTCTTGAACTTCGTACTCGCACTGTTCCCTTGGTGCTAGCCAGAGATTCCCTGCCTGTGGGGTTTCGATCTTGTTGCCTACCTCTCCCACTGGTCCTAGTCAGAGATTCTCTGCCTGTCTTGACCTGATCTACAGTAAAGCTACAGATCTACAGTACAGCCACAAGTTCGCTGCCGTAGTATAGACGGAGGCTTCCTACCTGGTTGCCAAACTCCAGCCTGCAAAAGCTTCCCTAACGGTCTCTAAAGCCTTGCCATCTAAGAAGTCAAGACATCGGTCGCGAACCATGGACCACGACCACAAAAACTGCAACGACCCATTGACGACGCGTCACTGTCACAGACTCACCCACGAGTCAGCGCCGTTTCGGTAAACGATCTCTGCCACCGGTAACACTCTACCCGATTCGTCATCATCTGCCAGCCGCCAACGCCTGTATAATCCCACCGCCATCTTGACGCTCCACGCTTAGAAATTTACTGCAACATTATTTATATCATGGAATAAATATTAACACATTTGAAATAAAATTTATCTATATACAGAATATTTCTAGCATTCTACTCTTTCTTTCAAAAATAAATGGTATGTAACGAACCCCTGGCGATCACTGAGTATGCCCCAGCTTCAAAGGGGAAACCAGTGGTAACAAATGGATGTACGTGTGATTCGAAGTGCAAATGCCAGTGGACAGGCTGCAAATGGCGGAGCTATCATAGTTCTATCAACAAAAGCTCATTCTCCTGCCAGAGCAGAATACTGCCCCTTCCGAGGACCAAGAAGCGCAGCGGAAGCACATCTTCCATTCTTTGGAAACCGCTGCAAGGACTGAACTTGGCTATCAAAAACCGCAGAAGGATAAGCCATGATACGGCGAAGAATGTCGCATTGCAACTGATGAAAAAGACGCTGCACGTATGGCAACGAAACAGCCAGTTACAGCGCGTGCTGCGAGTGAGTGATACATGAGGCTGAGAAGGGAGGAAAACCAACTATTTAGGCGGAAAAAATGGCAGTGGGAGCAGAGAGAGAGAGTGAAAAATTCGAAATGTGCAGAGAGTAAGAAGATCGAACAACGGGCTGCCCTCCTGCAACGACGAGAATGTGAATCTGGTGACAGATAAGTAGAGTATGCTTAAAATGTGACAGACCACTTTTCATTACTACTCCACTCAGTTTCTTACACTGAAGATGAAGTGGTAATGAATATGGAAGACAGTGTATATTATACACCCCCCCAGACTTGGCGGGCTTAGCAGGGCAATCTCCCGGCTTAAGACTAATAAAGCCGCTGGAGTGGATGGACTATCCGCTAAGCATTTTAAGGCAGGTGGCGAAGGACTGCTAGCCCATATTATTCAATTTATATGCGGTATATGGTTGGAGGAATCTATGCATGCCCATTGGATTCTCTGTGTATTATGTCCTGCATTCCAAACGGGTGAATCTGTCGAGCATATTATTGTGAAAGACTAAAGCTAATTGTTGAAAATCTGATTGAATCTTATCAGTGTGGTTTTAGACCAGGCAAGTCCACGACTGCTCAAATATCCACGCTACGTCAACTCCTGGAAAAGACCCACGAAAAATCAATACATAACATCTTTCTGTCGATTACAAAGCTGCTTTCGATAGCCCCATACGGGGAAAACTGTACGAAGCTACATATGTCTGAACTTGGGATTCCGAAAAAACTTATCCGCCTCTGTAGAATGACGCTGACCAATTCCAAAGCAGCAGTGAAGGGGGGGGGGAAACCTCACCGAACCAGTTTGTATCAAGCGAGGATTGAGACATAGCGACACACTTTCGTGCAATCTCTTAACGTCTTAATGGGGATAATAACGAAAAAAGCTGCAGTAGATATGAACAAGCCCATCAACACGGGAAGCCATTTGTTCTGGCGTATGCTGACGACAGAGACATCATCGGGCAAAATTTGGGAGAGAATCAGTGAAGGTGGGTCTTGCTGGTAATGAGGTATATACAAAAATTAATACCGACGTCGTTGGAACCAAGAGCTATATCATATACATTCTGACGTGGACAAAGCTAGGCGCATCAAATTAGGCCAATTGCGTTGGCTAGGCCATGTTATCAACAGGAATGAATCTGAATCAGCGCGAAAGGTTGTCGATAACGTATCCGATGAAAGCAGGAATCAAAGACGACCAAGAAAGGCCAGGCCGAAGAATTCCTCCGTATCCTTGGTGTCCACCAACTGGCGTGAAAATGCGAAGGATAGAACCACCGGAAAGGTTACAATTAGTCTAGTTTGTTTAATTAGTTGTATAATAGTCAATAAAAGTAGATTCTAAATGGCCGACTCCTCTACTACAAATCTCTTATTCGATCCGAGAAACAATTCAGAAATTTTGATATTATTACCACTTTTTTGCAATCGGCCCCACTGTGTGACGTATGATTATCCAAAATTAAGAAAACTTTTTATCAGTCACAGAGCCACGTTCTCAATGTCGGGGTATCTGTTATCTTAACGATAAAGTGCCTGTTAGCAGAATTATATTTTCTCAATATATACTTAAGGGAACCACATACTGGTCATTCACGGGCATGTGCTTGGTCGACAAATTGTTATCTGGCCGATGAATTTGTAAAACTAATACTAAAAAATTTTGTAAACATGATACTGCTGCGAACAACTTCAAATACCTTCTAATTTGGTATCAAGAAGCGTGGTAAACCGACAATAAACATCAACGATAACTGTCGTTCATGCTCGTGAATGACAAATCTGTGCTTCGCTTTAAAGTGTATCCGGTCGATAACGTTAACAAAAGGTCTAACACCGATTAGTAGTTCATCGGAACGATAAATGGAAACAGCTGACAACTGTTGGCAACAGCTGTTTTGTTTTCATGTTGTTTTGGATTTACAGCTGCGCTCAAAAAAATAGCAGCACCAAGACATAAAAACTGTCGACAAAGAAAAATTTTAGTTTTCCTTCGAGAACATTAAAAATTGTTGCGTTGATTTAAAAATGGTAGTAAGGCATTCTTAATTTTGCTTTCAATAAAAACCAAAGTTTTTAAAATATTGACATAAAGTCTGTATTGCAGAAATAACATCCCTCAAAAAAATAGCAGTGCTAAAAAATACACGAAGTTAATTTGAAATAAAAAGTTACATATTAGTATTTCTTTGAATTTAATACAAAGTTGTACTGCAGTTCTTGCTTATTACTGCTCCGCAACGGTGTTTCATTGAGTCTACTAGTGTTTTGGTCCTTCCATCAGGTATTTTTGTCATTGCCTCGTTAAGTACGAAACTAACTTGGTTATTGTTTTTTGGGTTTTGCTACTGGGATCTCCTTTTTGACATCACACTACAAATTTTTGATTGTATGCTGAGACCGCGTCTGCGGGGGCCATACCATGATATCGATATTAAATAAATAAATAAATGGTTTCCCTTTACATCCCATGAAGGAATTGTGAAGAGCTTCTCACTAGCCAGTGAGTGTCTAGTTTTATTCTCATTTACATCGGTTCCGAACGGTATTTTCAGAAGCTTTTTCTTGTCTAAATACTTGTTAGTGTGGCCGTCACTAAGCGGGGTGACCGTCGTCGAAAGAAATTTACGGTGGTCAGAGCAGGGAGCGAACCCAGGATCTCATGTTCAAGAGGCGCGCATACTATCCATTTTACCACCGGCGGCCTCATTATTGCGTCTAAACCGCATTTTTGCGAGTCGGCTAGGGTGTCTTGGAACATGGTCCTGCTGAGGGCCCCATTTAACAGGCATTACATATTCTGCATATTTTGTAGCTTTTCTACGGATTGACCATTATTCGTGGTAATTGTGTGCCCGTGTTTTGTTCCAACCCCATAATATGAAGAATATGGCCAAACCTTTACACTTGATCGTCCATCTTTCACAGTTTTGGACGTATCCGGGGACGTATACCGTATTCGGTCGACATTTTACAAATTGTCCTGCATCACCCTACAAAACAATTTTTTTGTCCACAAAATGTTCCTACACTTTTCAGAAGGTCACTGCAGTCGTGTTGTTAGTAGCGCACAGGGTTAGGTAATTTTCCTGTCGAGACCATAGTGTAGGTGTTATACAATGTGTTTATGTACTTGGTAGTTTTAGTTTTTAATTTGACATAGGACCCAGTCAAACAATTGTTTTGTTCCTAATCAATTTTGTTAAAATAATGTTTATTCTATTTTCAACCTTCAAACAATAAATATTGTTCCTTCCTTTTTTAATTAAAATATTATAAATTTTATTGAGCAATCACTACAACTGGCGATCCTGCCAGGAGCCATTGAGGACCAACTAGGTATTACTGGCAATATATACATTTATATAGTGGCAATATATAAATGCAGGACAAGAATTACCGTAAGCAAAGAATCGAGATTTTAAATCCATAACCCCAACATCGATGAACGAAGCTGATTTAGGATAAGGTTACGAAGCTCTATTTTTGCATTCCTCTCCTCTGCAATATTGATTTATTGGAATACATTGGATTTATTGGAATACAAATTTCCAGCTGAAGAGTTCAAATAATTTCTACAAGCCTAAGAATATTCTAAGGAAATCAAGCAGGTCAAACATCTGAGGGAGCCTAATCAAAGTTAACGTTCAAATTGATATCTAAGATCCTGTAAGTTATCATTTACCAATCGGACTTAGAAAATATAACAGATTTAAGTTAGTAATTAAGTAATTTAAGTTAAATTTAAATAAGTTTTTAGTGTCAAAGTTATTGTAGGGAGTAGCTGTAAACCCCCCTCCTGCGAATATGGTTATGCGGTCGCCAACACATTCGGCGATACAAGCGAACTTTTCGCAATCAATTACAGAAAATAACACCGAAAACTGTAATATGCAGGCTTCAGGTCAGCCAATTCAACAAGTCTGTAATCCTCCTACCGGTTTTAATGCAAACGAACCACATATAAACGCGGAAATTGCTTCCGTGTCTGTAAAGCTTCCCCAGTTTTGGACTAACTGTCCAGAAGCTTGGTTTGTTCACGTAGAAATGCAATTTGCAACAAAAGGGATCACCCGAGGTACGACAAAGTTTGAACACGTTGTTACATCGCTACCCCAGGAAGTTATCATGACAGTTCTGGATATCGTCCAAAAACCAGTATGTAGTAGCTCATATGAAGATTTGAAGAAGTGTTTAATCGAACGTCACTCCATGAGTGAAAATAGAAGATTAGATAAAGTACTATCGGACGCAGAGATTGGCGATCGACGACCTTCCGAATTTTATCGATCATTATCATTACTCGCAGGTTCAAATTTTAGCAGAGACGTTTTAATTAAACTGTGGCTTAGAAAGTTGCCAAAGAGTCTAAACGTTGCATTAACTGGCGCGAATGTGTCTGACCATGACGAACAACTTAAGCTGGCTGATAGAATTTGGGATGTATTACACGGAGATGAAATTGCTGAAATTAAGGGAAATTCTTTAGAATCGACACAAACGATTTCATCAAACTTTGGGAAAATAGTCGAAAATCTTGTGCTAGCTACGACGAATATATGCGAAAGTGTAAAGACCCTTTCAATAGAAGTATCTTCTTTAAGACGACGAATTGACGAGGAACCATATACGTCACGAAGAAGATTTGGCCCAAACAGGTCTCGATCCCGAAATAGATCGAACAGCAGAACCTGGCTATGTAGGTTCCACTATAGATTTGGCAATAGGGCCAATAAATGTGAACAGCCATGTTCGTTTACCGAAACTGGTGGACAGTCGACAAACTAAAGAGTACCATTGTAGCAGCGACGGACAATGGGTACATGACTTCTACAACTCGTCGCCTCTTCATATACGACAAGGTCAATAAATTAAAATTTTTAGTTGACAGTGGAGCGGATATTTCTGTATTACCCTCTACAAAGTTTAAGAATTTCAAGACTGAATCTGATGTGGTTTTGACGGCGGCTAACGGTTCTACGATCAAAACTTACGGGCGGAAAATGTTGAATATTAATCTCGGATTACGACGTGATTTTCCTTTTGTGTTTACAATTGCGAACATCGCAAAACCTATTATAGGTGCTGATTTTTTACACAAGTATGGTTTACTTGTAGACATTAAAAATCAGACTTTAGTTGACCCTCTTACTAAATTATCGAGCAACGTACGTTCACAAGTTTGCGATTTGTCTCTTCCGAAAATATTTATAGTTGATAACCAGTTTACGGAATTGCTAAGGCGATATCCAAAACTAACAGCCGAACCAGATTACTCAAAACCCGTTAAACACTCAACCGTGCATAAACTATCAACGAATGGGCCCCTTCCTTTTGTTAAGCCACGACGTTTAGACCCCATTAAATATAAAGCAGCTAAAACAGAGTTTGATTTTTTAGTGAAGTCGGGCATTTGCAGACCTTCGAATTCATGCGCCTCGTCGGCGCTACATTTGGTTCCGAAGAAGAATTCTGACGATTGGCGTCCATGTGGCGATTTTAGGCGTTTAAATTGTGTCACTGTTCCGGACAGATATCCGTTACCGCATATTCACGATTCAAACATGAATATGAGAAACAAACGGATATTTTCCAAGTTGGATTTGGTACGCGCGTATCATCAAATACCAATGGCGGAGGAAGATATATTTAAGACAGCGATAACCACACCGTTTGGAATGTTCGAATTTGTTCGAATGCCGTTTGGACTAAGAAACTCGGCCCAAACGTTTCAGAGGTTCATCAACGAAGTTTTTAGTGGTTTGGATTTCACTTTTGTCTACATTGACGATGTACTTGTCGCCAGCAACAATTTAGAAGAACATTTGCACCATTTAGATATTGTTTTTAGACGTTTGGAGGATTATGGGTTAAACATTAAGCCAGGTAAATGCGTGTTCGGAGTTTCAAATGTTGACTTCTTGGGACATAATATATCCGATCAAGGGATTTGTCCATCGGAGGATAAAGTTGCCGATATTCGGAGGTTCGAGAGACCAACGTCAGTTAAACTTCTCCAGAAGTTTATAGGGATGGTGAACTACTATCACAGATACATACCCAAGTTAGCGGAATTGTCTGCTCCGATTTATGAAATCGTAACACACTCATTAAAAAGTAGGATTAAAACATTAGAATGGAATAACGAAGCGATTTCGGCTTTTGAGCAAATTAAAACTTGTTTTGCTTCAAGAGTGCTATTGAATCATTTTGCCAACGATTGCAAGTTAACATTGACAGTAGATGCCTCGAATGTAGCGGTCGGCGGTGTATTACACCAGGTTCGTGGCAAAATGTCCGAACCTTTAGCCTTCTTTTCAAGGAAACTGTCTAGTGCTGAGCGAAAATACAGTACATTTGACCGGGAGTTACTCGCAATTTTTCTGAATGTGAAACATTTCAGATACATGTTGGAAGGGAGAATATTTACAATATATACGGATCATATGCCATTAGCATTTGCGTTAGACTCGAAAACGGAAAGAAGCCCCAGGCAAACCAGGCACCTGGAGTATATATCACAGTTTACAAGTGACAACCAAAATATTTAGGGTGATTCCAATATAGTCGCAGATACGCTTTCACGTTCGTGGGAGGTCGATGCGTTACAAGGTTCTAATATAAATTTGAAAATACTAAAAGAAAAGCAGGAAAGTGATTCAGAGCTAAGATCCATTTTGCAGAATATTGACGTACATTTAAATCTAAAATTGGTTAAGATGGGGACATTAGATGGCGAGTTGTGGTGCGAGGTATCGTTGGGAAACCCAAGGCCTTTTGTACCGAAAGATTTACGGAAAGAGGTGTTCAAAAAATTACATTCAATATCACACCCAGGTATCAGAGCCACGCGCCGTCTTATTACCAGAAGATATTATTGGCCAGACATGAACAAAGAATTAAATGATTGGGCGAGAAGTTGTATTAATTGCCAAAAGTCAAAGGTCAGTCGGCACACGAAATCGCCGATCGTAAAAATAGACATTCCACAGGGTAGATTTGAGCATTTACATTTGGATATAGTCGGACCTCTTCCCCCTTCACGTGGCCATCGGTATATCTTAACTGTTATTGACAGATTCACACGTTGGCCAGAGGCATACCCTCTTAGGGACATTACTGCATTGACGATTGCGAAAACGTTCTTTTACAATTATGTCTGTCGTTTTGGTGTGCCGCTAACTTTGACAACCGATCGTGGAGCTCAGTTTACATCGAGCATGTTTTCAGAGTTGGCTAAGCTGATGGGTAGCCATAAAATAACGACAACCGCATATCACCCACAGGCCAATGGAATGGTCGAACGTTTCCACAGACAGTTAAAAGCGTCTTTATTGACCCAGGATCAATGCCAGAATTGGAATGAGTTGCTTCCTGTAGTGCTGCTTGGCCTCAGATCAGTGTTCAAGGAGGACTTGCAAGCTACTCCCGCGGAAATGGTTTATGGACAATCTGTGCGGTTACCGGGGGAAATTGTCGTTTCGGGTTCATCGGTTACAAATTATACATTTCTGGATAAATTAAAAGATCACTTTAAGTGTGTTCGTTCATATTTGTCTCATCACGGTAATACAGATAAGGATGTCTACATCCCAAAGGATCTCTTTAGTTGCAAATATGTATTTCTGCGGGTGGGGGAAAAGCGTGCGTTACAACATCCCTATCAGGGGCCATACGAAGTAATCGAAAAATGCGACAAACATTTTAAAATTCACATGGATGGCAGGATAACTACTGTTTCGATTGACAGGCTGAAGCCTGCATATTTTGAGAAAGCTGCTGACAAGGGCTTCGATATTACGCGGAATGCAACCAAACGGGTCACTTTTAATATTCTTGACATCAATGCTCCGGGAGGGGGAGTATTGTAGGTGTTATACAATGTGTTTATGTACTTGGTAGTTTTAGTTTTTAATTTGACATAGGACCCAGTCAAACAATTGTTTTGTTCCTAATCAATTTTGTTAAAATAATGTTTATTCTATTTTCAACCTTCAAACAATAAATATTGTTCCTTCCTTTTTTAATTAAAATATTATAAATTTTATTGAGCAATCACTACAATAGTGCGCGGTGAAGAGCCACATTTTGCTCGAGATGCCCCTGCTGTTTACTAGACACTACCGATCTAGACTGGTAAGTCGATGGAAATACCTCTCTAACACAGGGTGTAAAGCTACGTAGAGGTTTTTGGCAGCCCCAGCACTACTATCGGATGCGGTGATCTAATGAATCACTCGTCTTAAATTAAAATCATTATAGAAACTTAGAGAAGAAACATCCCCCCATAAAGACATTTGGTTTTCAACAACGGTTTATGATTTGCACCTGGAATGTAAGATCTCTTCCCGAATAACCGAGACTAGAAAAGGTTAGACGAGTTACGGGATGCTATAATGTGGACATCTCATTTACCGTCTGGATATTGCTTTATGTTCTCCGGCAATGATACGCAATGTATAAACGGAGTCGGCCGTCTTATTTCCCCTAGGGCTAGAAATGCTCTGTTATCATACAAGGCTACTTCTGATCGCATCGCCATTTCGAGTTTTAATTCGGAATCCCGCACGATTTATGTGGTAAAGGAACTCGATGAGGACAGTGTTAAGCGCGATTTACGTAGCCAATTGGATTTTTCTGTGAGCTCCTTGGAAATTGGTGACATTAAAATAGGTCTGGGAAATGTCAATGCCAAAGTGGGCAACGACAACAATAACATACATGAAGGGATGGGAAGACATGGTCTTGGAACTGTGAGTAATAATAATTGTGACAGGCTCACTGATATCTGTACTCGCCATCAACTGTTTAGCGGCGGAACTAAATTCCCCCACAGAAATAATCACAAGTATACGTGGGAATCGCCTGATGGTCAAATCTTGAATCATATTGACCATATAGCTGTCAGCAAGATGTTTCTGGGTTCCTTGCTGGACTGCAAAACTCGACGTGGCGCTTATGTTGATAGCGACCAGCAACTCTTATTGGGCACCTTCTGTCTTCATCCAGCGGCTGTCACCAGTATTAGAAGCAAAATCGTAAAATACAATACAAACCGTCTGCAGAACCCATGTAGACCAATGCTGTACGATCAAACTCTACGATAAAATTTGGCACAGGACATTCAATGTACGTGGTCACGCATTGTTCGAACGCTGAACGAAACAGCCGAGGATGTCATTGGTGAGAAACGATATGTGAATAAGCCTTAAATTAGTGAAGAATACTGGAACTAAATTCGGAATCGTGAACGTATACGTTCGAAGACACCAACGTTGAAGAGACAGTTAACATCAGACTATCGGCAATCAGCACGTAGAGTGGGATACATGATACATTCAGATTACACCAATTATCTGAACAAAATAGCGGAGGAAACCGAAAAAACTGCAAATAGAGGTAACCTCCATATTGTATACTCTTCAATAAAAATCTGAGCGACAACAATATCACCAGAACTGCATCGTAAAAAGCTAATGATGACACGGAGATATCATCACCACATCAGCAAGTGGAGCGATGACGTGAATTCTTTACGATGCAATCTAGACTTCCGTATGATGAAGATCAATATACCCTTTCGGCAACATATTCACGTCGCAACCTGAGAATTGATATTTCAACTCAACCCCCGTCGTTAGCAGAGATCCTGGCTGCACTGGGTAAAATAAAGGATCCCAAATTTTCTGGGTCTGATAATATTCCAGCGGAACTGTTGAAATATGCTGCATCAGCGTAAGCAGATGTCATTACGCCGCTCATCAGAAGTGCATGGATAAACAAGAAAATCCAGACAAAATGGAAAGAGGAAGTGGTTAACACTATCTCGAAAAAAGGTGATCTTACGCTGTGCAGGAACTGTAGAGATATTAAATTACTAAATGCAATAGGAAGTGTAATGGTAACCCTTATTCTTCAGCGGATCACGCCGATGGTGGATCAAATTGTGCGAATGGGGCAGGCGGGTTTCAGATTGGGTCGATCATGTGGCGACCAGATGAACCAACTCCGTATAATCATAGAACAATCAGCTGACTGTGTCTACCTTTCGTAGACTTCGAGAATTGTGTACACCTCAAGTCAATGTGGTCTACCTTGGCCAATTATTGGATACCGGACAGGATGATGTCCATGATCCGTGAACTGTACTTAGATGCAGCTTATAAAGTTCCTTTTAATTGGTTGGCTTTCCTATATTTCGAAACATCTGCATGAGTTAGATAAGGATGTGACTTGTCCCCCACATTATTTCTTATATTTATGTACGAGGCAATGGAGTCAACTGATGCAAAAACACAGTTCGGTAGTCAGTGGAGTATGTATGAACATCTACATGATATCGACTATGCAGACGAAAGTTACCGACCGTTTGATGATTTTAAGCTTTTTTCGCAAAAACTGTATGTATGTCCTAGAGCACGTCTAAAGCTTTCCACGATATACTAGTAACACACTCACTATTTTTTTGATTTGTTTTTAAATTTTCTAATTTACCCCCATTACTTTTGACACCCTTGAAAAAGTGGCAACACCATTAGAAAGTATTACAGAATTTTGCTGAATGTCGGATTTAGACTGTGGTTTATCGCGACCAGATAACCTTGTTCTACAATCTTTGCCATTTACACCACCCAATGTAAGGTTTTATTGACATTTTAGGTGGCAACTTTGTGCTTAGACCAACTACGTGCCGAGACCGAATTATGGCAGACGGCGACTCAACAGAAAAAATTAAATTGGCGGCTCTTGGTTTTCCCAATTTAGTTCATATTTGGGATGTTTTTGAAATTACCGAACCTTTAAAATTGGGTTAGTAGGTCAAATCGCCATTTAGTTTAAATCAATAAGTGCCAATTATACCGGCGGCTCTCGAGTTTCAAACATTTTTGGTGGCAGTGACGCAGCGGAAAATTTTAATCGGCTTCCGTCTGTCAAATAATTAATTTTTTGTGTAAGTTGTCCCCATGGTTGTATTTTTACGGTAGTTCACATTTCTAGTTACTAGGCGGAAATATCAAAAACGCGGCATTGTAAATGTTGTCTCCCCAAATTCACGGTAGATTTGAACTTCTCGCCATTTGTGCGGTAAAGTATTATTGTTGACAAAAGCGGGCATCGTGACAGTTGACAGTTCATGTTTATTAAATATGGAGCGCTTCACGAAGAAACAACGCAGTATTGTTATTGAGTAATATTTTAACAATAATAAAGGTTTGACAGCAACAGTTCGCACATCATGAGCTTCAGCGATTAGGCCCATTTCCATACTGATGGTGTCGTTAAGGTTTAAAATTGTTGTATTTTTATTTTACAATCATTGTTTAGAAACAATGCATCCCACCGTCTCACTGTTTGGGGCGAATTTTGGTCTGGAAGCGTAGCCGTACCATTCTTATTTGGTAGCGCGACTGGTCAGGCAACAACAGTTATTGGTGCCCGTTATCGCGACATGATAATCCATTTTGTTGTGTTAGTAGAAACGTATGCTAATGACGTGTTATTTCGATTCGAAATTTTTTTTCCGTTTTTTAACGGGATGAGAAATTTCCTGGTCTTGTTATTCTCAGTTCTTGTGATCAAAATTCGTCCCGCAGATTATGCAATATAATGCTGGTGGACTTTTTTCTTTCGTATTCCATTTGGTTTGTAGTCTAAGGTTTATTATGCCAATTTTATTACTCTGCTCTTAATTTACCCCTGGCTGTTAAGATGTAATACTTATTCGCACGTACTCGTGCTGTACAAACGCACGTGTTCTTGTGTATGCATATGCATGTATGTCTTTTATTTCCCCACACATATCGTTTTATTATATTTCTCGTGATATTAGCAATTTTTTATGTTTACACATTCTCAAGTTTTATGATTTTTCTTGGATTTTTTCCTCTTTTTCATTTGTTTTTGTTTATTTATTTCGTCTCTTTTTTGATTCTTTTAAATCGTTTGTCCAACTCGGCTTCTTGGAACTTTAGCAGACATGAAAGTATGAGACGTTTAACGTCGAATAATATGAAAGGACATAATGAAAATACTGGAGTGCAATACTGATGGAAAAATTAAAACGACGTAAGTAAAAACACTAATCCTTATATAAAGTTGTGAGTCATTGCCTTTGGCCTTTATCTGCCAGGGGTCGCTTACATTTTTTATTAATTCAGTCGCCACATTCTAAGATTCATAATTATACCTTTTCGGGGAGAATTTTCAATTTTTTTACTTAAAACTGTTGAACCAATGTAACACAAGTAATTAATAAACCAAAGAAACAGTTTGTGATTCTGCATCAAATCGAACTACGGAAGGTAAATATGCAGGGGATAAATAGATACAAATTGTCAGTACAATCCAAAAATAGGATATATATTGGGATTTCATAGTTAATTAAACTTCAATGAAGCCCAAAATGCGTAAACTGACTCATACAACTTTCGAATAAAAACACAGCAAGAATACAAAAGCAAAACTTTACAGGGGGCTAAGCAAACAACCAGCCCACACAGATGAAGTAACTAAAGTACGGAGAATAATGCCCGCAACCCGAATTAGAGCCAGCAATCGTTAAGATATTTAAGGAATTCGCCTTTATAACTTCAACACATGTTCAAACGCCTACATGCATGTATCCAGTGATACAGATACACACCTGCATGTCCTTATGTGAAACATTATAATTTGTCAGTTGGAGAGGATACGACAATCAGTTTATGATGCCTTTGGAATACTTAAACATCGCTATCATTCATTCATTACGTTATGCATTTGTATCTGTTAGTGTGTACATTCCCAGTGGGGAAGTAGAGATGGCTTTACAAAATCAGAGCCTCAGTTGAGGCCTTCTGAGAAATTCGATATACATTAGATTATGTAGAAGTGGCTGTCACTATTGACAAACTTAGTCCACTGAAGCCGGTTGTGATACCTCATGATGTCATATTCCGTTCTCGTGTGGTAACAGGACGTTCAAACCATATGATAATTCATCCCGATATTCCGGGATTTGGAAGAAGAATAGATGAGCTTTAGTTCCTGATGAACCAATTACTACTTTGCAAAAAATAATTCAGCTGAAATGGCTCAATATATATTATGTAGATAGATCCAAAGCGAGGTTATCTGCATAACGATAAATTCGAATTTAACTAGCAAAGACACAAACCACTTTCCTTAGCAGAGCTCTGTTATTACATTAACAGGTAGTAGTAGAAAGGAAAGTATTTTGCAATAAAGAAGGTTTTTGCCGAATTAATTTAATAAGAAAATAAAAAACTTTCACATCGTATAAAAACATTACGAGCTTTCAGTATTAGTAGCACAAATCTTGAGCAGCATACCAGCGAACATTATATTTTGGTTCAATATAAATATATATTTTTAGAAAGGAAATTGAGCTCAAATCAAAGATTCTTCGCCAGCTAGTTAGTTTAAAAAGAGAGGTGCGGTGTTGAGTGTTCAAAAGGAGCACTCTAAACCTTCCCATGTCAGTAGACATACACTTAAGCCACTTGGTGTGTGCTCTAAGTTTACCCTACCAACTTACTATATCTCTTATAGGAATTCGGTGCTATTATTCCTTAAGTTGTTTCACTCCATACCCACAAGTTTGTCATGTCCGGTATCGTACTGTCCGAAAGATACCTGGATCTAGTATGTGTGAAGGCCGGACAGTGGCATAAGAGATGCTCCATCGTCCTCCATGCATGCCCTGCACTCACTATTCGCCACTAGTCCAATATGGCACAGGTGGGCTCG
This sequence comes from Phaonia tiefii, assembly GCA_963931995.1. Lineage (NCBI taxonomy): Eukaryota > Metazoa > Arthropoda > Insecta > Diptera > Muscidae > Phaonia > Phaonia tiefii. The sequence continues at coordinate 176,025,597 of OZ008367.1, read as the reverse complement.
TAATTCCGAATGCCACGTTAAGACTCCCATCATCTTGCTCATTCCAGATTTTCCCAGTTTCAGCAAACCTTTTGTCCTCAATATCTGGGTCTCCCCATAGGATCTTTGTCATCCTGCCTAATGATTCCTGGTTCCACTGGACTATATGTGCCGACTCCGCCCATTTACTCAACTCAGCCTTCGCCACCCCAAATAGTTTCGCTCCCTCTAGGTTCACCGTTTAGAGTTTCCTGACTTTCTTTGCCAGGAGGTTCGCTCGTTCGGTGTCCAATATTCCGCTGTGCGCCGGCATCCAGATGTTGTTGAGTCTGCCGTGCATAGAATAATCGTTTATCACCATCTTACAGCCGAGGCTCGTTCCAGATTTGACAGTTTCCCATTATATTGCCTTGATTGCCATTTGGCTATCCGGGAAGATATTTGCCTTGGCTAGGTTTGTATTATCGCGGAGCCATTTGATACACTCCGTAATCGCCGTAACTTCCGCTTGAAAGTTTGTATTATGATCCGGGAGGCGTAGATGCGATTTGGTTGCTGGATTTTCAGTGGAGAATCCTAGACCAGATCTTTCTCCTAGCTTTGAGCCATCCGTGTAGCAGAGTCCCATTTGGCATTTGTGCCAGGACCCCATTCCGCCAGGCGTCTCTAGTTGGCGTTAAAGTCACGCAATTTGCCTTAACCCTTAGCTCAGGGATTCGGTGAAATTCACTGGTATCTTGCGTGTAACCGACTAAAGCTCCAATTATCCGTTGGTGTTTTGACGTAAGATCCCTGTTGATCCATTCACCTGTTGCCTGTAGACGTTTTGCCGCAAGGGCGGCATCGTATTTCACATTAATCTCAATTGGCTGGATACATAAAATAGTCGATTATCTAGAAATAGGTCGGAGCATGTTCTTTTGGGTTATAGTACTCCGAGTTTTCAGACGAATTTCAGAATACTATAGTTTTAGGCGTTTTCCTTTGAGCTTTTTCCTCTACTTTTGAAAAATTTAGTGTGCCCATACCAAGGGCTCTAGTTGGACAAAGCCTTATACCAGTTTAATGCTCCTTCTTACTGTTTTTCGAATTTATAGCCTTCATATTTCAGGGGAATTTCAGAGCAGCGATATATGAAATTTAGTATTGTCCCATGTCTTTATATTTTGACCCACTCTGCCTAAAGTAAGGATTCCTTGCGGACCAAACGTCCGTGAGATTAAAGTCCCCATCAGTATTTGCCAAATTTAGCACTTCCATAGTTAAGGGGAATTTGAAAACAGCGGTATATGAAATTTAGTATTTTCAGGTTTCCTAACAATTTGAGCCACTGTGCCCAAACTAAGGATTCTTCTCAAACGACGCGTATACCAGATGAAAGCCTTTTATTAGTGCTTTCCAAATTTACCATCGACATATTTCAGAGGAATATGTCATATTTCAGAGAGATATTCCATTTGGTGTTGTCCCATGTCTTAACAGTTTGATCCACTGTGATCAAAGTATGGACACTTCGCGGACCAAACGTATACCAGAGTATTTATACCAAACGTATACCAGGGCGTTCCAAAATTAGCTTCCTCATATTTCAGAGGAATTTGAGAAGAGCGACATATGGAATTGTTTATAGTCCCATGTCTTAACAGTTTGACCCACTGTGACCAAATTCAGGATTCTGCATGGACCACACTAATACCAGATTATAGTTCAGTGCTAGTACTTGCCAAATTGGAGACTCCCACATTTCAGCGGAATTTCAGAATAGCGATATAAGGAATTTAGTATTGTCCCATGTCTTAACATTTTGACCCACTCTGCCCAAATTAAGAATTCGTTGCGGACAAAACGTATACCGGATTATAGTTCTTTCTAAATTTATCTTCCCCATATTTTAGAGGAATTTCAGAACAGATATATGTATATGGAATTTAGTATTGTCCCATGTCTTAAAATTTTGGCCCACTGTGACCAAAGTATGGACTCTTCGCGGCCAAACGTAGACCAGAGTAAAGACCTTTATTAGTGCGTTCCAAAATTACCAATCCCGTAATTCAGAGGTGTTTCAGAACAGCGATATATGGAATTTAGTATTGTCCCATGTTTAACATGCTGACGCCCAAATTAAGGAGTCATCGCGGACCAAACGTATACCAGATTAAAGTCCTATATTAGTACTTTCCAAATAGGAGATTCCGGCATTTCAGAACAGCGATATATTGAATTTAGTATTGTCCCATGTCTTAACATTTTGACATACTGTGCCCAAACTAAGGATTTTTAGCGGAGGGAACGTATAATGGATTGGTAGTGTGCGCGCCTCTTGTACACTAGATCCTGGGTTCGATCCCTGCTCTGACCACCTTAAAAAAAAATTTCTTTCGGCGGTATCGAGTATTTGCCATGAAAAAGCTTCTCAAAATACCGTTCGGAATTGGTGTAAAAACTGTAGGTCCCAATCAGTGAGTGAAAAATTAGAAAGCGCACAGCTCACTGGTGGTGAGAAGCTAACCCCAAATCCCTTCATGGGATGTAATGGGAAACGGTTTTTTTTTCTATATCCAAATGTGGGTCACAATATTAAAACATGGGACAATCCAAACTACCATATATCGCTGTTCTGCAATTCGTCTGATAAATTTATAAAGGGAGTGATAAATTTATAAAGCACTAATGACGGACTCTCACCTGGTGTATGTTTGATCCGCGAAGAGTTCTTAGTTTGGGCACATAGTGTCAAAATGTTAAGATATGGGACAATACTAAATTCCACATATCGCTGTTCGGAAATTCCTCTGAAATGTGGGAGTGGTAAAATTCGAAACTACTAATGACGGCCGTGGCCGTCGGTGGAGAAATGGTAGTGTGCGCGGCTCTTGCGCATGACAAAGTGGGTTCGATCCCTGCTCTGGCCACCTTAAATTTCTATCGACGGCGGTCACCTCGCTTAGTGACGGTGACACTATCGAGTACTTAGCGATGAAAAAGTTTCTCAAAATACAGTTCGGAACCGGTGTAAAACTAGAACGCGCTCAGCTCACTGGTTTGTGAGAAGCTCTTCCAAATCCCTTCATGGGATGTAACGGGCAACCATTTACTTATTTTTAATGACGGACTTTGATCTGGTAGGTGTTTGGGTTGTTTGCGTAGTTTGGACACAGTGGGTCAAAATGTTAAAACATGGGGAAATACTAACTTCCATATATCGCTGTTTTGAAATTTCTGTGAAATATTAAGGTATTAAATATGAACAGCATTAATAAGGATCTTTAACCTGGTAGAAGCCTGTCCGCCAAAAGTCCTTGGTATGACTAAAGTGAATGGTGAAAGAGTAGAGTAAAGTGCTTAAAGGAAAATGCCTAGAATTATAGTATTCCGAAATTTGTCTGTAACATTGGAGTACTATAACCCAAAAGAACATATTCCGACCAATTTCTAGGTACTCATTTAGTTGGCGTAGAATCCTTGATTTTGGCTCAACGTCGTTTCTCAGAATATATATATTGAACTAAAATATAATGTTCGCTGGTAAGCTGTTCAAGATTTGTGCGACTAATACTGAAAGCTCGTAATGTTTTTTATATGACTTGTAAGTTTTGTCTTTTTTGTGTATTAATTTAATTCGGCAAAAACCTTTTTTATTTCATATTTATTATGTTCACTTAATCACAGAGCTCTCCTTGGCAAAGTGGTTTGTGTCTTCGCTAGTTAAATTCGAATTCATGCATATGAAGAAGTTCCCGGGTATAATACATTATGGAACTTTTTCCAAGGGCAGCAGATCAAAATTAGATCTTAAGCATCTTAATTTCCAATGTGGCTGGCAAGTATATGGACTGAAAATACAGGCCTGATGGAAGGCCTTTCAATACCTAATTTATCCTGGTGTGATGTGTCCATTACTTTTGTGAATGTTTGTGTGAAGTGTTTGTTGGCATCCCAAAAATTTACTTTTATTTGCACAACGACAATAACAAGAGGCAAATGAATCTAAACCAAACAAAATACACGTTTAGTGGGTGCTATAAAAACACTTGTATGAACCTCGTATTAAACTAATACTAGCGCTCACACATACACCACTGTATAAACTGGGATATCCCGGTAAATGATCTTGGTTTTCTATTTCATCCCAAGGGGTCTTACATACTTCTCTGTTGCTGCTCTACATAATACGCCATAATTTGTGCTTTTGTATATATAAGTATATAAAAGCTAATGTACCCAATTAAGTAGGTTCCTTATGCGAATCTACGCGCCATATTTTTCATATATGTACATATGTCCTTTATTTATTGAAACAAATTATAACAATACAAAGTATAAATAAGAGGTTAACGAAGGATATAGGGCTTCGGCGAATTCTCTTTATCGATTTCGGCGGCGGTTAAGTGATTTATTTTAACCCGATGATAGTCGAGTTGGTATGATATTATTTTGTCCGAATATCGCTTCCCTGTAACTTGTGGTCTTGCTGCTCTACTATAGTCTTGTGACCTCCACTCAACCATTGCCCCAGAAATATCTGATGTTAGAGGCATTATCTCTTCTTCTCTGTATAGGCTGTCCCAAAATGTATAACCCTATCGGAAGATGCTATAACTTTCGAAAATAAGCGGCAACTGTCAGTTTTGTTTTGATATATGTCAGGAAAACAAATGCAGAATATAAGTCAGCTAGCTATACCAACCATAAATTGCTCAGGAACGTGCAATACTCGTGACTATTTTTTACGGCAGAAGTCGTCAGTGATTTTAATTTTAATTTCGGTGTAGATTCCCCTGCCGCCCTACATCAAATTGTCACACACAAAGGCTTTCGTGCACTCGCCTCGAAGAGTCTGGTACGACAGGTGACATAATAGACATGGGAGGGCCTTGTATTGCTCGTGCCAACAAGATTATATTCACTGTGGCTGAAGGCGTAACGAAATAACAACCCAAGAAATAACTCCCATGAAATAACTCCCAACGAAATAATTCCCACCAAAAATGAAATAAATTCCAATAAAGAAAAAATTAAATAAGTCCCACAAAAAATTAAAAAACTCCCAATAGCAAAGTGAAATAAGTCCCAAGACTTCTCCTACAGCACATGCTATAAGGGCCTTGGGAGTTATTTCATTGTCATAATATTGGGAGTTATTTCATTATGAAATAATTCCCACCAGAAAAAATGAAATAACTGCCAAAAAAAAAGAAATAAGTCCTACTAAAGTGGGAGTTATTTCATATGAAATAACTCCCACTTTTGTATGGAAATTTTTTGGGACTTATTTCATTTTTCTGGTGGGAGTTATTTCATGTGGGAGTTATTTCGCTACGCCGTGGCTGAAGACCTCGCAGCTGAATGGCGCCCGCAAAGCAAAGGTGGTTGCAAAAAAAAAAAAATGTGCGCCTACCAAATTTTGGATAAACCCAACAATTTCAAATACGCTACCCTTAATAATGCCAGACTTTTAGTTTAGAAGATATAACCGTTCAAAATTTACCGATTTTCGGTTTTCAAAAAAACACAATTTTTAGGTAATTTAGTCCGATTTGACGTGTAACTAGGTAGCAAATCGTCTTTTTTGTTGTTTCTATTGATTGATGTATTTATTAAATGTATAATAATCAAAAGAAAATGAAAGAGGTGTGTTAACACCTTTTTGTTACACGGTACGTGTTCGATTTCTATGAACACATTAGTAAATGTTACATTTGAGAATAAAAAAAGAATAGTTTTTGTACTGAAGGATCTTTGCTATTGCACTTTCTTTTTTCTTACATCTGCTTTAAGATTAGATGTAAAATTTTGAAAATATATAAAGCAATATTTAGCTCACTGAAATAATTTTTGTCTGTTTTGTCATAAACAGAGCGACGACAACCTGCTCACTCAACTGAATAAAACGCAATATTTAGTTCACTGAAATATTTTTTTTGTTGTTTTGTCATAAACAGAGCGACCACAAAAAGTATTGAATAGCATAGAGAACTTATTGAATACTCTTTCCGCTCTCATGTATAGAGTCTGAGTAAAAGAGCATAAACGAGTCTTATTCTCTTTATAAAATATTTCAATATAAATGCACCATTTCGACATTGTTATTACGTAAAACAATACAAAAAGCATAAATGTTTCAAAAGGCATCAATGTTTCACATCAAAATTATGAATGGACCAAGTTGAGACCAAAAGAGAGTAATACGTTTTGAATCATTCGCCAGATCTCGCCAGTGCTTTTTAGTCATACAATTCGTTCTACGAGTTTTCTATATTATTCAATACTCTTTGGCAACGACGACCTGCTTTTTTTGTCCACTGCCGCTACATCAATACCATCATACTTATTTTCAGGCAGAGACTATTGTCGTACAATAACCACGTATGTGATGCTAACGCTGTGTGTTGTTTGCAAGTGTTCACTTTGATAGATTGCCCTACCCGTGCCTATAGATGTTAACACATCAAAAAAGCAGTACGATTGCAAACAATACCCAGCAAAAACATTGCTTCCAAGGAAGTAAAAAAAGCAATAGGAGCCATGAACCGGAATCAGTGAAAACCTGTATCAACACTAGTGAATTTAACATGCGTTTGGCTTTGGATGGAAACACTTTTTTGTATCGACCACTCTCTACTTTTTCACTAGTGCTCATAGTCTTTAAAAAATTCAATTTTTTTTATCTACATTTTCATTAATGCTAAAGAAATTATGTTTCTCTATTGTTAAAGAAGCAGTTGAAAAATACTTCTCAAAGATGTGGATAAATTGAAACAAAATCCGCATTCAATGGTGCGGTCCCTGCATCTTCGGAAAGTATAAGTTTTGCTGGAAACATTTTCATAACAACTTTTTGGAAATAGTTTTTTAAAATGCATTCTTTGGAGGTAGTTAAATCGTTTATACCTAATTTTTGGAACTAGTGCAAAATACTTCCAATATTTTTTACTGGGTAGAATCATAAAATTCAGTACAGAAAAGTAGCAATTTAAGTCATTATGAAATAAGAAAACTTCAGCAGATAACAATAAGAATTTATAAATTAAAGAAAAAATGAATAAACTAAAAGATCACAAATATTTTTTTGTAGTGAAAATTGCAACTAGTCAGTTGTTTCACATTTTATTTTTGAAAAGTAAAATAAGTGCACTCTATTCCATATAACCCTTTTTGAATACTGAATTTAATCTTCTCGTTTTAGTTATTTAGTAATCAAAGATATTATTTTACAAATATTTTTAAAGAATTACAAACATTTATCGTTTTTGTGGACTTGATTGATTAACTATTCTGTTTTTACCATTTTCTGTATTTAAAAAATTTATAAACTCTTTAAAATTAGCTTTTATTATTAATTCGCTTTTTAAATTTTCAATTAGAAGTTGAAGTTCTTCAAAAAGTAAAGTAGTATTCTTAGTATTCTTTAAAATGCCGCATTAGAATGAGGAATTGAAACTACAAATTTACAGATATTTTTGAAATTTGGAGATGATCCACTTGGTGGGAAAGCTTTACATTTTTCTTGAACGGATTTTTCTTTTGGAATATATGCGGCAAAGGTTTTACGGATAATAAATTCGTTAAAAAATTAATTCATTTGATTTATTTATAAGTACAGTTCCCTCTACGAGTCAATAAATAAAGTGTTTGAATAAAGGTTGAAAATGAAAAGTTTTTCAAATTTGTTATTTTTTGAAGTAAAACGGTCTTCTACAGTTTCTTATTTATTATGGGTATGAACAAAGAAAGAGCAAATATATGTACTACGGAGGCTAAAATCGAGTACTTTTGCATACCTCTTTAGGTGTTATGCAGACAGAAGTACAATTAGTAAAAACTACACGTACTGCTGAAACCATTACGTCTGGCAACCCTAATAAAAATAAGGCTACATTTCCATCCAAAATAAATCCTATTCAATGATAAATAATTAATTTTGACTAAAAGTATAATCTTTCGTCGCAAACATTTTTGCTTTGACTCAATTTTATGTTTTCTTGTTTGGAGTTACTATAACTCAACATTTAGTGCCCACTAAGTAACAACGAAATATTTTTGGGGCAAAATAAATATTTGTTAGCGCCTAACGAGTTTCTAAACGTTTTTTGATCGTGTCTAGTAGTAGTGATCAAAGGACAAATTTTGGGCAGAACAATGCTTACATAGAATTCATTTCAATGTGTGTATCCCCTTGCTGTAACACCGTGTGCATAGATATACAATTTGTCACCTGGCATTGTGTGCCCATTTCGTGTCGTTTCATATTTCCTGGAACATATCAGGTTGCGTGAGATAAAACGTTGTTGACGTTGGTATTCATGCCAGTGACGGGTGAGTTACCCAAAAATTATAACACATAAAATACATTTTATGACCAGTTTACCCTCTTTTATTATTTTGTCTTTTGAAATTGGGCTGAATGTCATCATCATAGGTTTTTGGTTGGGCTACGAAAGCAGCAGCAATATACGTATGTTTGCATGAATGTTAACCTCCATACATATTCACATTCATATGTTTGCAAATGTGTGTAAGTGCTTGGGTGTTTGTACATTTCATCTCGGTGACACAAAGAATTTAATGCCTCAATTTAAATTTTTTAAGCTCAGGTAGATTGACATAATTAAAACTTTTAATGGAATCGCAAATCTTTTTCGTTTGTTTGACGAATGTGTTTCATACAAGTGTCATCGCATCCATCTCACAGGGAAGCCAAAACCCAGGGAGATTCAAATGAAAAGGCAAATTCTGTGCAATCATTTTAAGCAAATGTATTTGCTTCGAGAATTTTAAATTAATGTGTTTTGTTAAAAAATTACTGAAATGTATTTTGGCTTTAGTAAGGTCCTTATTACCTTTTTCTAATTATTAGGGGCGAGGTCTTAGCCGAAATGGGTACAACCATCCCTAAAGAAGGTTCATTTAAGTTGAAATTTCTAGGAGGAGGAAAAATTACCTAAATTAGAATTTTTATACGTTGAAAAAAAAGGTCTCTGAAACATATTCAGCAGGAACCATGTATGTGTTTGGAACACACTTCAAACATTTATATGTTTGCAAGTCCCAAATTCAGGTGAATTTAAATGCAAACAATAGCATGTTTCCTGACAAATATGTATTCCTTTACGTGGAAACATATGCGTGCTTCATCCCAAACAACCATATAGTTACGTGGAAGCATTCTCGTGATTCCCCCAAACCCCCACATATTAACGTGGAAACTTTGTCGTATTTCCTCCCAAACATAATAATATTTATAAACGAATTATTCTTTGAATTCCATGTATTTGTATTATTTATTATAATTAATTTTATCAATATAAATTCATATTTATCAATAATTATTACAACAAATTTAGAGATTTTAAACGGCCCTTACTTCATTGAATGCAATATTTATTATTTTTTTCGTGAAATGTAAATCTAGTGTTCTTTTGCGTCTCGTTTCTTTTGTTTTCAGAAGGCTGCAACTATGTGGTGGTACACAAACAATATATTTATATACAAATGTAGTTCATGCAAGTCATTCGTGTATTAATTACTTCTGTTGTTTTTATTATACTTCACAAATGGTTCAAATATTCTCAGTAAAGGGCTCGGACAGAGAAAGGGCTTCATGCTGTTGGTCTTTCCAGTTTCTTTACTCAAAATCGTTTCTTACTTTGGTAGCACACAAAGACCAAAGCAACATCACAAACCATTTAACCGTCCGAACGTTTATTTATTCTTTTTTCACTGATCAAGCGCTTTTGATATCTGAATTTTTGACGACTGAATACATGAAACTTCATCCGCTATTTACACGCAAATTCAGGGATATTTATGAATCACTGACTGACAGAATAATGCAAAAATACCTATACTCACTCACAAGATAGACACTCTTGTTGTCCCTCATTTATTCTCTTCCTCTTAACAGAGCATAAACAGTGCAAAAAACCCAGCTGTATTTGTATCACAAGCACATATATATTTGGGTCGCAAAGACAAATATAAAAAAATAAATGGTTTCCCATTACATCCCATGAAGGGACCGGGGAGAACTTCTCACTATCACCGAGCTGTGCGCTTTCCAGCTTTTACTCACTGATTATAACAAATTATAACATATTAATCATTGTATCTCAAACATGTATTATTGAATAGCAAACACAATGTGTTTGCACACAACTATTTTATTTTTGTATCTAAACAACGAAAAACAACCGATTTTTCAGCGTGCAATTACCTCGCTCAGTTCAGAACCGGTGTAAATCTGTTGTGAGTGTAATTTTATAATGATGTGGGGTATATTTAGTTTTATAGTCTTTGTTCGTGTTTTATGGTTCCGTACATACATACATAATTACTTAATTGTCCTAAACACACGCTTGGCGTTAAGGGCCTTAACAAAAGATAACCTATTTCTCCAACTTGACCGATCATTTGCATTTTCTCTCCGCGAAAATTTCACTGGGATTCGTTCACCTCATCCTCCCTTCCGAATCGTGGTCATCCACATACGGGGCGGTCCCAAAACTAGCCAACCTGAAGTAAGATGGTGCCAATAGTTCGTGAAAAGTGACAATCTTGTATTTTAACTATTTTTATACTATTTTTATTTGAGCTATCAAAAATAAACGATCACAGTGAATTTTTAAACTTGAAACAAATGGTCACCGTTTTGTAATTCAATATTTCCATTTGAAAGGTCTCAGTTCAAGCAATATTACAGCCGGGCTAGATTCTACTCTGGGGCAGTCTGCTCCTTCGTTTGCGACTGTAAATTATTGACTAGCAGAGCTTAAACGAGACCGTACGAGCTGCCAAGATGAACGGCGTAGTGGTCGGTCAATCCACCTCAGACATGGTTAAGAAAATACGCTAATGGTTAGCTGATATGATAGGCATTTCAAAAAGTGCTATACACCGAATATTGACCGATGATTTGAAGATGAGTAAAGTTGTGCGCAAAATGGGTGCCGCTCTTGCTTTCAATAGAGCAACAACAGCGTCGTGTAGAAGTTTCAGTAGAGTGTTTAGCGCTGTTTCACAGCAATAAAGCCGAATTTTTGGGACGATTTATATCCTTGGATAAGACATGGGTCAACCACTTCACAACTGAGACAACGGACCATCTCAAAGTAGTGGACTGGAATGGGAGAATCGTGTCCAAAGAAGGCGAGGGCGGTTCCATCTTTAGGTAAGGTCATGACGTCTGTGTTTTGAGTTGCGCATGGGATAATTTTTATTGATTATCTTCAGAAAGGAAAAAGCATCAACGGCGAATATTATGCTAATTTATTGCGGCGTCTAACAGTTGAATTTGTCGAAAAAGCAAGCGTTGTTTCATCAAAACAATGCTCCAGTTCACACATCCACTATGTATTGTGATGGCCAAAACTAATGAATTTAAGTTCGACTCGCTTCATCACGCACCTTATTCGCCAGATTTAGCTCCCTCGAACTATTTTCTATTTCTAACCTTGAAAAAATGGCTAGGTGGTAAAAGATTACCCAACTATGAAGGGGTGGAGACTGCGGTTGATGGTCATTAACACAATTAATAGTAAAACTTAGAAAAGCCAAAGTGAACAAAGTTTAAAAAATTACTTATCATAAAGAAGAAGAACCTTTGCTTAAAAAAAGTAAATTTTCTTACTAAAAGTACAGTTTCTTAAAAAAGTGATTTTTTTTAAATAAATACCTTTTCTTAAAAAAGTTCATTTTCTTGCAACAATTGCCTTTTCTTAAAAAACTTCCATTTCTTTAAAGACCAAATTTTTTGTGAAATAATTTTTCTTGAGATAAGTAGCTACTCTTAACCCCCCGTCAAACACATATTCTGAAACATTCGAACAAACACAAATGCCTGGCCAGACCCCTATACGTTTTTATGCATTTGTATGGCAAAAAGGTTACCGTAACTTTGAATTTCTAAGTATGCTCGTTTATTATTTTTGTCTTTACTGTTTTTTTTTGGTTTGTTGATAACGGGTTTTTCAATGAGAGCGCTACAAAAGTTTTTGTAAATAAAACAAAACCGGTTTTAGATACCAATGAAATTCTTTATTCCTGTGAAAGTACGTTCGATGCCATTATGTATGGAACTCGATTTCTTTTGCATGGCCACCACGGGCACGCTTGCAGAAGTCCAGACGCTGAACCCAATTTTCGACGGTTTTCAAGCATAAATCGGCCGATACTGCTGCAATTTCACGTTTGATATTCGTACGAAGTTCATTAATCGTCGCTGGCTTGTTGGCATAGACCATAGACTTGACGTAGCCCCACAGGAAATAATCTAACGGCGTCAAATCGCACGACCGAGGCGGCCAATCGATTGGACAATTACGTGAGATAACACGTTTACCAAAATTAGTTTCCAATAAATTGATTGTGGCATTCGCTGTGTGGCTTGTGGCGCCGTCGTGTTGGAACCACATGTCCTCCCAGTCCATATTATCCAATTGGGGCCAAAAATATTCAGTTATCATTGAACGGTAGCGATTCGCATTCACAGTAATGTGCCGGTCTTGATCATCACGGAAGAAGTACGGCCCAATGACGCCGCCAGCCCATAAACCGCACCAAACCGTAATTTTTTCGGGATGCACTGATGACTCATGGATTACGTGTGGATTGCTGTCTGACCAATAACGCATATTTTGCTTATTGACGAAGCCATTCAGCCAGAAATGAGCCTCATCGCTGAAGATGATTTTCCGATGAAAATCCAAATCATTTTCAAACACGAACACGAATTCACGAACATACGACGCTTATGGTGGTCAAGCGGCTTCAGTTTTTGCGTCAATTTGATCTTGTAAGGATGTAGGCCAAGATCTTTTCACAAAATTCGCCACAACGACGTCACAGAGATGCCGAACGCTTGAGAACGACGTGTGAGAGGCACATTTGGGCTTTCTTGAACTGAAGCCTCAGCGGCAGCAATATTCTCGACACTACGGGCACTTCTTTGTCTCACTGGCACGGGAACATTTTGCACTGTGCCTGTGGATTAAAATTTTTCCACTAGACGCTCAATTGTTGATCTGGTAGGACGATTATGACGACCATAAATTGGACGTAGCGCTCTTAAAGTTGAGGCCACTGACTCCAAATTTAGGTAGTAAATTTTAATAATTTCGACCCTTGTTGGCTCGTATATCTTTCCATGATGAAATGGCAAACCTTACTGAAGAGAAATGTCAAAAGAGCGGGAAAAAATATGGCGTCGTTTGCTGTCCCTATCGATTTACTTTTGTAGCGTCTCTGTTGAAAAACCCTTTATATGTAGATACCGAAATGTAAAAAAATTTTTATTCATTTTGTGGAATGCATGAAAAACAAGTATAATCAACTTTCGAATTTTGTTGGCACACATGATTAGTGCATTTGATGCAGTAAAAACGTGTCTTTCTACGCAGCTTTTCGTCTTGCGTGGCACAAATTCTGCAATCTTTTCTGGAATTCAGTGTACTAGGGCCGCTTTGTTGGTTAGGCAGCATTTTGCTGGGACTATTCAACGGCCTGCCAAAGAAAGATTCAATGGCCAAACGGGTTGAATGTTGTCCCAAAATCTGGCTGTTGTTCATGCGATTTTCAGTATTAGCAAGCACCAATTGTTTACTCAGCGTGTTCAAGAACTTTCGTCGCTACTCTTTGCTGGGTCCTTCTGTATTTTCATTGCATAAGATGTAAGCGGCTAATCCCATGACGTCTATCATGTTGCAAAAAAATGTTAATGGCCAACGTCTAGTTGACCGTTTTGTGGAGTAATGCGTTACCATTTTGTCCATAACGCCGGCCTTTGTTGAATTGTAAAATAATATAGCTTCCGGTTTTTTTGCTACGCCTTCAACTTTCTCGGTGTAGTGCACAGTGCTTTGTTCTTCTTTGGAACGAAGCTGCACAGTGATACAAGGTTATCATAGAAACCGAACACAGATGAAAGCACTGGCCGTTTGCTGTCTTTTTTCACTTCTTTGGGAAGACACCTTTCGTTGGATCTAATGGTGCCAACGTATGCTAGTCCAATCGATGAAAGACGTTTAGCTGCGTCTAATGTTGTAAAGAAGTTATCAGCAATAATAGTTCTGCCGCTGTTGGTGTATCGATTAGCCAAACCCATGAGCACATTTTCGCCTTGTCTTGTCTCTCGTTGTAACCGAACAAAAAATTTATATTTCGGACAAAAACTACCTGGAAGCAAACATCTGCATTGAATTCACATAAAAACAACCCAAAATATAAAATAAATAAACAATAATCTGCATTGTATTTGCAGAAAAATAACCCAAAATGTGTATAATAATAATTTATTTCATACAAATTGTACAGGGGCCTGGCCGGGCATATGTGTTTTTTATTCGAGGGGGGACTTTTTTCGCCATTTCTTAAACAAAAATTTCTTATCAACAAAAAAAATACCCTCTCTTAAAAAAATACCTTTATTTTCAAAAATTCCTTTTCGTAAAAGTACATATTCTTAAAAATAAAATATGTAATACCTTTTCTTTTCGCTTCTTGAGATAAGTAGGCTTTCTGAAAATAGGTATATTTTCTTAGAAAAATAACCTTATCCTTTAACCTTTTCTTTAAAAATTACGTATACTTAAAAAAGTACAACTTTGTAAAAAAAAATTCTTCTTTTTAAAGACAGGTACTTAAGAAAGTACTTCTTTTGAAAAATAAAACCTTTTCTTAAAAAAAAATTAGCTGTTGATAAAGGAAGTACCTTTCTTTAAAAAATTACCTTTTCGGGAAAATATAATACATATTCTTACAAAAAGGACCTACAAATATACTTTTTTTTATAAAAAAGTACATTCTATAAAAAAAAATAACAAGCCTGTGTTAGATAACACGGGCGCATAGGTCAGACGTAGAATACGTTAGTCATTTTGCAATTAAAATATATGAATTAAATATAATTTTTGATAAATGATTTAAATCTATCTAATATATACGCATACAGCTGATAGCTAGTTATTAAGTTATTGTAACATAAGTAGGCGTTTGCATGTATTAAAGTTAATTAATTTTAGGTAGGATAAGTTATGTGTGATAAGTTATTTTATGTATGTACAGTATAATTTTTAGTAAAATAAGACAACAACAAAACTACCAAAATGATGGCGATAACCCAAATAAGTTTGGAAACCACTGATCTAAACGATTGGAATAGTTTTGAACAAGATTTATTAATTTATTTTTTAGTTTGTGTGCTCGAAGACTGTATGCCATATGTTTAAGGATGAAACTATATCTAGTTTAACGTATTACATTATAGCGACATCTTCATTTGAAGTACAGCTACAGCAATACATTTTATGATATGGCAGCACAATAGATTAGCTGCTTTCCAACTACTTCCCAATGTATTCACAGAAATGTGTTTAGGAAAAACGCCATTGATATAGTTCGCCAATCCTTTGGATTAATGTACATACACACACATTTACATGCTGCTCGCAGAAGTAAACAAACGACAGCAAAGATCTGTAAACTTTGAAGCACAAACAAGTGTCCACGCCCCCCCTTCATTTTATGTTCCCCACAAACGAACTAATAACCGACCGGTCCAACAAAACGAAATGTACACACACACACATTTACACGCTGCTCGATAAATAAACAAAGCACAGCAAAGCCAAAATCATTTGATTTCACAACAACAACAAAAACAACAGCGGCATTTACAAACCAACAACAACAGCGGCATGTACAAAAAAAGTCTAAAATATCTTGCTCTTAAATATTTATTTCCTTAACTACATAAAACTTTTATATATAGACATCAATTTTTTAATGTAATTCGAAACAAAACATATTACCAAAACTGAGTAACATATAAAAATTGCTAAAATATGTTTTAATATTTAAGTAAAAGTGGGTGAAAGTTGACAAACATTTTCTCAAAATTTTGTGCTCCAGATCAACACCCCTACCTTACCGTATAACGTATTCTACGTTAAATTTATGCATTTATTTGCGATATGTCACCATTACTGGAGAACGCCTCATCCTATTTTGTTTAAACAAATCTAGAAAAATTTATAATTACAATACCTTTACCATGTACGTTTACTATTCCCCATGATAAGTAACAGTTTCGCAGTTACAAATAAATTTATAAAAAAAAAATTATATTCATCATATATTGATATATATATATGGCTTCTCCGGGCATACGGGTGTCTCGGGAGCTGAGGGTTCATGATTAAGAGTCGGATCACAGAGCTGTGGAGATTCGAGTGGACTGTGGCGAGCTGGTTCGGCGGAAGGGACCAGTTGTGTACAACTTTAGAAGGATGATCGTGGATCGGTTTAATTCTTTGCTAAGGGGTCTCTGCTCTTCCTGTGGATAGCAATGTTACCATTGGCGAGATTGATGACTGCGTGCTGTGCCAATGGTGCCGACTGGGAATGGTGGGCTGCCGGACCTCCCTCCCAGCATAAAGGACCTTATTGGGCAGAAAAAGAGGCTTCGGAGAACTCTTTGCAGAACGGGGGATTTCTTCCGCATTCGTCTCAGGAGTGAGATAAGCCAGCTGAGTCGGATCATTGATGGCGCGGTAGCTGGGCAGAAAAAGAGGCTTCGGAGAACTCTTTGCAGAACGGGGGATTTCGTCCGCATTTAGTCTCAGGAGTGAGATAAGCCAGCCGAGTCGGATCATTGATGGCGCGGTAGCTGAGTTTGAGGCCGGTTTCTGGACGGATCGGCTCAGGGTGATAGGGTGGACAGCACTAAGTCTAGTAGGGTTAAGGCGGCTGGCGGACTACGTCGAAGGGATCCAATCCCGGATATGGTGGACGATGGGGGTGTGTCTGTTATTGAGGAGGTAGGCAAGGCTAATCTCATTGCGGGGGGTTTTTCTGCGGTACATGGCGTGAATGGTCACCTGAGGACTGGTGACTGCTGAGGCGGCTGATTTGGTGAGCCACATACCACGTGTTGCATTTGGATCGGGGATGGACGTGTGGATGACGTGATTATCAGGGCTGCGGATGTGGGTGGCGCTCTTACGAGGCGTCCGCCTAAGAAGTCGTCTGGACTGGACGGCATTCCGGATGTTGCCTTGAAGAGGACTGATCCCTCTGTTTGGGCCTTTTTGGCGGTTCTTTTTAACCATTGCATTAACATGGGCTACTTCCCCCGGGCCTGGAAGAAGGCGGCGATAGTACCTATTCCCAAGCCTGGGACGGATCGGAAGAGGGTCAGTGGCTATAGGCCGGTTTCGCTGCTTTCCCCTTTTGGGAAACTTCTGGAGTTGTTTGTTCTTGACCATGTTCGTGATCATTTGGCTGAGCGCAGCCTCTTGCTTGACAACCAGTTTCGCATGCGCTGATGGTGTTTTCTGATTATGTGACTAGGAGTCTGAACAGAAGGCACGCTACGATAGCTGCTAGCCTTGATTTTGCCAAAGCCTTCGATACGGCTTGGCAAGCGACGATATTGGTGAAGATGAAGGCGGCTGGAGTTACTGCTGACATCCTCAGGATGGTTGCTGGTTTCTTAGCGGACACAATGTTCCGTGTAAGGAACGAATCGCCATTCGTTCTCTGAGGAGAAGGTTGTGACGGTGGGTGTGCCACAGGGCTCGTTGTTGGGACCTGTGTTGTACAATATTCTTCTTAGCGATATGCCCCTTCCTCCGTTGGGGAGAGGGGGGAGGGGGCTGGTATTTATTGCTGGTATATGCGGACGACATTATAAGGCGAGCAACGTGAATCGTAGGCTGAACACCTACATTGAGACCCTGAGTGGGTTCATTTCTAGTGGGCAATTGGGCTTAACGTTGCCAAGTCAAGGGGAATAATTTTTAAGGGAAAGCGCAGAAATCTGAATCCGAATACCAGGGGCTACATCCCCAGGCTCAGGGTGGGAGATTCTGATATTGAGATTTCTAGGGCTGTTAAGTACCTTGGAGTGATGTTCCATGAGCGGTTTACTTTTGTGAGCCATGTTGACTATGCCTCCGCAAAGCATATGCAAGATTTGTCTTCTCTATATACTACAGGCTGTTGGGGAGGGCGAATGGCCTGAGTACGGAGGTGCATCTGCTGGTGTACAGGCAGGTCATAAGGCCTGTCTTGGCGTATGCTTTCCCAGCTTGGTTTCCCATCTCGTCGACTGAGATGGAGAGGCTGAGGCAGTGGATGATTCTTTCCACATGTCCTCCTGTAGGAGGGTGTATGATAGTGCTCAAATTGGGAGAATTAACAGGTTCATGGTGGAGGTTCATGGTTTCTTGGGGAAAGCATCGGAAGTGGAGAATGACCTAGTTAGGGCATGCTTTGGCATGAAGGATGCGGACAGTCTTCTGTCGCGTTGGTTCTTTAAACCAACGGACCTTTTGGCCCTTAGTAATGGGGGCTTTCTATGAATGCACGAGGCTCTCTTATTTTACCACAGGAGATTCGGTACACTGGGTATCGATGACACTGTCTACAATACTACTCAGTAGAATCAAGGCGAACATTAACTTTTTTAATGTACTAATCAATGTAGTACATTGCTGGAATTTTTGTTCCCCTTTTTATTTAGTTTTTAAGATTGTTATTTATTTTTTAAGTTCTAATTTTAGGTCGGAAAGACAACAAAGGTGTTCCATTTTTTAATTAAATTTTTTAGGAAAATATTTTTAAACGTATGAATAATGTATTCGAATAAGAATAATGTAATAGAATAAGCATATAATGTAATATTTTTAAGGTTAGAAGGTTCCGAAAGGCGCCCAAGGGGTGTGAGGGAATTAAGTTTAAGTAATATTAAGCAAAATGTATTTATTGTGTACTCAGTAGTTTGTGATTTGAATTTGAGAATAAAAACCGTTTGAAAAAAAAACGGACATCGCATCGAAAACAGTCAGTTGCCTCATCCTGATTTCATTTTTTTTTCAGTTTACGCCACCGAATTTTCAATCGTTTTAAACGAATTCGATCTGCTATGACAATCGTTAGATACGGTCACGCCCAATTCGGTTTCCTCTACAGTTTTCTGGGAACCCTCAATAACACACGAAAAAATATAACCAAAAAAAAAGACCCGTTTCCAAGTTTTGCCCAAAGTCGTGCACTTTTTTTATGGGCCCCAAAGGTTTGGGACCTCGGTGTAATTTTTGCAAAAAGTGATAGTTTTGTCAGGCTCATATGTATCTTACGAACCGCTCGGGGTTTAGATTTACTCTCTGAGGGAAAGTCATAAAGAACAAAAATTGCGAACATATAAAATCAAAAAAACTCTTTCTTCAAGGGCAAAATCGCAAAAAACTTTAAAAAAAATTCGATTCTTTTTAACCTTTTTTCCGCTGTTCAGGTCCAAAGGTAGCAAACCGCTGCAAGGAAACAATCAACTACAAGAATGTACCTAAGATCTCAATAAACAACTTTCTAGAACTTATGAATTTCCTAGGAATTATTCTTAACATTTCGGTAGTTGATTGTTTCCTTGAATTTTGAACTGTTTGCTACCTATGGACCTGATCTGGGGGAAAAAGGTAAAAAAATCGAATTTTTTGAAGTTTTTTTTTTGCGATTTTGACCTTGAAGATTAATTTTTTTGATTTTATATCTTCACAATTTTTGTTGTTTATGATAAAAGCTACAACTTTCCCTCAGAGAGTAAATTCCGAACGGTTTGCAAGATATGAGCCTGACAAAATATTCACATTTTTGCAAAAATGGCAGGCCCCAAATCTTTGGGAGCCCATAAAAAAAGTGCATGACTTTGGGCAAAACTTGGAGACACGAAGACAAGATATGAGTCTGACAAAATAATCACATTTTTGCAAAAATGGAGGCCCCAAATCTTTGGGGGCCCATAAAAAAAGTGCATGACTTTCGGCAAAACTTGGAGACACGGGGCTTTTTTGGTCTTTTATCACGTAGTGGAGTCCGTATATGGTTATATTTCCATGACTTAAAAAATTACACACAGTGTAAGTTGTAACAGATTTTCTATACTGTGAAGAGTCTAGGCCTACATATACGCCTTCCTCTGTATAGATAGTCTTAGAAAAAAAAATCGTGACATGTCATACCAGATTTTAAATACCAAATTTCTTGAAGCGGATGCCAAAGCTTGCTAGCACTATCTTGTACGAGTATATAAATTTCGAACGAACAATCGTTAGATGTCAAGTCGCCCATTTGTTGTGAGGACATCACATTTTGTTTCAATTGCACTTTTTCAAATATAAAGGAACAGCAAAGTAAATAATTTAAATAATTGCTAATTAATTATAACAAAATAAATCCTCTTACTGTATAACAAATAACGTTAAAGATACTTAAATAACAAAAGAGAAGCAATATTAAATGGAAGTGGAAATATAAAAGGACAACAATGTGAAATCTTCGACAGAACTACCAGCATACTATGTGCAAGGATCTTGGCACACAATACTGTTACTACTTTATTCTATTTACGTCTTCGAGTCTGTCTGTTCCGTTTTGCTTTTCCCCCTGCTTCTCTACATTTACAGTATTAAGTCGTCATCATTGCTAAAGTGCCACTCATTTGCTGTGTCTTCCAATTGTGACACTTGGAGTGTCACCAACACTCTACTCGCTACTGTTTACTTTCCTAGTTCTTTCTCAAGTAATCCCGAACTGCAATAAAAATATCACATTGTAAGCTTAGAAATTATAATTTCAAATTAATGAATTATTTGGACAAATAGAGTGAATAGAGTAATGAGGATTTAACAACATTTTAATAATTGTAACTCATTTTCATTGGAATGACACATTCCGCGGAAAAAGTGAATCACCTCAGGAGTACCAAAAGACTGTTACAAGTTCCCAAGAAATGCAAACCAAAGACCTTTGGTGCCCATTTGCCTCAAAAATCAATTGTAACGGGTTTTTCAATAAGAGCACTACAAAAGTTTTTTTTAAATAAAACAAAACCGGTTTTAGATACCAATGAAATTCTTTATTCCTGTGAAAGTACGTTCGATGCCATTATGTATGGACCTCGATTTCTTTTGCATGGCCACCATGGGCACGCTTGTAGAAGACCAGACGCTGATCCCAATTTTCGACGGTTTTCAAGCATAAATCGGTCGATACTGCTGCAATTTCACGTTCGATATTCGTACGATGTTCATCAATCGTCGCTGGCTTGTTGGCTTAGACCATAGACCTGACGTAGCCCCACAGGAAATAATCTAACGGCGTCAAATCGCACGACCGAGGCGGCCAATCGATTGGGCCATTTCGTGAGATAAAACGTTCACCAAACTTTGTTTCCAATAAATTGATTGTGGCATTCGCTGTGTGGCGCCGTCCTGTTGGAACCACATGTCCTCCAAGTCCATATTATCCAATTGGGGCCAAAAATATTCGGTTATCATTGAACGGTAGCGATTCGCATTCACAGTGATGTGCCGGTCTTGATCATCACGGAAGAAGTACGGCCCAATGACGCCGCCGGCCCATAAACCGCACCAAACCGTAATTTTTTCGGGATGCAATGATGACGCATGGATTACGTGTGGATTGCTGTCTGACCAATAACGCATATTTTGCTTATTGACGAAGCCATTCAGCCAGAAATAAGCCTCATCGCTGAAGATGATTTGCGATGAAAATCCGAATCATTTTCAAACACGAACACGAATTCACAAACATACGACGCTTATGGTGGTCAAGCGGCTTCAGTACTTGCGTCAATTTGATCTTGTAAGGATGTAGGCCAAGATCTTTTCGCAAAATTCGCCACAACGACGTCACAGAGATGCCCAACGCTTAAAAACGACGTGTGAGAGGCACATTTGGGCTTTCTTGAACTGAAGCGTCAGCGGCAGCAATATTCTCGACACTACGGGCACTTCTTTGTCTCACTGGCACGGTAACATTTTGTACTGTGCCTGTGGATTAAAATTTTTCCACTAGACGCTCAATTGTTGATCTGGTAGGACGATTATGACGACCATAAATTGGACGTAGCGCTCTTAAAGTTGAGGCCACTGACTCCAAATTTCAGTAGTAAATTTTAGTAATTTCGACTCGTTGTTGGCTCGTATATCTTTCCATGATGAAATGGCAAACCTTACTGAAGAGAAATGTCAAAAGAGCGGGAAAATATATGGCGTCGTTTGCTGTCCCTATCGATTTACTTTTGTAGCGTCTCTGTTGAAAAACCCTTTATTGCTGCAAACGAACTTATATTTGCCCCTAAATTTGTAGAATATATTTTTTGACGTAGTTTGAATAATATTAACGATATTAAAGACCACGATCTACGGATTTATACTCGGAATGTTATAACACTATACAGATCCGGTGCCACTATCCAACTGGCAGATGTATGAAAGAATTAGAAGGGTGACATTACTGCTATAAAGGAATTGCTATGGACATGACAAGGCTGTACAAGGAAGAAGAACTGTCACGAATAAAGGGTAACTTAGTAAGAATGCACTTTTTCAGTTTAAAATAAAAACACGTCTTTTTCGAGACAGTTGTAACTGTTTTATTGGATTGTAAAGAAGACACGTTCCGATTAAGTGTGGAATAAAATATTCTTATTCTTTTCATGATTTTGTCCATGACTTTTTCACACAGATCTGGCTGTGTCTCATTGATGACGCGTTGGATTTCGGATTTGAGCTCAGAAATTGTTTGTAAAGAAAAAAATCACACGGCGTTAAAACGCATGATCTTGGTGGCCAATTGACATCAGGATTTTTTGAGATAATTTGTTCTGGAAGTCGTTGTTGCAATAAACCGATTGTTTCATGTGCGGTGTAGCAGGTGGCGCCGTCTTGCTGAAACCACATGTCGCCCACATCCGTGCCGTTCACACACTGAAAAATAACGGCCCCAACAACATATTGCAGGAACCATGTACATATTTGCAAGCATTGTTGTCTTGAATAGAATATCTGCTGCTTTTGTTGCTTTATTGTCTGTTACGTTTTCGTTTTCAACAAAAAATGCCACATTAAGGTCTCAAATACATATATTATACCCTATTAATCATTGTGCCCAAAATATCTTGTATTGAATAGCAAACACAAAGTGTTTGGACGAGAGTATACCATATTTGCGACAAGCTACAACCACGTTATATTTGCATCCAAACAACAAAATAAAACAAATATGAACTTCGTTATCATGTTTCTGTAACAAACACCATTAACATTAACTACAATTTCAGCCTCGTCTTAAAAAAAGTAAGGCCCAATCACGACGTCTGACCAAATCCCGCACCAGGCAGTTGCTCATCGTGGGTGCATTTGTTTCTCATGGATTGCATGAGGATTTTCGGAGCCCCAAATTCTGCAATTGTGTGTATTCACGAAGCTATTCAGATGGAACGGCGCTTCATCGGCGCTTCATCTTGTGCCAAAATTCGGTGTGTACTGCTTCGTGAAATTTGAAATTATTGAGAACGATGCCGAGTTGGTGTTTTCGGGGTTTCGGCTTCACTCTCGTTTACAGCAGCAAAGTTTTCAAGAGACGGACCGGTATTTTGACGCACAGGAGTCTTACTGGCCATAACCAACCCAGTTTCTTAAGATTTTTGACCACTCTTCGAATGTTTGACACACTCGGTGCACTTTCTTGCCTGAAAATTCTTCCATATTTCGAGCGGTCTCAGCAAAACTTTCCAAAATTTTGTAATAAGTTTTCACAAGTATATCGCGTTGTGCTTTTGTAAAGCGCTCCCTCTTTAATAATCGGAAAAAATATATGTGACAGCTGCCAAATTTTAGAGTTGCCAATTGCACAAACAATTACACTAAATTTAAAAACTGCAATCTTACTGCAACACCCTTTACTACAGCTGCCTTGAGAAAAGCATGAATTTTGTTGCGGATTTGTACTTTTGGCAAAAGACGGTGGCAGCTGGTCTCAAGGTTTAACCCCGTTAGTGACGTATACCATCCATCCGCATAAAAGCGAAATTCTTCAGCACCTTGCTAATGTGTGTATATGCTCGGACTGAAGAAAAAGACGCTGGCACCAAGGAAATATATGATCGCTGCCCTGGCTATGATTCCTCTAGGTGATTTGAATGCTAAAGTTGGCGGGGGAAATGTCGTTGAACCAATCATCGGTAAATCCAGCCTACACGCCGTCACTCCCGATAATACGGTATTCCAAAATAAAGATGTTCACAAGGCTATTTGGATTTCCCCTGATCAACAGACTAATAACCAGATTAATCAGCTGGTAACACTGTGAGACAAAATTAGATTTTTTTCAAAATGATGGGGTTCTGTCAACGGCTTCTGGTGGAAAGGTGTAAACAAAATATACGTGTATCGGCGTTTTGCCAGATCTGATCAGAATTTTTTTAGGGCGGGTCAAAGTTTACGCCCCTCGGAACTTTCCTGTAACATATCGGCATGCAAAATTGTGTGTTCCTTGCTTCTGAGGTACAAAATATGTTCAGAAGTTTTATAGAATAGATTCAGATAAACATTTTTGTGGAACAAATTAATCCTCTAACTGTCACGTCATGTAACCATAATATTTACTTTTTTTGAAAACTCGCAAAAAACTGCTCCAAAATGACGGGGGGTGTAGTCAAAATATTCTACAAAAATTATCACCATAAAATTTCACTAAGATTCAAATAAATATTTTTGTGAAACAAATTAACATACATACGATTACGATTAATTCGAGGAGTCGATTCGGATCACATTCTGGTTGCACAAGAGGTTAGCACAACGATAAGCGGAACGAAAGTCGTACGAAACCTCACATATAGAAAGCTGGATATCGGAAAGCTGCAATTACCAGAGATAGCCACGGTCTATGCAGAGAAGCTCACTCAAATACAGGCGCAGAAAGCACCCCCCGCCACATGATTTTGAAGTGGGGTGAAAGTACATTTCCCACTCTATGAAAACTGCTGCAGAAACCGCACTTGGCTATGAAAACCGGTTTAAAGACAATCCGTGGCATGATGAGAGTGAAGAGTGATGAGTAGAACGCTGTACGTATGGCATCGCTTCAGTCAGTTGCAACACGAGCCTTGACGGAGCTGTATAAGAAGAAGGGGATAGAGGAAACCCGTTTATTTAGGAGGAAAAACCGGTTGTGCAGAAAACGCGGGAACGAGAAAATTTAATCTTGGAGAAGGAGGAATGAGGCCCGTAAATTCTACCGAAAAGTACAAAGCCAAAACAACTGCAAGATATCTGGGTCCCTCTTGTCACAGATGTGCAAAGTATGTTGGGAATATAAAGAGGTCACTGCTCTGCTGTACTTGTCGCAGGAGACTTCAATATAGATGTGGGGTTTGATCACATAGACGTCGACGGCGCTGACTGTCACCCTACTAGCCAAAGTGAAGTTAAAATTGCCATTTTCTGAGCTAAGTTGTTTAAGGCTGGCGGCTATAAGTTGGAAAGGTACAGGCTGCAGCTCATATGCAAAATTGGGCTAGACGAATGCATGCCCCAAGATTCGAGTCTTAGCATAGTGTGTCCTCTTTTAAAAAAAAGTCGAACCGAGTACATATAGCAATTATTGTGGAATGAGCCTTTTATTTATCGCCGTTTGTTGCAGATCTGATGGATCGTTATCAGTGTGGTTTTAGGCCTGGAAAGTCAACTATTGACCAGATATTCACATTACGACAATTCCTTTTGACAACCCACGGAAAACAAATCGACACCTACTACTAACCTATGTCGGAGCATGGTATTCCTACTAAGCTGACACGCCTTTATAGAAGGACACTGACCGACACAAAATCCTCTGAAAAGATTGGTAGAGATGTCCCCAACCATTTAGTACGAGGAGAGGTCTCAGGCAGGGTGACACCCTATCTTGCGATCTCTTCAACATATTAATTGAGATCATTGTGAGAAAGGCTGCAGTCAACACAAAGATGATTTCGACATCATTGGGCGAAATCTGCGAGAAGTTACTGCAGTATTTTCGAGAATTGAGAAGGAATCAAGGTTTGGCAGTAAACGAAAACAAGACAAAATTAATGGGTTTGACAAGCAGACAAACCACCCGATTGGATGAAAGGGTGATCGTTGATAACCGTTATAATTTCGAGGTAGTGGACGAATTTATTTACCTCGGATCTGCCGTGAACAGAGGCAATAACGTCAGCTAAACGGAAAATTGTGCTTGCAAACAGCAGTTATTTCGGGTTAAGCAAGCGCTTCACAGATAGAACCCTCTCTCGGGAAGCGAAGATCCAAGTCTATCAGACTTTCACGCAGCCTGTCTTGCTTTATGGTGCTGAATCCTGGGCCATCTCGCGTGCCGATGAAACATCATTAGGAGTGTTCGAAAGAAACATGCTCCGAAAAATGTATGGTAATGTAATGGAAAACGGTTAGTATCGACGGCGGATAAACCACGAGCTGTATAATCTTTATCCCGACATCGGTATCAAACTAGCGCGTTCACGCAGGCTAGGCCGCGGCAGTAGAATGGATCAGAATAAACCAGTGTGAAAGGTATTCGAAGACGTTCTCGAAGGACATCGAAAAACTGGACGACCAACACTTTACTTGAAAGACCAGGTAGAATATTACCTGCGAGTTTTTGAAGTCAGGAGTACCGATTGCAGGAATTTTATGGCAGCCTGTGTGTCAGAGTAAATGTTGATACCCTAGGCGGTGATTATGTTTAGTTGTTTTTATTCAGCCTAACATGAATGTGACAGAAGACGTAGGAAATGACACCTTAATTTTATCTGAGAAGAGGAAGAGATTCGGTGTTAATGACAAGTATGACTTTTCGCCGAAGCCTTTCAGCGTCCTTCAACTTGCCTATATTCCCATTATCTTATGG
Source organism: Phaonia tiefii (assembly GCA_963931995.1). Taxonomy (NCBI): domain Eukaryota; kingdom Metazoa; phylum Arthropoda; class Insecta; order Diptera; family Muscidae; genus Phaonia; species Phaonia tiefii. The sequence goes on along the minus strand of OZ008367.1, from coordinate 175,998,867 downwards.
AAGGTGGCGATTACTTGTGATTATTAGGCGTACGACACACTATTCACTATCTTCGCTTGACGTTGTTATCCAAGTGCGAACTCTTGGGCGGGGCGGGATATCTTTTGACGTCTAGTTTGTCACCAGGCTAGGCCTCTCTCATCTTATATAGCTCAATATAGACCATATTTTTAAGTCCAATCAGCAGATGGGAGTTGACACATGATAATCTCCACAGCCCACATAGTGTATGGCATTAAGGCAAACCTAAGCCCCCAACCGGAAGATTCTTCATCCGCCATAGTGAGGGCCCTCCTTCCATACTTCAATTAATGCCTTCGGTCCGCGGTTTTCGGTTAACTTGGGTCCTTTAGACTTTGGCGGATCATCGGGTGATCGCAAACATTTCCTTTACTTTATCGCTCTGGTCTCATCGGCGTTCCATGGGCCAGTCAAATTCAACTTTTAACTCATATATAGAGTCATATATAGTAGATATCGAGCTGCTTTGCCATTTCATTTAGTGAGTGCAACAGTTGTGGATATTTCTCGAACGCAAGAATACAGATTGCAGATATATTCTATGGCTGTGACTGTCGGACTAGATATAAGTGTCGTCCTAGCCAATCGCAAGTTCTCTGACTGCCATGGTTTTGCCGTGAAATACACTGAAATGGTCTGGTAGACTTTAATCAAACTCTAGATGCGCTGAAGGGCTGTCAAATGTAGAATGTTTCTTTCCCAGAAAGCGATTGACATAAACTGTATATTTTTGTCCCAACAACGCTTGTGTAGAGCCAGATTTGCATCTTTGACTATAACTCAACCGCAAAGAATCCAATATATGTGATACTGTAATGAGAAAGAATTAGTGTTCCTGTAATCCCTTGAACTCTTAATTCTTATCAAATCCATCACATGCTTGGACATCCATGTTAAGCGAAATTTTATTGCGAAGAAATACAATAAAACATAAATAAAAATGTTATACAGACCAGAGTCATAACCTGATACAGCTTTACACCGAAAAAGGGTAAACAAATAAATTTGAATGCAACGCAAACTAAAGTAATAACATCAAGTGATAGTGCAACAAAAAACAACAGTAGCAGCCGCAAAACAACAACATCTAGAGCAGCAGCCACAGCAACAGCAATGGCAGTAGCAACAGCAACAACATGAGCCTCAGCAACAGCAATGAAAAGAACCCGGCAACCAACAATATGAACGCTTTCATAGCACAACCATAACAAATAATATTGTAATCCACACTTAATTTTACTTTGTGGCTTAAATGCTTTTCTTTCGCTCTAGTCTCGTCTCGTTGTGTCTGCCAATTGCTGGTGGGGTTTTGTTTCATTAAGTTAGAGAATCATTCGGTTACAACTAAACGGAAAATATTATCAGCACCGCATACGACTTGACTTGAAGAGAACATTCTGTTTTGTGAGTCCTGTGGTCCTTTTGCTCCATTCCAAGTTATTAATGTTTTTGCATAGAACTTTTGTTTTCTACCCTTTCCCCCTGGTACATGATTTCGATTGGTGTTCATCTTTATTTTGATGTTGTGTAACACTTAATGACCCTCATTTAACAATTGAGTGATTTTTATGGATTACTTGTGAAAGAAACAGAACTTTCTCCATTCGAGCTTTATATCTCTGCTGGATTTTCCTTGCCAGGACCTTGGAACGAAGTAGTAATATTTATTTGTAATTATGAAAATAAATTTAGATTTTAATGTTGCAGAACAAATGTGATACTGGTCACATGGAAGGTGAAGTGCCAAGACACAACTTAGTTGAAAGCTTCGCAATAGAAACGTGAGTTGTGTTGGTACTTTAATGGAATCTATAATTTGGTTAAGTTTGTCAAGTTAGAAATGCGATGCAAATGGGGGAAATATATAATATGGATATAGTTTATTAGGTGCCACAAATGACTGCAAGGAATTAAGTTATATTATATATATTATTATATTATGTTTTATATGGGGGCTAAATGAAAAAAATATTAAACAACTTTTGTTTTAACACTATTATCGTATGCTACAACCCAGTATTTTCAACTATATTGGACACTTTTGCTTTGGTTTGTGTCTAGACTAACGGCTTGGATAATAGAGAAAGAAATTAACTAGATTTCTTGTTTAATGGGAAGATTTTTAAGTGGAGCGTGTAACCAATATTTAGTATATATTGTAGTTTTGAACCTAATAAAAAATAAATTTAGAAAAGCTAAAGTGAAAAAAGTTAAAAAAGAAAATTTTCTTAAAACGTGCCTTTTCTTAAAAAAAGTAAATTTTCTCAAAAAAATATACCTATCTTATTTTTAAACAATGTACATTTTCTTAAAAAAATACCTTATCTTACCTACCTTATCTCGTACATTTTCTTAAAAAAAGTAATTTTTTTAAAATAGGCACCTTTTCTTAAAAAACTAAATTTTCTGTAAAGAGTATTTTTTTTGTGAAACAAAATTACTTTTCTTACGACAAGTACTAGGGTACCCATTAAATCGGTTAATCGTTAATCGTAAATTTGAATCTGACAATTAACCGAATTAAACGCAATCAAATTATTCGATTATTCGAATAAAATAAAACACAAAAAAGAAAACCGCGTTCAAACATTGTACTAGGCACATTTATTAAAACAATACCAAACGTAACAAAAGCAACTTCGTTATAAAGTATAAAATATATGTAGATACAATTCACAAATCGTAGTCGCATCAGCAACATGAAAATTAGTGACTTTTGGTACCAAGCCAAAATTAAAAAAAAAATCTCAAAGTTTGGACCCAATAGTGCCATGCTTTCCGGTACCTTCAATACTTAGGGTAGGGTCGCTCTGAAACTATATCCCACTATAACACCCTATTGGATTGATTAATTTTTAAAAAAAAATTGCAAAACTTAATTTTCTGACTATTATCCTTATTGTATATAGTGTGAGCAGAATCGGACCAGGTATTTGGATACCCCCTCATACAAAGTGGCCAGTGGGTCTTGAAATTTCATCAGACTATTACACCCAATTTAATGAACCAATTTTGAGACAATTTTTTTTATGTAAGGGTTTTTCAATCAGAGCGCTACAAAAGTTTTTTTAAATAAAACAAAACCGGTTTTAGATACCAATGAAATTCTTTATTCCTGCGAAAGTACGTTCGATGCCATTATGTATGGAACTCGATTTCTTTTCCATGGCCACCACGGGCACGCTTGCAGAAGTCCAGACGCTGAACCCAATTTTCGACGGTTTTCAAGCATAATTCGGCCGATTCTGCTGCAATTTCACGTTCGATATTCGTACGAAGTTCATCAATTGTCGCTGGCTTGTTGGTATAGACCGTAGACTTGGCGTAGCCCCACAGGAAATAATCTAACGGCGTCAAATCGCACGACCGAGGCGGCCAATCGACTGGGCCATTTCATGAGATAACACGTGCACCAAACTTGGTTTCCAATAAATTGATTGTGGCATACGCTGTGTGGCTGGTGGCGCCGTCCTGTTGGAACCACATGTCCTCCAAGTCCATATTATCCAATTGGGGCCAAAAATATTCGGTTATCATTGAACGGTAGCGATTCGCATTCACAGTAATGTGCCGGTCTTGATCATCACGGAGGAAGTATGGCCCAATGACGCCGCCGGCCCATAAACCGCACCAAACCGTAATTTTTTCGGGATGCAATGATGACGCATGGATTACGTGTGGATTGCTGTCTGACCAATAACGCATATTTTGCTTATTGATGAAGCCATTCAGCCAGAAATGAGCCTCATCGCTGAAGATAATTTGTCGATGAAAATCCGAATCATTTTCAAGTTGTTGCTCAGCCCAAGTCACGAACATACGACGCTTATGGTGGTCAAGCGGCTTCAGTTCTTGCATCAATTTGATCTTGAGAGGATGTAGGCCAAGATCTTTTCGCAAAATTCGCCACAACGACGTCACAGAGATGCCCAACGCTTGAGAACGACGTGTGAGAGACACATTTGGGCTTTCTTGAACTGAAGCCTCAGCGGCAGCAATATTCTCGACACTACGGGCACTTCTTTGTCTCACTGGCACGGGAACATTTTGTACTGTGCCTGTGGATTCAAATTTTTCCACTAGACGCTCATTTGTTTATCTGGTAGGACGATTGTGACGACAATAAATTGGACGTAGCGCTCTTAAAGTTGAGGCCACTGACTTCAAATTTCGGTAGTAAATTTTAATAATTTCGACTCGTTGTTGGCTGGTATATCTTTCCATGATGAAATAGCAAACCTTACTGAAGAGAAATGTCAAAAGAGCGGGAAACATATGACGTCGTTTGCTGTCCCTATCGTTTTACTTTTGTAGCGTCTCTGTTGAAAAACCCGTTATGTCTATGAGCCAAGTGTGCGACGCTTTCACTCAACAAACAATGAAATCTGTTCGAAATGTGTGTACAGTTATGAAATTTTTCGCAAATCCTTCTCATATGAGTTGCCATATTGTAGGAGACGGACTGCTTCCCATAAACACGTTCTTATAATTTACTAATCGATTAATCGCACTGATCGGTTCGGTTAAAAGCACGAGTAATCGATTAACCGAATAATGATTAATTGAATAGATACCGTAATAAGTACTTACTCTTAAAAATTTACCTAGACTTGAAAAAATTAGCATTTTTAAAAAAAATCGCATTTCTTAAAAAAAAAACCTTTTCTGCAAAAAAAACCTTCTCTTAAAAAATACATTTCCTTCCAAAAATGCATTTTCTTGAAAGTAAAAGTTCTCATTTTCTTAAAAGTATCTTTTCTTGAATACTACCTTTTCTTTTCTTGACATAAGTAGCCTTTCTGCGAATAAGTACATTTTGTTACAAAAATAACCTTTTCCTAAAAAAAGCACCACTTTCTTAAAAAAACCTCTTCTTAAAAAAGTACTTCTTCTTAAAGAAAGTACTTTTTCTTAAAAATAGTACCTTTTCGTAAAAAAAACATTAGCTTTTAATAAAAGAAGTATCTCTCTTTAAAAACGGACCTTGTCGTGAAGATATAATACCTATTCTTACCAAAAAGGACTTAAAAATATACTTTTTTTTTTTAAAATACATTCTAAAAAAAAATTGTTTCTTAAAAAAAATTTATCATTTTACAAAAAGTATTTTTTCTTAAAGATGCATTTAAATTATCGTGTTTTCAATGGGCGCCGTTAGGCGTGTTGGAACTAACTAGTACATAATATAAAGCGAAAGGAACTTCGTTCCAACCGGGTGGCCCCTGACACCTCATGTGATTTTTTCAAAGAACATTTTCTAAAGTCTTAGTCGCCTAAAGCTTTTCGGAGATGGTAAATTTAAAAATATTTTAAAAACTTATAAAGCCATATGAACAGTCTAGACCTTTACGACGCCGATGGCACTTTTTGAGCTTTTTGCCGCGCCGCTGCCATATTACGTAGAAACTTGGGCGGCGGCGGCGTGGTTGGCAGCGCATAACTTTTACATTAGTCTTTTGGGTAATCGGGCAATTAATGGCATTGTTCTGATTTACAACACACGTTGTAACCACAACAAGCAACAAACTATAAACTACACACAACCAAAATCAGAATATTTCCTACTAACAATGAGCTTAGTTTCCCAAGAATTAACTTATGGAGTTAACCGACAATTCGAATTTTGGATAACAACCGCCGGGCGAAATTCCACACGCTACAACACCAACTGTCAGTCCCGTTCTATAACAGGTTACAGCACACGTTATAACGACTTATATAACAACAACAGGTCAAATTTCCTAAGAATTGAACCAGGTAAATTTGCTAATAATTAGGAATAGTATACTAGTATAAGTATATTAAAAAAAACTCAATTTGCAAAAATTGTCAGTTTTCGGTTTCTTCGAATATTAAAATTTTTGAAAACCCGGTTTTCAGTTCAACCGAGGGTAAAAACGGGGTAATAACCGGTTTCGGGTTTTAAGACGAAATTGAACACTAAATTTTATAACATTAGTTTATTTTTAATTAAGTCTTTTTGATATCTGAGATTGCTTTTATTATAAAAATCTAGAACAATTTTTTGAATAACTCGATCTCTGACTTTTGATTTGTGCCGACGCGATGTCAATTGCTCCACCTAAAACGTTGTGTGCTTACTGTTTTAAGCCCTTACAATCCGAGAAGTACGTAAAGTGCAAGATTTGCAATGGCAAATTTCATTACTTTTGTACGGGTGTTGCTGATTTAAATCTGTTTGAGTCGTTGAAAAATAATAAAAACATTATTTATAATGCATCTACTGATTTGGTTTCTGTTGTTTCTCATTTGTCCAATGAAGTGAGAGACCTGAAAATAATGCTTCATGAGCTTATTCTTTTTAATATATATATTAATGACTTATTGAAACAACTCGAAAATATAATAGGCTTTGCTGACGACATCGTAATTTATCATGCCGATGACAAGATAGAAAAAATTAATGCAAATCTGCAAGACAAATTCAATATTGTCGAACGATATGCCACCGACTGGAATATGAAAATTAGTACTGATAAATGCGAGTCAATACTTTTCCGGCCTCCAGTGGACAAGTGTAATTATAACATTAGGACAAAGTGGAAACAATTTGGAATAAAATCTTTGATGAATAACAAGACTATTCCTAACAAAGAAGTTGTTAAATATTTAGGCATCTACCTCGATAAATTTTTGTACTTTAATACACATGTGAACATAAAATTAACAAAGGCAAGAAATGCTTTTTTTAATTACAAATCACTTTTCTATTCGAAATTCATCAATCAAAAGGTAAAAGTCCTTATGTATCAATCGTTAGTACGGCCTATAGTAACATACGGATACCCAATATGGTTCAACATTTCTCCGTCATATATGGAAAAATTGAGAAAATTCGAAAGAAAATGTTTAAGAGCTTGTACTTTACTATACAGATCTCCATCCAGTAACTTCACTAAATACGTATCTAATAAAGCCTTATATGACTCAGCTCAAATTATTAGAATTGACAATTTTATTATTAAAACAATACGAAACCATATTATAAAATGTACCGAATGCAATGTGAATAATTTAATTATGGCACCTTACTACATAAACGATGATTATATACGTAAATCCTTATCCACAGGTTATGTACCCCCAGAGGCCTTTCTATACCTTGATAGCAAAGGCCTTATACAAAATCGTAATGGCATACCTATCTTCTATCATCTACATAGAAGATGTACCAACAAAACTATTGACAGTAATATGATACTTTATAATGATATTAGATTTGATACTAGCATATCTAAGAGAGATGAATACTCAACAAGATTAATCAATACCAAAAAGTTTTGGTGGATACAAAATTAATATTCTTTCTTTCTTATGTTATTTTACTATTTGATATACTTTTTTATTATAGAAACACATACAGTAATGTTTTTTTAAGCTTTTTCATTACAAATTAAAATTTATATAAAGTAAATTGTACCTTGAATTGTTATCTAGCTTGTAAAAGAAAATCACTTACTTATTTTTATATAATAAATATGCTAGAGTGCTCGATTTGGAGACAGTGTGTATGTAAAATAGACCATATCTTTAATACTATTTGTTTATTTTTAGTAAAAATTAAAAGAAAATCAAAAATTTAAATTAAATAAACGACTACCAAAAAAAAAAAAAAAAGTCATAAGTGATACTGCCTACCAATCAATGCTGCTTCAGTCGTCAAAACTCGCACTCCGTCTGATTTACCCGCCAGGTTGTACTGTTCTGATGATAAGCAAACTATTGCAACTCTTGCTTCTGAGAGTGATAACTGTCTCAGAGACAACTTTCTTGTTAGCTATGTTTCTGCGCTTGCTAATTAAGGTAATGGTGCTCATTGCTCTACTGGCAATAATGTTTCTGTCCCCCTTGCGCACACAAATAATGTTGTGAATCTTTCGGATGTAAATCGTAACCCAGCACACAATTCAGATTGAACGCGAGTAACATCCCGTAAAAATCGCCAAAGACCTATCATTATTGGGGATAATGATGATTTTGAACTTGAGGTTATTGTGAAGAAGAAGTGGATACATTTGTGCTCCTTTAAATCAAATATTACGGAGGATCAAATCATGGCCTATGTTGAAAAGCATACTCACATCAGAAAGGCTCATATGGCTTGCTTTAAGTTAGTAAAGAAGGACGTTAATGTTGCTGATTTAAAAAAGTGTTAATTTTAAGCTGGGTATTGCACCGGATTTTTACAAGGTACTGTTTAAACCCTCTCTTTGGCCTACTAACGTTACAGTTCGTCCATTTCGAAATTTTCCCAAAGCTCATCCTGCAAGAACTCAATCATAGTTGATAATGACTCATTCAAGCTCAAAATTTATTATCAAAATATGGCTGGCATCAGAACTAAGCATAGATCTATTTTTTTTGGAGCCATCGCAATGTGATTACGATATCATTGTTTTTGTTGAAACCTGGCTTAATATTGATTTCCATGATGGATAGTTTTGTGATACTAAAAAGTACGCTGTTTTCCGTCAGGACAGGGATTCTGTGAAAACTTGCTATTCACGTAGAGGAGGTGTTTTGGTTGCTGTAAAGAAGTCATTGAAGTCTACGTCTTTAGTGTTGCCTAATAGTGACACGTTGCTTGATTAAATTTGCGTACGCTTGGAAGGATTGAATAGATTGTTTGTTATGCTTATATGTTTCGCATATGCATAATATCTCTGAAATGGCTCCTGATAACGAAAAAGATGGTTATTTGGTTCTGGGTGACTTCAATTTATGTAATATAGTTTGGTCTTTACTGCTTAATTGTAATACCTTGAATCCCGGCAATGTCAATTTAGCGCATGAAATCAATTGTATTGATACAATTTTGGGTTTGACTTTAGTCCAAATTAATGAATTTTTTAATTGTCTTGGTCCTTTATTAGATATTGTATTTATTTCCAATAATATTAAATTTTCTACTGAAAAATGTTATAAGCCCTTCAGTACTCCAGACATGCATCACGTGCCATTAAATGTAAATGTTGATTTTTATAATTTTCCCTGCTCTAATATTGATTATTTGCGTTACGATTTTAGTAGATATAATTTTGAGGTTTTAAGTCAGCATATTTTGAGTGTTGTTTGGTTGGATGTTTTTAAAAACAAAACCGTCGATGATTGTTATTATGAATTTGTTTGTAAGATTACTGCAATACTTCATTCTATGGTGCCTAAGGTTAAGCGAGAATGTTATAAATTGAAAAAACTTAAAAATTTGAGAAATAAGTTTCACAACGTCTACAAATCCACAAATTGTGCTGAAAGTAAGAGGATGTTTGACCATTATTCTAGGGTATTTGATTTTCTAAATAAATTTCTGTACAGCAATTACATTGTGCAATTTGAAAATAAAATAGTTACTAAAATAGTTACTAATGGCCGTCGGTGGTGCAATGGTTAGTGTGCGCGGCTCTTGTAGATGTGATCCTGGGTTCGAACCCTGCTCTGACCACCTTAAAATTTCTTTCGGCGGCGGTCACCTCGAGTATATAGCCATGAAAAAGCTTCTCAAAATACCGTACGGAATCGGTGTAAAACAGTAGGTCCCAATCCGTGAGTGAAAACTGGAAAGCGCACAGCTCAGTGATTGTGAGAAGTTCTCCTCTGTCCCTTCATGGGATGTACTGGGAAACCATTTATTTATTTATTTAATCCACAGTCATTTTGACACTTCATAAAAGCTAAACGTAGAAGCGGTGATTTTCCATCATCAATGTTCTGGGATGATAAATTTGCAAACTCTGCAGGTGAACAAGCAAACTGATTTGCCGATTAACCTGATATAGATGGGCTTCCTATCTTGTTTCTTAGGAAATGTAGTTTATCTATTTGTGGTCCGCTAAAATTGATTTTTAATAATTCCCTTAAAGCTGGTACGTTCTTAAACCAATGGAAAGTTTCCACCATTCAAATCAGGATCAAAAAATTACATTAGCAAGTATAGACTGATATATAAATTATCTAACGTATCAAAACTCTTGGAACATTTAGTTTATGATAAAATTTATCATTCTATTTCCCAATTTGTATCTGAATCGCAGCACTGTTTCATAAAACAATTACTAACCTATTAGTCTTTACTAATTTCTGTATCAAGTCTTTTGAGTCAGGATTTGGAGTTGATACACTCTATTTTTACATTGGAAAGCCTTTGATAAGGTATGGGGCACAGTTTACTTTTGATGAAATTGGCTAAAATTGGATTTCATTCGTGTCTGTTACAGTGGGTTGAATCGTATTTAAGTAATAGAGTGTGTCGTGTGTGTGTTGATAATGTATACTCTAATAGGTATACAGCTACTTCTGGTATACCGCAAGGTAGTATTTTAGGACCTCTTCTTTTTTAGGACCTCTTCTTTTTATATTTATTTGTTAATGATATTGAATCATGTTTCAAACATTCTAAATTTCTCATGTATGCTGACGATTTAAAACTTTTTACAAAAATTTATTGTCTTTAAGACTCTATTTTACTACAGGAAGACATCAATCGATTAGTCATTTGGAGTGAATGTAATCATTTAAAACTAAATACAGCTAAATGCTTCCATCTCCCTTTTGCAAGGCGTATAAATGTAGTTAACTCCGTCTATTTCACTGGGAATTATTTAATACCTAAAGTCGGCAAAATGTTAGATTTGGGCATAGTTTTTGATTCAAAACTGGTATTTAACTTGCATGTGGATTATATAATGCCTAACGCTTACTCCATCCTTGCTTTTGTGAAAAGAAATAGTAAAGACTTTCGGAACCCTTATACACGAAAATTACTATACACCGCTTTTGTTAGATCTAAATTAGATTATGGTGCCATTATTTTGAATCCTTACCATAATGTACGCATTAATCGTATTGACTCATTGCAAAAGAAATTTATTAAATTCGCATTGTGTGAAGTAAATTTCCATAGTCCAATTCCATCTTATGAAGCTCTATGCAGATTAATTCACTTGGTAACCCTATCTAGTCACAGATCCAAGTGTTCTGTATTGTTTTTTATACAAATTAATTTGTGGATTTGTAGATTGTCCTCCTCTTCTTAGCTGCATAAATATTAACACTCCCTTACGGTGTCTTAGAAATAATGAATTTTTTAATATATCAGTTCATAGAAATAATTACTCTTCTCTTGAGCCTATATTGCGGTGTCTTAAGGAATATAATACTATTAATATGAATTGTTCAATTGATTTCAATAAATTTTAAAATATTTTGGATTTATATTACTTTTAGTTAAGCTAGTCTGTAAGGATCGCAATCTATACACATAAATAAATATATATTTCATTGTTCAACGATTTCTGTGGTTTGCTTTTCAACGACTTCTATGTTTACTTTAATGAAGGCTGAAATTTAAAATACACTTTTGCTGAAAGTAAACGTCGTGCTAGTTGTATAGATGATATTATACAGATTATTCAACCCTGGTTAGGTTAGCTTAGACAGAAATTGCTGTAGACACACTCCAATGATACCTCTTCCCGATTTCCTAGGATGTGACTGACGAAGTGCAATACATTAGTCCTTGGCGAACCAAGTATTAATCTAAAAAAAGTTCTTAAGAGGATTCAGCGTAACTCGCTGAATGTCTGCTAGATTCAACATGAAGTAAGATCCTAGATATTGTCTCTTATTCATAAAAAGGCCGGCAATAGCATATTCCTTCCTCATCCCCACAACTTCTGCAGTAATCACGTGCTGAGATTCGAAGGTTAGACGCGAATCTGCCTATTAACATATAAAGCTAGTCACAGCTACTGACATATAAATATTTTGTGTAGGAATGGATACCAAGTTTAGTGTATAACGTAGTGTATAATTCATGTAATAACGAGACCATACTTGTCTGGTGACCCTACAATTTGTGCATCAGGACCATCTATCATTCGCATGTCTGAGAGCTTTGGTTATAAGCATGAGCTTTTAGGCAGAAGGGGGCATTCCCACATGCTCCATATCCAGTGGAATAAGCCAGGTAGTCCCTAAACTCATCAGCTCAACCGCTTTATAGTTCTCTGGAATGTTTAAATGACCCGGCACTCATATAATGTGATTATGGAACTGCATGGAGCAGATGCGCGTCTGTTCTTGAGGTCAGGAATACAGATTCTCAGAATAGATATAGAAACCCAATGCGGTGACGACTTTTCGCCAGGGATAAAGGGCAACTTCCTAGATTACCTTGAATTCAGCCTCAAAGTCATTACAATGATCTGGTAGTCTTTGTGCAAGGCCTAAACCCAGCTCTTTAGCATAGCTTACAACCCCTACTTTAAAATCTTGTTTGGAGCCAACAGTATAAAAGCCTAAAAAGCTTCTAGAACCTCAAAGATAGAAGTGGGTGTCATAATCGGCTCCTATTGTGCTTTGCCGTAGATTCCTTAGAATCATCCCATGTCCATAAGCGCTGGTGATCCATCGCAAAGAATGTCTTAGGCAGATTCCCGACGGTTTAACCATTTTCCTTTCCAGCAAATTTGCGGGTTATATGTGGAGGGTAATTCACATGTAATGCGAAGGGCACCCGTGATACCCACCACTAGCATTTTCTGGCCAAACCAAACCAACCAAACGACAATACCATATAGAAAAATCGCACGGATAACAGCTGCATATAACCAGCGGACTATTTTCTAGGTTAGGCCCGTCGTCCTCCGATGGTACTTTAAAAGAGACTTTTCATAGTACTCGTATTTGACTTTAAGATAAGCTTTCTGTCCAGAATTACACCAAGCTGTCTCTACCACATTAATACAGAGGCTGAATAAATGGAAAATTATGCTTCCCGGAAAAGAGTACGAGCTCGGTTTTCTGGGGTTAAGTCCTGGAATGCATGTCTACATATGGAAGGGCATTTACTTTGCACAGAAATTTCCATGTGGTCAGTTAATAACTGTTAGACTGTACAACCTGATCCCGTCAACTATAGAAATATACTATCTAGTGCTAAATTCCAGAGAAGTGGAGATAGGATTTCCGCTTCGGGTGTCACACTTCGAGTTAAAGTCATGTGAAACAGGAACGAGGTTATGCCCCTTCGCGTAGGAAATCCATATATTGAATTAATTATTCCCTGGTCCGATACAGTTGATTTTATCGACCCCGGGAAGTCGCTGTGAATGGCACCTCCTCTATCGATTAACATAATTAATTATATACAATTAATGAAACTAACTAAAGCGTCCAGAGCTGTTTCCGTAGATTTACCTTTATGGTAAAAGTGCTGACATACGGACAGCTGAGAAGTATATTATCGTTCACAGATATGAGTCAATCACCCTCTCCAATGCCTTCAGAAGAAAATATGAGAGACTCATTGGTCTAACAACTTTTGGACTAATATGCGATGATTTCTCCGCTTTCGAAATTTGGATTCTTCACAGTCCTGTCTCACTCCGGTACTTCATCAAATTGTGTGGTGCAGCTTGACGTCCGCACAAAGAACGAAACCCATTTTAAATTTCTCTCTGACGACCGGGGTCCAGTACTTGCATAGAGCAAATAGGCAGACGCTACGTTCCATGAACGATTTGTAATTTTATTACAATTGTGAATTATTAGAATTATGCATTTCTGCTAACATACTACTTGTATTTTCATTAGTTCCGGAACTTACAATCGACGTCGTCGTCCAAATTATGGTCGATTGTCCCATCGTCATTAGATATCTTTGGTACAGGTAGCGCCGAAAAATAATCCCTCCATATTCCCAACATGCTCTGCACATCTGCGATGAGCTTTTCGTCCTTGTCCTCAACCATGCCCATTAGTTCCGTTTGAGTCCTTTTGGGGGATTTTTTGGGATTCGTTCTTTCGTCTGTATGTCTCAATTTTCTCACTACCGCCCTTATCTCACGCCTAAAGAGACGGTTTACCTCCATTCATTTTTCCCTGTACCGCTCAGCGAAAACTTCTTTCAATTTCAGTTCATAAATATGATGTCTGCATGGCAGATAGAAAAGATCTCGCGTGAACATTTCCCCAAGCAATATAACCTTGGAATTAAGCAGTTATCATTGAAGCGCTGTCGAGAGAAATATAGCTTGAATGCGGTCAGCAATTTTTCACTCAAGCAAAAGCCCGTAAACGGCGTCCGTAATACGTTTGCCTTTTCTTTTACCTGGCGGGATCTTTCGCACCCCCAAAAGCTGCTCGTTCCCATCATATGTGATGATAAGAGAAAGATTTCCAGCTCTTTTTCCGCCGTCTTGCAAGTCTGTCAATGTTTTTCCATCCCAGTGCACATTGAAAAATTCCGCATCAGCCAAAAAACTGCAACAACCTGCTGTCGGTTTTGTGTACGGGCTTGCCCAAGAGACTTCCGATTTATGATATAATTTTGTGGGTCGATGTCTCACATCTGTCGAAATCAGACACCAGATCCGGGGTAATGCATTTGAGTAATGCTCCTCAAACCATACCAAACCATCGCCATCGGTAACTTCGTGGTCAGTGTCTAATTCACTCGATTCGGTGGAAGAAAACTTGGCAGCTGATATCCCACAGTACACACGTGTAAATATAAAAATTCCTTTGCAAAATATGATAAATGTAGAATAGTTGTATTTACCTAATGTTAATACTCGTAATATTTACCTAAAGTTGCGGCTTTGTTTTAAAGTTTTGTACAGTTCTCAGTTCTTCTTCTATCTCTTTTCGTACCGCTCGCCTTTGCTGGTCTTGGGTAGATTTTCGTCAACGCTAGCAAAGTACCGTAGACGTCTCTTCTCTCTTTGCAATTGCAAAACTGCAGCGTCTTCCGTAGCGGTTACCATATCGAGTAACCATGTAATTTCTCGACAGACTCAGCTTCCTTTTGTCTTTGTGTTTCGCCGCCCCTCAAAGTATTATATTTCAATGTTAGCCATTCAGCGACTACCAACTCGACTTTTGTTGTAATCTCCTTTAAGGCTAAGAGATCATGTTTTCTCCGGTTAGTGAAAAAAATGTAAATGTCGCGGGTGGGATTCGAACTCACATTCGCTGGACGATCGTTTCGTTGTTTGTGAAGCATCATCTTCAGCAGCGTCCAGCCCTCCGTTAAGCCACTGCGGTGTGTATTCACACCAGTTACTAACCGAAGATATTTATTTTATTGTGCAGAGTGATTGTTTGTCGCTACCAACACATTGCTTTCCTACTTACACGCACTGATACCGAAGTTTTGAAACTTCTATTTATAGAACGCACTATTCTATTTGTAGTTGTCTCGTTCTGTTTTGGTTTGGGCCTACCATATTGTACACGGAAATTGTTCTTCGTTTGAATAAATGTTTGACGCCAATGCAAATACCGGAGATATCAAAGGTCTACCAACAAAAGCGCACTCTCCAGCTAAAGCAAAATTATGCCCCTCCCGCGGACCCAGAAGCACAGTGGATCCACATCTCCCATTCTTTAGAAACCGCTGCAAGACTAACAAAACCGACGAAGAATGTGGAATTGCAAGTGATGAAAAAGACGCTGAGTGCATGGCAACGAAACAATCAGTTACAAGCCGTTCTGCTTGTAAGCGGTACAAGACGCTGAGAAGAGAGGAAAACCAACTATTTAGGCGGAAAATTGGAAGTGGGAGCAGAGAGAGAAATTAAAAAAACCGAAATGCAGTTTATGGAGAGACCACTTTTCATTACTACCCCAATCAAATTCTTTCACTGAAGATCAGGAGGTAATGATTTTGGAAGATAGTGTAGATTGCACCCCCCTCCCTCACAACTCCAAACCATGGGTGATTTTTACGGCAATTTCCCTGCTTAAGAATAATAAAGCCGGTGGTGTAGATAGACTACCTGCTGAGGTTTTTAAGGACGTTGACTAAGAACTGCTGTCCCACATGCATCAACTAATGTGCGGTAATAGCCTGACGATTGGAGCCTCAATTTATTATGTCCTGTATTCAAAAAGGATGATCCGTGAGTCTAGTCAAACTATCGCTATAGGTCTTGTCGGGCGTATTATGTAAATGACTAAGCCCAATTGTTGAAAACCTGATTGGACCTTTTCAGTGTGGTTTCAGACCTGGAAGACCTGACCAAATATTAACGCTGCGCTATATGGTGGAAAAGACCCACGAAAAGCAAATCGATGGCGATTACAAACCTGCTTTCGATAACGCCATAAGGGGGAAATTTTATGAATCTATGTCTGAACTTAGGATTCCGCAAAACTGATCCGCTTTCGTAGAATGACGCTGACCAACACCAAATCAGCAGTGAAGGTGGAGAAAGACGTCACCGAACCATCATTCTAAACCAAGCGAGGTCTGAGGCAAGGCTACACACTTTCGTGCAATTTCTTCAACATCTTAATACAGATAATAATGCGAAAAGCTTCAGTAAGTATGAACAAGTACATCAACACGAAAAGCCATATGATGTTGGCGTATGCTGAGGACATTGACATCAGTGAGCGAACTTTGCGAGAGTTTACTGGAGTATTTTCAGGAATCGAAAAAGAATCAGCGAAGGTGGGGTTTGCTGTTAATGCGGGCAAGATAAAACGATGGTGTGAATGACTGGAGAAGCCTCTTGACTTGTTCCGCACTTAAGAGTCGACAAACGATTTAATTTTGAAGTAGAAGATGAATGTTTCTACCTTGGATCCTCCGTGAACAAAGACAACAACGTCAGCCTGGAAATAAATAGTAGAATTGTGCTTGCAAATATATGCTAGTTTGGGCTCAGCAAGCAGTTTAAGAACGAAGCTTTCTCTCGACAAACAAAAGTCCAGCTTTATGGCTGACATATGGCTCCGAAACTTGGGTCATATTGCAAACGGATGAAAAACACCTGGATGTATTCGAGAGAAAAATTCTCCTTACGATATATAGTCCCCATAAAGAAAACGGCGAGTACTGCCTTCGCAACTTGGCGCCATTTGAGTTGTTTCGTTACAAAAATCATATCTTTAGAACTGAATAAGAAATCAAAATTTTGATTTTTGCGATTTCGTTTGCTCTACGGGCGCCACTGTGCGTCGTTGGAACCAAGAGCTATATCATTTGTATTCCGAAGAGAAAATATCTAGGGAATAGATGAGGCAGCGCGAAGATGAGCCAGCGCGAATAAAAATACATCTTGGGCACTTGGTTTCTAGACGAAAGTTTTGTTCCCATTAAATTCGAGCATGGTTGTCCGATTAAAAAATCTGAAACTGCTCCCCAAGCCGGTCGATGTTGATGCAATTTTTATTTTTTAAATTATTAATGTCACTTTCGAAAGTACAAAAAAATAAAAAAAATAATACTGAAAAATGCTGAACTACAAATGTTAGAGAAGAAAATTCATTTACCCAAAAGAACCGACCATTACAGTAAAGTTTGTTTTGCGGGCAAATTGCCAA
The DNA here is from genome assembly GCA_963931995.1 of Phaonia tiefii. Classification (NCBI taxonomy): domain Eukaryota; kingdom Metazoa; phylum Arthropoda; class Insecta; order Diptera; family Muscidae; genus Phaonia; species Phaonia tiefii. Next base: position 175,981,494 of record OZ008367.1, on the reverse strand, counting down.
CTTTTGCTGTCAACTATGAGACCAAGTACCAAGCGAAAGATGACAGCAGAATTAGCATATAGTTGTTAGGTTTTTCCAGATTCAAATGTCAATGACAAATGTATCTCATTAACAGCTAGGCTTTATATTTCGTAGCTCAAACCCAAATTTTGAAGCAACAATTAATTTCCTCTACAAATCCCTGATGTTGCGTTTAAACTAATTTTCCTGACTTTAAATTATTCATCATGGAAAATATAATCGTGCCATAATATAAATCAAGTGTAAGCGGATACTAAGCATATCAGGAAGCACTACAAAACTGTATGAAACTTTTTAATTAATTATTATATCCTTTTGAACAATTCGAAAACCTAATTAATGATTTACTCTCACACTGATACAGGATCCTAACTCGTACTCGTATACACAGATACATCAAAATGACAATAATCGAGTGTATAATCTAAAAACTGCAAAATTAGCTTAATATTACACTGATAAAGATATGTTAGTAAACACAGTAGAAATGACTGCTGGACAAGGGGGAGGAGAATATATTTGTTGTGCAAACAGTTTATCCGGCATTTCATCAGCACGGCCAAAAGTTTGTTGTAGTTTGTTGTAGTGTCAAACAAATTACAGGTTGATAAGTAGCAAATATTAGTTTCTGTTTATGGAAAACGTAATTTTTTCAGTGTAGTAAGCATTCCGAAAAACACGATAAATTTGTGAATAGCTTGTGCTATCATACACGATAACTAGCAGTCACTGCTCCAAAATAAAACGAGGATTCACTTCGTAAGTAACGTTTGACCCATTATACCTTCCATTTACTCTTGTATGCAAAATAACCTCATAAGGTATACTCAGGAAACATATGAGCTACGAGGATATATGCTGAGTTGGAAGGAGAGAGAGAGACAGCGAGAGAGCAAACACACATAATTGTAAATTTCCTTAGGAGAATCTATGATTATTACCTCAAACAGATAACACAAGTCATTGTTGTTAGTTGTTTTCCCTTTTTACCTTTAGGCCTCATAAATACAGCCAATTACAGCAAACAATGTAAACGAATGGATATGGCCTTTTCCACCACCCTTCCATATTTGGGAGATGCTGTTGCTATTCAGATTTTTACACATTATGCAATTGGCGGTATGGGAAGGATAACTAAGACAATAAATGTGACGTCCTTAAGCGACCATATTTTGAGCGATCACATAAATGTTGTGTGACAAATGTGAACAATTTAATGTTAAGTAATTACAGATAAATTGTTGCTGTTGCACATAAGCAAACATTAATTAAGCGCAAAACTAAACCCCTGATAAATAAACTTCCTTTGGGTAATGAAACTGAGCATTTTGAGCATTTTTTTAATCAAACAAATCGTTTCCGTTGTGACAAAAAAAATACCTCGTTTGCGAGAAATGAAACCCGTTTACAACAAACGATATTTGGTAACAATAGAATAAAAAAACATTTACAAGAAACATAAAACGTTTACATTCACTTTTTTCGCTTTCTTTTACATCACACAAGTTATAGCATCTCCAAATTCATAAACAATTTATAAGAGAAACAGAATACGTTTGCGAGAAACAGATTGCATATTTAACGCAAAGGATTTATATTGCCCTAAATACATTTTATTTTCAACGGAAGTGTACCCTCATAAATTGAAGTATTTGATTGAATTAAACCAAAAAACTTATATACGTTCTTAGATTTTCTCTGAAATGGAGTTGAACTCGGACTCCGTCACTGCAGGTTCGGGCCTCTACACGCTGAAAAATCGGTGTTTCTGTTGTTGTTTGGATGCAAACATAAAGTGTGTTTGGAGCTTATCGAAAATATAATATACTTGTGTCCACACACATTGCGTTTGCTATTCAATATTAATATATTTCCGTGTTTGTGATACAAACACAGCTGTGTTTGTTGCACTGTATATGCTCTCTTGATTGCAAGAGAATAAAAGATGGACAACGAGAGAGTCTATCTTGTATGTGTTTCTGTATTTTTGCACTATTCTCTCAGCCAGTGATTCATAAATATTCCTGAAATTGCGTGTAAATTGCAGATGATGTCATAATGTTTCTCTTAAAGAAGAGATAAGTTTTGCATGAGATTGATGTGCAGGTGGCTCACGAATCGTGCTACTAGAAGAAAACGTAATATTTTTTTTTCTGTGTGAGGATTTGGTTTACTTTTTTTTATTTTGTAGGATACTATTTATATTCCTTTCTTCCAACTTTAGTACGGGAGACGTGGCAGCGGTGTGCGTGGATGTTAAGACTGTATCAAATTTGATACTTGCGTCTGTGTACTAACAGTATGAAGAGTGTGATCCGCCTTATGGGGCAGATCTGGAATTGGTACACCAGGCATCTACTAAAGGACGACGTATTATTATAGGCTGTGATGCAATTGCTCACCACACACAATGGGGCAGCTCTGCGATAAATAATAGAGGTGAGTCTGCCTTTGATTTTATTATTCAATCCTGGTTCAAAATTTGCAATAGGGGAAATAGGGTCACATTTCGTAATAAATTGAGTGAGAGTGTTATTCCATACCCATGTCTTCTGCGGAATTGCTTGTAAAGGATTGGAGGGTCAACCACTCCTTTTCTAACCATAGTACAATTCTCTTCACTATTGACTTCGTGGCTGGATCGCAAGTCCCTTTAGGAATCGTAGGAAAACTTACTGGGTGAAATTTCATGAACTTGCCATTAGGTTGTCTGGATTGGACTCCAATCCCTGCACCCAAGTGACGATGTTAATAAGAAAAGGAGAAAGTCTGTGTAGTGGACACGGGAGTTGTGTGCTCTGCGTAAGTCCACTAGGAGACGCTTCAATAAGGCCAAGGAATCGAAAATGGAATCGGACTGGACTGTGTACAAAAACAGTTTTAATCAGTTCAAGAAGGATATTAAAAAGGTAAAGCGAGCCGCCTGGATCAGCTTCTGTGAGTCCATAAGCGAGGTAAATGATGCTGCACGATTTCGTCGCGTATTGTCCAAGGGCCCTAGAATCCTCGGCGATATTAAGAAATCCGATAGGTCATGGACCAACTGTGAAGCTGAGACACTTAATCTTCTTATGGAAACTTCCAAATCACTTTCCAAATAATGTGGATATAGACTCTGCGGAGGGGGATCACCTGCCGACTTCCACTCCAGACATCTCGCAACTGGGAGTGATTGAGGATATAGTTGACGAATCGAGGTTGCTTTGGGCTATTCGTAGCATCAAGCCCTTTAAATCTCCTGGTCCTGACGGAATTCTGCCGGTTATGCTGCAGAAATGTGGAGCTTTTGTCACCCCTCATCCTCTAAGTATCTATAGGGCTTGCCTTCGACTTTCCCTGATACCAGCCAAATGGAAGGAGGTACTAGTCGTTTTTATTCCCAAGTCGGTAAAGACTAGTCATGTCTCTCCTAAGGACTACCGACCAATCAGTTTTGGAGAGAATGGTTGACTTGTGCATTAGGAATCGAATTGGCCCATACTATTTGAATGGCAGACAACAGGCCTACCTCAAGGCGAAAACTGTGGAGACTGCTCTGCACGATGTTGTGGGTTATCTTGTGCGCAACTTTAAGTTTGGTTATTAGGGTGTCCCAAGTTACAAGGGAGTGTTTTTTTTTCGTGAAATTAGACATGCATACCCGCTAGTTTTTTTATATGATATCTAAAAATGACAGAACAACATTTTTATTACGATTGGACAATGATAAACCGTGCCGACTTGACGCCAAAGTTTGGAAATATCACAATTTTTAAAGTTTGTTTCTGTTCCTTCTCAACTGTAATTAATTCAGGAAAGTCCTGCATGAGTTTGACTGCCCTTTCAGCTGTATCATTTCCTGCTCTTCGCATTGAAACGGTCTCTTTGGGATGTAAAAACGCGGTATTATTCTTCCACGAAGAAGGATGACACCTGAGAAAGCTATCGTCCATGTTAAATCGCGAGAAGAATGACTTGCTTTTGGCTGATATGAAATCATCAAAATTTTTTTCTAAAAAAAGAATGGTTTCATGAACGTGACGAATGAGCTGAAAAAAGACAACGAAATATGTTTTAAACATGTGGAACTCACCGTACAATGCACCACAAAGGTCTTCTTTTGACGGAATGTATCGTTTTCCATTGGCAGAACAATTGCCAATGCTTAAATTTGCCGCCATTTTGACTTTTGTGTGTTGATCGACATCATCGTCAAAGATCGACAAGATAGCTATTTCGTCCGTTAAGTACCACAAATGCCCAATAAACTTTTGCAACGCTGCTTTCGAAATGGTCTCGTCTACGTTTTCGTAAGCTTTTAATGACTTCAAGAAGCACAAATAATTATTAGGCGCCTTGAAGGCCAAAATGCTATTCAGCTACGGCTTCACCTAAATGGTCACAATAAATAAACTAACGTCTAACAGTGCTTTTTTATCAGTAGGGTCCAATTTTAGCTGAGAACTGAAACGTGACATTTTTAAAGCATATATTGCTCTGGCCATACATCGGGCGCGGTGCATAGCCCCTGGAGGTCTAATTTTAAATTGCCTGATTTCGTCTGCCCCAAAAAATATGATCGCGAGCTCGATAAGCTCGCGATAGTCGTCTCGGGCAATTTTTTTTGGTAAGTTCAGACCGTTGGAATTGAAGTAAGTTGTCAATTTCGGAAGCAGTAAGGCATGATTCAACCTTTTCTTTATAAAATTCTGTTTTAAGAATATCCATGTTTTTCCAATTCTTTCTAAAGTTTTTGAAGAATGGTATATATGGGCTTGTTGCTTTTTGTTTCAATTTAGCTTCGAGAATATCTCTTTCTAGTTTTTGCTCAAGTGACACACAAGCGCCAGTGATTCGACCTGTGTTAGAAGCCGTTGTATCGTAACAAAGAACTTGCACTTTGACCTCAAGATTCCAATCTGAAATTGCCTTCCAAACAGCGTGTGCCTGTTCCTTTCCTGTTGAATTAGCCAATTTAGACACAGCAATAAGTTGTTCTTCGTTTTCATAAGAAATAACTACAGGTAAACGTTCTTCTTGAGATTTTCGGACATCTAAGGCGGGTAACAATTTGCCGTCCCAGTGAAAAATAACTGCACGCGGTTGTACATTGTTTTGAAAATCAATTTTTATAGCTTAAGTACGTTCCTTTCTTTTCTCTTTTCGAATTCTTTGAATAGAGGACCTCAACAGTAGCTTCAATAATAAACATCGAATCGCTTACACTCAATTGACACCTATCTAATGCAGCTACTAATTTTGGAGTAATGCCATTGTTTTTCGACTAGTATCTGGTTTTGCTCTTGTGTTTTCGATCTCAACTGACAAACCGGCTTGTGGATTTGAGTATAAGCTACATTCAGAAGCGGAGTCAAAGATGTGGAAGCGCTAGCATATTTAATAGTGCGAATTCGCGACCTTTCCTCCACATCAGCGAGCTTCTTATCTATTCCACATAAATGGCCCGGTCGGCCCGGCTCTCTCTGGCGTTGTAAGAACAGTTTATCTTCTTCTATTTTTATTAAATGAAGTGCATCAGCATGCGCAATATCAAAAAAACTTTCCAGATTCCTTACAAACTCCTCTTGACGCTGCATAAACACGTGTTGAGACTTCTTTGATTTTTTTGCAAATCTCGCCATCCTTGATACAAGCTTAAAAGTTTTTTTTACACAGTTCGGCAATGATTTACTAGGTATTCGTGCCTTTTCCCAAAAGATAATACATTCGCGAATAGTGAGATTAGCGCTTGCATTGACGGTTAAGTTCACTTCACGTATATTATAAAATAACACTTCGTGGACTTGTCCATTTGAGGCAGTTTTGAACCCGCTATTTGATGTTTTGTTTCACCTATTAAATATATGTGACTTGCTCCACGAAAAGGGACCTCTGCGCCGAAAAGAAGTTATTGAGAAAAACGCGTTTAAAAAAAGTGCTTCGTTCATTTTTTCATATATATTTCATTAATTATGTTCATCTTTACAGGTGATTTGTAAAAAAACCAAAAGACATAGAAACTTGCGGTTTGCGGCATTTGAAAGACCCTATAAGTATCACTCAAAAAGTAAAAAAAAAAATTTTCGGCGCAGAGGTCCCTTTGCGTGGAGCAGGTCACATATATCTTTTTTTTTCACTACGCAGTTTCACTGACATTTTTATTCATAAGTCTTTATATTTTTAAACAAGCAAATTTCAAACCACTTGAGGAAAAACAACGTTCTCTTTAACGTGACAAATTAGCGACTGTGTTGTCTAAAAAAAGAGAGTGTGCTTTAAGACCACACAACTGAAGTAAAACTTCTTTAGCTCCATCTACATGTTTATATATATGTTTGTATATGTCTATATGTATAATGTATACAGACATATAATAATTTTCTACAAATGTTTAAATTTAAATTCCGTTTCCATTGATAAATAAACATATTTGAGTTGAATTTTTATTTATTATTTGTTTTATTATTTTTAATCATTATTTATATTATTTTCATTATCGGATACATGAGTAGTTACTGTGGTTGATTGTAAGACTGAGACAATAGGCTTATGGTATGAAAAATATGATACATATGTTTTCGAATGAAAATTAGAAAGAAATCTAGAGAAAACTGCATCGATGAGAGCAAAACGAAATAAGAACACCGGCAAATATGTATGTTTTATGTGTTGTGTTATATGTTGTGTTATGTGTTGTGTTGTGTGATGTGTTATGTGTTGTGTTATGTGTTGCGTTATGTGATGTTTTATGTGTTGTGTTATATGTTGTGCTATGTGTTGTTTTATGTGATGTGTTGTGTTATGTGTTGTGTTATATGTTGTGTTGTGTTATGTTGTGTTATGTTATACCGTATAACAAAAGGGTTTTAACACATCGGCCATGAGTTCCAGCACTCATGGCTATTTATGCCTCTTAGTCCCCTTTTCCACTAGCAAATATTTCTTTGGCAAATTTTTATTTTTCTCTTTTGAAATTTTCGAATGCTTTTCCACTAGCAAATTTTTATTTGCCAAATTTTATTATATATACATTCGTGTTGCTGAATTAGAACGATTAAGCTCTCTATCACGTCGCGAGTCCATTTAAAATACATTTTTTAAATTATTTAAATGTTTAAATTTCTCTTTGTCTAAACAAACGAACTGTGTCAACAAACTTGAAGGAGTTTAAAAGAAAATGTCAACAGAATTTGTTTAAGCGAAGAGAACAAATCAGAATTTGCGAGAACGGCAAACACTGTTCTCACAAATTTTTGTTTCTCTTCCTCTCTCCCCCTTGCCTACAAAGTCAAGACTTCGCAAATAAATATTTGCTAGTGGAAAAGGGGACTTAACAGCAAAAAACCCTTCATTTCTATTCATCAAGATAATATCGTCACTTACCAACACTGAAACAAATATATACTCCCATAGAAATGCAACTGTGCAGCAAATAGCAAACGCTTTGACGTTTTGCCTTTACTGATTGTGTAAATTCTTTTCTAGTGACATACGCGTTTTGTTTATATAAATAATTTAGTAAATATTATACAATTGCCTAAGCGTATACACAATATATCCCGCGCAAAAAACTAGCAAAAGTTTTGCGGATTTTGGCGTTGACGTTGGCAATAGTGAAAACTAATGCGATTGCATGAGGCATTTGCGAAAGCCCTCTGTAAAAGGCACAAGCGGAGAAGACGCATTGAGTATAGCCGGCAAAGTGGTAGCCGCCACCGCAGGATAAACAAACTTTCATTACGGAAAGTGCAATAGACGGGACGACGCATGCCACCGGCACTAGTACGCACTTCGATGTACGTACAATTTTTTGTTTTTTTGTTTTAATCGTCAAACTCTACTCTTCACCTCCCTTGTCATGATTTACGTTGCATACTTTTGGGGAACTTCGTAACAGCTTCCGCTACATTACAAACTTCCGGTTCCGTTGCATTAAAAAATGTTTACCCCTCCGTATAGAAGTTTTACTTCAAAAATATTTCAACTAAATTGTCTGGAGTGTGAAAGATTTTGTTATTTTGTGCTAGGAAAAATAACGGATCGATAGAGCCGGGGCTGAACTATCTGCGTTGGGGGACTAAAGTGCTGAAGTGAGAACCTACCACTTCGAAACGCCCCTGTGTGTCAATGTTGGTGATGATAACTGTAAATGAAAGAAACATTTTGATTCCTTCTGTTGCTTGCATCGCAAAAACAAAACATAAATTATATGTTGATACGTTGTTTCGTTTTCGTTGCCATGGGCAATATTATTTAGTTTTACTGCCAAATCCCTGTCAAGCATTAGAGGATCATCGCGCAGTAGTACTTGTGTTTATAATATCATATCTTCGTCAATTATTAACCGATTTTAATAAATAAATGCATTTTCGAATGGTAATTGTGTCCTCTGTCTAATACAAAAAAAGTTTCTGAATAATTTTTTCGTTAATATCCAGCAAAGGTACTCTACAGAAAAAAAAGAGTTTTAAATTGTGATTTTTCCAAACTTTGGCGTCAAGTCGGCACGGTTTATCATTGTCCGATAGTAATAAAACTTTTGTTCTGTCATTTTTAGCCATCATATAAAAAAAATAGAGGGTATGCGTTTGAAAATAACAGCTTTAGTTTATTTGGGACACATTATTGGATATAGAAGGTGCTTTTAACAATGTGTCATCCAACGCTATCAGAGAATCTCGGGAATCCGCTTTGGTGCCTACACTTCTTGTCGAATGAATTGCGAACATACTCAGAGATCGCATTGTAAATTCGTACCAAGTGGTGAGATGAGTTCGGCAACTGACTACAAGTGTCACGTGGCGTGGTGGAGGGTTATCCCCTCTGCTGCGGCTTTTCGTAGTTGACGGCATTCTTAGGCACATTGAGCTGAGTGGACGTAGAATAGTTGCCTATGCAGACGGTGTTATTCTTGTCGGTGGAAAATCTTTGCCTACGATCAGTGATCAGTTTGGGCCAGGCACTATGGCCTGGGTGTTAACCCGGCAAAGACGGAACTGGTTCGTTTTACGCGCAGGCGAAAGATTGGATGTTTTAGGAAACCAAGTTTGGAGCGCGTGGACTATCTCTATCTTTTCAGGCGAAATAGAGCTGGAAGCGAAATATTGTGGAGCGAAAGAAAAAGGGATTGAACGTACTCTATGCCTGTAGGAATTCGATTGGCAAAAGCTGGGGTATTTGTTCGAAAATGGTGCATTGGTTTTTTTCGGCTATCGTCCGCCCAATTATCACCTATGGCTGCGTAGCCTGGTGGAACGCATTGAGGAACAGCTACCAGTTGAAAATGCTCAGTAAGGTTCAGCGCACTGCGTCGATGTGTATTAGTGCGGCGAGGAGAAGCACTCCGCAGGCGGTGCTGAATGTAATCCTGAATTTGACTACTCTTGATGTCTATGCGAGACGGCATGCTATCAATAGCGCCCTTCGCATGGGAGAATTGGGCATCTGGAGCATCTGGCATCTTCTGAGGGACATGCAACATTCTCCAGGAGTTGATTTAGAATCACGCGGACGAGTTGTTGAGACAGACCACTGACTACATGCTGCCGACTGTAGACTTTGGGCAATGCCTGGATATCATGATGCCCAGCTAGGATTAACTGGGTAGAAGGTATACTCTCCTCACTCTCTGGTCATCTGATCTTTACACATGGCTCCAAAATGGAATCCGGCACAGAAGCGGGGATCTTCAGTGAGAATCTTCAACTCGGGCTCCCGATGTGTTTGGGTGCGAATTTTGATATCTTCCAAGCGGAAATCGTGGCGATTATGAGAACTGCAATTGAGATAATGGACTCATGCTTGTATACAGCAGCGGGTGATTTCGGAACCTGCGTTGATAGTAAGCCAGCCCTCAGTGCGATCCGGTCACACATGTGTAAATCCAAATTGGTTAGGGATTGCAAGAGGATCTTAAACAGTGTAGTGCCCGACAAGCTAAGACTCTGCTGGATTCCGGGACATAGTGATGTCACAGGGAATGTTGAAGCAGAAGGAATTTTGAAGATGTCGTGCTAGAGCAGGATACACTTCTGCCGAATTGAGATTGATTGCCTCTACAAATCCTTACTTGTATGGCTTGATCGATCACTGGTCGCTGGACGAGATCAACTCTGCCTGGCAGGCCAGAGTAGAGTGCAGAATTTCGAGGGACATATCGTCGGCAGTGGACTCCGTCGGCAGTGAACTCAGGGAGAACTAAGTCCCTTTTTCGACTGAACAAGGCTGACTTGCGACTCCTCACTGGAGTGCTGGAGGCTTTAATCGCAACTAGATTGTAAACGGGGATGATTACTGCCGTGCTTGCGGTGATGAAGTAGAGGTGGAAACCATTGAGCACCTTCTGTGTCAGTGTCCACCCCTGCAGCGTAGGCGTCGCCGTTTATTTCGTTAGTTTCAGGCAGACGGCCTGGCCTCTTTGCGCGATGTGGCCATTGAGGATTTGATGAAATTCTCTCGGAGTCTGCCATAGATCCAGGCAGGCGATACCATCACCTGCTGATTTGGCTATTGGTTCTTTCTACCTTACTGGGAATCTGGAATTGTAAACCTTGACCTGCCAATATGGATCCATATCTTTGATGTTATTGTTTGTATTTATCAAGGCTTATCAGGTGATGTATGTATATATACACTGGGAACATAATTGAGCTAACATAATTTTTACTATCAGCGGGGCTCACCCCCTCTATTCAAACCCTTCTCTCTTTCCTTCTCATATATATGGGCAATCACAATAGGTCAACCGACCTCTAAGTATGGTGACAATAACTTGTATACTGTATCTTATTATCACGTGTCCTAAACCTAACCTGACCTACTATTTAAATATATTAAAATGAGTGCTTGGGATACCGAAAAGAGGATTTGGATAGTGCAGTCCGTCATTTTCGTCCAAAGCGAAATTAGGCGGGAGTTTGGCGGCACTCCCCTGAGCAGATGGACCATTATGAGGTGGGTAAACATGTTTGCCGAATCTGGAAGCACCGCACGAAGAGCATAAGATCGATATGCCTATGGTAGGGTTCAAGACACAGTCGCGGCTGCAGCATCGTCAATTCAGGCAAATCCCGAAACTTATCGGTGCAAATAGGAGTTAACAGACGGTCACTACAATGGATAAGTCATGATGACTTAAACTTGTTTCCGTACAAAGTTAAAATTATAAGCAAGATTTGTCTCTGGATTTGCATATTCGCCCGGAATTTTGCCAAAATGTTATTGAAGAAGAAGAGAAGAACTTGTTACATTGCTTGATTATGTTTGATGAGCCCATTTTGGAATAAACGGCAATGTAAACAAGCAAACTTGCTGAATACGGCGTAATCCTAATATGGATATACTCGATGCCATACATCTTTGAAGAAACGGTGTAACAGTAACTATCAATAAGGACCGTTATTTAAAGACGTTGAGGAGACGTTTGGTTCACGCTGAAAATTTTTTCTTTTTTTTTTGTTTGTTTGGGTGCAAATATAACATGTTTGTAGTTTGTCGCAAAGATATTATACTGCTGCCCAAACACATTGTGTTTGCTACTCAATATAACATGTTTGGGACACAATAATTAATAGGTTATAATACTCGTGTATGTATTTGTGACCCAAATATGGATTTGTTTGTTGAAAACTGCTGAAAACAAAAACATGAAATGGCACTAAATAAAAAAGTAGCAAATCTTCAATTCAAGAAAACAATGCTCCCTAACATGTACATGGTTCCTGCAATATGTTCCTGGGGCCGATATTTTTTTAGCGTGTGTACACATAGCCAAATAGATCTCCACGAAAATTCCCTAACAAATTAATATCCAGAAACTCGACCTTCCTCTGGCCCCCAAGGTCGCCTGACCTGACTGCTCCAGACTTTTTTATGGGGTCATGTCAAACAGGAGGTGATTAAAACGAAACGAAGAATTTGACTGAATTGAAGGCGTCAATTAAAACAATAATTCTGGCGATCACGACCTCAACCATTCAGGCCGCAATGAGTAATTTTCTGATCAGGTGTCTCATATTCGTGGATGACAATGGAGGTAATTTACCGTCTACCATCTTCAAAACCAATTGGCGGTATAAAGTAAAATTGAATTTTCTATATAATAAAAAATAAATAAATAAATTGAATACATTGATTAAAAAAAATATTTGATTTCCTTATTGTAGCACAATTGGTGTGCCACCTTGTATTCAGACTACACTGAAAGAAATATATACATTAAAATGATGAGTTTGTGCATTGTAATGATGTAAAAGTTCATCAATTTCCAGCCTACTATACATGTCATTGGATTTATGTACAACTTTACGTCAATTATTCATCAGACTCGTCCATCAATTTAATGTAAATAAAACATCAGTTTTACGTTGAAAATTTAGTAAATGTTATTCATCGAGTTGATGTAAAGTGTACATTAGTAAACTGTTATAATATATATTACGTTCGAGAGTCCGACTCGGGACAGTGCGTACATTACACTAATTATACACTATTTGATTATTTGTAGCTTAAGTTTATTATATAAAAAAAATTAACCAATAAATAAACATTTAAAAAAAAATATATGAAATTATTTGGTGAATTAATTGTATGACAATTATGAGTTATTTGCGAGAAAACTTTTTATGATTATGATTTTATAATTTTTTTTACAGTGAATTTGTAGAATTCATGTTATTTTATTAAAATATTGGTGCATTACCCATATTCATCCTTTTGTTCAATCCAACAAATAATAATTGCGCTAACTCAAAGTTCAGGGTGTTTCTGCTGCACTCCTTTTTTTTTGATTCAGTAGTGGCCAGCACTGAGACCACTTCATTTTGGCAATTATAGAGTTGTGTTTTGTTCAGCTAGTGCCACTTGTGTATGTCATACATATAAGTTAAAGCATTTCGTTTAATAATCACAATAAAACTGAACACAAAAACCCAAGACCAAAATGCATTTGAATCACAACGACATGAGAAAAAAATATTTCTGCTGTTCTAATGCTATCAACACGGGGTTTATGTTGAACTCTCTCCTTTCTATTTCAATATGGAAGAGCGATGAGAATACTTTAGGGTTAAGAGATGTTCCTGGATATTTTCTGTTCAATCAGTGCCCCTTGTCATTCTAACTAGATATAAATAAAAGTGCCAACATTTCGTTTAATAATCAAAATTAAATTGTAAAGAGGTAGTGGGAAGATATTTAATTGTTTTACTTTTTAATATTATTGTTCAAGCTCGAGGCCATTCTATATCTCTATTAATAGAGATATAGTTTTTTTAAAAAAGGAGTTTTGCAAATGTTTCCCTATGATGCCTTACAAACCGTATAGCTGTTTAAGATCTAGCCAAGTTTATAGATATTTACCAAAATGATGCAAAAACTCTTCAATTCAATGAAAAATGAAATGAAAAATGTGAAAAAAAACAACCGTGAATTAATTGGAAATTTTCATTGCATCAACGGCATTTTAAATCCATTTAATGTAGAACTATTGGTGAAACTTTTTCATTGTGCTGATCATCAATTATTTTTTCATTGTACGAGTATATGCACGTCTGAATACGTGTTTTCGTTTATAATAAATATAAAATACAATTTGTTACAAAAGAAAATTATGAACATTTGCGGCTAATTAATATAATAATATAAACTACTTTTACAAAAAAGGTATTTTATTTAGGGTAAAAGTATCAACTTTTGCAGTCAACAATTAAACTAAGTAGGAAACAGTATACTTTTGGGACGAAACTAATATTTTTGGAACAAACGAGCTTGAAAGCTTTCACACAATTCGTTATAATTGTGAAAACTTATTACAAAAATTTGGAAAGTTTTGCTGAGAAAGGTTTTTAAGTCGAGAAAGTGCACCTAATGTGTCAACCATTTGAAGAGTGGTCAAAAAATTGGACGAAACTTGGTCGACTATGAACAGTGAGACTACTTTGCATCAACGTTCCGGTCGGTCACTTCAATACGTTGCTGCTGTAAACGAGAGTGTCGCCGAAAACACTAAAACATCAACTCGGCATCGTTCTTAAAAAAAAAAAAAAAAAAAAAAAAATGGTGTCCCATAACATCCCATGAAGGGATTGGGGAGAGCTTCTCACAGTCAGTGAGATGTGCCCTTTCTAGTTTTACACTCGCTGATTGGGACCTACAGTTTGACACCGGTTCCGGACGGTATTTTGAGAAGCATTTTCATGGCTAAGTACTCGATAGTGTCGCCATCACTAAGCGAGGTGACCGTCGTCCGAAAGAAATGTAAGGTGGTTTGAACAGGGATCGAACCCACGTTCTCATGTACAAGAGCCGCGCACACTAGCCATTGTACCACCGACGGCATCGTTCTTAACAATTTAAAATTTCACGAAGCACTATGCAGGGAATTTTGACAAAACACCTCCACCTTCATGCGTACAAAATGCAGCTTACTCAGGAGTTCAAACTAGCAGACCATGGACATGGCCGCAATTCGTTCAATGGATAATGGAACAAAGTGAAGTCAATGCTAAGTTTTCAAAAATGTCATCTTCTACGATGAAGCTCATTTCCATCTAAATGGATTCGTGAATATACAAAATTGTCGAATTTGGGGATCAGGGAATCTTCATGCAATCCATGAGAAACAAATGCACCCACAACGAACAAATATCTGGTGTGGATTTTGGTCAGGCGGCGTTATTGGGCCTTACTTTTTTGAAGATGAGACCAAAATTGCAGTGACTGTGAACGGCATTCGTTACAGCAACATGATAACGGAGTTCTTGTGGCCTCACATAGACGGCGTGCACCTGAACGAGAAGTGGTTTCAGCAAGATGGTGCCACCTGCCACACTGTGCATGAAACAATCGATTTATTGCAGCAACAATTTTCAGAAAAAATGATCTCAAGAAATTCTGAAGTAAACTGGCCACCAAGATCGTACAATTTAACGCCGTGCGATTAATTTCCATAAATAAACCATAAATAATTCCTCAGCTCAAATCCGAGATCCAACGCGTCATCGGTGAGATACAGCAATATCTTGTGAAAAAGTCATGGGAAATTTCATGAAAAAAAAGTAATGGCCTGTCATCAGAGCCATGGGGGCCATGCGATAAATATTTTTCTCCATTTTTAATCGGAACATGTCTTTTTTACAATCCAATAAAAAAAATCACAACTTCTTACTGAGACACTCTTTATAAGAAATAAGAACGACGACTGGGGGAGATCAGATTTTTGTAAGAGAAGATGTTTTTTTAAGAGAAGGCATTTTTTTTTAAGAAAAGGTTTTTGTAAGAAAGGCGAATTTTTTTTAGAATTGGTGGTCCTTTTTTTCAAGAATAGGTACGTATTTAAGAGAAAGTACTTTTCTCAACAAAAGTTGTTTTGTTTCACAAAAAATGTGCTGTTTAAACAAAAGGTAGTTTTTTAAGAAAAGGCAAATTTGTTGTAAGAAAATTTACTTTTTAAGAAAAGGTACATATTTAAAAAAAAATACTTTTTTTTTAAGAAAAGGTGCTTTTTGTAAGAAAATTAAATTTTTTTTAAGCAAAAGTACTTCGTTAAGATTAGGTATTTTTTATGAAGAGGTACTTTGTTTAAGAATATGTATAGGTATTTTTTTTTTGAGAAAATTTACTTTTTTTAAGAAAAGGCTCTTAATATATTAAGTTTTCCACCATCTTCGATTGATATTATTCTTATTATTTAAACGAGATTAAGATCATTTATAAGTAAGGCTTTCTTTTTTTTTCAATGTTTCGTCTCCACATTGGGCGACTTCTTCAGGGAACAATTCTTATTATATCGCACCCTAAATACAAAAGAGTCATAACCCAAAATTTTCAAATTTTAATTTTTAGCTTAAAAACAATAACCAAGGACCATTTCTATCCACTGTAAAAATCTGACGTCGTTTACCCTTCTCTTTCGTCAAAAAAAATTCTTTATGAATATGTCTATTAGTGAGTATTTTCATACATATTTCTAATTAACCAAATCAGTTTTTTGGCTCTATTGAAAATTTGAATATTTTGAGTTATGACTCTTTTGTAGATAGGGTGCGATATGTTTTAATAAGTAATAATTCAAAACCAAACGTATTTAAGAAAATGTTCTTTGTTTTGTACTCCTTTCACTTTAGCTTTTCTAAATTTACTTTTTATTGGGTTCAAAACAACTTTACCCTACTACCCTCCGACCGCCAATCCGAAAATTTTGAACCCGCTGCCATTTCGCACCCTTGCATTTTCGGACATGGTCTTAGTGGACGTTTCTTCATGAAATGAGCCAAGGAATACGCTGGAGAAATTTGTCCGGAACGTCCTGAATCACCCTGTATGTTAAATATTTGCTACAGGCTCCACCTAGAAAATTTCCCATTAAACAAGAAATTTCCCAACATATCTTAGTCTAGACACAAACCAAAGCAAAAGTATCCAATATCATACATAAAGTAAACAAATAGATGAAGGAAGCCCAAGTGTTGGGAACATTTTAGTGCAATGGGTAATTTTCTAGATGTCGTTGAAAGCAATAAATAGGATTTTTTGTTCCCAAAAAAAAGTCAAAAAATATGACAATAAAAATTTAAAATTTCGTATCAAAAGAAAAAATAATTTTCAACAAAAATATCAAGAATAAAACGCGTTACTGAAAGTAGAATATCTGATGACCATCGAATTACAAAGTCATGTTACCACCGTCTATGTCCTAATAAATTCGTTCATCCTCCGGTTCAGCTACCATTACTTGTTGAGCGTCCTCAGAAACTCTAACGGTTTTCGCATCTACGACCACAAAAGTTGCTACAGTTTTTGGGCGGGGTAGTTTTTAGATTAAAAATGCGTTCCGCGATGTTCATCTTTGGGCGGTCTTACGGATTTTCTCCTATTGATATCCCAACACCGCCCTCATGGCTGTGAAATAGTTTTTTATATAAGAAACAAATGCTATTATGAAAAATCACATAAATTGTGTCTCATTTCCATTGTTTAAATTACTTTCAAAAAAATTCCCATAATTTTGAATAAACGTCAATGAGAATTATGGGAAACTTCAGTGAAGTGACAGTAGGGCAGGACAACACCTAGTGAACAAAGTTGACAATGGTCGCGTTATATCTATTATTTCCTGTATCTATGGTTAATAATGCTGAGTTGTAGCGTAATTGCGTTACAAAAAAGTTGTTTAATTTTTTTCATTTAGCCCCCATCACGCAAGAAACTTCGTTCCGTAAAGCATGAGTTTACGGACAATATCTCTGCACTGGTCCAGAACAAGTCCGCAGGAGGATGTCGATTATGGGATCGTTGTTCTTTAGAGGCCTAGGTGAACTGGCTTATTTGGTCGTTGGTAGGATTTTGTGCTTCTTGGATTAAACTAAATGAGTTTTCGGTGGGGCTCGCACAATGGCCTAAAATGTCTAGGTGAGTCGTTTATCGAATACCACCAACAACGCATTACCTACTTTGCTGCTAATCGGATACTTCCCTGATGAGCGCTCACGTGTGGAAGGATTTCTGTTGGGTGTTCACAAAACCACGATAACAAAACCAAAGTCATAGTAGGCTTTAACCTATCATTAAAAACTTTTAGCATATGTTATTGCCAACCTTCAACAACAAAAATAAAAATAAAACAGTAACAAAAACAACAAGCTTTACATGCAACTATTATATTACAAAGTTCTTGATGTAGAACTATTGTTCTTGTTGTCATAATGATAGCTAATTCCCTGTCGTAGTAGTTGTTGTCCTACAACTTTCTTACCTTGACTTGGCTTGTGTGTGTGTATATGGGACGGTGGAGAAACCTCACGTTTTGCCTGAATTGCCTTTAAATATGAAAGACATGTTTACACTCACATGTTTATAAGTAGTGATATTAGATGTTGTTGTTGGTAGTATTACTGTTGTTGCTGTTGATTTTTAACCACTAGACATTGTGCATGGTCCACACCCGCAACACCCACAACACTTGATATGACCTCTGCCGGTATTAAACGCATTGTGGGTGCGTCCAAACAATATCGGCTCGAAACTGAATATTAAGAAAAAATTCCCAGAATTATTTTCATTGTCTTGAAAACTTACACATCTGCACCGGATTTTTGAAACTTTTTAATGATACAAACCATTAGTTAAATTGACAAAAAACGAAATTTTTTTATTGAAATATTTCGCATTTTGGTAAACTATCTACCGACTTTTATCGTTACAAAGTTATAGAATTCCGGTGCTGGCATATTAGGTAATACTCAATTAGCACACAGATTTGTCCGACTGCGATCACTGATTGTTTGGCGTTAAACTCCCCTGAAACGTCTGGACCAATTTGTGTGAAATTTTGTGTGCATATCGGTTAGTTCTCAGAATCCGCCTACATCTATTTTTCATACCCCTAAATGATAAGGGTGCCCCACCCCTATACAGAACCCATATTTGTCCGACTGCGAAACACAGATTGTCAGACTGCGAAAAAACGCACACTGATGTAGCGACAGCGAAGAGTTGTCTTGTGTGTGTGTGCGGAGCACTCTCAAAGCAAAGAGAATAATGACCTGGTTATACGTATATAAAAACGAGATAGCAAGAGAGCAACGAAAATTGTGTGAACTTGAGTAGAGTATGTCCAAACATAACAATGTATGTATGTTTGGGTATAATCCGACCACGCTAAGAGTTCTAATTTTTTATTTGAAAAAATTTGCAAGTTTTAACAAAAATCTAAAGTTGGGTTTCTCGGGTTTTTTCCAAAAATTATATCTAAATGAAAAAAATATTTAACTTGGCTTCCAATAACTTCTAGCAGAAGTCTATACGCTTCCAATAAGCTATAACACGATATATTCATGCAACGGTTTTCATGGTGTTATCGTGCGGCAAAGTAGGAGATTTTTCCTCGATATAGCGTACTTTCCCGCATGATAACAAACAAACAGCTTACAAAAACCGACTTTAACCCATTTTGAGCTGCTACCTTACACAAATTGTAATCTCAAGTTAGTTTATTGCAATAGCTAAGAACGCGCAACTTTGTATGTAAGAGTATAGTATTTTAGCAAATCTGATTCACATAAAAACATTTGCCAAAATTCTTGGAACGACCCTAAATATACATATATACATACATATGTACCGTACTATGTAAAGGGTTTTTCAATAAGAGCACTACAAAAGTTTTTTTAAATAAAACAAAACCGGTTTTAGATACCAATGAAATTCTTTATTCCCGTGAAAGTACGTTCGATGCCATTATGTATGGAACTCGATTTCTTTTACACGGCTACCACGGGCACGCTTGCAGAAGTCCAGACGCTGAACCCAATTTTCGACGGTTTTCAAGCGTAGATCGGCCGATACTGCTTCAATTTCACGTTCGATATTCGTACGAAGTTCATTAATCGTCGCTGGCTTGTTGGCATAGACCATAGACTTGACGTAGCCCCACAGGAAATAATCTAACGGCGTTAAATCGCACGACCGAGGCGGCCAATCGACTGGGCCATTTCGTGAGATAACACGTTCACCAAACTTTGTTTCCAATAAATTGATTGTGGCATTCGCTGTGTGGCTTGTGGCGCCGTCCTTTTGGAACCACATGTCCTCTAAGTCCATATTATCCAATTGGGGCAAAAAATATTCGGTTATCATTGAACGGTAGCGATTCGCATTCACAGTAATGTGCCGGTCTTGATCATCACGGAAGAAGTACGGCCCAATTTTTTCGGGATGCAATGATGACTCATGGATTACGTGTGGATTGCTGTCTGACCAATAACGCATATTTTGCTTATTGACGAAGCCATTCAGCGAGAAATGAGCCTCATGACTGAAGATGATTTTCCGCTCTTAAAGTTGAGGCCACTGACTCCAAATTTCGGTAGTAAATTTTAATAATTCGGACTCGTTGTTGGTTCGTTTATCTTTCTATGATGAAATGCCAAATCTTACTGAAGAGAAATGTCAAAAGAGCGGGGAAAAATATGGCGTCGTTTACTGTCCCTATCGATTTACTTTTGTAGCGTCTCTGTTGAAAAACCCTTTACATGTACATACGTGCAATGTAAAGAGTTCATAAGTACTTTAAGTTGTTGACTTGTTTAGGTAAAGTTTTCTTAACTGTTGTCACTGATGCTACGAGTATTTTCATTGTTCTTATCGTACAATGACTAATTATAAAATAGCTTACGGCCCAAAAGAAGCATGATTACATAGAGCAAAGCAAGAGAGCGACAAAGCTAATTGCATATGTATATTTTCGTACTTTTGGTTAATAGTTATAGTTGTAAATAACTATGTATCTAGTTGGTAATATCTAAAACAGACCCGATTGTTCTTGGCGGTTTATTGATTTTATAACATTTGGAGAATAGATTCACACACGCGTGGGTGGGTTCACTGAGGAATTTGTACCAGCATTTATTTATTGGTCACTTAAGTCATTTTGTTTTAAACGGAATGAATTATATTTACACCTAACCTAGGTAGATATGAGTTTCTTTCTCGACAACGACAAAGAAGTAGAATATTTTTCCATTTCCTATTAGCTTCACAGATCGGGGGTTTTAAAAAAATCGTTTCCCGTTACATCCCATGAAGTTAGTAGAGAGCGCTGCTCACAACTAGTGAGCTGTGCGCTTTCTAGTTTTACACTCACTGATTGGGACCTACAGTTTCCATCGGTTCCGAACGGTATTTTGAGAACCTTTTGCAAGGCTAAATACTTGATAGTGTCGCCGTCACTAAGCGAGGTAAGCGGCGATCAGGGGCACCAGGATTTAACTACATAATAAGATATTAAAAACAGAGTGACTGCCCGTAGTTGAACAGGGGACGCAATTGAGATGGGCGCGACTGACGTGATTGCTCTGAATCACTTGAATCGCGCGTCACTTGAAACGCGCGTGTATAAGTACTTTCACAATTTGTTCACATGAGCATGTGTGAATATGAGTATCATAAAACAAGCATGTGAAGTGTACGTGGGTACGTGTCTTTAAGACATCATATACGATGGGTGCACGATCACAGTAAATCGTCTACGACATGTAGGTGACCCTCCATAGAAATCGTTGACGACATTTTCATACAAGTGTCGGCAAAATCATGCAAGACTAGATGAGCGACAATGTCGCCCATCTTGCCTTTGAGCTTCAAATATCCGAAAATAATACAAATTAAGGCGACCGCGCTTGAAAACCACCTTACCGCTGTAAGGGCTGCACTAAACTGACTAATTTTGAAGTCTCTTTTCTCCCGTTGGTGGTTCAATAGTTAGTGTGCGCGGCTCTTGTACATGAGAACGAGGATTCGACCCCTGCTCAGACCACCTTACATTTCTTTCGACGACGGTCACCTCGCTTAGTGATGGCGACACTATCGAATACTTAGCCATAAAAAAGCTTCTCAAAATACAGTTCGGAACCGGTGCAAAACTGTAGGTCTCAATTAATGAGTATAAAAACTAGAAAGCGCACATCTCACTGATTTTGAGAAGCTCTCCTCAGTCTCTCCATGGGATGTTATGGGACGGAATTTTTTATTTTTTTATAATGTCCCGGTACTTTCACCTAGCAACAAAACTAGAGATTGTTAATGAATTTATTGTCAATCGAGATCGATTTACGACAACATCAAATAAATTGTCGCCCATCTAGTCGTCATTAGAGTTTTATCAGGACACTCTCAGGGCTTTTGTCGCTCAGCTTGTCATGGAAGGGCTATTGTACACCATCAGTGAAGCATTTTGTCTTCTATCTGGTCATACAGAATAAGTCCCATTACTAAGTTATTGCAGATTATTTCAGCGAAACTCGTCGTGAGTGACATGTTCTAAAATGTCTTAAACAAATCGTTGATGATAAGATCCTGTGAGACGATTCTGCCAACTGGGTACTTTCAAAGTTTGATCACATGAGCATGTGTGAAAGTGAATATCGATAAACATTCATGTGTTAGTGTGCGTGAGTCCAATCTTTGCGGAATGACTGTGCGGCAGTCCTACCCACCCAGTTGGCCGCATCTTCAAGACATCTTAAACGACGGATGCACGACCATAGAAATCGTTGACGACATTTTCATACAAGTGTCGGCAAAATTATGCAAGACTAGATGAGCGACAATGTCGCCCATCTTGCCTTTGAGTTTCAAATATCCGAAAATAATAAAAACAATGACAAACGCGCTTGATAAGCAACTATAATGGCTGCAATAAATTGGCCATTTTTGAAGTATATTTTCTCCCCTCTGTATAGTTTGTCGTTAGTATTATGTAACGTTACTTTACCGCAGCAGCAAAACTAGCAAATTTCATAGAATTTTTCGTCAATCGAGATCTCTTGTTAGATCGATACAAATTGTCGACCATCTAGTCGTCATTAGAGTTTTATCAGGATACTCTCCCTCTTTATTTTTTGTCGTTGCTATTATTTCCCGTTTCTTTTACCTAGCAACAAAAGTTTTAATCAATTTATTGTCAATCGATATCGATTCATGACAGCATCAAATAGATTGTCGCCAATCTAGTCGTCATTTGAGTTTTATCAGGATAGACTCAGGGATCTTGTCGCTCAGCTTGTCATAGGAGGGCTATTATACAACACCAGTGAAGTATTTTGTCGTCTATCTGATCGTGCACAGCAGTTTCCATTATTAAGTCATTGCAAATTATTTCAGCGCCATAGGTCGTTTCTTAAAGAAATCGTTGAACACAAGATCATGCGAGACGATTTTGCCAACTGTGTATATCCGAGTGGGTGACGCATATATCCGAATATATAATTTCTTTAACAGCTGAATTATTTGGAAAAACCGAATTTAATTGAGTTTATTATTCCAACTTTTACGTGCAATGTTTTTGATTTCTTTTTTATATTGGTTGAAAGTTAATCAAATGCTTCAAAAACAGAAAGAACCCTTTACACTTCTTTGAGCGATTTTTGCGTGATTCCGTGAGCATGGACATATGTTGCTGGGGCCGATATGTTTCAGCGTGTATTTATATCCGTAATATTTGTATGAAAAAGTTATATTTGTAGAAGAATATGATATTCGGAAAATTATTTGAACAAAGTATTAAAAATATTAAGTATTAAATTGTCAAACTAGACTACAGTACATATTATTTCATTCTAGTCCCATTGACGCAACCTTCCCCGTTTGACCACCATGGAGGCACTTGGTCCATCCGCCATATGAAAAAGTTATATTCGTCGAAGAATATGATATTCTGAAAGCTTTTCGGGAAATGTGGGTCGAAATTATTAAACTAGACACCAATACCTATCAATTGATGTTAGTTCCATTGACGCAAAGTTCCCTCTCTGACCACCGACGTACTAAGTCCATCCTCCATATGAAAAAGTTATAGTCGTCCAAGAATATGATATTTTGAAATTTTTTTTGGAAATGTGGGTCTAAAATTATTATACTTGACACTAATACCTATTATTTGATACTAGTCCCATTGACGCAAGCTTCCCCGATTGGCCACCATAGAAGCAAGTAGTCCGTTCGCCATATGAAAAAGTTATATTCGTAGAAGAATATGATATGCGGAAAATTATTTGGGGAAACTGGGTTTTAAATTATTAAACTAGACAACAGTACCTATTATTTGAGAAATTGCCTGTGGAGAAAGGGCGGCTGAGTAGAATCTGTTAAGACCACAGATTATTTTATGATTTTGGTCTGAACTATTTGCAGTTTTTTTTAAATATGTTTGGGGCAGCTCGGCGTTTAGTGTAGATTTTCGATTTAGTGGAGGGAAAAGTGCTCTCCCACATTTTATGGCTTTATCACATGTGTAGAAGACATGGTCTTTACACGATAATTGTTTATCCATTCTTATGCCAAGGTAACGGCTCCGCTATCTAACGTTTGTTTTTTCAACTAGTGCTTATTTCGTGAATGGTAACACTTAGCTCATGTCTGATTTGACACATAATTAGTTTTATCCTTCCGCTGAACGAATATGGTTGTGTATACGCTTGAACAACGCTGGGAAATATTGCGACACTACTTTGAAACGTGGGCCTGCTATCGACTTACAGAAGATGCCGATTTTGCCAAAAAAATCATCTTTTCAGATGAAGCTCATTTTGATCTTGGCGGGTATGTAAACAAGCAAAATTGTCGCATTTGGGGCACAGAGAACTCGCACGGATACATTGAAAAGCCGATGCACCCAAAACGAGTCACTGATTGGTGCGGATTTTGGTCCAGAGGCATAATTGAGCCATTTTTCTTCGAAAATGAGCAAGGAGTGGCCGCTACAGTCTATGGCGATCGTTATCGGGCCATGTTGAACGAATTTTTGTTCACAAAAATTAAAGAGGGGAATATTGGCAACATTTGGTTTCAACAGGACGGCGCTACGTGCCACACAGCCGAAGCTACACTCGATGTTTTGCGCCCTGTTTTTGAAGATCGTATTATCAGCCGCAGAGCTGATGCCTTTTGGCCACCTCGGAGCTGCGATTTGACACCGTTGGACTATTATTTGTGGGGTGCCCTCAAAGATAAGTGTTACGCCGACAACCCAGAGACAATTGACGCTTTAAATGACAATATTCGTGAAGCCATTGGTGAAATACAGCTGCACACAATCGATAATGTGCTTAAGAATTGGACCGATCGTGTAGGCTACTGCATGGCCAGCCGAGGCAGCCATTTGAATGAAATTATTTTCCATTAGTAACCGGAAGGATTGTCCTTTCAAATAAAAAATAAATTTGAGAAAATATTCAGTAACTTTTTTTTATAGCATTTTCAAAAGAAAAGTTATTTGGCTGACCCTTTATTTGAGGGAGTTTTTAATGGGAATGTGGTGCCCGTGTATGCTGAGTGGAATGCTGGGAATTCACTTAGGCGACTTATATAATGGGAAAGGTGGTCCTCATTCATTAATTATAATTCCCCATTTAGTAAGGTATTTCTCAACAAATGCAATATTTTCCTTCATATTTTTTTACGATGCTATTTGAGCCTTTTCCACTTGATATGATGGCCGCGTCATCGGCGTGAGAGTGTTGATCTTTTATTTAATTTATAATCGAAAGTAACGGGTTTTTCAACAGCGACGCTACAAAAGTAAAGCGATAGGGACAGCAAACGACGCCATATTTTTTCCCGCTCTTTTGACATTTCTCTTCAGTAAGGTTTGCCATTTCATCATGGAAAGATATGCGAGCCAACAACGAGTCGAAATTATTAAAATTTACTACCGAAATTTGAAGTCAGTGGCCTCAATTTTAAGAGCGCTACGTCGAATTTATGGTCGTCATAATCGTCCTACCAGATCAACAATTGAGCGTCTAGTGGAAAAATTTGAATCCACAGGCACAGTACAAAATGTTCCCGTGCAAGTGAGACAAAGAAGTGCCTGTTGTGTCGAGAAGGCTTCAGTTCAAGAAAGCCCAAATGTGTCTCTCACACGCGTTCTCAAGCGTTGGGCATCTCTGTGACGTCGTTGTGGCGAATTTTGCGAAAAGATCTTGGCCTACATCCTTACAAGATCAAATTGACGCAAGAACTGAAGCCGCTTGACCACCATAAGCGTCGTATGTTCGTGAATTGGGCTGAGCAATAACTTGAAAATGATTCGGATTTTCATCGGAAAATCATCTTCAGCGATGAGGCTCATTTCTGGCTGAATGGCTTCGTCAATAAGCAAAATATGCGTTATTGTTCAGACAGCAATCCACACGTAATCCATGAGTCATCATTGCATCCCGAAAAAATTACGGTTTGGTGCGGTTTATGGGCCGGCGGCGTCATTGGGCCGTACTTCTTCCGTGATGATCAAGACCGGCACATTACTGTGAATGCGAGTCGCTACCGTTCAATGATAACCGAATATTTTTGGCCCCAATTGGATAATATGGACTTGGAGGACATCAATTTATTGGAAACTCAGTTTGGTGAACGTGTTATCTCACGAAATGGCCCAATCGATTGGCCGCCTCGGTCGTGCGATTTGACGCCGTTAGATTATTTCCTGTGGGGCTACGTCAAGTCTATGGTCTATGCCAACAAGCCAGCGACGATTGATGAACTTCGTACTAATATCGAACGTGAAATTGCAGCAGTATCGGCCGATTTATGCTTGAAAACCGTCGAAAATTGGGTTCAGCGTCTGGACTTCCGCACGCGTGCCCGTGGTGGCCATGCAAAAGAAATCGAGTTCCATACATAATGACATCGAACGTACTTTCACAGGAATAAAGAATTGCATAGGTATCTAAAACCGGTTTTGTTTTATTTAAAAAAACTTTTGTAGCGCTCTTATTGAAAAACCCTTTATATATGGAATACAGTATCGGTGATAAAATGCATCCCTGTGGAACGCTAGTCGTAATAATTCTTCTCGACGGCTTTTTCGCATCAATGTCAACTACAAATTTTCTGTTTGGAATTTTGATAGACATTTTTGTAGATAAATCGGATATTCAACGTTACTAAATTTAAACACAAGGCCATTGTGTCATATCGTGTCGAAATCATTTTCAATGTCTAGGAAAACTTATATTATATTATCTTATATCTTACGCTGAGATTTGTTGTTTTTATAAGATTTTCTATCTTCTTTATTTGATGTATTGTAGAGTGATCACTTCGGAAACCAAATTGCTCTTCGTTTAAAACAGAGTTAAATACTTCTGTTTAAATAATTCTTTTTAAAGGCCTTATCCAGAGAGTTTAACCTACTAATAGGACGGTAGCTGATATCAGTTTTTGGTGTCTTTCTTTTTTTTTTGATTCAAAATGGGTATCAATTTGACGTTTTTGAAAAGAGCCGGGAAGTATCAATGTTTTAAACACCGGTTAAAAACGTTAGTACAATACCTAAAATCGACCTAGTACAATACCTAAAATCGAGCCTACCATCTTCTTGACGACAATAGGCTTAATGCAGTAGAGTCCTTGAGCTTTGGAGTTTCTTAATTGATTTACATAGAATTCTACTTCTTCCGCAGATGTTACTCTCTTTATAACTGATTTGGCCATGGCTGAACTAGTAGAGGTTGACGCAGTAGAATTTGTTATAATTGTGGGCACCAATAACAGGCATTTTGTTTTTGTTTCACGACTCTAACTGTCATATATAATTATTAGACTATTATAAAGATAATTCTCTCAGTGTATCCAAATATGTGATAGTGGACGGTATTTTTATGCCCTGGGCGTTCCCGTGCATAATGCGTAGGTAATTTTATGTTTGCCCATTATATGGCATGATTAATCATCATACCAAGACCCCTCATTTTGTCATATTTGTTTTGACACTTCTGTAAATCAGCGAGATTCAAAGTTAATTTCTAAAATTGTTGGTTAGAAATGTCGTTGGCCTCCGCTTGCAATCTTGGTTTAACCATACTGGCGTAGGTTACCTTACTGAAAGTAGTACCTGGAGTTGGTATCCCTTTACTAGCAATTGGGATTTCATATTCAGAAAAATCGGCATTTGGAAACCCTTAACTTTGGTAACGACGCATTGGTTTTTTTTTTTGGCAGTAATTCTCTGCCAGATTTCTAAATATTCTCTGCTGAATGGAGAGCGCAGATCATCAGCTCGGTGATTTACATTTTTGCTCTTATTTTTAATGCAATTGTAATATTTGTAGATAAATGGACCATATGTTGGCACTTTGTCCAAAGCATAGATAAAGGAAACAAATAGATGAAGCACAAGTGTTGGGAAAATTTTAGTATAATGGGTAATTTTCTAGATGTCGTTAAAAGCAATAAATGGGATTTCTTTTGTTCCCAAAAAAAGTCAAAAAATATGACAATAAAAATCTAAAATTTCATATCAAAATAATGAATAATTTTCAACAAAAATATCAGGAATACAAGAATGCAACACGTTACTTAAAGTAAAATATTTGATGGCCATCGAATTGCAAATCCATGTTACCACCGTCTATGTCCTAATAAATTCGTTCATCCTCCGGTTCAGCTACCATTACTTGTTGAGAGTCCTCAGAAACTCTAACGGTTTTCGCATCTACGACCACAAAAGTTGCTACAGTTTTTGGGCGGGGTAGTTTTTAGATTAAAAATGCGTTCCGCGATGTTCATCTTTGGGCGGTCTTACGGATTTTCTCCTATTGATATCCCAACACCGCCCTCATGGCTGTGAAATAGTTTTTTATATAAGAAACAAATGCTATTATGAAAAATCACATAAATTTTGTTACATTTTCCATTCTTTAAATTACGTTCACAAAAATTTCCCACAATTTTGAATAAACGTCAATGATAATTATGGGAAACTTCAGTTAAAGTGACAGTAGGACAGGACAACACATAGTGAGCAAAGTTGACAATGGTGGCGCTATATCTATTATTTCCTTTATCTATGGTCCAAAGTACAGACGGAATTGCCATGAGGTCCTACACAACCTAAAGATGCTAATTTTCTCTGGCAGTTTTTTTTTTTATTTTTAGTTCATTGGAAACGACTACATTTACAGCTGTTTCTACCGTATTCTGTCGATTGTGGCAACCTTTCAATTCAGTTACAGCCCTTTGGGTTGAGTCTTTCGAATTTTTCCGTGAGTGTATTAATTACTATTGAACATATTATATTCTCTTAGAGAATACGTACCATTCATTTCATCACATTTGTATTTTGGTTTAGCAAACACAAAAGGCTTTATCTTGCTTGTATCACATTACAATTATAATATTCATGTAATTTGCAACCAACTAAACACAAAATCTTGTAGAATAGGAAAGCACAGTATCCACATTAATCACAAGTTTATCATGTTTAATACAAATCTGATAAAGGGTGTAACTCTTTGTTTAATTAACAAATATGGGACAATTGAATCCCACATTCAATTGACCATTCTAACATGCTAAGGAAGGTTATGTGAGTTTTGATATTTGAATACATTTTACCTGATATCGATTGATGCTTCTGAGGTTACAGTTTAGTATTGAATTGTGATATGAGTTCAAAACTAATATTAAATATATTAGGGGACACCCGGTTGGAGCGTAGTTCCTTTCGCTATATATTATGTACTAGTTAGTTCCAACACGGCTAAGGCGCCCGTTGACAATTACGATAATTTAATGGGTCTTTAAGAAAAGATACTTTTTGTAAAATGATAACTATTTTTAAGATTTTTTTTTTATAGAATGTATTTTTATTTTTAAAAGTATATTATTAGAGCCTAATATTTTTGTTTTATTTAACAAACCAACACTCAGGGGATGCCCCCTATAAATGCAGTGCATTGTGTTGGTGAAGGAAAATTGTGGTAATGGAGGGTGGAAAGAGGGAGTAGTGTCTGTTGACATTTGCCTTGAATCTTTGTATGTCACAATTGGTGGGAAATACACTAGCCGGAAGTTTATTCCACAT
Organism: Phaonia tiefii; assembly: GCA_963931995.1. Lineage (NCBI taxonomy): Eukaryota > Metazoa > Arthropoda > Insecta > Diptera > Muscidae > Phaonia > Phaonia tiefii. Next base: position 175,952,132 of record OZ008367.1, on the reverse strand, counting down.
ACGGACTGTACGGCTGAAGAACGAATTTTCTCTGTAGGGTGTAGTGCGGTCAATCGGCCACTCGATAAAAAAACGGATGAAAGTTCCTGAAAGCCGCGTACGGCGGCTAAATATCCTCACGTCTGGCATAAGTTGACGGATGTCCGAGGAACACATACCGTGGAAATATCGATAGAACAGCGACACGCAACCCACATTTCGACGATGCTCAAGGGAGACAATAGAGTTGGATACCCTACTGTCCCCTATCAACACCATCGCTCTCCTCTGAACACGGTCGAGAAGCTCCAAAGATATCCTAGGAGCACCTGCCCATATATGGGAGTTATATTCCATCTTTGGCCTGATGTAGGTGGTGTAGATGTTGAGAAGATCAGATGGAGTGAGGTATTTCTTGCACCGCTTTAAAAAGCTCAGACACTTGAATGCATATTTCGACACTTCAAATACATGTTTTGCCCAACGGACGTCACATTGTATTTTCATGCCCAGATCATCAAAAGCGTCTGATTCATCAACGTCCACACCTGACAATGACGACTCACCTGGGTCAGCAATCCACGTATGCGACAACAAACAACACTGGGTCTGACCCGCATTTAAAGCTACTCTATTCATTTGACCCTATTCAACAATGGACACCAGATCCCGGCCAAGTGTTTCATTCATCGTCGGGCGTTTGACTTCAATCTCTTGAAGACTTAGCCTACGGTCGAATGATTAAGAATGACAGAGATTACTGTCATTCGCAAAATACTAGATTAGATTCGCAGTCTGACCCAGTAGATCGTCAATGAAAATAAGAAAAAGAGAGGTAGAAGAACAGAGCCCTGTGGTGCACCTGCAGTCAATTTATGCTCGTCGGATGAAACCCCATCTACAACAACTCCTATAGTGCGATCTGTGAGAAAACTCGATATAGATCGAGTGAAGTTATCACCGACAACAAAAGCAGCAAACTTTGACAAGAGTGCATCGTGCCATACTCTGTCAAAGGCCTTGGAAATATCAAGAGCCACTACCTTACTCTCACCAAGCCGGTGGATGGATCGACTCCACTGTTCCGAAAGGAACGCCATCAGGTCTCCAGTAGATCTCATACTGCCGATCATTAAGAAGGTTATTGGACTCAAAATATTTTACTAGATGGTGCTTAACCATGCTCTCCATAACCTTCGAGAGCACGGAACAAATTGCAATTGGGCGGTAATTTGCAGGGTTACTTGCATCACCTTTTTTAGGGATTGGCTGGACATTAGCAACCTTCCAACGCGCCGGGAAGACTCCGGCACGGTATGCAAGGTTGAAAAGGTTGCGCAGTGGACACGCCAGCGTCGAAAAGCACCTACTCAACCCCAGTGGAGATATGCCATCCGGGGCCGGAGATTTATTTACGATGAGATTCGCAAGAACCTTTTTAACTCTTCGCGTTCGAAAAAATATCTTGCGCATGGAACAAGATACGAAATTGATCACGGGGAGTGGTTGATTGCTATCCGGCAAGGAAGAGTTCCTTGCAAACACTGCAAAGCCAAGATGTTAGCTTTATCAACCGGTTCAGTGAATGTTATGTCATCTTTAAGAAGAGTTGGGATAGAGGAAGAACTATCCTTTATTCTTCTTGCAAATGACCAAAAGCTCTTACTTCCACTAGGGAATTAGCACGAATACGCTGTTCGTGAAGAAACTTTTCGCGTCGATGTACTTTGGCACACTTGGATCTTGCCTGTTTGCGTAGCAGTTCAGTATTAGAACTTCAGTCTCTAAACGCGTCCTCTTTGTCTTGCATTAAACACAGTAATTTTAACGCAAAAAACGAAATGCCGTTGCTGTTTTTTGTTGGTTTGTTTGAACCATTGACTCTATCCCGTATTATTAAAGCAATTCTGTTAAACATCCAATGTTCATATCACACCAGGCCTAATGCAACCGATTTGCTGAGATAAATGTTCACTCTAGATATGGAATTACTCTATGGGATTAGATCTAGACTCTATGGGAGCAAGCTACAACAAAAATAAAAGGCTTCCCGTTACATCCGATGAAGGCATTAGGGAGAGTTTCTCACAAACCAGTGAGCTGTGCGCGCTCATTGACTGGGACCAGTTTTACACTGGTTCCGAGCGGTATTTTGAGAATTTTTTTATGGCTAAATACTCTGATAGTGTCACCGCCACTAAGCGAGTTGGCCGCCGTCGAAAGAAATTTAAGGTGGTCAGAGCGAGGATCGAACCCAAGTTCGCATGCAAAAGAGCCGCGCACACTACTATTGCACCACTGGCAGCTTCAACAAACAAACACAAATACTACACTGTCGCTTGAATTGATTTTGTATTCTTTCAACAAAAACAGTCACACAAACCCTAATATGAAGATTTTGTTCGTTTTCGCGCAACGATGGTTGGATTTCGTCTAAAAATACTGAGGTCAAATATGGCTCCTTCTGTGTGATACATTTTTTTCGTATTAAATGATATATACCCCCATCCATTTGGGTGAGGGTATAAAGCAAACTTTTTCAACTATGCAAAACAACATAACAAACGCAAAGGCAACACTTCAAGCTGAGTTTTCAGTTGCCGTACCCTAGCTGGCATGTTGATCAATATGATACTGACTTATCCGGTCTCGAACTACCCCGAGGGGTGAGAGACCTTACAAAACGAAGATACCATATTTCGGCAACCTGTTCGATCTTTTCGCATATCTCTACAGTTGGCTATACCAAGTGTACGCAGGGATTTGACAACCTGATCCCTCCAGCGGAGTTTTGCCTTCCTATTTTCGTCTTTCTTCGAGTTCGGTGTCGAAAACCATTCGTGGTGGTTCGTCTTCATCCATTCTACTGACATGGCCTAGCCAGGGCAATCGCGATATTTTGGTCCGCTTAACTCTGTCAATGTCCGGATACAGCTTATGGTTCATGCGTCGCCGATAGTCTCCGTTGTGCACTATTAGGAATTTTTGTAGTATTTTTCTCTCGAAGACTCCTAGAAATGTTTCATCTGCTTGTGATACGACCCAGGATTCAACCACTTTCTTAGGGTTCTAATCGGAACATACATTAAATGAGGAACATGCAGACGATGATGAGCATATTAAGAATTGTGTTGGCCTACCTAACTACAACAAAACTGCGAATGATCCATTACAAAATCCTTATGTCGCCTAAGACTGTAATATAAAAAGGCACGTGAATTTTGTGAACATTTTTAATAATACATAAAGCTCAGTTGAGAAATCATTGTAGGTTGTGCTAGAGGCCAGTTCAATGAAGACATCCGATGGTCTTAAGCATAATTAGCCTTGTGTAGTAAAATATATTTTCATCTCATAACAATTTATTTCCCCCCCCATTTGTTTTTCTTTTCATATAATCAACTTCGGTTAGCCACATTTATGATCTTAAATTATTCATTTATTTACTTTACGCAAATAGCAAAACTCAACGCAACCGTAACCATCAGGTAGAATTTATCTATATATGTATGTACATGTATTGAAGTATATACTTGTACATATATACATATGTAGATATTTATTTATTTTACCCTTGTCTATACACGTTTCTCAACACATTCACAAATGCTTAAACATCGGAATGGTTTCTGTGTGATTGTGTGGCCATATCGGAATATTAATATGAAAACCAATACTAATCCGAAATATAAACCTTAGCCATTATCAGTTATGGCAACCATAAACATTTATGAGTTGATTATGCCACTCAACAGCGGTGTTCTGTTAAGAAAGCAGAGTTTTACAGTGGTTTGGATATTTTAGAAATTGACCTCCTTGCTGGCAGATGCAAAACATCCAGAGTTATTAAATTGTTTAGTTACGAAACAAAAATCCTTTTAAATATTATTGAAAATTTTGTTTCGCACCATCGATATTTCAGACACATAATCTTCGTTCGAATAAGTTTTTGCGGCAAACGAACATTCGTATTTAGCGTAGAGTCAAAAAAAAAATTAAAAATGTTCCTTTAGATTTATTCAAATTGTTTCATATGTTAACATCTATAGGCACGGGTAGGGCAATCTATCAAAGTGAACACATGCAAACAACACACAGCGTTAGCATCACATACGTGGTTGTTGTACAACAATAGTCTATGACGGTATTGATGTGGCAGCAGCGAACAAACAAGCAGGTCATCGTCGCCAAAGAGTATTGAATAGTATAGAGAACTCATGGAACGGATTGTATGACTCAAAAGCACTGGCGACATCCGACGAATGATTCAACACGTATTATTCTCATTTTGTTATAACTTGGTCCATTCATAATTTTGATCATTGATGCCTTTTGAAATATTTAGGCTTTTTGTATTGTTTTGTGTAATGTCGAAGTGGTGCATTTATATTGAAATATTCTATAAAGAGAATAAGACTCGTTTACGCTCTTTTACTCAGACTCTCTACATGAGCGCGGAAAAAGAGTACAATAAGTTCTCTATACTATTCAATACTTTTTGTCGTCGCTCTGTTTATGACAAAACAAAACCTATTGTTTCAGTGAGCTAAATATTGCTTTTTATTCAGTCGAGTGATAGTATTCAAACACGCAGGTTGTCGTCGCTCTGTTTATGACAAAACAAAAACAATTGTTTCAGTCAGCCAACTATTGTGTTAGTTATTTTCAAAATATTACATCTAATGTTAAAGCAGATGTAATAAAAAAGAAAGTTCTATAGCAAAAGAGCGTTCAGCACAAAAATTATTCTTTTTTTTATTTTCCAATGTAGCATTTACTAGTGTGTTCATAGAAATCTAACAAGTACCGTGTAACAACATCGCCCGTGAGTTCGAACACTCATTGATTTTTTGAATTTTTTTTAAATTAGTTAATATTTTATTTTGAAAATGTATTGTGTTTTGGAGATGGTTTAAGAAGTTATTGTGAGCAGTTCGTAATTTGGGAATAATTTTATCTAAAAAGCGCCTTTATAATTTTTTCTGAGTTTTAGGTTTTGTATTCAAATCAATGATGTGGCGTTGGGTGGCGCAATGCTAATGTGCGCTGATCTTATGTATGAGGGCGTGGGTTCGATCCCTACTCTGACCGCCTTAAATTTCTTTCGACGGGGGTCGTTTGGCTTAGTGACGGCGACACTATCGATTATTTAGCCATGGAAAGCTTCTCAAAATACCATTCGGAACCGGTGTAAAAACTGTAGGTCCCAATCAATGCGTGTAAAACTAGAACGCTCTCCCAAATCCCTTCATGAGATGTAACGGGAAACAATTTATTTTTTGTTTTATTTTTATTCAAATCTATGCTACCATTTATGCTTTTCCGGAAATGGAGTTGAACCCTGACAAAAGGATTTCAAGTCCGCGGATCTAGTCATCGGGCTGCCTCATGCATTGCATGAAAACTAACAATATCTTAACATTAGGATTTTTTTGTTCGTCTTCGTTTAGTGAAAGAAAAGTAATTCAAAATGCAGATCACTTTTGAGTATAATCGCGAAAATATGTCTACAAATGATCGTCACCACCAATTTACTACGTCTGCCTTAAAGTAAATTATTAAAATGTTGGGGTAACTGAAAGTTTGTTTACAACAATGTAAATGACTTTCATGATAAACATTTTTAATTTGTGAGAAGCATTTTAATCGTTGCGATCAATCCTGAGTCCACGTTACACAATAAATACTTTTCATTGTTTGCATTCATATCACATGCTGGAAAATAACAAATATGCGAATAGTAAAAGTGAAAAGAGAAAAGAGAAAAAGCACAAATTATTATTTACCGCGAGAGTATTTTTAGATGAAAAGGAAACGTGGTGAATACACCAATCATATACTCGTGACCGTGTCTGAAAATTCAATTCGGATTGGAAACGCAATTACAGCTGAAAGTAACGTTGGGTTAATACAGAATTTATTCATTCATGACAATCCTTGTAGGCTTGGAGAATAGATTCCCCTTTCTATTCCAACTGCAGGGAAATCTATTCTCCGCTACGACAATTCAAGCACGGAGTATAATTGCTGCAGGTCTATCGAAGCAGCTTTGTAATCGACTAATCGAGATGGTAGGTATCGATTTGCTTTTCGTGGGTCTTTTCCGGGATTTGGCATAGCGTGAATATTTTGTCAGTCGTGGACATGCCTGGTCTAAAACCACACTGATAAGTTCCAATCAGGATTTCAACAATTGGCTTTAGTCTTTCACATAATACGCTCGACAAGATAAAAAACTGATACCGTGATAGTTGGATCAGACACACGAATCACATCTTTTGAATGCAGGCCCCAATCGTCAGATATAGATTTCCCAAACCATATTCAGCATATAAGTTGCTCCATGTGGGTTAGCAGTCCTTCGCCACCGGCCTTACAAAATTCAGCGGGTAGTTTACTCCTCCCGTAGTTTATGCCGGGAGATCGCCGTTCTAATCTCGCATTGTACAATCTACACTGTCTTCCACAATCATTACCTCCTGATATTCAGTGGAAGAATCTGAATGGAATAGTGCTGAAAAGTGGTCTCTACACATTTAAGCACCCCCCACTGGTTATCAATCACACGATTCCGATTCTCGTCCCTGCATTAGGGCAGCCCATTATACGGCCTCTTATTCGATCGTCTTACCCTCTGAAAAAAATTTCGGGATTCATTATTCATCCTGCACAATTCGGTCTTTTAACTCTCCCTCTCCTGCAATTTTTCCTCCTAAAGAGTTGGTTTTGTTCGCTTCTCAGCCTGTTGTACCGTTCACTCGCAGCAGGCGTTGTAACTGATTGTTTCGTTGCCATACGCACAGCGTTTTTTTCATCAGTAGCAATGCGACATTCTTCGTCGTACCATGGCTTATCCTTCTGGGGTTTTTGATAGCCGAATTTAGTCCTTGCAGCGGTTTCCAAACAATGGAAGTTGTGATTCTACTTCGCTTCTAAGTCCTCAGGAGGAGTGTATTCTGCGCCAGCAGGAGAATGAACTTTTGTTGATAGAGTATTGATATATTCAGCATTTTCTGCTTGTCAATATCTAGCTTTTCCCATGTTCGGCTTCGTTTTTCGCCTCTCAGTCTTATGCGAAATTTCGCTGCCACCAGGTAATGATTCGTACATCAATTACACTAGAAGAGTGCCTGCCATCTATTACCAAGTGATCAATCTGGTTCTTCGTTCTTCGATCAGGAGATATCCAGGTCGCCTTATGTATGTCCTTATGCTGGAATCGTGTGCTACTAACCACCATTCTCTTTGCAGCGGCGAAATCTATCAGTCATATTATATTAACGGAGGTGGGATCAAGCAAACTGTGATTACCGATGGTTGGCCGAAAGACACTTTTCCTTCCCAATTTGGCATTAATATCGCCTAGAATAATCTTAGTATCGTGGTCAGGGCAGCGTTCCTATACTTCCTCCAGACGCTCATAAAATGATTCGTTGACTTTATCGCCTTTAGCCTCTTTCGGTGAAATATTTTGCTTTGCTGCGAATTGTGACTATGCGTTCACTCACTGGTTGATCATATTAGTCAAAGATACTCAGACTTTGGAAATAAATTTGGTGGCAGTCTACTTGAAGCACTTGAGGAAGTCTACCAAAATAGCGATTGATAAGTCTAACCGTCATGGACACGCAAAGGTTCTAACCCTTAAACTACTTTCGGATCCAACGAATATCCTCTTTTGAAGACTGTCAATGCTTGGTCCTTGATCCTATTGGTCTGTGTTCCAATAGGTCCTTAAAGCCACTGTTCTTGGCTATATCATGAAACACAGCTGTGCTTAATTGTATGATATTTATTTAAGGTTTTAAATGAACAGCCATATGAATGTGTATTTGTAAGGGTATGTGTTTATAGTTGTGTGTGTGTGTTCGGTTTGTCATTGTCCTTTTGTTCCTATTTCGTGTCGTTTTTTTTTCTGCTGTAGTATTTTGTTGGTATTGGTAGTTATTTATGTTTGTGGCTTTAAGCGTGAAATTAGTTTTTAGACTTTAATAATAATAATAAATAAAGAAAAAATGTAAAAACGATTATGGCTCATAGGTTTATTACAAACAATTGCCAAGAAACAACAGTACAAAATGAAAAACCAGGAGCTGGAAGCAGTTTACAATGCATTCACTTCAATACCATTGAAAAATATTACAAATCTATGCATAGAACAAGCCCAACCTAGATACACACATACACACAGCCATATACAGCCATTTCAGGATAACGACGAGGTCATAAACCTTCTCATCGTGTTTATTTAGTTGTGTAAAATGATTATAGAAATAGCGATGAAAATAGTCAATAAGATTTACCCTCTGGTTTGAAATTGACACCCATTGTGTTAATACAACCGACGACGGAGTAACAAACGAGTTTAACCTTAGAAAACACACAAAGATGTTGAATCGATGAGAATCAATTTTTGTAAATGAACAAAACCCCACAAGCGTTAAACAAATACGTACAGCGTAAAGTCTTGTATACTAGTGTTTATCAAAAGTCTGGCGAGCATTTTTTTTCTGTTGGTTTCTACTTTGATTTACTAAGAGTCCTCCCTCGCCTTGGTACAGAAGCTGTCATGTTGTGTATAAGAAGGAGATCAGCCGACAGATAACCTCGAGAAGTAAAAGCACTCCAAACACGAGCTGATTTACTTGCGTAGGATGTTTGCGAAGTTTCACATAGATTATTGCGAAAAGTTACTGAACAAATTAAGGAAAATTAAGGAAAAGGCTTCGAGAGACAAGGAGGACTGGCAAGACGGTATACGAATGCTCTGAGGCGGGCTAAGAGAACCCCACGGATGCTTTTATGCAAATCAATAGAAGCTACATATAGGTGTTCAGGCTAGAGAAAATACTGGCGTCAGACAATACAACGATACGGTGTCTACATAGCTCTTCTGGATATTGGATTACATGCAGAGCATTATATGCAAAACAACATTAGCGTCTCGGCCGTTTCGTAGTACTGGAGTGGATTACGGCGGTGCTCTCGATATTATATTTTATGTTGGCCGTGGTACGAAAGTCACTAAGGGCTACGTGCTATATTTGTTAGAAGTTACGAGCGAAATCTTCGCTCAGGATTTTTAGCTGCCTTTCCTCGATACTTCTCACGACTCGTAGCCTCCAACATCATTGCTCAAGGTCCAGCCAACCTAATGACTTCTATCAGACAGCAACTACTCACTCAATATGCATTTCAGACAATATAATCACGCTGACTAATCTTTAGTTTTTTGTTGTTTGGATGAAAATATAACATGTGTTTGGAGCTTGTCGCGAATAAAATATACTTGTGCCCAAAGGCATTGTATTTGCTATTCAATATTACATGTTTGAGACACACTGATAAATATTTTATAACATGTGTGTTAGCGACCCAAATATATCTGTGTTTGTGATACAAATACAACCGTGTTTGTTACACTGTTTATGCTCTCTCTAGAGCAAGAGAATAAAAGGGGGCAACTAGTGTGTATGTATAGTTTTGCATTATTCTCTCAGACAGTGATTCGTAAACATTCCTGAATGTGCGTGCAAATTGCAGATGAAGTCAGTGTCGTATTTTGGCTGATGTACTGCGTTTTAGTTTCATGTATTCAGTCATCAATGGTTCATCGGATAGAGTACATCAAAAGCGCTTGATCAGTGAAAAACGAATAAACGAAGGCTTGGACGGTTAAATGTTTTGTGATGTTGCTTTGGTTTTTGTGTATGTGTTTCGCATATATTTATGTGTGCTACCAAAGTGAGTTATGATTTTGAGGAAAGAAATTGGAGAGGACAACAACGTGAATCACTTTTCTGCCCGAGCCTTTACTGAAGAAATCGGAATGGCGGGCCATTTATGAAATATAATAAAAAAACATTAGTAATTAATACATGCTTGTCTTGCATGAACAAGATTTATATATAAGTATATTGGTCGTGTACCAACGCATAGTGATAACCAAGGTATAGTTGAAACCTTCTGGTGAAGTAAAGTCAATTTTTTTCCTCGATTTGCATCAGTCAAAAGCATTTGAGGGTTCGGCTGGTGACAAAATCGCATAACCGACGAGGAAATAGACCGGTGTCAAAGTACATAGGACTAAACAGTTTTCACTCAGAGAACAGTGGTCTAGAGTTTAAACATGCTTCTATATTAGTAAGCACCGTAGAAAATTCTTCGAATGAGTAATGTTTTGAAATTCGTTTCAACTGGGTCTTGAAATTTTTAACACCTGCTGCCGAAAGGGGAATAAAGTGTCATCACGCTTCAAACATTTATATGTTTGCAAGTCCCAAACTCATGTGTATTTAAACGCAAACATTAACATCCTTACTGACAAATATGTATGCTTTTACGTGGAATCATATGGTTGCTACATCCCAAAAATCCATATACTTACGTGGAAGCATTCGCGTGCTTTCCCCAAACCTCCATATACTTACGTGGAAACATATAATCGCTGCGCCGGCGAAAAGGGCTATGTGTAATTTTTTGAAAAAGAATGTTGTTGTACCAATGAAAACGATTTGTCGTTATACATACGGTCATGTAGCTCTATCCTGATAGTTGGATCGGCTTCAAAGTATATGGTACCAGCAAAGACGAAGTTGTAGAACAAATGTTCCAAGAAAATTTTAGTTTTTTTGCTTTCCTGAAAAGTCAATACAAAACACATAACTGTTTTCGTTGGCGCAGCGACGATATGCGTATTTTATCCCTAACACAATAATATTTAGAAACAAATTATTCTTTCTTTCTTTATTTATTATAATTAATTTTATCAATATATATCCACATATACTTACATAAATAATTAATACAAAAAATTAAAAGATTTAAATGATTTTTATATTTTCTTGCATTGAATGCCTTATTTGTTTTGTTTTTAATCTGCTGCTCTGTTGTTTCTCCTTTCTGTATTGTCTCTCACGTTTTTGTCTTCAGAAGGTTTCAACTATGCGTTGGTTATCACTATGCGTTGGTACACGAACAACATACTTCTATACAAATCTAGATCACTCAAGACAAGCGCGTATTAATTACTTGTGTTCTGTTTATCATATTTCACAAATGGTCCGCCATTCCGATTTCTTCAGTAGAGGCTCGGGCAGAAAAAGTGATTCACGTTGTTGTCCTCTCCAGTTTCTTTCCTCAAAATCGTTTCTCAGTTTGGTAGCACGCATAAATATATGGGAAACACATGCACAAAAACCAAATCAACATCACAAAACAATTAAACGTCCGAATCACTCACTGAAGATATACACACTCGCTCCTCCTCTTTTATTATCTTGCTCTGGAGAGAGTGCAACAAACATGGCTGCATTTGTATCACAAACACAGATATATTGGAATAGCAAACACATATGGTATAACGTATTAATCATTGTGTCTCAAACATGTAGTATTGAATTCCAAATACAATGTCATTGGGCACAAGTATATTATATTTGCGATAAGCTCCAAACACATGTTATATTTGCATCTAATCAAAAAAAAGGACAGGTTTTTCAGCATGTATACAGGATAATCTTTAGAGTAACCCATTTATTTTGCATGCCCCTACCGACCCGACCATTATCGGTCACCGCACCAGTTGTATCTGTCCATGTAGATCCTAAACCGTTTCGTACACAAATGATTGCAGGATACTTCACAAGACCGACCTGGAAAAGCTTCAAAGCTCCTGATATCTTGTTAAACATTCTCTGCTAAATAAGAGGATTTAAAACAAAACCATAATTACAATATTTTTACTTACCTTTCTTAATAACAACAACAAAATCTTGATATTGCCGTGACGGTAATATTTGTTTTTAGAATTCTAAACGTCAAGCTTTAGATACATAGATTTATTTTGTGGTAACCGAAATGAAAATGAAATTCGCTTGTATGTAGCTACAGAATTGATGAGAAATTCAGTTACAGCAACCGAATTGAAACCGAATTCGGTCGTTGCAACCAACTTAGGGGTTAATTCGGCTATTGAGACCGAATTGATACCAAATTCGGTAGTGACAAGCAAATTGTTACCAAATTCGGGAATGATAACCGAATTTGGTGCCAATTTCGGTTGCTACATCCGAATTAATTCCAAATTCGGTTGTTCCAACCAAAATTTTAGAAAATATGGTTGACAAAACCAATTTAATTCAAGATTCAGTTCGCACAATCGAATCAATTATGAAACGAGGTTGCTTCAACAGAATTTCAGTTGTGACGACTAAATTCGGTCGTGACAACCTCAATTCGGTTTTGGCAACAGCAATTCGGTGGCAACCGCCCAAGTCAAGGTTACTACAACGTCTTTTCAATCAATTAGTTCTCCGGGTGTACTCTCATCAGCTTGAAACCTGTAGCAGCAGACAAAAATTCAAATTACCACTCGTATTCAAATACCAAATACCACACAGTTATTCATGATGGCAGAAGCCAAAATATTTCAAAAGGATAAAACGGAAGGAACATCAGCGCAACAAGCAACATGTATATGTTCCGAATAGAGTACATCTGCCTACCGTAAATGGTTCAACCCCCGATCAGCGGCTATTAAAAAAAAATGGTTTCCCATTACATCCCGTGAAGGAATCGGAGAGAGCTTCTTACAACCAGTTTTACACCGGTTCCGAACTGTATTTTTGAGAAGCAGCTTCATGGCTAAATACTCTATAGTGTTGCCGTCACTATGCGAGGTGACCGCCGTCGAAAAAAAATTTAAGATGGTCAGAGCAGGGATCGAACCCCGGATCTCAAGTACAAGAGCCGCGCACTCTACCCATTGCACCACTGAAGGCGACTATCACAATTAACGTAAATCCAACAGCTTAGCCTTGAAATTCATCAACATATTTATATCATAATGTACAAGATCCAATTGTATTATTGTGTATGAATTAAACTACTATGTATCTGATACTACACTAACCGCTATTAACATATCTAATGCTTCTAGATAATTGAAGGTATATTTGCGCCATGACGGGGTTTAATATTTTTGCAATCCCAACTTATACTCTTTTTCGAACGAAGTTCCTTATCGGACATTCCGGGATGGGGGTTAAATGAAATGAAACAACTTTTTTAACACTAATATACTACAACCCAGTATTGCCAACCTAATTGGGTACTTTTGCTTTGGTTTGTGTCTAGACTAACATGTGTTGGAAAATTTTTTGTTTAATGGGAATTTTTCTAGGTGGAGCCTGTAACCAATATTTTGTACATATGTAGTTTTGAATCCAATTAAAAGTAAATTTAGGAAAGCCAAAGTGTAGGAAGTTTAAAAGAAGAACATTGTCTTAAATGAGCGCCTTTTCTTAAAAAAAGTAAATTTTCTCAAAAAAAAATGCATATTCATATTCTTAAACAAATTACCTTTTCTTTAAAAAAATACCTTATCTTAAAGATAAGAGATGCTTAACAAAAGTAAATCTTCTGACAAAAAGTACCTTTTCTTAAAAAAGTATTTTTTTCAAATAAGTACATACTCTTAAAAATTTACCTATTCTTGAAGAAGGACCAATTCTAAAAAAAAATTCCCATTTATTACAATTAAAAACCATTTCTTCCAAAAAAAAAAACCTTTTCTTAAAAAATTCCATTTCTTAAAAGTAAATTTTCTTAAAAATAAAATAATACCTTTTCGTTTCTTGAGATAAGAAGCCTTTCTGAAAATAAGTACATTTTCTTAAAAGAATAAGAATAATAATAGAAAGACTACCACTTCTTTAAAAAGTGCCTATTCTTAAAAGCGTACTTACTCTTATGGCTTTTTCTTACAGAAAGTACTTCTTCTTAAAAACAGTACATTTTCTTAAAAAAAACATTAGCTTTTAATAAAAGAAGTACCTCTCTTTAAAAAAAGACCTTTCCGGGAAACAATAATACATATTCTTAAAAAAAGGGCCTAAAAATATTCTTGTTTTAAAAAAAAAATCTTAAAAAAGTTTATAATTTTACAAAAAGTATATTTTCTTAAAGATTCATTTAAATTGTAGTATTTTCAACGGGCGCCTTAGGCGTGTTGGAACTAGCTAGTACATAATATGTATATAGCGAAACGAACTTCGCTCCAACCGGGTGTCCTCTGACACATCATGTAATTTTTTACTTATCGAGCTTAAATCATATGTCGATTACCCCGCGCAGATACACATGAATTGCTCAATTTCTGAACCACTACAGCTTTCATAGATTGTCTTCTTGTTACTAAAGCGTTATAAAGCACAGAGTACTGTTAGTGCGTCAGCCACCATTGCATCGATGGATAATCGTGACTTTCGGAAACCATACTGTTGCTCAGAAAGGGTCCATGCCTCGTCTACTATATAAGCCACATCCTGTTTCATAAGATTCGATTGATAATTTTTCCCATAGTGCTCAAAAGGCTATTGTACGGTATGATGCCTCATCTGCTGGTTTCTTACCATTCGGAGACAGCACTATTATCCGTATTTTCGAATTGGTTGGAAGGATGCGTTCATTTATACATTCTCGAAAAGTTTGCAAGAAAAACTTTGCTACCGTGAATTACTAATTGTATTTCAACGATGTGTATGCCGTCCACACCTGGGGCTTTATTGTGGTCACGCTGCCTAAAGGTCTTCCCAAGATATATATGAAATAATATCATGCGCCCGAAATCTTAGCGGCTGTGTAATCCACAGCAGTAGCTGTCGCTTCAGTTTCTCATTAGAATCTTGTAGGCTTTTGGGAACATTTGCCTTGGGTTTGCAACACTTTGTTGGGAAGAATTATCTGGGACTGCGAACTTACCTCTTGGGTAAGAAAAAAAAACACTCTCTAGTTACTGGTCATACTAACACACTTTCGCAGACTGGTCGATTAAAGATAATCTGGAAGTTGATGTCTTGCACACACGATGAGTGTGATTCGGTTACGCTGTTCAGGGAGGGATATCCTGGATACTATCTCGGTATGAACTTCACACATCCAGTAAGGATGGTTGGGATTCGGTAAGTAGAGTTCTAACTAGGTATGAATTTATAATGTTTCGCTAAGCATAGCTCAGGATCGGTAAATAAACGTCAGATCGGGTTTTAAAGAATTGATAAGTTTAAGAAAATAGCCAATACCGGATGGGTGAATTATCAGATTATCCGCTATTGTGGAACAGTCCACCGAAGCCGCTATCTTGGAATAATCAGTCGGAGGCGGTGGAATAGTCAGCCAAGACCCCTATGGTGGAATAGTCAACTTACACCACTATGGTGAAATAGTCAGCCGCTGTGTTTGAGTAGTCAGCTTAAGCCGTATACACAGCTTTAGCTGGTATGCTAGAAGATTCAGGCGAAGTCGCTATGGTGTAAGATTCAGGCGACGCCGCTATGGAGCTGAAGCCGATAGAGATTTGAAAAACGCAGGCTACTAAAATTCTCTTTGCAGAACTAGATCCCATCATAACGCGCAACGAATGTCCAATTGCATGAGAAGCTTGGAAGCGACCAACCTTAACTTGGGGGTATCCATGACACAGCTGATCGATTATGTAATAGGAAATTGATAGCAAGCAGAGCGAGACGAGAGAGCTGATTAACACTAATGACAGCTATATGACACTAATGAAAACTAGTTGACAGTTTTTTGAAGTTTGCATCCAACGAAAATACGCATTCCCTTTTATTTCGGTCCGTTTAATGTCCAACACGTTGAAATGGCGACGACGTACGCCCAGGGGGCTTCGATGCTACAGCTCACCGACTATGAAGTTGGAAAACCATGCAACATAAAGTGGATGAAGGAATGAGCGATTGGCAATCCATATTTAAATTATGTTTGATTGATACTAATGTCTTTTAAATTTGGTTTGATTGACACTAATGGCTTTTAAATTATGTTTGATTGATGATAGTGGCTTTTAAATTATGTTTGACACTATTTTTGTCATCTGCAACTCCAGCTCGATAAAATTCCAACATGCGACGTGACATCCGCTCCAAGCCTTAACAGCTGTTGCACACTCTGGTTATATTACTCTATGGGTACGCCATCAGCAACTCGAACTCGGTGAAATGACGACGAGTTAAATGTTGTTTGATTAATACTAATGACGGCTAAATTAAGTTTTATTTTGGTTGCATCGGACAAAAATACGCATTGCCTTTTAATTCTGTAAGTTTTATATCCAACACTTAGTAGCATACAACAGCAACTCGAACTCGATGAAATGGTGACGAGGTACGCCATCGAGAGAACGTAAAGAGAAGGACAGAAACTCTTGTCTGTTTCTCTGTGCTATGAAACAGAAAAGTGATAGAAAGACTGAGTGAGAAGCAAACTATGCAGCAGACTCAGTTAAATGGTGTTTGATTGATACTAGTGACGGCTGAATTATATTTTATGTTGGTTGTATCGGACAAAAACATGCATTCCTTTTCATTTCTATCCGTTTTATGTCCAACACTTGAGTCACATACAACAGCAAGTCGAACTCGATGAAATGGCAACGAGGTACGCCACCGAATGAACGTAAGGATAAGGGTAGAAACCGTTTTCAATTTCTCTATGCTAAGAAGTAGGGAAGTCATAGAAAGAGTGAGCGAGGGAGCGAGTAGCAACCAAAAGCAAACTACGCAGCAGACGAAGTTAAATGGTGTTTGATTGATACTAATGACGGCTAATTTATGTTGTCTGTTGGTTGCATCAAACGATAATACGCATTCCCTTTCATTTCTATCCCTTTCATTGCCAATCCACCGTATAACCGTAAAGAGAGGGATGGCGACCCTATCTGTTGCTGTGCTCCAGTGTACTAGTGAACGTGGTTGCTCGTTAGTGTCTGTTTGTTGGGTAGATGATGAATGTTGTGTAAAGTATACTCCAGGAATGGACGCACAGGACAATTATTGAGCTTTGCATGGATTAAGGCAATCGGTTGTTCCCTCAAATTCATTCACGTTACAAAGTTTGAGTCTCCTCGGGAGTAATACAAATGTTCTTAGAAATTGGTAGAGCTACCGGTGCATCCTAGAAATTACATTGCTTGGTGTCGGTGTATGTGATTGGGATTGGGGATTTTCACGAGTTATTTTAAACTTCTCAGTAACGGTAAACATCACATAACTCGTTCAAATGACAAAACAAAAACCAACCATTTTTCACTTAGAAAAATATATCAGAACTTGAATAGTTGTGGTACGAACATCTCGTGCATAACATCAATAAGGATGTGGTCAAAAAGGTCAAACTTTCCATTGGAAATATCAGATGCCAACTAACATCAGTTAGGTTTTCCAAGGCTCACAATATAAACAGTTGTAAAATTCGACTGTCATTGTTGAAGTAATTGCCAATTCAGAAAATCCCACTCACTGACAGACCCACCTACTGTGTCTGAATTGGCACCATCGGTACATCATAATCGATCATGCTTATAGATGCTGAAAAATCTGTCTTATTTTGTTGTTTGGATGCAAATATAAAGTGTGTTTGGAGCTTTTCGCAAATTTAATATAATTGTGTCCAAACATATTGTGTTTGCTATTCAATATTACATGCTTGAGACACAATGATAAATATGTTAGAATATATATGTACGCGATCAACATATAATTATGTTTGTGATCCAAATACAGCTGTGTTTGTTGCACTGTATATTGTGTCTGGAGAGCAAGAGAGTTTCTATCGTGTAAGTGTGTATCTAATACTACGTTTATACGGTGGCCTATATCGCGATATCATATCACGACACGTCAAGAAAATACACGTATAAACGCTTTAGCGCGATATAAGGTTTGTTGCGAAAGTTTATTATGATTTCGCTCCATATTACGATATTCTATTTGTGAGTTGGGACATGGGACTGTCCGTGGAGGTGGAAAGTTTCTGATAGCCATTCACTTGGGAGTGGCCAGAAATGATTCCTTCATCGGGCAGTCCAAGCAGCTCACTACTTCCACGCTGTATGTCCTGGGCAATGGCTTATCGGAAACCTCCGTTAGCTAGCTAAAGTGAGAAGGCGAAACGAATGAGCAACTTGAGTGGTAATGCGATCACTGATACGTCTCAGGGTTATTAGGTGACCCTGTCACTGAAGCTCTTCGAAGTAGTGGACATATTCTTCTGTCCAACGGCGGATCAAAATTGAAGAAACCAAAATCCAGTTTCGACACACTGCATTCTGGTCAGCGTCTGATCCATAATGGGCGGCTGAAACATAATCATCCTGGCAGTAGGTAAAATGCAAACCACGGTGGGCTGGGTTTGCCTCCCGCCACCGTTATATCGGCAATGAAAATTCGCAGAAAATATGATGAACAAAGAAACCCCCCAACTGTTGACGACCCTCGCAAACGTTATAAGGACCATGATTTAAGGATATGTACCTGGAACGTTCGAACGTTATACAGGACCGGTGCCACTTTCCAACTGGCGGATGTCCTCGGAAAATATAAAGCTGACATCACAGCGATCCAGGAAATGCGATGGACAGGATATGGTTGCACCAGAAAGAAAAACTTCGATAGTTACTACAGCTGCCATGAGCGTAAGCACGAATTTGGGTGCGGATTTATAGTAGGCAAGAGACTGCGACACCTAGTTTCAAGGTTCAACCCAGTGAGTGACCGCATAGCCACAATTCGCATCAAAGCGAAATATTTCAACATCTCGTTAATTTGTGTGCACGCACCGACAGAGGATAAGGATGATGAGGTCAAAGAAATATTTTATGAGCGCCTGGAGGAAGTATATGAACGCTGCCCTGACCACGACATTAAGATTATTCTAGGCGATTTTAATGCCAAATTAGGAAAGGAAAGTGTCTTTCGACCAACCATCAGCAACCACAGTCTACATGATACCACCTCCGATAATGGAATAAGACTGATAGACTTCGCATAAGGACATTCATAAGGCTACCTGGATATCTCCTGATCAGCGGACGAAGAACCAGATTGATCACTTGGTAATAGATGGCAGGCACTCTTCTAGTGTAATGGATGTACGTGTGATTCGAGGTGCCAATATCGACTCGGATCATTACCTGGTGGCTGCGAAAGTTCGCACGAGATTGAGCAGGGCGAAAAACGTACGGAGCCGAACACAGGAAAAGTTCGATATTGACAAGCTACGAATACCGGAGATATCAATGTCCTATCGACAGAAACTCTCTCTCCTGCTGGAGCAGAATACCCCCCCCCCCCTCCCGAAGACACAGTTGCGCAGTGGAAGCACATCTCCCATTCTTTGGAAATCGCTGCAATGACTGAACTTGGCTATCAAAAACCGCAGAAGGATAAGCCATGGTACGACGAAGAATGTCGCCTTGCAACTGATGAAAAAGACGCTGCACGTATGGCAACGAAACTGTCAGTTACAACGCGTGCTGCGAGTGAGCGGTACAAGAAGCTGAGAAGCGAGGAAAACCAACTATTTATGCGAAAAAATGGCAGTGGTAGCAGAGAGAGGGTGAAAGAACCGAAATGTGCAGGATGAATAGTGAATCCCGAAAGTTTTTCCAGAGGGTAAGAAGATCGAATAACGGACCTAATAATGGGCTGCACTCCTGCAAGGACGAGAATGGGAATCTGGTGACTGAGAAGCAGTGTGTGCTCAAAATGTGGAGAGACCACTTTTCAGCACTACTCCACTCAGATTCTTCCACTGAAGATCAGGAGGTAATGATAGTGGAAGATAGTATAGATTGTACCCCCCCAACCAAGACGAGATTAGAACGGCGATCTCCCGCCTGAAGAATAATAAAGCCGCGGGTGCGGATGGCCTACCCGCTGAACTTTTTAAGGCAGGTGGCGAAGGACTGATAGCCCACATGCATCAAATGATATGCGGTATATGGCTGGGGGAATCTATGCCCGACGACTGGAGTCTCAGTGTATTATGTCCTGTATTCAAAAAGGGTGATCCGTGTGTCTGTTCCAACTATCGCGGTATCAGTCTTTTATCCATCGCGTATAAGGTCTTGTCGAGCGTATTATGTGAAAGACTAAAGCCAATTATTGAAAACCTGATTGGACCTTATCAGTGTGGTTTTAGACCAGGCAAGTCCACAACTGACCAAATATTCACGCTACGCCAAATCCTGGAAAAGACCCACGAAAAGCAAATCGATACATACCACCTTTTTGTCGATTACAAAGCTGCTTTCGATAGCCCCATACGGGGAAAACTGTACGAAGCTATGTCTGAACTTGGTATTCCGGCAAAACTGATCCGCCTCTGTAGAATGACGCTGACCAACACCAAATCAGCAGTGAAAGTGGGGAAAGACCTCACTGAACCATTCTGTACCAAGCGAGGACTTAGACAAGGCGACACACTTTCGTGCAATCTCTTCAACATCTTAATGGAGATAATAATGAGAAAGGCTGCTGTAAATACGATCAAGACCATTAACACGAAAAGCCATATGTTGCTGGTGTATGCTGACGACATAGACATCATTGGGCGAAATTTGCGAGAGGTTACTGCAGTATTTTCAAGAATCGAAAAGGAATCAGGAAAGGTGGGTCTTGTTGTTAATGAGGGCAAGACAAACTTGATGGTGTCAACGACTAGAGAAACCCCTCGACTTGGTCCGCACTTGATCGTTGACAACCGGACGACCAAGACTCCGCTGGAAAGACCAGGTAGAAGAATCCCTCCGTATCCTTGGTGTTACCAACTGGCGAGAAAAGGCGAAGGATAAAGCCAGTTGGAAGAATATGTTGAAATTTGTTTAATTTGTTTGTTTAATTAATATGTGTAAGACGTCAGACCTCATGAGGTTGTAATATAGTCAATAAAAGTAAAAGGTATTTGTGAGTTGCCACCTAGCATCACATGGATGTTTATATCATGATGTGTTGAATATCGTATAAACAGGAACATGGGGATATCTCGATATGATTCATTTTGCTATAAGTGTCGTATAAGCGAGGTATAAAATACATATTGCTGAATGTGCGTGTAAATTGCAGATGAAGTCAGTGTTTTTTATTTTGGCTGATGTATTGCGTTTTAGTTTCATGCATTCAGTCGCCAATGCTTCATCGGACAGAGGCTATCATAAGCGCTTGATGAGTGAAAAATTAATAAACCAAGGTTAGGACGCTTAAATAGTTTGTGATGTTACTTTGGTTTTAGAGGCTGTGTTTCGTATATACGTATGAATGTGTGCTACCAAAGTGAGAAACGATTTTGAGGAAAGAACCTGGAAAGGGCATGTTTGCCAGTAAACTTGGTACTGTTTACCTTTAAACGCAAGTGAGTTTGGGACTTGCAAACATATGTGTTCCAAACGTATAAATGGTTCCTGCAGAATATTTTTGGGAGAATATTTTAGAGAGGCCGTTATTTTTCAGCGTGTACATATGTATGCAAACTGTTATATGACATTTACATGTGCGCATTAATGTCGATGAACGACCCTTAATTAAAAAACCTGCGCATTGAAATTCAATTATTTGAACACAAGAGCGAAATGTTTCATCCCTCATATTCTTCTTTCCCCGATAATTTCCGCAGAGTTCTAGTGCTTTGGGATTAGATCTTCAGAATAGTTTTGCATCACCAGCCTAAAGTTCACGATATTCTTATAACCGCACAAGCTTTTTACCCGACCTTCCTTGATACTATTTACACAAGCATCCTGTGATTCCACTTTTTTTACATTTTAGACGACACACAGTGTCAAGTCTTACTTTATCATATTTTTCGTTGTTTAAATATTACATTGTTTAGAGTTCAGTTTTGTGCTGAGACTACACAAAAGCAAAACACCAATTCTCTTCTATGGCTGTTGCTTGATTTTTCCACCTCGGAAGCACAAATTCCCTGCAGTTATTTTCCACCAACGTTTCTTGTTCCGCTCATGTGCTAGAGCTCTTCGATGTGTTTATTATCGTATGTTGGCGGCGGTGGTGCATAATGTAAATATTGCATTGAGTCGGAGCTCCTTTAGATGGCAAACGCTAAACAAATTTGATACCAAAGTGTCTTATAAAATAAACGCTAATCATGTCTTTCATCGTCCTTTCCTTTTAGCGTTGACACTGCTTACCATGCATCTCTAGAGGTTCGAGGTGTGTGTGATTTGAACAATAAAAAATTGGAGATACCCTACGGGATCTTAAAGAAGCTTTCAAATGTATATTACTGAATCGAGTCATATCGTTCAGTTGGAATTGCAGATTTTATTAAAGTTAAATGTCAGAGAATTTTTTAAAGAAATATGGTTTTGTTTCTCGAAAAAATCACTATCTACCGCACCTGCCTTTTTGAACCCTTACAACAAATATTACCTGAATAAACAAATGTGATTTTGTCTGTTTAGTAATCAATATTTTGTGAAACCCACAAGGATATCCTTATGTCGTTTTATACCGACTTCGTTGTCATCTTTCGACTGTTTGTTTATTTTTATCATTCCTTCGTTTCCAGTTTTTCTTGTCGCTGCGATTTCGCCGCCACCTAACATTAATGTTTGTCGTATCCTTGCTGGTCGCAGTGCATGCATGCAATGTCAACAAAGACTCCCCAGTCGATACACATTAAAATAAATCAATTTTGTAATTTGATATTTGAACTTAATTGATTTTAATGACAATTTGTTTGATATGGAAGTCTGTGTTTGTTGATGTTGTTGCTGTACATTTTTTTTATATTTTGATTGTATTCATCAGCAGCCAAAAACAGCACAACAACAGGGTTGATTAATTGTGGAAAATAATGAAATTTATTTATTCTCAAACAATAACATGAAATATCGCACAAGGGAGTTGTTTGGCATACAACTCCAGCAAAAACCACATATCCCAGCATTTAATTTCCATATGGATGGATGTATGAATATATGATGATGTGAATTCCATAAACTCAATGATGGCAATTATTAATATGAATTTATTCGGAAATCATTAGCGTCGCACAAAAACACAATTCGCCCAGACGTACGTACCGAATTAAACGGCCGATTACGAAACACTTATGACTATACTAGAAAATATATTATTAAAGTTAAAATTTTTCAGTAATTATATTACAAAAAATACAAACCTAAGTTCAGTTTTAGTTTGAACCCTACAAGTATCCAATTATTTGCCAAACGAAATCTCTGATGAATGAACTTCATTGCCATAATTTAAAATACAGTTCAAATACAAAAAAAAAAAAAATAATTAATTTTGCTATCATAGCTTTATATAGAAAGAACAAACATTCCCATGTTTTATTGAACAGGGTTTAATTTATGTGGCTGTGTAAGAAAAATTTTCAGTAGCGCATCCTGTCAACGCCATTTGCTAAAATCTTTTTGGCGGATTCTGGCTCAAGACTCTGGATCGTTTCGCGTGTATTGCCATAACATCGATCTCTTAGGGCACCGGACCAAATAAGGTCCAACGGGATCGGATCGCAATGCCTAGGCTGCAATTGGCATTGACTCCAAGATCGTCAATGTTCATATCTTCAATTACAGCTCACAAACTATTGGTAATCATGGTCACCAGCTGCATTTTTGGAAAAAAATTATCAATGATGGCAATACATATGTACATGCCGCTATTATCATCGGTATTCGCACTCACCGGGGGCCGTGTATGTTCTCCACTACCCGCCTAAGGTAGCGAACCTTTTGGACAAATTACGTACAGCACTCGCGGAGTTGGTGCTTCAATTCGATTAAAACTGTTTTTCAGTAAAGGCACAGTTTGAACAACACAGGACTCACTTTGGAAATAAGTTTGCTACTACCAACAGCTTGCCAGTGTTTTAAAAATTATACCTTGAAACATTATTTGCACCTGATTTATGTTCAAAATGCGAGTTCCCATTGACATTACATATTTCCAGATTTTTCACGTCAATTCAATTAACCTAAATTCATTTCAATTCAATTCGATTCCATTTAATTCCCTTCCACTGTATTCCATTTTATTCTATTCCACTATATTCAATCTAATTCCATTCCACTATATTCCATTCCCTTCCATTATTGAATTCCATTCCATTTCATTCCATGCAATTAAATGTCATTCCGTTCCATGCAATTAAATTCAATTCAATCCCATTGAATTGAAATTTATTCAATTCAATTCAGTTCAATTCAAACTATTTGAACTCGACTCAACTCAAGTAAGCTCAACTCAAATCAACTCAACCCAACCCAACTCATTTGAACTGAATTCAATTCAGTTAATTTTAATTCCATTCAGTTCAATCCAATTCAATTAAATTCAGTTCAATACAATACAATTCAGTTCATTTCAATTCATTTCAATTCATTTCAATTCAATTCAATTTAATTCAATTCAATTCAGTTGAATTCAAATCATTCAGTACAGTTCTTTTCAAATCATATCAATTCAGTTCAATTCAATGCAATTCAATTCAAATCAATTCAATTTAATTAAATTCAGTTCAGTTCATTTCAACTCATTTCAATTCTATTCAATTCAATTCAACTTAATTCAATTCAATTCACTTCAATTCAATACAATTCAATTCAATTGAATCCAATTCAATTAAATTAAATTCAATTCTATACAATTCAATTCAATTCAATACAATTCAGTTCAGCTCATTTCAACCCAATTCATTTCAATCCAATTAAATTAAATTCAATTCAGTTCAATCCAATGCCATTCAATTCAATTCAGTTCATTTCAATTCATTTCAATGCAATTCAATTCAGTTCAATTCAATGCCATTCAATTCAAATCAATTCAATTCAATTCAGTTCAGTTCATTTCATTTCATTTCATTTCATTTCATTTCAGTTCAATTTAATTCAATTCAATTTAATTCAATTCAATTCAATTCAATTCAATTCAATTCAATTCAATTCAACTCAATTTAATTCAATTAAAATAAATTCCATTCAGCTCAGTCCAATGCAATTCAATTCAATTCAGTTCATTTCAATTCATTTCAATTCAGTTCAGTACATTTCAGTTTATTTCAATTAAATTCAATTCACTTCAATTCAGTTCAAACCATTGCAATTAAATTAAATTCAATTCAATTCAGATCAACTCAATGCAATTTAATTCAATTCCATTCAATCCAATTCAATTAAATTAAATTCAAAGCAATTTAGTTCAGTTCAGTTCAATGTTATTCAATCCAATTCAATTCAATTTAATTCAATCAATTCAGTTCATTTCAATTAAATTCAATTCACTTCATTTCAGTTCAAACCAATTCAATTAAATTAAATTCAATTCAGGGCAATTCAATGCAATTTAATGCAATTCAATTAAATTAAATTCAAAACAATTCAGTTCAGTGCAATTCAATGTTATTCAATTCAATTCAATTCAATTTAATTTAATTTAATTCAACTCAATCAATTCGGTTCATTTCAATTAAATTCAATTCAATTCAATAAAATAAAATTTAATTCAAATCAATTCAATTAAATCAAATTCCAATCAATTCAGTTCATTTCAATTCAATGTTATTCAATCCAATTCAATTCTATTCAATTCAATTCAATAAAATTCAATTCAATTCAGATCAAATCAATTCAATTCAATTCAAAACAACTCAACGCAACCCAATCCACTCCAACTCAGCTCAACTGAATTCAAGTCAATTCAGTTCAAGCCAAATCATTTAATATAAATTCAACTTAATTCATTAAAATCAATTCAGTTCGATTCGATTCAATTCCATTCTATTCAATTAAATTCAATTCAATTCGAGTCATTTCAATCCGTTTCATTTCATTTCGTTTCATTTCGTTTCATTTCATTTCATTTCATTTCATTTCAATTCAATTCAATTCATTAAAATCAACTCAATTCAGTTAAGTTCAAGTCAATTCAGTTCAATTCAACTCCATTCTATTCAGTTGAATTAAATTAAATGCAACTCAAATCAATTCAATTCAATTCATTCAATTCATTCAATTCATTCAATTCATTCAATTCATTCAATTCGTTCAATTCATCCAATTCATTCAATTCAATTCAATTCAGTTCAATTCAATTCAATTCAATTCAATTCAATTCAATTCAATTCAATTCAATTCAATTCAATTCAATTCAATTCAATTCAATTCAATTCAATTCAATTCAATTCAATTCAATTCAATTCAATTCAATTCAATTCAATTCAATTCAATTCAGTTCAATTCTATTCAATTCAATTCAATTCAATTCAATTCAATTCAATTCCATTCAATTCAATTAAATGCCATTATATTCAAATATAGTATAATCTAATCACATAAGATACATTTCAGTTCAATTCTTTATACGAAAAATACTGACCGATTAATTTTTTTTTAAATTGAACTCGAATATCGTACAAATCAGATTTATGGTTTACCATGTGCTGAATAATATTGAAGAGATCTGAAAAATTATTGTTTGCGTTGATGTTGCTCTAATTTTTCCACAAAAATCTATAAATAAAAACTGAGAAAAGGCTGTAAATAATAACGAAATCTAAGCCGTTTCGCCGTTTCGCCTTTTCTTCACTTTTTTTCTAGTTTGTGAAATTGAAACTCGGGTTTCCAAGTAAGTAATTTTTCGCATAATCCGAAATCGGGTGATTCGAAGCTGTCGGCTTTTTGAGAAATGTATTTGCAATAATTTTATTTCATTCCGATACCGGCTGACCAGGTAGTTGGAGATTTTATAGAGGACGGAGTGGATTGCGAGATATGTATGTTTATTATTATTGTGGCCGTATGTGGTGCATTGGTAGCGTGCGAGGCTCTTGCATTTCGTTTCTTTTGATTTCTTGTGACGGCGGTCACTTCGCTTAGTGACGGAGACACTATCGAGTGTTTAGCTATGAAACTCTTCTGAAAATTCCCAATTATACAGTGAACAACTAGAATGCGCACAGCTCACTGGTTGTGAGAAGCTGTCTACAATCAATGCATCGAATGTATTGGGGAAGTTTTTTTTATAATTCTTGCCTGGGCTCAACTCCATCTCTGGGAAGCATATGTATACGTAGGAATACATTTGTAGTGAAACTTCTGTAAATTATTTCTATAATCTTTTCCGACCAAAATATTTCATATTTAGGAAAATATAATTCGGTTGCGTTAATCGAAAAGCTGTTTGCCTCAAAGATGTCTCGTTTTCAAGCAAACCAAAAACGGCAGCGAATAAATTCCGAAATAGAAACGCAGACAGCCCTGAAATCATTTTAAGTCTGTTGTGCTGTTTTATACTGTTTTGAAAATAATATAAAACTAATTGAATAAGCATTATTTTAAACCACCCATTGGGCAAATTAATTATGACAATTATAATTTGTAGTTTAACTTAAATTCACTGTCCAAATGCAAGTTCAAAAAAATGCCGATACCATTGGCAATTCTACTTATTTACCAAGTATATGCTTCATATGTAGCAGTGTAGGTTTTCAAATATTTTATACAGTACAGGCTTATGAATTTGAAAGCATTACCAGGCAATACATATCGAAGCCACACACCTCGATTTAGCCCATATTTCAGTACAATTAGCATCCCATTCCACAACCTGCATTTACATTGCCTGAGAACATGGAAATTAAAAATTTTTTAATTGCCATTGCGAACAATGGTAATTCTGTTGAATTTGCATTGCATTAAAATCCAATGCAAATTAAAAGTCCCATGTATGTATTAAACATAAATTGACCCTCAGCTTGAATACATTTAAAAATTTAATCTAAGTTTCAGCTAGTGTTGGGTAGTTCCTGAACTATACTCATATAATTAATTTATGGTGACCAGACATCACCCTCGCGAACATAATGCAGATGTTCGATTCTGCGAGTATATTTGTCTTTGATATGTTCTCGGGCACATTAAATGAAAGAGTTGGACACAAATCTAGTGTCAACGCAACCCAGACCAATTCCAAAGCCTCTCATAAGAAAAAAAGTTAAAGGTTATTGTAAACACATTTCGGTTCTTGTAAAAACCGTTTTATTGAACGAAGTTTCATATGGCACATTGCGGGATGGGGACTAAACGAAACAAAATTTAACAGCTTTTGTTTTAACACTATTATGCTACGATCCACTATTATCAACTATATTGTTTACTTTTGCTCTGGTTTGTGTCTAGATTAACTAGATGTCTCACATATATTGGGAAATTTTTTGTAAATTGGGATGATTTTTAGGTGGAGCCTGTACCAATATTTAGTACATATTGTAGATTTGAACCCAATAAAAAATACCAAGAAGTTCAAAAAAATAACATTTTCTTGATCAAGTGCCTTTTCTAAACAAGTAAATTTTCTTAAAAAAAATACCTATTCATATTCTTAAATAAACTTTTCTTAAAAAATACATTATCTTCAAGTCTTGGCAACTATAGTGTTGCAATCTGGCAACTGACCGCTCTATCGTAAAGTTGGACATTTTTGAGGTTATGCGTACTCAGAACGTTTTGACATACGAGCGCTATTTGTGTTGTTTACAGTAACTTAAAAGATGCATCTCGGCCCAAAAATGGAAGTAAATCGTGAACATTTTCGTGCGATTATTTTTTACAACTTTCGACGTGGATTAACTGAGCAACAGTGCATGGATGAACTTAATTCAATTTTTTGGCGATTAAGCTCCATCAAGGACCGGTGTTTACCGTTGGTATGGTGAATTCAATCGTGGTCGTAGCTCACTCCAAGACACATTTTGTGAAGGTCGTCCAAAATCAGCTGTTGTTCCGAAAACTATTGATGCTGTGCGCGAACTGATTTTGCAAGATCGTCATGTGACCTATCGTGAGATTGAGACAACCTTAGGCATTAATGGGACCAGCATACATTCAATATTGCACAAACATTTGACTGTTAAAAAAATTTGTTCGCGTGGGATCCCACACAATTTGTCAATCGCTCAAAATGCTCGTGTCGATTGGTCGAAAGAAATGCTCCAAAAATACGATCGCAGTGCTTCGAAACACGTCTATGACATCGTGACAGGTGGCGAATCATGGATTTACGCGTATGAGTTCGAAAGTAAACAGCAGTCAACTGTATGGGTGTTTCAAGATGAGCCAAATCCAACAAAAGTTGTTCGCGCCCGAAGCACTTCCAAGCAAATGGTCGCCTGTTTTTTCGGAAAAATCCGACATGTCGCAACCGTACCACTAGAACAACGCAGAACAGTGAATTCTGAGTGGTACACAACCATTTGTTTGCCAGTTGTCTTCAGTTGAAATCAGGAAAATCAACCACCGAAGACGGATCACTCTTCACCACGATAATGCGAGCTCTCACACATCGGCTGAAACAACTGCATTTTTGAGCACCCAAAATATCGATTTGATGGGTCATCCGCCGTATAGTCCTGACTTGGCACCGAATGACTTCTTTTTATTCCCGTACGTAAAAAATAAACTGAGAGGTCAACGTTTTTCGACACCTGAAGAACCGGTTGCTGCATTCAGAATGCATGTTTTGGAGATACATACCTCAACCAGAGTGGCAAAAGTGTTTCGACAATTGGTTCAAACGCATGCAAAAGTGTATAAATCTTCATGGGAAATATTTTGAAAAATAACAAAGTGATGATTAATATTTGTTTTTGTTCTCTAATCCCGAAACATAAAATTCAACCTCGTACCTTTTCTTAAAGAGAGTATTTTTTTTAATAAATATAATTTGGTACATAAAAAGTAAATTTTCTTACAACAAATTGCCTTTTCTTAAAAAAACAAATTTTCTTTAAAGAGTACATTTTTTTGTGAAACAAAATACCTTTCCTGGATATGAGTACCTACTCCTAATACAGTAACTATTCTAAAAAAAGGACAAATTAAAAAAAATACCATTTCTTCAAAAAAAAAACTTTAACTCAAAAAGTTGCCTTCTCCTAAAAAAATACCATTTCGTACAAAAATTTCTTTTCTTAAAAGTACCTTTTCTTAGAAATTAAATAATACATTTCCTTGAGATATGTAGCCTTTCTGAAAATAAGTAAATTTTCTTAAAAAAATAACCTCTCCTAAAAAGAATACCACTTCTTTAAAAAGAATACCACTTCTTTAAAAAGTACCTGTTCTTAAAAAAGTACTTCTTTTTAAAAAAAATTCATACTCTTAGGCATTTTTCTTACAGAAAGTACTTCTTCTTAAAAATTGTACATATTCTTAAAAAAAAAAACTTTTGCTTTTAATAAAAGAAGTGCCTCTTTTTAAAAAAGGTCTTCTTCGGGAAAATTTAATACATATTCTTACAGAAAAGATATAAAAATATACTTTTTCTTAATAAAATACATTCTATATAAAAAAAAAATTTCTTAGAAAAAGTTTATAATTTTCCAAAAAGTATATTTTCTTAAAGATCCATTTAAATTGTCGTATTTTTCAACGGGGGCCTTAGACGTGTTGGAAATAACCAGTACATAATATATAGCGAAAGGAACTTCATTCCAAACGGGTGTCCCCTGACACCTTATGTGATTTTCTTTTTATAACAGAGGAAATTATACATTTGTGTGTTTGAACGAATTGCCGTTTGCCGCAATTGCATTTACCAAACGATGTTCATTTGTCAGAGATTTCGTTTGGCCGTAATGGAATTTTTCTTCGCGTGTGTCCCCTATCGACTAACAAGCCACATATAAAACTTCTCCGTTCGGTTTCGGTATAAAACTCTTTCCCGGTCAGAGTCTACAAATTAGAAAGCGCAGTACTTACTGTTTGCGACAAGCTCTCTCACCTCTTCCTTCATAAGATGTAATAAGAATCTTAACTTTTTTATATCTCTATTATTCGGATATTTGTGTTTTTACGATATTATATACCACGTCAGCGTTTTTACATAAACATATGAAGTGGCCACATAACATTCCCGATTCATTACAAATTTATTTGAATTTAATAGAAACTTCTACATCAATTGATTTAAATCTACATGCTCGCATTAGAAGTCAGCAATATGTTCTTAGTCGAGCGAAAGGAACAGAATTATTCTACACAAATCTAGTGTCTAGACGGACTACGGATTAAGGTGTATCGAAAATAAAAAAAACTTGAGGACACCGGGATTCAAGTCCACAAATGCAAAACTGAGGTCCTACTGAAGCATATTAATGTTTCGATAAAATCATATTGTTAATTACGACTTTGCTAAAACAATTCATTAAATCCAATTATATGTCCAATGACTCCTAATATTGCAAGTTGCTGAAAACAAGCATTTTTTTACCCAAACTAGACATCGTAGGCTATATTTGTCACCAAATAGCTGTAGAAAATACTAACAGGATGCACGTAAACACAAAAAATTCGCCACTGTTGTAAAATTTATAAAAAAAAAACCCCCAACCGCTCACAATATAAATATTTGCCAGCACCTCTTGCACATAAGATGGAACAGGTTATTATTAAAGTATTTTCCGTGCATTATTGTAAGCATTTGTACACGCTGAAAAAAACGGCCCCTGTAACATATTCTCCCAAACATATTCTGCAGGAAACATGTATATGTTTGCAACACACTTCGAACATGCATAAGTTTGCAAATCTCAAACTCACTTGTGTTTAAATACAAACAGTAGCATGTTTACTGGCAAACATGTGTGCATTTAGGTGGAAACATATGAGCTCTTCGCGCGTTGCCCACAAACCTCCATGTACTTACGTGGAAACATGTGCGTATTTCCTCCCAAACATAATAATATTTAGACACGAATTATGTTTTGATTTCAATATATATGTTTTATTTATTATAATTCATTTTATCAATATAAATCGACATTTATAAGTAATTAATACAAAAAAAGTAGCAGATTTAAAACGTCCCTGTTTACATTTACTTGCACTGAATGCATTATCTGTATTTTTTCACGAAATGAGAATCCGCTGCTCTTTTGATTCTCCTTTCTTTGTTGTCTGTCCTTTTCTTTGTTGTCTTTTCAGAAGGTTTCAACTATGCCTTAATTATCACCTTAAAATAGACTTATATGCAAATGGTCCGCCGTTCCAATTTTACCAGTAAAAGCTCGGACAGACATGTCACTTCACGTTGTTGCCTTTGCCAGTTTCTTTCCTCAAAATTGTTTCTCACTTTGGTAGCACACATACATATATGCGAAACACGTACACAAAAACCAAAGCAACATCAAAAATCATTTAACCGTCCAAGCCTTCGTTTATTCTTTCTTCACTGATCAAGCGCTTTTGATATCCTCTGTCCGATGAACCATTGACGAGTGAATAGTTGCATGAAACTACAACGCAATACATCAGTGAAAATAAAAAACATTGACTACATCTGAAATTTACACGCTTATTCAGGAATATTTATGAATCACTGACTGACAGAATAATGCAAAAATGCAGATACACACTTACAAGATAGAGTCTCTCGTTGTCCCTCTTTTATTCTTTTGCTGTCGAGAGAGCATAAACAGTGCAACAAACATGTCTATATTTGTATCTCAAACACAGATATATTTGGATCTCAAACAGATATATTATAACATATTAATTATTGTGTCTCAAACATGTAGTATTGAATAGCAAACACAATGTGTTTGGACACAAGTATATTATATTTGCGACTAGCTCGAAACACACTTTATATTTGCAACCAAACAACAAAAAGCGACACATTTTTCAACGTGTATGCTATCCAAGCCTGGTATCTGCAAAATTTTCTTTTCGATACACCATGCTACACATGTATGTTCGTCTCTTTGTGTGGATGTTGAACTTCTGATTACCATTCATAATGTAATATCCTGCTGAGAATCGGATTTGTTGTTTTCTTTTGGCAATCACCCAGAGTAATTTTATGGAATTCCTTCATGTGCTACTTCGGCAGCTTATGTGTTATATTCTGTAAGGATAAGAACACTGACCTTTTGTTCATATTCTTAGATTATTCCAGTGTTTGACGGATTTTAAGGAATTTACCTAACAGCTCAATTAATACTGGCACGTAATATATGATAGTGTTTATGCTAACAAAACAATAACGGTATTTATGAAGACATTCCTAAAGCAGAATCATTATGATATGCAAGTTTTCTTAAATTTTGAAACTTCGAACTCCGACTCTTACTCCTACTCTGCTATTTTAATTTCCTGAACTTCGACTTCGACTCCGACTTCTACTCAAACCCCGACTCTAACTCCAAAAATAAACCAAACATTTTGAAGTGGTTTATTTTTTGTTCAATAGTACACACAAGGAAAAAAAAACGTTTATTGCTCGGTTGCCACAACAATACGTTGGTTGATTTGTATTAATTTATTAATCGCAACCGTTCATGTAGTTCTCCGAAATATACTGATATATCGAAAATGTGTATCATGTTGTTGCAAACGAGTACTTGTTTGCATTAAACGCGTACAAACTTAAATTTGCCGTAAGCTGAAAACCGCTTGCGATAACTATTTTTCTAATGAGAGCCCAGATTACGAAGAACGTAAATTTCTCTCAATCTGTCGACTGTATACACAGTCTGATACACTCGTTTGGCATAAACACTCACGCATACACATAAAAGTGATCACACACTCTAATGCTTCTACCTTGTCAATATATCTTGGATGGACAATTGGCGCGTTGTAGTTTGCTGCGCTTTCAGTTGTTATTTGAATGCAAGGCGAGACAGACGTGTAAGTAGACAAAAGACAGACGTGTAAGTAGACAAGACAAAAATGCCAACATTTTTTAAAACAAACTTCAACTTTTTCTTAGTTAAGAGTAACTACAACTCGGTTGCTGTAACCGAAAGAACAGTTGGTAGAACCGTTTTTCGTATCTCGCAAACATTTATTCAGCTTTAAATTTTCATAACTTGTTTATTGATTACATTTTTCAGTTCTCGCAAACGTTTTTTTAGTTAGGATCAACTACAACTCGGTTGCTGTAACCGAGGGAACAGTTGGCGTAACCGTTTTTCGTTTCTCGCAAATGTTTTTTTCAGCTTATGTTTTTCATAACTCGTTTACTGCATACCTTGATATGGCTGGTTCCCAAAATAACACCCGATCAAATTGATAACATTATATCAGCTGAAATTCCAGATGAAATCAGCGATCCAGAATTATTTGAAGTTGTATCCAAGTGCATTAACTTCGGATACAATTACAGGTGACGACGGATACCCGTTGTACCGACGTCGGTCACCGGAGGATAATGGCTATACAACAACAATTAAAATACGCAATCAAGACATTGAAGTTGATAATCGTTGGATTGTGCCTTATTCTCCACTATTGTCGAAAGTATTTCAGGCTCACATAAATGTTGAGTACTGTATTTCTGTAAAGTCGATTAAATACATTTGCAAATATGTGAATAAAGGCAGTGATCTGGCTGTTTTTGGAGTAGCTGGTTACAATAGCATTGATGAAATCGTTTAATATCAAATGGGGCTCTACAGTAGCACTAATGACTCTCTTTGGAGAATTTATTCATTTCCAATTCATGAGCGATATCCGGCTGTTGCTCATTTGGCTGTTCATCTTGAAAATGCCAATTGTGCGAAAGCGATGAATTTGCCAGAACGATTCTCTATTCAGATGTAACGCATTATTTCACTTGGACTGTAAAGAAATGGCAACGACGTAAACATGGAACACCTGTTGATGGCCATCCGTGTGTTTTTTTTTTTTTGCAAATACCATGGGAAGATTATACACAGTTCATCCAAACAATGCAGAATGTCATTATTTGCGGTAGTTGTTAGTAAATGTTGTTGGACCACGTTCATTTCGACATTTGCGAAGAGTAAATGGTCATTTGTGTGTGACGTATCGTGAAGCATGCGAACAATTAGGTTTGCTTCAAAATGATGCGCATTGGGATTTAACGCTTCACGACGCATCGTTTGCTTCTTCTCCACATCAAATACGTATGTTATATGCCATAATCATATCAACATGTTTTCCCTCAAATCCACTTGAATTGTGGAATACTAAATACAAAGATTTTATGACAGAAGACTATTTGATTCGAATGCGTCATCATAGACGAAACGCTGATTTGCTGATTTCATTGGAAATGTATAATGAGGCATTGCTAGCGATTGAAGATATGTGCCTTACGATTGCAAATAAACCATTAGGGCAATTAGGTTTGTCACCACCCAATCGTCCAATGGATGATTTATTTGATCGAGAATTGAAACGTGAACAACAGTATCATCCCAATGAATTGCAAACATTTGTGAATTTGAATGTTCCTAAATTAAATGACCATCAAAAACTGTACAAAATGAAGTCTGTGGATTATATTTTATTAACGACCAATCTGCAGATCGGTTCACGAAGCAATTGTTAGATATTGGAAATGGCAAAGTTCGAGTCGATAATACAAATGGATTGATTACTTTGCCGAACAATTTGTGTACCATTCTCCAATCAACGGAAGAGTTGATTGAAAGTGTGTGTTCCAAATATTGTTAAAAATTACACGTCAATGCAATCAATTATCAGATTCAAGAAAAATTGCCAGGAGCAGTGACATCATATAAATCTGTTGACAGCGCAATGAAAGCAGAGGATGCAGTGAATTATCCAATTGAATTTTTGAGTTCATTGGAACCACCTGGTATGCCACCGCATTGTTTGAATTTAAAGGTTGGCTCATCAATTATTTTACTGCGAAATTTAAATGCACCAAAACTGTGCAATGGCACAAGATTAGCAGTAAAAAATTGATGTCGAATTTAATTGAAGCCACAATATTGACCGGAACAGCGAAATGTGAGATTGTGTTCATTCCATGTATTCCACTGATTCCAACAGACATGTCATTTGAATTTAAGCGTTTGCAATTCCCAGTGCGTGTATCATTTGCCATGTCCATCAATAAGGCGCAAGGGCAAACGCTTCAAATATGCGGATTAAATTTGGAGGAGCCGTTCTTTTCACATGGACAGCTATACGTGGCCTGCTCAAGAGTTGGAACTCCAAGTTGTTTGGTTGTGCTCGCTTCAAATGGGGAAACGAAAAATGTTGTACATCAAAATGTTTTGGATTGACATTAATAATTTTGAAATAAAGGGTCCGACAAATAACACTGTGTGTAATTTTTTAAGTCATGGCAAAATAACCATATACGGACACCACTACGTGATAAAAGACTAAAAAAAAAGACCCGTGTTTCCCAATTTTTCCCAAAGTCATGCACTTTTTTTTATGGGCCGCCAAAGATTTGGGGCCTCGGTATCATTTTCGTAAAAATGTGATCATTTTCTCAGGCTCATATCTTGCAAACCGTTCAGAATTTCGATTTACTGTCTGAGGCAAAGTTGTAGCTCTTGTCATAAAGAACAAAAGTTGCGAACATATAAAATCAAATAACTTCACCTTCCAGATCAAAATCGCAAAAAACTTAAAAAAATTCGATTTTTTTTACCTTTTTTCCCGTGTTCAGGTCCATAGGTAGCAAACCGTTAAAAATTCAAGGAAACAATCAACTACAAAAATTTACCTAAGATCTCAATAAACAGAACATATAAACTTCCTGGGAATTATTCTTAACACCGTTTTTTAATTTCATTTGTTTTTTATTTACTTCAACATTGAGATACTATGCTATCTATTACAAAAATATTAAAAAAAAGTATTCGTATTATGTTTATAATGTTGATGGCCCTGGACTTGCAAATCGCGCTCTCTTAAGTTGTGGATCCAAATCGTCGTCCGAATCTGACTCTGATTCAGCAATTATGGTGTCCACAGGCACGTTGCTTCCAGACTGCCCTCCATCATCAGCTCTTTCTTCTTCAAATACTTCATTAACATCATACAGGGTGATCTTGTGACTCCACCAACATACCTCTGCAAGCAATGCGTCGAGGTTTTTGCCTTTGTACCGTTTTTCCATGGGCATTGTGGTTTGGTGAAACCGTTCTCCTTGCTCATCGGATTCGGTAGGGAGTTGTTTGATAAAATCGTCAAAATGAAAATGAAGAAAATGCAGCTTTAATGTCATCGATGCGCCGATTATCTCAAAATAATGCAGCATTTGTTTCACCCATTCTCTTGCTTCCGGTTCCGCGTCTCGATCCCCTCCCAAGACTCTGGTGCATACACGCTGAAGGTAAATCCATGCCATTGAATGATTTTCATCAAGCGATGAATCAAAGTTGCTCTTGAATAGCTTTCTAATGTCAGGGCCATTAAGTACGCCTGTTAAATGAAACCAAAAAATAAAGACAGAAAAGAAAACATTAACATAGTGTAAATAGTACAATTAGGTGAACAAAAATTCGTTTTAAATTTACTACAATACCTTTTTTAATTTTGTCATCGCTACGCTTTGGGAAAACGCTTTTCAAATAATCGAATGCGTTTGGACAATTTACAACGGCCACTTCGATGAATTTTGTAACAATTCCCATTTTTATGTGGAGCGGTGGCAGCAAGATGTCTTGAGTATTGTCAATTAAAGGTGCATTCTTCAGTCTATGTTGTTGTATTTGTTCATCCACACTTCCTCTTGGCCTCCACGAGTTACATTGGAATTGATTCAGAGGTGAGCGTGAATCCCAATTACAAAGAAAACAAAAGAATTTTGGGAAGCCGCCCTTATCGATGATCCCTTGCAAAATGTTGATGACCTTCAAATCACAGCAAATCTTCCATTTATTTTCGTAATATTTGATTTTTTCCATTATATCTTTCAATGTTTCATAGCTTTCTTTCATATTGATACCCATTGCTAGCGGAATGGAAGGTTTTCGGTTCGACACATGCAACAACACTGCTTTCAAGCTTGAAACAGAACCATCAATAAATAATCTCCACTCACTAGCGATGTAGTTCATTCCCATTTTTACCACCAAAGCTTTTATATCGTTGCAGTAAGCGAACGAATTGTCATCATTTAGAGTGTAGAGCATCTGAAATTCAGCTTGTCGTTTGCGGTACGCCGTAGAGTTAACATTAGCATGTGTGAGTTTTCTTTGCTTTAAAAAAGCTGTCAAAAATATTGCAAGTCGCTGCGATAATCACAATATGGCCACATTGAAATCCATTTCCATTTGTGTTATTAGTTGTGGTCCATCTCTTCCCTGTTGGGGCTCATAATCGGTATCAAATGGATCTTCATAAGTAACACCACTTGCTGTACTCATTGCTGTAAATTCTGCAGTACGATCTGGAGTTGGCGGCCTTGGTGATACAACATTTTCAGGTGCAAGCACTGGTAGTGTGGCAGTTGCAGTTGCTTTATAAATTTTGTTCTTCTCAGAATGTCGATTTAGACGACATGTGTAATTTACGCATGCATAGCAACTGGTTGCATCATGATCACCTGGGCGATTAATCCAGTTTACCG
Organism: Phaonia tiefii; assembly: GCA_963931995.1. Lineage (NCBI taxonomy): Eukaryota > Metazoa > Arthropoda > Insecta > Diptera > Muscidae > Phaonia > Phaonia tiefii. Next base: position 175,913,946 of record OZ008367.1, on the reverse strand, counting down.
GCTTACAATACTTCATAGTACCTCTGCCTCCACTCAACCATGCCATGAGATTGTTATAACATTGGCGACACACTGTATTAGGTGTGTAATTTTCACCGGTCAAGTCCACTTCGTCGAAAAACAATGTATATGCTCTTTTGAATTCACTAGTTAAAAGATTTTTTTCCTTCTGAAATCTTGTAGATATTTTTTTTCTGGTTTGATGACCGCAAACAATAAATCAATATTTTCACACTGCATATTGAAATTGTCAGTTGCCAATGTTGTGTGCGAATTATACTGTAGCACTTTCACTTTTTTACTTTCACTTTCACTTTATAACTTTCACCGCTGAGCTCTCGTTGACGTCGCGCTTTGTAATGCCTCGATGTGAGCGTCGCGACGCTTTTATATTGTGTGCTGCGTCCCTTATTGCGTGTGCTGAGCTTACTGCATTGCCTGTGCTGCTGCTGTCGGTGCATGATCGCGTGATACCTAAGCGCTACCTAAACGGTGTTAACCCTTGGACAAACACATGGTTCTGGCCAGGCATATTTCATTTTTTGCTACCTATGGACCTAAACAGGAGAAAAAGGTAAAAAAAATGAAATTAAAAAATTTTCGGCAAATTTTTCACCTTTGCGTGCTACCTAAACAGTGTTAAGAATCATCTGTAGGAAGTTTATATGTTCTAGAAATTTGTTTATTGAGATCTTAGGTAAATTTTTGTGGTTGATTGTTTCCTTGAATTTTGAACGGTTTGCTACCTATGGACCTGAACACGGGAAAAAAGGTAAAAAAAAATCGAATTTTTTTAAGTTTTTTGCGATTTTGATCTGGAAAGTGAAGTTTTTTTGATTTTATATGTTCGCAATATTATGACAAGAGCTACAACTTTGCCTCAGAGAGTAAATCGAAATTCTGAACGGTTTGCAAGATATGAGCCTGAGAAAATGATCACATTTTTACGAAAATGATACCGAGGCCCCAAATTTTTGGCGGCCCATAAAAAAAAAGTGCATGACTTTGGGAAAAATTGGGAGACACGGGTCTTTTTTTTTAGTCTTTTATCACGTAGTGGTGTCCGTACATGGTTATTTTTTTTCGTGTTGCACTGTGTAATTTTTTTTTGAAAATGCTATAAAAATAAACTACTGAATATTTTCTCAAATTTATTTTTTTATTTGAAAGTACAATCCTTCCGGTTAATAATGGAAAATAATTTCATTCAAATGGTTGCCTCGGCTGGCCATGCAGTAGCCTACACGATCGGTCCAATTTGTAAGCACATTATCGATTGTGTGCAGCTGTATTTGACCAATGGCTTCACGAATATTGTCCTGTAAAGAGTCAATTGTCTCTGGCTTGTCGGCGTAACACTTATCTTTGAGGGCACCCCACAAATAATAGTCCAACGGTATCAAATCGCAGCTCCGAGGTGGCCAAACGACATCAGCTCTGCGGCTGATAATACGATCTTCAAAAACAGGCCGCCAAACATCGAGTGTAGCTTCGGCTGTGTTTTCAATTTTCGCACACATTCTGCAACATTACCATGATTTTCAAGCGTATACACAACCATATTCTTTCAGCGGAAGGATAGAACTAATTAGATGGCGGACCCTTTACAATGCATTCATTTCATAACGAAGTACAACGGGGTCCGCTATCACAAATTAAAAATCCATTATTTCTGCTTCTTTTGAAGGTATTTGAACAAAATTTGGTTTGTCGGTGCATTGCAACTATCATTCTTCTTCCAAATATCGATCCATCACGACTTTGTAACGGAACCAGACATTCAATGCAAATAAAATTTGAAGGCAGAACAACAATATTATCGTAACTATTCAAAGATTTAAAACTTTTTTATTAAACTATTTAAAACTATTTGCCAAATATAAAATACTTAAAATTTGTTTGATGTTTCGCCAGTTTATGGAGTATTGGTAAATATTTTCCGAAAAACAAATTATAAAGATTTTCGAAATGAGAAAAGAGCTACGATATAGCGGAAAGTTGCAACGCAAAATTTCGGAATTCTTAGGATTTATTGACGTAAAATCAAAATTAAAGCCCTACCCCTCAACCGAAATCTTCTTTGGTCTATAAAAAAAACTTTGACCATGTCCATGTACTTTCATAATTTTTTAGTTGGTTGAGACCCTAAATCTACTGTTTCACAGATATATTTTCATTCGAAATTATGAAAAGCTTCTGCTATTTATTTATTAACTGTGTGAAGTATAATTATCTCTGTAAAATAGTAGAAAATATTCGACATATGACACCATGCGTTTTCATTCAAACTCTTAAATACTTCCTACACCTCGAGTTCCTCATAAATTCAAACTTCAACTTTGTATGAAAAATGTTTGATATTTCGTAAAACCATCTGTTTTACCAGGTATACGAAGCATTTCATTTTAGTTTGAATGAAAACCCATAATATATTAGTAGACTTCAATGACTAGTATTTGTCACAAAACATATGGGTTTTGCAGGCGAGGTTTCAATCTTTGTAAAAATTTAACCTGTTTTTTTGTAGCAATTTGATTTACTTACTTACTTATCGGGTTTAGGACAACCCCGGGAGTCAGGGACCTTATAAAACAAAGATAACATATTCGCCAACCAGCTCGATCATTTGCTTTATTTCTCCAGTTGGCAATACCAAGTGTACGCAGGGATTCGTCAACCTGATCCCTCCAGCTGAGTCTGGTTCGTCTGCATACATTCTACTGGCGTGGCCTAGCCAGCGCACTCGCGTTATTTGGTCATTATCTTGTTACTATGTCAATGTCAGGATAAAGCTCATACAGCTCATGGTGCATGCGTCGCCGATACTCGCCGTTGTGCACTATAGGACCATACATTTTTCGGAGTATTTTTCTCTCGAAGACTCCAACAGATGTTATACTGCGGCATAAAGCAAGACAGGTTAAATGAAAGTCTGGTAAAGCTCGACTTTTGTTACTCGAGAGAGGGCTTTATCTCCAAAGTGCTTGCTTAGCCCAAAATAACATATATTCGCAAGCACAATTCTCCGCTTGATCTCAAGGCTGACGTTGTTGTTTTTGTTCACGGCAGATCCGAGGTATATAAATTCGTCCACTACCTCGAAGTTATAACGGTTATCAACGTTCACGATTTGGTCTAATCGCGTGGAGGCCATGTTCGTTGAAACCATTAATTTTGTCTTGTCTGCATTTACTGTCAGACCCATTTTTGCTGACTCCTTCTCAATTTTCGAAAAAAGCCCCAGTAGCTTCTCTCATTGTGCGCCCATGATATCTATATCATCAGCATACGCGAGCAGCATTTGGCTTTTGCTGCTGATGGATTTATTCGTGTTGACTGCAGCTTTTCTCATACTGATCTCCATTGAAGAGATCGCACGATAGGGTGTAGCCTTACTTGAGGCCTCGCATAGTTTCGAAAGGTTCGGTAAGACCCTTACCAATTTTCACAGCGGATTGGGTGTTCGTCAAGGTCTTCCTGCAAAGGCGTATGAGTTTTGCAGGAATACCAACCTCAGACATTGCTTCATAGAGTTTCTCCCGTATCGGACTATTTAATTTGGCCTAGCGTGAAAATCTGGTCAGGTGACGATTTTCCAGGCCTAAAGCCGCACTGGTATGGTCCAATCAGGTCAGCGATAATTGGTTTTAGTCTTTCACACATTATATTTGATAGAACCTTATATGCTATGGATAAAATGTTTATTCCACGGTAGTTGGCACAGATACTCGGGTCAACTTTTTTAAATATGGGACTGAGACTTCAATGGCCGGGCATGCATTCACCTAACCAAATTTTGCTAACGAGCTGATGCATGCACCTTATAAGCTCATCGCCGCAGCCTTAAACAGCTCCGCCGGTAATCCATCGGCTCCTGCTGCTTTGTTGTTCTTAAGCCGGGCAATAGTTGTTCTGACCTCGTCTTGGTTAGAAGGGCGCAATCCCATCGTCCCATCCCCAATTGTCCCATCGTCATTGGATACCTCAGGTACCAGTAGTGCGGAGGAATGATCTATTCTTATTTAGCTCTTTTTTGGTTATTGTTCTTTTTGAACATTTAGCCCCTTTTTTGAAAGCTTCTAGCAACACTCTCGCCAAAGAGTATTGAATAGTATAGAGAACTCATGCAACGAATTGTATGACTCAAAAGCACTGTCGACATCTGGCGAATGGTTCAAAACGTATTACTCTCTTTTTGTCATAACGTGATCCATTCAAAATTTTGATGTGTAACATTGATGCATTTTGAAACATTTATGCTTTTTGTATTGTTTTATGTAATAACATTGCCGAAATGCTGCATTTATATTGATATATTCTATAAAGAGTATATGCTCTTTCACTCAGACTCTCTACATGAGAGCGGCAAAAGCGTGCAATATTTTCTCTATACTATTCAATACTTTTTCCGTCGCTCTGTTTATGACAAAACAAAAACAATTATTTCAGTGAGCTAAATATTGCTTTATTTAATTAAAAAATAAAAAATGGTGTCCCATAACATCCCATGAAGGGATTGAGGAGAGCTTCTCACAATCAGTGAGATGTGCGCTTTCTAGTTTTTACACTCACTGATTGGGACCTACACTTTTACACCGTTTCCGAAAGGTATTTTCAGAAGCTTTTTCATGGCTAAGTACTCGATAGTGTCGCCATCACAAAGCGAGGTGACCGTCGTCGAAAGAATGGTAAGGTGGCCTGAGCAGGGATCGAAGCCACGTTCTCATGCACAAGAGCCGCGCACACTACCATTGCACCACCGACGGCCACTTATTTTAACAATATTACATCTAATGTTAAAGCAGATGTAAGAAAAAAGATAGTGCAATAGCAAAGAGCCTTCAGCACAAAAACTAGTCATTTTCTATTTTCCAATGCAACATTTACTAATGTTTTCATAGAAATCGAACAGGTTCCGTGTAACAAAGAGGTGTTAACATATCGCCCGTGAGTTCGAACACTCATTGATTTTTTTCTGAAATTTTGTGTGTGTATTCTACTTGACCTAACCAAATCCTGTAGCTTCTACTTTTTTCGGCTCGGCCTGATGTACATAGTACTTGTTTAAAGTAAATTTTTTTAATTATAAAAATTATTATTTTATTAACTAACTTATATGAGAAAGGCTTTTAAAATGCATACCATAAAAATAGTGTCATTAGATATACATTATTGTGTAACTCAAAAAAAATTACAATTTACAAGGTACGTGGCTTTATTATAAAATAATACAACTTTACACTTTTTGCAGTTTTCTCTTTTTCATGATATTTAAAATAAAAATATTTTTTTTTGCCACAACCAGAGTTGCCACGACCAAAAAATTTTTGTAACCACAATTTTTAAAAAAAAGTTACCAATTGAGAAAAAAATAACCAAAACTTTAAGGTTTTTATTTTATATTTTAATATATTAGCATATATAATATTTAAATTTAATTATTAATAAACTTGTACTTCAGAGTTAACAAAAAATAAACTCAATTTTCGCAAAAAATAAAAGTGCTTTCGTAATTGTCACCATAGAGGGGCTATCATCTGAACTAAATAAGCAATATGCTTATAAAAATATCATCGACAAAACTGTCCATAACAATGATAAAAAAATCAGTGATATAACCAGAAAAAGAAAAAGCATCAGCATGGAAGAACCTACATTGCCAAAAGCATACAAAAACAATTATTACTCTATTCTCGACAACGAGTTAGAGGAGTGCGATGAAGAAGTGATAAAAATCTTTCAACAGCATGTTCAGTCTATCAACAAACCTGTTTTTGACTTGAGAGAACCAAAGAGTTCTAGTGACCACGCAAACCTCAATTCGCCGTCAACCGCAGCAGCGGCACAGTCGTCTTCTGAAAAAGAGAATAACAAAACCAAGAGCGATAATCTCTCAAGCAAAAACAACAACAAAAACATTCCACCAATAAATGTGTTTGAAATTGAGTCAAAACAAATAATTAAACTTCTAAAAGATGGTTTGAAAATTACTGATTTTAAGATAAAAGAATTCAGGCACAGTATAATCGCAATTTACTTATCAAATCTTGATAACTATAAGAAAGTACGTGGCCATTTAGAAAAAGCAAATGCAAAATATTTCTCTTACACACCTAAGAGTTTAAAAACCAAAACATATTTGTTAAAAGGCCTTAATGGTAATACAGACCCTAAGGAAATCTTAGATGAATTAAGCGCTTTTCAAAAAGAGAACTTAAAAATACTTCAAGTTGAACAATTTCACACAAAGAGATCTAGAGAAAATAATACTACTCTGCCAATCTTCATGGTACAAGTAAGTGCGGATAGCAATGCTACCGAACTCAAAGCTATCAAAATTATTCAATATCATTGTATAAAATGGGAACCGCTTCGTAAACCAGAAATTTCTCAGTGCAGAAACTGTCAGAGTCTTTTTCATAGCTCTGCAAACTGCCACCTTACTCCAAGATGTGTTAAGTGCAGCGATCCACACAGAAGTGAAAACTGTCCTTTATCGAAGCAGCCTGCGATTGAAAAGGATAAATTATACTGCGTTCTGTGCAAGAAAACTGGCCATCCAGCCTCTTACAGAGGATGCGAACGCTATAAGGAACTATTAAATAAAATTAGAAATAAGAAACAAAATCTAAAGTCAAATAACAAGCAAGCTTATGTACCCGTAAACCCAAATATAAGTTTTGCCGATGTAACTAGACAAAATCATACCAACCAAAACCAAAATAATCCCTTCTTAGAAGAAATAAGAAATTCCATGTTAGCTCTAAGCAAACAATTAATGAATCTCCAAAAACAACTAGATATTCAGGCAGCCCGTATGGATGCTATTTGCAACATAGTAGATTCAGCATGAATATAGACCAAACTCATCTCACAAACTCAAGAAAGTCATTGAAAATTATTGCACTCAATGTTAACTCATTAATCAACATAAGTAGAAGACTCGATCTTGCAATTTTTTTAAAAGAGAATAATCCTGACATCGTTTGTTTAAATGAAACCAAATTAAATCCAACTCATAAAGTTAGTTTCGACGGCTATACGATGATAAGGAGAGACAGAAAGGGAGCAAAAAGAGGAGGCGGAGTTGCTCTTTTAATAAAAGAAAAAATAAAATTTAATAAATTTAACAATAATAGAATTGATTCACTTTCGCACTTGGAAACATGCATAGTTAGAATATCCACACACCAGAACAAATTTCTTTATATAATAGCTGCATATTATCCCGCAGGCAACAACAATGGACCATTTAAGTTAGAACTCAGCACAATATTTAATGTATTAGATCTACAAAATCCAAATCATTTCTATATTTTTGCAGGGGACTTGAACAGCAAACATTCATTTTGGGGAAACACTATAAACAATTCAAAAGGAACGGCCCTATACAATTGGCTTTACTCTAATGAATGTAATTTTAGATGCAACTTATATGCTTCGACAACACCCTCCTTCGAAAGGGCAAATTCATTTTTGGATATTTGTCTAGCGGACCATCGCCTTGTTATACAAAAGACTAACGATACCATAAACTGTTTGAAATGTATAGATTATGATAGTGATCATTGTGCAATTCAAATCTTAGTTTCCAAGCAGGATAACACAAATTTATTCGATGTTGAAATGAATGAAAACAGGGGAACACTTGACTATAAAAGAACGAATTGGAAAAGATTTAAAACTACATGCACAAATTTGCTTCAAAATAACCACCCTACTCCCAACAGTAAAAACTTATTAAATCCAGAGATCAACCATCATTTACGAAAATTAAGTCAAATAATAACAACAGCTATTGAAAAAACGGTACCAAGGCGTAAAATTGAGAATCGGTTACAATCTGTCTCAAGCTGTACTATCATCAAAAACCTTAAAAGAGAAAAAAACAAAATCTTAACGATTATAAAAAAACACAATCGCTTGGAAATTTTTCTTCCACCGAATATTCTGACTCTCGAGAAAGCAAAATTAAAAATTATAAATAACCTCATTGAAAAGAATATAGTTCTTCATCTAAACAAAGAAAAGGAATCTGAACTATCTACTCTTAGGCCAAACGATCCTTCTAAATTCGCTGTTATTAAGAAACACTTTTTAAAAAGTAAGGGAAATGTCCTAAGTCATGTAAACGTTCCATTTACACACGAAACAACTCTCATAGATGCTGGCTTAAGCTCAGATCTGCTAGAGAAGGATTCTTCTAAAAACTGTTTCATCATCCAAAACGAAAAAGAAATTACTGATGTCCTCGGATTTTATTTTCAAGCAGTTCATTCCGAGAAAAACAGACTTCCTAATAATAATGTGCATTCATATGTCCAACAGTGCTTCGATCATTTCTTAGACATTAAAAATAGGTATGAAAGCTCACATATGACTAAAACCAAATTTAGTCCTACTGTGACAGCTAACGACTGCTCCACATCCACAGAACATAATTTCTTCATTTCGCCTCTTGATATAGAAAATATCCTCATGAAATTGAAGAGCAAACTATCATCAGGTATTGACCAAATTCCGAATATTGTTCTGAAACACCTGCCATCTGAAATGATATTAGAATATTGCTCTCTCTTTAACAATATGTTAAACAATTCTTATTTTCCACCAGACTGGAAAATAGCTAAGTTAATTGTTATTCCTAAAAAAGATAAAGACAGAAATAATTTAAACAATCTTCGACCCATAAGTATGCTGCCTAACATCAGTAAAGTTTTTGAAATTGTTATAAATATAAAGATTAGCAAGGTAATTACACAAAATAGCATAAGCTCATTCAAACAATTTGGTTTTAAATATGGTCACTCCACACTTCACGCGATAAATCTCCTGGTTTCAGAAATAAACTGGAACTGGAATAAAAAATGTGTTACAGGCGCCTGTTTTATCGACCTCGAGAAAGCTTTCGACACGATTTGGTTACAGGGGTTAATAGCAAAACTTATGAGCTACAAATTTCCTCTAAACTTGCTTATACTTATATATAATATGGTTTTTGGCAGAAAATTTATTGTGCATGTAAATAATTCTTTTACAAGTCATCCATTTGATGTAGCAAATGGTCTTCAGCAGGGCACAATCAATGCTCCTATTCTTTTTAACTTGTTTATAAACGACTTATTGGAAAAAATCGATAACATAATTGCCTTTGCGGACGACATAGTAATATACCACTCCAGCGATAAGATAAACGATTTAAATGTCCATCTTCAAAAAAATTTTGATATTATCGAACAGTATTCCGAAAACTGTCATCTTAGAATAAATGTTAACAAATGTGAAAGCATTCTGTTTAGACCTCCTGTAAACAAATGTAACAGCAATATAAGAAAATGTTGGAAACAGTTCGGAATTACTTCAAGACAGTCAAACGACTGTATTCCTATTTCAGAAAAAGTGAAATATTTGGGAATTCACCTAGATAAATTTTTATATTTCAATGATCACATAAATCTGCAAATCGAGAAAACTAGAAAAGCATTCTATTTACACAAAAGAATGTTTAGTTCAAGGTTAATAGACAATAGAATTAAAGTGCTAATGTATCAAACTCTAATAAGACCAATTCTTTGCTATGGCTGTTCGATCTGGTTTAATATATCTCCTTCGTACATGGAAAGGCTAAGAAAATGTGAGAGAAAAAAATTGTTGCCTGTAAAGTCGGTTTTACGGGCGAAGATTTTACGTGACAACGTCTTTTTCTCGGTAGAATATTTATTGATATGAATATAATTAAATTGCACAATAGGAACAAGGAATTGAATGAAAATAAGAATTGCACAAATTTTAACTATAGAAATATATTTTGTTTAGATTGATTTGATTTTCATATTGATTAGATGTTAAAATTCTTGCTCAACACAGTTTAAATCAAGTTTTCTTATATCTGCCACTTTTTCTTAATATTTGTAATTTTAAAGAATCAATTCGAAAATCAAAACATTTATTCAGATCGAAGGTTCAAATTTTTGCTAAATAAATTTGAAATTAATTAAAATTTGTAAAATAAAAAAAAAAACCAATGAGTGTTAGAACTCACGGGCGATGTTTTAACATTTATTGAAACTTATGGTTTAGGAAAATAGAAGTAATTTCAACACCATCTAGGTACCTGTGCGATTTCTATGAACACATTATCAAATGTGACATTATAAACAATAAACATATCCTTTATTATAAAATATAAACATTTCTTTTATTATAAAAAATAAACATTTCTTTTATTAAAAACAAAAGAAAATAATTTACTAACCAAAAAGTATTTCAATTCATCATATTCGCATATCGTTTTTAAAGCCGACCGCAGCTCTCTGTTTCGTTTTGGCTACCTAATTCATATGAAAATTTCTACACACAAACATACACTACACATATCATAAAGCCAAAAAACAAAAAACAAAAAAAAAACAAAAAATAATACCTTATCCAATGCAGACTGATCTAAATCAATATTCATACACACGCACATATATACGCACATGCATACTTGCTCAGTCGTCATATATATGATGTGCCAAAAAACAAAAACACTCACACCACCGACCAACAGCCACTAGAAGCCAGCAAAGCAAATCGTTTCTGGCACACAAGTAAACACACACATCCGCACACACAGAATTATTTATTGAGTGGGAGAGAGACGCAAGGCATTCGGCGGGCCTCTCTCTCGTTCGGTGACTCATCGTAACGTTACCGGGCGTTACACTTTTTCATAAGTGACTCCCAGCCGCAACCTAATTTAAGACGTTGTCACGTCAAAAATTTTACGACCTTGTTTGTCAATGTTCAGATCAAAAAGCAGTGACTATACCAATTATGTTTCAAATATCAAACTTTATAACTCATCACAAATCGTTAGAATTGATAACTACACTATTAACCTAACCAGGAATCATATTAGACGATGCCTTGACAACATGGATAATCCCCTGATTAAGGCTCCATACTATGAAAGTGATGAGTATTTTAGTCTTGCAGTTAGAAATGGATTCGCAGCTCCGGAATGCTTTATATATCTAGATAGAAATGGTTACATCCAAGACTCTGACGGCATTCCATTGATTTATCATATCTACAGAAGGGCCAATGACAGGATAGTAAATAACAATGTTTTAAACAATGAAAATAAAAGATTTGATTTGTCCATATCGGAAGCTGACAAATTATTATCCTCTTCCACTAGGAAAAAATGCTGGTGGTTAACACATTAATTCACTCCTTCTTTTGTACCTTTTCTGTCTTCCCTTATTTTATCTTAGCTTTGAGCTTTTTATCTTTTCTTTATAGTAATGCAGTGTTTTTATGGAATTTTCACTGCAATACAGTTCAAACATAATGTTACTTTACAAATATTATATTAACTTTTCTGAAAAGGAAGCTTTAATTTGTATAATTCTTTAAAATCAGAGCTCGACTAGAGACTATTTTTAAGTTTACAATTTAATTATACTTTTGTTTATTTTAGTACTTAAGAAAATATGTAATAATAACAATAAATACTCAATATAAAAAAAAAAAAAAAAAATTAGTTCTATTCGATAACGTTAAAACATCTTTTTGGCAGACCATACATAGTGGGAATCATTTTGGTTTTTGCACAATTCTTTTGATTGCATTACATTATTAATAGTTTTAAAATCAAGTTTATTTCTGAACTTGGTTTTTATTAAATTACGTTATGAAAATTTTCTTTCGGCAGCAGCTGAACTATGTGGCAATTTCAGCGAATTTTGAACAAAATAAATTAGATCTTTAAAACATTTTTCATCTATTCCAATTTTTGTATTTGGATACTTCATCCCAAAATTCAACTACATATGTATATCCATGTCACTCTTTAATTCTGTAATGTGCGAAAATCTTAATAATTTCCATTAGTTTAAAATATGTTCTTCATTACCGCCTGTTAGATTTGGGAAAGATGACAATAAGGGTCCAAACTAATTTCTGAATTATTTAAAACTTGATTCGGTGTTATTATGGCAAGATGTTTTAAATGTTTTCTTGAAAAGTCAAAGCGTTTTGAAATTTCTTTTAAAAGTTCTATATAAAAAGATTGTATATTTTTTTTAATTTCATATTTGTTTACGTTGAACAAGTTACTTTCACGCATACATAGTTCAGCTTTACAGCCAGTAAAAATACTTTCCACATTTAAGTAATTCCTTTCATCAAATATATTTACCGTTTCTAAAGAAATTAAACTTTTAACGTAATTACTTTTGGTGAAATTGCTCAAAATTAATTTCAAAATGAATTCCAATTGGCTGTAGACGTATGGAAGATGCACTTTTTCCGATTGAAATTCTTTGTTTAAGTTATTTATTATATTAAGAATATATGAGAGAAATAAAAAATAAATCTTTAAGCTAGTATCGCCCATTAGGTCACCCAATTCACAAGCTTTTATATCATTTACTTCGAGATAGAACGATATAAAATATAAATGCAAAGCAGACATGCGATTGATTACATTTTCTAGTGCCAGCAATCTGGTTACAGAAACACGTAATATTTTATGTGGCTCTACACTGCAATTCTCTTAAAATTCTTTAAATTCAAGAATAGATTTTGAACTATGCGAAATAAAGTTATAAATGTTCCTACAAGGAATTTCAATTTGTGCAGGAAGCTTCTTGCAAGCATAAGTCGAACATAAGGCAGTGAGTGGCAAGTACGTTTAATATAAAATATATCAATATCGTTCTTAAATTTTGCTTGCAACTCATTGGTTTCTCCAGCCATTACGTTGGCACCATAAGTTGCTAACCCAATAATGTTCTCTAGAGGAATATTATGTTCTTTAAATAAATTTTTTATAACGTCGTAAAGCGATTTGTCATCCGAGCTTACAGCCTCTATAAGACTTAAAAATCTGTCGTAAATATTTCGGGACAAATTGTCCATATATCGAACGACTAAGACAAGGGATTTTTTCGTCGATATATCTGTGGTCTCATCTATAATTAAAGAAAATTTTGTAGTTTTCAATTTATATATAATATCATTTTTGGCTTTATTCCCCAAAGTCTCTGCTAGCTGTGTTGCTTTTGTTCTACCGCATTTAATATTCCGTGCTATCTTAGAATCAGGACAGCACTCCAACAATAATCCATTAATATAAATGAGCAAACTGTGGTATATTAGGAACATTACAAGTGCTAGTTCAGCTTGGTATGCTTGTTTAACAAGATTTTCTTTTTCAGCATTTGCAAAAGAATTTATTTTGATTTGTTTTTTTTATTTCCACATTTTGTATATGAATACGTATTGATGCATGTTTCCTCAAATAACTTACGTGATTACAAGCTTTACAATATCCACTCCCATCTTTATTCTGTAGCCAAGGAAATTCATCCATCCATGCAATCCGAAACTTTCGTTTAGGGATTTTATTTTCACTATAATGGAAATATTATGTTATAGCCAGATCTTATGCAAAAATTGAACGATTGAGCTTTTATCTGTTTTCATTGTCACTTTCAGATGATAATTCTTCGGTTTCATTAATTGCACTGTCTGCAGTACTTTTCAATATAAACCTAAATGATGTTAAAAATATTAACCCATTTAAAATCATAGCGGCATTCATGCAAACGTGAAAGCCGTGAACGTTTGCTCAGCGCAAGTTTCCCTCGCACCGTTGCATGAGGCACCAAGTAAAGTTGCTCAGCGTATTTGTGCTCAAAACCATATCAAAACCATTGCATGTATTATGTATGTGTACTTTTTCTACTGTTCTAGTGCTATCACATTATTTATCCATCCTAGTCAGATGACAACGAAATGTCAAAAGTTTACACGTTTTTCCATCCCACGTTTGCGCAGCAAATCTGACTTGAAGACTTTCCACTTTTGTGCAAGTCTCTTTGTATGGGAAATTTCTTTGTTTTGACGTTTGCCGCGTAAGTTTGCTCATATATACTTACTTATCCATTGTGCTTTTATTTAATTTGGTGTTTTTTGTTTGCTTTTTACCATTAACACTTGTTTCTTACCACCGACCGTTTAGCTGACTTTTTTGCACTTCTGAGTATTTTTTTTTTCATTGATAGAGTGCCGCCAATTAAAATAGTAATGTATATTTTGGTAGTCCAGAGTTGATTATTTAGTAAGACAAACTACACTATTAAATCTTTACTATTAAATAAATTTGAAAAACGTGATCTTCAAATTTATCAAAAGAAAAAACGTATATAATTTTGATTGAAAAAAAAAAGTTACAAAAATGAAAAACAACTTCACATCTCCACATTGGGGGAAAAAATAACCAATTTTGGTTAAAAATAACCGAAACGGCAACACTGGTCACAACTCTTTTGATAACTCCTAAACTATTGATCGGATTAAAAAACTCTAAAGGTGTAAGCTAAAGATAATGTACGTTTGAGTTTTTCTAAATTTATCTGAACAAAATGCGACAATGCGTTGTCGAGTTATCATAACATACCAAATTACATGATACAAATTAACTATATAACATTTATAATTTGTAGTTTAATTTGAAATACCTTTAGAAATGCAAATTCAAAAAAAAATTGCAATTGTACTTATTTTCAAAGCATTTCTTTCACATCTCGCACTTTTGGATTTCAAACATTTTATACAGTACAGCTTTATGAATTTGAAAGTATGTACTATGAGGCAATAGCTAACAAACATCTACACATAAAATACTTTAAAAACCGACTTGCCAGCAGTCAAACAAATTCAAAGCAATTAAAAGGACTCCCACATTTTATTACGATTGGCCTGCGATTCCACAACCTGCAATTGCATTGCCTGAGCCAATTAAAAAAAAACCATGTATGTAACACACGTATGCACAAGGGCGGATCAATATGTCCGTGACTTTTTGAATGATACAAAATTGAAAAATTTATTTTTCAACTTAATTTCCTTTTAAGTCAATACACTTAGACCTCCAATTTTTGTATCCGTTCCGAAAAATAGGTCCATAAAATATGCATTTGTTCGATCAATAATTTCATCGTTGGAGCTAAGTCTCTTTCCAACGAGCCAAGTTCCAAGTTTGGAAATAGGAAATAGTCACATGGGGGCTAAATCCGGAGAATATGGCGGATGAGGTACCAATTCTTAGCCCAATTAAACAACTCCAAACAATCGTTTGAAGTTGTCACACGATTACGTTTATGGTCAATTGAGAGCAAACGCGGCACACATCTTGCAGACAGTTTTCTAAAACCCAGCTCATCATTTAAAATCGAAACTCCACTGCCATATGAAATGCCTATGGCATCAACAATCTCACGCACTTTTACTCTTCAATCGGCCAACACCATATCGTGGATTTTTTCGACATTTTCGGGTGTATTGACCTCACTTGGCCGTCCAGAACGTTCAGCGTAATTTGTACTTGTGCCGACCACAACGAAAGTCAGTGAACCACTTTGATACCATTGGAATATAGGACTCTATAGTATTTATCAAGCTTTTCCTTGGTTTGATTGATTTTTTTTCGCAAAAAATAATGTTTAATGATCACTCGAAATTCACTTTTTTCCATGTTTCAAAAAATGTACGAGGTTGTATGTTTTGAACAGCTGTTAAACGCAAAGTAAATGACGGAACTTGCTGAAAATTTGACACTAGTCTATTAACAGGTAGTACTTGTTAGGAGCAGTCTTGCATTTCATCTAACTACGAGGGAAGTTCGAAACGTCACGGACTTATTGATCCGCCATCATATATAGCAAAAAGTATGAAAAAGTATTAAATTTCACATAAAAAATATTTTTAAAAAAATTTATTCATAGAATTGAAAATTTCGACCATTTTCGTACTTAGGAAGCCATGGCGCATCAAATCTATATAGTGGTTATTCGTTTCATCAATTTGATTTCGTTTTATTGCCCAATGTAATTCTTATACGATTCTTCATAATTGGTAACATTTAACAAATAAAAAAACATATTTAAATACGTTTGGTTTATGTGTAAAAATGGATTCTGAGTTGGTGTCGGAGTAGGAGTCGGAGTTTAGAATTTAAACCTTGTGGAGTTGGAGTCGGATTTTTGAATATATGAGGAAAACTCTTCACCCCTGCCTGAAGGCGAGACGAACTCACCTATAAGACATTCGAGTGTGTGACTCAAGTGCCATACGAGAAGATGTTACAGTTCTGTTATGACTTACTTTGAAATTCGATTTCTCTTCTAGTTTTCCATAATTTAAAGTTCTGAAACATTTTCTCACTCATTAGTGGTGCTTTTTTCCCATATACACTCCGGTTCACTTATTTAAAGGCACTGAAAATTCCATATTCAGCAAGCAGCCTGTATCTTTTACAATTTGTAACCGATTGCAGAATTTTAAAATGGAAACGGAAGCTACACATCATGAGATATAAAAAAAATCATGACAATAGTGGTTTCTTAACTAAATAACTTTTTTGAGAAATTTATAAAAAAAAAGTTCAAAAATGTGATATTTTTTGGTTCACTTGAATAAAGGCACTTTATTATTTTTAAAGTAAGCGATGATTTTTTGTAGGGACCGTTTGTTTATTACCATTTATTACATCCTAATCATTTTACGAGTCAAAATGGCAAAACAAACAATTTTAAATCTATCGGAAAAAACTAAAATCGATGTTTACCGTTCTGAAGGATATTCTAACCGCGCAATAGCTAAAAAATTGGACGGAGCCCAACAGTGGTCGACAATTACAACAAGGACCCCGAGGGGTATGGAAACAATTTTAAAGGAAGGGTTTCATTGTCTTTATCTACGTATGAGAAAAGAATAATCATCAGAATTGCTTCTAACTCTGCCTTATCCTTGTCAAAAATAAGAGCTCAAGCTGGAGTGGAAGCGAGCAAGTCATCAGTACGCAGAGTAATTAAGAGCTGTGAGTATCTTAAATACCTGATACAAATGCTAAGTGCTTCTCGTAAGGAAAAGTGGCTTCAATTCGCAAGAGACTACATGGTATGGGATGTGCAGCCAAGAGGTCATCATGTACATGACTGGAGAACCGTTGTATTTACGGATGAGAAGAAGTTTAATATGGATGGGCCTGATGGCTACAACTATTATTTCCATGATTTGCGCAAAGAAAAGTGTTTTTTTAATCGACATCACAGCCGAGAGGGCGGCTTTATGGTGTGGGGTGCTATTACGTACTATGGCACCATCGATCTTGAATTTCAAAGTACAGAAATAACTGGTGCCAGCTCTAAAACGTTATTGGAATCGGCTTTTCCACACGCAAAGAAAAAACACGTTCCTCCCAAATGGAATCTCAGATAACTGAAGTTCATTAGGGGACTGTAGTTGGGAGAAACGAACTTCAGTTACGCCATGCTTATCATTTCGTTTGGGAGAACCGAAAAATGTTTGCAGCACACGAGTTATGGAAAACATAAGCTGGAAAAAAAAACGTTTGGCAGAAACGAAAAACGGTTCCGCCAACTGTTCCCTCGGATACAGCAACCGAGTTGTAGGTGATCCTAACTAAAAACGTTTGCGAGAACTGAAAAACGTTTGCAGTAAACGAGCTATGAAAAATTAAAGCTGAAAAAAACGTTTGTGAGAAACGAAAAACGGTTCAACCAACTCTTGTTTCGGTTACAGCAACCGAGTTGTAATTAAAACCTTTGTTTATGACTTCCATAAGCTCGTTTCCAACTTTTATGATTTTGGTTTTACCCATAAAGTTTGTTTTAAGAAAATTTGGCATTTTTTTCTATTCGCTTTGCATTCAAATAACAACTAAAAGCACAGCAAACTACAACACCTCAATTGCCCATCCAAAATATATCGACAAGGTAGAAGCATTAGAGTGGGTGATCACTTTAATGGGTATGCGTGAGTGTGTATGCCAAACGAGTGGATAAGACTGTGTAGTCGACAGAATGAGAGAATGAGCGAAATTTACGTTCTTCGTAATATGTGCTCTCATTAGAAAAATGGCTAATTTCAGTTATCGCAAATGGTTTTTAACTTGCGGCAAATGTAATTTTGTACGCGTTTAATGCAAACGAGAACTCGTTTGCAGCAACATGAAACGCATTTGCGATATATGAGTTTATTAGGGAGAACTACATGAACAGTTGCGATTAATAAATTAATACAAATCAATCAAAGTATTGTTGTGGCAACCGAGCAATAAACGTTTATTTCTTTGCGAGCGAAGTTGAGTGAACTATCTTGGATATTGCAACCTGATAATGCCCCTATACACAACGCCAGAGTAGTAAAGTAGTTCATTGCAAGCCAAATTGTTAATATTCTTTTCTGGCTACCCTATTCGCCAGATCTAAACATTATCGAAAATGTCTGGGGTTGGTTATCTCGTAAGATCTATGAAGGAGGTATACAATTTGGTAACAAGCAGTCACTAATTCAGGCCATTAAGGATGTTTGGAATCAAATTTCATTGGATTACATAAATTCTCTTTATCTCTCAATGAAAACCCGTATATTTGAAGTTATTAAAAACAAAGGGGGTTGTACCCATTACTAATAGTTCTAAATAAAGTAAAATAAATTAGCTAAAAAATAAACACTGTTTTTCATTAAAATTAGTTAAAGTGCCTTTATTCAAGTGAACCAAAAAAAAAATAGCACAGTTTTTGACTTTTTTTTATAAATTGCTCTAAAAAAGTTCGTTAGTTAAGGAACCACTATTGTCATGATTTTTTGTTATATCTCAAGATGTCTAGCTCCATTTCCATTTTAAAATTCTGCAATCGTTTACAAATTGCAAAAGATACAGGCTGCTGAGTATGAAATTTTTAGTGCCTTTAAATAAATGAAACGGAGTGTATGTACGATACATGGAAACTTTTATGATTCTTGCATCCTAACATTCTAAAAATTATAATACCAATTATTTTGCTTTGTTATTGTTGTTGTTTTCTAATGCTTCTGGCCAAAGTTAACGGCGAACCTGCTCATTAGCAGTATCACAGCTTGTAAGCCGCTTAAGTTCATATCAAATGTCACTGCAAACTGTTTAATTATTTCTTAGTTGTTTTACATTTTTTTGATTAATTAAAATATTTGATTTTCCCTTTGGTGCTACAGTTTGTTACGCATCTCTCTCTCTTCCACTCTCTATTCACTCTCTCGCTCTGTGTTTCTTTTTGTGCTAGTTCCATTTGATAATCATTTATAACGAAAGGGACTGGCAATGAGTGAGTGAGTAGTGTTGGGTTAATGATTCAAAAATTGATGACAGCTGCACATCCTTCAAAAACACATTAAAAAGTTTCCGGCCATACTTACACTTTTTTTTATTTAATTTTTTTTTTGTATTTTTCGTTGAACTTTTCTGTCTCTGTTGCTCCTTACATTGGCATTCCTAGTACCGATTACATTATGCATAATTAGCGTAAAAGCAAACAAATGTCCCTCCGTTAACGAAAACAACATAAAATGCCGGGAGTAAATGTGAAATCATAAAACTTCGTAGGAAAAATGAGTTGTATGGGCCAAAAAATAGAATTTTTCATTGGAAGAGCAGGGAGTGCTCGTCCTACGGAAACATAAAAAATGGCCTCATGATACAAACGGGAAAAAGTATCCAACAAAACAGATTAATTAACCGCAAACATTTAAATAGCGAACACACCCAAGCGAACTAACCAACCGACCTAGTGATGAACTAACAACTTACTGTGATTCATACGCCCCACCAACAACCGGTAACACACAAACGCCACCACTACCATTAACTAGTGACCATATTTAATGCGGCCGACACATTGCACCGGGAACAGCAACCAATCAGCGGTGGGTGAGCACTCCTTGTTAGAAGCAAAAGGAAGCGTTAAAGGCACCACTATTGTATTTTTATGTTTTTTAATATTTACACCAGCTTTTTTTAAAGAATAGTGTCTCATTATAGCAGGAGCGGGACCCATTCAATGGGATGTTAAGGGTTGTATATTCCCTGCCTGCCAACGATGTGGTAATGTTGTATACATGTGAATAAAGTGAGTGAAGTTTTGAGGTCTGCTGATGATAACATATTGTATTAAGTGGTGAGCATCGATAAAACCCATGTTACACTATCAGATCAGACGGAACGATTTCCGGAGAGAGCAACGAAATCTGACTGTCTTGAACTTGAGAGAAATCGGCCTACGGCATATGTGGTATCAATAGTCTAGAAGTACCTGTCCTGAGATAGGTGAAAAGTGGATGTGTCTCCAAACTAGTTCAAAAGTGTTAAAGAAGGGTCAATTGTGCTGAACTGCCATTGGTAGGGCGAGACTAAAAAAAGGAAATTGGAGATTGACTAAATGGATCGGACCCATAGCACCTACTGGATCGAAAATAAACGGGTCCTCATAGAAACAAAGCAGTGTGGGCACTCGAATTAAAGTCATTATCTGTAGGAATTATATTGGGATTTTCTATAAAACTTAAAAGCGATAGAATTTTTTTCTTGCGATAACTTAGCGAGTTATCGATTTATTTTAAATACATAATTAATTAATACTAGCGTTTTTATTAGACAATTTGTAAATTCTATTTAGAGGGTAATTAGGGCTTTCTCTAGGACTGGTTCAATTGGGACTCATTCTGTGACGGGTTCAATTGGAATTTATTCTGTGACGGTTTGTTTTAGATCAGCACGTTATATATATTACAGGGTATCTAAAGAGTGCCAATTGCCACCTCCAATGACAAAGCCAGGTTAAAGTTACCGGTTCTTTTCATACGAAAGGGACAGGGCGCTACAGGACGATACAGGGACAGGGCGCTATAACTAATGGACTTATCACCTGACTGGTTCTGTACCGGTCTCATTTCCCGTAGGGCGTATACTCATCCCGTTTTTAATTTGCACTATAAGCTTTGGGATACACAAAAATATATGTTTGCAAACTGGCATCCAAAATATAACAGGAAATATAAATTGAACACGAAAAAAAACAAATAATGTGAACAAAGCTGAAGGATTGAAGAAAAGGAACAACATTGAAATTGTTATTCCCTTTTTACTTACTTTTTTCACTTTAATCTAAACTCCATTTATTGACGAAATTGCTACTAAGATGAGAATATTCTAACAGATCTCTCAAAATTATTCCTCCAAATATTCCTTTTCATATTTGCAATACATGATTCGCTATCCCTCGGTTTCTGTAATAGTACACGCTGAAAAATTTGTCTTTTTTGTTGTTGTTTTGGGTTAAGGGTTAATTTGTTTGCACGTCAGAAGTAAGTAACACACAATTTTGCATACCGATATGTTGCAGTAAAGTTCCGAGGGGCGGAAACTTAGACCCGCCCTAAAAAAAAATTTTGATCAGATCTGGCAAAACGCCGATACACGTATATTTTTTTAGACCATTCTACCAGAATCCGTTGATAGAACCCCATCATTTTTTTGGTGTCGCACAGTATTATTAGCCTCGTTCTTATTTGTATACTAAAAGTGTATACTGATCGAAAAGAACACATCGCCTTTAAGCAAAATTAATTTGACAGCTCTTTCGTCGACTTTCAACTGTAGCAGTTGAAAAATAGAAATATTGAACATTTACCCGAATGTATTTGTTTCTTTCTTTGTCACTTTAGCTGTGTCAGAGGTTCTGGCCTAGAGCATGAACTTTTGCCTACAAATCGATAGAACGTGAGTTCAAACCTCAGAGAAGGCACAAAATTAAAATATTTTTTTAATTATTTCTCGTACTAATTACCCTATTTTTTAACATAAGTCATTTACCAGCAATATTAAAAAAATATAATCTTTAAAATATAATTAAAAATTAAACATAAAATTAAAAAGATATGCGAGTTAACTAGGATTCGAACCGAAATCTCATGGCTGTTAGTCGCATGTGCTACCCATCATGCCACCTTTGAATTTCAAACGGCGAGACAATACTTGAGTACAGGAAAACATGAGTCTGTCTCACAGAACGCTGAAAATCTTGAAACTAAAAAATGTTGACAAGTCCACATTTTCATTTATTTTACTTTTTTGAAACCCGACAACACTACTATCCAATGCTCGACTTATAGTGGAAACTTATCGACTGTAACGTATACACCTTTCATTTGTATGGGGAAACGCGTATACTGGACGAAAAGAACGAGGTTATTATTGCCGTGGGGTATGGGTAGCGATCATTTACCCATTACCCACAAGGTATGGGAAAATACTCACAACTATGGCGGAATTACCCATCACGAGTACCCATTACACAGGGGGACTAAGTAAGCGGACTTTACATATTACCCACGGTGATGGGTAATGTGTTACCCAGGGTAACCCATCTGCATTTTTGATCAAAAATATGAAAAAATTAGACAAAATGTCTATATCTGGATAAAGGAGCGTCCAATCGAAAAAATAACTAACTTTTGGGAGTTTCTAAGCGTTTTTCATATAGTAGTTCAATTCATATGGAAGAATGTTTTTCAAAATATCACCAAAACAACAAAATCGCCAAAATAAAAACTCGCTATAACTAGGAAATCGGTACGTCCAATCGAAAATATAATAAATTTTTTACCTCCATACAAGGCTTCAGCCCAATGCATGTCTTTTATGTGGCAGCAGTTAAGAAAAATAGCTACAAATAAAATTTTTCGAATAAAAAATCGGTAAAACGCCCTTATATCTATATTTCGCAAAGGAAGCGTCGAAAGACTAACCAAATTTTGCAGGGTTCTAAGGGTTTTTCATAAAGTGGTCCAATTCGTATGGACGAATTTTTAGTTTCAATCGCGAAAATGCGAAAATAATAAATTGTTTACCTCTTAAAAAGGCTTTAACCAATGGATGCCTTTAACATGGCATCAGTTTTTTTAAAAGAATCTCTAATACGCCCATATACGTTTTCACGACCTTTTATTAAAAAATTTTAGTTTTACCAATTTTTTTGTTTAAATGTGATGCCGTGTTAAAGATATCCATTGTTAAAGCCTATTATGGAGGTAACAGCCTCCAAAGGAGGATTTATAGCTATTTTTTATTTTAACGATTTTTAATTTTGGTGATTTTTTTAAAACGTGTTCCATTGGAATTGGACAACTTTTCGAAAAACACTTACAACCCAGCAAAAAGTGGTTATTTTGTCGATTGGAGGAGAAGTTCAAGAAATATAGACATAAGGGCGTTTCAGAGATTTGTTTTAAAAAAAAAATCAATGAGTGTACGAACTCACGGGCGATGTATTAACACCTTTTTGTTACCCGGTGTCTGTTCGATTTCTATGTACACATTAACAAATGTTACATTGGAAAATAAAAAAAAGATAAGTTTTTGTACTGAAAGCTCTTTTGCTATTGCACTTTCTTTTTTTTACACCTGCTTTAACATTACGTATATTATTGCTAAAATAAATAAAGCAATATTTAGCTCACTGAAATAATTGTTTTTGTTTTGTCATAAGCAGAGCGACGACGAACTGCTTGTTTGAATACTGGCATACAACTAAATAAAAATCAATATTTAGCTCACTGTAATAATTGTTGTTGTTTTTCATAACAGACCGACGACAAAAAGTGTTGAATAGTATAGAGAACATATCGCACTCTTTTTCCGCTCTCATATAGTGAGTCTGAGTAAAAGAGCATAAACGAGTTTTATTCGCTTTATACGATGGAATATTTCGATATAAATCCATCATTTCTACAATGTTATTACGTAAAACAATACAAAAAGGATAAATGTTTCAAAAGGCATCAATGTTTCACATCAAAATTATGAACGTTCCAAGTTATGACCAAAAGGGAGTAATAGGTTTTGAATACTTCGCCTTTTGAGTCGTACAATTCATTCCATGAGTTCTCTATACTATTCAATACTCTCTGTCGACGGCGACCTGCTTGTTTGTTCGCTGCCGCTACATCAATGCCATCATACTTATTTTCAGGCAGAGATTATTGTTGTATCGGGGTTTTCCAATAAGGAATTGGCAACTTTTTTCTTAAATAAAATGTATACAATTTGAGATATTTCCAAAACTTTATGATCGACTTGAAATACAATCAAAACATTTTTGAATAGGGCTCGACTTCGTTCATATGGCCACCGCGGGCACGTCGGCAGCGGTTGACTCGTTGGACCCAATTTTCGATGACTCGGTCACACATTTCGGTCGTAACGGCCGCTATTTCGCGTTCAATGTTGGCTCTGAGTTCTTCCAACGTCGTCGGCTTGTTGGCATAGACCAATGATTTGACGTCGCCCCAAAGAAAAAAAGTCTAGAGGCGTTAAATCGCACGAACGAGACGGCCAATTGACTGGTCCATTTCTTAAGATAACACGCTCACTAAACGTTCTCTTCAATAAATCGATTGTAACGTGTGCTGTGTGGCTTGTGGCACCGTCCTGTTGAAACCACATGTCGTCCAAGTCCATGTTTTCCAATTCGGTCCAAAAATAATCGGTAATCATGGTGCGATAACGATCGCCATTCATAGTAACGTGATGATCGTTATTGTCGACGAAAAAATATGACCCAATGACGCCGCCGGCATGAAACCGCACCAAACAGTTATTTTGTGTGGATGAAGTGGTGATTCATGAAGCCCATGTGGATTTTCACCAAACCAATAACGCATATTTTCCTTATTGACGAACCCATTGAGCCAAAAATGAGTTTCGTCACTGAAGCTGATTTGGCGATGAAAGTCATCATCTTCTCCAGAGCCCAATCGGAGAACGTACATCGCGTCAAATGGTTCAGCGGCTTCAATTCTTGAGTCAGCTTGATCTTGTATGGCTGTCAACGAAGATCTTTACGCAAAATTCGCCATCAAGTCGTCTTGACGATGCCCAGTTATTGAGAACGCCGCGGAATAGACTGATTTGGATCGCTTGCTACGGACGCCTGAACGGCAGCGACCACCAACCCGTTGTCTCACTGGCACGGCAGCATCAGACAATGAATATGTGGACTCCAATTTTTGGACTAAACTTGTTATTGCTTGTCTACTAGGACGAGCATAACGACTGAAAATTGGAGTTAACGCTCTTAACGTTGCGGTCACCGACTCCGAATTTCGGTAGTACATTTTTATAATTTGCATACGCTGTTCGTCCGTGTACTTTACCATAATGAAAATGTTGAGTTTACTGAAAAAAAGGAAAGTAACAGTTAGATGATCAGTGAAATAGTGGGTTCTCAAATTAAATTCAATATTGTCAAGTACCTATTGGAAAACCCATTACAGTAAAAGCTCTCCTCGCGGACAGCTCCAATGAGCGGACAGCTCCATTGAGCGGACAAATGTTGGTTTTCAAGTTCCAATCTAGTAAAAAGAAAGCAAAATCCATTCTAATGAACGGACGCTCCCGTGACCGGTCGCGGACACATAATTCGCTAACTTTTGGTCAAAAAATCTCTAACAAGCGGACACTAAAATTCTACTGAAACACAAAAACTTTGAATTTATAGTCCTTTGGAGAATTTAGGGCTGTACTAGTAATTACTTGCCACCGTATTTACTTTCAGCACTCTATAGTATGCTACGTTACGTTACGTCATATTCACTAATCAGTCCTTAAGAGATGAAAAAATCGTTAGGAAAATAAAAGTAACACAAGGGTGATAAAAAGTGTAAGCAATACAAGTAAGGTTTGGGATTTCCCTTTTAGGTCTAATAGTTTTGAAGTTTCACTTGTTTCGGTTAAATTGTGCTACGAATTAAAGGCTTACAATGCCGCCCCAAAGAAAGGTTTTGCCAATAAAAGATAAAATGGAAATCATAAACGTTTTAGAGTGGGATAGATTATCAGTACGGGAATTAGCGAAGAGGTTTGTAAGTTTCGTTGTTAAGGAAGTGATATTGTTAAAATTAACACTTGTTACTAAAGATTTAATATTGGAAAACCTCAAGCCGGAAAGATATCAAAGAACAAGGAATTAATACGATCGCAATGGTAATCTGGAGTAATAAATGTAAACCAGAAGAGTTTTTTGCAGAAGAGTTTCGAAACACAACTTATAGATCAAAAGGGTTTTGAATGGTTTGCAAAAGCCTGGAGCTAGAATATTCCTATATCTGGACCAATAATAAAAGCTAAGGCAAAGGAGATTGCGGAAAAACTGGCTATTACGATTTCTCTGCCTCTGATGGCTGGGTCTGCAAAAATGGCGTAACAGACATTCCATACATTTTAAGAGCATTTCAGGAGAAGCTTCAAGCGTAAATAAAGCAGATATGACTGAATTCTTGGAGAAACTACCGTCTATGATATCTGGATATATGCCTGAGGACGTTTATAA
Source organism: Phaonia tiefii (assembly GCA_963931995.1). Lineage (NCBI taxonomy): Eukaryota > Metazoa > Arthropoda > Insecta > Diptera > Muscidae > Phaonia > Phaonia tiefii. The sequence goes on along the minus strand of OZ008367.1, from coordinate 175,887,724 downwards.
TACAGATGAGAGCAGCCTTTTCTTTCATGCTCTACCAGATAAAACTCTGGCTTTAAAAAACGAAAAATGTGTTGGTGGAAAAATGTCAAAAGAGGGACTTACAATTTTAATATGTGTCAACATGGCTGGGGAGAAGGAGCAATTATTGGTGATTGAAAAAGCAGCACACCCACGGGCATTTAAAAACGTTGCCATCAAAAACCTACCGGCGATTTGGAAATCCAACAAAAAGGCTTGGATGACTCGAACTTTTATGGCTGAATGGTTGGAACAATTTGATAGAAAAATGCAAATTCAAAAGAGAAATATTCTTCTGTTTTTGGACAATGCCGCTTCTCATCCTAGAGATATCAAAACTGAAAAGTATAAAAATATATTTTTTGCCTCCAAACACAACTTTGGTATGCCAGCCCTTGGATCAAGGTATCATACATAACTTCAAGGCCCATTACAGAGCTTTAATCATTAAACACTTATTGCCAAATATTGAAGTAAACGATTCTGCAAGAGATTTGATAAAGAGCATCAACGTTTGTATTTTGCATTGTACTTTAGTAAACATCCGTGGGAAAAAGTAACAGCCGAAACTTCTAAAAACTGTTTCCGAAAGGCAGGATTTATAGAAGGCTGCATTTCTTCGGAATTTGATTAGGAGGATGATATGCCGTTATCAACTCTTGCAACATTTGATAGTCAAGTTGTTGGATCTGAGAATTTTGAATGCTCTGAATTTATTCAAATTGATGGAAACGTTTTGACAGAATCTTATGATATAGAAGTCTTTGTTAAAGACCTTAACATAAGCAGTTCGGAAGATGATACAGTTATCACCGTAGAAGACCTTAACAAAATATCTTCGAATAAGGAAGCCTTGGAGCAAATTGGCCGTTTAAAGAAATTTGCAGAAGAAGACTACGCAGCATATGAACATTTAAAGGCATTAGAAATCCAGTGTCGAAAGAAACAGTAAGCAAATTCAAGCAAAAAACTATCTCACATTATTTTCACACATCTTAATTTAAAAAAATTTTAAATACTGTTTTAATACAATACATATGTAATAAGATTTCTACAAAAGATATAAATTCAAAAAAAAATACTATTCAAAAATTTTGTGTTCCGCTCTAATAAACGGACATCTCCACTTAACGGACAAAATCTTCGCCGACGGTGGGTGTCCGCTCATGGGAGCTTTTACTGTATATGCTGAATATAAGATAAGTATGAGTCAAAAACATTTCAGATTTCAAGATATAGGTACATATTTTGAAATTAAACTGAATTGGATAATGAGACCTAAAATAAGAAACATGTACACATTTAGAGAGATCTAAAGGAAGGTAGTTCAAAAACATCACTCATTTAAGTGTTCTAAGTCAATTTGCAGATCAAGAGCATCCCGCAGTGGGTCCATTTTTAGAAATATTTTAAAATCATTACCTATTGGAAAACCCTTTACAACAACCACGTATGTGAAGCTAACGCTGTGTGTTGTTTGCGTGTGTTCACTGTGGTAGATTGCCCTACCCGTGCCTACAGATATTAGCACATTAGCAGGCTTTCCGACTTATATCCATCTTTTATTTGACCGATTTTCTTATTTTGGTGATTTTTTTGAATACAATTTTTCCATACAAATTGGACCATTTCATGGAAGCCCCAATTTTTGCGTTTCGACGCATTACCCATCGCCGTGGGTAATGAGTGAAGGCCGCTAATCCATTCCCCATTTGTAATGGGTACCTAATTCCCTGTGATCGGTAATTCTCCATTGGCGTGGGTAGCTACCCATTATTTTTCAAATACCCTGTGGGTAATGGGTAAACGTTCATTACCCATTCCCCACAGTAAAGTGTTTTTGGCTACACAGTGGACAATATTTAGAAATCAAAAATAGAATAGTGAAAAACACAAAATTGCAACTAAAAACTAAGCACTTAAAACAAAAACGACGAAATAAAAGTTTATGTTGAAAATGTCTGTGTTGTTGTTCGTCTAATTCCAAATGCAACCCCGACCGCATCATTGTTTTAGGAAATTAAAAAAAAAATTTGAAAATTCTAATAGATGCATCAAAATATTTTCTACACATCGCTTTCCTCAAACTTTTCGTACAATATTACACTGACTCACCGCAAATGAAAACTGTGATGTATATAAATATTTCTCAAATAGTCTAACATGATCTTTAACTTATACGGTATGCAGGTGTATTGTTGAATCTCAAATTTTGAGACACCTGTCGGAATCTTAATGCAATGAATGAAATTTAGTATTAAAAAAATTTAGTGACCTAACAACAAAATGTGCCAATACAAGGTCGGATAAACTGTTTACTTAAAAGTATTTGTTACTAAATACGTTAACACACACTTCCCAGGAAACTTGAACGAAGGCATACGGCCGGACTTACCGACCCACCACGTTAGATGCAGGAAATCCTAGGTGGTATTCATTCCAAAAGCTGGGTAAGCATCACATGTTATAGCTCATTCGCACTGGAAAATATTCTCCTGATTTCGTATCAAATGTCCTAACAAAATCTGAAGTATTCGTAGTGGTATTTTTTTTTTGCTGAGTTGAGTGAAAGTCTAGGCGCATTGACGAGGTAGTGTTATTACGACAACAAACACACCAAGCCTACAACAATAGGCATTTTCCTTTGTCTGGTATTTTTCCACAATCAAATTCAGCACAAATGTATTCCAGGAATTAAAGAAAACAAAAAAAACATATAAGTATGTTTGAGAAACAATAAATACCTAAGAAAGGAGAAAAATAAATAAGTCGGCTGTTCCAGTGGTACCACCACACAATGCGCCGTGATTGAAATGGTTGTAAACAAGCGTACTATTCGTTCGTAGTGTAAGACAAAACAGAATTGAATAAAGCAAATCAAGCATTTATTTCCTGATTCCTAGACAAAAAAGAAAAAAATACCCGATATGTGGTCTGTCAAAACGCCTGTCGGTGCGAATGCTGTATTAGTCTAAAGGCCTTTAGACCAAACAGTATCTCAAAATTCCTTCTGACGATATTGGAAAGTATGATTGACTCATTTTTGCGTAGAACTATAAGCTCTCTCAGACGTTCGAGCACTTAAATTCCACTACAGGGAAAATACTCTTCTACATCCTATATGGGCAACAGAGAATGGGTTGGTAGTAAATCAATATAAAATCGAGCTCGTACTCTTTACCAGCAACCAGAAGTTGCCGCATATTGCACCAGTATCTCTAGGTGGTATAGTATAGTTTTACACTCACTGATTGGGACCTACAGTTTTACACCGGTTCCGAACGGTATTGTGAGAAACATTTTTCATGGCTAAGTACTGGATAGTGTCGCTATCACTAAGCGAAGTGACCGTCTTCGAAAGAAATGTAATGGTGGTCTGAGCAGGGATCGAACCCACATTCTCATGTGCAAGAGCCGCGCACACTAGCCATTGCACCATCGACGGCCACATTATGAATAGGATCAGTAAAGTCACAGAGGCCCATTATTCGTGCAAAAATGTAAACACAGATCGATGGGAATATCCCCAAAAATAGATCTATACAACAGTTTTCCGACTGATATTGCTTTATGGCATCGTTTGGTGGCCGATGCTGGAGACAAACACCTACCTAAGTGTGTTGACAAAGGAAATGGTTTGTATCACGGGTATCTTTCCCACAACATCTGCTAAGGGTTTGGGAGATAACCTTTACCCGCTACCGTTAGATTTGCTGGACACTCAAATGGCGGCTACGTCAGCAAACCACCTAGGTCTTTTTAGCTATGGATCAATATTCCCTGTGCTTGCAGTACGATTATAAGGGATTTTCGGCAATCCACGTTAAATGCGGTAAGGAATTTGACCGGACCACGGAAGGCCGATGACACCGTCTCGAAGAAGTGAGGAAAATATCTGCGATAACCCGACGATCCACCAAAGTCTAAGTAACCCAAGGTAACCGGATATAGTACCGAAAACTGAAAGTTTTAACTGAAGCACTGTCGGAGAGTCTCACTATGGGGGTCAGCGATAGAAGGCATGCAGATGGGCCCGTCTTCCGGAATAAATGGTTGGGTATTTTGCCTGCCTTAATGCCGTGTACTATGAGGGAGTTTCTCTTATGTCACCTTACGTCTGCTACAACGCAGACTGGTACAAAAGCTGAACTATTTCATTACATGTAAAAATAAGCGATCTATTATACTGTACAAAGAAGCCATTGTTAAGGTGAAGAAGTCTGGTCTGGCGCCACACTAGACGTTCTTGACAAAAATTACATCCAATCCCTCCCAAAAGATACCAGCGTTCAGCCAAGCCAGCGAAGAGTCCGTCATACGCCTAAAAAGGGCAAGTTACCGCGACCTTCCATCTGTCAATTGGAAGGTTATCAAGTTAGAGAACGTTGAACAACTTCGGCGAAAATTCATGCTTGTCATTAACACTGAATCACTTCCGATTCTTCGAAAAATTAAAGGCGTCATTTCCTACGGCTTCTGTCAGATTCATCTTAGGGTGTATAAAAACAAGTACACATTATCACCGCCTGGGGTATCAACAACGACTCTGACAGTCATGCTGCCATAAAATCCCTGCATTCTGTATTCCTGACTTCAAGAACTGCCCACAACTGCCGCGCATCTTTAAATGAAATGGCTAAGCAGCTCGGTATGTACCTTATTTACTTACCGGGCAACAGGAACATTTCACAGAACCATCCCAATGTGCCATAGGAATTCGTAACGAATTCGAGACGGATCCGTTTCTGCGAGCATTTTGTCCGAAACCGCGAATCGTGTTTTGTAATTTTTCGGATCCGTCTCGAACTCGTAACGAATTTCATATAAGAATCTGTTTCGGATTCGTTTTTTGGAAATAAAATGAATAAGATACGGATCCAGCAAATCGCAATTTCACTGATTCGCTCTTTTATGTTTTTACGGACTCGTAACGGGTTTGAGACGGATCCGCCAAATCGGAATTTCACTGATTTGCCGTTTTATGTTATTACGGACTCGTAACGGGTTCGAGACGGATCCGCTAAATTGTAATTTCACTCATTCACTTTTTATGCTATTACAGACTCGTAACGGGTTCGAGACGTATTGTAATTTCACGGATTCACTTTTTGTATTTTTACGGACTCGTAACGAGTTCGAGACGGATCCCACAATTCACAATTTCACTGATTCGCTCTTTATTGTTTTTACGGACTCGTAACGATTTCGAGATGGATCCGCCAAATTGCAATTTCACTGATTCGCTTTTGTATGTTTCTACGAACTCGTAACGGGTTCGAATCGAATTCGAGAACTTACATTTCGCTTTTTTATGATTTTACGGACTCGTAACAAGTTCGAAACGGATCCGCATCCGTTTTTGCGCACATTGGGATAGGGCAGATGAGCTGGCAATATTAGGGACTAGGTTACCTGTTCCACTGGATAAGGACCATATCGGTATGCAACCTTCTCTAGCATGCGAATGATAGATGGCCTCATGGCACAAACTACAGGATCACCAGGTAAGTTCCACCAAGATATGACCTAAATCGTACGCTAAACCTGATATCCATACCTAGGCAGCTTATCTATATGCTTGTAGCTGTGATCGTTGCACACACATTGCACATTGCACATTCTCCAGTTGGCAATACCAAGTGTACGCAGGGTCAACCTGATCCCTCCAGCGAATTCTTGGTCTTCCTATTTTTCGTCTTTCTTCGAGTTCGGTTTCGAAAATCCTTAGCATCTAACTGCACGCCGAAAAACATATACTCCCAAACATATTCTGTAGGAACCATTTATATGTTTTGAAAATATTTCAAACATTTATATGTTTGCAAGTCCCAAACTCACTTGTCTTTAACTGCAAACAGTAGCACGTTTACTGGTAAACATGTAGGCTTTTACGTGAATGCATATGCGTTATTCATCCCAAACATCTATTTACTTACTTAGAAGCATTCGCTTTTTTTCCCCCCAAACCTCCATTTAGTTACGTGGAAACATATGCCTATTTCCTCCCATATATAATAATATTTAGAAACGAATAATTATTTCATTTCAATATATGTGTATTATTTAATACAATTAATTTTACTAACATAAATCCACATTTATAAATAATTATAATAATAATAGTTTCCCATTACATCCCATGAGAGAATAGGGGAGAGCTTCTCACAAGCAGTGTGCTGTGCGCTTTCTAGTTTTACACATACTTATTAGGACCTACGGTTTTACACCAGTTCCAAACGGTATTTTGAGAAGTTTTTTTCATGTCTAAATACTCGATAGTGTCTCCGTCATTGAGCGAGGTGACCGTCGTCGAAAGATATGTGAGGTGGTCTGATTAGGGATCGAACCCACGTTCTCGTGTACAAGAACTGCGCACACTAACCATTGCACCACCGACGGCCACATTAATAAATAATTAATACAACAAATTAAAGATTTAAATTGACCGTTTTTACATTTACTTGCAATGATTGCATTATTTGTTTTTTTTTTTATGAAATGAGAATTATCTGCTCTTTTGAATCTCCTTTCTTTGATGTCTCTCACGTGTTTGATTTCAGAAGGTTTCACTTAAGCGTTGGTATACAATGTTCTTATTTTGTATGAATACAAATCGAGTTCATGCAAGCCAAGCGTGTATTAATTACTTGTGTTTTTTTTTTTGATTACTTATATATACATATTACAAATGGTCCGCCTTCGTATTTTCTCAGTAAAGACTCGGACAGACAAAGGGCTTTACTTTATTGCCCTTCCCAGTTTGTTTCCTCAAAATCGTGTCTCACTTTGGTATCACATGTAGATATATACGAAACACATACACAAAAACCAAAGGAACATCACAAACCATTTAACCGTCCTAGCCGTAGTTTATTCTTTTTTTACTGGTCAAACGATTTTGATATCCCCTGTCCGATGAACCATTGACGACTGAATACATGAAACTAAACCCACTGATCTCATCTGAAATTTGCACGCTCATTCCGGAATATTTTTGAATCACTGATTGAGAGTATAATGCAAAGATACAGTTACACACTTACAAGGTAGACTCTCTCGTTGTCCCTCTTCTATTCTCTAGCTCTCGAGAGAGCGTAAGCAGTGGAGCAAAAACAGCTGTATTTGTATCACAAACACAGATATGTTTGGGTCGCAAACACATATGTTATAACATATTAATCAGTGTGTCTCAAACATATAATATTGAAGAGCAAACGTAATGTGTTTGGGCACAAGTATATTGAATTTGCGAGACACTCATAACATACGTTTTATTTGTATCCAAACAACATTTACAGAATTTTCAGCGTGTGACTAACGAAGCCATCAAACCATTATCATCGATGGGAATAATGCTGATTGAAAATTCTTTACTATTTTTCAAATGTTGCTCAACAATGAAAAGGCATTGTATTCTAATTTAGAGTTGAATTTTTTTCCTTCGGCAACAACACTGTACTGCATATATGGCATTAAATTTAAATCTTGCGTGAATTTTCGGACACTATTTACAAGAAAACGGTGTCAGCAAGAAACGGTCATTTAATTATACACGACTTTCATTACAAATTTCTGTATTTCAAATATCTCAGTAGAATAAAAAATAATTTAATTTATTCTGGAGGATAGATGCGACAATAACTGTCGATTGCTACACACGAACTGATCATCTCATGTTGAACCCTTTCTTCTTCTTTGCTGGAGCCTTTCCCTAACGTTCGCTCATATTGCCCCCTTTCTTTCTCTAGTCACTTATAAAAAAAGGGTTCCCACTATATCCCTTGGAGGATTGGGAAGAAATTCCTGTAACCAGAGAGCTGTGAGCTTTCTAGTTTCACTCTCACTCATGTAGTTATAGTTAGAATATTTCTTTTATTTTAAGTATTCAAATCAGTTCGGTCGAATTAACAACTCATTCTGGAGAAACTCTCGTAGTAAATAATTGATTTTCGCCCATTGTGCAAAAATGGTGCCACTTGACTAAACAATGATAATTTAAACTTTAAATTTAAACTCTCTATGGTGCCTAGCATCGAAAATCGACAACTGACTAGATTTTCACGCTACGCCAAGCACTTAAGAAAATCCACGAAAACAAATCGACACCTATCATCTATATTGACATTTCTGCAAAACTCTTACGCCTTTGCAGGATGACCTTTACGAACACCAAATCCGCAGTGAAAGCCGGCAAGGATCTTAGCGAACCTTTCGAAACTAAGCGAGGCCTCAGGCAAGGCGACACCCTATCATGCGATATCTTTAACAGTCAGCATGAATAGAATCATCAGCAGCAAAAGTCACATGCTGCTCGTGTATGCTGATGATATATATATCATTGGCCGCACAATTGGAGAAGATACTGCGGTTTTTTCGCGAATTTAGAAGGAGTCAGCAAAAGTGGATATGACTGTAAATAAGGACAAGATAAAATTAATGGTTTCAACGAGCAGGTCCTCCACGCGATTAGACGAAAGCGTGAACGTTAATAACCGATATAATTTCGAGGTGGTGGAGGAATTTCTATACCTCTGATCTGCCGTATACAAAAACGACAACGTCAGCCTTGAGATCAAGCGGAGAATTGTGCTTGCGAATAGATGTTATTTTGGGCTAAGCATGCGCTTTAGAGATAAAGCCCTCGCTTGTGTAACAAAAGTCCAGCTGCACCAGACTCACATTCAACCTTTCTTGCATTATGGCGCAGAATCTTGGGTCCTATCGCAAGCAGACGAAACATCTCTAGGAGTCTTCGAGAGAAAAATATTCCGAAAAATGTATTGCAATGTAGTGCACAACGGCGAGTATCGGCGACGCATGAACCATGAGCTTTATCCTGACATTGACAACGTTAAGCGGAGCAAAATAACGTGATTGCGCTGGCTAGGCCAGGTGAGTAGAATGGCTGAAGACTAACCACCACGAAGGGTTTTCCCGAACTCGAAGGAAGACGAAAAACTCCGCTGGAGGGGTCAGGTCGAATAATCCCTGCATACAATTGGTACCAACAACTGGGGAAATAAAGCAAAAGATCGAACTTATTATCGTAACATATTATCTTCGTTTTTGTCAGGTTCCTGAACCCCCGGCGTTGTCCGAGACCCCGATAAGTAAGTAATTAAGTATAGTGCCTAGCATGTCCTTTGTAAGATTTAAATTTTATATTTCTATATATTGGATCGATCGGATGAGAATAATATTTCATTAAACACACAATTTTTTAATATTTTAGTAAAGTTATATTAAGTCCATATTGGAGATATATTTCAACTGTAGAGGTTTGTCTTTGCTAGTTAGATTCACAATCTATATTCGCGTGCAATTTATATATTATTTTTTTAAATTTATTTACGAGCGACGATCGCCTTCTGGGCTGTCTAAAAATAACAAAAAACACAGATAAACACTTCAAATCGTGCTATATATCCTTTGCGATCGATCAAAATGTAATAAGCGGGGCACCCAGTGGCTAAATGTGCTTCAAATCCACTGAATTCAGTAGAGCTACGCGTTTATCTAGGTTTGCTTTTGTTTTCGAGATATTTGTGATCGGAATTTATTGTTCCACGTACGTAAACAACGCAATTTTTTTCAATATTTTACCATTGATTGAAAATAAATCGATGCATATCGGTCGAAAAAAAACGTCGAAAATTTAATAACTGAGCTTCTTGAACTCGGCTATGAAGTGAGCAATATTTGCAATATTCGCAGAAAATCAACGATGCACTTCCGCTATTTCAAATTGATCTCAGGATTAGGATTACGCCGATTGTTGATCTCAGGATTAGGATTACGCCGATTGTTTCTACTTCGGCGGCGGGGTAGGAACCTTGGAAAGCCGGCGGCGCCAGCTTGGTCGGCTAACCTGGCGGCGCATAATGGGGGTGGCGGCCTGACCTAATTATTAAGAAACTGAACAGGCTGCTGCTGTGCATAGTTCAATTCTTGGGAAATTTGACCTATGGGACTGCCAGCTGGTGTTGTAGCGTGTGAAATTTCGCCTGGCTGTTATGCAAAATTCAAATTGCCATTTAACTCCATACGTTAATACTTGGTTATTAGGAAATATTCTTATTGTGGTTCTGTGTAGTTTTCAGTTTGTTGTTTGATGTGGTTGGTTGCAACGTGTTGTAAATTAGCACAATGCCATTGACTGATCGATTATATGAAATTTTAAACAAAAAGTTGTACCCGCCGAACCACGCCGCCGCCGCCGTAACGATTTCTAATTAATAAGGCGGCTGCGCGGCAGAAAACTCAATAAACGGAGTGGCTCAGCGGCGTAAAGTTCCGAACAACAAAGAAATATACCCAATCAAGTGACCAATATTTGAAATATTCTCAGACGAGGAACGAAGGAACTCCTTACACTATTCGAAGTTGAATCACAACAGCAAGGAAATATACTCCATCAAATCTTTTATATACCGCCGCATTTTAATTGAGTCACCCAGACCGAAAAAGCTAATCCCTTACTGTACAAACTGCCAGCAATATGGTCACACTAAATCATTTTACAACAGAATACCAAAATGCATAAAATGTGCAGAAAATCATCAGTCAAGCAACTGTGGGCGAAAAAATTGGGAGACCCAAGTCAAATGTGCTCCATGTATCGCGGCCAATTATAAAAAACTGTTATGTATACAAATTCTTCACACCCCGTACCCCTCAATTCATAGATCCGGTAATAATGCCTTTGCAGAAAATAACATTAATGGTGGAACACTTACTGGGCCCGGCCCGTGCAATCAAATCCACGTGTAAACTCTCACGTACGAAATGCCAAAAAAAATCCGTGTTCACACTCACACCGACATGCCATATAATCGTCGTGTTAACTCTCAATCATCATATGTCAACGTTGCAAACGGTAATTCTCGGAATGACTACAATACGTCTCAACACGTACTCATAAATCTACAGTCACGATTAAACTATGATCCTTCAAACTCAAATGTAACCTTAGAATTGTTTAACGCCTTAGGGGTTTAATGAAGCAAGTGCAACAACTGAATAGCCTCCTTACGACCATCATGTCCGAATCAAATTAATATGTGCCTGACTATTACCTACTTTAAATTTAGTGATTATTTTACAACCTCATGAGGTCAGATGTCGTACACACATTAATTAAACAAACAAATTAAACAAATTTGAACATATTTCTCCAACTGATTCTATCCTTCGCTTTTTTGTCGCCAGTTGGTAACACCAAGGATATGGAGGGATTTTTAGGGCTGGTCTTTCCGTTTTCGAAAATGTTTCGTTCTGGCTGATCTTCTGCTCACATGGTCTATCCAACGCAGCTGGCTTACTTTGATTCGCCTATCTATGTCCATGTCAGAATACAGCTGATATACCTCTTGGCTCCAACGACATCAGTACTCGCCGTGTTCTTTAAAAGGACCATACATTGTACGGATAATTTTTCTGTCGATACAGGTAAAATGAGTCTGGTATAGGTTGACTTATGTCTGTCGAGAAAGGGCTTTATTCTTAAACTGCTCGTTGAACCCAAACTAGCATATATTTGCAAGCACAATTATCCTATTTATTTTCAGGCTGACGTTGTTGTCCTTGTTCACGGCGGATCCAAGGTAGACAAATTCATGTACCACTTCAAAATAATATCGGTTTTCGACGTTCATGTGCGGATCAAGTAGAGGTTTGTCTAGTCGTTGGCAACATCAATTTTCTCTTGCCCTAATTAACAGCAATCCTTCTTCGATTGTTGAAAATACTTCCGTAACCTCTCGCAAATTTCGCCCAATGGTGTCTATATCGTCAGCATACAACAGCAACATATGGCTTTTCGTGTTGAAGGTCTTAGTCGTATTTACTGTAGATTTTCTCATTATTATCTCCATTAAGTGGTTGAAGAGATTGCACAAAAGTGTGTCCCCTTGTCTCAGTCCGCCCTTGGTACAGAACGGTTCTGTAATGCCTTTCCCCACCTTCACTGCTGATTTGGTATTGGTCAGCGTCATTCTATTGAGGCGGATCAGTCGAAAGCGAAAGGTGGTATGTATCGATTTGCTTTTCGTGGGTCTTTTCCAGGATTTGGCGTAGCGTGAATATTGGGTCAGTCGTGAACATGCTTGGTCTAAACCACACTGATAAGGTCTAATAAGGTTTTCAACAATTGGCTTTAGTCTTTCACATAACACGCTCGACAAGACCTTATACGCGATGGATATAAGACTGATACCGCGATAGTGAGAACAGACACACGGATCACCCTTTTTTAAACAGGACATAATTCAATGAGACCCCAATCGTCGGGCATAGATTCCCCCATCCATATACTGTATATAAGTCGATGCATGTGGGCTAGCACTCCTTCGCCACCTGCCTTAAAAAGTTCAGTGGGTAGCCCATCCACACCAGCGGCATTATTATTCTTAAGCCGGGAGATCGCCGTTCTTATCACGCCTTGGTTCGAGGGTGTGGGGTACAATCTACAGTCTCTTCCACAATCATTACCTCCTGATCTTCATTGGAAGAATCTGAGTGGAGTAATAATGAAAATTGGTCTCTCCACATTTTAATCACACACTTCTTATCAGTCACCAGATTCCCATTCTCGTTGATGCAGGAGGGCACCCCATTATTTTTGCCCGTTATTCGATCTTCTTACTCTCTGGAAAAATTTTCAGGAATCCTTGTTCATCCTGCACATTTTGGTCCTCTTACTTTCTCTCTGCATTTTACCCTCTAAATAGTTGGGTTTCCTTCCTTATCAGCGTCTTGTACCGCTCATTCGCATCACGCGTTGCAACTGACTCTTTCGTTGTTTCAGTTGCAATGCATCGTTCTTCGTCGTACCATGGCTTATCCTTACCGGGTTTTTGATAGCCAAGTTCAGTCCTTGCAGCGGTTTCCAAAGAATGGGAGATGTCCTTCCACTGCGGTTCTGGGTCCTCATGAAGAGGAGTATTCTGCCCTAGCAGGAGAGTGAGCTTTTGTTGATAGGAATTTGACACCTCCGGTATTCGCAGTTTGTCAATATCCAGCCCTTTCCGTGTTCGGCTTCGTACATTTTGTGCCTGACAGATAGTAACAACGAATATAAACAACAGATATTAGCGAAATATGTCTCCAGAATCTCATAAGTGCTGCACACTGACTTATTTGTCTTCAGATCGCCAACCTGTCTTATTGACAGTAAATTCTTCCCCAAATCTCATGGAATTGCAATATAAGCTTCACACTGGAAAAACAAATTGGCAGAACTATAAAGAGCTCGTCAGTGCATCACTAAATCTGAAAGTTCCTCTCACAGCTGCATATGATATGGATGTGTCAGTTGCTAAATCAATTAGTTCCTTTAAAAAACCAGTACACGCTGAACAATTTGTCTTTTTTTATTGTTTGGAAGCAAATATAACATGTTTGTAGCTTCCCGCAAATATAGTATACTTGTGTCCAAACACATTGTTTTTGCTATTCAATATAACATTTTTGGGACACAATGATTAATATGTATTTGTGGACTTGTTTGTTGAAAACTGCTGAAAACACTGATGTCTATGACAATAAAAAAAACAAATAGCAGCAGATTTTCAATTCACGAAAAAAATGCTTGCAAACATGTAAATGGATCCTGCAATATGTTGCTGGTCTGCTATTTTTCAGCATGTAGAAACGTAACTTTTCCCAAGGGTTTTAAAATTCCACGTCCACTATAAATGAACTGGTAAGTGCATCAGTAAATTTGAAAGTTCTTCTCATCACTGAATATCATATGGATATCAGTTGCCAAATCGATTAACTGCATAAAAAAAACCTGTTGAAACTATACTTTCCCCAAGTGTTTTCAAATTCCACGTTCACTATAAACGCAAACTGGCATTGTGTATTATTTCGCTACAGCTGTATCCATTATCTAGTTAAATTCAAAATGAACTGCATACATTAGTTTAACCCACAGCTACTAACATACCAAAATTTTGGAAAAGTCTCGACAATAAACCAGTTTCCTACACTCACAGAAAAAATCAGTTGGGACAGCCGAATTAGCCGTAACCGAATTAAGAGGTTATCTCAACCGAATTAGAGGTTGCCACAAACTCATTAGAGGTTGCCACAAACTCATTAGAGGTTGACACAGTAGAGGTTGACACAACCTCAGTAGAGGTTGACACAACCTCAGTAGAGGTTGACACAACCTCAGTAGAGGTTGACACAACCTCAGTAGAGGTTGACGCAACCTTAGTAGAGGTTGACACAACCGCATTAGAGTTTAACACAACCTCATTAGTGGTTCACACAACCTCATTGAAGGTTGACACAACCTCATTAAAGGTTGACACAACCTCATTAGAGGTTGTCACAGCCGAATTATAGGTTGTAACAAATGAATTTAGATAGAGTCACAAATGACTTATTAAAGTATTTTTGTAATACTAAATGTTGATTTATTTTTCTGTATTCTTATAAAAAATAAAAAGCGAGAAACAATGTTATATGTATATATGGGGTAATAAATTTGCTTACATCCTTCTTCCAACCTTTTTTCAAGTACCGGCCATCATGAGACACCGCACTAATTCTGACATGTTTTATCGGTTGATTTAGGTCCTAAACCGTTTTCTATATAGACGACTGCAGCATATCTCACATGACCGACCTTGAAGAACTTGAAAACTGTTGATATCTGCTGAAAAATTTCTGCAAAATAAGACTCTTTAATGCAAAACAGATTTTACTTACCTTTCGTAATAATCACAAAAAAATCTTGACATTAGTTTTAAAATAATATTTGATTTTAGAAACGTCCGATTTAAAATACATAGTATTATGTTGTGGTAACCGAATTGAAAATTAATTCGGTTGTACCTACCAAATTCATGAGAAATTCGGTTACAGCAACCAAACTGACGCCAAATTCGGTAATTTCAACCGAATTAAGTCTAGGTTCGGTAATTGCGACCGAATTGGTACCAAATTCGATAGATACAACCGAATAGATACCAAATTCGGTTACTACAACCGAATTAATGCCACATTCGGTTACTGCAACCGAATTTGGTACCAATTTCGGTTCTTGTATCCGAATTAATTTCAAATTCGGTTGTTCCTACCGAAATCTTAGAAAATTTAGTTGACTGAACTATATTCGTTGCAGTTGTCACAGCCGAATCAATTATGAAACGAGGTTGCTTCAACCGAATTTCGGTCGTGGGGACTAAATTCGGTTGCAACCACCTCAAGTCGATTGTGGCAACCTCAATTCGGTGGTAGCTGCCGAGTTTACGGTTGCTAAAACCTCTTTTCATACAATTAGTTCTCTGGATGTAGCATTTTACTCCAGAAGAAAGCGTCTACGAAGCCCTCGATACTCTGTAGAAGTAAGGAGAAAACTTTCCAAAAAGCGGAAAGCTCGCCATTAATGGCAGATAACACGATCCCCCCGAACAAATCCATTCTTTCTTACTTCTGTACTCACAAATATATTACAATATCGATGCCTTAATATAGAAAAGCCATATCTCAATTTGTTGTTCGTATTAAATAGGAGCGATTTGACACATTATTTGTTTCAAAAGCATGTTTTTAGTAAAACAAGTTCATTATTTAGTAACATTAAAATACTATTTTTTATACGAAAGGTGTGTTTGAATATGCAAAAAACACCATTTCGTAAAAAAGACGAGATACGACCTTTTCATTTTTAGCCATCGATATGGAGATAACTAACATTATGACTCTGATACGTGAAACCTCTACCCCTCCAAAGCCAGAAATTATTCTCTATGGAAAAAGACGCGTAAAATAAAACAGTTGGAGAAAATTAATCACGTTATTACAAAAAAATTGTAACTCCTTTTAATATCCTTAGTTTAAATAGAAATTTCTTTATATACCTCAAGATCAAGGGTTTCAGAAGCTAAACTCAATTTTAAATGTGTTTCTGTTGACTGAATTTATCAGTGGCTTCCTTTGCTAATGCAGCAGGTAAAAATTGGAATGATTCTTAACACGACTATATACACGCTGAGAAAGACCATCCAGCAATATATTGCAGTAAACATGTAAAACATTGTTTTCATGATTGTAATTTCCTTTAAGGCTGTAAGAGATCATGTTTTCTCCGGTTAGTGAAAAAAATGTAAATGCAGCGTGTGGGATTCGAACTCACATTCGCTGGACGATCGTTTCGATATTTGTGAAGCATCATCTTCAGCAGCGTCTAGCCCGTTAAGCCACTGCGGTGTGTATTTACACAAGTCATGAATTGAAGATCTGCTGCATTTTTGTTTCAATTTTGTCTGTCACGTTTTTGTTTTCAGCAGTTTTCAATAAACAAAGCTGTATTTTGGTCACATAATCATATATCATAACCTATTAATCATTGTGTCTCAAATATGTAATATTGAATGGCAAATACAATGTGTTTGAACCCAAGTATACTATATTTCAGGATACAAACACGGTATATTTGCATCCGAACACCACAAAATACAGCCATTTCATAGTACGTGGACAGAGTACACAAAAATAATGCGATCCATCAATTTCTAAGAGTTCAATCTCTTTTTGTGTCCTTTAATTATGGGATATGCAAATTACCGTGTAAGTTATGATGAAAACTAAATACCGTTTTTTCGATCTGTTTCCACGCACGTAAAAATAACCCCCCACCCAGTTATGTTAATGACTGCGCTCCTGTTGTGACAAAATTCCTATTGCTTTTTCCTATTCAATTTCTAAATGGTCTAAACCATTTAAATGAACATTTAATTCATTTTCATACCGCTCATTTGCCATTTAAAGGAGCACACCTAACATATTTTTTTGTAAGCAGCATAACAACAATTCATCCTCCTGTCCTCATCGCTCACAGGTTTAACACTCAAATACTCCTGCAACATGGACTTAACATAAATTTTAGTGTTCGCGGGTCATGTGGCTGAAGACAAAGCTTAATTATGTTCACATTTTTTGAACTTTTGTATAGCGTACTAGTTAGTACTGCTGGTAATCGTAATCAGGTTTACACATAATGGTACTGGCGGTCGAAGAGTCATGCTAAAAAGAATAACGTAGTCTCACTGCTTCGCGCCGGCAATTGTAAAATAACCCAACCCTAGGTGCTAAATTTTTACGACATTCCGACTTGAAATGACACGCGACATTCCAGAATGTGTGACTGGGTTTTTGGGTGTCTGTCTGTTGCTACATACATTTGCATATATTTATATATCCATTTGTTTGTTACCAGGATTCGTGTTAATAATAAACATTTTGACATTTAATTAATAATTATGCAGAGTAAGAGGACATGCAAACCGGCAACAGCAGCGCAGCAACAATTTAGGGTGGGTTGGTTAGCACTATAATGGCAAAAAAATACTATCAGCCAGCCAGTCATCAACTGAAACTAATGTGTGATGATATGTTGATAGTCGTCTCTTTTTTTTTTGTGTGGTTTGTTAAAGGACATTATATATAGTTTTAAGTACTCTTAATTCTACAATGCACATAAGTATGGACATGTGGTAAAGCCTGTTGAATAAAGGACGATTTAAGTTGTAGCTAAAATCTTCTTAGGCTTCTTACATATGCGGCCTGGCCTCCTAGCAGGTCATACGTTGTTCGCTAAAAATCACCATAATCTGGATTTGTTGTGCCATTTCTTTAGTTGCTATCATTTAAGGCATCTGGGCATTTGACACTCTAAACGTCTAGGTTAACAAAATATATGTACAGTAATGTACCGATATTTTATTGATGCTAATTAATCTGATTTATCTTCTTAGTCGCCCAAGTTCTTGCAACACGTACCACGACAGGAGGTACTTTTCAGTACGCTTTCTAAAATTTCCTTATAAGGACTATTAAAAGCAGAGGCTTTGGTACACTTTGATATATTAACTTTTTACAAACATTATCCAAATGTCCTTTACAAAACCTACAAGCAAAGAAATTTCGTTCAGCACAAACGAAATGAGGCAACTAAATTTCGTTTGGGAAATTTATTTGCGACAAACGAACAGTTATGTTTGTGAGCAACATGTCATAATTAGAAAATGGTAGCTGCAAATATCAAGTGGCATATATCATTAGATTTATCATTTTTTATTTTTTTTTTATTCAGTAGCTGCTTTAGCAAACATGATAAAAAATTTGATATGGCTGAGCAGAGCAAATTATTACATAAATAAATAAATGGTTTCCCATTACATCTAGTGTATCCCAAAAACCGGTTTTCCCAAAATGTCGGTTTTTGGTTTCTTCGAATATTCAGATTTGGCGAAACCGGTTTTCAGTTACATCGAGGTGTAGAAACCGGTTAATAACCGGTTTCGGTTTTTATGACAAAATGGACAACTATGCGTTTTATAAACATCGTTTATTTTTAATTCGTCTCTTTGAATTTTGATATCGACTATCGAGTACATAGCTATGAAATTGCTTGACAAGATACCGTTCAGAACCGGTGTAAAACTGCAGGTCCCAATCAAAGTGTGTGAGCCTATTCCTTCATGGGATGTCATGGGAAACTACATTTGAAATTTAGTTTCGCTTTAAAAAAAATACTAATAGACATTTTTTTCAAAATTATGATTTCATTGGTCATCTATTCAATTTGTTTCGCGTTTTAAGGCCTCAAAGGTCTCGGGATAGTTTGCGTAGCACTTATATTTTACGGCGCTCCAGAGATAATAGTCTAATGAGTTCAAATCACCAATGGGCTTCCAGGTTTCGGCTGCTTATGCGGTTTGCGAACACAGTGTGTACACAGTCGCCCTGTTTTCAACTTTTGGGAACAAAAATTCGTTGAGCATGGAACGATAACGCTCGTTTCTTGACGGTTATGGCGGGTCCTTGTTCACTTTCCAAGAAAATTGGGCCTATGATGACGCCTGGCCAAAAACCGTGGATGCATCGGATTCTCCTCGACGACGTGTGGATGTTATGAGCCCCAAATGCGACAATTTTGTTTGGTATCGTATCCCTGAGGTGAAAATGAGTTTCATTGGGAAACATGGTTTTTCCGTAAATGTTCAGTTCTGTGAACGGTGGCGAGTTGATGTCCACGACTGTTCAAAGACACTTTCAGCTAAAGCGGCAATAATTTCCACTGAACGCACAGGATGAGCACGTACAGGAGTAGTTTTGTTGATGTGTTGACGGCACTCTATTTCAGTGGAATTTATTTCGTAAATTTCTGGTAGTTTGAGTTTAAGACTCAGAACTTTGGAAGAAAGTGTTTAATATTTCCCAATACCTTTTAGAGCGTAAAGCGACCCATTTTGAAAATGTCTAGCCTTTAACTAATAATCTGTCACTTCATGGATTTGAAATGGGTCATCTGCTTCGATATACCGAGAGGTTCAAGTTCCAAATTTTATCGTTGTGCAAATATTCCTTCGGACGTTTTGTACTTCTTTTTTGGATTGAATACTGTTTTTTATGCATTTCAGCTAACATACCACCAGTGTTGTCATTGCATCCAAAACTTAGATCTAAATCGGAGTTGGCAGATATGACTCCTAATGGCATTGGACAACCAATTCAGCAAAGTCTCTTGTGTCTGTCTGATGGGGCCAGTAATCATAATGAGCTATGAAAAAAGTCTTTAGGTGTGTAATTCTGCGGTGTTATATCAGTCGTGTAAAATCGAAAAACCCGGTTCATCAACTTGAAATAACCGGTGAAACCGGTCCTTCGAAAATATAAATTTTTAGAAATCTGACATACGGTTAACCGACCGGAATTCGGTTAACCGGTTTCGGTTTAGAATACACTAAATACATCCCATGAAGGGATTAGGGAGAGCTTCTCACAACCAGTGAGCAGTGCGCTTTCTAGTGTTATACTCACTGATTGGGACCTACAGTTTTACGCCGGTTCCGAACGGTATTTTGAGAAGCTTTTTCATGGCTAAATACTCGGTAGTGTCGCCGTCACTATGCGAGATGACTGCCGCTGACAATTTTTTTTTTAATGTGGTGAGAGCAGGAATCGAAGCCAGGATCTCAGGTACAAGAGGCGCGCACACTATCCATTGCACCACAGACGGCTATTATTATTATGAAAATTACTTTTGTAATATTCTAATAATATAATACACCTAATCCTGTTTTTAGGCGATATATACGGTCCATGAAAACTCGCGTTAAAAAACTCGCAACAAAAGTAGAGTATCCATAAAAATCGAGAGGATTGGTTCAGCTACACTAAGTTAAATAAAATATAATTCAAATTCATGTTGTTTCATATACATATTTTATTTTAACAAAAAATAAAGACAAATAATAGAAAAATTAGTCCATTTAGAAAAACAGATCATAAAATTCATAAAACCCAAAAAAATACGAGGGCGTATCAATAAGTCCGTGGCTAATCGAACTTCCCTCGTAGTAATATGAAATACAACACTGCTACAAACAAGTACCACCTTTTAGTAGACTACTGTCAAATTTTGAGTAAGTTCCGTCATTTACTTTGCGTTTAACAGCTGTTCAAAACACACAACTTCGTGCATTTTTTTTAAATGGAAAAAAGTGAATTTCGAGTGCTCATTAAACATTACTTTTTGAGGAAAAAAACCGTCAATCAGACCAAGGTAAAGCTTGATAAATACTTTGGGGACTCTGCACCATCGACTTCAATGGTAGAAAATGGTTTACTGACTTTCTTTGTGGTCGCACAAGTACAAATGACGCTGAACGTACTGGACGGCCAATTGAGGTCAATACACCCGAAAATGTCGATAAAATCCACGATATGGTGCTGGCCGATCGAAGAGTAAAAGTGCGTGAGATTGTTGATGCCATAGGCATTTCATATGGCAGTGGGGTTTCGATTTTAAATGATCAGTTGAGTTTAAGAAAGCTGTCTGCAATATGGGTGCCGCGTTTGCTCTCAATTGACCATAAACATAATCGTGTGACAACTGCAAAGGATTGTTTGGAGTCCCATGAATTGGGCTACGAATTGGTACCTCATCCGCCATTTTCTTCGGATTTAGCCCCCAGTGACTATTTCCTATTTCCAAACGTAAAGAAAGAGAAAGAGAAGAGAACGAGATTTAGCTCCAACGATGAAATTATTGATCAAACAAATGCCATTTCATGGAACTCGAAAAATCCCATGTTTTGGTAGGGATACAAAAAAGGAGATTATGTTTAAAATTAATTTTGTTTTTGCAACAATAACTGTTTCATTCAAAAAGTCACGGACTTATTGATCCGCCCATAGCATATCCGGTACAAAATTGTTAGAAAACCATTCGGTAATAAGCTCAGTTCTTACCCAGGTCATTTTACACCTTTCATTGATCGTGGTTTTGGAGCTCGATTCACAAGTAAGGGTTTTAACATCCGATTTCCTGAAGCGTTGGTTCAGAATAAAAAGGTCACACTATCTGTTGCTATTTTAAACCCACTAGCGGTTTTTTGGGTTTTAGCTACATCTGTTTGATTCGGCATTAGAGCTGTATAATTCAAGAAAATTAAAATTTTTGACTGATGTTTGCGGTTTCGTTTCTCTAATCTAGTTACAAAATCGTAATGCCATTTGTTTTATGGTATTTTCGTCACCTGGTATCCGTTTTTGTGTGCTATCCTCAATCCATATTACAAGAGCTTTCTCTATATTCTCTTTTACGATGTCTCTTGCGTATGATGATGTATGGGCGCTTAATTTTGTTCCAGCAATCACAGACTGTCTAATAGATTCTTCATTTTGATTTATCATTCTTATGATAGATTCGTTCAAACTAACACGTTTTCCTACTGAAGTAGCACGTTCTACAGTGGCTAGACGATCTAAAATTTTTATTTTATATTTCAAAGAGATAGCAAAGAAAAGAATTTCTACTTCGGAAATAAAGTTGAGTGTACGTACAAAAAAAATAGTGTTGCTGCAAACGAGCTGGCAACGTTTTTGATGTGTTAACATCTATGTATAGGCGCGGGTAGGGACTAAACTCACATAGTGAACACATTCAAACACAGTTTGTCAGATTACGATCACAGATTGTTTGGCGTTAAACTCCTCCGATTTGTATACCATTTTGTGTGCATATCGGATAGGTCTCAGAATCGGCCATCATCTATATTTCATACTCCTAAATGGTGCAATGGTTAGTGTGCGCGGCTCTTGTACATGAGATCCTGGGTTCGAACCCTGCTTTGACCACCTTCAAATTTCTTTCGGCGGCGGTCACCTCGCATAGTAACGGCGACACTATCGAGTATATAGCCATGAAAAAGCTTCTCAAAATACCGTTTGGAATCGGTGTAAAACTGTAGGTCCCAACCAGTGCGTGAAAACCGGAAAGTGTACAGCTCAGAGAAGTTCTCCACAGTCCCTTCATGGGATGTAATGGGAAACCATTTATTTTTAAACCCTATATAGATCACAGATTTGTCCGACTGCGAAACACGGATTGTCAGACTGCGAAAAAACACACACTGATGTAGCGGCAGCGACTAGTTGTCTTGTGTGGGTGCGGAGCACTCTCAGAGTAAAGAGAATAATGAAGTGGTTATAGGAATATAAAAATGAGATAGCAAGAGAGCAACGAAAATTGTGTGAACTTGTGTAGCGTATGTACGAAAATAACAATGTATGTATGCACTTGTGTATGTTACTTTGCATTCATTCTCTTTGTTTTTTTTGTGGGAATAAAACAAAAAGTATTAAGCAAGAAAATAATGACACACTGGTCTTTAAATAATTTTAAGTATTAATATTATCTAAATGTAACGTCATCATATGATGGAACGTTATTTTTTATTTTCCAATGTAACATTTACTAATGTGTTCATAGAAATCGAAAAGGTACCGTGTAACAAAAAGGTGTTAACACATCGCCCGTGAGTTCGAACACTCATTGGATTTTTGTTTTCTTGGCGTGCACTTTTAGTTCCACAAGAGATTTTTGGTTATTTATCCTACTGACAACTTTTCGGTTCCTGTATAGGGAAATACTCATTTCATATACCGGGTACCGCAAAAATATAATATGCAGGACTAACCACAAAATGTGCCTTAGTAACTAACGTGTGTATGATCGTCACGCAAATACCGGTGAATCTCAGATTGCCACGTGACAACCGCCCCCGACACCCATTGAACTATTAGAGGACTTATTTCTTCACTTAAATAGCGAATGAGTCAACATTACTGGTCAAGTACAAAAGGAAAACAAAATTCAAGTCCGTGAGACTTAGGGTGCCGACAGAGTGCAAGTTCAAAGCGGAGCCGAGCACAAAGCGAAGTTTTTTGATTACTTGCTTACTTAGCCGATCTCAAACAACGCCGATTATAACGATTATAACATATTTCGCCAACCAGTTCGATCTTTTGCATTATCTCCCCAGTTGGCAATACCAAGTGCACGCAGGCATTCGTCCACCTGATCTCTCCCTGGGGGTCTCGGTCTTCCTATTTTTCGTCTTCCTTTGAGTTCGGTTTCGAAAACGCTTCGTGATGGTCCGTCTTCAACCCTTCTACTGGCATGACCTAGCCAGCGCAATCGCGTTATTTTGATCCGCTTAACTATGTCAATGTCATGATAATTCTCGCCGTTGTGCATACTCGCCGTTGTGCACTGTAGCACCATAAATTTTCCGGAGTATTCTCCCCTCGAAGACTCCTACAGATGTTTCGTCTGCTTGCGATAATACCCAGAATTCCGCGACATAAAACAAGACAGGTTCGATGAGAGTCTGGTATAGTTGGTCTTTTGATACTCGAGAGAGGGCTTTATCGCTAAAGTACTTGCTTAGCCCAAAATAAAATTTATTCGCAAGCACAATTCTCCGCTTGATCTCAAGGCTTACTTTGTTGTTTTTGTTTACTGCAGATCCGAGGTATATAAATTCGTCTACCACCTCGAAAATATAACGGTTATCAACGATCACGCTTTGGACTAATCGCGTGGAGGCCCTGCTCGGTGAAACAATTAATTCTGTCTTGTCCTCATTTACCGTCACACCCACTTTTGCTAACTACTTCTCAATTCTCGAAAACACCGCAGCAACTTCTCTGGTTGTGCGCCAAATGGTATCGACAACACATCAGCATACGCGAGCAGCATGTGACTTTTGCTGCTGATGGTTTTATTCATGTTGACTGAAGCTTTTCTCATAACGATCTCCATTAAGACGTTAAAGAGATCGCACGATAGGATGTCGCCTTGCCTGAGACCTCGCTTAGTTTCGAAACGTTCGATAAGATCCTTACCAACTTTTCACCTTACCAACTTTTTGGAATTCGTTAAGGTCATTATGCAAAAGCGTATGAGTTTTGCAGGAATACCAAGCTCAGACATTGCTTTGTAGAGTTTCTCTCTCCATATCGGGCCATCGAAGGCCGCCTTATAATCGACAAATAAATGATAGGGTCGATTTGTTTTTCGTGGGTCTTCTCCAGGATTTGGCGTAGCGTGAAGTTTTTTAAATTGAAAAATAGTGATAAAATGGATAGTTTTTAAATAGTGAGTTACCTGTAGAAACACATAGCAAAGAGTAAATTGTTTTAATTATTATACATTTAATAAATACATCAATCGGTAGAAACAAAAAGAAAGACGATTCATTACCTAGTTTACGTGATATTCGGACCAAATTACCTAAAATTTATTATGTATTAATTACCAAATTAAATCGGACCAAATTACCTAAAAATTGTGTGTTTTTGAAAACCGGAAATCGGTCAACTTTGAACGGTTATATCTTCCAAACTAAACAGCTGATATTATTAAGGGTAGCATATTTGAAATTGTTGAAAAAGTCCCTATAAAATGTGTTTATTCAAAATTTCGTAGGCGCACATGAAAATGTTGATTTTTGCGACCTCGTTTGCTCTACTGTGCGATGGTTGGGAAAGTGTGCGATACAACTGAAACAATGGAAATCTGGACGCATGAGTATCAGCGCATGAAAGCCGAACTTACGGAACTTTCTATGAGAGTTTTATGGCTCATAGCGGGCATGTGAAGATCAGATAATTGCTGGATTCAGGGAAAACCTGGCGGCTGAAAAATTGATTTCTAAAGCAATTGTGAAAAACTTGTTCCATTACTGAATACCTTCAGCTCCATTACTGAATACCTTCAGTTCCATTACTGAACACCTTCAATTCCATTACTGAATACCTTCAGTTCCATAACTGAATACCTTCAGTTCCATAACTGAATACCTTCAGTTCCATAACTGAATACCTTCAGTTCCATAACTGAATACCTTCAGTTCTATTACTGAATACCTTCAGTTCTTATGAGCTAACAGATCAGAATGGTATTCTAATTAATCGCATACGTGACATTTAAAGGCATGTGAAACTCATTTGGCAGACCAGTGAACCGCATACAACAGGGTGCCCCCCATAATTGAACTATCAACAGGTTTAGCTTCCCAATTACGTTAATTTGCTCCAAAAGCTGGAATGCCAACTATATTGGTTCGATCTACAATCTCTAGGCCGTGTCTCAAATGGTATAAAGACATTAACAGAAGGGATCATTTATCAAGACATCGAAGTTCAATACCGTAGTGTTACGTTATGTCGGGTTTACTATAGTAAGTACCGACTGTATGCCATTCGATTGCGGCAACTAAATACATCTATTGCTACAACATCATAAAGTCACATTTCACAGTGAAACATACAAAATATAACCATATACGGACACCACTACGTGATAAAAGACCAAAAAAAACCTGTGTTTTGCCCAAAGTCATGCACTTTTTTATGGGCCCCCAAAGATTTGGGGCCTCGGTGTCATGGTTGCAAAAAAGTGATCATATTTTCAGGCTCATATCTTGCAAACCGTTCGAAATTTTGATTTACTCTCTGAGGGAAAGTTGTAGCTCTTGTCATAAAGAACAAAAATTGTGAACATATCAAGTCAAAAAAAAAATAAAAAAAAAATAAATAAACAAAATCGTAAAAAATCTTTAAGAAATTCGATTTTTTACCTTTTTTCCCTTGTTCAGGTCCATAGGTAGCAAACCGTTCAAAAATCAAGGAAACGATGAACTACAAAAATCTACCCAAGATCTCAATAAACAACTTTCTGGAACATATGAACTTCCTAGGAATGATTCTTAAAAGCGGTTACTTCAACTTTTTTACCCACAACTCTCGATTGCTCCTACCGGCAAACCATTTAATGTACACAAATAGATGTTCGCTTGGCTACCTTTCAGCTTTTCAAACGTGTTAGTGCCATGACACCTGTATTTTGTATGAGTTTAAGTATTTCTGTGTTAATGTTAGGTCACGTTTACATGTATTTGGCTATCAGGACGGCATTCGTATGAACAACATTTATCCAAATGTATGTTAATACTCGTGTATGTCTTATGTAGATGTAGAAGAGGAATACATACGGAAATACGTATACGTGTTAAGTTTTTATATCCTTATGATTTATTACAGAATTGCTAAGGAGTATTTTGTCCATTAATTTAAGTCTCGTTTTTTAGGACAATTCCAGCCGTAATATGTTAGTTAATTAGTTAATTCGCTGTAATTGTGTGCATTTTTTTACGGTTTCGGGAACTTTTATAAAACAGCCTATAAGTTTTTCCATTCCGATTGCTGTATCACTGTTGCGTGTTTGAACTGTGTGGTAGCGAATCGCATTTCCTAATATGTTACTCAAGCCTTTTAGTAGCGTTTGAAGTAGGTAAATATTATATTGTTTAATTCCGTTAGGAGGAAGTAACTCATTTTTCACGGCATTTACATGTGTTCAACGTGTTTCAAGTTTAAAAGAAAAGTTTAAGTTAAAAAGACCGACCGACTAAAAACTTCCGCCAGTGAAATGATGAAAGTTGGCGTAGAGCACAGCGAGCTTGAAACAATAATATTGTTTAAGGCAACTCTTTGTTTTGTTGTTTTGTAAATTACGAAACAAAAACAAATCATGTCTGTTTGAAACCGATGGTTTTTCGGCAGGATCTAAAAGAGTTGTTCATGAAAGTGTTCCCAATGATAAGGCTAGGTTTTCTTCGAACGTATGTAGGGTGACTCAGTAAGAATGCACTTTTTCATTTTAACATAAAAACATGAATGTTTGGAGACAGTTGTGATTTTTTTATAGAATTGTAAAGACGTCATCTTGCGATTACGTACGGAACAAAATATCCATCAATTGGCCCCCACCACTCGGATGATAGGCCATTTACTCTTTTTTTATTTTTATTTTATTTAAAATTTAATTGTCTATGGAAATTATCCTTACAGACTATTTACAAAAATTTTGGTAGCCTAGAACTACACAGCAAATCCCAAACAAATAATTAAGAATTTAAGAAAACTATTATGTTACTTTTAATTACATTAATGCTCATACAGAAATCAATAAGGCTATATAATTCATTAAATTCCTTACACATTCTCGTGAAAGGATCGGCATTCGCATAGTTTGCTCTACAAAATGGAACAGATAATGGTGAAAAGTATCGGGTTGGTCGTTGAGGGATGTTGAATGATATGTTATTGATCAAGAATCCAGAGCAGACATCGCCATTGATAACATTCAGAAGAAACGATATGTTTAGCATGGATCTGCGGCTTTTTAAAGTTGGCAGCTTAATAAGAGCAAGTCTACTAGTATAAGACGAGAGACTTAATGGGTTGAAGTTCAGACTACGAAGACAGAATAAAAGGAACTGCTTTTGTACTGACTCAATACTAGCGACGTGAGTTTGGTAAATAGGGTCCCAAATTATCGATGCATATTCCAAGATAGGTCTTACAAGTGATGTGTATAAATTTTTCGTTACATATGGATCATTAAACTCTTTAGCCCAACGTTTTATAAAACCAAGTACACCTTTGGCTTTGTTAACCGTGATTGTGATGTGAGAAATGAAGTCCAGCTTGGAGTCCAATAAAACACCAAGATCAATGAATGTATCAACCATTTCCAACTGATGGCCACCCAGCACATAATTGGCAGACATTGGTTTCGTTCTAAAGAAACTCATATATTTGCATTTTCCAAAATACAGCTCAATCAGATTTAATTTGCACCATGTATGGAACGAATCCAAATCGCTTTGAAGATACTTTTGTTCCCATAATTCGTCGTAACTCAGAAAAACTTTCATATCATCAGCATACATTAAGATATTCAAAAATTTTATAGCTTGAGGTAAATCATTAATAAACAGTGAAAATAGAAGAGGTCCAAGATGGCTACCTTGCGGAACACCCGATAGTACATGAATAGTTTTTGATGACACATTATTAAAACGTACATTTTGTTTACGGTTTGCCAAATAAGAGTGTATCCATTTTAAGCTTAGGTTAGTAAAACCCATCCAATGTAATGGTTATGGTTAACCTTGTCAAACGCCTTACTGAAATCTGTAAAAACCGCATCAGTTTGTTTTCCTTGAAGAAAGCCACGATTTACTAAAGTTGTAAGTTGCAGAAGATTTTTTGAAGTCGAGCATCTTTTTTGGAAGCCATGTTGGAAAGGAGATATTAAAGTATTTACGTGAAAGTATAGCTGATCCGTTACAAGTTTTTCAAAAAGTTTAGGTATAGCACTTAATTTTGCAATACCCCGATAATTGGTAATGTCCGATTTATTTCCAGATTTAAAAAGAGGAGCAATGTAAGAATCTTTCCAGATTTTTGGAAACTGTCCATATTTAATTGAAGTATTAAAGAGGAGAGTTAATGGAATAGCTAGAGCATCAGCACATTGAACTAAGATACTGCTGGGAATTTTATCAGGTCCACTGTTATACGGAAATTTAAGCTTTTTTAAACCATTAGATACCATTGAAATATCAAAAAATGCAATAGGTATTGCTTGATTGGATATCAGTGAAAATGGGTAAGCGTTAGAATCATCAAAAGTTGCATCCGAATAAGTAGAAGAAACAAAATCTGCAAACAGGTTACTAATAACATCATCATCCCCAGATTCATTATAGTGAAATTTCAGAGCCGCCGGAAAGCCAGTAGTTTTTTTTTTTACTGTTAACAAATTTGTAAAACGATTTTGGATTGCGTTTAAAATTATTTTTCATTTTGACCAGATAACTTGAGTAACATGAGTTATTCAACGAGTTATATTTTGCGCGACTAATCATGTATCTCCCATGTTCGATAAGAGAACCAGTTTGTTTGTATTTTCTGTAATGTTTATTCTTTTTATTTTTAACTCTAGCCAGTTGCTTAGTATTCCATGGAGGTCCAGACAGTTCTTTAATAATTAGTTTAGGGATACAATTGTCCATGACAGAATAGATTTTGTTGTAGAAAATCTCAGTATTACGATCAATGTCAGCCATTGTACTAGTTGGGAGCGACAATAGATTATTCCAGTTTGTATTGTTTAAAAGTTCATTTAACAAAATGTAATTAGATTGTTTGAAACAGAATGTTTTATCCTTTTCCGATGAAGGGGCAGCTACAAGCTCAGGCGGAACATATATATTTATTTCAATTGTAGGGTGATATCGATCTTCAGGAGTTGTTATTGGGTTCGAACGTTTGATGTAGCATTCTGCAGTTTCATTGACGAATATTAAATCCAACAGTTTAAAATAATCGTTAAGTACGCCATTCAATTGGAAAAGGCTTAAGTCGTATAATATGTTGAACAGCTCAACGTAGTTATTGTTTGATTTTGACGGAACAAAATATTTATCATCCGGTAACAACTTCCACGATATTGAAGGCAAATTGAAATCCCCTGTTATAATAATCATATCTTCCGGATTAGCAGTAGAAACAACAGATTTAATAGCTTCGCCATGTTTATCATATAAAGATTGTGGGGAATTTGGAGGAATGTATGAACATGTGATAAATAAGTTTTTGTGTTTTAGTTTGATTAAAACTGCGATAAATTCAATGCCGGGGAAGGAAATAAAATAAATGGTTTCCCATTACATCCCATGAAGGGACTGGGGAGAACTTCTCACAATCACTGAGCTGTGCGCTTTCCAGTTTTCACTCACTGATGGGGACCTACAGTTTTACACCGATTCCGAACGGTAATTTGAGAAGATTTTTCATGGCTAGATACTCGATAGTGTCGCCGTCACTATGCGAGGTGACCGCCGCCGAAAGAATTTTTTTTTGAAGGTGGTCAGAGCCGGGTTCGAACCCAGGATCTCATGTACAAGAGCCGCGCACACTAACCATTGCACCACCGACGGCCACCGGGGGAGGAAGAAGGAATCATCTATTAATCCCTCAGATGGTAAAGAGCAAGATACAGTAATAAGAACACCACCGCCATTTTTCGTGGTGACACGGTCGTTTCTAAAAATAATATATTTATTCGACAGTATTTCTGAATTCAAAATAGTATTATTGAGCCAGGTTTCAGTGAATGCGAGGACATGATAGTTAAAGCCAAAGCTATCCATATATAAAGTTGACAGTTTAGTTCTTAAGCCACGGACATTTTGGTAAATTATTGAAATGTTATCACCAGTAAAAGCTTTTAGTCTTTCCATGACATTTTCGCTAACTTTTTTACAGAGATGTGGCTCTATCTCACCGATGAAGCGTTGGATGTCGGATTTAACCTCCGGAATTGTTTCTGGTTTATTCCCATAATCCCGAGATTTCACAAAATCCCAAAGAAAGAAATCTCACAGCGTTAAATCGCATGAACTTGGTGGCCAGTTGACATCAGAATTTGATGAGATAATTTGTTCTGGAAATCGTTGCGTCAATAAATCGATTGTCCATATCGTCCAGATATATGCCGTCCAGTTGAGGCCACACGAACTCCGTTATCATGTTCCTGTAACGAATGCCGTTCACAGATCCTGTAATTTTGACCTCATCTTCGAAAATTTAAGTTCCAATCACTCCGCCTGACCAAAATTCGCACCAGACAGTTGCTCCTTATGGGTTGGGTTTTTGATGTGTTAACATCTATAGCGGCGTATAGGGACTAAATCTATCAAAGTCAGATTTTATGCTGCTGCTAAAACCAGATTTTATGCTGCTGCTAAAACCAGATTTTCTGCGACTGCGAAAGAGTATAATGACGTGTTAAACAAAAATGAGCGAGCAAGAGAGCAATGAAAGAGTGGTGTGGCAGGGGTGAGGCAAACGAAATTGTGTCTATAGCGTATGTATTAACATAATAATTAACATATAAAGCTTAGCCACGCAAAATTTCATTTGCAATCTTGCGCAGTCGACGCAATGGTGACACACTAATACGTCAGCTACTTCGTACAAAGTATGTGTGATGTTGTGTGTTTAGCTGTTTCATTGCTGTTGATATGGCAAACATGTAGTTATGTGACACACGTATACGTCAGCTACTTCGGACAAAGTATGTGTGATGTTGTGTGTTTGGTTGTTTCGTTGTTGTTGCTATGGCCAAACAAAGCGAGTCATTTGATGTTCAGCATTGCCCGGTGTATACAAAAAAACTATTATTTTTTATTTTCCAATGTAACATTTACTAATGTGTTCATAGAAATCGAACACGTACCGTGTAGCAAAAAGGTGTTAACACATCATCCGTGAGTTCGAACACTCATTGATTTTTTTGATTTGAAAAATTGGCATTCACTTCAGTTTGCTCCATCACCCATTGAACAAAATTGCAGGTGCTTTCCAAGGTCTGCTGGTTTGAGCTCCTGAGTAAGCTGAATTTTGTACACATGAAGGTGGAGGTCTTTTGTCTAGTTGAGAAGTTGTTATTTGAAGTTATTGAAAACCATGCCGAATTGATGTTTCGATTTTCAGCAGCAATGTTTTCAAGATACCGACCGATACGTTGACGCACAGGTGTCTTACTGTCCACAACCGAACCAGTTTCTTAACATTTTTTGATCACTCTTCGAATGGTTGACACATTACTTACTGACACTTCCTCGACTAAAAATTCTTCGAAGTTTACGAGCGGCCTCTGCATAAATTTACAAATTTTTGAAATATGTTTTCACAATTATAGCGACTTCGTCTTTCAGAAAGCGCTCAATTTGTAATAATCAGAATAAACATATGTGACAGCTGCCAAATTTCAGAGTTGCCACGTGCACAGAAAAAATTACACTAAATTAAAAAAGTGCATTCTTACTGCGACACCCTACAAAGGAATTCCCGTTAGTATCTCGGGGATCACACACGGCAATTTTACTTGGCCAAGTCTGGAGTTTATAGGAGAGAGAGGAGAAGAGCTTCAGTTCCCTTCCCCTCTTTCTCCTATAAACTCAAGACTTGCGCAAGTAAAATAGCCGTGTGTGATCCCCGAGTATGATGAGTTTTTCGATACATACATACAGTTTTGATGAATTCCCGAAAACCATACCCAAAACGACGCTGATGAAGATCTTGGCCAGATCCGAAATGGCTATACAGACAGACTGGGTGTCATTGGAACACTTTTTGTGCTCGACTTTTTTGAAAATAATATAAAGCTAATAAATAAGTTTAATTTTAAAAGGTATTAAGCTTGAATAAATTTAAAACAAAAAATTCTCGCAAATACCTGCCGTTGGAGATATTTCTTCACTGCGTTCCTTCAGAATTAAACAGGCTATTGAAGGACTAAAAAGTTTAATTTTCGCCAAAAAATTCTGGATTTGAAAATGAAAACCAAACTATTTTCAAAGATTTTCATTTGAGGACATCGAATTCCGCGAAACACACTTTACGCGGTCTCCCATCAGAGGCAAAGATTTCATTCTTTCAATTCTGTTCTTACCCACTGAGAAGAGATTCGTGGTCACAACTATATATATCGTACAGCCAACTAAAATTTCCTTGGACTATCACATTATTCAGAAATAATTACCAATAACTGTGTTTCGTATCACTTAATATTGTGCATATCACTTGGTGTGTAAATCAATTTTGGTTGCAAGAACCAAAATATTTAGTTGAAGCCACAGCAACAAGAAATAAATGTGATCTGTCAATCGAGTTTTAGTTCCAGCAATCAAATTATCTTGTAGTGGTGAATATTCTGTCAGTTGGATCAACGAAAAATTTAAAAACTAGTTCGTTTGTACCAAATAATACAGGATGGTTTAGTCACCACTGGATAAATTTCACCAGCCTATTCCTTGGCTCATTTCATGAAAATATGTCCATTTCCGACCATCCCCGAAAATCCAAGGGGGCGGAAGGGCAGCGGTAAAATTGCTAACTTCTGAATCAGTACTCAGTTTTTGTTTTTGTGGCATGTTGGAAAGGTATTTGGGAGATTTTTTCAATTTGCTCACCCAGAATGCAAGCAACTTATGTTTTTTTTTTCTCTTAAATATAGCCCTACCGCTTACCTTTCCAAAATGCCCTAAACGTGGACCTACTCTTCCAAAGTTATGATCATTTGACTGAAATGCAATTTTTTTTTTGTTTTTGGAAGCGAAATGACAGGACACATTCATTTGTTTTTGTAAATTAATACGTTTATGATTTTATTTTGTTGAAATTGTTCTCTGAAGAATTGGCTGCACTTTGAAAGGTTAAGACGTCTGGGCTTCGTTTACGGCATTTTGGAAAGGGGTTTCCATAAAGCGGTCGAATTTGTCTGGATGTTTTTGGATCGAAGTTCCTTAACGGACGTGGCGGGATGGGGGCTAAATGAAAAAAAATTAAACAACTTTTTTAACACTATTATGCTACAAACCAGTATTATCATCTGTATTGGGTACTTTTGCGTTGGTTTGTATCTAGTCTAACATATGTTGGGAAATTTCTTGTTTAAAGGGAAGCTTTCTAGGTAGAGATTGTAATCAATATATATAGCAATATGTCAAAAACGACTTTTTGCGAAAAATAACTTTTTTATTGTTGAATATGAATCTTTGGGGACTCAGAAACAATATTTATTCCACGAGTTTTTTTTTTTAAAATTAGTTGTATTTCAAAATATAACACAGTTTAACCATTTTCGTGGGCTTAAAAATTAAAAAATTAAATTAAAAAAAAGAAAAACTGGAATTTTTTAATTTTTTACAATAAACTGGGTTAGTAGCCTTTCATTTAAGATGAATATTTCATTCGTACACTGAGAGAAAAAAAAATAATTATAATAATAAGTGGTAAAGGTAGATTTACGACTTTTTCATTTAAAATGGCACAAAAACGTTTAGAACCTTAAAATCTAAAATTCCACCAAGGCGCTTCACGTCACAAAGCTTAGTTTGGACGTTATGAGTTGAGGAAGGTAAAAAAGCTATAAATTTTGGATTTTTTCCATTTTTCTTGAAGTTTTTTAAATTTTTTTTCCAAACGAAACATTGTACTGCGAAGCGCCTTGGTAGAATTTAAGATTTTAAGGTTCTAAACGAGAAATAGAAAATTTTGGCCAAAAATCTTTAGCCGTTTTTGTGCCATTTTAAATGAAAAAGTCGTAAATCTACCTTTACCACTTATTATTATAATAATTTTTTTTCTCTCAGTGTACGAATGAAATATTCATCTTAAATGAAAGGCTACTAACCCAGTTTATTGTAAAAAATTAAAAAATTCCAGTTTTTCGGATAATAATAAAATTACAGGAAAAAATTCGTAATCAGTTGAAAAATCAATGACAACAAGAACACCCTATAATTCACATATCATGTAATTGAGGGCCACCCTAATGAGCATTTCAGATAGCCGAATGTATCCCCAAATCAGTACATATAATTTGGTACATATATCTTTAAATTGGAAAAACCACTTTTTTTGACATATTGCTAAATATATATGTATATAGTTTTGAAACCAATAAAAAGTAATTTTACAAAAGCCAAAGTGAAAGAAGTTTAAAAAAAGGCAATTTGCTTAAATACGTGCCTGTTCTTAAAAGAAGTAAATTTTGTCAATAAAAGTGCATATTCATAGTCTTTTCTTAAAAACAATACCTTATCTTAAAGAAGTACCTTTGCTTAAAAAAGTAAATTTTCTTACAAAAGTACCTTTTCTGCAAAAAAAAGCATTTTTTCAAAATAAGTACGTCTTCTTAAAAAAGTATGTTTTTTTACAACAAATTGACTTTTCTTAAAAAACTAAATTTTCTTTTAAGTTTACCTTTTTTGTGAAACAAAATAACTTTTCTTAAGATATGTACCTACTCTTAATAAACCAACCCGTAAAAAACATAGATTTTGACTATAAATTCTGTATATATGACCACGCTCCTTTGTCCAATGCCGCCCATATTTGCAGCAGATCTTGGAATATGTACACCTAACCAACATACCTAATTTTGTTCAAAAACTGTTAACAGGAGCAGAAATAATGGATTTTGAATTTGTGATTTGTATGGGAGGTACCACGCCCCTTTATCGAATCCCGCACATATTTCAACAGTTCATTTCTGTTATCGCCATTAGTTTGCCTGCGAAGTTTCAGCTCGATTGGATCACGGGAAAAGGGTTAAAAATCAATCCAAAGTTTACTGAAGAAATGTTATCACAAAAATTCGCTCAATTCAATATTTATAGTCGATTTTTAAATTTATTTCGGACAGTATCGGATAAGAACATTCAAACTTGCCACGCCCATAAAACAAAGTGTAGCTACACAACAGTTTACATTTTTGGACTTTGACTATACACACCTAGTGTGATCATGTGGCACAGGAATCGTCCACCTCCAAAATTGGTATTGCACAGGGTAATTCTACCATGATACTAACATAATATTTTTTTCCTTTTCAGATACGGCAAAGCCACATGTAAGTAGTATTAACTAAAAGCTCAAACTTAATATTCTTTATAAATCTTGGTTATATTAACTAGAGTTGTATGTATATCGAACAAACTTACATTATAATGAAACCGTGATTGAAACTGAACAACTTTCAATGCAAAACGTCATCGAAAATCATAGTCGTGTCATTATTATTATTTGTTTAAAGATTTTTTGTCGGCAAAAGACTACAACTTCTAGTCTATAGTTTCAACAGCGTGAGTGAGGCTATAGCCATAAAATCAAAATACTTCAACGCTTCGCTAACATATGCACTAGGGTAATAACGTTTTGCATTTTTTGCAATTATCAAATCTCCCCAGACAAAATCGTGTAGGGCATGGACAAATATTAAGAACTGCGTTTTTAGTTTTTCGCTGTCGTTAAAAAAGGTTACGCACCAAACGCGTTAAAGTTTCGAACCAAACGTGGAATAAAAATAGTACAAGATATATATGGGCTATTTCAATAATTTTCAACATTTGTTGAAACTGAGTTCAGATGCTTATTATTTCTCCAGTTTTTCGAATTGACAAAAACGGTAAAAAGGGAATGGTAGGGCATACTAGAAAACCCGGAAATTCAAAATTTCAGACCATCAGTTCTTTATCTCTAAAAGTTATGGGCACTCAAATATTGAAAAACTCAAAAAATGGCTTGAAATTTACAAGAGTTTTTTCATATTTCATCACTTTTCTACTTTTAGTTTTACACTTCCGATGCCCACTGATATAAAATAAAGGAACTAGACTTAGTAGATATTTACACTATAAAAGTTATGCCCATACTACTATTTGGAAAAAAATTTGTACAGCGGTTCATTTTTGAAACCAAAATTTTCCGATTTTTCAATTTTCGCAGTTTTTTCTATTGCGTTTTTGCGTCGTTCAAGAAAATTGCATTTTGTCAAGAGTATTTAATAGATGGTGTAATGTGCTAAAATTTCCGCCATATCACGTCGATGTCAGGCTGCTAGTTGCTGAGAACGATGACCGCAAACTTTTATAGAATTGGCGTAAATTTGTCAAAAATGACAGTTTTTCGCGCCTGACATTTGCAATATTATTTAAAACTGGTTTAGGTATTGCGTGATCTAAACTTCTTAGTAAATGGCACCTCAACGTCAAGAAGGCGTTAAAATATTTTGAAACGCAAAAATTTTATAAAGAAAATAAAAATTTTGCGAAATTTCATGATTTTGTTTCGCGTTTTTTTTTAATTAATCCGTGGTTTAAAATCAATGTAAAGTATTGGAAATGAAGTGCGGCGGTAAACTAAAGATCATATATAAATATGGTTCAATTCGGTCCATATTTAGCGGGTACAGCGGCATTTTTCTTCAAACACATTTTGCTTTGTGACATCTGCAGTTGTGTATAGATTCCGCCGCGATTGACACCAAATGAAAGGTTTTTTTAAGCTTGATAATAAAACCGAATAGGCATTAACAAATTTTGATGATTTTAAATTTTACAGATAAAAAAAACCTAACCTCAAAAATAATTCTTATATAATTAAAACCTCCATAACTTTCGCGCCGTTTGCAATAAATGATTAACGCGAACTGTTTTGGTATGCTAAAATATTACCCTTCACTTGATCAAAGCGTCATTCGTGTCATCTAAAAAAAAATTTGGAACAAAAAATATCAAAATGTCGATAATTTTTGTAAAAGCCCATATCCGCTTTGTAAAACCTAAAGTTTATATCTTACAATACCTACTTTTAATCATTTATTGTTATTATTTGTTTACATACTTACATATGTATAAACCATATTTTAAAAAAATTTTTATTAAAAAATTTTAAAAAAATATATTAAAGGCATTTTAGAAATCGCTGTCGGTGCGTAAGATTTTTTTTACCAAATTGAACTGAAATATTTTTTTTTTTATCATTAATACAATATTTGCCTTTAAGCTTCGTTTTCATTATGTCAAATTCAATGGCAAACAGAAATGGCATATTTGACGACATTTGCATTTGGTGTCAAACGCGTTTTCACTACAACGTCATAACTGACACAAAACTCAAATGGCAACATTTGACATCCACATTTGTTGTCAGTCATTTGCCACACCGTTTTCGTTATGCTAGCTAAACACATCTGTCGTCATATGATTTTTGCGACAAGAAGAAGAAGAAATTAATTGAAATTTTTGTGTCAAAAGCGACGTGGTAGCAAAATTTTCAATTTTCTTTTAAACAACAAAATGTCCACGAATAAACAAATTGCCGTCGCAGCGGCATTAGTACCAGTGACTATTTTACTTTTAGCGCGTTTTTCCAGAAGTCCGTCCTTGGCGCGATTTCCTCCTTTGCTCGTTTTCCTCCTTCGCTTGTTGAAAATGCCAGCAAAATCAGCTGTTTGCATGGCAAATGTGTTTGCATTTGCCAACATGGTTGCAAATGGATTCTCGTTGTCAAATGATGCCATATCGGTCAATTGTCATAAATTTACCCGTTTTCACTTGACTGTCATTTCGTTTGACAAAGCATAGTCATATATGACGTCAAACGTAAATGTCACCATATGACTACCCATTTTCACCTAACTGAGTACATTTGCAATTGAATTTGACATAATGAAAACGAAGCATTAGAAAAGCTCTGGGGGGAATGTTGTCTAAAAAAAGTTATCACCCTAATGTGCACATACACCGACCGAAGATAAAGACGATAGCACGGCGGATATATTATATGAACGTCTAGAAGAGAACGATAACAACTGCCCTGGCCATCACATTAAGATGGATCTATGTATAGCACTTTAATGCAAAAGTCGGAAAGGACACGTGGTTTAAGCTAAGTACACAAGACCTTGTCAAAGGAGACGTATTTAGGAGTGCTACTGTTTTCAGCCGCACTTTATTACTACATAGTGTTGTGCTATAGCCATTCAATTCAGTGCTATGTGAAATACGAAATCAGGATGAAACGCATAAAAATATAACAACAATGTAAGCAAACACTATTCAACGTACACATGTGTGTGTGAGAATGTAAACGGCCCAGTCGTCGAAATTATAAATACAAAAATCACATAAGGTTTGAGGACACCCGGTTGGAACAAAGTCCCTTTCGCTATATATTATGTACTAGTTAGTTCCAACACGCATAAGGCGCCCGTTGAAGAATACGATAATTTAAATGGATTTAAAAAAATACTTTTTATAAAACGATAAACTTTTTTACGAAAAGTTTTTATTTTATAGAATGTATTTTTTTAAAAGTATATTTTTAGGTCCTTTTTGTAAGAATATGTATTATATTTTCCTGAAAACGTAATTTTTTAAAGAAAGGTACTTCTTTTAGTAAAAGCTAATGTTTTTTTTAATGTTTAAGAAGAAGTATCTACATACTTTCTGTAAGAAGAAGCCATAAAAGTATGATTTTTTTTACAAACAAGTAATCTTTTTAAGAAGAGGTACTTGTTAAAGAAGTGGTACTCTTTTTAGGAAAAGGTTATTTTTTTAAGAAAATTTACTTATTTTCGGAAAGTCTACTTATCTCAAGAAAAGAAAAGGTATTATTTTGTTTTTAAGAAAAGGAATTTTTTAAAAGAAAATATATTTTTTTTCAGAGACGGTATGTTTTTGAAGAAAATGATTTTTCAAAAATTAAATTGTCCGAGCATTTGGTCGTGTTTAGTAATTAATTATATGTTTCGATAGTTCGCTACCCTTTGGACAGCATCGTCAGGAAGATATAGATATTATCGAAAAATATAATTAATTAATAAACACGACCAAACACTCGGACAATTTAATTTTTGAATACAATACGAAAGGTCGAATAAATCATCACTTATTCGAAAATGATTTTTCTTTAGGAAATGGGAAACTTTTTTAGGAAGTGGTCCTTTTTTCAAGAATGGGACATTTCTAAGTGTAGGTATTTAACTCACGAAAAGTTATTTTGTTTCACAAAAAATGTACTCCTTATAGAAGAGGTAGTTTTTTAAGAAAAGGCAATTGGTTAATTATTTTAAGAAAATGCTGTTTTTGTAAGGAAATGTACTTTTTTAAGCAAATACACTTTTGAAAGATGAGGTATTTTGTTTTTAAGAAAATCTACTTTGTTTCAGAAGATGAAACAACATTTAAGAAAATTTACTTTTTTAAGGAAATGCACTTATTTAGGAAAATGTTTTTTTTAACTTCTTTTACTTTAGGTTTTATAAATTTACTTCTTAGTGGGTTCAAAACTACAATATATACTAAATATTGGTTACAGGCTCCACCTAGAAAACTTCAGATTAAACAAGGAATTTTCCAACATATGTGAGACATCAAGTTAGTCTAGACACAAACCAAAGCAAAAGTACACAATATAATCGATAATTGTGGGTTGTTGCAGCATAATAGTGTTAAATAAAAAGTTGTTAATTTTGTATTTCATTTAGCCCCCATCCCGCAACGTGCGATATGGAACTTTGTTCCAAAAAACAACAACAAACTACTGTGTAGTGCACAAAGGGCATCTCGCTACAAATATTTTATTCCTGTGCAAACTGTTGAGAATGATAATTCGGACCATGAAATAATAGTATAGAAATCAGTTATGGGACATATTTCTCCAATTACCATACAAAATGTAAAACTGAAGAAGTTTCTGAACTCCGTAAACTCAACAAATTACTGACTTTGCTATCAAGAAAATTTCAATTGTCCGCAAAATATTCGTTAAATCTGTAACAGATTTTAATTCTATCCATGCTCTACTACTTAATAAGTACAAATTTTTCAGCTACGGCACCACAAGCGGCAAACCGTACAAAGCTGTCCTGATCGGTTTCGATATGCATGATCCAGTGATTATTAAACAGATACTAAATGCATACATTTTTGTTAAAAGGAACCAAAATAACAGTGTATATGTATTTTACTTCGTATACTTCCAACGATCAACAATCACTATTACAGAACTCAGGCAAAACTATTCTGTAACAGAATATTTTAAGATTAGATCGGAGTTCCAACGAGCTAATTAAATGAAGATTACTCATTTGCCACTACTACCAAATGTTTGGTAATGACGAACCTGACCCAGAAGTTGTGCCCAAAAGCGAGACACAATAGGAAAAAAAGGAAAATTATTTGTTTTTATATAAAATTTTTTATAAAATACAAGTATTTTTTAAAATAAGACAAAATATATAAAACAATATGTATTTTTTTGTACCTATAAATAAAAAATTTGTTGTTTTAGATTAAAGTCGGCCTGAGACACAAAAATTGCGAATAATTCCCTAAAAGGCGGATCAATCCCGCATTCAGTCATGGTCAGGTTAGCCATGGTTCTAGTCGTTGAAATTTCAAAGTATACTGTGCAAACTGAGCTGGAAGGCACAAAACTGCACTTCCACACTTCCTGTTGGTCTCCACGAATTACATTGGTATTGATTCAGAGGTGAGCGCGAATCCCAATAACAAAGAAAACAAAAGAATTTTGGAAAGCCGCCCTTATCGATGATCCCTTGCAAAATGTTGATGACCTTCAAATCACAGCATATCTTCCATTTATTTTCGTAGTATTGGATTTTTCTCTTTATATCTTTCAATGTTTCGTAGCTTTCTTTCATTTTAATACCCATTGCTAGCGGAATGGAAGATCTTGGTGCGACACATGCAACAACACTGCTCTCAAGCTTGAAACAGAACCATCAATAAATAATCTCCACTCACTAGCGGTGTAGTGGATTCCCATTTTTACCACCAAATCTTTTATATCGTTGCAGTAAGCGATCGGATTGTCATGACTTAGAGTACAGAGGCTCTGAAATTCAGCTTGCCGTTTGCGGTACGCCCTAGAGTTAACAATAGCATGTGTGAGTTTCCTTTGCTTCAAAAACGCTGCAAAACATATGGCAAATCGCTGAGATATTCCCAATATGGCCACAATGAAATCCATTTCCATTTGTGTTATTAGTTGTGGTCCATCTCTTCCCTGTTGGGGATTATAATCGGTATCAAATGGATCTTCATAAGTAACACCTCTTGCTCTAGTCATTCCTGTAAATTCGGTCCTACGATCTGGAGTTGACGGCCTTGGTGATACAAAATTTTCGGGTGCAAGCACTGGTAGTGTAGATGTTACAGTTGCGTTATAAATTGTGTTCTTTTCAGCATGTCGATTTAAACGACATGTGTAATTTACGCATGGATAGCAACTGGTTTCATCATGATCACCTGGGCGATTAATCCAGTTTACCGGCTTACAATACTTCATACTATATTTGCCTCCTCTCAACCATGCCATGAGATTATTATAACATTTCCGACACACTGTATTAGGTGTGTAATTTTCACCGGTCAAGTCTACTTAGTTGAAAAACTACTTAAAAGATTATTTTCCTTTTGAAATCTTGTAGAACTGTTTTTCGGATTTGATACCGCAATATTTTCCCACTGCATATTGAAATTGTCAGTGGCCAATGTTGTGTACGAATTATGCTGTAGAAGTTTTTCTATAACTTTCACCGCTGAGCTCTCGTTGACATCACGCTGTGTAATGCCACGATGTGTGTCGCTTTTATATTGTGTGCCGCGGCCCTTGTTGCGTTGGCTGAGCTTCATGCTTTGCCTGTGCTGCTGCGGTCGGTGAGATAGAATAGTAGGTTTGTTTATTTACAACTTACCCAAACTTGTTTCTTTACTCGCAAATTGGGCAAATGAGAGCAATTTTTTGTTTCTCTGAACGTCAAAATGCGTTTCTCTTTTTTCCGAACTTACCCAGACATTTTCTTCGGCTAAGTTTGTGCAAAGTGTCAAACAATCAGCTGTTCGAAACGTCAACATAAAAACATATGTATCATTTGTGAAAAAAATAGTACAAGAGAAAAAAATTATTGAATTTACAATTTTATTAATTTGAGAAGTGATTGCTTTGAGAGTGCTAATTTAAAGAAGATGGGAAGTGTGCAAATGAACAGTGAAAATGAACATGATATGCAAGATTTGTTGTCAAGCATATGTTTTGACATTTGTTTTCGGGTAAGAAAAGTGTTTTTTTGCGTTTCTTTACTTTTGGGTACATTTGAGTAGTTGAGAGAGAATTTTGCTTTTACTCTCTTTTATCCGAACTTTACCCAAAAAGTAAAGAAACAAAGCTAGTATCTCAATGTTGCAGTAAACGGTGTTAAGAATCATTTCTAGGAAGTTCATATGTTCTAGAAAGTTGTTTACTGAGATCGTAGGTTGTTGATTGCTTACTTGAATTTTGAACGGATTGCTACCTATAGACCTAAACAGGGGAAAAAAGTAAAAAAATTGAATTTTTTAAAGTTTTTTTTTGCGATTTTGGCCTTGAAGATGAAATTTTTTTGATTTTATCTCTTCACAATTTTTATTCTTTATGACAAAAATTTTCAGAGAGTAAATCAAAATTCCGAACGGTTTGCAAGATATAAGCCTCACAAAATAATCACTTAAAGGACCTTTTCGGGAAAATATAAAACATATAAAACGACCTAAAAATATATGTTTTTTTAAAAAAAATACATTCTATAAAAACAATTTTCTTAAAAAAAGTTTATCGTTTTACAAAAAGTATCTTTTCTTAAAGGTCCATTGAAATTATGGTATTTTCCAACGGGCGTCTTAGCCGTGTTGGCGTCTCACAATCAGTGAGCTGTGCGCTTTCTAGTTTTACACTCACTGATTTGGACCTACAGTTTTACACCGATTCCGAACGGTATTTTGAGAAGTTTTTTCATGGCTAAATACTCGATAGTGTCGTCGTCACTAAGCGAAGTGACTGCCGTCGAAAGAAATTTAAGGTGGTCAAGGCAGGGTCGAACCCACGTTCTCTTGCACAAGAGCCGCTACCATTGCACCACAGACGGCAATTATGTCTTTTAAATTTTAAAATTTCTGTTGTTTTTTCCCCACATCTGTATTCCGCTTGCTTTATTTGTGGAACAAAATAGGATTCATTTATCCTATGACAAATCGTTGTTAAATTCACAGATTACATAAAACTGATTTTATATGGAAGTACTTCAGGATCACTGGAGTGAATATTTGATGCTCTCTTTTGCTTTTTTTACTGTTTCATTCGTCGTAATCTAGTCGTCGTCTATTAACAAATTGTTTACCATAATTTTTCTGGCCTTGTAAAAGTTGTAAGCAT
Organism: Phaonia tiefii; assembly: GCA_963931995.1. Classification (NCBI taxonomy): domain Eukaryota; kingdom Metazoa; phylum Arthropoda; class Insecta; order Diptera; family Muscidae; genus Phaonia; species Phaonia tiefii. The sequence continues at coordinate 175,843,918 of OZ008367.1, read as the reverse complement.
GAACATTACATACATTTACACGTAAACAACAAAATCTGCTATAAAACATATTCAAATTTGAGAAAGAGTTGTTCAAGTAAAAGTCAATGCAGCACATGCGTCTTTCATGGTTGCTGACTAAAGTTTTTTAGTAGCTGGGTAAATGTTTAAAGAATATAAATCACATTCCTCCAGTTTTTAGCGTTAGCAATCAGACAATCCATTTCAATTTGGACAATTAAATACTTGCTTAGCAACCAATAACGCAAAAACAACAAGAAATCCAAAACAAAACAAAAGTAGAAAGATATCAGACAACTAAGCATGGAGTTTTACTGCTGATTTTATTTGCCCCGAAATGACCTTCTGAACTAGGGTTGCCAGACGTACTGTTTTCAGCAGTACGCGTACTTTGTTTTACTAATTGTACTTCTGACTGCATAGCACCGAAAGAAGTACACAAAAGTACTTCTTTTGTACTTTTTTTTATCATGCCAACAATAAATAAGAAAATGTTACTTCTTATTGATACCAACAATTTTATTTACATAGAAGTATTTACTTTATATAGAAGACCGGTTTACTTTAAAAATAACAATTTTGAAATGCTTTCCATTTTTAACCTTAATTCAAACAATTCCTTTCATTCAAGGCGTTATTGAATTATTTTCAATAAAATGAATTGGCTTGGGTCAACTCTTTAACGAATTTATATCCGTAAAAGTTTTTGCTGAAAATATTCCAAAAGACACATCTGTTTAGGAAAAATGGAGAGATCCTGGTAGTGGGTCATTTCCAAATTTCGAAAATATCAGCAAATTTGTATTTTGAATTCCTCGTTCTAATCTGACAGGTTTGATGTTTAATTTTTGGAGCAAAGAATGAAAGAACTTCTAATTAAAAATGTAGAAAACGAATTAACAATAAAAACTAATTTTACGTACACTTGTAATGAGTTTTTGAATTTTTCAAAAACAGAAGATGGTAAAAACGAAATTGTTAATCAAGTCCACAAAAACTAAAAATATTTGTAGTTCTTTAAAAAAGCTGTAATATAATATCTTTGACTATTATATAATTAAAACACAAAGGTCATATTCAGTATTAAAAAATTTTAATATAATTAGAACAGATTACACTCTTTTTACTTTTTAAATATAAAATGTGAAACACCTGACTAGTATTTATTAAAACAAATATTTATGGCCTCTCAGTTTGATCTCTTTTCCTTTAATTTATAAATTGTTACTCTTATGTACTGATTTTGTTTTATTACTTAATATAAAATGTTGCTTTTATGCACTGAACATTTTGATTTTTTAAAAGCAAATGGTGTACTTTTATTTTCTTAATTGTACTGCCTGTTTTTCCCCGATGTACTTTCTTTGTTGATTTCAAATCTGGCATCCCTATTCTGAACAGATTCGCTGGCCTTACAGTTCTGTTTTCATATCTAGTTTGAGTTCATTGGTAAAAATAAATTCATTCCAGCCACATAGTGGTTGAGGAAACTGTTCCTGGAAACATTTCAATTAATAGAGATCTTTGTCGGGAATCTTTTTTAAGTTATTCACACTTTAGCCCCATTTTGTTTAATTAGATTGCACGGTAAAAAGCCAAAGATTACTGTTAATTGCAGAACATATTGGTTACTATTTTCCTCCAAAAATTTTGCGATCTGGGTTGTATTTATTTTGAATGAAACGAACAACGAAATCGTCAATAAAAGCTTTTATTTCATCAGTTTTTACAACTGTTTAGTTTTTGTTCATAATTTGCTGCTTTTTGTATTCTATTTTTATTTTATAACTGCTGTATTTTGTTTGTCACTTGGCACATAAATCTTTTTGAATTCTCCGAAACTGATAGTTTAAATCGCAAACAGAATGATATAACGAATTTTGTCAACTGGAACAGAGTTTTCTTCCATTTCTCTTTCCGCGGATTTTTCCATTTGCACTAATAGTTTGCCAAAAGCACAGAGAAATACAAAGGAGCCGCTATCCCTCTCTTCACGTTCTCTTGCTGAAGGCGAGGTCGTTCTCCATTTCATTGAGTTCGAGTTGTTTTGTAATTTACACTTTGATTGGACATAATACGGATAGAAATAAAAGGGAATGCGTATTTTCGCTCGACGCAAACAACATGGGAATGTCCTTGGAGGTGGAAAGTTTCTGATAGCCATTCACTTGGAAGGGGCCAGAAATTATTCCTTCAGTGGGCAGACCCAGCAACTCACTACTTCTACGCAGTATGTCCTGCGAAATTACTTTATTGGAAACCTCCGTTAGCTAGCTAAAATGAGAAGAGGAAACGAATGGGCAGCCTGATTGGTTATGCGATCACTGATACGTCTCAGGATTATTAGGTGAACCTGTAACTGAGGCTCTTTGAAGTAATGGACATATTCTTCTGTCCTTTGAAGGCGGATGACCCAACACCCCTGGCCAACGGCGGATCAAAATTGAAGAAACCAAAATCCTGTTTCGACATACTGCATTCTGGTCAGCGTCTGATCCATAATGGGCGGCTGAAATATAGTCATCCTGGCAGTAGGTAAAATGCAAAGCACGGTCGGCTGGGTTTGCCTCCCGCCACCGTTACATACTTTACTTTTATTGACTATTTTACAAACTCCTGAGGTCAAACGTCTTACACATTTTAATTAAACAAACCAGTTTCAACATATTCAACCAACTGGCTCTATCCTTCGCCTTTTCTAGCCAGTTGGTAACACCAAAAATGAGGAGGGATTCGTCTGTCTGGTCTTTCCAGCGGAGTCTTGGTCATCCCCTTTTCCAGCTTCCATCGGGTACGTTATCGAAAACCTTTCTCGCTGGCTCATCTCCATCCATTCTGATAACATGGCCTAGCCCACGCAATTGGTCTAATTTCATTCGTCCAGCTATGTCCACGTCAGAATATAGATTATATTAGCGTCGGTATTCGACGTTTTCCCTAACAGGACCATATATTTTACGAAGAATTTTTCTCTCGAAAACTCCCAGGTGTTTTTCATCCGTTTGCTATATGTCCCAAGTTTCGGAGCCATATGTCAAGACAGGTAAAATCAGAGTCTGATATAGCTGGACTTTTGTCCGTCGAGAGAGGGCTTTCTTCTAAAACTGCTGAGCCAAAAATAGCATCGATTTGCAAGCACAATTCTCCCATCTATCTCCAGGCTGACGTTGTTGTCCTTGTTCACGGCGGATCCAAGGTAAACAAATTCATCTACCACTTCAAAATCAAATCGGTTGTCGACGTTCAAGTGCGGACCAAGTCGAGAGGTTTCTCTAGTCGTTGACACCATCAATTTTGTCTTGCCCTTATTAACAGCAAGACCCACCTTCGTTGATTCTTTTTCTATTCCTGAAAATACTGCAGTAACCTCTCGCAAATTTCGCCCAATGATGTCTGTGTCGTCAGCATACGCCAGCAACATATGGCTTTTCGTGTTAATGGTCTTGTTCGTATTTACTGCAGCTTTTCTCATTATTATTTCCATTAAGATGTTGAAGAAATTGCACGAAAGTGTGTCGCCTTGTCTAAGTCCTAGCTTGGTACACAATGGTTCAGTGAGGTCTTTCCCCACTTTCGGATCAGGGGGTCGTTTGCGAGGGTCATCAATAGTTAGGGGGTTTCTTCGTTTATTAAATTTGTAGTGTATTTGCATTGCCTTATATAACGGTGGTTATAATCGGTTATAATCTATGCCCGACGATTGGAGTCTCAGTGTATTATGTCCTGTATTCAAAAAGAGTGATCCGTGTGTCTGTTCCAACTATCGTGGTATCAGTCTTTTATCCATCCCTATAAGGACTTGCCGAGCGTATTATATGAAAGACTAAAGCCAATTATTGAAAACTTGATTGGACCTTATCAGTGTGGTTTTAGAACAGGCAAGTCCACGACTGACCAAATATTCACGCTACGCCAAATCCTGGGAAAGGCTCACGAAAAGCAAATCGATACATACCACCTTTTTGTCGATTACAAAGCTGCTTTCGATAGCCCCATAGGGGAAAACTGTACGATGCAATGCATGAACTTGGGATTCCGGTTAGACTGATCCGCCTCTGCAGAATGACGCTGCCCAACACCAAATCAGCAGTGAAAGACCTCACTGAACCATTCTGTACTTAGACAAGGCGACACACTTTCGTGCAATCTCTTCAACATTTTACTGGAGATAGTAATGGGAAAAGGTGCAGTAATTACGAACAAGGCCATTAACACGAAAAGCCATATGTTGCTGGCGTATATTGATGACATAGACATCATTGGGCGACATTTGCGAGAGGTTACTGCAGTATTTTCAAAAATCGAAAAGGATTCAGCGATGGTGGGTCTTACTGTTAATGAGAGCAAGACAAAATTGATGGTGTCAAAACCTCTCGACTTGAAGTGGTAGATGAATTTGTGTACCTTGAATCCGCCGTGAACAATGACAACAACGTTAGTCTGGAGATAGATAGGAGAATTGTGCTTGTAAATAGATGCTATTTTGGGCTCAGCAAGCAGTTTATGTGTGTCAAGCTATATCAGATTCTCATTTTACCTGTCTTGACGTATTGCTCCGAAACTTGGGTCATATTGCAACCGGACGAAAAACACCTGGGAGTATCGAGAGAACAATTTTCCGTTAAATATCTGGTCCTGTTACGGAATGCTGCCAGTATCGCCGTCGCTGCAACCAAGAGCTATATAATTTATATTCTGCCGTGAACATAGCTAGAAGAATCAAATTAGGCCAATTACATTGGCTAGACCATGCTATCAGAATGGATTAAGATGTGCCAGCGCGAAAGGTTTTCGATAACGTACCCGATGGAAGCAGGAAAAGAGGACGACCAAGACTCCGCTGGAAAGACCAGGCAGAAGAATCCCTCCGTATGCTTGGTGTTACCAACTGAAGAGAAAAGGCGAAGGATAGAGCCAGTTGGAAGAATATGTTGAAATTTATTTAATTTGTTTGTTTAATTAATATGTGTTAGACATCTGACCTCATGAGTTTGTAAAATAGTCAATAAGAGTAAAGTAAGACATTTTTGAGATGTCTTTTTTCGAAACTAGCGAGGATGTCTGATTTTAATTTATTTCATATAATTGAATATAAAAGAAATTACACAACGAAATTCTTTTGTCGTCATTTTTGTAGTTAATCACGTAGATCTGTACTTTTATCACAAAGAGAGCTGCATATCATAAAGGTAACTAGATCGATTGATAATGGGTGCATTTATGTCACATATTTGTGGTAGTTGCACATTTTAGCTCTGAGTCTAACTTCCATTGGGAGCTAAAAGGAAAACATAGGATTAGGAGGCAGCCTACACAACTAGTCAGTCAGACTATGTTGACATTATTTTTCCACTTCCCTTTAGTACAATACTGAAATACATACAACGTTTACACAAAATCATAATGTCGATTGTGTTCCCCTTTGGGGTTGTGCTCAATAATATCAGTATTTGTCTACGATATTACATTTGTACATGTTACAAATATTGTTTCTAAGTATCATTGTATTATCATCGTTCTGATGACGTGATAGGATTTTGTAAACATCAAAGCAGAAAAATATCCGGTATATTCCGCATTGGATTGAAAACTGAATTTGTTTACTCCCTTGTTGTGTTAAATGTTTGAAGTCCTTCGATTCCAACATTTAGTTGTACGATACGAGTATCGCACAGGAAGACTATAATAAAAACGAAACAAGTTGGATGACGAAAAAATTTCTGAGCCAGAAAAGAGGAACTAACAAGAATAAGGAAAAGTTTTTCCATTTTCCGCTTTTCAGTTGTTTTTTTTTTTTGATTTTCAAATTTTGTTTCTGTGATTCGTTATGGGGTGGAGAAAAATCAAAACACACTTGAGCCTAAGCCTGACTAGAGTTTTCGCTCAATTCTTCAATGTTTAAATAACTTTTAAGTTAAATTGATACTTTTTTAACAGCCATGATTCGTGGAACGAGATATATAATACTTATTTACGAGGTTAGATTGATGGGTGTGGGAAAATGTTGCAAGCAATTTGCAAATGTTGGAAAAATTTTGGAAAGTTTTCTTACGATTTTATCACATTTCTCTAAATAAATATTTGTAAATTATGTTTCGTTAGTTGCCATAAGGAAACAGGATAGTATTTCACAATATTCTGATACATTCGCTGTGTGTGTTAAACCTTCTCGATGAAGAATTTTTAATGTTATTCACAATTAATTAAGTGCTCTTTTGTTATTATTTGTTTTAAACAAAGTCAATAAAACTAAACAGACAGTCGGTAAAATTCATCAACAAATATATTGTGGAAGACACTTCGTTGGAGATTGTCGAAGACAAGAATCCTTTGACTTCAGTTGCATATGTGTGTTAAATACAGGGTGGCACGTGAATCGTGCTACAAAAACAGAATGTAATAAATTTTTTTCTGTGTGAATAATCGGTTTATTTTTGCTCAATTTTGCAGTTTTCTATTTAGATGTAATAAAATGAATGCTTGGGATAACGAGTAGAGGATTTGGATAGTGCAGCGGTACCATGCTTTGCAGTCTTTCATTTTTGTCCAAAGGGAATTTAGGCCGGAGTTTGGCGGCATTTCTCCGATTAGATGGACCATTATGAGGTGGGTAAACATGTTTGGAAGCATCGCACGAAGACCGTACCATCGAGATCCCTATGTTCGGGTTCAAGACACAATAGCGGCTGTAGCATCGTCAATTGAGGCAAATCGCAGCGATTCGACTCGAAACTAATAGGCGCAAGTTGGAGTTAGCAGACAGTTATTAGAACGGATAATTAATAATGACTTAAACTTGTTTCCATACAAAGTCCAAATTTCAGGCAAGTTAAACCCTCTAGATTTGCCTAGTCGCCTGGAATTTTGCCAACAAATTATTGAAATGGACGAAGAAGACAACTACTTGGTAAATTCCTTGCTTATGTCTGACGAGGTCCATTTTGATCTAAACGGCAACTAAAGCAACCAACGGTGCCGTATATGGAATGAATCTAATCTAAAAATACTTCAAGACACGGAACTCCACCCAGAACGAGTCACTGTATGGTGCGTACATGCAAATACAAAATACGTTTATGGGTAAAACCAAAATCATAGAAGATGGAAATTTAAACAAACAGGAGATTATGGAAGCCATAAATAAAAATTGTAATTACAACTTGGTTGCTGTAACCGAAAGAACAGTTGATAGAACCGTTTTTCGTTTCTCGCAAACGGTTTTTCAGTTCGAATTTTTCATAACTCGTTTTCTGCAAACGTTTTTCAGTTCTCGCAAACGTTTTTTATTTCGGAGTAACTAGAACTCGGTTGCTGTAACTGAAACAACAGTTGCCGGAACCGTTTTCGTTTCTCGCTTACGTTTTTTTCAGCTTTTATTTTGTATAACTCTTTTGCAGGAAACATTTTTCGGTTTTCCCAAACGTAATGACATGTCTGGATAAACAGAAATTCGTTTCTCCCAACTACAGTCCCCAAACGAATTCAGTTATCTGAAATTTCGTTTGGGAGGAACGAGTTTTTTCTTTGCGTATAGTTTCTTCAAGGTGAATCACCATACATCTTTGAAGAAAACGGTGTAATAATAACTGTCAATGGGGACCGTTCTTTAAATATATTGCAGGAGTTTTGTTGCCCAGAACTGCGCCGAAAACGTATCCGTTTCAACACTGACTTTCGTTGTGGTCGCACAAGTACAAATGACGCTGTATGTTCTGGACGGCCAATTGAGGTCAATACACCCGAAAATATCGAGAGAAAATCAACGATATGGTGTTGGCCGAGCGAAGAGTAAAATTGCGTGAGATTTTTGATGCCATAAGCATTTCATATGGCAGTGTGGTTTCGATTTTATATGATCAGTTGGGTTTAAGAAAGCTTACTGCAAGATGGGTGCCACGTTTGCTCTCAATTGACCATAAACGTAATCGAGTGACAACTTCAAAGAATTGTTTGGAGTTGTTTCATTGGGCTACGAGTTGGTAGACTTATCCGCCATATTCTTCGGATTTAGCCCCCAGTGGCTATTTCCTATTTCCAAACGTAAAGAAATGGCTCGTTGAAAAGAGATTTAGCTCCAACGATGAAATTATTGATCAAATAAATGCCTATTTTATGGACCTCGAAAAATCCTATTTTTTTAAAGGATACAAAAATTGGCGAAACGTTGAACTAAGTGTGTTGAGCTAAAAGGAGATTATGTGGAAAAATAATTTTTTTTTCCAAAAAAATCTGTGTTTCCTTCAAAAAGTCACGGACTTATTGATTCGCCCTCTTAATATCCAGAAACTCCACTTTCCGCTGGCCCCCAAGGTCGCCTGACCTGACTGCACCACACTTTTTTTCATGTGGTTATGTCACGCAAGAGGTACAAAAAAAAAAAAAACCAAGGACTTTGACTAAATTGAAGCAGTCCATTGAAACAACAATTGAGGCGATCCCGACTTCAACCCGTCAGGCCGAAATGAATAAGTTTCTAATCTGCTGTCGCATATGCTCGGCTGAGCATGGAGGTTATTTATGGACAATCGTCTACAAAACCAATTTGTATTTGTTATATGAAATACAGCAAATAAAAATTAATGAAATATATTGATTAAAAAAAAAGTTATTTGAATTTATTATTGTAGTATAAATGGTGGGCCACCCTGTATTTCACAATATTCTGATATATTCGTTGTGTGTTAAACTTTGTCGATGAAGAATTTTTAATTTCATTCACAATTAATTAAGTGTTCGTTTATTATTATTTATTTTTAAACAAAGTCAAGAAAACTGCGCAGACATTCGGTCAAACTCATCTACAAATATATTGTGGGAGACACTCCTTAAGAGTTTGTCGAAGACAAGATCCCTTTGACTAAAGATGCCTATGTCGTTTATGTACTACTTAGAAATATTTTAACAGACGTCTCACAATGACTAATATCCTTCTCTTAATGTTCAAATATATTGCTCAAGGAATGGCAGTAAGAAGATTTTAATTTTGTATATTACCTTTAATTGGTTAAAGCCGTTTGGTTGAATATTATTATTATTAAAGACGTTTAGGTGGATATTTCTACAAAATAGGACAAAAATGCATTAACGCCTAATTTCTTGTATAATAAAGGGTCCGCCATCTAACGTTTTTTTTTCAACTAGTGCTTATTTCGTGAATGGTAACACTTACCTCATGTCTGATTTGACAGATAATTAGTTTTATCCTTCCGCTGAACGAATATGGTTGTGTATACGCTTGAACAACGCTGGTAAGTATTGCGACATTGCTTTGAAAACCATTGTAATGTTGATCGACTTACAGAAGATGATCGACTTACAGAAGATGCCGATTTTGCCAAAAAAATCATCTTTTCAGATGAAGCTCATTTTGATCTTGGCGGGTATATAAACAAGCAAAATTGTCGCATTTGGGGCACAGAAAACCCGCACGCATACATTGAAAAGCCGATGCACCCAAAACGAGTCACTGTTTGGTACGGATTTTGGCCGGAACAGTCAATGGCGATCGTTATCGGGCCATGTTGAACGAATTTTTGTTCACAAAAATTGAAGAGGAGGGTATTGGCAAC